>OV743447.1:611711-3011711 GCA_928269145.1 Agriphila tristella | reverse complement strand
CAATGGATGGTTTAATTATTGAGTTGCTTAAAGTTGTAATGTCAGATAGAGGGGAGTGTCGGCGGCTTTTCTTTCTTCGGGGGGGAATTTTTTTTTTCTCATAAGTAAGTAGATATATTCAAGAGAATTAACTTTTACGATTTACTACTAACATAATCTTAGATTATTAAGGGATACTGGAAAGAAAAAAGGTATCTTAATAAGGGAAAGACGCTTGTGGAATCGAAAATGTACGAGATTTCTTCAATTTATGAATCATTAAAATATATGCAATTATATATACATGTATAAATATATATAAATATAAATGACTAAACAGATAAAATGAATTATGAGGTATTACTGCTAATGGTATTCAAAATTTAATAATCGACAAAAGCAGGATTACTGAAATAAAAGGAAATACATTTAGTTTGAACAGGGATATTTATTAACGAAAGGAGCGGTGTATAGTTGTGAAATAGGAGAGTTGCGTAAAGTAGAGATGCGTACTGGGGGAATGTTTAGGGATAAGCGAATCTAAAGCGTACAGACGTTACTATTGCGTAATTACTATTGCGTAATTACTATTGCGTAATTACTATTGCGTAATTTATTTGCAATCTAATTAACAGATATTTTAATGCAATCTGCGTAGAATTCCATATGGTGACAGACGACGTATTTAATCTTATCATTGCAAATATAATTCAAAATCATTCATCGTTAGTTGTATAAATTTTGTATTCAGTCTGTAGCTATGATATAATCTTGGGTGGCGTAAATGTAGGCTAGTGAATGATGATAGTGGGTGCCGCGTGATGAGAAAAGATGAACAAAATGAGAATCTAAAATAGGATAGAAGTATGAATAGAGTGATGAGCGAAGAGAATGAAAGAATGAAAGTTGTTGAGAGAAAGGAACGTTAGTTAAAATATAGATTCTATAGGAGGGCTTTGGATTATAACATATGTGAAACCTGAATGCAGGCTTATTATCTTTCCAAGAGATAGGACCATCACACTGCTTTAGCGCTAGGGCTGTGCTTGCGGCCAGGCCGGCGTCTAGAGTTGACAAATTTGAATTTTGTACAGTAGGACTATTTGGTGTTAGGTTAATAAAAAAAAAAAAGAGAAACAAACACAGTTGAAGTTTGTAATTGTCCTGGTGTAAACAGCTGTCCAAAATTCATACTACACAAGAAGCTAAGAGCTAAATTGATATTCGGCAACTGCACACTCTCCAAGGCTGTATTAGGGTTGTTCCAGAGTCTTAAGTAAGCTTTTGGAAATATATGGTCATTGTATATGCTCGCCGCTAAACCTTTGGTTTGGAAGGAGTAATATTTGATTGCGGAGGGGTACAATGCACAAATATGAAGCGCAATGCGCGTACTTTTTCATAAGGTTAGGAAAGGTCTTATTTGTCCATGTAGGCTTACTAGGAGCTGTGGATTCACAACCCACACCTTACCGTGATTTTGTACGACTCTGGTGTTGAATATGCATACGACGGAATTGGCAAAAGCAACAGACACTTAAAACTCGCTTAATAATTTTTGATATGGTCTTGGTTTAAATACACTCTACAATCTTAAATTTCACTTACACTAGGGCTCACCCAACAATTCTTTGATCTTGGAGAAATAATAATGATTAGGATTAAAGAGAGAGGGGGGAAGATTCGAATATATATATATATATATATATTAAAGAAACAACAGTAGAAGGGGTAATATAAATATTTGAGATTTGAGAAGAAAATTTTACTTCGGATCCAATACGTAGTTTTGTCACCTATGTATAAATTTTGGGGTCGAGCTGTAACAGTTCAAAATTGAACATGTTATCTTTTTCTCAAATATTTAATAAAAATAAAAATAAGAGGGGTTACTGACCTATGAACCGGCACTGGGAAAGATATTTTGTTGCTCCTTAATAATCCCATCGCCTCCAATGTATTACCTTTTTCTATCGCCTTGGAGACTCCATTTCTTTCAATTAACTCTATCTTAGTGATAATTTGTAAATCTGCGAGATACAAAGAAGTCCAGGGTTGGAAAAAATAGTTGTAAGCAATAAAAAAAATAAAGTTATGTGATGAATCAATAAATAAACTCGTTAAATAACTTACCATGAAGGGATGTTTATTCTCATTTTAATAAAAAAGGGGTTGTTTATGCAATTTGGGTTGTCTTTCAATGCATATTGCCTGGCATTACGATAATTACTGCAATCACAACAGTATTCTTGTAGCACAAACTCTTTGATCACAGATAATTGTAGGCTATGACTGCGATTTGCAAATGCAACATTTACGAAATATCATATTTCTATATAAAAAACGGATACTTTTGCGGGATTTCTTTAACCTGAAAATATGTTTCTACAATAATAAACAATTCGTTGACATTTACATAGACAAATGCATTTGACATTTGGTGGCCGTTTTTGGAATTAAAGTGATAATCCATAGAGAAAAATCACTCTATATTTTAAAGAGAAGAAAAAAAAGAGAACGAAATAATCTTTGGTAAATTATATCAATTAATATTTTAAAGGTAAAAAGGAGTAGAATGATTATAAAATATTAAAATAAACAAATAATAATTTAATAACTAGATGTGTAAAATAATGTTTAGGTTTGGTGTAAACACACATATCGCGTTTCGTTTTCAGCAAATTTCAAAAAACACTATTTGTAAATTAAGCTTGGGATTATGAATAAAGTAAAATCATTTAATATTAAAAGTAAAGGAAGATTACGAATGATTATATTTGTAATAAATAAACATTAAATAGAAACGATAACTAGTAAAAGGTTGTAAAGGAACTAGACATAAAAACAACACACCGTAGAATGGATCGTGGCTTTCCTTTGTTCATAAACAAAAAGACGAAGGGAAAATGTTGTGGTAGCCAATCAGGAGCTCGGATTATGTGTGGGCGTGGATTTTCCTAAGATTAAGCTACATGGCGCCAGATTTTAAAGTAGCCAATCATAATTCGCAATGGTGACGTGTAAAATTAAATGTTACCAGTTAGAGTCTATAAAGTACCCTTAGTAATATAATATGGGAAAAGAACTGGCCAAGTGCGAGTCGGACTCGAGAGCAAGGTTCCGTGCCAGGGGAACGGCAAAAGAGGTCGCGTATGTATGTATGTATGAGTCGGGGGTGTTAAGGCCTGGATTCATCTTAAGGCTAGTATATTCGAAATTGTGGGATTTGGTGTATTTTCGATTCATCAATAAGCGATCAAATGTTCCTTTGTTTTGAATAGATGAAAATATATGCTTAGATTTTATAAACAACGTTGATTATCTTACAGTAAGAAATATGATATCCATATATTCAGTATAGTAAATCTGCAAATACAATAAAAACTTTAATTGATTTTATATTTTCTGAATAATACTTTGAGATTACAAATCCTTTACCCACAATAATAGGTATATGAATAGATTAAATGTTATGTGGAAGGATATTCAACGGTCACCTTTCAGTAAAAGTGACTTTGGGCTAGAAATAACAATAGAAACGGCGAATAGATGAAGAAATAAAAATGATGCCATTACTTTTGCACAAGAAAGAAAAGTTAGAGACAGAGAGGGTTTGAAATATTTTTAAAATACCATAGTATGTAGATGAACTCATTCAGTGACTGAAGAGGCAAATTGTAAGATGAGGCGACAAAATAATATACAACAGTAGGTTACGTATGTGAGTAATATTCGTTGTTAGCGTTATTATACCCCAAGTTTGGTTGGTTAAGCATAATATCATTGGGTTCTTGTTATCAATTCTTTGCTATTATTAAATAAAGCTATGCGTCGATTGGAAATAATAAAAGCGGTCAGATAACATATTTATTGATTATAAGATTTTTCTTGGGAGGTTAGAATAGCGATAGACCAAAAGATGTATTCAAACGTACAGGGAAGGTTAAATCGATTGTGTCATTAGGAAATTAGAACAATATTTGCGTATGTGAGGAGTTTTGTAAATTCTAGAATAAGCAAAACTAATTATATTTATAATTATAACTATCGTGAGTATCGAAGTAATTACGGGTTCCTATTATTATATTCACGTGATAGGTAGATTAGTTCAGGGAGAAATTACCCCATTATTGGGTAAATTAGAAAATTAGTGACAGGGCACTCTAAAAAATTAAGAACCAATAAGATGAAGCGTCATCAAGATTTTCGCAGAGGTAACTTTTCCGCATGTATATAAGGCCGGGCGCGGGGGAGCCGGCCCTCTTTCCTTGACTGCCACCGAAGAAGACGCAAGCACACTTCCCTCTGTAAGATGGCTGCTGAACAAGTTTTTATTTAACTCAAGACCGAAATAGTCAGCAAATAAGTGAAAGAAACGAAAGTCTATGTGTATAGGTCTTGCACGGGCAAGTTTCTAACCTTTGGGGTAATGTTTCAGATAAGCTTTAAATGGTAAAATTAAAGCCTGACTGAAATATATAGTTTGGTTGCAAAGTTTACATCAAATTAACGTAGCTGTATCAAGTAAATTCAAGAATTAGTGAAAATAGATTTTCTAAAACTAATTTCATATGAAATGGAATGTGGGAAAGGGAGTTTTTTTATCTTGAATAATTAAAAATAGGATTGTGTCGTACTGGGGCGATTCGCTATGGACTTTCGGGGTGGGTACTAGGTAAATGGAAGTTTATGATTGTGACGTCATAAACGGGCGGCCAATTCGTTGGTCTGCCTAGTTAGTCACATAATGTAATCCTGCGTGACTTAATATGGAAAAAGGCTTCATCAAGTGCTGCCGCTAGAACGTAGTTCTGTTTTCCGTTTAAGCCCCGAGGGCAGGTTTTCATTATTCCTTGAGCTAGGGCCCCGGAATCGGCTCCTTCCCCTCCGATTCTGGCACGTAAAGGTTGATAGGTTATGCTAGGTGAGTGCCGCTCAAAACTGTACAGGAATGGGGCGACGTGTGGCGCTGGTAAGAACCACAAAAATTGGCATAGGAAATTCTCATGTAGTCTGAACTAGGCAGGTAAAATCATAGGTCAATTGTAGGGTTAATCGCGCGAAAATTAGGTAGAGTATCACAAAACCTGGGGGGGGGGGGTTTGTGATACTGGTGTTGTGAATCGTCGTCAATAGAGCGGAATAGGCGCATAATCTGCTAGGTAGGCATGTGGAACGAGCGAAAATCTAGTTAGGTAGGTCGTCACAATGTAAAATTAGCATTCTAGACTCGAAATTGTTGTAGGATAAGTTAGGCATAAATTCAACAAAATGGCCGAATTATTATTTATTGATAGGAAAATTGCAAGGTGCATTACAAAATGGCCGCTAATGGTTCACTAAGTGATGCATTTCATCCAAGCTAATTTTGATAAACAACATGGCGGATCATGACAAAAGTAAATTAAAATGTATGATAATTTTTAGGTTGTGTCATAGGCAGGTAAATGCGAGTAAGTTGGAGGGTTAAATGGGAACGTATTAGTGAATTTGTTATCTTAAATTCTCAGTAATTCCGGAGAATAGGTACAGTGTTGTGCATCTATGGGTGTTGTGAAGTGGCATTGTAAATAAATTTCAGTGAATGAAAAATATCTACCTACCATTGTGCTAAAGCTAGTTGGACGCACAATCTAATTAACTAAAAGACTATCAAATTATAATAGAAGAAATATCTTTGAATTGGGCTGACTTTACTAATTTTGACCATGTTTCAATCTGTTGACTATAAATAAAATAAAATATTTTGGTAATAAATGTGGATGAATGCTAAAGAAAAGTCTGGGTGTAATGTTGACCCGTGATATTATTTGAGCCATGTCAATTCCAACTCATTAATATCACAAGACACAATTTTTGAGTAAGCTTCCACAAATTAACAAAATAATGCTCGGTATGTAGCACTAAACAATACTTTGACCAACATTTATATACTATGAAAGTATCAAATAAATTGGTGAATATGTTAAGTTCACGATTACTGGAATCAAAGTATTCTCTGAGTTAAATATTCTAAATCAAATTTAACAGTCGACTCAATTTAAAGGAAATCAATATCAAGTTTATCACACAATAATCATAAGAAGATTTATTCAATGCCATTTTGACAATGCAATCCAAAGCTATTGTTCAAAAGTAGGAAAGGTTTAACGCAAATATTTATTTATTATACGTCCCTAAATTTAATAAACTTTCCTTCTGAAATCCCTAGATTTTCCAGTATTTATTCCCTTTTTTTTTAAGTTCATAAATTGTAAGATTGAATTTATGTTGATATAAGATAAATCAGAATTTAGAAAAAAAAAGAAAAAAAATTGATCTGGCCATCACATTTGAGAAAAGAATATCTCAATTGTGAAAAACTGGGAAATCGCTTGGAGCATTTTGCTTGTCCTCTTCTTGTTGGAATATACAGACAAACTTAGATTATCGACCATATACTTTACTTAAATTAAAGAATGATTGTAATTGGCTGGTCCTGGGGGAAAGTTGCCCAGTTCTGGAGACGAGGCTTACCATATTGAGCGGTGGAGGGGCTCTTTATCTAGCCAGGAAAGCCACATTGTATATTTTTAAGTAACACTGAAGATAGCAAATAAATTCTAAATCAGTGACGAAGACGGGTTTTCCCATACCTTGATTCAGGCGACTGTGGCTCCTTAACTTGCTTCAATTACCTCTTATCTTGATAAACTAAGTCGACATTGGATGATTTACATTACTTAGAATAACGTTGTATATGACAAATAAATTAATATTTGGTAGCGGAGTAGAATTATCCAAACTTAACTTTCTTTATAGCTCGAGTTACCTCCTTTTACCCTATTGTCTATTATGGCTCGATATACCCTCTTCTACCCTACTAACTTATAACAATACTCCAATTAACTCATAAATTCACTTTGACCAATTTCTATCAACATTGTTCGTACTTACTTCATTCAGCGGAATGTAGGAGGAAACGCTTATCTCTTTCCTATAGTATCTCCATTTCTAATCGCTAGAGGACTATTAAAATCTCCATGGTATAGTAACAAATATTAAGAATTAGTATGAGATTAAAGTAAGCTTATTTAGGAAAATTACAAACTTAAATTCTATTTCCCTGGTTATATCAAAAGATTAATAATATCCATTTAGTAGTAATTTTATTAAGTAATAGTTGTAATAACAGGAATAATTGAGACCTAGTAATAAAAGCGAATACTTTTGTTGTAAGATGAGGAATCAATATCATTAACTAGGAAACCGTCTGATTACATTCTTCTTTGGGTATAAACACATTAAACTGAAGATAGGCAACGACCAACTATGCAATCCAATAGTGATGAGTGAAGCCCCATTTGTTTAAGCACATACTTAATGTTACAAAACATACTTACTAAACTCATCTTGTAGTCAAAGCGTTGGTTCCATATCCTTTGTTCAGAGCTAGGACATCTATACATTAAATTAGACGAATAGGAATAAAGAAATAAATCATAAAAGCAAAACATTCAGATTTTCATAATATAATTTCAGTATTGGTTCTGCCATTAACATAGAAAACTAGGTGAGAGGCAACCCTAAGATACTTTTCCAAGATATTTAAATAACATTATTCCTTTTTAAAGTTAGAAAATTAACAAATTCTAGAGATTTTCTAAAAGCCGCAGCCGGGCCGGCTATGATTATTAAAATTTGTCAAGTAAATCCAAAGATATGAATTGAAACATTGTTGACATAGATAATAGATTCTTTATAACTGATAGTATAGTAGTAAAATAGGTAAATTCTCAAATTTTCATTAACACAGCAGGCGGTCACTAGTAATTCATTGTTGAAGTTATAACTAATTAGTAATAAATTTATCAATAAAGTTGATATAGCATGACCATGACATCATAAGGTAGAAATCTAATGGATTAGGGTCCTCCGTAATAAAATAGATTGGTATTTTATTTGCTAAACATAGTTATTTCTAAGCATTAAACAAAGTAACAGATTAGTATGAAGTTGGGTCAATTTGGAATGAGCAATTAATATCTTAATTTCTATTCTGTAGGAAAATCAGGCAAAGTAATTTCCTTCTTTTAGTAATAGGTTCTTAGTTCATTATCTATCGAAGCATAAATAATTAAAGTTAGTCATGTAAAGTTAATATTTATATCCACCCAGCAATATTCGAGAACTTAGGGTAATTACGGATTACAACTTGGGAAATATCACTAGACATTACGCGCCCATTTCACACTTACAAAAGCATTAATATTAGATTATTCTATCATGCAATAAAATAGGGTTAGGGAAAATAAACTAGGCAAAACATAGATAAAACATTTAATGGAATCACAAGTAGGGATGGTTAGTTCGGAAGCCGTTTAGCGGCTAATCAACATGAATGGGATTTGTAGTTAGGTATGCGTTAGGTTAACTATGCTAGGGTTAGAATATCACCAATCCATATAGTAAAACAGTAAGAACTAGAATCCAATAAAATACTATCACCAGGTATCATTAGATAGGTATCACATCATAGTATCATCTTCATATAATAATAAGGAAGGAGGGGGGGGGGATCATTACAAGCTACGAAAGCTTTATAGTGGCCATGACCAAAATAGTAAGTTTCCTAGAAAATTTATAAACCTGCGGATCTTATTATCTTCCGGTGACATAATTATATCGTCGGCAAACAGTATACTTTGGTGTTTAGTTACAGGGGCGATGTCATTTACATAGAGCAGAAATAGCAAAGGAGAGATGGTAGTACTGAAGGGATTAGCATTTCCCCATGGCACTACTGGCATCGCTTGGTTGTTTCACTGGGATTATAAATGTCCCCATGGCACAACTGGTAGTGCTAAAGGGATTAGCATTTCCCCATGGCACTACTGGCATCGCTTGGTTGTTTCACTGGGATTATAAATGTCCCCATGGCACAACAACGGCATTAGGCCAATAGATATCATAAGTCCGGCTAAAAAAATTGTTATTCCTCTAGTTAAATTAATCAATAATAGCGTTAATAGTTCTAGGTACCCTGACGATCTTAAGAAAAGTATTATTCGTCCTATATATAAGCAAGGTAGTCATGGCGATTACTCTAATTAAAGACCAATTTCGATATTGCCTATAATAGATAAAGTAACTGAAAAGTTCATTAGTGGACAAATCCAAGAGTTCTAACATGATAACAATATACTGTCACCTAACCAATATGGTTTCCAACCCAAGAAAAGCACAACTAAGTTCACTGATGATATCAATTCCCACTTAAATGAAAGAAAACAAGTACTTATAGTTTTTATAGATTACAGCAAAGCCTTTGATACGCTGCGTCATAGTACCTTATTGGAAAAGCTCGAAATGACAGGAATAAGGGGTCCATTGCTTAAGTGGAGTTCCGACTACCTTAAAAATCGTACTTATCAGGTAAAAGTTGCTGACACATACAGTGACACTAAAAATGTCACTGAAGGCACTGCTCAAGGATCAGTCCTCGGTCCTTTACACTATTTAGCATATGTTAATGATATCAACAACATAATTAAGAAGTGCACAGTGTACCAGTTTGCGGACGATACCTGTTTAATAGCGGCAGACCGTGACATACGAATTGCGCAAAATCATCTTCAGCATGATTTGTCACTGCTAAACGATTGGTCACATGATATGGGACTTGTACTAAACGGGAAAAAAACTAAACTCTTGCACATACATTCAAGTCACAATCATACAAACCGTGACGTATCAATAGTAATACACAATCACGATTGTATGCACAATAAAGTATCATTCTGCCAATGCAAACCAATAGAAACGGTGCAACAGCAAAAATATTTATTGACAACCGTCACAACTGGTGGGGTCCTCATGTCGAATCTGTGTGTCAAAAACTTCGTGCTCTATTAGCTAAATTTGTCATAATAAAAAATAAGGTACCGTTCCAAGTTCTATTGATCTTGTACAAAACATTGGTAGATCCTATAATCTCATATGGAATTTCAAGCTATGGACGCACCTTTAAAACCTATTTAGATAAAATATATAATCTACAATTACGAATATTAAAGCTTATAGTTTCTAAGAAAGTAAAAAATATATATCAAGATAAGTATGACGAACTCTTTAGGTACTGCAAGGTCATGTCGGTTCATGGCAAAGTGAATTATGCAATTCTAACTGAACAACTCGATAACGTTGTTTCCTTGCCGAGGATTAGTCATAGAATACAAACAAGACAGATCACGCAGAAGAAACTTCTCAATGGTCGCTCAAATAACTTTTACGGAAAGAGAAGTTTTTCTTGTCTTCTTCCTGCGATAATTAACAATTTACCCAAAGAATTACGGGTTATTCTGGATGATCATGAACACAAAAGTACGAAGCTAAAACTGAAAAAATATTTTTCTACTAAAAATTTGTCTTAGAATTTATCGTATTCAATCAACAGTCAGCTTTTTCCTAACATCATCCTGTGCACGCGCGTCGACCGTGACCATTCACTCCTTACTTTGTGATTCACACACTAACTTCGTTCTATCGAGCCCTCCTCGGCTCGGTAGGTAATCGGTTGCTAGACTGATGCGCGCACGACGCGAGTGAACAGCGTTGTACTTGCCAGTTGGACCTTTTTGTTCTACTTGTTTTTATCAACAAATTTTACTAATGAAAATTACTGACGCAAACCATCGGCGTTTTTATAGATAGGGTCTAACTGGCCAGAACAATTAAATATTGTGCCTATTATTTTTTAAATCTTGGAATAATATATACCTATATATGTTTTTTTTTTATTTATAGTAATGAAGCAAATTGTATTTTTTTTTTCAATATTGCTTAGTTATATTTGTATATCTTTTTTGCCGATTACGCAGTGACTGGACAAACCTAATCGGGTTTTAGTCACTCGGTTTTTCTAAGAATTGTATGCTCTTCTATGTATAATAAATAAATAAAAAATAAAAATAAAAACTGGTAGTGCTGAAGGGATTAGCATTTCCCCATGGCACTACTGGCATCGCTTGGTTGTTTCACTGGGATTATAAATGTCCCCATGGCACAACTGGTAGTGCTGAAGGGATTAGCATTTCCCCATGGCACTACTGGCATCGCTTGGTTGTTTCACTGGGATTTTAAATGTCCCCATGGCACAACTGGTAGTGCTGAAGGGATTAGCATTTCCCCATGGCACTACTGGCATCGCTTGGTTGTTTCACTGGGATTATAAAATGTCCCAATGGCACAACTGGTGGTGCTGAAGGGAATAGCACTTCCCCAAGGCACTACCGGTAGTGTCACGCGGTTGTGCTACGGGTAAGAAAGGCTTTTTTCGCCGAGAACCGAGACCGCGAATAAAAAGCAGTCTCGACCGAGACCGAAATATTTGTTCTTTCTTTAAATTCTTCCTAAAATAATTATATGTGCGAAAGTCCGTTTGTTTGTTTGTTACGCCTTCATGTCTTGACTTGACTCCTGAACCGATCATCATGTTTGCATACACTATGTCGGGGTACAGACAGAGGACATTAGCATCGTTGCGCGTGCAAAGGTCGCTTTGTGTTTTTACCGATTTTGGGTTTTTTTATGCAGTTTTAATCGTTATTCTACTTTTGCACGCGCAACGACGATAGGATACCTACCTTTCATCTCGAAAAAATTTGTTCCCGACCCGAGGGATAATAATAAACGTTTCCACTTATACTAAGTCGCGGACGGTCGCTAGTGTTGCTATAAGTGGCGAATATTGACAAAAAACACATTTAATTTAATCAAGATTCCTTATTTAAACATAAAAGACAAAAATTAAAAAAACATTCACATTCATTTGTGAAACTAAATCAGGTACAATACAACAAGTCAACAAACAAATTACCAGATGACTGGAATCAACAATTTTGATTTGATTATTACAGTGAGGCATGCGTCAGCGTGTGCCCTTGTGGCATGCGTTAGTTCCAACGACGCTTGCCTCAGCGAAAAGGGAAGCGCAAGACGAAAGCTCACGAGTGTAATCTCAGGCCTACGTAAAGGCTCAATTACATTACACAATTTTAAGCACGCGATTTCAAGACTAAGCATGGTGTAAACGGACTAAGACATTAAGAATCTTAAAATCGTGCGGCCTAGCCCGCTCGGTAATAAGATTCTTAAAATTGTGTCGTCTAAATGCACGCACGATTTCAAGACAGTCTAACTGTACCTACAACGGCACGTCAGACGTAACAGTTGTACTACAAAAACCAACTTTATACCTAAGGCATAAAGGCGTTCTCAAGGTCAACGTGTAGAGGTAATGTGACAGACAGAGACAGACTCTGTCTGACTCGCGACAGATAGACGATACTGCCACAGTACAAGATAAGTTCAAAAAGGAATGTTGGTTTTTTAACACGTTTTCATATGGACGTTTTCTTGTCTATTTATTTATTTATACTATTAATATTTATAAGTAGGTTCGTTTATTTGTTTGTCCGTAATTTTAGAAAAGAGTATTTTATACTAGGTAATTACCTACCTACCTAGCTTCCCGATGAGCTAGAGACTTGAAACTAATAGGTACTATCCCCGTCAATTGGTAATGCGCTGGAACTTTGTCAAATTAACATACACATCAACGTCATCCGCAACTAAAAATGACAAATAACAGTAAAATTCTAATAGGTAATATAATATATTAATTATTGAATTCTTATTTTCAATAAGAAAGGGTCTAGGTATATGAGAAAATTAGAATTGTTTTTCGTTTTTGAGGTTAAAATCATGGCCGCCAGGCGCATTACCAATTGACGCGGATAGTAGGTAGGTTGTTTTTAACACGCTTTTATTAGGTTGCTTTCTCGTTTGCTTGTGTGTTTGTTTGTTTGTTTCTCCACAAAGTTTGCGAACAATTTAAACTAGCTTTCGGATGAGCTAGAGACTTGAAACTTTGAACATAGGTCAGAAATGGAAGGCAATGCAATATTATGGTATTATTGGGCTGATCTGATGATGGAGCCGGAAGAAGGCCACAGGAACTCTATAATGGAACCATACAACCCCATTATGCTTGGGCTCGTTAGAATCGTCTTGATGAGTACTTTAAAGGGAGATGAGGTCCAGGCTCTGATGATTTAGCTGGAAGGCCATGCCATAGGAACTTAATATTGAAATCGTGCAACCCCATTGAATTTGGGCTCCTTTGAATCGTCTTGACGAGTGCTTTGTTGGGAAATAGTGTCCAGGGTCTGATGATGGAGCCGGAAGAAGGACACTGGAACTCTTTAATAAAACCACGCTACCCCATTGAGTTAAGGCTCGTTTGAATCGTCTTGGCGAGCACTCTAATGGGAAATAGTGTCCAAGAATCTGATGATGGAGCCGAAAGAAGGCCATAGGAACTCTATAATGAAACCATGCAACCCCCTCGAGTTTGGGCTCGTTTGAATCGTCTTGACGAGTACTTTGTTGGGAAATAGTGTAACGTATAATAACGCGATATCTAGGTAGGTCGATACGTGCGCGACCGATGTGCACCTTCTGAGCCGGACGCCGTGGGCAGGCGTGGCGCGGGGTGGGTCACGCCGAAGGGCGGGCGGGTGCCGCTGCCGCGGCCCGCGCGCGAGCCGTCGCGTTCGCGTTGGTGTGCGGTGCGGTGCGGTGCGGCGTGCGTGTCCGTCGAGTTATTCACAAGAGCGACAGTCTTGTTTTGTTTGATACGATTCTTGCAATTTGCATTAAGTAAGTACCTACACATTAGAGGTTTTTATCTACTTAAATAAAATGATACTAGGTAAATATACCTACTAATACTTCATACCTACTAGGTAAAATATTTATATTCGTGAGCCTTTCGAATTTTCAACCTAGTCAGATATTAATGTTATGTAGGTTTCTAATAGGTAGACAATAGTTGAAAAAAATGTTTGATTAATATATAAGTAAGGAGATAGGTACCTAAAATTTTATTTGACACGACGATTGCAAATTGAAAATATTTATAATTAACCTCTTAACAAACAATGATTAAAGAAAAGGAATTTGGTATTAGGTAGGTGCTTAAAGAACTAAAACAGAAAATAAAACAAATACAAAAACTACAATGTAAATAACTCCAATACTACGTTGATTGAAAAAGACATTAGAGACTTACTGCGTTCTCTTTTACTATGACAGTAAGCACGGCCGAGCGTGCTAGAAATTGTGTGGTGTAAATGCGCGCATTCTTAGTCGTTTTCCAGACAGTCTTAAAATCGCTTGCTTAAAATTGTATAGTGTAATTGAGCCTTAAGGTAGAGACGCGATGTAACCGCCTCTGTGGTCTAGTGGTTCACCCACTTGTGTACGACGCAGGGGTCCCGGGTTCGATTCCCAGGGGGGTACAATTTGTACTCAGTTTGATTGGTGTTAGGGCTTATTTCAAGTCCGCCTGACTAGCTACAACCATCTTACCTAAGTCTACGCCATAACAACAATTTAAAAATTGTTGTATTCCGTCCGGAAGGTAATATAGCCTGTTCCTCAGTGGTGAGGATTCCGGGTGTAGTGCGCTTCCACCTTCGGCCTTATCGTCACTTAACATCAGGTGAGGTGAAGGCAAACACTGCCCCGATGTGCATAAAAAATACCAACAATAAATTAAGTCTGTGTGAGTATGTGTTCCTGCGGGCGCCTACTGCTCCCTCGCGCGCGCCCCTCCCGCCGCAACACACCCGCGCCTACACGCCCGCTACACCTACTCACGCGCGGCTCTATAGCTGCACTATCAACACACGTACTTAACAACGATACTCAACGACCCTTGCCTATAACGCACCGCGTTGGAATAGAGCTCAGACCCCCTAGCCAAAGTAACATTTGCAAATTTTCGCTATCGCTTCGCTTCGAAACATGTATGGATTTGACGTTTTAAAATTCGATAGTTAACGAAACCTTATGTCAATCCCATACATGTTTCGAAAGCGAAGCGATAACGAAAATTTGCCAATGTTACTTTGGCTAGGCCCTCTGTTATTGACTCGTTGAACGTATTACGTGTGATTGGTAGTTGGGACCCTTTGTGCGCAGAAAGACACTTTCTCGATTCGTCACATGAGATATTGGCTAGTTTATCAAATAGCAACATTAGGTTTAGGACACTTTCAGAATTGGTCATAATATCTCGTAGTCGCATTATACATAAGTATGTCACAATATGAATTTGGCAAATTAGTATCTAGCTAGACACATACCCTCACTTATACCTACTTATCTATTAAGTATTCTAGGTGTAAAAAAATAAGCAATAATATTATAGGAAGTCATTCTACCAATGAATCTGCAAAGTTTTGCAGTTTCATGGGAAGAATCACTTCCTATAATATTATCCTTCTTATAATGTTACAGTAAAAACACGTTCTTAGGTAAAACTCGCATTTACTAGTAAGAACTAGTTTTAACTGAAGCGTTCATTAAAAACTAGTTTTTCTGTAGGTAACATATACATTGGGAATAAAACTAGAAGGTTAAATAAAAATTTTAATAACCAAAAATCTATTTTTTTATTTTATCTCGCTACAATATTCGATAAAAAATATTATACTTAACTTAAAATCTATTACTTCTTAACTAAACAGACATTTCTTAATAATGTAGTACGTAAGTATTATTATATTAGTACGTAGGTATTTTTATCATCTCGATTAGCTTAATAGCCGCCTTTTTAATAAAATTTATGCCAAATTTTAATGTTTTGTGTGCCCTAAGCCCTAGGCTCAATAACACTATACAATTTTAAGCAAGCGATTTTAAGACTGTCTTGAAAACGACTAAGAATGCGCGCATTTACATCACACAATTTCTAGCACGCTCGGCCGTGCTTACTGTTATAGTAAAAGAGAAGGCAGTAAGTCTCTAATGTCTTTTTCAATCAACGTAGTTATTTACATTGTAGTTTTTGTATTTGTTTTATTTTCTGTTTTAGTTCTTTAAGCACCTACCTAATACCAAATTCCTTTTCTTTAATCATTGTTTGTTAAGAGGTTAATTATAAATATTTTAAATTTGCAGTCGTCGTGTCAAATAAAATTTTAGGTACCTATCTCCTTACTTATATATTAATCAATCATTTTTTTCAACTATTATCTACCTATTAGAAACCTACATAACATTATATCTGACTAGATTGAAAATTCGAAAGGCTCACGAATAGAAATATTTTACCTAGTAGGTATGAAGTAGTAGTAGGTATATTTACCTAGTATCATTTTATTTAAGTAGATAAAAACCTCTAATGTGTAGGTACTTACTTAATGCAAATTGCAAGAATCGTATCAAACAAAACAAGACTGTCGCTCTTGTGAATAACTCGACGGACACGCACGCCGCACCGCACCGCACCGCACACCAACGCGAACGCGACGGCTCGCGCGCGGGCCGCGGCAGCGGCATCCGCCCGCCCCTCGGCGTGACCCGCCCGCCACTCGGCGTGACCCACCCCGCGCCACGCCCGCCCACGGCGTCCGGCTCAGAAGGTGCACATTGTCGTTGTTGTCGGTCGCGCACGTATCGACCTACCTAGACATTGCGTTATTATACGTTACACTATTTTCCAACAAAGTACTCGTCAAGACGATTCAAACGAGCCCAAACTCGATGGGGTTGCATGGTTTTATTATAGAGTTCCTATGGCCTTCTTTCGGCTCCATCGTCAGATCCTTGGACACTATTTCCCATTAGAGTACTCGCCAAGACGATTCAAACGAGCCTAAACTCAATGGGGTAGCGTGGTTTTATTAAAGAGTTCCAGTGTCCTTCTTCCGGCTCCATCATCAGACCCTGGACACTATTTCCCAACAAAGCACTCGTCAAGACGATTCAAAGGAGCCCAAATTCAATGGGGTTGCACGATTTCAATATTAAGTTCCTATGGCATGGCCTTCCAGCTAACTCATCAGAGCCTGGACCTCATCTCCCTTTAAAGTACTCATCAAGACGATTCTAACGAGCCCAAGCACGATGGGGTTGTATGGTTCCATTATAGAGTTCCTGTGGCCTTCTTCCGGCTCCATCATCAGATCAGCCCAACGATACCATAATATTGCATTGCCTTTCATTTCTGACCCATGTTCAAAGTTTCAAGTCTCTAGCTCATCCGAAAGCTAGTTTAAATTGTTCGCAAACTTTGTGGAGAAACAAACAAACAAACACACAAGCAAACGAGAAAGCAACCTAATAAAAGCGTGTTAAAAACAACCTACCTACCTATTAGTTTCAAGTCTCTAGCTCATCGGGAAGCTAGGTAGGTAGGTACTTACCTAGTATAAAATACTCTTTTCTAAAATTACGGACAAACAAATAAACGAACCTACTTATAAATATTAATAGTATAAATAAATAAATAAACAAGAAAACGTCCATATGAAAACCTGTTAAAAAACCAACATTCCTTTTTGAACTTATCTTGTACTGTGGCAGTATAGGCTCAATTACACTATACAATTTTAAGCAAGCGATTTTAAGGCTCAATTACATTACACAATTTTAAGCACGCGATTTCAAGACTAAGCATGGTGTAAACGGACTAAGACAGTAAGAATCTTAAAATCGTGCGGCCTAGCCCGCTCGGTAATAAGATTCTTAAAATTGTGTCGTCTAAATGCACGCACGATTTCAAGACAGTCTAACTGTACCTACGACGGCACGTCAGACGTAACAGTTGTACTACAAAAACCAACTTTATACCTAAGGCATAAAGGCGTTCTCAAGGTCAACGTGTAGAAGTAATGTGACAGACAGAGACAGACTCTGTCTGACTCGCGACAGATAGACGATACTGCCACAGTACAAGATAAGTTCAAAAAGGAATGTTGGTTTTTTAACACGTTTTCATATGGACGTTTTCTTGTTTATTTAGTTATTTATACTATTCATATTTATAAGTAGGTTCGTTTATTTGTTTGTCCGTAATTTTAGAAAAGAGTATTTTTTACTAGGTAAGTACCTACCTACCTAGCTTCCCGATAAGCTAGAGACTTGAAACTTATAGGTAGGTAGGTTGTTTTTAACACGCTTTTATTAGGTTGCTTTCTCGTTTGCTTGTGTGTTTGTTTGTTTGTTTCTCCACAAAGTTTGCGAACAATTTAAACTAGCTTTCGGATGAGCTAGAGACTTGAAACTTTGAACATAGGTCAGAAATGGAAGGCAATGCAATATTATGCTATCATTGGGCTGATCTGATGATGGAGCCGGAAGAAGGCCACAGGAACTCTATAATGGAACCAAACAACCCCATCGTGCTTGGGCTCGTTAGAATCGTCTTACTTTAAAGTACTTTAAAGTACTTTAAAGGGAGATGAGGTCCAGGCTCTGATGATTTAGCTGGAAGGCCATGCCATAGGAACTTAATATTGAAATCGTGCAACCCCGTTGAATTTGGGCTCCTTTGAATCGTCTTGACGAGTGCTTTGTTGGGAAATAGTGCCCAGGGTCTGATGATGGAGCCGAAAGAAGGCCATAGAAACTCTATAATAAAATCATGCAACCCCATCGAGTTTGGGAAATAGTGTAACGTATAATAACGCGATATCTAGGTAGGTCGATACGTGCGCGACCGACAACAACGACGATGTGCACCTTCTGAGCCGGACGCCGTGGGCGGGCGTGGCGCGGGGTGGGTCACGCCGCGGTGCGGGCGGGTGCCGCTTCTGCGGCCCGCGCGCGAGCCGTCGCGTTCGCGTTGGTGTGCGGTGCGGTGCGGTGCGGCGTGTGTGTCCGTCGAGTTATTCACAAGAGCGACAGTCTTGTTTTGTTTGATACGATTCTTGCAATTTGCATTAAGTAAGTACCTACACATTAGAGGTTTTTATCTCCTTAAAAAAAATGATACTAGGTAAATATACTTCATACCTACTAGGTAAAATATTTCTATTCGTCAGCCTTTCGAATTTTCAACCTAGTCATATATTAATGTTATGTAGGTTTCTAATAGGTAGATAATAGTTGAAAAAAATGATTGATTAATATACAAGGTGTTTGGTAAAAGCCTTATAAAGCCGAATATGGTAGATAGGGACCATCAAACTAAACAACTTTTTCTATGGGACCAACTCTGAAATCGCGAAAAAAAAAATCTGCTGTTTCATACAAAAATTAATAACGAAAATATCAAAATGTATGAAACAGCCGATTTTTTTTTCGCGATTTCAGAGTTAGTCTCCTAGTAAAATTTGTTCAGTTTGATGGTCCTTATCTACCATATTCGGCTTTATAAGGCTTTTACCACACACCTTGTATAAGTAAGGAGATAGGTACTTAAAATTTTATTTGACACGACGACTGCAAATTGAAAATATTTATAATTAACCTCTTAACAAACAATGATTAAAGAAAAGGAATTTGGTATTAGGTAGGTGCTTAAAGAACTAAAACAGAAAATAAAACAAATACAAAAACTACAATGTAAATAACTCCAATACTACGTTGATTGAAAAAGACATTAGAGACTTACTGCCTTCTCTTTTACTATGACAGTAAGCACGGCCGAGCGTGCTAGAAATTGTGTGGTGTAAATGCGCGCATTCTTAGTCGTTTTCAAGACAGTCTTAAAATCGCTTGCTTAAAATTGTATAGTGTAATTGAGCCCTTAAGACTGTCTTGAAAACGACTAAGAATGCGCGCATTTACACCACAAAATTTCTAGCACGCTCGGCCGTGCTTACTGTCACAGTAAAAGAGAAGGCAGTAAGTCTCTAATGTCTTTTTCAATCAACGTAGTATTGGAGTTATTTACATTGTAGTTTTTGTATTTGTTTTATTTTCTGTTTTAGTTCTTTAAGCACCTACCTAATACCAAATTCCTTTTCTTTAATCATTGTTTGTTAAGAGGTTAATTATAAATATTTTCAATTTGCAGACGTCGTGTCAAATAAAATTTTAGGTACCTATCTCCTTACTTAATATTAATCAATCATTTTTTTCAACTATTATCTACCTATTAGAAACTTACATAACATTAATATCTGACTAGGTTGAACATTCGAAAGGCTCACGAATAGAAATATTTTACCTAGTAGGTATGAAGTAGTAGTAGGTATATTTACCTAGTATCATTTTATTAAGTAGATAAAAACCTCTAATGTGTAGGTACTTACTTAATGCAAATTGCAAGAATCGTATCAAACAAAACAAGACTGTCGCTCTTGTGAATAACTCGACGGACACACACGCCGCACCGCACCGCGCCGCACACCAACGCGAACGCGACGGCACGCGCGCGGGCCGCGGCAGCGGCACCCGCGCGCCCCTCGGCGTGACCCGCCCGCCTCTCGGCGTGACCCACCCCGCGCCACGCCCGCCCACGGCGTCCGGCTCAGAAGGTGCACATCGTCGTTGTTGTCGGTCGCGCACGTATCGACCTACCTAGATATCGCGTTATTATACGTTCCACTATTTCTCAACAAAGTACTCGTCAAGACGATTCAAACGAGCCCAAACTCAATGGGGTAGCGTGGTTTTATTAAAGAGTTCCAGTGTCCTTCTTCCGGCTCCATCATCAGACCCTGGACACTATTTCCCAACAAAGCACTCGTCAAGACGATTCAAAGGAGCCCAAATTCAATGGGGTTGCACGATTTCAATATTAAGTTCCTATGGCATGGCCTTCCAGCTAAATCATCAGAGCCTGGATCTCATCTCCCTTTAAAGTACTCATCAAGACGATTCTAACGAGCCCAAGCACGATGGGGTTGTATGGTTCCATTATAGAGTTCCTGTGGCCTTCTTCCGGCTCCATCATCAGATCAGCCCAATGATACCATAATATTGCATTGCCTTCCATTTCTGACCTATGTTCAAAGTTTCAAGTCTCTAGCTCATCCTAAAGCTAGTTTAAATTGTTCGCAAACTTTGTGGAGAAACAAACAAACAAACACACAAGCAAACGAGAAAGCAACCTAATAAAAGCGTGTTAAAAACAACCTACCTACCTACCTATAAGTTTCAAGTCTTTAGCTCATCGGGAAGCTAGGTAGGTAGGTACTTACCTAGTATAAAATACTCTTTTCTAAAATTACGGACAAACAAATAAACGAACCTACTTATAAATATTAATAGTATAAATAAATAAATAAACAAGAAAACGTCTATATGAAAACGTGTTAAAAAACCAACATTCCTTTTTGAAGTTATCTTGTACTGTGGCAGTATCGTCTATCTGTCGCGAGACAGACAGAGTCTGTCTCTGTCTGTCACATTACCTCTACACGTTGACCTTGAGAACGCCTTTATGCCTTAGGTATAAAGTTGGTTTTTGTACTACAACTGTTACGTCTGACGTGCCGTCGTAGGTACAGTTAGACTGTCTTGAAATCGTGCGTGCATTTAGACGACACAATTTTAAGAATCTTATTACCGAGCGGGCTAGGCCGCACGATTTTAAGATTCTTACTGTCTTAGTCCGTTTACACCATGCTTAGTCTTGAAATCGCGTGCTTAAAATTGTGTAATGTAATTGAGCCTTATCGTCTATCTGTCGCGAGTCAGACAGAGTCTGTCTCTGTCTGTCACATTACAATTTTATCATCGATGGATACCAGTGCCGGCATCACAAGGGGGCGGCCCTATGGTGGGGTTGCTCTGTTGTGGAAGAAGAATATGTTTCCCGTAGTGACAGTCATCAGCTGTTTAAGTGATCGTTTGACGGCAATAAAAGTGCAATTAAATGATAGTGAAATATTAATATTTTCTGTGTACATGCCAACAAATGGTACCGAAAACTTAGTGGATTTTACTGAATGTTTAAGCGAAATAAGTGCAGTTATAGATACTACAGGTATCAAATCTGTTTGTGTGCTTGGGGATTTCAATGCTCATCCGGGTGAGTTATTTTATAATGAATTATGCGCGTTCTGTGATGAACAATTATGGCTTTGTGTAGACACTGACTTTTTACCGGCGGATAGCTACACTTTTGTAAGCGATGTATACGGATGTAAGCGGTGGTTAGACCACTGCCTAATGACTAAAACTGCCCATAAATCATTTAGTTCCGCTGAAATTTTGTATGGTACATATTGGTCAGACCATATGCCGTTAAAAGTTGTATGTCATATGAATACAATGAAACTCAAAATTGTTGAACCAGATATTATTAGTAATCAGGTCTCTTGGGGGGAAAGAGACCAAAAACAAATAGATCAATATTGCAATGAGTGTGACAGTAGGTTGCGAAATATTATGTTTCCTGTACAACTACGCCAATGTGGCGACTCCATGTGTACTAATAAGGACCACACTGTTATATTGGATGAAATGTATAATGATGTTGTTAGTATATTACGTGACGCAGCAATTAATAGCAGTAGGTTAAATAAAAAGAAAAAAAAATTTAACTATGTATGTGGATGGAACAAATATGTAAGTGAGGCCCACAGGATGGCTAGGCAACACTTTGAGCTATGGACAGTACACGGTAGACCAAGTTCTGGATATTTCTATCAACTAATGAACGATTCTAGAAAAACTTTTAAGGATAAGTTGAAATGGTGCCAAAATAACCAGAACAAAATTAAGATGGACATCTTGGCTCAAAGTCACGGCAAAAAAGATTTTAAAAATTTCTGGAAAAATACAAATAAGTTACAGGCAAAGCCTGGCCTTCCTGTGAGTGTGGGGGGAGTGCAAGAGGCGGGGAATATAGCCAATCTCTTTAAAACTCAATTTAAAATACCGACAACACATATGTCAAAGGTGTCCTGTACTGAGGACGGGGTGTCAGACAGCAGTATAAGCTTCTCCGCTAAAGAAGTAAATTTAGTCATTAGGGGTATGGTAAGAGGCAAGTCTCCGGGACACGACGGTCTTAGTATAGAACACTTAATAAATGCAGGGAAACACCTCCCGAGGATCTTGTCGATGCTCTTTACACTATGCCTTCGTCACTCCCACCTACCCGTGAATCTCATGCGGACCATAGTGGCTCCAATAATGAAGAATAGAACTGGTGATGCATCTGACGTCACAAATTACAGGCCTATATCGTTGGCGACAGTTATTGCTAAGGTGCTGGATAGTCTGCTAGATAAACACCTTGAGAAACACATTTCACTACATGATGCTCAGTTTGGTTTCAGAGCTGGGTTATCTACAGAAAGCGCTATTCTATCTCTCAAGCAGACTGTCCAGTACTACGTTGACCGAAAAACACCGGTATTAGCATGTTACCTTGATCTATCTAAGGCCTTTGATTTGGTATGCTATGACACTCTGTGGCAAAAGTTGCGTGATGACACGAGTGTTCCGCGTGAGATCGTGGGGCTTCTAGAACATTGGTACAGCCACCAAACTAATGTTGTGAGATGGGCGGGAGAACTTTCCGAGGAATACAGGTTGGAATGTGGTGTGAGACAAGGTGGAATCACATCTCCTCGACTTTTCAACCTGTACATAAATAAGCTGATTGTTGGACTCAGCAGTGCCAATGTTGGATGTCATATGGACGGTCTATGCATTAATAATATCAGTTACGCAGATGACATGGTGCTGCTGTGTCCAACAGTCAAAGGACTCAGAAAGTTACTCGATATATGTGAGAGATATGCTGTGGCCCACGGACTGAGATATAACGCTAGTAAGAGTGAGTTAATGATATTTAAAGCAGGCACCAATCGTTACTCTCACGTGCCACCAGTGACTTTGTCTGGGTCTCCTCTAAAAACAGTGGAAAAATTCAAATATCTGGGTCACTGGGTCACATCAGATCTCAAAGATAACGCTGACATCGAAAGGGAACGAAGGGCGCTATCTGTCCGCTGTAATATGCTGGCCCACAGATTTGCACGATGTACAAACGAAGTAAAGGCGACTCTTTTCAGAGCATACTGCCAAACTTTCTACACGTGCAGTCTGTGGGGCAGATATACGCAGGGGACTTATAGCGCACTTCGAGTCCAGTATAATAATGGATTCAGGGTGTTGTTCGGGCTGTCACGGTCATGTAGTGCCTCCGGTATGTTCGCGTCGGCGCGAATAAACGATTTTTACGCAATAATGCGAACACGCTGCGCCTCAATGCTTGCAAGACTGCGGGCCAGCTCGAACAGCATCTTGTCAACGATAGCTGCTAGATGGGACAGCTTAATATTGCGCCGCTGCACGCAGTTGCATGCCCGATAAGCTGCCTATTGTACCGTGAAATAATGTTACTAACACTAGTTATAAGTCATGATTGTTACTAACATATGATATGGACTATGTCTGAAATAAATGAAATTATTATTATTAATTATTATTACCTCTACACGTTGACCTTGAGAACGCCTTTATGCCTTAGGTATAAAGTTGGTTTTTGTAGTACAACTGTTACGTCTGACGTGCCGTCGTAGGTACAGTTAGACTGTCTTGAAATCGTGCGTGCATTTAGACGACACAATTTTAAGAATCTTATTACCGAGCGGGCTAGGCCGCACGATTTTAAGATTCTTACTGTCTTAGTCCGTTTACACCATGCTTAGTCTTGAAATCGCGTGCTTAAAATTGTGTAATGTAATTGAGCCTTAAGGTTGTCGCCCGAAATATAGAAATTTTCGTCGTCCCATACTATACTGCCCATCGATCGACCTGATTCATCCAATTATTCGCACTTGGAAAAGCTCGAAATGACAGGAATAAGGGGTCCATTGCTTAGTGGAGTTCCGACTACCTTAAAAATCGTACTTATCAGGTAAAAGTTGCTGACACATACAGTGACACTAAAAATGTCACTGAAGACACTGCTCAAGGATCAGTCCTCGGTCCTTTACACTATTTAGCATATGTTAATGATATCAACAACATAATTAAGAAGTGCACAGTGTACCAGTTTGCGGACGATACCTGTTTAATAGCGGCAGACCGTGACATACGAATTGCGCAAAATCATCTTCAGCATGATTTGTCACTGCTAAACGATTGGTCACATGATATGGGACTTGTACTAAACGGGAAAAAAACTAAACTCTTGCACATACATTCAAGTCACAATCATACAAACCATGACGTCTCAATAGTAATACACAATCACGATTGTATGCACAATAAAGTATCATTCTGCCAATGCAAACCAAAAGAAACGGTGCAACAGCAAAAATATTTAGGTCTAACAATTGACAACCGTCACAACTGGGGTCCTCATGTCGAATCTGTGTGTCAAAAACTTCGTGCTCTATTAGCTAAATTTGTCATAATAAAAAATAAGGTACCGTTCCAAGCTCTATTGATCTTGTACAAAACATTGGTAGATCCTATAATCTCATATGGAATTTCAAGCTATCAAGTTGTTGACAATTAAGTATACCCACGGACGTAGCTATAGCTTTGACAAGGGGGGGGTCCTCAACGCAAAAAAAAAAACAGTGCTCTAACGCCAATTAATCTATAATTTACAAATTAAACATTGCCTGCCAGTGCCGGTTTTAGCACTACCAGTGTCCTGGGCGACATTTCTAAGAGGCGCCCCTTATCTGCGATTCCAAGATTTTAAATTTTGCCTGTTAGTTAAAAAATGGCCGCGCAGCGCGATTTTTAGTCAGTTTAACCTACTGATCCTGTAATCTTGCTTGTATTTTTGCTATAACAAAAAAAAATAACGGCCGCGCAGCGCAATTTTTAATCAGTTTCATCTTCTAATCTTGTAATTTTACTTATTACAGTAAAAAACCGCCGCGCAGCGCGATTTTTAGTCAGTTTCATCGACTAATCTTGCTTGTTTATAGTAAAAAACAGCTGCGCTGCGCGATTTTTAGTCGGTTAATCCACTAATCTTGCTTGTTTACACTAAAAATGGCCCCGCAGTGCGATTTTTGGTTAGTTTCATTCGTCGCGTCGTCGCTTGTCACCAGTCAACAATACGATTGATAGTTGACCGGTTGTCGGGCGTTTTCAGCGCCCCACACACAAGGGCGCCCAGTGCAGTGGCACCGCTTGCACCGCCGCGCCCTAGGGCCGCTCCTGGATTTTACAATGGCCAAATCTTAAATGGCACATGGTAGCGAGCGATGAAGTTTCGCCAAGTTGTTCTGATCATGTTTTGCCATCATAACGATTTTGTCGCTAAAAGGGAATTTACGATAGTAATTGTAGAAACTGTAAAGGTGTGCGGCTGGGGATATAAAACGGAGCCCCGGGCGGTCGCCCCTGCTGGACCTGAAACCCTGAAAGACCTGTGCTAACTTCGTAGTGATCGAAAAACCTCAACTTATTTCAGTTTTTGGGTTAAAACTTCAAAAAAAAGCATTCTACCGCAAAGTTGTCTATAACACTTTTAAAGAAGTTAAAATTACCAACAATTTACTCCGCTTTGAGTGTCGTATAATATCTCGAGATACACCCTGCGGCGGACTAAGCTTCTATCGTTTTCTACAATCGGCGCGGTGCATGTATTTTTTTCTGTTGGACAAGTAAGATGGATATGAATGGGGGGGGTCCGGACCCCCAAAACCCCCCCCTTATATACGTCCGTGAGTATACCTAGGACAGGTAGTCCAGTTAGGCAAGTCCAACTTCAAGAAAGAGATTTCTCGTCGAATCCTACTCGGATGGGCAGCATTCTGGATGCTTCAAAAAGTCTTCGCGTCTGACTTACGACTTACCTCAGTGTCTTGAGACAAAAGTCTATATATAACGATACTTTATCTATATTAAAAAAAATGTTTACGGCAGTGAAACGTGGTCGTTAACTATGGGTCTCATAAGGAGTAGGTCTCAAGGTCACCCAGGTCCCAGCATGCATTGGAGAGAGCCATGCTCCGCGTTTCCCTACGTGATCGAATAAGAAATGAGGAGATCCGTAGGAGAACTAAAGTAACCGACATCGCTCGAAGGTTTGCTCAGCTGAAGTGGCAGTGGGCGGGACACATAACGAGAAGAACCGATGGCCGTTGGGGCGGAAAGGTTCTGGAGTGGTGACCGCGCACCGGACGACGTTCCCCGACAAGGTGGATCGACGATCTGGTGAAGGTCGCGGGAAACCTTTGGATGCGGGCAGTGCAGAACCAATGGTCTTGGAGATCCTTGAGGGAGGCGGAGATCCTTGAATGAGATCAGCAGTGGTCGTCGTGCGGCTGATATGATGATGATGAAAACATTAAACGAACAACTAAAAGGAATATCATTAGCAACTAAAAGGAATAATAAAGCTGACAAGTTTTTTGCGCCCATTTTTCTTGTCAGTTAAAAGACGTCATAATGGGTGGCAGGGTAAAAGAATTGACGATTTAAAAATGCTTATTATGTGAGCTTATTTAAATAAAATATATTTCACTTTCACTTCACTTTCACTCTCACTTTCACTTTCACTTTCACTTTCACTTAAATACCATCAAGAGACTAGCTATATGCATGCACTGTTTTGCGTAGTTGATTTAGAGGTGATTTTTCCTATAATCGCGATTATTCGTGATTCGTTGAGTTTTCATATCGTTAACTCATCTGCAGTATGAACAACACTGTGAACCATAAAAATTGAACGTTCTGCATAGTTTTTAAACACCCTTTCAAAAATATATAGCTTTTTTCGAAATACCGAAATACCGGTATTTTACTCTCAAATACCGGTATCAAAATACCGAAAAAAATGACCGGTATACCGGTATTTCGGTATACCGGTATCCATGCCCTACTAAAAGAAACTAGCAAAAAGGCAATGACAGCTCTCATGCAGTGCAGAAGAGCCGTTGGCAGGAATTGGGGCATGAAACCCGAAGTGGTCCAATGGATCTATAGGGCAATAATCCTACCGAGAATTCTCCACGGAGCACTAGTATGGTGGCATAAGGCACAACTAGAATACAACAGAAAAGAACTCACAAAGGTACAAAGACTAGCTAGCATCATGGTATCAGGAGCCATGAGAACAACTCCCACGGCCGCCTTAGAAATGATACTAGGCCTTAGTCCTATAAATCTTGAAATCGAAAAGAGAGCTACAGAACAATGGTTTAAGCTGAAAAGCACTAACCTATGGATAGGAAGACACACTGATAAAGGTCACGCAGAAATAGGGAAAAAGTACGAAGAAAACCTTTCTATGATACTGGTTAATAATGACCTAATAAAAAAGGAGAGGATATTCGACAAAAAGTACAGAATAAGCATCAGATCCAGAGACGACTGGAACCTAGAACAAGACAATCTGGATAGCACCGCAGTATGCTACACTGATGGGTCAAGAAAAGAATCAACTAAGCTATCGGGAGCTGGGATATACATAGCTAAACCCAACACTAAAAGAGCTACTTTCAATCTGGGCAGATACGCCAGCGTATTCCAGGCGGAAGTATTTGCGATATTGGAGTGCGCGCATATGATTAAAAGTGAGATAAGCGATCATAACGTAGGAAAAAATAATAATATATAGCGACAGTCAAGCAGCCATCAAAGCCCTTGACAAAACGGAGACCACCTCAGCCTTGGTGAAGGAATGCAAACAAAGCATTCAGGAACTTGCAAACTTGGCTGAGGTGGAAATTGCCTGGGTACCTGGACACGAAGGTAATAAAGGCAATGAGGAAGCCGACGAATTGGCCAGAACAGGGGCTGATGAACCTTTCATTGGGCCCGAACCAAGATTGCCAAGCGCACATAGAATTACTAAGAAGATTATTGAAATTCGAACAATCAAAGAAACCAACCAGAGATGGATGAAAAAAAAGGACTGTAGACAGTCTAAGATCTTCATCAAATCTGTTGACAAGAAGAAAACTAGAGAGTTGCTGAAACGAAGCAGGAGAAATATAAGAACGATTGTAGGAATACTGACAGGACACTGTGCATTAAACAGACACTTGTCAGTGATCAAACGGACAGAGGATCCCATCTGTCCGCAATGCAAAGAAAAAGAAGAAACAAGCTACCACTTCATGGCAGAATGCCCGATGTACGCATCACTGCGCTGGGAGCTCTTTGGAGCGGACAAGCTTAAGGAAGAGGATTTAAAGCAGTTGACGATAAGTCAACTCAGCAGGTATTGTAAGCTTACAGGTAGGTTCGAGGGTCCGACGCCGGTGGGGTAAATGATAACCCGCCTCCCCCCTGTGGGGATTTGGGGAAATGGGTGAAATGGTTCCAATCAAGGTGACTGATCACCCGTCCGGCTTCGCTGGTGTCCCCCCTTCTAAATAATAATAATCCATGCCCTAGTCCCAGCGTCTGTCGACCGGATGTGGTGAACTGACCTTCATGGATCCTCGATGGAAACAATGTAACGGCTTCATGCCATGACTTGCTGCGTTATCATCAAAGAATGTGTTCCATCGCAGAAGGTTAGTGATGGAAGGAACTAACCAGGAGATCACCGATATCAAAACCAAAGGTAAGAAATTAAAATAAGGAAAAGACGAAAACCCATCTGAAACAATAAACATGTGATGAGTACAATTCACAAATATTTCACTTTCAGATTCAACTTTGGAAATTTCAAAATGTTTGACTTACCGCAGATGCCTTTTGATTTTGAGTATTGTATTTTAACAACTCATGGCAGTTCTGCGAACCACTCCACAACCCTGGAAGGAATAGCACGGCACATGTTGAACAACCATCAGCATATTTTGATTTCTCCAAAAAATACAACATGTGGGAAAATGATTTACTTACCAAAATTAGATATTCAAGGGGAATTCCCTCATTTTAATAAAATGCTAGCCGAAGATTACGGCTAATTTTCTTTTCCATGCTCCAGGAGACCATTCTTCAAAAAAAATGAAATCTAAAAATGACCCTGATGAAATCTAAAAATGACCACAGACGAGAACTGGGTCTAACTTCAAATATTTTCCTGATTTGTCAGGCTGCTAACGCCATCTCTTGTGAGGCTTGAGAAGTACACTCTTTTCAACTAACGATTTTGAAGAAAATTAATAACTATTTTTATAGAAATGT
This sequence comes from Agriphila tristella, assembly GCA_928269145.1. Taxonomy (NCBI): domain Eukaryota; kingdom Metazoa; phylum Arthropoda; class Insecta; order Lepidoptera; family Crambidae; genus Agriphila; species Agriphila tristella. The sequence continues at coordinate 2,981,879 of OV743447.1, read as the reverse complement.
ATCGTTAAAAAATTTGCAACGTTACACAATGGCACAACTGGTAGTGCTGAAGGGAATAGCACTTCCCCAAGGCACTACCGGTAGTGTCACGCGGTTGTGCTACGGGTAAGGCTGGCCCCAGACCTACCGGTTCCGTTTCTTTGCTTTGCTGTTCTACCATGGACCGCCGGCCAAGAGGCTCATTTTCAATCTATCGCATATTTTGACCTGACCACATTGGCAAGATAGCCATTAGTTTGGTGTTATCAAATATCGTCGTCTGGGGTGCGATGAGAAGTTTTAGTTTTCATTTTAAAAAAAAGCTGCTGTTTTATACAAAAAATAATAACGAAATTATCAAAATGTATGAAACAGTTCATTTTTTTTCGCGATTTCAGATTTGGTCCCATAGTAAAAGTTGTTCAGTTTTATTATGGTCCCTATCTACCATATTCAGTTTTATAAGGCTTTACCAAACATCTTGTATAAATAAGCGATCGAGTCATTTTTAACGATCGGAGTCCATGTTCAGGGTGGCACATCTCCTAAAAGCTTCCTACTTCGCAATCCAGGCGATAATATTTGATAAAACCAAGCTAATGGCTATCTTGCCAATTTGGTCTAGTCCCAAAATGCGATAGATTGAAAATTACCCTGGTTGGCCGGCGGTCTTTCAAGCAAGGTAGCACAGCAAAGCAAAGAAACGGAACCGGTAGGTCTGGGGCCAGCCTTAGAAAGGCTTTTTTCGCCGAGAACCGAGACCGCGAATAAAAAGCAGTCTCGACCGAGACCGAAATATTTGTTCTCTCTTTAAATTCTTTCTAAAATAATTATATGTGCGAAAGTCCGTTTGTTTGTTTGTTACGCCTTCATGTCTTGACTTGACTCCTGAAGCGATCATCATGTTTGCATACACTATGTCGGGGTACAGACAGAGGACATTAGCATCGTTGCGCGTGCAAAGGTCGCTTTGTGTTTTTTACCCATTTTGGGTTTTTATGCAGTTTTAATCGTTGTACCGTATTGCGACCTTCGGTACGAAGGTTTGATGACTGTCTTGGTCTAATTTCGGAAATTACTTAAGGACTTGGAAATAAAAGATACTCTTGAGTTGAAAACCATTTGGCGTCTATATTATTTGAATTTTGGAAATGTACAACGATCGAGGAGAGAGGGGTAAGGAACAATGTATTGCTACCAATGGCAGCGCCGGTTCGACTCCCACGTCATGTAGCGCGTGGCTGGTTGGGTGAAGACGATTTGCGTTTCGTTCTTGCTGTAAGCCTGAACATGCCCCCGGCCTTGAAAGCAGTCGCTTTCGAAATCTTCTAATGCGTAGGTACCTCGTCGTAAATGAGATTCAGATCTTGGCGTAAGCATGTCGAACATCGCCCGAAGTCGTCTGTCTCTCGAACTCTTGAAACGCCATCCTTGCTCAGGGTGGTTCTGTGCACTCGCCCCTAGCTCCACTCAGAGGTGACAGGTTGTTGTCCATCTGATGTCGTCTCAAACGATGAGCTGTAACATCGGTAAGGTCGTCGCAGGCTGGTGCTATTAGTGGTCGACCAACCAGAAAGTGAGCTGGGATTAAAGTAGAAAGGATTTTAGGGTCTGAGGAAAGTGGAAACAAGGAAAGGAGATTAGGACAGCTTCAAATTTGTGATAGCACTGTGCTAAACCATTATAAGTTGTAAGTTGCGCATTGCCTACAACACGACACGTAGGTTGTAAGAATTTACTCCTGCCTCCCATAGACCACCAAAGTAAAGCGAAGTATACGAAGAAAGTGTATAAAAGAAAATCTATTATTATTTTTAAATGAAAAAACGAAAATGTATTTAATTGTGTCGACACATGCGTAAAATATAAAAAAAAATAATGATATTGCGTCCGTCATCTAAGAACCATCCGACCTCGTCGTGAAATAAACCTATAAAGCGCTAGTAAATATACTTTAGTAGTGAGGTGAGTGACAAATAATTCTAAATGAACCGCGCATACAAACAAGCAAATATATGCCTTTGAAGTTCGAGCCCCCTTACCTTTACGGTTAGGTATGAGCACTGGCCTGCACCGCATTAATCCACTCCGCATCGAATAAAATGTGGAAAAACTAGGCGACAAGTTGCCCATCAGAGGCGTTAGTGTTTTATATTTGATGCGTTTACACGTTATACATTTGGCAACAACCTTCCTAGCAAAGCTTCTACCACGGCCACCACCAAGAGGCCACCAGGTCTCGCGTAAACTATAAAGTGAGGCCTGGGGTTCAGCGTGGAGAAGCCGAAGGTGCTCATCGCGAAACAACAACAACACCGTAAAGAAATGTTTACAAGATATTAAAATTAGGTGCATTTTATTTATATTAATTAAAGTTGTTTCTAATTTATCCGCATCAATATCGCCTGCGCCTGTCCGCCTGTCATGAATTAGGTTTCGGTCTTCATTTATAGTGCGTAAATAAGTCGACGCGCTCTGCGATGCATCGCTCAAAACGTGCAGCTGATTAGACGTAGAATTGCTACCTACATGATGCGGCAGCGGCACACGAATCGTAGTGAGCGCTTGCAAAGAAACAACAAACCGGTTTCGCGGCCGCGCGACCGTCGCTCGCTGGCGGAACACAGTCTCGTCCCAACAGATTTTAATAAGCAGATTGGGTATGATTCTTCTACTATTGTCGGACTTGGAGTTTAAAATAAAATATGATGCGTTCGAATACAATATTTTACTGCTTTCCAAAAGAAAATTTACAAAATCGGTTAAAATTAGGATGCGTGCGTTCGCTAACGTGACCCGTGGCTCTCTGGTGGCGGCGGCGGCGCGGGGCCGGCAGGCGAGCGCCTGCGACCGTCTCATGCGCGCGACCTTGAAAACAGGTTGCGTCAACAAGCTCCCCGCGTTGGAACAGCTTGTTCCAAGGGTTGTGATGCTGGCAGCAGGCAGAGCCTGTTGTATGCTCTACGTAGAACCCCTGACGCAGTCCTCACATCAGCGACCCGACTGATGCCGTCAGATCCTGGATGAAGCTGGATGATGCGGCCGAGCAGCCATCGGTTGGGCGGGAGGCGATCGTCTTTCACGACCACCATGTCTCCGACGCGTAGCTCGCCGTTGGTGCGCTGCCATTTTGCTCGTGTTTGTAGTTCTGAAAGGAACTCATTTGTATATCTTTTCCAAAAATGCGCAGCGAGAGCGCGAGCTCGTTGATATCTTGGTATGGTGCAGATTTGAGTTTCTTTCTCAAGTTCAATCTGGGCAGTAGGTAGCATTGAGAGAGTTCGTCCGATAAGGAAATGAAATGGGGTCAATGGAATAAGGTCATTTGGATCTGCTGATAATGGAGTTAAAGGACGACTATTTAGGATTCCTTCTATTTGAATTAAAACGGTATTCATTTCCTCATAGGTTAAATGGGCTAATGAGAGAACTCTTTTTAAATGGAATTTAACGGACTTGACTGCCCCCTCGGCTAAGCCGTTAAAATGGGGGCTATAAGCAGGAGAAAACTTGAAGTTAATTGCCTGTTCTGCAGCACATTTACTAATATCGTTATTATTATGTTTAAGAAATTTTGAAAGCTCATTATAAGCTCCTACAAAGTTTGTGCCATTGTCGGAGTACATGTTGACAGGTCGACCTCTGCGGGCAACGAATCGGTTTAAAGCAGCCATAAAGGCTTCCGTACTTAAATCGCTCACTAATTCAACATGCACTGCTCTCACAACCAAGCACACGAAAATGCAAATATATGACTTTATAAGGGTACATCCTCTACCTTTTCTATTGGCAATAAGAACAGGGCCCGCGTAGTCACAAGCTGTATTCATAAATACATATTCGCTATATAAACGATCTTTAGGTAAAGCGGCCATGATTGGCTGAATGGATTTACCTGCGTATCTACAACACGTATGACATTCGTGTGTTACCTTTCTAGCAAGGCTGCGACCGCCTATCACCCAAAACTTATGTCTTATTGTAGCAAGCATTAGTTGCGGTCCGGCCACAATCCAGCGGGACTTCAAAATGGAATCGCTAGACGATTTCGTCCAACGTCTCGCCCGCAGCATGTACGCCCGTAGCGACGACTCTACCCACGAGCACCTACAAAATATTGCCCCGGCTTACGACCGACCACAGCGCGGCCGACCCCTACCACGGGAACTACTCGCCGCCCCCGCCGCCCCCGCACAAGCCGCTGCTCCATCAGCGCCGGTCCCCGCCCACACTAGTGGCGCGCAACCGAGCGACATATCTAACCAATATGTTACAGACGACGCCCTTCCATCAACTTCCACATCGACAACGCCGGCCCCCGCCCGCCCACATCGCGTGAGGCCGCGCGCCGTCACAGCCGCAACTTTACCTCCGGACCGCGCACACAATGCGCGCCCGGACACCATGCATCCAGCCCACATACAAGCGACGCCCAACCCCGCCCGTGACGCCCATAGGCGGAGCGACCATGCCTTAGGCCACGCCCCTCCAGACTGACATCAACCCCCCCCGCCACCGCGGAGGGGGAATCCAAATCTAATACAAGTTTGTTCGCAACTAACCCACTCTATAGGTACTCCCCCCTCAAGATAAGTCCACCGCCCGCTCGCAGGTCGCTCGCCGGGCCTTCCTTACGGATCTCACCCGGCAGGGCTTGACCGCGCCGAGGGCGGTCGGTGAAGCAACTTAGGGAGGGGGGAAAGCCGAATGACCAGCCGGCTCGTTAGCCGGCCGCGAACCCACACACCACCAGTGGTGCAAGCCAAGAAGTGGCCACCCGCACGCCGGCGGCGCCTACGGCGCCGCGGCGCGCGAGAAGAAAAAGACAATTCGTAGTTGCGGTCCGGCGTGCAGTAATATATTATGATAATGTCTGAAGAGTAATTGGGTAATATGATGTGACGCATGAATTAATATTGGGTGTTTAGTATCATAAGTACAATTCGAATTGGATAACCTACCGCCTACTCTAATTAATCCTTCATGAGACATGAATGGATTTAAGTTAAGAATTGATGACCTTTTTATTATATTTTTTTTACTTAACATTGAATATTCATTAGAAAAGGTATCGAGCTGAATGATTTTACATAATAAAAGAGTAGCGGCATTTAATTCTGTCACCTTTAAATGACCACTATATTTTTTATGTGGATAGCGACAGTTATGTTGAAAACGCAATAGATAAGCGACTAAACGCTGTAATTTAGAAAAATTTGAATAATTATTAATGAAACTTAACTTATCGCGTGTAAAACTACATTGTATTTTAGTTTCAGGTAAGTGAGATGGAGGTGTAGTGTTAGGTTGAACGGGCCATAGTGACTCAGATTTTGTCAAAAAATCTGGACCTTTCCACCATAGATTGGAGCCTTGTAACTGAGTGGCGTTGCAGCCTCGAGAACCAATATCGGCAGGGTTTTGGTTTGTTGGTACGTAACTCCAATCTTCAGCGTTAGTTGCGTCGGTGATTTCGTTGATTCTGTTACAAACAAATAATTTTAAGTTTGACTTAGGGGTTCTTATCCAACCTAAGACTATTGTGGAGTCGCACCAAAACCTCCAATTATGTATATTTAATCGTAACGCGTTTTTTACAGTTTGAGCCAAACGAACCGCCATTAAAGCTCCACAAAGCTCCAATCGTGGTGTTGACATTTGTTTTAACGGTGTAACCTTACCTTTTGCTAAAACCAAATTCACTACAATTTGATTATCCATTGTAATGCATCTCAAGTATACACAAGCGCTATATGCGTGAAGGGAAGCGTCACTAAATGTATGAATTTCAACGCGTATCGGCGCATCAGACAAAACGCGCCTAGGAATGTTTATGTCTTTGAGTTGTGTAAGAGAAGACAGAAATTGCATCCATTTTTCTAAAATTTTAGGAGGTAATGATTCATCCCATGTTATTTTAGAGGCCCATAGCTCTTGGAGAATTAATTTTGCTGGTAAAAGGCAAGGATTTATAAGCCCCAATGGATCAAAAATCCGTCCTATGGTTGACAAAACATTTCTCTTGCACAACTTATCACATGGTGGGTTAGCAAGTGTAGTAAAGTGTAATGTGTCGGCCTTGGACGACCAACGTAAACCTAATGTTTTTGCATTATCATCGCGAACTAATTTATGCAGATCGCTATCATTGTTATTATAATGTATGTTTTCTAATATGTACTCACTGTTCGACCGCCATTTTCTTAAGTTAAATTGACCTTTTTTTAGTTCATTAATGACACCCCGACACGAACTAAGGAGACCGGCTTCCGTATCCTCACCGAAAATATAATCATCAATATAAGCACTATGCATTATTATGTCTCCTACGACTTGATCAGGGCACTCTTTGCCCAACTGTACGAGACAGCGGGTGGCAAGGTACGCAGCCGAAGCTGTTCCATATGTAAGAGTGTTGAGTTTAAACGTGTCTAATTTGTGTGTGTGATCGAAACGCCACAAAACTTGTTGTAAACATCTCTGTTCCGGTGATACGTTTACACAACGATACATTTTTTCACAGTCTGCGGTAACAATGTATTTGTGTTGTCGAAATCTAATTAATATGTCTAACAAACTATCCTGCACAATTGGACCTACGCGTTGAATATCATTAAATGACACTTGAGTTGTTGTGGGCGCTGAAGCGTCAAAAACAACTCTTAATTTTGTAGTTGAACTAGATTCCTTAATGACACCGTGGTGTGGCAGAAAGTATGAATGTTTGTCTGTCTGTGTTGTGTCAGTATTCAATGTCATATGTCCAAGATCTATGTATTCTTGTATAAATGCCGAATACATTTCTTTAAATTTAGGCTCACGTTTAAATTTACGTTCTAAAGATTGAAATCTACATGCAGCTTGTTCATAGGAATCTCCTAATGTATCTGGAGATTGTTTTAAAGGAATTTTCACAACAAAACGTCCATCTTCCTGACGTGTAGTTGTTTGTATAAAGTATTGTTCACACTCATTTTCCTCTTTTGTTAATGTGCGAGGAGAGGGAACTGATTCTAATTCGAAAAATTTGTCTAACTGATTTTGAAGATGAATATCATTGGAGAAATGACAGTGGACTGTATGCTTGTTCTGTCCGTGTATGGCCCCGGAGACTAACCAACCCAGTCTGGTTTCAGACAGGATGGGTTTGCCTTTGCCTAAGTTAATTCGCTGTGTACCTAGTATGTTCCAAAAGATATCAGCATTCAACAAAATATCTATCTCGGAAGGTATGTAAAATGAAGGATCGGCTAGCTGAATATCCTTTGGAATGTTTAAATGTGAGATTTCAAATCGTGTAGTAGGCAACAGCTGAGTTATTTGCGGTACTATGAAACAGTTAATGTCAGATTCATAAGACTCAGTTCGTGATACTATCGTTAATTGACAACGTTTATTTAAACGCAATGACTTACGACTTAAACCTTCCACTGTGATTGAAGTGTTTTTAACTGGTATTTTAAGATTACGACAAAGTCTTTCACTTACAAAGTTCGAAGTGCTTCCATTGTCAAGCAGAGCCCGGACAGTTTGTTTGTTTCCTTCGCTGTCCAAAACACTGATGAGAGCAGTCGATAACAAAATAGAACTTGTGTTGGTGGAAGAAAGTGCAATGTTGTTTTGTTGAAGTGAGTCTTGTGAGCCCGAGCTACTAGATGAAGTGCAATCATTTTGAGACGCCAAAACTATACATTGGTTTTGATCTTGAGGAGAAGCGGCAACCGCTTCCTGTTGAGCTGTTTGCTCGTCTGTATGTAATAAAGTGTTGTGTTGTTTTCCGCAAATCCTACATGGACCCAATCGACACGACTTGACGTCATGTCCTTGCCGTAAACAATTCATGCAAAGTTTCAATCGTTTAATATTATTTATTCTTGCTGTAATTGATAATGATTTAAATTTAGAACAGACGTAAATGGGATGAGCTTGTTTACAAAAAGGACACGAATATGAGTGTGCTTTGTTAAGTTGTTGCTTTGTTTGTGTAGGGTTAGCGACAAAGGCCCTAGGTTTAATGTGTGCGGGTTCGCTATGCCTACGTTTTAAGTGCGTATGATCAATTGTTTCCAATAATTCAGCACGATTTTTAAGAAATTCAATAAAATCGTTTAAAGTAGGTAAATCTTTATGTATATTTATGTGTTCTTTCCAATTTCTACTAGTAATGCTGTCTAGTTTACTGGACATCATGTGAATTATCAGAATATCCCAATTTTGTGTATTTATGTTAAGTGTTTTTAGTGCGTTAAGATTTTTATTTATAATGTCTATTAAATTTCTTAAGGCACTAGCTGATTCCTTTGTAATTTGTTCTGTATCAAATAATGATTGAATATGATTGTTAATGAGTAATTTTGTGTTTTGATACCTGTCACATAATAATGACCAAGCTGTATCATAATTGTTTTCAGAAAAGTCTAATGCAGTGATAACGTTCGCAGCCCTGCCCGTCAACGCAGCACGCAAATAATGGAATTTACTGATTTTAGGTATGTTACTATTTGAATGAACAAGAGACAAATAAGTATCGTGAAATTCTAACCAATCTTCGTATCGCCCAGAAAAGGTAGGTAAGTGTATCGTGGGTAATTTAATGTTTAAGCTTGGCCCACCTGTTGTGAGAACAGAACCTGTTACAGATGATGCGTTGCCTCGTCCCGCAGAGGCCGGCCCGCCGATCAAGCCTTGGGCCTTGGCGACTGCGGCGAAGTACTGCGACTCGAAGATCTCGCGGTCGTCGTACTCCGACTGGCGATCACCGTCTGAAATTTCCGGCAAACTTTCTACATTCATCTGTATGGAATCGTACTCGTTGTACCATTCTTCAACTTTACTCAATCTTATGCTTAATTCGTTAAGTTGAATACTACTGGGCTTTTCACAAGTGTATAAAACATTTAAATATTTTTCAAATTGAGTAAGCTTTGTTTTATAGGAGGCACGTTTCTTTTTAAGTTCTTTTAAGTTAGAGGCCATTGTTGCAAATGAATTTATGATCAAGGAAAAGTTAAGTAATTGGTTAAGTATAGAAATGCTGAAATGAGCCCTCAAAAAATCAAACAGAATTAAAATGAAATAAGCTAAAGTGATACAGTAACTTTAAATGATGCGTGCAGAACAGGCAAGAAGGCAAGAAGCACGTGGCGGCAATTTGCGGCAGCGCGGCACGGCACGACAAGATGGCGGCGGCAAGCGCGGGCGCAAACCGCGATGAAAGGGCAGCGGCGCGGCGCAGCGCGGCGCACGGGCAGCTCGGCGCGCACCGCCGAAGCCGGGGGCGCGATTATGCGAAAGAAAAAAGAAATTGAATACCGAATAATAAAACCAATAAAGGATGGAGCGTGGATGGGATGGATGGATGGTTGAAATGGATGTATGATCGGAATGGATGTATGATATATGGATGGATTTATGAAAAAAAGGGATTGGCAGGAAAGGATAATGGAACGAACTCAACTCACGAATACCCAGATGATGTCCAGTCCAGTTGTTTGTTCGCTTCCTGTCTGCTTCTTCCTTATTTTGTATAGTTGTGATTGAGCCGTAGTATAACGTAGGTCACTCGCACCGCACTTGCAATCAACAAAACGTGGCAAAATGTCCGACGTAGAAAACCTCTCCGCGTGGCGTATGTAACTCGCTGGCTTGTAGAAAATCCGGCTCGAAGGACCAAAACTTGGGTATGATTCTTCTACTATTGTCGGACTTGGAGTTTAAAATAAAATATGATGCGTTCGAATACAATATTTTACTGCTTTCCAAAAGAAAATTTACAAAATCGGTTAAAATTAGGATGCGTGCGTTCGCTAACGTGACCCGTGGCTCTCTGGTGGCGGCGGCGGCGCGGGGCCGGCAGGCGAGCGCCTGCGACCGTCTCATGCGCGCGACCTTGAAAACAGGTTGCGTCAACACAGATGGTGCAGTAATACTTTAGCGGTATTTATTATAGTAGGGCTCAACAAACACCGAGGGTCAGAATTTTGCGCTAATTTAAATAAAATTGACATCTTAGTAACTGTCGTTTCGTCAATATTGAAATGAAAATTATTCAAATTATTTTTGGAACTATGTTCACTAAGAATGCCGCCGTGATGCGACAGGGAATGACAAGGATGGTCATAGCTAGCTATCGGACTTACGTGACTGAAACCCAGGTATTCCCGCATAAAATTCCCGTATGATAATTTATAATCAGGCGAGCGCTGCAACCGTTTTTCTAAAGCGTAAAGTTGGCGCTCGGCTTGCGTAAAAGAAGATTCGCCTAAGAAATCAGGTGACTCTTTAAATGGAATGCGTTTAGTAAACCTTTCTTCACTATTGCGCCTTGTAGTGTGAAGGAAATGTTCCTCGCATGAACGCTCTTCCTCAGTCCGCGTATCACTGACCTTAGGGAGTTCTTCGTGCTCCCGTGCGCGTAGTCGAGAGTCTAAACAAATACTATGATTACAATAGATTTGCTTTGTATTTCGCGTATTATTAAGAACTGGACCGGAAATGATCCACCCTAAACAAGTATTCTGTAAGTAAGGGCCGTTGGGAAGTCGCATTTTCCCTTCGCGTAACAGATCCCAAAACTTATCAGCGCCTATTAATATATCTACGGTTTCTGAATTAAGAAATTGTGGATCTGCCAGCACTATGTTGTCTGGAATACAGAACTGTGCGCTTGATTGACATAAAGCAGGCAGCGTAGACGTTATTTGTGACAAAACAAAACAAGAAATTTGCGTGGTGTAGGTTTTGTCAACGCGCGATTTTATTTCAATGTTACAAGTTTCCGAACATTGTATCACCGAATCACCTACACCTCTAACTTCGTGAGTGGACTGTATCATTGGAATTTGTATAAGATTGCAAAAGGATTTTGTTATAAAAGACCGCTGGCTTCCATTGTCCAGAAGTATGCGCGCCGGGTGATAAGCACCGTGGATATCGGCTACCTGTACAATAGCTGTCGACAATAGAACAGTGTGCGTGTCAGTATCTATTGATTGAGCGCATCGTAATTGCATGTGTGCATTGTTTACGTGGATTGGGAACGAGTTCGCGGCGGCCGAGGAGGAGGGGTCGCCTGCCGACGGCTGAGGCGGCGCTGCGTCTGCACTCACCTCGGAGCTCCCGGGACGGACACTTGAATGAAGTGCAACTAAACTATCCGCGTTATCATTATGAATCAATGTGTTATGTTTGCGGTTACACTTCCTACAAGGCCCAAACCTACAACCGTCGAGTGCGTGACCCGAACGTAAACAATTCTCGCATAGTTTGTGCTCGCGAATTAACTTTAATTTCGATTCCAAGTTACTATCGATAAATTTTTGGCATGAATAAAGTGGATGATCACCGTCGCATTTAACGCAAGATTTAGTGACGCGAGGTTGGCGGTCGGTTGGCTTTTGTGTGGAAACATTGCAGTGGGGCGTGTAATGTGACTGTGAACTAAGTTTTTTAGTCTCACTTTGCGGAGTGAACCCTTTATGCGACAGTTGCAATGTTTCTAGCATATCCGCCCGGTTTTTCAAGAAGCCAATCAATTCATCCACCTTAATTATGTGCTTAGAATTGTTGTCGTTCGGAATCGACGTACATTTGTAGGTTTCCCATTCGCGTTCGGTCGTTTTGTCTAATTTAGACACTATAATATAATTAATTAGGGTATCTCAAGAATCGGTGGGTTCGCCTAGCATTTTTAAAGCGCGTAAATTCTTTAGGATAGTATCGATAAGCTTTCTAATGTGCGCGGGTGATTCTCTAGACAACGAATTAATTATAAACAAAGCTTTAACGTGATTGTGCACTAAAAGTCTGTTGTTGTTGTATCGGTTGAGCAATAATTCCCAAGCGACATTATAATTATCGGATGAAAATTCTACCGAGTTCACCACTAGTTCCGCGTTACCTTTAAGCGAAGATTTTAAATAGTAGAACTTTTGTATGTTGCTGATGCGCTTAGAGTTGTGTACCAAAGATATAAACGTGTCTCTGAATTCAAGCCAGAGCTCATAACAACCGTCGAAGGTAGGAAGCGAAATAATGGGAAGCTTAACTGACTGTGCTTGTTCGCTACAGCAATGCTTATCACCAGAATCATCACTGACCTCGAAACTGGTCAAAATGTGCTCCGCGCGCGCTAATGTGCTATAATAGGAGTTTTCGAACGATTCTCTATTATCTAACTGCTCAGATATATCAAATTCGGAAACACATTCTTCTATTTTACTCTGTATATCGTTGAATTCGGTATATAAACTAGCGGCTCCCTTTATGCGTAATTTTAAGTCGATACGATTTCGAGATAAATTTAGGAGGGTATCGCTCTGCTCTAAAGAAAGTAAGTACTATCCCCGTCAATTGGTAATGCGCTGGAACCTTGTCAAATTAACATACACATCAACGTCATCCGCAACTAAAAATGACAAAAAACAGTAAAATTCTAATAGGTAATATAATATGTTAATTATTGAATTCTTATTTTCAATAAAAAAGGGTCTAGGTATATGAAAAAATTGCAATTGTTTTTCGTTTTTGAGGTTAAAATCATGGCCGCCAGGCGCATTACCAATTGACGCGGATAGTAGGATGAAAATTTTGTAAGTCTGCCTTTAATGACTCCGCGCTTTTTTACAAGGTTACGAATTAAAATAGAACCTGTACTTTGATCGACGGGAGATCTATCGCGAGATTTCGAACTAGCGCTAGCGGTAGTCAGTAAGGCGGGAGATTTATCGCGAGATTTTACACTTTCAGTAGTTTCAGTATCAGACATATTGGTGGTCAATGAGAACAGGAGTACCTACAGTTTGGATGCTCGAACACAGGCCAGCAGTGATAGCAACGTCACAAGCTGGACAATTTGTCGATTGCGTACTATCCAATACGCTCCTACGCGTACTTCTCACTGAAATTAGTTTAACACAGGTATCACAAAAGAGAACTAGGAGGTGATAGGGAAAAGAAAGGATGGTTGGTCCCACCAGATGCGTATGATGATCAGCAGAATGCCACTCCAGCTTCGATTCCTTTATGCGCTTAGCCTCCCAGTAGTCCTCCAGGTCCAAAGTATGCGTTTCTTCCAGGATTTTCACAGGAACCAAGACAGCGTACTCCACAGGATGCTGAATTTAATATTTGGCGTAGAAGGGCCACATGTACCGTATTGCGACCTTCGGTACGAAGGTTTGATGACTATCTTGGTCTAATTTCGGAAATTACTTAAGGACTTGGAAATAAAAGATACTCTGGCGTTGAAAACCATTTGGCGTCTATATTATTTGAATTTTGGAAATGTACAACGATCGAGGAGAGAGGGGTAAGGTAAGGAACAATGTATTGCTACCAATGGCAGCGCCGGTTCGATTCCCACGTCATGTAGCGCGACGCTGGTTGGGTGAAGACGATTTGCGTTTCGTTCTTGCTGTAAGCCTGAACAATCGTTATTGTACTTTTGCACGCGCAACGACGATAGGATACCTACCTTTCATCTCGAAAAAAAATTGTTCCCGATCCGAGGGATAATAATAAACGTTTCCACTTAGACTAAGTCGCGGGCGGCCGCTAGTGTTGCAATAAGTGGCGAATATTGACAAAAAACACATTTAATTTAATCAAGATTCTTTATTTAAACATAAAAGACAAAAATTAAAAAAAACATTCACATTCATTTGTGAAACTAAATCAGGTACAATACAACAAGTCAACAAACAAATTACCAGATGACTGGAATCAACAATTTTGCTTTGATTATTACAGTGAGGCATGCGTCAGCGTGTGCCCTTGTGGCATGCGTTAGTTCCAACGACGCTTGCCTCAGCGAAAAGGGAAGCGCAAGACTGACTAGCTACAACCATCTTACCTAAGTCTGACGCCATAACAAATTAAAAATTGTTGTATTCCGTCCGGCCAGTAATATAGCCAGTTCCTCAGTGGTGAGGACTCCGGGTGTAGTGAGCTTCCACCTTCGGCCATATCGTCACTTAACATCAGGTCAGGTGAAGGCCAAGCACTGCCCCGTTGTGCATATATAAATTACCAACAATAAATTAAGTCTGTGTGAGTATGTGTTCCTGCGGGCGCCTACTGCTCCCTCGCGCGCGCCCCTACCGCCGCCACACCCGCGCCTACACGCCCGCTACACCTACTCACGCGCGGCTCTATAGCTGCACTATCATATCAACACACGTACTCAACGATACTCAACGACCCTTGCCTATAACGCACTGCTTTGCAATAGAGCTCTGTGATTGGCTCGTTTAACGTATTACGTGTGATTGGTAGTTGGGACTGGCACTGCGAGACCTCATGGTCATGTTTGTGAACACGGGTGATAGTCTGTCTGAACTCAAGAAACGAAACTAAAACTATTTTTACTAGCAACACTTGCTTGTTAATGTTGTTTTTAAAAACTACATTAGGTAGGTACAGTGCGAGGCATGTATCTTGAATATTTTTCGACGGAGTGGGGATAAGTTCGCGCATGTGCTCTTGTGAGCGACCAATAGCGCGCGCCCCTCTCTCGCCGCCCGCGCCCCTCACCGCAACGCATACCCAAAATACGCGTTCCGCGCAATCCCCACCCGATTTCATGATTCGTGCCACTGACTGTATGTTTACTTTAATCTATGCATGCGTTTGGTTGGTTGCTATTGCGCGAGTAATATTTTCATATGATAGGGCGCCATCGCCACTGACACGGATTATCACATTAGTTAAGATTAAGAGTCTGTCTAACGAAAGCTGGCACCACTTTACCAGTTAAGTGAACATATCATTGGAAACTGACGCTAAAAATAATCACAAAATTAGTTTCTTTTCCAACCACGTGCCAGTTTTCGTAAGACAGTCTACATCACAGAATAGTAGATTGTAATAGGAAACTGTGTTTATGTAATTAATAAAAATGTTCTTTATTTAAAAAAGACACGTGAAAAGTAAAAATAATTACAAATTTATAATTACGTTTGATACACTAGCGCAATTTTCAAAAGTTATTGTACTAAGTACGTAAGTATGTACTAATTACAAGAACACAGACTTAATTCGCGCGCTTATGTTTTTTTTTCAGTTTGCGCGGGTTATCGCGCCGCGGCGACCTCGCCGCGTCGTCTATACAGCCAGTCAATACATACCAGCCGGCGGCGGCGTTCGAATTCTTTGAAAGATACATGTTCTAAATTCAAATCTCTTTTCCTCCCACTAAAAAGTTCTTACCAGAAAAGAGCTATTTTGGTCCCACTTATATAGGAACAATGCATCCTTTTTCGAATAGAAGGGATGAAAACAATGCTTCAGCTATTTTATGTAAATGCATTACAGTCCTAATATGGTTTTATTTAAAGCTAAAGACTTTTATCAAAGTTCGAGCGAGACAAACAAAAACATCAAAATCCTATCAATAAATCATTGACACTCTTTGAATGCTAGGTATTTAATGTTGTATCTTGTGTAGGTATCCCTCCCTATTGCGATGTTACATAAGTTAAAAAAGTGATTATTGTCCGATAACTTATATTAAAACTACCTGCAATATTAATTTACAAACACTGATTCATTCCTTATGTTGTTATATCTATCTCTTATGTATGACTTCTTACATGTGTAGCTAAAGCACTGCTAGTAGTAAAACATTTGATACAATAACTACAGTTGTATGGTTTCTCTCCTGTATGAATTCTTACATGTGTATCTAAATGACCACATTGAGAAAAACATTTCGTACAATAACTACATTTGTATGGTTTCTCTCCTGTATGAATTCTTACATGTTGAGCTAAATGACTGCTATCAGAAAAACATTTCGTACAATGACTACATTTGAATGGTTTTTCTCCTGTATGAATTCTTACATGTAAAGCTAAATGACTGCGTTGACTAAAGCATTTCGGACAATAACTACATTTGTATGGTTTCTCTCCTGTATGAATTCTTACATGTGTAGCTAAAGTACTGCTATCAGAAAAAAATTTCGTACAATGACTACATTTGAATGGTTTTTCTCCTGTATGAATTCTTAAATGTCTAGCTAAATGATCACGTTGAGAAAAACATTTCGTACAATAACTACATTTGTATGGTTTGTCGCCTTTATGAATTTTTACAATATGTCTAGCTAAATTACTGCTGTCAGAAAAACATTTCGTGCAATAACTACAGTTGTATGGTTTCTCTCCTGTATGAATTCTTACATGTGTAGCTAAATTACTGCTGACAGAAAAACATTTCGGACAATAACTACATTTGTATGGTTTCTCTCCTGTATGAATTTTTACATGTGTAGCTAAATGACTGCTTTTATTAAAACATTTCTTACAATAACTACATTTGTATGGCTGCTCTCCTGTATGAATTCTTACATGTGTAGCTAAATTACTGTTAGTAGTAAAACATTTCGTACAATAACTACATTTGTATGGTTTCTCTCCTGTATGAATTCTTACATGTATAGCTAAATTACTGCTTCGATTAAAACATTTCTTGCAATAACTACATTTGTATTGCGTCTCATCGCTACAAATACTATCCTTATGTTGGTTATTATTTTTGCTTAGTTTATTTTCTGTCACATTATTATTTTTCAGGACAGCCTTTCTTTTTAAAAGATTAGTGTTTTTACAATTTTGTTCAATTCCAATTGTGTGCCATTTCTTAATATGTTTCTTTAAGAAGTTTTTGCAGAGATATTCTTTTTTGCATACATCGCATATAAAAATATTATTTGGAGCTGTTACTTGTTCATTGCTATTAGCTTTAGTTTGAGAATTATTTATGTCACTATTAATATTGGAAGTGGCTGTTTCTTTGATCGGTATTATTGTTTTAATAGGAATTTTAACACGATTTAGTATTATATAAGGAGTTTTAAAAGTATTACTGCGTATTCTTAAGTCAGGTATTTTCGTTCGTGCCTTATTTTCCTCACTCTTATCAGTTTTTTTTAAGGGTGCTTGACTTTTCTGAATATCCTTTTCAGTTTCATTATCCGGTCTACGTCTCTTGGGTAAGTGAAGCACCTGTGAATAGATATGAAATACAGATTAGCTAGCAAAAAGTATTTTTAAATGGTAGATTAACGGCCGAATACTCAAACGCTGCTTAACTAAAATCTTAGCTGAGGCCACCTTAAGTTTAAGAAGCCATTAGATTTAAGGCCGGTATACTCGAAATTGACCTATTTTTGATTCAGTTTTGAACAATCAAGCATTATTTATTTTGAGCAGATTAAAATATATGTTGTAGTTTTTATTAATCGAACTTGATTATTTTACGGTTAAAAACACGATTTTCGAATCTTCA
The DNA here is from genome assembly GCA_928269145.1 of Agriphila tristella. Lineage (NCBI taxonomy): Eukaryota > Metazoa > Arthropoda > Insecta > Lepidoptera > Crambidae > Agriphila > Agriphila tristella. The sequence goes on along the minus strand of OV743447.1, from coordinate 2,964,611 downwards.
CTCGTCCATAAAAATATGCAAAGACATTGAAAATTTTCAATGTTTTTTGAATAATACTTAAAGACTATTAATCTCTAACGCACAAATAATATATAGAAAAAAAGGTAATGAAATATAAAATTATATTTTATGGTTACTTTTTCTAAAAGTGACTTTATATTTATTTAAACATTAATATATAAACGCTCGGCGCGTCTTGGTTTAGTAGCCTGCGAGGCGTCGTCGGCGTAGGACCTGTGTCATTTTTGCTGCCGCGCTGTATTCCCCCTTTCGCGCTAATCGATTGAGAATCTTTTAGATACTGAAAGAGTATAAGACTTGGAAACGCAGTAGGTAATCTAAGTGTAAAATTTTATTTAATGTAAATTGTCAATTTAGTTTAAGTTGTAAATTCATAGAGTAGGTAGTTAGGTATTTGGATACAGCAACCGAGTACAAGCAAACGCGTAATTAATTTTAATGACTTAAGATATAAATACTTATCTATAAATTTTATCTATTTTTATTTTTTAGTCCAGTTACCGAGTTAGTATTGAGATTTAAAAATAATTATGTCCAATAATTGTGATTTTTTGGGTTTCAAACATCCGGAAAAAAAAGAACCAGGGTCATTTCAAGTTGGCTCCGATCGATTCGCTTCGATTCGGAGCCAGTTTGAATTGACGTATCATACTAAAATCATCGCAGCGTTTCCTCGCTACGTTTTGAACATCAGTTGCCACTTGACTAGGATTGTGATAATACTCGTATAAAATAAAATAAAACTAATCGTATAATTTAAAATAAAATGGTTTACTTAGATTTTGCAATGATTTATTTTACTTATATCGGAAGTTGAATAAGAAAACTAAGTACCGTAAACTGCTGCAACTTTGCACAAATAAAATGAATGTCGGGAGAACAAGCGAAGGTAGAAAAACATTTTAGTGATAATGTCACCAAAACAGATGCAAGCGATATTCGACCTTATTCACTTTGAAATTCAGTTGTTTTTTTCCCCATGTTTTCATTCACTAACTTTGTTGTTTCATTAAAAACAGTTATTTTGATAATTGTCAATAAGGTCGAAAATCGCTTGCACCTGTTTTTTAATTAGAAATCACTTCAAATGTTTAGCGAACTTCACTTTTTTCTCGACATTATTTGTTCTTCTGGCTAATTGCCTATGCCCCAGAGCGACCAGCCACGAGTCGAAGAAGTGCGTTACGTTTCACGATTATTTTTTTCCCTTTTTTGCTATGAAATTAGATTTTAATTGAGTTCTAAAAGTAACGTAACTAATAATATTTTCACTTCTCATGCTCGTAAAGTTCGTCATTATGTTGGGTGTAGGCTGCATAAAATCGCTTTTCATGCTCTAGAGCAGGGGTGTTAAAGATACGGCCCGCGACCAGAATCTATCCAGTGAGGATTTTAGACGTTTAAAATTGCGCGCGCTTTATTTAAAATAATTTAGTACGTATTTAAGTTTTTAATTTTGAGTCTAGCCCGCTAACACACCTAAAATTTTATAAATTGCCCTTAATTATTTACTTATTAAAAAAACAAACATAATTATTTACTTCGAATTAACTACCTATAATATAATTTTGTTGTGTGTGATAAATGTGTTTATTACCTATTTACCTAGTAGGTACCCATACTTATTTATTGACTCATAACATTTGTACGGTCGTTCAACCGCACATTCTCCCGCGTAAGCATTTTTACATGAATCACATAATTATTTCTTTATAAATTGAATATTGTATTTTAGTTCAGTCTGCATTTATTAAGTACCGCCGCCGCGCGCGTCTTATATCAAGTTTATACAGTTCATTGTGAAAATATACGTTTTTATCTCAACAAGGAGTTTCTATCAGCATCCATCAACATAATATCAAGTAAAGGTGTGTGTTCCTACAGGATCATACATTCTTTTTGGTCCTTCGAGGAACTCAGTGTTTTGTGTGTCTCGTGTACGGAGCGGATCGGTTCATTCGGCCTCCCACCAGCGGGTCTCACCGAGTGGATTGAGAAACGCCGCACATCTGTGCACCTGATATACAAGCATTGAGAGCAACCAGCAAGCTATCAAGATATCAAGTAAGCATTCAGCAGACAACAAGCAAGAATTTATCAAGCGTTTACAACCAAACAAGTATATTTCAAGCATTTATCAAGCATCTATCAAGCTAACAAGTAACAAGGATTTATCACGCATTTATCAGGTATATTATATAACAAGCATTTACAAGCAAACAAGTAACAAGAACTTTCAAGCATTTACAAGCAAAGAAGTATATTTCAAGCATTTACAAGCAAACAAGTAACAAGAATATTTCAAGCATTTATCAAGCATTTACAAGCAGACTACAACAAGCAACTTACAAGCATTCATAAGCAAACTACAAGCAAGTATCAAGCATTTACAAGCATTTTTTTACATTTACTAACATAACTATCAAGCTTTTAAACAGGAACTATAAAGCAAATATTTTATTTGTTTATTATCAAGCGAAACTTCTACAATGGAGAACTTATTAGTTACTCAACAACAAATCATTGAAGCTATTGATCAACTATTGGTCAATTTTAGAAAAGATGGTCGTGAAAGGAAGACTGCAGATTACATTAGCAGAAGATTAAGCACCCTCGATAGCTATTGGCAAGAATTTAACAAAAATCACGTTCAGCTGTGGGCACATCAAGATAAATCGCATCCTTACTTCACACAAGATTTGTATGAGAAGACGAAGGAGAAATACGGAAGCATCAAGGCTTTAATCCAGTCGTGTGATCCTTCGATGGAATCAAGACCATCAACACCAAAACTGAAGCCTGCTACGCCGATTCCTGTACCTACTTTCTCAAGTACACAGCCGTCAGCTCTTTCTGCTATGGAAACAAGACCATCAACACCGAAACCAGAAACAAGAGGTACTTACAGTAAGACTGATGAGCTGCTCAAGAAGCAAGCAAGCAACTTCAGAGCTCTACAAAGAACAATAAACAACATTGACCTTGACACCGTTAACGATAAATGGGAGTTTGAAGACCTGCTTCGCTCGCTGCAGTCCCGGTGGTCAGCCATAGACAGCCTTCACTGGGAAATTGACAGTGAAATCCAAGGTACTAACCAAGAGTACGAGCAATCATTTTCCTGTCATGAACAAATATATAATAACATGAAGCGATCGATTAATAACAAGCTGTATTCGGTTTCTCACCGTGAAAAATCGACACCGCAGATGGACGTACCTATGTTTAATGGAAACTACCACCTGTGGGTTTCCTTCAAGGATCTGTTCACCGAGACCATCCACAAGAATCCATCAATATCGAACGCTCAGAAAATGCAGTTTCTCAAGAGTAAAGTTCAAGGTGAAGCAGAGAGGCTCTTACGTCATTTACCCATCAGCTCAGATAACTATCATACTTGCTGGGAAATATTGAATCACCGCTACAACAACAAAAAGCTGATATTCACTTCTCACATCAACAGCCTCTTAAGTATCCCAAGTATGCAACAGTTATCACTCGTTCAAATCAAGCGCCTTCATGATCACGCCCTGGAAACCTTGAACGCCATTAAGAACCTCGGAGTGGACATCAGCACGTGGGACCCTCTACTTGTACACCTGCTAGCACAAAAATTGGATAACGAATCATTTAACGATTACAACGAGTCCCTAGAAAGTCCCAGGGAATTACCAACTTTAAAGGATTTTTTGCAATTCCTGGAAACAAAATTCACAACATTGGAAACCTCGCGTAGAAAACAAGAAGTACCTACGCAGAGAATGCCATCAAATCAAGGATCATCGAAAAATATCAAGACCCAATATCAAGCATTTCCTAACAAGAACATAACAGAACAAGCAAGCATGAAAAATAATCACATAAGATGTGTTTTATGTAACAACGATCATGGAATTTATTATTGTTCGAAGTTCTTATCAATGACGTCACAACAAAAGCGTCATACAGTAACTAAACTTCGCATATGCCCGAATTGCTTGTTTAGTCACCAGGGAAAAAACTGTACTTCTCAAAAGCGATGTCGTGAATGTCAAGGATTTCACAACACCATCTTACATGAATCTTATTCACATCATAACAATCAAGTTCAGCATACAACATCTAGAGTAGATGAACCAGGAACATCAACTTCAAGCCCAAGTCAGCAAAACCAGAGCAGTGCGCACGTGTCTCAGCAACGTGACGTCCCCGAGGTACTGCTAGCCACGGCTGTCATCAAGGTCAAAGCAGCCAACGGCAACTATTACAACTTCCGGGTGCTGCTGGATCAAGGCTCACAGTCTTCGATCCTGACCGAAAGAGCAGCTCAACTCTTAGCCCTGCCCAGGCGCAGATGCAAAGGGGTGATATCAGGAGTTGGAGCAAAAGAAAATAGTTGTAAAGGAATCATGAATATCGTCATCAAGTCAAATAACAGCGAATTTACATTAAACACAGATGTCCTCATTATGAAAACATTAATAAATAATTTACCAAGCTGCACCTTAACAAAACCATCATGGTCGTTCCTGGAACACATACAACTGGCCGATCCTGAGTTCTACTTAAGTCGCCCTATTGATCTACTGTTGGGGGCGGAAGTATATTCAAACATCATTTTGGATGGCATTTGCAAAGAAAATCAAAAAGGTCCGATAGCCCAACAAACACATTTTGGTTGGATATTAAGTGGAAGCGCTCACGAAACGACTTTACACTGCAATGTCGTACTAAACCACCTTGAAGACATACAAAAATTTTGGGAAATCGAGGACATTACCCAGGATCAAGCCCTATCATCAGAAGATGAAACATGCATGGAAATTTACAAGAAAACTACAGTTCGATGTGAAGATGGAAGATACAAGGTGAAGCTTCCCCTTAAGTCGAATTTCATACAAGACTTAGGCGCTTCGAAAAACAAGGCAGTTGCGCAATTCACACAATTAGAACGGAAATTCAATAAACAACATAATATAGCAGCGGATTATAAAATATTTATCAATGAATATTTAGCGTCCGGTCATATGAAACCAGCCGTCGCCGGTAACAATAAACCGGAATATTTCATGCCTCATCACTGCGTATTGCGGGCGGAATCAACGACGTCAGCACTACGAGTTGTGTTCAATGCATCAAGTAAAACTTCGACGGGTCAAAGTTTAAATGACCTTATGTACAGGGGCCCGAATTTACAGCAAGACCTCCAAAAGCTAATAATCAAATGGCGTCAATATAAATATGCATACACCGCAGATTTAGAAAAAATGTTCAGACAAATCTGGTTGTCTGAAGATCATCAACAATACCAAAAGATTTTATGGCGAGATAACCAGTCACAACCCCTACAAGAATTTCAGCTGACGACAGTAAGTTTCGGCATCAAGGCCTCACCATTTTTAGCAATGATGACATTAAAACAACTTGCTTCTGATGAAGAACATAACTATCACAGTGACGTCATTAAAACATTACAAGAGAGCTTTTATATGGACGACTTGGTACATGGGAATCATACAGCATCCGCAGCGCAATCTTCAAAAACAGATCTCATGAAATTGTTGAAATCAGGCGGTTTCAACTTAAGAAAATGGTCTTCAAACGTTCCAGAACTCCTAGAACAAGCTAGTGAAAATGAAACATTTGATTTTCGGCAAGTCGAATCAACAAAAACACTGGGGTTGAGATGGATTCCCCAGGAAGATGTCATGACATTCCAATCCAAGATCGAATCATCTAATACAAGACTCACGAAACGGGCACTGTTGTCCGATATTTCCAAAATTTTTGACCCTCTTGGCTGGCTGTCACCCCTAACGACAAAACTGAAACTATTATTCCAAGCGACATGGCTTACCAACATTAATTGGGATGACACCCTTCCAGATAACATCATCAAAGAGTGGCTTAAAATCAAGAATGATATTCAAAACATAGATAAAATCAAAATTCCAAGATGGATCGGCACTCAAGCAAACGATACCATTGAATTACATGGCTTTTGCGATGCATCAATCAGGGCATGCGCATGCGTCATATATTGTAAAATTACACATGAGGGTCAAACTACACTGGCGCTGGTCAGCGGCAAAACAAGGTTAATGCCTACTAGCAAAAATATAAGTTTACCAAGAATGGAGTTGTGTGGCACGGTTTTGCTTGGACAATTAATGAAAAAAGTAAAAGAATGTTTAAGCAGCTATCACATCAAATGTTATGGATGGACAGATTCAACAGCTGTGTTGGGATGGTTACAAGGAGATCCAGACAAGTGGAAGACTTTTGTAACCAATCGAGTCAAACAAGTGACTGACGTCATACCCGGATCCAGCTGGCGTTACGTAAAATCGCGGGACAACCCTGCCGATTGCGCGAGCAGAGGGTTGACTGCTACCCAACTGGCGGATTATCAGCTTTGGTGGCAAGGACCGAGCTGGTTATTATCTTATGAGGATCAACCCCCGCAGACGATCTTTAAAACAGATGAAGAACTGAAAATCAAAAAACAAGTATTGGTTTCAAGTTATCAAGATCCCGACAATGTTATTAAGAAAATTATAAGCAAGAATAGTTCATTCAACAAGTCAATTCGTATCGTCGCATGGATACGCCGCTTTATTTTAAGAAGAAAATCAGTGAAGTTGCCATCTTACCTAACCTTAGAAGAAATAAGAAATGCCAAAACGATAATTTTGAAACAAGTCCAACATGAAGAATTTTTACAAGAAATAGAAGATTTGAGTAAAAACAACACTGTCAGCTCAAAAAGCACCTTATCAAATTTACACCCTTACCTAGATCAAGATGGAATAATAAGGGTGGGTGGAAGGCTGAGGAACGCGGAAATCAGCTACGAGATGAAGCATCCTGTCATCTTACCACATAACAACCATCTAACGCATCTAATAATTGATGAAGCGCACTTACTTACCTTCCACGGAGGAGCACGGTTGACAGCATCCTACATTCGCCAAGGCTATTGGATCATGGGCGGCAACAGGGCTGTGAAGAAACGACTGCGTTTATGCACAAAATGCAGGCATCATGACATTAACACGCAGAATCAAGTCATGGGTGACTTACCTCATGGAAGAAGTAACCCATCTCGTCCATTTTGGCACTGTGGCCTCGACTACTGTGGGTATTACATGATAAAAGGCAGCAAAGGACGAGGAATAAAGTGCACAAAAGGATATGTCGCCGTGTTTGTGTGCATGGCGACTAAGGCCATTCACTTAGAATTGGTTTCAAATTTGACAACATCTGCATTTCTAGCCGCCTTAAAAAGAATGGCCGCTAGAAGAGGGACTCCTTATCACATATACAGTGATAATGGAACAAATTTCGTCGGCGCAAATAGAGCTCTCCAGCAAGAGTACGAAGAGCTGAGAACCATCATAAACACCAACAACGAGCCACTGATGAGAGAAGTAGTCAATTTGAACATTCAATGGCATTTCAATGCACCTTCATGGCCGTCAGCAGGAGGACTGTGGGAGGCAGCTGTGAAAAGCCTAAAGTACCACCTTAAAAGGGTAGTTGGTGAGCAGAGGCTGACATACGAAGAATTCGTCACTGTCCTATCACAACTGGAAGCGTGCTTAAATGCAAGACCGTTGTGCCCTCTCACAGAAGACGCCGATGACCTTGACTACTTAACTCCCTCGCACTTCCTAGCAAGTGGACCGGTACTATCAATTATCGATACTGAACACGATTTGAGAACAAGATGGTACCTATGTCAGAAGATTTTCAATGATATTTGGAAGAGGTGGCGACAAGAGTACCTTACCCAATTATCAATCCGTAGCAAGTGGAAAAAAGATCAGCAAGATATAGCATTAGATGACGTCGTGATCATACATGAAGATAACCTGCCAGCAGGAAGGTGGGCTATGGGTCGCGTCGTGGAACTTCACCCTGGATCCGATGGACACGTACGTGTCGTCACACTAAAAACCAAGAACGGATACCTGAACCGCCCCATAGTAAAATTATCAATACTACCAGTTAGAAATCAAACAACGCAAACGCCACATCAAATTGAGCATGAAACAATAACGCCGTCTGGTAACCTAAAGACGCAAGCGACATTTAACTCCGAGCAAGAATCACGCATGACGTCAGCGAGTGACGCAGTTCGCGCGCATCGACGGAGCACACGTAATCGGAAACCTGCAAGCAAGCTATCTGCACTTACAACTATAGCGATGGCTATATTTTATTTTATGATGATGTTTTCGTCATGTCTCTGTCAAAATATAATTCAAGTAAATGAAAATCAAGGTATCTATTTTGACAAAGTGGCCAACATGCAACTCATAAAAGACGAATGGAAGATCATCGTATACTATGACATGGATCCCTATTGGGATGGGACCAATGCATATATCCAGTATCAAGATCACTTAGAAGCAACGTGTCAAAAAATTAAAGAGAAGACGCACTGTGACATCATTATGCTACAGTTGAAACAAGTTTTTTCTGAGCTACAATTTTACAACAGCCTTTTGATGAATAAGCAAAGACGCACCAGACAGAGGCGCGGCCTTATCAACGGAGTGGGCAGCATAGCACGTAGTTTGTTCGGAGTACTCGACGAACAATTCGCAGAACTGTACTCACATGACATCAACCTTATCAAGCAAAATGAAAACCACTTAGCCCGTCTCTGGCAAAATCAAACATCAGTTGTGGAAGCTGAGTACAATATTTTAAAGAGAACCGAGCTGAACATTCAAAAGCAATATAAAATGTTCAATCAACATATACTTTCGCTCGAAAAAGCATATGATACTCTGCAAACAGAAGTCAAAAATCTCGACTACGCAAGTGAATTTATAATGTCAACTATTTCGGCGAACAACATGCTGTATAGTCTGAAGAAAATTCAAGACACTCTACTTGACATCATAACCAACGTTTATAACGGGAAATTAAACGTCCATTTGATCACCCCACAACAACTACAAAACGAGCTGAACACCATATCTGGACAACTTAGAAATGACTTAACTCTACCTATAAATAATCTACAAGCAGAATTACAAAGCATCTATCATCTATTCATCATCTATCTATCCGGCTCGAAGGACCAATATATGCGGCGATCAAGTTACCGCAAGCCAGCTGACCGGTACAAACATTGTTTATTTATCAGAAGATTGCATAATCAAGACCGATAACTTTACTTTTTACACTCACAAGGAATTAAAAAGTACTTTGAAGCTTGAACCTGGATTACCACAGCTATTATTAATACCACAAATCAACAACATCTTCAATGTGACGTTCCAATCAATGAGCATTGAGAATACGACAAATCAAGAAACGGAGCAACTTCTAGATGACCTAGGTCACAAGATAGAGAAGCTCAAGGACAACGACATCCTAACGGAAAGCATATCCTACCACGACATTCATCACTACGCAGTAACATACGCCATAGTGATAGTCGCAATAGCAATAGGAGTCGGGGTGTTGTGGCGCCGCCGCTGTCGAGCCCTCCGCCGCCAGCGACCAGCAGCCACGGAGGACGGGACTCTCGAGCCTGCCGCCCCCGAGCCCTTCGTCGAGCCAGCATCAACGCTGCAGTCCGACGCAGTACCACATGTATCGACATCGAAGCACGTCGCACCACGGAAATTAGACAAAGGGACAACCCCTATTCTTAGAAAAATTGTATTTAGATATAACTCTGTGTAGACTCTAAGCAATGAAATATTTAAGTTTTATATTTACAATGAAATACTTAAGTTCTATGTAATGAAATATTTAAGTTGTTTTATCATTTTATCATAGCATTAACAATTAGCAATTTTTCTCAACAATGTATCACTTATCATCAAGTAGTTCATCTCCCCTTCATCTCGCGGCCCGGAGCATGTACGGTCGTTCAACCGCACATTCTCCCGCGTAAGCATTTTTACATGAATCACATAATTATTTCTTTATAAATTGAATATTGTATTTTAGTTCAGTCTGCATTTATTAAGTACCGCCGCCGCGCGCGTCTTATATCTTAATATATAAAATCGTAAACTGAATGACTGAATGACTGACTGACTGACTGACTGACTGACTGACTGACTGACTGATCTATCAACGCACAGCCCAAACCGCTGGACCTAGAGACTTGAAATTTTGCACACAGATACTTTATACAGTGTAGGCATCCACTAAGGAAGGATTTTTGAAAATTCCATCCCTAAGGGGATGAAATAAGGGATGAAAGTTTGTATGAAAGTCCCTCAGTTTTGAAGCTAGAATCTTCAAACTTTGTGTTTAGGCTAACGATTGAAAATAAATAAATACGGGTCTCAGCGTTTTTCAAAATTCTACCCCCGAAGGGGTCAAAAGGGGGATGAAGTTGTGTATCCTTTATTTTCGAAGTAAAAATTACTAAATTTATAATTTAGGCTTATGGATAAAAATCTAACGCAACGTATATTGTTTTTGTTATTATTTCAACCCCTATGGGGATGAAATGGGGATGAAAAGGGATAAAAAACCTAAAAATAGATATGGATATCGTTATCGGGGTTTTCTGGGATGACGATTGCAAAAATGTCATTTATTTTGAAGTCCAACACGGTGGAAATGATTTTAGCCCTAAAGGGGTGAAAATGGGGTTCAAATTTTGTATGGAAAAATAATATAAAATAGACATTACAACTTTCAACTTCGTAGGAGCACGTCTAAAACTAAATAGGCAAACATATATTTTGTGATTTTGAAAATCAACCCCTTAGGGGCTTAATGGTGTGAGTAAACATAAAAATCGATATGGATGTCGTTTTCGATGTTTTATGGGATGGTGATTGCGAAAATGAGATTTATTTTGAAGTCCAACACGGTGGACATGTTTTAACCCCTAAAAAGGTGAAAATTCAGTTAAATTTTGTATGGAAAAATAATATAAAATAGACTAGCAACTTTAAACTTCGTAGGAGTATATGTACAAATAAATAGGCAAACATATATTTTGTAATTATGAAAATCAACCCCTTAGGTAAATGGGGGTGAGTAAACATAAAAATCGATATGGATATCGTTCGTGAGGTTTTGTGGGATAGTGATTGCAAAAATGAGTTTTATTTTGAAGTTCAACACGGTTGACATGATTTAACCCCTAAAAGGGTGAAAATGGGGTTCAAATTTTGAATGAAAAAAGAATATAAAATAGATATTACAACTTTAAAATTCGTAGGAGCATTTCTAAAAATAAATAGGCAAACACATATTTTGTTATTTTGAAAATCATCCCTTAGGGATGGGGTAAGTAAAGATGATAATCGATGTGGATGTCGTTCTTGAGGTTTCATGGGATGGTGATTGCGAAAATGACATTTATTTTGAAGTCCTACACGGTGGACATGATTGGACCTGGACATGCACATCCAAGGGACGGGGACAGGGACGGGAACGGGGAAGGGAGCGGGAGCGGGAGCGGGAGCGGGAGAGAGAGCGGGAACGGGAGCGGGAACGGGAGCGGGAGAGAGAGCGGGAGCGGGAGCGGGAACGGGAGCGGGAACGGGAACGGGAACGGGAACGGGAACGGGAACGGGAACGGGAACGGGAACGGGAACGGGAACGGGAACGGGAACGGGAACGGGAACGGGAACGGGAACGGGAACGGGAACGGGAACGAGAACGGGAACGGGAACGGGAACGGGAACGGGAACGGGAACGGGAACGGGAACGGGAACGGGAACGGGAACGGGAACGGGAACGGGAACGGGAACGGGATGGATCCTGGTTGAAGGTTCCTTAAGGATTTTCTCTAATATCCACGCGGACGAAGTCGCGGGCAGAAGCTAGTCAAGTTTATACAGTTCATTGTGAAAATATACGTTTTTATCTCAACAAGGAGTTTCTATCAGCATCCATCAACATAATATCAAGTAAAGGTGTGTGTTCCTACAGGATCATACAACATTATTGATAAATACATAAACAAAAAGCAACAATGATTTAGTTGGAAATATCAAAATAAATATCGCGTGTTCACGCTGTGCATGAGAGTTGACAGAGCACTCGATTCGGCACATGAAATCGCGGGCGGGGAGTGTCCTTTCTGTACGTAGTAAATATCTATTCTGTGGTTTGGTCGGCGGGGTCAGAGTCAGTCAGAGAGTTCATTTGAATATGCGTTCGCGCGGCTTGCTCCGGAGGGAGGGAGGTAGCGCTAAATACCTACGACGCTCGAATATACTGGCCTTAAGTGAAATACTCAAACGCTTTTTAACTGTTGGTAATGTCTGCTTAGCTAAGGACGCCTTAACCATTTGTAATCTGGTAACATTAGGTACTGAGTTCTTCAAACCGTTTCTTTACATGCAGTCCATCGATATCATACCTGGCACTACGTGATCAAAGTCACCTCAAAAATAATAACGTGCAACGGAATAACACGCTCTCTATGCTCAGTTGACAATCCGTCCATGGTAGGGAATCCTAGTACATTTCTATAGAGTTCAAAAAATACAGCGCCATCTATTTGCATCGATAGGCAACTCTGCTGATTTATATCAGTGTTACCACTTTGTTCATATATTAAATATATTTTTTTTTACACGTGGCAATATCGGACTGTCAAGTGAACCAGGGTCCGACCGAAACCACTTTTATACAGGGAACTGAGAACGAGACTATAGGAGGCTCGTATTATAGGACTAGCTAGACTCAAGCACTGCTTGAACTCTAATACTACTTAATTACTGAATCTAGTCTCAAGCCACAGAATAACTATAATAGTACAAGGTACAGAAGCATCGCGCAGCAAAGTCATTTAAATAAAAAGCGACTTTAGCTCCGCCACAATAAAGTGTAATTCAGGTCGCGCAGTTCACCTAGTAGTTGCCTCTCTTTCTATCGCGTGCTCCCACCCTTTCTGACGACGCAACGTTAAGGTTGACTTCTTTTAAATGAACTGTTCAGCATGTATTATAATGTGAAAAACGACAATTGTTTATTGTTTTTTTTATTTTGACATCCATACACAGCACAGTAATGTCGGTTCCACATTGTTACTATTATAAAGAGACAATATCTACGCAGGCAGAAAGATGCCGCGCTCGTACGGCGGCGGGCGTGTGGCGTGTTTTCTTGTCAAAATACTACCAAAAACCGAGTTTCATCGAAATCGGCCCGCAAACAAAAAAGTTGGCCGCAATCTTGAATTTCTTTTTAACATTGCGTTGCTGTTTTCTTGTCAAAATACTACCGAAAACCGAGTTTCATCGAAATCGGCCCACAGACAAAAAAGTTGGCCGCCATCTTGAATTTTTTACTTTCTAACATTGCGTTGCTGTTTTCTTGTCGAAATACTAGCTAATACCGAGTTTCATCGAAATCGGCCCGCAAACAAAAAAGTAGGCCGCCGTCTTGATTTTTTTTTTAGCATTGCGTTGCTGTTTTCTTGTCAAAATACTACCAAAAACCGAGTTTCATCGAAATCGGCCCGCAAACAAAAAAGTTGGCCGACATCTTGATTTTTTTACATTTTAAACGTTGAGTTGCTGTTTTCATGTCAAAATACTACCAAAACCGAGTTTCATCGAAATCGACCCGCAAACAAAAAAGTTGGCCGCCATCTTTTTTACATTTTTAACATTGCGTTGCCGTTTTCTTGTCAAAACAGTACCAAATACCGAGTTTCATCGAAATCGACCTGCAAACAAAAAGTTGGCCGCCATCTTGAATTTTTTACATTTCTAACATTGCGTTGCGTTGCTGTTTTCTTGACAATACAGTAGCAGAAACCGAGGTTCATCGAAATCGGCCCACAAACAAAAAAGTTAGCCGCCATCTTGAATTTATTACTTTTTTTAACATTGCGTTGCTGTTTTCTTGTCGAAATAGTATCAAAAACCGAGTTTCATCGAAATAGGCATACAAAAAAAAAGTTGGCCGCCAACTTGAATTTTTAACTTTTTTAACATTGCGTTGTTGTTTTTTGTCAAAATACTACCAAAAACCGAGTTTCATCGAAATCGGCCCTCAAACAAAAAAGTTGGCCGTTATCTTGAATTTTTCACATTACGTTGCTGTTTTCTTGTCAAAACAATAGCAAAAACCGAGTTTCATTGAAATCGGCCCTCAAACAAAAAAGTTGACGGCCATCTTAATTTTTTTACATTTTTAACATTGAGTTATGCTGTTTTCTTGTCAAAACGGTAGCAAAAACCGAGTTTCAAAGAAATCGGCCTAGAAACAAAAAAGTTGGCCGCCATCTTTTTTACATTTTTAACATTGCGTTGCCGTTTTCTTGTCAAAACAGTACCAAATACCGAGTTTCATCGAAATCGACCTGCAAACAAAAAGTTGGCCGCCATCTTGAATTTTTTACATTTCTAACATTGCGTTGCGTTGCTGTTTTCTTGACAATACAGTAGCAGAAACCAAGGTTCATCGAAATCGGCCCACAAACAAAAAAGTTAGCCGCCATCTTGAATTTATTACTTTTTTTAACATTGCGTTGCTGTTTTCTTGTCGAAATAGTATCAAAAACCGAGTTTCATCGAAATAGGCATACAAAAAAAAAGTTGGCCGCCAACTTGAATTTTTAACTTTTTTAACATTGCGTTGTTGTTTTTTGTCAAAATACTACCAAAAACCGAGTTTCATCGAAATCGGCCCTCAAACAAAAAAGTTGGCCGTTATCTTGAATTTTTCACATTACGTTGCTGTTTTCTTGTCAAAACAATAGCAAAAACCGAGTTTCATTGAAATCGGCCCTCAAACAAAAAAGTTGACGGCCATCTTAATTTTTTTACATTTTTAACATTGAGTTATGCTGTTTTCTTGTCAAAACGGTAGCAAAAACCAAGTTTCAAAGAAATCGGCCTAGAAACAAAAAAGTTGGCCGCCATCTTTTTTACATTTTTAACATTGCGTTGCCGTTTTCTTGTCAAAACAGTACCAAATACCGAGTTTCATCGAAATCGACCTGCAAACAAAAAGTTGGCCGCCATCTTGAATTTTTTACATTTCTAACATTGCGTTGCGTTGCTGTTTTCTTGACAATACAGTAGCAGAAACCAAGGTTCATCGAAATCGGCCCACAAACAAAAAAGTTAGCCGCCATCTTGAATTTATTACTTTTTTTAACATTGCGTTGCTGTTTTCTTGTCGAAATAGTATCAAAAACCGAGTTTCATCGAAATAGGCATACAAAAAAAAAGTTGGCCGCCAACTTGAATTTTTAACTTTTTTAACATTGCGTTGTTGTTTTTTGTCAAAATACTACCAAAAACCGAGTTTCATCGAAATCGGCCCTCAAACAAAAAAGTTGGCCGTTATCTTGAATTTTTCACATTACGTTGCTGTTTTCTTGTCAAAACAATAGCAAAAACCGAGTTTCATTGAAATCGGCCCTCAAACAAAAAAGTTGACGGCCATCTTAATTTTTTTACATTTTTAACATTGAGTTATGCTGTTTTCTTGTCAAAACGGTAGCAAAAACCAAGTTTCAAAGAAATCGGCCTAGAAACAAAAAAGTTGGCCGCCATCTTTTTTACATTTTTAACATTGCGTTGCTGTTTTCTTGACAATACAGTAGCAGAAACCAAGGTTCATCGAAATCGGCCCACAAACAAAAAAGTTAGCCGCCATCTTGAATTTATTACTTTTTTTAACATTGCGTTGCTGTTTTCTTGTCGAAATAGTATCAAAAACCGAGTTTCATCGAAATAGGCATACAAAAAAAAAGTTGGCCGCCAACTTAAATTTTTAACTTTTTTAACATTGCGTTGTTGTTTTTTGTCAAAATACTACCAAAAACCGAGTTTCATCGAAATCGGCCCTCAAACAAAAAAGTTGGCCGTTATCTTGAATTTTTCACATTGCGTTGCTGTTTTCTTGTCAAAACAATAGCAAAAACCGAGTTTCATTGAAATCGGCCCTCAAACAAAAAAGTTGACGGCCATCTTAATTTTTTACATTTTTAACATTGAGTTATGCTGTTTTCTTGTCAAAACGGTAGCAAAAACCGAGTTTCAAAGAAATCGGCCTAGAAACAAAAAAGTTGGCCGCCATACTAAATTTTTTATTTTTTTAATATTGCGTTCCTGTTTTCTTGTCAAAATAGTACCAAAAACCGAGTTTTATCGAAATCAGCCTATTCATCGCAAACAAAAATACACAATTAAATCACAGATCACATTTATGTATCTGTTACCGTTAGAGTACGGAATCCGTTAATCTGCAGATTAACTAGTGAATCTGCAGATTAACTGGTCGAGTCAGTTAAAGTGCGGATTTTTTCTGAAAGTAGACGATATCCGCACTTTAACTAGTTAATCTGCAGATTAACGGATGCTACACCGTTAAAGTGCGGAATACAGAGAATGAAATAGCCAAAGCTTCTGGAGTAAAAGACCTACATTGAAAGTATTTGCCCGTCCCCCCGCTTTTGTGTCTACCCCCTTTTACCTTATAACACATTTTCTTCAAGGAAGTGTCTATTCATCGGGGCGCCTCGACGAATAGTATTTTTCTCTATCTAGCGGTGCGCACCATTGAATAGCACTTTCTCTAGGGATTGGCTATAGGCCGGTGCGTCGGTCGGGTTCGAACCCGCGGGAAGTAACATCTTTGACTAGTTGTTTCTAGTTTGGTTTGGACATTGCAGGCTGATCACCTAATTGTGTGATAAGAAAGATGATCCGTGCTTCGGCTGTAGATCCTGCGCCTCACCTCTCTCCGGTCGTGTCGGTCGTCCTGCCGTCCTATCGGAATTAGAGAGTGAAGGAAGAGAGAGTGCAAACACTTTTCTCTCAAATCTCAATTAAACTGCATTTAAATCTTTAAACATAAACCAAAGCTACGCACTACACTGAACAAACCTGCTAAAACCAAACCAAAGACGATTACTATTCCCACAAATCCGCATGATGGAACCTTGTCATATTAACATCCACGTAGACGTCATCCGTAACAAAAAATTAGTAACAATAAAATTTTAATAGGTGATTTTTTTATATTAATTATTGAATTATTAATTTTAATAAGATAGGGTCTAGGTATAAAAAATCTACAATTGTTTTCCGTTTTTTAGGTTTAAAAATGGCTGCCAGGTTCATTAGCAATTTGCGGAGATAGTATTACAAGGTGTTTGGTAAAAGCCTTATAAAGTTGAAAATGGTAGATTCGGACCATCAAACTGAACAACTTTTACTATGGAACCCACTCTGAAATCGCAAAAAAAAACAGCAAAAACAGCTGTTTTTTTTCGTCATTTCAGAGTTGGTCCAATAGTAAAAGTCGTTCAGTTTGATGATCCCTATCTACCATATTCGGATTTACAAGGCTTTTACCAAACACTTTGTATTATAAAACGGCACCACAGCAATAAAATAACACCGGTTAAATTGAATATAACTAGAAACAACAACTCAAAGATGTTGCTTCCCGCGGCAGGGATCGAACCCACGACCTCTGGATCGAGAGAACAACGCTCTAACCAGTACTAACCACTAGCCACAGAAGCATTTACACAATTATTACTACCTATTTGAATAGTTCAACTTACGATTACGACACCTAAAAAAAGAGGCACCGGCATATAGCCAATCCCTAGAGTAAAAGCGCTACTCAACGGTGCGCACCGCTAGATAGAGAAAAATACGAAAAATACTATTCGTCGAGGCGCCCCGATGAATAGACACTTCCTTTCTTCAATAAAATAACCTGTTTCCGTACTTTAACTTATCTTGGTCGTTAATCTGCAGATTAGCTAGGGAATCTGCAGATTACCTAGTTAAAGTACGAAATAAAACAATTTTTCGCACTTTAACTGATTCGACCAGTGAATCTGCAGACTGAATTCCGCACTTTAACGGTGACATATCCACACCACAACACAGATTAGCCAAATTTTTTTTTCTCAAGTTTTGACATGGCTTTGTCTCAATCGCGATTGGCATCTTTATGCCAATCGCGATTGAGACATACCCTTTGGTTTAAATGTTATTTTTATTTAAATTAGGTATTACTTTACTTTGTGTCATCATCGCAGCGTCAACAAATCGGTCCCAAGCCCGGCTGGTCGCAGACTCGCAGAACATGCATTATGCTGAGTCGGGAGGACCGTTTTGCGACAATGAGCTATGGTTTGTTTTTCATAATGTATGTTGTCTCAAATAAATATTATTTCTTCAATTAATATCAACAAATACATCAATATGCGGCCGCCATTTTGAATTCCAAATCTAATATCAAAATCGTGCCAAAAATACTTTTTCATGACACCAACATCAAAAAATTGCAAACACTACTTTCAATATAATATAACCCAATCGAAAGCATAGTTAGGTATGACAGAAAAAAACGAAATAAAATTACAAAATATCCTTTATTTTTCTACTAAAATAATGTTAAAATGGTTAAAATTCATTCAATTCAAGTAAAAATGAAATGAAACAGAAATAACTTCATTCGTTATTTAAATAAAAGCACTCACTGAAATCACTTTTTCACTTAAATGTACGTAGACGTGACGTGTACAAACCTGTTCGACAACAAAGTTAAGGAGGTCATCAATATGTATGAACGCGTCGCTTTTTTGTGGTCTATCGAATTTGGTCGGTTAATCGGAATACTGACAGTAGTTTGGATTTTAATTGATATTTTCTTTAATACGAAGAATTTGAAGCTGAAATTTTCAGAGCATGTACTTCAGTAACCGCACAGATTATTCTTTGGGCCAGGATCTAAACAGTCTCTGACATTTTTATCCTGCTGACCGTCAAAGTCATGACATGGTCAGTCTAACCTTCATGTGGGTATTATTCAAAAACGCGTCAATGTGCGGTTTTCAAAATTTTTATGGTAATGAGAAATAATAAGAAGAATAGAACACCGTTTTTAGTTTCTCTATTTATGTGGTAGTTTAGGCGCTAGAATTTTTTTTTCTGTTTTCAGAAAATGTCTGATTACTTCAATATCTGTGAATATTTTTGAAATGTTTTCTACCGCACAAATAGCACAAATTAGGAGCAACTTATGTGTTTACTGTAAGATCGCACATTTAGTAGTTTCCGAGATCTGGGATTTGGCAAAACGTTACGCCAGCAGGAAATCAAATATCTCCAAAACTATAAGGCCCACAAATTTTATATTTGGCGCACATTTCCTGCTAGTATCAAGCCCGAACATATATCTTTTATTTCTCTCCGATCATTAGTTTAGATTCTTCCTGCTGGAGTACCGTTACCCCAGCAGAATTCGTTTTTCCCGTTTTATTCCAAAAGTATAAGGCCCACATATTTTTTATTTGGCGCAGATTTACACCGAATTGCGCACAAATTATTCATCAAACTCGCTTCCCTCTAGGAGCTACTTTCCTGCTGGCGTAACGGACTCTTAACTATTTAATCAGCGTTTGAGTATTCGGCCGTAACAATAGCTAGTTGTGAGTAGTGCACCAAGCCCGGCACAGATGGCGTGCAGCGCCGCATGCAGTGCGCCACTAGTATAATGTGGCCGGCCTCCGCGCACGCTGCGCGCTTCAACTGCGAACGTCTGTTCCCGGCAGTCTACGCGCGCACGCCATGGAGCCGCTCCAGTACCGTACGAGTAGGTGCTTGTTCGCGGCGCGCACAACCAACGCGAATGACACTGCGCGCACTCAAACTGTTCCTCGCACAAACCGACGATCGGCGGGAACAACGCGCGCGCTACGAGTGCACATTCAACCGAGGGGATGGCGATGAACTACAACGAGACCACTTTATCGAATGGAGCAGGCGAGCTCTACAAGGGACCGACCACTTCCACACCGATGAGACAATCAGTCTTGTACTGCTATTTGGTAAAAATCTAGTTAATAATAGAGAGATTTACCTCATCATGTTCTTCCTGATGGTTTTCAAAAGCCTTTGCGTCCACAAATCCTTTGCAGCACAAATCACATTTAAACGGCGCGTCTTGATAATTTAGTGACTTGGATCGCTCCAGCATTTGTTGTGATTGTTCCTCTTTAGATAGAATTACCTCTTGTGCTGGCTCCAAAACTACAAGTAACATCAAAAATAGATTTTATATGGGAAATGAGAAGAACTTTTACCAACTTTTAAGCGGGAACTACATTTGGCTCACGTGGGCCACGTACGCCGATCTGGGCCTATCAGAACCCATACATTTTCCATGGTGGCTAGTTGTTTAGAGCTACATTACATCCACGTGTATCCACGCCTTGCGACGCGATGCCACGTTACGCGACGCAACGAAAAGTATGTCTTCGGACGCGTCCATAGAGTACATTAATGGACGCGCCCAGATCGGCTTACGTCACAATTTCGATAAATTCATGATGATCAGGGTGAAAAAGCTTTACTTAAATTAAGACTCACTCACAGCTTGGCCAACAAGTCTAGAAACGGGGTGAGTCCCATCCACCCCGGTGGCTCTGTCCCGGTACCGGGACCGATGGGAAAAAAAGTTCCATCCGCCCCGGTGAATCGTATCTCGATGTTTAACGGAGAGGATTGCACTCGCAAAGTATCACCCACCCCAGAATTTTATTTAAAAGGGCGGATGGCACAGATCTTTTATCATACCGCCGGTATTGCGTTTAACTTTAGGACATCGTTAAACATCGAGATACGATTCACCGGGGAGGATGGAACTTTTTTTCCCATCGGTCCCGGTACCGGGACAGAGCCACCGGGGTGGATGGGACTCACTCTAGAAACGGAACTAAAAACAATATATTCACTAGCAAAATGTGGTTTTGCATACAGAAGTAGTCAAGCGTTACCATACAATAACACTTATGTGACAAAAAAGTGCCTCCACCATTATTTTCTACTCTTTATGGTCAGACTGTAGTATTTTAATCCTCATATTTTCTACTCACTTTTAGGCGTTTGAATTTCAGATACAGTGATTCTTTTAAGAATAACTTTTGATTTTTTCTCAAGACAGTCCGCTTTCCATTGTTTACTTAAGTGTAGAGGCATGTTGTCTTCAGAGTCTGTCGTTGAATCCTGGTCGGTATCTTCTAAAGGAATGCCATTCAAATCATCTAAAACAATAATAACTAAGTTAATATTATGATATCAAGCTAATAATTTCATGGCGTCAACTAACGCCGCCAAAACAAGTTTAAATGCAATATGCAACTACCAAATGCATAATATATGAAATATATATGAAATATGCATTTGCATATAATCCGGTCTCTAACTATGAATATTACGTGATGGGTCTGGCGGCGTAGCTAGGGGCTGGCCAGGGGGGCGGCTGCCAGGGGCGCAACCCTCAGGGGACGCACTTTGCTGACCCATAGCTAGAAAATAGGTTTGATATGGTGGATCATAATTTACTAATGAAAAAACTTGAGCACTATGGCATCAGACATAATGCAATGAAATTACTTCACGCATATTTACACAATAGACAACAGTATGTGGAGATGAAATCCATACAATGCAGTGAGGAAATAGTGACTAAATCCATGATAAGGACAGTAAAACGTGGTATTCCGCAGGGATCGATATTAGGGCCATTGCTTTTTGTAATATTCACAAATGATCTGTTGAATGTTATGTCTGATAGTGATGTAGCACTTGTGGTTTATGCGGATGACACAAACGCTGTAGTTTCCGCGTCATCAATAGAAACCCTCTGCGCTAAGGTTGACAACGCTCTGGTAAATTTCAATGATTGGTTCTCCAGCAATAAGCTTGTGCTCAACGTAAAAAAAACGCATGCTATGCTATTCAAAACAACTGCTAAAAAACAGCAGGAGGTGGTAGTTGAATGTGATGGGCAAATAGTGGAATTCAAGAAGTGTGTCAAGTTTCTGGGAGTACATATTGATGAGTATCTAAATTGGAAACAAGAAATTAAATCTATAGAAGATTATGTTAGTTCTGCCTGCTACGCCATTAGAAGTTTGAGAGATGAGCTGGATGTCGAGGGAGGTTTCTCACGAAGTGCTATGCTCTATGGTGCATTCGAATTTCAAGTTAGATTTGTTATGTCAATCTGCTTGGACATGCGCAGCACTCTGTAGTTTGACACACTTCTTGTGGATCCGTCGACATGTATAGACATTAATTCAGAAACTACGTAAAGTACAAATTAGGTTATGGGCCGAAAAAAATGCATATAGAGATCAGGAGTGAAGATAGAAGGAAAAGTTTTATTTTCAGGTATGTTGTGTTCATAACTAGAGGCCTTAGCAACAAGAGAGTGTTGACAAAATAGTGTTGCTAAGGGGGATGAAAGATTAAATATAGAAATTATAAAACTTATAAAGATAAACAGTGATGATTACAATACTAAATAAAACTTAATGAGGGGAATAATTCAAATTATGGGAAGATAAATCAGATGAAAAATCTTTGCCAAAAATAAAATTTTGTTGGTGACAGTTATGGCCGAAAAAACAAAAGAATGTGAAGAAAAAATTTATTTGACAAAATTGGAATTGGCTTTTAATTGAACTGAATTTAGTTTGAAACTGAACTTATTTGTTTTTGAACTACACTTTTGGCCATGGAAAATATCAACAAATTGAAGGACGTACAAAATTATAAAAACTGGCGTAAGATTACAAAATTATTTCTTGAATCAAAAGGGCTTATTGAAGGTGCAAAAGACTTCAACGACGCAAAGGCACGGTTCTTCGTTCTAAATACAATAGATGAAAAATTCCTACACTATGTGATTAACTGCACCTCAGTTACAGAAATTTTTGAGAAACTAGACTTAATATTTAACTTCGAAAGAAAGGAAGACAATCATGAGAAAATAATAAAATTCTACAGCTACATTCCCACTGCAAACATAGTTGACGATATTAGCCACCTCCAAAACCTGTGTTCAGAAATAAATATGATAGAACCGAACAGCATCACAGAGGAGATGTTAATGAACAAAGCTTTGACTATTCTGCCGGAGAACCTGAATTATTTTAAAACAGTTTGGGATATAACCCCTAAAGCGGAAAAAACAGTGTTCAATTTAATTATGAAAATTCAAAAACTCAATCCAAACATGCCCACGTCGTCAGGAACTAACAACCAAGCCTTTAAATCAGACGAAAGAAAATGCTACAACTGCGGGCAGCAAGGGCACATTGCCAGGGTCTGCAGAAAAGGCTGTTCCATCTGCCACAAAACAAACCATAACACAAAAAATTGCTTTTTAGAAAAAATCTGCAGAACTTGTGGGGCGAAGGGCCACGTACAGAGGTTCTGCCGCAATAATAAGTCAAATAATCTGGTAAGCGAACAATTCCAAATCAAAATCAAAGCAATAGTTGACTCAGGTGCCTCTTCACATTTTTTCAGCAATAAAAATATTATACAAATTGCAGAGAAAATAGATGTCTCTATCAGGTGTGCAAATTCTGACAACATCACAGCGCAGGGGACCGGCAAAATTGTAACAAACTTTGGAGAGCTGAAGGATGTACTGTTTGTCCCAGAAATATCAAGGAACCTGATTTCAGTAAGCGCCATTACTGACAATGGAGGCAATGTACACTTCGCTGGAGACAAGGTATTTATTAAATACAAAAATAAGATAATTTTAACGGGTTACAAAACTAAGACCGGGTTGTATGAAACAGAGTTCTTGGCTAACTATACTCGCGAAGCGCTACTCACTGAGAGTGTCAATATCTGGCATCGGAGACTAGGTCACGTATCCGATGTGCCTCGTCTGGCGAAATTGGTAAATGGTATCGAAATTGGGGGGGAACATTCGAACAAATTTTGCGAAATCTGCACAAAAGCTAAAATGACTCGAAAACCGTTTGGAAATAATAGAATTAAAGCTAAATTCCCTTTGGAAATTATTCACAGTGATATTTGCGGCCCAATTGAAGTGCCCACTTGGGACAATAAAAAATATTTTATCACGTTTTTAGACGACTTTACGCATTTCTGTGTCGTGTACTTGATCGCCTTCAAAAGTGAGTGCCCTGACAAAATTAAAGAATTTGTGTGTTTAGCTGAAAATCATTTCAATAGCAAAGTAAAGAAAATTAGGTGCGATAATGGGGGTGAATACTCGAGCAATAACCTACATGCGTGGTGCCAGGCAAAAGGGATCGTCCTGGATGCAACCATTCCGTACACGCCTCAACTAAATGGAAAAGCTGAAAGACTAAACAGAACCCTGATGGAGAGAACAAGGGCGTTAATGTTCGATGGCAAGGTTCCAAACTATCTGTGGGGTGAAGCACTGTTAACAGCAAGTTTCCTGCTCAACAGAAGTCCAACAGAAGGCAGAAACAAAACACCAGCGGAAATGTGGTTCAAGATAAAACCCAACCTATCGAACATCAGAAGATTTGGATCTACAGCGTACTACAAAATAAACTTTGGCCTACGAAAACTGGACGAAAGATGCGGCAAAGGAATACTCATCGGTTACGTTAGAAACGGCTACAAAATTTGGGTGGATGAAAAGAAACAGATAATAAGAGTAAGGGATGTAAGAATAAACGAAGAAGAACAAGGAATATATTTAGATGATGAAGAAAATGTGGTGAAAATGAATGGACTGTGGAAATTGGTTGAAGATGAACATACAGGAGAAGAAATAAATCAAAATTCAACAGTAAGCAATGAAGAATGTCGAGAAGGTGGAGAAAGAAGAAATATAAGTATTAGAGAAACAAACGAAGGTAGAACAAACGACAGTCGAATAAATGAAGACAGAACAAGTGACGGTGAAACAAATGATGGTGAAATAAATGACGGAAGAACAAATGAAGAACAAAGAAACGAAAATAGTATAAATAGTAGAAACAATTTTGAAAGTAATTTAAATTTTGATAGTATTATACAACCTGAAGAAAGTGGAGAATTTTTCGATATAAATGAAGAGAGTGAAGAAAATCAGAGTCGAGTAGTAGAGATTGAAGCAGAAAATGGAGAGAGTAATGAAGAAACTGAGGGAAGTCGAGTGGTG
The DNA here is from genome assembly GCA_928269145.1 of Agriphila tristella. NCBI lineage: Eukaryota > Metazoa > Arthropoda > Insecta > Lepidoptera > Crambidae > Agriphila > Agriphila tristella. The sequence goes on along the minus strand of OV743447.1, from coordinate 2,939,678 downwards.
GAAGATAGTAGAAGAAGAAACCAACCTGCGAGAGAACGTAGGTTACCAGAAAGATATAAAGATTATGTCATGGAGTTTGATACGGAAGCTTCCATGTTAACGTACGAGGAGGCGATAGAATCAAGCGAAAAAGATAAATGGAAGAAAGCAATAGAGGAAGAAATCAAATCGTTAGAAGAAAACAATACGTGGACATTTGTAGATAAGAAAGAAGCGGAAGGAAGAAAGCTAGTAACAAGCAAATGGATCTTCACGGTGAAATCAGATGGAAGATACAAAGCAAGATTAGTCGCAAGAGGATTTCAACAGAAATATAAAATAGATTATGATGAAACATATAGTCCAGTTGTAAATACAAATTCTTTGAGAGTACTACTGTCAATTGTTGCAAATAAAAAATTGAAAATGAAACAGTTCGATATTAAAACAGCGTTTCTTCATGGAGATTTAAAAGAGTGTATTTATTTAAAAGTTCCAAAAGGTTACAGCAACAAAGAAGATAAAGTATGCAAATTAAATAAGAGTCTGTATGGGTTAAAACAAGCTCCATTAATGTGGAATATTAAATTTACAGAACATTTAATTAAAATGGGATTTAAGCAATTAAAGTTAGATCAATGTATTTTTGTAATGGAAGGTGAAAGAAGGATGATTCTTGCGATTTATGTTGATGATGGACTAGTAGTTGGTGAGAGAGAAGAAGATCTGGTGCATGTAGTGGAAACATTAAGAAAAGGTTTCGATCTAAGAATCTGCGAAGAAGTATCAAATTACATCGGGCTGGATATAACACAAGAAAAGGAAGGAGTGAAAATTTGTCAGAAAAATTACATCGAAAAATTTTTGAAGAAATTTAATTTGAATGAAGCAAGAGAATGTAAAACCCCAACCATTTTGATAGAACAACACCCAAAGTTGAAAATAGACACAGAGAGCCATGAACTCTATAGGGAAATGGTAGGATCTTTATTATATCTGGCGAATAAAACGAGGCCAGACATAAGCTTCCATGTAGGGTATTGCTCGCGTCAACAAAGTGCTCCAAATTTGAATGATTTAAATAATGCAAAAACTATTTTGAAATTTTTAAAAGGTTCGGAAAACAAAGGTATTCATTTTGGTGAAGGTGATAAAGTGCTTCGAGGGTACTGTGACTCAGATTTCGCGGGGGATCCAGACACTAGGCGTAGCACGTCGGGTTACGTGATTTGGCTAAACGGTGGACCAGTGGCATGGAGCTCAAGAAAGCAACCGATCGTAGCGCTGTCAAGTACGGAAGCAGAGTTTATAGCCGCAGCAGAATGCTGCAAAGAACTCCTGTTCATCAGAGACTTCATATTTGAAATGACCAATGAAAAATTAGAAATAGAAATGAAAGTGGACAACCAGTCAGCTATTTGGCTCATGAAGAAAGGAATTATGAATAAAAGAAGTAAACACATAGACGTGAGATACTACTATCTAAAAGATCAGATTGATGCAAACAGAATAACGGTCAAATACTGTCCAACGGGTTCGCAGATAGCAGATATACTTACAAAGTGTTTGCCACCTGTGAAGTTTGAAAGGTGTCAAAGAAAACTCGTATCAGAGTGAGTGTTTAGTGATAAGTGCGGGCAAAAGTGAACTAAATGCGTTTTCGGTCAATATGTGGGGAATTAGTGTGTAAGTTTTATAGGGGTGTGTAATTTGTATAAGAAAGATGTAAAGGCGTGATGTAAACTTAAGAAGCCCATTCAATTCACAGTTTTAGTTAAAGAGTTAAGGGGGTGTATACGTACAATGCTTAAGGGGGTGCATAGGCATATAATGTAATGATTCATTTAAGGGGGTGTGGAAACATTTGGGGAATTTTTGGAAAATAAATGAATCATCATCCAAAATAACAAAGCAAACGACGGTAAACAAGTAACTTGAAAGAAATTGTCATACGTTTATTATTTGGACATTATTATGGCTTTAAGTTTTTATCACACATTTACGTTTACTTTTATATAATTGAATGTATTTGATAATTGATTTGATTTTGTACTATGCTTGTATTTTTTATGTAATGATGGATAATTGAGTTTAAAGGTTGTTTTGTCTGTCTATATAAAAAAAAAAATAGGTTTTGTAATGTAGGGTCGAGTAGGAGTTTTGAAAAAACGGTTAGGTCTTGTAATGTAGGGTCGAGTAGAAGTTCAAGTATTCGAAAGGTGTAGTTAATTGAAAGGTAGTAAGTAGCTCGAGAAGTGGTGTTACGGGTTATAGGAATCGAGAGGCAGATAGAAAGTTTTGATGTAACGGGTTATGTCAAATGTTATGTTAAGGGGTAGACATGAGTAATAATGTCAAATGTTATGTTACGGGGTAGACATGGGTAATAATGGACAATTTAATAAAACTTTAATACTTTACCAAACACTTTAATATCTTTAATATTATATAAACTTGAGATAGGTTTGTAACTGTTGGTAGGAAGCATCTAAGAGTGTATAAGTTTGATTAGGCAGTTAGTAGTGCTGGACAGGTAACTGTTTCAGCAAGTATGGTCAGCATGTGCAGCAGATTGAGGGGGTGTGTCGAGGGAGGTTTCTCACGAAGTGCTATGCTCTATGGTGCATTCGAATTTCAAGTTAGATTTGTTATGTCAATCTGCTTGGACATGCGCAGCACTCTGTAGTTTGACACACTTCTTGTGGATCCGTCGACATGTATAGACATTAGTGTAAAGTATAAATTATGTTATAACAGTGCTGTAACTTGTGAACCGGCTCAATATATATATACACAAAAGTCTCCTGGTCTCATTAACATATGCCTTTACTGGAGACAAAAGAATTACTAACAGTATACTACTCTCTTGTTGAGTCTAAGCTAAGATATAGTATTAAATTCTGGGGAAACAGCTATGACTACAATCTAAAGAGGGCATTTGTACTCCAAAAAAGAGCTATTAGAACCATGGTCCGAATACCACCTTGGGAATCCTGTAAGGAACATTTTAGGAGACTTAACGTGCTGACTCTACCTAGCCTGTACATACTGGTTGTAGTTTTAGATGTAGTAAAACATAACTATAAATATGAAACTGAAGCCACGAAGGAAGAAAGATTAAAAACCAGAAGAAAAGACTTAAAAACAACAATCCAACCACACCTCAAGGTTGTGAAGCACTGTAGTAGGTATCAAGCAGTAAAACTTTTTAACGCACTGCCTCTAGAATTAAAAGTCATTGAAGATTTTTATATATTTAAATCGAAACTTAAATTTTTTTTATTAAGTGGATGTTTTTACTCACTTGACGACTTTATCGGTAATCCGTGCATTTTTACTCAATAATGTTTTTGTAATGTTATGATTTTTATTTTACTTTATTTTGACATGGAATTATTATTGATGGGTTTGACATTTATTATGATTTTTTTTTTCACAGTTTTAATGCTACTAATATTTTATTTTATTGATGTTTAGATTGAAATCCCAACTGTAGTTTTTATTTTTATTTTCTATGTTTTAGTGTACAACATTCAGATACAATTGTAAAATATTGTTATTGAATTAAATAAATTGAAATTGAAAAATACGTCTTGGGACGCAAAATTCAAATCTTGCCATAGGCGCTCATTATCCTAGACATATGTATTAGGGCGTAATATTCAAATCACGCCAGGGGCGCTCATGGCCGTGGCTTCGCCGCTTGGGTCGCTCGCCTGGCCGCCCCCTGGCCGCGCGCCTCGCACGCAGCGCCTGGCCGTGTCGACCCGCGGCAAAGGGTTGGCATTGAGTGGTCTTTCATGGCATTCATTTTAAGGCAAAATGTTAAGTTACTAAAGTAATGAATAAATAATACCTTCATTCCGATCCCCTATGTCCATTTCAGAATTCTCATATTCCGTTTTAATTGGAGTTTCCATGTTGACCTCTTCCTCAGTTGCAGATGTGACTCTAACTGTCGGAGTCTTGACCAAGGTCCAAGGGAGTTCAGTTTGTTGTTCACGAAACAATTCCAGTGAATTTACTGACAACTAAAAGCAAAATTTATTAATGATGATAATCTTGGGGTCTGATACGATAAAAAGTAGGTAATCCTACTCTGTGATACAAACTGGGACAGTTTGCAAATGTCTCAGTTTGTATCATCAAAATGTGCGTATCAGTGGCCCCGCACAAAGTGGTAGATCGCGGTGCAGTGTGTTAATTGCCTTATGATTTATAGATCACTCGAGCCCGCAGTTTCACCTTCGTGGTTCCCATTACCGGAATATCGGGATAAAAAGTATCCTTTGCTTTAATCTAGGCTATCTACTATCTGTATGCCAAATTTCAATCAAATCCGTCCAGTAGTTTTGCGTGATTGAGGAACAAACATCGAAACCCGCAAACTTTCACATTTATAATATAAGTAGGAAGTAGGATTGTTATGTCAGTGCTATGAATGTCCCACTAACTTTTGCACATTTTTATTGAATGAAGTAAGTGCAGTCAACTGCTTTACTGTCAACTTTATTTAACTTACCTCCAAACCAAAATCTAGCATTTGTTCTAGTAGCTGATTTGATTTTTTTGATTTCTCTATAAACTTCTGAAACTTTTTCAACAAACTGAAGCAAATGTAACAGACACATGTTGGCTTCGTATCACCTGATTCAAGCTGGAAAAAAAGACAAATTTTATCAAAAAGGTTAAATATTAGCAGTGAACGGAATGAAGTGCTCTTACTTAACTAGCAGGGTAGGGGGTTCATAGCTTGCCTAAGGCTGTCAGTCAGTGCTCTAAATCAGGCAATGTCTGGGGCCAAGGAACAAAGAATGAATATGATGATAATACTAACATGTTCTGTACATTTAAAGTTTTGCAGATTTATGATTTTAGATTTAGAACAGTCCAATATGTTATGTATGATTTAGGGAACCATTAACCATATAAAAATAGATGTGATATCATTATTGTTAGCTTACCAATGTTTCAGTGAATTTCTCGTAAATATCCTGAAGCTGGCAACCAGATATTGAATGCAAGCGGATATCGTACGCCAAGCATACTCTGCACGCCTTTAGGTGGTTCATTTTGCAGTTTTTTCAGCAGTTTATTTGGTTGGAGAGTCAGGTTTTAGTTTAATGTATAAATAATTCAGTACTTTTCTAAAAAAGTTGTTTCATTAGTATCCAAAACATGTTGAATTTATACATTACATGTTAGTTGAATTGGATTTCTAAGCATTTAGTACTATAAAGTTGATGGTTTCGCTATTCTGTTTCTGACTCTTGGCTTGGGCACTTAGCAGAGCAAGTAGGTAATTCTTCGATCATTTATAGATGATTTAAGAGGTAATCACCAACTCTTGGGCTTGGGAATACGGGGAAAATTACACTTTTTTCTTCAAACAATTGATATTTCTTTGATTTGATATGTAATAAATAAAATAAACAATTAAACAAGCATTCAGAACTGTCACTGTCAAAACTAAACTAAAGACGGATGACGGAAATATACTTGTGTGTTGTGTCGTGTCGCGTTGTGTCGTTTCGGTGGGTGTGCACACTATTCCCCGCGTTCCAAATCACGCCAACAGCGCTGTTAGCGTATAATCCATCAAATTAGGTAGGTACACAAATACCCTATTTGTGTAATATTTTGTGACTTTTTAATTTGGTCGGATTCGCGCTCACAGCGCTGTGAGCGTGATTCGGAACGCGGCCATTGTGTCGCGACAGATTGCGTTCTGTCGTTTTTTCTCCACAGTATCAATCGAAGCTTTGCACCGCTTGCACGTTCATAATGCTTTGATCAGGTTCTGAGAGTAATTTAGAAGAGGACCTTAATTTTTTATATGCAAGGTGTTTGGTAAAAGCCTTATAAATCCGAATATGGTAGATAGGGACCATAAAACTCAACAACTTTTACTAAGGGACCAACACTGAAATCGGGAAAAAAAAATATTTTCGTTATTTTTGTATGAAACAGCAGATTTTTTTTGCGATTTTAGATTTGGTCCCATAGTAAAACTTGTTTAGTTTGATGGTCCCTATCTACCATATTCGGCATTAGGGGTTATTTTGTAACACGTTGTATATCTATTTGTTTACTTATAAAAAACAAATAAAAAAACCTACAAACTATTCCCAAGCAACAGCTCTGATAAACTGATGACTATAATTTTTGCATTTGGTATCATACAACACTTTACGTTGACGCACAAGTTCAAAAAGAAAAAGAAAAATTAAAATAAAACACTGTACCTACCTAACATTAAGAAATAAAAAATAATTACGTAAACTAAATCAGTAAGTAGGTATTTACCAACCTACTTAGAGAAAAGAAAGAGACTGCTTGAATTTAGTTAGGTACCTTGATTATGAGTCATTTCCGTCGCTGAATCTGAAATATCGGGCGGAGTCATTCTTTTTTACATTCACTGCTATCAGAGATTTAAAATCAAGAAAAAAAATCATATGAAATTCAGTACAATAACAATACTTACAACGAAAAAAATCTGCTGTTTCGTACAAAAATAATAACAAAAATATCTAAATGTATGAAACAGCTGATTTCTTTTTTCGCAATTTCAGAGTTGGTCCCACATTAAAAATTGTTAAGTTTGTTAGTCCCTGTCTACCATATTCGGCATTAGGGGTTATTTTGTAACACGTTGTATATCTATTTTTTTACTTATAAAAAAACGATAAAAAGAAACCTACAAACTATTCCCAAGCAGCAGCTCTGATAAACTGATGTTTATAATTTTTGCATTTGGTATAACACTTTACGTTGACGCACAAGTTCTATTAAATCTTCATGTTTGAGTCAAATCAAAATTAGAATGCGCGTATTGCGAGCGTCCGCCGCCAGCGACAGATACTAATACAATGTTAGCAACATACTATTGTCATATTGTGTTGTGTTGTGTCGCGACAGATCGGTGGTGGGGGTTCTGTTGCAATCGCAGCCGAGCGATCCGCGCCACAACAGATGCCGACACAACACAACACAACACAATAGTGTGTTTCTAGTCATACTAAATGTATGAAACCGATACGCGACAGATCGCGACACGACACAACACAACACAATAGTATGTTTCTAGCGTAAACCTCTTGCTTGACATTGACATTTGACACATTTCTTTCTGACATTTCGTCTTCTTCTTCTTATTATTTTAGTGTGACAATCTACTCTCCTCTTGGAAGTAATTTTTGCCAGTGTCAAGTCTTGAATATTTCAGTGGTAGCTGTTTTGTTTCAGTTTAAATAGGTACATTAGAACAGTGGTTCCCGAATTTTTTTGGCTACGGAACCCTTTTTGGTTCACCGTTTTTGGGCGGAACCCCAGCTCAAGTAAAAAATAAATTAATCAGGGTTGCCACCTTTAGGAGCAGAAAACAGGACAAGGGGCGGGCGAAAAATTTTTGGAATTTGGAATAAAAAGAAAAAATTCCATGCATATTTTGTATTGCTACAAGCCTCTCTCATTAATTCCGCATCATTTTATATTTACTTATGAATTCCGAACAAGACATGTCTTTTGCAATTCTGCTTAGAGCAACGATTTCTGACATTAGGAAATTTAAGCGTCATAAGGGAAAACCTCGCTTAACATAACGAGGGGTGAAAGGCTAATGGATTTAAGCGACATCATGGGCGATATTGAGTTATATACATATTCGGAATCAGCAAATTTTTCTGCGTCGAATGAGCCGGGTTTCATGTCAATCCGACCTATTTTTTGTCGCTTAAGTTAATTAGATTTGCACGCTTTTTCCTCTTCGGTACTAGCTGAACCGACGCAAGAATTTGCTATTTTCTTAATGTGGTTGACTTAAGCTGTATCAAAACATTACCAATTGTTACTTGAACCAGTTTTCCTTTCTGACATTTAAACTCAAACGGTTGTTAAATCTTTTTTCCAATATCTATAACTACAGAATTTGTAGGTTAAATTATTTAGCTTGCTTCAAAATTTACAAACCTATGTCGCTTAAAGCAAATAGCTTGCGACAAAATATATTAAGCTTGTCTTTTAAAGCAAATAGCTTTCCACAAGAGTATATGAAGTCTGTCGCTTGAATCAATTAGCCTGCGACAAAAATAAATAAATTCGTCCCTTGAATTTTTTTGCTTTCGTTTATTTTATCTTTATGTAGGTACATAAATTAATTAGCTTTTTACAATTTTTATGTGAATTCGTTGTTTAATCTATTAGTCCCTATATTTTTTTACAAAATGGGGTCGCTTAATTCAAAAAATATTTATTGCTTTTGTACATGAATCAGTTTTCCTTAACTAGAGTGGTTTAGTAATGTGCTTTCAGCAAACATGGTATTCTATACACCATTAAAATCAATGTCGTTTAAAACCTATTCAAAATGTTTTCATTGCCTTAAAATCACCCAATAATAAAAGGGATGCGCTCGCGCAGGTCGCTTCAGTCGGTCCCAAATTGTCAAGGGGGCGTTACCTGTGTATTGTGTTAGAGATTTTTTTTTAATAATTAAGCTTTGAAATTATGTTTTAGTGAAACTGTTATCACCGCATTGTTGTATTATTACAGTCTTGGGCAAAATGTAGTCTAAGTACTGATTACTAACTACGATTACTAACTACAGTTAGTATGTAGTTGCATTCAATATTGCAGGATTACTTTTTTTAACTAAGTTCCCACTAAACAAAGAGCCGTTGTTCAAGAAAACACACTGAACATGAATACGCTGCAATACATTTTAAAAACTTACCTATGACATGGATAAGTCGTTCTTTGTCTCTGTAATCTGTCACTGTCTGTCATTTTGTAATCGTCATCATCATATCAGCCGCACGACACCCACTGCTGGGTATAAGCCTCCTCCATGGATCTCCACAATGATCGTCTTGCACTGCCCACATCCAGTGGCTTCAGACGACCTTCACCAGATCGTCGGTCCACCTCGTCGGAGGCCTACCCACGGAGCGTCATCCGGTGCGCGGTTGCCATTCCAGAACCTTTCTGCCCCAACAGTCATCGATTCTTCTCGCTATGTGTCCAGCCCACTGCCACTTCAGCTGAGCAATCTTTCGAGCAATTTCGGTTACTTTAGTTCTTCTGCGGATCTCCGTATTTCTGATTCGATCACACAGAGAAACGCCAAGCATGGCTCTCTTCATTGCACACTGGGTGACCTTTAGCCTCCTTATGAGACCCATAGTTAGCGACCACGTTTCACTGCCGTAAGCCATCACTGCCAACACACACTGGTCATAGACTTTCGTCTCGAGACACTGAGGTAAATCGGACGCGAAGATTTTTCGAAGCTTCCCGAATGCTGCCCACCCGAGTTGGATTTGACGAGAGATCTCTTTCTCGAAGTTGGACTTACCTAACTGGACTACCTGTCCTAGGTATACGTAACGGTCAACAACATCAAGTGTAGTGTTCCTAACATGAACTGGAGCGCGCACAACATAGAATTTGACATGATTTTCTTCTTATCCATGTTCATCTTGAGACCCACTCTTTGGGTAGCAATACGGAGATCTTCGAGCATTGTGTTCAGCAGGCCCATTTTGTAACTCAACTGCTGCAGGTCTTCCAAGATCTCAGCCATAACAACTATATCATCAGCAAAAAAATGCCGATGCAATCACCTGCCGGAGCGTATGAATGTGATGTATGGTGCTAAAGCTTTTTTGGAACCCGGCTTGTTCGGGATGTTGGAGTCGTTGAGTCTGCGCGCAAGACGATTCGTAAGGAGTCTCGAAAAGAACATATAGACATGTATCAGAAGCGAGATGGGTCTGTAGTTCTTTAAGAGGGACTTGTCTTGTCACCCTTTTTAAAGAACAAAATCACCTCGCTTATGTTCCATGCCTTCGGCATTCTGCTCTCGACGATGACGGAATTGAAAAGCTTTTGGAGGACTTTAAAGTATCGGCTTACCGCCCGCTCTCAGAAGTTTTATAGTAATTACGTCGTCACCAGCCGCTTTGTTGTTTTTCAGCTGTGTGAGATCCATACTAATCTCGTACAGGCTGACGTCCGGGATATCAAAGTCAAAGTCAAATAAGCTTTAGTCAAATGAACTTAATTATTAAGTAGGTACTTTTGAATCGTCTATATTTTCCTACCACCCGTTTCAGACTTTTTTAGCTGACAAGAAGAACGGGCGCAAGAAACTTATCAGCTGTAACAACCATAAGTAACGATATTAACAAACTTGAATATATCGTTACCAGATAATAACAAACAACAGGGTGACAGGATATTGGCAGCAACATAGACTTATTATATTACTTCAACAAAGTACTTATAGTAGCAAGTTATGTGTTACATCATTTCCACGCATTTTGATCTTTTAAGATAATCGTCTACTTTATAATAACCATTACCCATGAGCGTGTTTTAACATGGTTTTTAAATTTGTGCAAAGGAAGATCAATCAATTGTTGTGGAACTTTATTAATAAAGGCTATGCCTTTCCCCATAAATGAACCTCTAGGTTTTGCAAGCCAATCTTGGAACGGCAAGTTAATCATTATTTGTTGTATTAAACTGGTGAATATTGCTGTTCTTAGCAAATAAATCATAGTGTTATAACTAAATTTTCATATGTATATATTGGCCTGCCAAAGTTAAGATATTTATTTCTTTAAACAATTCTTTAAGCTATCTCTTCGCCGAAGATTGTATATGGCGCGAACAGCTCTTTTTTGGACTACAAAAATATTTTCAATAATGGCAGCTGAGCCCCTGATATCTTGGGTATAGTGTCAGTAAGCTTGACACTGGGATCTTTAGCCTTGCTTTCAACGGGTGTCTGCGTGGAATATAACTGCCCATAGAAACTCTCGATTTCCCTTAGAATTTCAGGCTTCAATGAGATGATGCGTCCATCGTCAGTTTTCAGCTTCGTCATCTGGCTGCCCAATAGACAGATCTCTCGCGAACACTTTGGAGCCTTTATTCCGCTTGATTCTTTAATACGATTCGTATTAAATTGGCGAAGGTCGCTTGACACAGACTCAGATATCTGTCTATTTAGCTGCCGATAAGGATGAGCATTCGCTGTACTCTGGAGCCTCATTTCACGTCTCTAATCCATGAGTAGGAGTGTGTGGTCGGAGAGTTTATTTAGCTTGGAACGGCGGGTCTTAAAGAACTTGGATCCTACCGTACGGGCAGTATCCACCACTATGTTGTTTAGATCGTCCACATCTATGCTGTTCTCGAGGACTTCGAAGTAGTTTTGGAGTTCGAGTTGAAAGCTTTCTGGGTTTTGAATGTGGGCCGGTAATGGTCGGAGCGTGGATTTTATCAGTCGAGATCTTTATAGTTTTAGGTTAATCACGTTGTTGACAAGGGAATTGTGGACGATAAACCCGACACCTCACCTAGGGACTGTTGGTCGCCCTCCCGGTAATATAGCAAGTTACCGGAATTGAGGATTATAGAGTACTCTCAATCTCTTCGGACTTCAGATAACCCATGATGTCTCAGTGTAACTTACTAATAACTTACTCTAACTCGGTTAACTTCGTGTCGGTCCTCAGTGTGCGCGTGTTATAGGTTGCCAGGAGCAGTTTTCGTGGCCGAGCAAGCCGAGCCGCGTCTGGTGATTCTCGGCACCCCTTGCCCCACTGCTACCATAGCCGCTACCGTAGCAAGGAATAGCGGGGCCGATTTTCTTGTGTATCCATCATGTATGGATGGGGGGGTTGCCATAATCGCCACGCTTGGCAGGCGGGTTAGCGATCGCAGTAGGCCAAGGTTTTTGGATGCTACTGCCCGTCTCCTGATGGCTGAGTTCCGTTAGTCGCCTTTTACATTAACCACGAGATGAGAGGGGGTAGTGCTTTTCCAAGCCGACACATACACCATACAGGAAAGCCAGCACATAATCGGAATAAATAAGTAAACAATAAAATAGCTCGTCAGATACATACATGCTAAAATGTTCATGTTCAGAGGTTATTTATTAGTGATGGTTTCAACAACCAACCTCAGATAAAATTTTAAAACATGAGGATTTAAATTAACAAAATTAGGATGTTGATCGTTGCTTGAGCTACTTTTCCTCAAGAAATTTAAAACAGAATTTGGCTTTCAGCACATTAGCCTAAATCTATTTATTTATAACAAGGTAATTCAATCTTTTAGTTTTACACGAAAAATACTTTATTATTCCTTTGAGCCTTTTTGGCGTATGCTAATTTTACTAGTCATTGTATCTTTAGACATTTAGCTTTACTCCGGAAACAAGGGGAAACGTCGTTTAAGACGTTTTTCCCTGCTCAGAAAAAAAAGGCCTAGAGGCATTGTTGCTTTAAGCGACATTTATTTCTACAGTCATTCGTTTTATTAGTTTAAAGACTAAAGTATCTGATGAGGCATTTAATTTAAAAGAAAACTGTATATTTAAATTCTAAATTAATTATAAAACCGAATTTCTACGATTTTTTTTCTGAATTTCAAAACTTTAAAACGCTCTACTGTAAAGTTATAAAAATGGCGGTTAACTCAAATAGCCTTTCACCCCTCGATTAAGCATTTGAAGGCGGTATGCTTAAAGCGCGAGATACAACGCAAAAAAGGCATTTAACTTGTTATCCTTTATGCTCTTAGGTCCGTATTATAGGACGAGACTCAAGCACTGCTTGCTGCTTGAGTACAGTTAGAAAGGGATGGTGCTATTCATCGCATATAGCGCCATCCCTATCTAACTGTACTCAAGCAGAGATTTGAGTTTGAGTTTGATTCTGTAATACGAGCCTTAAACATTTAGCTCGGTATTCATATCTTTGTATGTATTAGTAATGGAATAATTAGCATTAGCAATAATAATTAACTGCTAATCGTCCATTAGCATTCATTAAATTAATTATAGTTGCTAAAAATAATTAATGCTATTTATAATCGAACCGCGCGAAATCGTCTGTGTCATGAAATAATACGACCGCGCTAATTAGCACGTGGCGCTAAATATCTGCTAATGCTATTCGTACGTTGCAAATGAATTCGTCTCCGATATGAAATAATACGATCGCGCTGGTCTGCTAATTAATTTGTTCGTGAATTCTTCACCGACAGTTGACGATGATTAAAATTTTATGAATTAATGAAATAACGAGTGGGTGGGTGTGAGAGAAGAGAACCTGTTTGTGAGCTTAAAATGAAATGCTTGTGTTTCTATGATTAATTTTGATTAGAAATAAATCATCATCATTTTCATCCTCACATCACCTTCATCATTATCAACACCGTCATAATCCTCTAAATCATCATCACTTTCATCATCATCATCACCTCCATCGTCATCATCATCAGTCATCACCACCATCATCATCACCGTCATCATCATCACCTCCATCATCATAACATTTGTCATCATCATCACCTTCATCATCATCATCACCGTCATCATCACCTCACCTCTAATCATCATCACCTTGCTATCATCACCATAATCATCATCATCACCTTCATTATCACCATCACCATCATCACCTTCATCATAGTCATCATCACCATCATTATTATCATCACCTCCATCGTCATCATCATCACTATCATCATCATCACCGTCATCATCATCATCACCGTCATCATCATCATCATCATCGTCGTCATCATCACCACATTTATCATCATCACCTTCATTATCATCAATTCATTTTTGTGACTCAAACACTAAAAAAGTAAAATTAAATTAAAGTGAGTGACAAAACAAGCATTTCACAAAAAGCTATTCACGATCATATTAAAAACATTATTTAAAAATCGTATTAAAGTCATATTAAAAATCATATTAAAAACCATATTAAAAATAATATGAAAAATCATATTAGCAATTAGCATAGCAATAGCAATTAGCATGCTAGTAATGAAAATTAGCATGCTAATGAAATTAACGGTAATTCGCATTAATTTCCATTACTAGCCACTCGATTGCTTCGCGGTACTGTAGTACCGCAAGCAAAAGACGGTCCTTTGTCGCGCGGTGCTGTAGGACCGGGTCGATCGCTGTTCGATTTCTACCAATTTGGTAGGTTTTTTTTAGGCGGCCACACCAAAACCTCTTGGGCTGATTTAGATTATGATTTTGGCAACACTAATATCGCAAAAAAAAGTAGAAAAGGCCTGTGATTGGTTGAAAAAAATAATTTTGAAGAGTTTCACGTCAGTTGACGCCATACTTGTTTTTTCTGTGTGAAGTGCTCTAATTTGATATGCCGTAAGTATTTTGTTAATTTATATTTCTGTTTGATGTCATATATTAAAAGAATCGTCATATCGTGATTTATTCGATCATATAAATATCTCGTCACAAATTTAATGTCTAGTGTTAAAAATCATAACAAAACCGTAGCCCGGTAAATTTCTTGATGTATTGTTTCTGTTTACAACAACATTATGTTATAATTTAGATTGGTTAATCAAAGAATTATCCGAAATAAGATAATAATACTATTAGTGAACAGTTTCAAAGTGGTTTCAAAATATAACATTCACCTGTTTACACAGGATGATTGATGCAACGCAAAATAGTGAGTTTTTATTACGCCATTATCCACGGTCAAGGTAACAAGGTCCTGTGGGACCTTGAAACAAACTAGCATTTTGGCAGGGCTGCCTTACACGCTTATTATTTTCATATTAGGTTGTGTTTATGTTGTTTTTATACATTACCTAGTGAATGTTTTTTTGGTTTTGGTGTTGGTTATTGTGATTGGTGTTGGGTGTCTAGTTATAATTTTTTAGTCCACATCCATTTTATATTTTATGCTGTGTACAGTGAAAATCGAGGAGAGTGAGGCAGGGGACGAGGAAGAGGAGAACTATTAAAAAAAATGTGACTATAAAATTAAAAATATAATAAAAAAAAATTAAGTACCTACCTAGTTTTATTTAATGTGTGCGACAACCCTGAACTAAACTCGGCTACGCGCGGCCATCTTGGCAGCGAACGGCCCGTACGCCAGCGCCCGGCAGCGCGGAATTGGATTATTTAGATCGAAATTTTACATACATTTCGGAAGAATCTTTCCTATGTATTGCATACTGTTAGAAACTGCAGGTTTTGCTCTTTCTGTACATATAATTAGTACAAGGTAATCTTGATCCAAGTTTAACCAATCAACGCTTGTTACAAAAACACAATTTTATCATTTATAGTGGGCCGCTTTAATGTTATAATTTTTTACAAAGATACTTTTCTTCAAGAGTCTCATCTTTTTTTACAAAATATGAAAGTTGAAATCTGTATCTTTCTAAAGTATATTTTATTTTTGTCACAAGCCTTCCACAATTGGAATAAAATACTACGAAACAGCGCTTAGACTCAGCAGCGAATTAAGACGCGCAGTAAAAATTTGTGCGATATACAAACATTATTAAGACCGTTGAATTGCTTCCAATTCATAAAAAAATGGCATGTACGGAAAGGGGTATTATTCTAGTTTTTAATTATGTAAAAAAAAACACTAGTTATCGATTTAGATTTAATATTAAAAATCAATTCCCATTACAAGTCGTGAATTTTCTCTTTAGCTAAATTCACGAATTTTTTAGAAATTATTTTACCATTACAGGTACTCGTTTTTTTTTCAATACTTATAGCTTCATCCATTACCTATACGAAATAGAACATTATTTGTTCGTATACAAACAGGAACGGGTCATAAAAACGGTTTTAACGCAGCTGTGCAAGTGCACTGCTGTAACGCAAAACTGCGTGACAAACAAGGAAATTGCGCGCCGGCCGCGCGACAAACGAGTGGCTAGTAAGAATAGTTTGACTTTAAAATAAGGACTGATGGGTTAGGGCGAAAAATAATAAGTAATTGTTTAGATTCACAACGATTTTAATTTCAGTAAAAGCAGGGAACGGGCGAACAGCGAGAGGCGAACCACAGAGTAGGCAACAGTGTTGCCAGATGAGTGACATTGACATTTCGTTTACAAACCTAACACTAATCAACACACGTACTCAACGATACTCAACGACCCTTGCCTATAACGCACTGCTTTGCAATAGAGCTCTGTGATTGGCTCGTTTAACGTATTACGTGTGATTGGTAGTTGGGACTGGCACTGCGAGACCTCATGGTCATGTTTGTGAACACGGGTGATAGTCTGTCTGAACTCAAGAAACGAAACTAAAACTATTTTTACTAGCAACACTTGCTTGTTAATGTTGTTTTTAAAAACTACATTAGGTAGGTACAGTGCGAGGCATGTATCTTGAATATTTTTCGACGGAGTGGGGATAAGTTCGCGCATGTGCTCTTGTGAGCGACCAATAGCGCGCGCCCCTCTCTCGCCGCCCGCGCCCCTCACCGCAACGCATACCCAAAATACGCGTTCCGCGCAATCCCCACCCGATTTCATGATTCGTGCCACTGACTGTATGTTTACTTTAATCTATGCATGCGTTTGGTTGGTTGCTATTGCGCGAGTAATATTTTCATATGATAGGGCGCCATCGCCACTGACACGGATTATCACATTAGTTAAGATTAAGAGTCTGTCTAACGAAAGCTGGCACCACTTTACCAGTTAAGTGAACATATCATTGGAAACTGACGCTAAAAATAATCACAAAATTAGTTTCTTTTCCAACCACGTGCCAGTTTTCGTAAGACAGTCTACATCACAGAATAGTAGATTGTAATAGGAAACTGTGTTTATGTAATTAATAAAAATGTTCTTTATTTAAAAAAGACACGTGAAAAGTAAAAATAATTACAAATTTATAATTACGTTTGATACACTAGCGCAATTTTCAAAAGTTATTGTACTAAGTACGTAAGTATGTACTAATTACAAGAACACAGACTTAATTCGCGCGCTTATGTTTTTTTTTCAGTTTGCGCGGGTTATCGCGCCGCGGCGACCTCGCCGCGTCGTCTATACAGCCAGTCAATACATACCAGCCGGCGGCGGCGTTCGAATTCTTTGAAAGATACATGTTCTAAATTCAAATCTCTTTTCCTCCCACTAAAAAGTTCTTACCAGAAAAGAGCTATTTTGGTCCCACTTATATAGGAACAATGCATCCTTTTTCGAATAGAAGGGATGAAAACAATGCTTCAGCTATTTTATGTAAATGCATTACAGTCCTAATATGGTTTTATTTAAAGCTAAAGACTTTTATCAAAGTTCGAGCGAGACAAACAAAAACATCAAAATCCTATCAATAAATCATTGACACTCTTTGAATGCTAGGTATTTAATGTTGTATCTTGTGTAGGTATCCCTCCCTATTGCGATGTTACATAAGTTAAAAAAGTGATTATTGTCCGATAACTTATATTAAAACTACCTGCAATATTAATTTACAAACACTGATTCATTCCTTATGTTGTTATATCTATCTCTTATGTATGACTTCTTACATGTGTAGCTAAAGCACTGCTAGTAGTAAAACATTTGATACAATAACTACAGTTGTATGGTTTCTCTCCTGTATGAATTCTTACATGTGTATCTAAATGACCACATTGAGAAAAACATTTCGTACAATAACTACATTTGTATGGTTTCTCTCCTGTATGAATTCTTACATGTTGAGCTAAATGACTGCTATCAGAAAAACATTTCGTACAATGACTACATTTGAATGGTTTTTCTCCTGTATGAATTCTTACATGTAAAGCTAAATGACTGCGTTGACTAAAGCATTTCGGACAATAACTACATTTGTATGGTTTCTCTCCTGTATGAATTCTTACATGTGTAGCTAAAGTACTGCTATCAGAAAAAAATTTCGTACAATGACTACATTTGAATGGTTTTTCTCCTGTATGAATTCTTAAATGTCTAGCTAAATGATCACGTTGAGAAAAACATTTCGTACAATAACTACATTTGTATGGTTTGTCGCCTTTATGAATTTTTACAATATGTCTAGCTAAATTACTGCTGTCAGAAAAACATTTCGTGCAATAACTACAGTTGTATGGTTTCTCTCCTGTATGAATTCTTACATGTGTAGCTAAATTACTGCTGACAGAAAAACATTTCGGACAATAACTACATTTGTATGGTTTCTCTCCTGTATGAATTTTTACATGTGTAGCTAAATGACTGCTTTTATTAAAACATTTCTTACAATAACTACATTTGTATGGCTGCTCTCCTGTATGAATTCTTACATGTGTAGCTAAATTACTGTTAGTAGTAAAACATTTCGTACAATAACTACATTTGTATGGTTTCTCTCCTGTATGAATTCTTACATGTATAGCTAAATTACTGCTTCGATTAAAACATTTCTTGCAATAACTACATTTGTATTGCGTCTCATCGCTACAAATACTATCCTTATGTTGGTTATTATTTTTGCTTAGTTTATTTTCTGTCACATTATTATTTTTCAGGACAGCCTTTCTTTTTAAAAGATTAGTGTTTTTACAATTTTGTTCAATTCCAATTGTGTGCCATTTCTTAATATGTTTCTTTAAGAAGTTTTTGCAGAGATATTCTTTTTTGCATACATCGCATATAAAAATATTATTTGGAGCTGTTACTTGTTCATTGCTATTAGCTTTAGTTTGAGAATTATTTATGTCACTATTAATATTGGAAGTGGCTGTTTCTTTGATCGGTATTATTGTTTTAATAGGAATTTTAACACGATTTAGTATTATATAAGGAGTTTTAAAAGTATTACTGCGTATTCTTAAGTCAGGTATTTTCGTTCGTGCCTTATTTTCCTCACTCTTATCAGTTTTTTTTAAGGGTGCTTGACTTTTCTGAATATCCTTTTCAGTTTCATTATCCGGTCTACGTCTCTTGGGTAAGTGAAGCACCTGTGAATAGATATGAAATACAGATTAGCTAGCAAAAAGTATTTTTAAATGGTAGATTAACGGCCGAATACTCAAACGCTGCTTAACTAAAATCTTAGCTGAGGCCACCTTAAGTTTAAGAAGCCATTAGATTTAAGGCCGGTATACTCGAAATTGACCTATTTTTGATTCAGTTTTGAACAATCAAGCATTATTTATTTTGAGCAGATTAAAATATATGTTGTAGTTTTTATTAATCGAACTTGATTATTTTACGGTTAAAAACACGATTTTCGAATCTTCACTCGTCCATAAAAATATGCAAAGACATTGAAAATTTTCAATGTTTTTTGAATAATACTTAAAGACTATTAATCTCTAACGCACAAATAATATATAGAAAAAAAGGTAATGAAATATAAAATTATATTTTATGGTTACTTTTTCTAAAAGTGACTTTATATTTATTTAAACATTAATATATAAACGCTCGGCGCGTCTTGGTTTAGTAGCCTGCGAGGCGTCGTCGGCGTAGGACCTGTGTCATTTTTGCTGCCGCGCTGTATTCCCCCTTTCGCGCTAATCGATTGAGAATCTTTTAGATACTGAAAGAGTATAAGACTTGGAAACGCAGTAGGTAATCTAAGTGTAAAATTTTATTTAATGTAAATTGTCAATTTAGTTTAAGTTGTAAATTCATAGAGTAGGTAGTTAGGTATTTGGATACAGCAACCGAGTACAAGCAAACGCGTAATTAATTTTAATGACTTAAGATATAAATACTTATCTATAAATTTTATCTATTTTTATTTTTTAGTCCAGTTACCGAGTTAGTATTGAGATTTAAAAATAATTATGTCCAATAATTGTGATTTTTTGGGTTTCAAACATCCGGAAAAAAAAGAACCAGGGTCATTTCAAGTTGGCTCCGATCGATTCGCTTCGATTCGGAGCCAGTTTGAATTGACGTATCATACTAAAATCATCGCAGCGTTTCCTCGCTACGTTTTGAACATCAGTTGCCACTTGACTAGGATTGTGATAATACTCGTATAAAATAAAATAAAACTAATCGTATAATTTAAAATAAAATGGTTTACTTAGATTTTGCAATGATTTATTTTACTTATATCGGAAGTTGAATAAGAAAACTAAGTACCGTAAACTGCTGCAACTTTGCACAAATAAAATGAATGTCGGGAGAACAAGCGAAGGTAGAAAAACATTTTAGTGATAATGTCACCAAAACAGATGCAAGCGATATTCGACCTTATTCACTTTGAAATTCAGTTGTTTTTTTCCCCATGTTTTCATTCACTAACTTTGTTGTTTCATTAAAAACAGTTATTTTGATAATTGTCAATAAGGTCGAAAATCGCTTGCACCTGTTTTTTAATTAGAAATCACTTCAAATGTTTAGCGAACTTCACTTTTTTCTCGACATTATTTGTTCTTCTGGCTAATTGCCTATGCCCCAGAGCGACCAGCCACGAGTCGAAGAAGTGCGTTACGTTTCACGATTATTTTTTTCCCTTTTTTGCTATGAAATTAGATTTTAATTGAGTTCTAAAAGTAACGTAACTAATAATATTTTCACTTCTCATGCTCGTAAAGTTCGTCATTATGTTGGGTGTAGGCTGCATAAAATCGCTTTTCATGCTCTAGAGCAGGGGTGTTAAAGATACGGCCCGCGACCAGAATCTATCCAGTGAGGATTTTAGACGTTTAAAATTGCGCGCGCTTTATTTAAAATAATTTAGTACGTATTTAAGTTTTTAATTTTGAGTCTAGCCCGCTAACACACCTAAAATTTTATAAATTGCCCTTAATTATTTACTTATTAAAAAAACAAACATAATTATTTACTTCGAATTAACTACCTATAATATAATTTTGTTGTGTGTGATAAATGTGTTTATTACCTATTTACCTAGTAGGTACCCATACTTATTTATTGACTCATAACATTTGTACGGTCGTTCAACCGCACATTCTCCCGCGTAAGCATTTTTACATGAATCACATAATTATTTCTTTATAAATTGAATATTGTATTTTAGTTCAGTCTGCATTTATTAAGTACCGCCGCCGCGCGCGTCTTATATCAAGTTTATACAGTTCATTGTGAAAATATACGTTTTTATCTCAACAAGGAGTTTCTATCAGCATCCATCAACATAATATCAAGTAAAGGTGTGTGTTCCTACAGGATCATACATTCTTTTTGGTCCTTCGAGGAACTCAGTGTTTTGTGTGTCTCGTGTACGGAGCGGATCGGTTCATTCGGCCTCCCACCAGCGGGTCTCACCGAGTGGATTGAGAAACGCCGCACATCTGTGCACCTGATATACAAGCATTGAGAGCAACCAGCAAGCTATCAAGATATCAAGTAAGCATTCAGCAGACAACAAGCAAGAATTTATCAAGCGTTTACAACCAAACAAGTATATTTCAAGCATTTATCAAGCATCTATCAAGCTAACAAGTAACAAGGATTTATCACGCATTTATCAGGTATATTATATAACAAGCATTTACAAGCAAACAAGTAACAAGAACTTTCAAGCATTTACAAGCAAAGAAGTATATTTCAAGCATTTACAAGCAAACAAGTAACAAGAATATTTCAAGCATTTATCAAGCATTTACAAGCAGACTACAACAAGCAACTTACAAGCATTCATAAGCAAACTACAAGCAAGTATCAAGCATTTACAAGCATTTTTTTACATTTACTAACATAACTATCAAGCTTTTAAACAGGAACTATAAAGCAAATATTTTATTTGTTTATTATCAAGCGAAACTTCTACAATGGAGAACTTATTAGTTACTCAACAACAAATCATTGAAGCTATTGATCAACTATTGGTCAATTTTAGAAAAGATGGTCGTGAAAGGAAGACTGCAGATTACATTAGCAGAAGATTAAGCACCCTCGATAGCTATTGGCAAGAATTTAACAAAAATCACGTTCAGCTGTGGGCACATCAAGATAAATCGCATCCTTACTTCACACAAGATTTGTATGAGAAGACGAAGGAGAAATACGGAAGCATCAAGGCTTTAATCCAGTCGTGTGATCCTTCGATGGAATCAAGACCATCAACACCAAAACTGAAGCCTGCTACGCCGATTCCTGTACCTACTTTCTCAAGTACACAGCCGTCAGCTCTTTCTGCTATGGAAACAAGACCATCAACACCGAAACCAGAAACAAGAGGTACTTACAGTAAGACTGATGAGCTGCTCAAGAAGCAAGCAAGCAACTTCAGAGCTCTACAAAGAACAATAAACAACATTGACCTTGACACCGTTAACGATAAATGGGAGTTTGAAGACCTGCTTCGCTCGCTGCAGTCCCGGTGGTCAGCCATAGACAGCCTTCACTGGGAAATTGACAGTGAAATCCAAGGTACTAACCAAGAGTACGAGCAATCATTTTCCTGTCATGAACAAATATATAATAACATGAAGCGATCGATTAATAACAAGCTGTATTCGGTTTCTCACCGTGAAAAATCGACACCGCAGATGGACGTACCTATGTTTAATGGAAACTACCACCTGTGGGTTTCCTTCAAGGATCTGTTCACCGAGACCATCCACAAGAATCCATCAATATCGAACGCTCAGAAAATGCAGTTTCTCAAGAGTAAAGTTCAAGGTGAAGCAGAGAGGCTCTTACGTCATTTACCCATCAGCTCAGATAACTATCATACTTGCTGGGAAATATTGAATCACCGCTACAACAACAAAAAGCTGATATTCACTTCTCACATCAACAGCCTCTTAAGTATCCCAAGTATGCAACAGTTATCACTCGTTCAAATCAAGCGCCTTCATGATCACGCCCTGGAAACCTTGAACGCCATTAAGAACCTCGGAGTGGACATCAGCACGTGGGACCCTCTACTTGTACACCTGCTAGCACAAAAATTGGATAACGAATCATTTAACGATTACAACGAGTCCCTAGAAAGTCCCAGGGAATTACCAACTTTAAAGGATTTTTTGCAATTCCTGGAAACAAAATTCACAACATTGGAAACCTCGCGTAGAAAACAAGAAGTACCTACGCAGAGAATGCCATCAAATCAAGGATCATCGAAAAATATCAAGACCCAATATCAAGCATTTCCTAACAAGAACATAACAGAACAAGCAAGCATGAAAAATAATCACATAAGATGTGTTTTATGTAACAACGATCATGGAATTTATTATTGTTCGAAGTTCTTATCAATGACGTCACAACAAAAGCGTCATACAGTAACTAAACTTCGCATATGCCCGAATTGCTTGTTTAGTCACCAGGGAAAAAACTGTACTTCTCAAAAGCGATGTCGTGAATGTCAAGGATTTCACAACACCATCTTACATGAATCTTATTCACATCATAACAATCAAGTTCAGCATACAACATCTAGAGTAGATGAACCAGGAACATCAACTTCAAGCCCAAGTCAGCAAAACCAGAGCAGTGCGCACGTGTCTCAGCAACGTGACGTCCCCGAGGTACTGCTAGCCACGGCTGTCATCAAGGTCAAAGCAGCCAACGGCAACTATTACAACTTCCGGGTGCTGCTGGATCAAGGCTCACAGTCTTCGATCCTGACCGAAAGAGCAGCTCAACTCTTAGCCCTGCCCAGGCGCAGATGCAAAGGGGTGATATCAGGAGTTGGAGCAAAAGAAAATAGTTGTAAAGGAATCATGAATATCGTCATCAAGTCAAATAACAGCGAATTTACATTAAACACAGATGTCCTCATTATGAAAACATTAATAAATAATTTACCAAGCTGCACCTTAACAAAACCATCATGGTCGTTCCTGGAACACATACAACTGGCCGATCCTGAGTTCTACTTAAGTCGCCCTATTGATCTACTGTTGGGGGCGGAAGTATATTCAAACATCATTTTGGATGGCATTTGCAAAGAAAATCAAAAAGGTCCGATAGCCCAACAAACACATTTTGGTTGGATATTAAGTGGAAGCGCTCACGAAACGACTTTACACTGCAATGTCGTACTAAACCACCTTGAAGACATACAAAAATTTTGGGAAATCGAGGACATTACCCAGGATCAAGCCCTATCATCAGAAGATGAAACATGCATGGAAATTTACAAGAAAACTACAGTTCGATGTGAAGATGGAAGATACAAGGTGAAGCTTCCCCTTAAGTCGAATTTCATACAAGACTTAGGCGCTTCGAAAAACAAGGCAGTTGCGCAATTCACACAATTAGAACGGAAATTCAATAAACAACATAATATAGCAGCGGATTATAAAATATTTATCAATGAATATTTAGCGTCCGGTCATATGAAACCAGCCGTCGCCGGTAACAATAAACCGGAATATTTCATGCCTCATCACTGCGTATTGCGGGCGGAATCAACGACGTCAGCACTACGAGTTGTGTTCAATGCATCAAGTAAAACTTCGACGGGTCAAAGTTTAAATGACCTTATGTACAGGGGCCCGAATTTACAGCAAGACCTCCAAAAGCTAATAATCAAATGGCGTCAATATAAATATGCATACACCGCAGATTTAGAAAAAATGTTCAGACAAATCTGGTTGTCTGAAGATCATCAACAATACCAAAAGATTTTATGGCGAGATAACCAGTCACAACCCCTACAAGAATTTCAGCTGACGACAGTAAGTTTCGGCATCAAGGCCTCACCATTTTTAGCAATGATGACATTAAAACAACTTGCTTCTGATGAAGAACATAACTATCACAGTGACGTCATTAAAACATTACAAGAGAGCTTTTATATGGACGACTTGGTACATGGGAATCATACAGCATCCGCAGCGCAATCTTCAAAAACAGATCTCATGAAATTGTTGAAATCAGGCGGTTTCAACTTAAGAAAATGGTCTTCAAACGTTCCAGAACTCCTAGAACAAGCTAGTGAAAATGAAACATTTGATTTTCGGCAAGTCGAATCAACAAAAACACTGGGGTTGAGATGGATTCCCCAGGAAGATGTCATGACATTCCAATCCAAGATCGAATCATCTAATACAAGACTCACGAAACGGGCACTGTTGTCCGATATTTCCAAAATTTTTGACCCTCTTGGCTGGCTGTCACCCCTAACGACAAAACTGAAACTATTATTCCAAGCGACATGGCTTACCAACATTAATTGGGATGACACCCTTCCAGATAACATCATCAAAGAGTGGCTTAAAATCAAGAATGATATTCAAAACATAGATAAAATCAAAATTCCAAGATGGATCGGCACTCAAGCAAACGATACCATTGAATTACATGGCTTTTGCGATGCATCAATCAGGGCATGCGCATGCGTCATATATTGTAAAATTACACATGAGGGTCAAACTACACTGGCGCTGGTCAGCGGCAAAACAAGGTTAATGCCTACTAGCAAAAATATAAGTTTACCAAGAATGGAGTTGTGTGGCACGGTTTTGCTTGGACAATTAATGAAAAAAGTAAAAGAATGTTTAAGCAGCTATCACATCAAATGTTATGGATGGACAGATTCAACAGCTGTGTTGGGATGGTTACAAGGAGATCCAGACAAGTGGAAGACTTTTGTAACCAATCGAGTCAAACAAGTGACTGACGTCATACCCGGATCCAGCTGGCGTTACGTAAAATCGCGGGACAACCCTGCCGATTGCGCGAGCAGAGGGTTGACTGCTACCCAACTGGCGGATTATCAGCTTTGGTGGCAAGGACCGAGCTGGTTATTATCTTATGAGGATCAACCCCCGCAGACGATCTTTAAAACAGATGAAGAACTGAAAATCAAAAAACAAGTATTGGTTTCAAGTTATCAAGATCCCGACAATGTTATTAAGAAAATTATAAGCAAGAATAGTTCATTCAACAAGTCAATTCGTATCGTCGCATGGATACGCCGCTTTATTTTAAGAAGAAAATCAGTGAAGTTGCCATCTTACCTAACCTTAGAAGAAATAAGAAATGCCAAAACGATAATTTTGAAACAAGTCCAACATGAAGAATTTTTACAAGAAATAGAAGATTTGAGTAAAAACAACACTGTCAGCTCAAAAAGCACCTTATCAAATTTACACCCTTACCTAGATCAAGATGGAATAATAAGGGTGGGTGGAAGGCTGAGGAACGCGGAAATCAGCTACGAGATGAAGCATCCTGTCATCTTACCACATAACAACCATCTAACGCATCTAATAATTGATGAAGCGCACTTACTTACCTTCCACGGAGGAGCACGGTTGACAGCATCCTACATTCGCCAAGGCTATTGGATCATGGGCGGCAACAGGGCTGTGAAGAAACGACTGCGTTTATGCACAAAATGCAGGCATCATGACATTAACACGCAGAATCAAGTCATGGGTGACTTACCTCATGGAAGAAGTAACCCATCTCGTCCATTTTGGCACTGTGGCCTCGACTACTGTGGGTATTACATGATAAAAGGCAGCAAAGGACGAGGAATAAAGTGCACAAAAGGATATGTCGCCGTGTTTGTGTGCATGGCGACTAAGGCCATTCACTTAGAATTGGTTTCAAATTTGACAACATCTGCATTTCTAGCCGCCTTAAAAAGAATGGCCGCTAGAAGAGGGACTCCTTATCACATATACAGTGATAATGGAACAAATTTCGTCGGCGCAAATAGAGCTCTCCAGCAAGAGTACGAAGAGCTGAGAACCATCATAAACACCAACAACGAGCCACTGATGAGAGAAGTAGTCAATTTGAACATTCAATGGCATTTCAATGCACCTTCATGGCCGTCAGCAGGAGGACTGTGGGAGGCAGCTGTGAAAAGCCTAAAGTACCACCTTAAAAGGGTAGTTGGTGAGCAGAGGCTGACATACGAAGAATTCGTCACTGTCCTATCACAACTGGAAGCGTGCTTAAATGCAAGACCGTTGTGCCCTCTCACAGAAGACGCCGATGACCTTGACTACTTAACTCCCTCGCACTTCCTAGCAAGTGGACCGGTACTATCAATTATCGATACTGAACACGATTTGAGAACAAGATGGTACCTATGTCAGAAGATTTTCAATGATATTTGGAAGAGGTGGCGACAAGAGTACCTTACCCAATTATCAATCCGTAGCAAGTGGAAAAAAGATCAGCAAGATATAGCATTAGATGACGTCGTGATCATACATGAAGATAACCTGCCAGCAGGAAGGTGGGCTATGGGTCGCGTCGTGGAACTTCACCCTGGATCCGATGGACACGTACGTGTCGTCACACTAAAAACCAAGAACGGATACCTGAACCGCCCCATAGTAAAATTATCAATACTACCAGTTAGAAATCAAACAACGCAAACGCCACATCAAATTGAGCATGAAACAATAACGCCGTCTGGTAACCTAAAGACGCAAGCGACATTTAACTCCGAGCAAGAATCACGCATGACGTCAGCGAGTGACGCAGTTCGCGCGCATCGACGGAGCACACGTAATCGGAAACCTGCAAGCAAGCTATCTGCACTTACAACTATAGCGATGGCTATATTTTATTTTATGATGATGTTTTCGTCATGTCTCTGTCAAAATATAATTCAAGTAAATGAAAATCAAGGTATCTATTTTGACAAAGTGGCCAACATGCAACTCATAAAAGACGAATGGAAGATCATCGTATACTATGACATGGATCCCTATTGGGATGGGACCAATGCATATATCCAGTATCAAGATCACTTAGAAGCAACGTGTCAAAAAATTAAAGAGAAGACGCACTGTGACATCATTATGCTACAGTTGAAACAAGTTTTTTCTGAGCTACAATTTTACAACAGCCTTTTGATGAATAAGCAAAGACGCACCAGACAGAGGCGCGGCCTTATCAACGGAGTGGGCAGCATAGCACGTAGTTTGTTCGGAGTACTCGACGAACAATTCGCAGAACTGTACTCACATGACATCAACCTTATCAAGCAAAATGAAAACCACTTAGCCCGTCTCTGGCAAAATCAAACATCAGTTGTGGAAGCTGAGTACAATATTTTAAAGAGAACCGAGCTGAACATTCAAAAGCAATATAAAATGTTCAATCAACATATACTTTCGCTCGAAAAAGCATATGATACTCTGCAAACAGAAGTCAAAAATCTCGACTACGCAAGTGAATTTATAATGTCAACTATTTCGGCGAACAACATGCTGTATAGTCTGAAGAAAATTCAAGACACTCTACTTGACATCATAACCAACGTTTATAACGGGAAATTAAACGTCCATTTGATCACCCCACAACAACTACAAAACGAGCTGAACACCATATCTGGACAACTTAGAAATGACTTAACTCTACCTATAAATAATCTACAAGCAGAATTACAAAGCATCTATCATCTATTCATCATCTATCTATCCGGCTCGAAGGACCAATATATGCGGCGATCAAGTTACCGCAAGCCAGCTGACCGGTACAAACATTGTTTATTTATCAGAAGATTGCATAATCAAGACCGATAACTTTACTTTTTACACTCACAAGGAATTAAAAAGTACTTTGAAGCTTGAACCTGGATTACCACAGCTATTATTAATACCACAAATCAACAACATCTTCAATGTGACGTTCCAATCAATGAGCATTGAGAATACGACAAATCAAGAAACGGAGCAACTTCTAGATGACCTAGGTCACAAGATAGAGAAGCTCAAGGACAACGACATCCTAACGGAAAGCATATCCTACCACGACATTCATCACTACGCAGTAACATACGCCATAGTGATAGTCGCAATAGCAATAGGAGTCGGGGTGTTGTGGCGCCGCCGCTGTCGAGCCCTCCGCCGCCAGCGACCAGCAGCCACGGAGGACGGGACTCTCGAGCCTGCCGCCCCCGAGCCCTTCGTCGAGCCAGCATCAACGCTGCAGTCCGACGCAGTACCACATGTATCGACATCGAAGCACGTCGCACCACGGAAATTAGACAAAGGGACAACCCCTATTCTTAGAAAAATTGTATTTAGATATAACTCTGTGTAGACTCTAAGCAATGAAATATTTAAGTTTTATATTTACAATGAAATACTTAAGTTCTATGTAATGAAATATTTAAGTTGTTTTATCATTTTATCATAGCATTAACAATTAGCAATTTTTCTCAACAATGTATCACTTATCATCAAGTAGTTCATCTCCCCTTCATCTCGCGGCCCGGAGCATGTACGGTCGTTCAACCGCACATTCTCCCGCGTAAGCATTTTTACATGAATCACATAATTATTTCTTTATAAATTGAATATTGTATTTTAGTTCAGTCTGCATTTATTAAGTACCGCCGCCGCGCGCGTCTTATATCTTAATATATAAAATCGTAAACTGAATGACTGAATGACTGACTGACTGACTGACTGACTGACTGACTGACTGACTGATCTATCAACGCACAGCCCAAACCGCTGGACCTAGAGACTTGAAATTTTGCACACAGATACTTTATACAGTGTAGGCATCCACTAAGGAAGGATTTTTGAAAATTCCATCCCTAAGGGGATGAAATAAGGGATGAAAGTTTGTATGAAAGTCCCTCAGTTTTGAAGCTAGAATCTTCAAACTTTGTGTTTAGGCTAACGATTGAAAATAAATAAATACGGGTCTCAGCGTTTTTCAAAATTCTACCCCCGAAGGGGTCAAAAGGGGGATGAAGTTGTGTATCCTTTATTTTCGAAGTAAAAATTACTAAATTTATAATTTAGGCTTATGGATAAAAATCTAACGCAACGTATATTGTTTTTGTTATTATTTCAACCCCTATGGGGATGAAATGGGGATGAAAAGGGATAAAAAACCTAAAAATAGATATGGATATCGTTATCGGGGTTTTCTGGGATGACGATTGCAAAAATGTCATTTATTTTGAAGTCCAACACGGTGGAAATGATTTTAGCCCTAAAGGGGTGAAAATGGGGTTCAAATTTTGTATGGAAAAATAATATAAAATAGACATTACAACTTTCAACTTCGTAGGAGCACGTCTAAAACTAAATAGGCAAACATATATTTTGTGATTTTGAAAATCAACCCCTTAGGGGCTTAATGGTGTGAGTAAACATAAAAATCGATATGGATGTCGTTTTCGATGTTTTATGGGATGGTGATTGCGAAAATGAGATTTATTTTGAAGTCCAACACGGTGGACATGTTTTAACCCCTAAAAAGGTGAAAATTCAGTTAAATTTTGTATGGAAAAATAATATAAAATAGACTAGCAACTTTAAACTTCGTAGGAGTATATGTACAAATAAATAGGCAAACATATATTTTGTAATTATGAAAATCAACCCCTTAGGTAAATGGGGGTGAGTAAACATAAAAATCGATATGGATATCGTTCGTGAGGTTTTGTGGGATAGTGATTGCAAAAATGAGTTTTATTTTGAAGTTCAACACGGTTGACATGATTTAACCCCTAAAAGGGTGAAAATGGGGTTCAAATTTTGAATGAAAAAAGAATATAAAATAGATATTACAACTTTAAAATTCGTAGGAGCATTTCTAAAAATAAATAGGCAAACACATATTTTGTTATTTTGAAAATCATCCCTTAGGGATGGGGTAAGTAAAGATGATAATCGATGTGGATGTCGTTCTTGAGGTTTCATGGGATGGTGATTGCGAAAATGACATTTATTTTGAAGTCCTACACGGTGGACATGATTGGACCTGGACATGCACATCCAAGGGACGGGGACAGGGACGGGAACGGGGAAGGGAGCGGGAGCGGGAGCGGGAGCGGGAGAGAGAGCGGGAACGGGAGCGGGAACGGGAGCGGGAGAGAGAGCGGGAGCGGGAGCGGGAACGGGAGCGGGAACGGGAACGGGAACGGGAACGGGAACGGGAACGGGAACGGGAACGGGAACGGGAACGGGAACGGGAACGGGAACGGGAACGGGAACGGGAACGGGAACGGGAACGGGAACGGGAACGAGAACGGGAACGGGAACGGGAACGGGAACGGGAACGGGAACGGGAACGGGAACGGGAACGGGAACGGGAACGGGAACGGGAACGGGAACGGGAACGGGATGGATCCTGGTTGAAGGTTCCTTAAGGATTTTCTCTAATATCCACGCGGACGAAGTCGCGGGCAGAAGCTAGTCAAGTTTATACAGTTCATTGTGAAAATATACGTTTTTATCTCAACAAGGAGTTTCTATCAGCATCCATCAACATAATATCAAGTAAAGGTGTGTGTTCCTACAGGATCATACAACATTATTGATAAATACATAAACAAAAAGCAACAATGATTTAGTTGGAAATATCAAAATAAATATCGCGTGTTCACGCTGTGCATGAGAGTTGACAGAGCACTCGATTCGGCACATGAAATCGCGGGCGGGGAGTGTCCTTTCTGTACGTAGTAAATATCTATTCTGTGGTTTGGTCGGCGGGGTCAGAGTCAGTCAGAGAGTTCATTTGAATATGCGTTCGCGCGGCTTGCTCCGGAGGGAGGGAGGTAGCGCTAAATACCTACGACGCTCGAATATACTGGCCTTAAGTGAAATACTCAAACGCTTTTTAACTGTTGGTAATGTCTGCTTAGCTAAGGACGCCTTAACCATTTGTAATCTGGTAACATTAGGTACTGAGTTCTTCAAACCGTTTCTTTACATGCAGTCCATCGATATCATACCTGGCACTACGTGATCAAAGTCACCTCAAAAATAATAACGTGCAACGGAATAACACGCTCTCTATGCTCAGTTGACAATCCGTCCATGGTAGGGAATCCTAGTACATTTCTATAGAGTTCAAAAAATACAGCGCCATCTATTTGCATCGATAGGCAACTCTGCTGATTTATATCAGTGTTACCACTTTGTTCATATATTAAATATATTTTTTTTTACACGTGGCAATATCGGACTGTCAAGTGAACCAGGGTCCGACCGAAACCACTTTTATACAGGGAACTGAGAACGAGACTATAGGAGGCTCGTATTATAGGACTAGCTAGACTCAAGCACTGCTTGAACTCTAATACTACTTAATTACTGAATCTAGTCTCAAGCCACAGAATAACTATAATAGTACAAGGTACAGAAGCATCGCGCAGCAAAGTCATTTAAATAAAAAGCGACTTTAGCTCCGCCACAATAAAGTGTAATTCAGGTCGCGCAGTTCACCTAGTAGTTGCCTCTCTTTCTATCGCGTGCTCCCACCCTTTCTGACGACGCAACGTTAAGGTTGACTTCTTTTAAATGAACTGTTCAGCATGTATTATAATGTGAAAAACGACAATTGTTTATTGTTTTTTTTATTTTGACATCCATACACAGCACAGTAATGTCGGTTCCACATTGTTACTATTATAAAGAGACAATATCTACGCAGGCAGAAAGATGCCGCGCTCGTACGGCGGCGGGCGTGTGGCGTGTTTTCTTGTCAAAATACTACCAAAAACCGAGTTTCATCGAAATCGGCCCGCAAACAAAAAAGTTGGCCGCAATCTTGAATTTCTTTTTAACATTGCGTTGCTGTTTTCTTGTCAAAATACTACCGAAAACCGAGTTTCATCGAAATCGGCCCACAGACAAAAAAGTTGGCCGCCATCTTGAATTTTTTACTTTCTAACATTGCGTTGCTGTTTTCTTGTCGAAATACTAGCTAATACCGAGTTTCATCGAAATCGGCCCGCAAACAAAAAAGTAGGCCGCCGTCTTGATTTTTTTTTTAGCATTGCGTTGCTGTTTTCTTGTCAAAATACTACCAAAAACCGAGTTTCATCGAAATCGGCCCGCAAACAAAAAAGTTGGCCGACATCTTGATTTTTTTACATTTTAAACGTTGAGTTGCTGTTTTCATGTCAAAATACTACCAAAACCGAGTTTCATCGAAATCGACCCGCAAACAAAAAAGTTGGCCGCCATCTTTTTTACATTTTTAACATTGCGTTGCCGTTTTCTTGTCAAAACAGTACCAAATACCGAGTTTCATCGAAATCGACCTGCAAACAAAAAGTTGGCCGCCATCTTGAATTTTTTACATTTCTAACATTGCGTTGCGTTGCTGTTTTCTTGACAATACAGTAGCAGAAACCGAGGTTCATCGAAATCGGCCCACAAACAAAAAAGTTAGCCGCCATCTTGAATTTATTACTTTTTTTAACATTGCGTTGCTGTTTTCTTGTCGAAATAGTATCAAAAACCGAGTTTCATCGAAATAGGCATACAAAAAAAAAGTTGGCCGCCAACTTGAATTTTTAAC
Source organism: Agriphila tristella (assembly GCA_928269145.1). Lineage (NCBI taxonomy): Eukaryota > Metazoa > Arthropoda > Insecta > Lepidoptera > Crambidae > Agriphila > Agriphila tristella. Next base: position 2,906,699 of record OV743447.1, on the reverse strand, counting down.
TTTTTTAACATTGCGTTGTTGTTTTTTGTCAAAATACTACCAAAAACCGAGTTTCATCGAAATCGGCCCTCAAACAAAAAAGTTGGCCGTTATCTTGAATTTTTCACATTACGTTGCTGTTTTCTTGTCAAAACAATAGCAAAAACCGAGTTTCATTGAAATCGGCCCTCAAACAAAAAAGTTGACGGCCATCTTAATTTTTTTACATTTTTAACATTGAGTTATGCTGTTTTCTTGTCAAAACGGTAGCAAAAACCGAGTTTCAAAGAAATCGGCCTAGAAACAAAAAAGTTGGCCGCCATCTTTTTTACATTTTTAACATTGCGTTGCCGTTTTCTTGTCAAAACAGTACCAAATACCGAGTTTCATCGAAATCGACCTGCAAACAAAAAGTTGGCCGCCATCTTGAATTTTTTACATTTCTAACATTGCGTTGCGTTGCTGTTTTCTTGACAATACAGTAGCAGAAACCAAGGTTCATCGAAATCGGCCCACAAACAAAAAAGTTAGCCGCCATCTTGAATTTATTACTTTTTTTAACATTGCGTTGCTGTTTTCTTGTCGAAATAGTATCAAAAACCGAGTTTCATCGAAATAGGCATACAAAAAAAAAGTTGGCCGCCAACTTGAATTTTTAACTTTTTTAACATTGCGTTGTTGTTTTTTGTCAAAATACTACCAAAAACCGAGTTTCATCGAAATCGGCCCTCAAACAAAAAAGTTGGCCGTTATCTTGAATTTTTCACATTACGTTGCTGTTTTCTTGTCAAAACAATAGCAAAAACCGAGTTTCATTGAAATCGGCCCTCAAACAAAAAAGTTGACGGCCATCTTAATTTTTTTACATTTTTAACATTGAGTTATGCTGTTTTCTTGTCAAAACGGTAGCAAAAACCAAGTTTCAAAGAAATCGGCCTAGAAACAAAAAAGTTGGCCGCCATCTTTTTTACATTTTTAACATTGCGTTGCCGTTTTCTTGTCAAAACAGTACCAAATACCGAGTTTCATCGAAATCGACCTGCAAACAAAAAGTTGGCCGCCATCTTGAATTTTTTACATTTCTAACATTGCGTTGCGTTGCTGTTTTCTTGACAATACAGTAGCAGAAACCAAGGTTCATCGAAATCGGCCCACAAACAAAAAAGTTAGCCGCCATCTTGAATTTATTACTTTTTTTAACATTGCGTTGCTGTTTTCTTGTCGAAATAGTATCAAAAACCGAGTTTCATCGAAATAGGCATACAAAAAAAAAGTTGGCCGCCAACTTGAATTTTTAACTTTTTTAACATTGCGTTGTTGTTTTTTGTCAAAATACTACCAAAAACCGAGTTTCATCGAAATCGGCCCTCAAACAAAAAAGTTGGCCGTTATCTTGAATTTTTCACATTACGTTGCTGTTTTCTTGTCAAAACAATAGCAAAAACCGAGTTTCATTGAAATCGGCCCTCAAACAAAAAAGTTGACGGCCATCTTAATTTTTTTACATTTTTAACATTGAGTTATGCTGTTTTCTTGTCAAAACGGTAGCAAAAACCAAGTTTCAAAGAAATCGGCCTAGAAACAAAAAAGTTGGCCGCCATCTTTTTTACATTTTTAACATTGCGTTGCTGTTTTCTTGACAATACAGTAGCAGAAACCAAGGTTCATCGAAATCGGCCCACAAACAAAAAAGTTAGCCGCCATCTTGAATTTATTACTTTTTTTAACATTGCGTTGCTGTTTTCTTGTCGAAATAGTATCAAAAACCGAGTTTCATCGAAATAGGCATACAAAAAAAAAGTTGGCCGCCAACTTAAATTTTTAACTTTTTTAACATTGCGTTGTTGTTTTTTGTCAAAATACTACCAAAAACCGAGTTTCATCGAAATCGGCCCTCAAACAAAAAAGTTGGCCGTTATCTTGAATTTTTCACATTGCGTTGCTGTTTTCTTGTCAAAACAATAGCAAAAACCGAGTTTCATTGAAATCGGCCCTCAAACAAAAAAGTTGACGGCCATCTTAATTTTTTACATTTTTAACATTGAGTTATGCTGTTTTCTTGTCAAAACGGTAGCAAAAACCGAGTTTCAAAGAAATCGGCCTAGAAACAAAAAAGTTGGCCGCCATACTAAATTTTTTATTTTTTTAATATTGCGTTCCTGTTTTCTTGTCAAAATAGTACCAAAAACCGAGTTTTATCGAAATCAGCCTATTCATCGCAAACAAAAATACACAATTAAATCACAGATCACATTTATGTATCTGTTACCGTTAGAGTACGGAATCCGTTAATCTGCAGATTAACTAGTGAATCTGCAGATTAACTGGTCGAGTCAGTTAAAGTGCGGATTTTTTCTGAAAGTAGACGATATCCGCACTTTAACTAGTTAATCTGCAGATTAACGGATGCTACACCGTTAAAGTGCGGAATACAGAGAATGAAATAGCCAAAGCTTCTGGAGTAAAAGACCTACATTGAAAGTATTTGCCCGTCCCCCCGCTTTTGTGTCTACCCCCTTTTACCTTATAACACATTTTCTTCAAGGAAGTGTCTATTCATCGGGGCGCCTCGACGAATAGTATTTTTCTCTATCTAGCGGTGCGCACCATTGAATAGCACTTTCTCTAGGGATTGGCTATAGGCCGGTGCGTCGGTCGGGTTCGAACCCGCGGGAAGTAACATCTTTGACTAGTTGTTTCTAGTTTGGTTTGGACATTGCAGGCTGATCACCTAATTGTGTGATAAGAAAGATGATCCGTGCTTCGGCTGTAGATCCTGCGCCTCACCTCTCTCCGGTCGTGTCGGTCGTCCTGCCGTCCTATCGGAATTAGAGAGTGAAGGAAGAGAGAGTGCAAACACTTTTCTCTCAAATCTCAATTAAACTGCATTTAAATCTTTAAACATAAACCAAAGCTACGCACTACACTGAACAAACCTGCTAAAACCAAACCAAAGACGATTACTATTCCCACAAATCCGCATGATGGAACCTTGTCATATTAACATCCACGTAGACGTCATCCGTAACAAAAAATTAGTAACAATAAAATTTTAATAGGTGATTTTTTTATATTAATTATTGAATTATTAATTTTAATAAGATAGGGTCTAGGTATAAAAAATCTACAATTGTTTTCCGTTTTTTAGGTTTAAAAATGGCTGCCAGGTTCATTAGCAATTTGCGGAGATAGTATTACAAGGTGTTTGGTAAAAGCCTTATAAAGTTGAAAATGGTAGATTCGGACCATCAAACTGAACAACTTTTACTATGGAACCCACTCTGAAATCGCAAAAAAAAACAGCAAAAACAGCTGTTTTTTTTCGTCATTTCAGAGTTGGTCCAATAGTAAAAGTCGTTCAGTTTGATGATCCCTATCTACCATATTCGGATTTACAAGGCTTTTACCAAACACTTTGTATTATAAAACGGCACCACAGCAATAAAATAACACCGGTTAAATTGAATATAACTAGAAACAACAACTCAAAGATGTTGCTTCCCGCGGCAGGGATCGAACCCACGACCTCTGGATCGAGAGAACAACGCTCTAACCAGTACTAACCACTAGCCACAGAAGCATTTACACAATTATTACTACCTATTTGAATAGTTCAACTTACGATTACGACACCTAAAAAAAGAGGCACCGGCATATAGCCAATCCCTAGAGTAAAAGCGCTACTCAACGGTGCGCACCGCTAGATAGAGAAAAATACGAAAAATACTATTCGTCGAGGCGCCCCGATGAATAGACACTTCCTTTCTTCAATAAAATAACCTGTTTCCGTACTTTAACTTATCTTGGTCGTTAATCTGCAGATTAGCTAGGGAATCTGCAGATTACCTAGTTAAAGTACGAAATAAAACAATTTTTCGCACTTTAACTGATTCGACCAGTGAATCTGCAGACTGAATTCCGCACTTTAACGGTGACATATCCACACCACAACACAGATTAGCCAAATTTTTTTTTCTCAAGTTTTGACATGGCTTTGTCTCAATCGCGATTGGCATCTTTATGCCAATCGCGATTGAGACATACCCTTTGGTTTAAATGTTATTTTTATTTAAATTAGGTATTACTTTACTTTGTGTCATCATCGCAGCGTCAACAAATCGGTCCCAAGCCCGGCTGGTCGCAGACTCGCAGAACATGCATTATGCTGAGTCGGGAGGACCGTTTTGCGACAATGAGCTATGGTTTGTTTTTCATAATGTATGTTGTCTCAAATAAATATTATTTCTTCAATTAATATCAACAAATACATCAATATGCGGCCGCCATTTTGAATTCCAAATCTAATATCAAAATCGTGCCAAAAATACTTTTTCATGACACCAACATCAAAAAATTGCAAACACTACTTTCAATATAATATAACCCAATCGAAAGCATAGTTAGGTATGACAGAAAAAAACGAAATAAAATTACAAAATATCCTTTATTTTTCTACTAAAATAATGTTAAAATGGTTAAAATTCATTCAATTCAAGTAAAAATGAAATGAAACAGAAATAACTTCATTCGTTATTTAAATAAAAGCACTCACTGAAATCACTTTTTCACTTAAATGTACGTAGACGTGACGTGTACAAACCTGTTCGACAACAAAGTTAAGGAGGTCATCAATATGTATGAACGCGTCGCTTTTTTGTGGTCTATCGAATTTGGTCGGTTAATCGGAATACTGACAGTAGTTTGGATTTTAATTGATATTTTCTTTAATACGAAGAATTTGAAGCTGAAATTTTCAGAGCATGTACTTCAGTAACCGCACAGATTATTCTTTGGGCCAGGATCTAAACAGTCTCTGACATTTTTATCCTGCTGACCGTCAAAGTCATGACATGGTCAGTCTAACCTTCATGTGGGTATTATTCAAAAACGCGTCAATGTGCGGTTTTCAAAATTTTTATGGTAATGAGAAATAATAAGAAGAATAGAACACCGTTTTTAGTTTCTCTATTTATGTGGTAGTTTAGGCGCTAGAATTTTTTTTTCTGTTTTCAGAAAATGTCTGATTACTTCAATATCTGTGAATATTTTTGAAATGTTTTCTACCGCACAAATAGCACAAATTAGGAGCAACTTATGTGTTTACTGTAAGATCGCACATTTAGTAGTTTCCGAGATCTGGGATTTGGCAAAACGTTACGCCAGCAGGAAATCAAATATCTCCAAAACTATAAGGCCCACAAATTTTATATTTGGCGCACATTTCCTGCTAGTATCAAGCCCGAACATATATCTTTTATTTCTCTCCGATCATTAGTTTAGATTCTTCCTGCTGGAGTACCGTTACCCCAGCAGAATTCGTTTTTCCCGTTTTATTCCAAAAGTATAAGGCCCACATATTTTTTATTTGGCGCAGATTTACACCGAATTGCGCACAAATTATTCATCAAACTCGCTTCCCTCTAGGAGCTACTTTCCTGCTGGCGTAACGGACTCTTAACTATTTAATCAGCGTTTGAGTATTCGGCCGTAACAATAGCTAGTTGTGAGTAGTGCACCAAGCCCGGCACAGATGGCGTGCAGCGCCGCATGCAGTGCGCCACTAGTATAATGTGGCCGGCCTCCGCGCACGCTGCGCGCTTCAACTGCGAACGTCTGTTCCCGGCAGTCTACGCGCGCACGCCATGGAGCCGCTCCAGTACCGTACGAGTAGGTGCTTGTTCGCGGCGCGCACAACCAACGCGAATGACACTGCGCGCACTCAAACTGTTCCTCGCACAAACCGACGATCGGCGGGAACAACGCGCGCGCTACGAGTGCACATTCAACCGAGGGGATGGCGATGAACTACAACGAGACCACTTTATCGAATGGAGCAGGCGAGCTCTACAAGGGACCGACCACTTCCACACCGATGAGACAATCAGTCTTGTACTGCTATTTGGTAAAAATCTAGTTAATAATAGAGAGATTTACCTCATCATGTTCTTCCTGATGGTTTTCAAAAGCCTTTGCGTCCACAAATCCTTTGCAGCACAAATCACATTTAAACGGCGCGTCTTGATAATTTAGTGACTTGGATCGCTCCAGCATTTGTTGTGATTGTTCCTCTTTAGATAGAATTACCTCTTGTGCTGGCTCCAAAACTACAAGTAACATCAAAAATAGATTTTATATGGGAAATGAGAAGAACTTTTACCAACTTTTAAGCGGGAACTACATTTGGCTCACGTGGGCCACGTACGCCGATCTGGGCCTATCAGAACCCATACATTTTCCATGGTGGCTAGTTGTTTAGAGCTACATTACATCCACGTGTATCCACGCCTTGCGACGCGATGCCACGTTACGCGACGCAACGAAAAGTATGTCTTCGGACGCGTCCATAGAGTACATTAATGGACGCGCCCAGATCGGCTTACGTCACAATTTCGATAAATTCATGATGATCAGGGTGAAAAAGCTTTACTTAAATTAAGACTCACTCACAGCTTGGCCAACAAGTCTAGAAACGGGGTGAGTCCCATCCACCCCGGTGGCTCTGTCCCGGTACCGGGACCGATGGGAAAAAAAGTTCCATCCGCCCCGGTGAATCGTATCTCGATGTTTAACGGAGAGGATTGCACTCGCAAAGTATCACCCACCCCAGAATTTTATTTAAAAGGGCGGATGGCACAGATCTTTTATCATACCGCCGGTATTGCGTTTAACTTTAGGACATCGTTAAACATCGAGATACGATTCACCGGGGAGGATGGAACTTTTTTTCCCATCGGTCCCGGTACCGGGACAGAGCCACCGGGGTGGATGGGACTCACTCTAGAAACGGAACTAAAAACAATATATTCACTAGCAAAATGTGGTTTTGCATACAGAAGTAGTCAAGCGTTACCATACAATAACACTTATGTGACAAAAAAGTGCCTCCACCATTATTTTCTACTCTTTATGGTCAGACTGTAGTATTTTAATCCTCATATTTTCTACTCACTTTTAGGCGTTTGAATTTCAGATACAGTGATTCTTTTAAGAATAACTTTTGATTTTTTCTCAAGACAGTCCGCTTTCCATTGTTTACTTAAGTGTAGAGGCATGTTGTCTTCAGAGTCTGTCGTTGAATCCTGGTCGGTATCTTCTAAAGGAATGCCATTCAAATCATCTAAAACAATAATAACTAAGTTAATATTATGATATCAAGCTAATAATTTCATGGCGTCAACTAACGCCGCCAAAACAAGTTTAAATGCAATATGCAACTACCAAATGCATAATATATGAAATATATATGAAATATGCATTTGCATATAATCCGGTCTCTAACTATGAATATTACGTGATGGGTCTGGCGGCGTAGCTAGGGGCTGGCCAGGGGGGCGGCTGCCAGGGGCGCAACCCTCAGGGGACGCACTTTGCTGACCCATAGCTAGAAAATAGGTTTGATATGGTGGATCATAATTTACTAATGAAAAAACTTGAGCACTATGGCATCAGACATAATGCAATGAAATTACTTCACGCATATTTACACAATAGACAACAGTATGTGGAGATGAAATCCATACAATGCAGTGAGGAAATAGTGACTAAATCCATGATAAGGACAGTAAAACGTGGTATTCCGCAGGGATCGATATTAGGGCCATTGCTTTTTGTAATATTCACAAATGATCTGTTGAATGTTATGTCTGATAGTGATGTAGCACTTGTGGTTTATGCGGATGACACAAACGCTGTAGTTTCCGCGTCATCAATAGAAACCCTCTGCGCTAAGGTTGACAACGCTCTGGTAAATTTCAATGATTGGTTCTCCAGCAATAAGCTTGTGCTCAACGTAAAAAAAACGCATGCTATGCTATTCAAAACAACTGCTAAAAAACAGCAGGAGGTGGTAGTTGAATGTGATGGGCAAATAGTGGAATTCAAGAAGTGTGTCAAGTTTCTGGGAGTACATATTGATGAGTATCTAAATTGGAAACAAGAAATTAAATCTATAGAAGATTATGTTAGTTCTGCCTGCTACGCCATTAGAAGTTTGAGAGATGAGCTGGATGTCGAGGGAGGTTTCTCACGAAGTGCTATGCTCTATGGTGCATTCGAATTTCAAGTTAGATTTGTTATGTCAATCTGCTTGGACATGCGCAGCACTCTGTAGTTTGACACACTTCTTGTGGATCCGTCGACATGTATAGACATTAATTCAGAAACTACGTAAAGTACAAATTAGGTTATGGGCCGAAAAAAATGCATATAGAGATCAGGAGTGAAGATAGAAGGAAAAGTTTTATTTTCAGGTATGTTGTGTTCATAACTAGAGGCCTTAGCAACAAGAGAGTGTTGACAAAATAGTGTTGCTAAGGGGGATGAAAGATTAAATATAGAAATTATAAAACTTATAAAGATAAACAGTGATGATTACAATACTAAATAAAACTTAATGAGGGGAATAATTCAAATTATGGGAAGATAAATCAGATGAAAAATCTTTGCCAAAAATAAAATTTTGTTGGTGACAGTTATGGCCGAAAAAACAAAAGAATGTGAAGAAAAAATTTATTTGACAAAATTGGAATTGGCTTTTAATTGAACTGAATTTAGTTTGAAACTGAACTTATTTGTTTTTGAACTACACTTTTGGCCATGGAAAATATCAACAAATTGAAGGACGTACAAAATTATAAAAACTGGCGTAAGATTACAAAATTATTTCTTGAATCAAAAGGGCTTATTGAAGGTGCAAAAGACTTCAACGACGCAAAGGCACGGTTCTTCGTTCTAAATACAATAGATGAAAAATTCCTACACTATGTGATTAACTGCACCTCAGTTACAGAAATTTTTGAGAAACTAGACTTAATATTTAACTTCGAAAGAAAGGAAGACAATCATGAGAAAATAATAAAATTCTACAGCTACATTCCCACTGCAAACATAGTTGACGATATTAGCCACCTCCAAAACCTGTGTTCAGAAATAAATATGATAGAACCGAACAGCATCACAGAGGAGATGTTAATGAACAAAGCTTTGACTATTCTGCCGGAGAACCTGAATTATTTTAAAACAGTTTGGGATATAACCCCTAAAGCGGAAAAAACAGTGTTCAATTTAATTATGAAAATTCAAAAACTCAATCCAAACATGCCCACGTCGTCAGGAACTAACAACCAAGCCTTTAAATCAGACGAAAGAAAATGCTACAACTGCGGGCAGCAAGGGCACATTGCCAGGGTCTGCAGAAAAGGCTGTTCCATCTGCCACAAAACAAACCATAACACAAAAAATTGCTTTTTAGAAAAAATCTGCAGAACTTGTGGGGCGAAGGGCCACGTACAGAGGTTCTGCCGCAATAATAAGTCAAATAATCTGGTAAGCGAACAATTCCAAATCAAAATCAAAGCAATAGTTGACTCAGGTGCCTCTTCACATTTTTTCAGCAATAAAAATATTATACAAATTGCAGAGAAAATAGATGTCTCTATCAGGTGTGCAAATTCTGACAACATCACAGCGCAGGGGACCGGCAAAATTGTAACAAACTTTGGAGAGCTGAAGGATGTACTGTTTGTCCCAGAAATATCAAGGAACCTGATTTCAGTAAGCGCCATTACTGACAATGGAGGCAATGTACACTTCGCTGGAGACAAGGTATTTATTAAATACAAAAATAAGATAATTTTAACGGGTTACAAAACTAAGACCGGGTTGTATGAAACAGAGTTCTTGGCTAACTATACTCGCGAAGCGCTACTCACTGAGAGTGTCAATATCTGGCATCGGAGACTAGGTCACGTATCCGATGTGCCTCGTCTGGCGAAATTGGTAAATGGTATCGAAATTGGGGGGGAACATTCGAACAAATTTTGCGAAATCTGCACAAAAGCTAAAATGACTCGAAAACCGTTTGGAAATAATAGAATTAAAGCTAAATTCCCTTTGGAAATTATTCACAGTGATATTTGCGGCCCAATTGAAGTGCCCACTTGGGACAATAAAAAATATTTTATCACGTTTTTAGACGACTTTACGCATTTCTGTGTCGTGTACTTGATCGCCTTCAAAAGTGAGTGCCCTGACAAAATTAAAGAATTTGTGTGTTTAGCTGAAAATCATTTCAATAGCAAAGTAAAGAAAATTAGGTGCGATAATGGGGGTGAATACTCGAGCAATAACCTACATGCGTGGTGCCAGGCAAAAGGGATCGTCCTGGATGCAACCATTCCGTACACGCCTCAACTAAATGGAAAAGCTGAAAGACTAAACAGAACCCTGATGGAGAGAACAAGGGCGTTAATGTTCGATGGCAAGGTTCCAAACTATCTGTGGGGTGAAGCACTGTTAACAGCAAGTTTCCTGCTCAACAGAAGTCCAACAGAAGGCAGAAACAAAACACCAGCGGAAATGTGGTTCAAGATAAAACCCAACCTATCGAACATCAGAAGATTTGGATCTACAGCGTACTACAAAATAAACTTTGGCCTACGAAAACTGGACGAAAGATGCGGCAAAGGAATACTCATCGGTTACGTTAGAAACGGCTACAAAATTTGGGTGGATGAAAAGAAACAGATAATAAGAGTAAGGGATGTAAGAATAAACGAAGAAGAACAAGGAATATATTTAGATGATGAAGAAAATGTGGTGAAAATGAATGGACTGTGGAAATTGGTTGAAGATGAACATACAGGAGAAGAAATAAATCAAAATTCAACAGTAAGCAATGAAGAATGTCGAGAAGGTGGAGAAAGAAGAAATATAAGTATTAGAGAAACAAACGAAGGTAGAACAAACGACAGTCGAATAAATGAAGACAGAACAAGTGACGGTGAAACAAATGATGGTGAAATAAATGACGGAAGAACAAATGAAGAACAAAGAAACGAAAATAGTATAAATAGTAGAAACAATTTTGAAAGTAATTTAAATTTTGATAGTATTATACAACCTGAAGAAAGTGGAGAATTTTTCGATATAAATGAAGAGAGTGAAGAAAATCAGAGTCGAGTAGTAGAGATTGAAGCAGAAAATGGAGAGAGTAATGAAGAAACTGAGGGAAGTCGAGTGGTGGAAGATAGTAGAAGAAGAAACCAACCTGCGAGAGAACGTAGGTTACCAGAAAGATATAAAGATTATGTCATGGAGTTTGATACGGAAGCTTCCATGTTAACGTACGAGGAGGCGATAGAATCAAGCGAAAAAGATAAATGGAAGAAAGCAATAGAGGAAGAAATCAAATCGTTAGAAGAAAACAATACGTGGACATTTGTAGATAAGAAAGAAGCGGAAGGAAGAAAGCTAGTAACAAGCAAATGGATCTTCACGGTGAAATCAGATGGAAGATACAAAGCAAGATTAGTCGCAAGAGGATTTCAACAGAAATATAAAATAGATTATGATGAAACATATAGTCCAGTTGTAAATACAAATTCTTTGAGAGTACTACTGTCAATTGTTGCAAATAAAAAATTGAAAATGAAACAGTTCGATATTAAAACAGCGTTTCTTCATGGAGATTTAAAAGAGTGTATTTATTTAAAAGTTCCAAAAGGTTACAGCAACAAAGAAGATAAAGTATGCAAATTAAATAAGAGTCTGTATGGGTTAAAACAAGCTCCATTAATGTGGAATATTAAATTTACAGAACATTTAATTAAAATGGGATTTAAGCAATTAAAGTTAGATCAATGTATTTTTGTAATGGAAGGTGAAAGAAGGATGATTCTTGCGATTTATGTTGATGATGGACTAGTAGTTGGTGAGAGAGAAGAAGATCTGGTGCATGTAGTGGAAACATTAAGAAAAGGTTTCGATCTAAGAATCTGCGAAGAAGTATCAAATTACATCGGGCTGGATATAACACAAGAAAAGGAAGGAGTGAAAATTTGTCAGAAAAATTACATCGAAAAATTTTTGAAGAAATTTAATTTGAATGAAGCAAGAGAATGTAAAACCCCAACCATTTTGATAGAACAACACCCAAAGTTGAAAATAGACACAGAGAGCCATGAACTCTATAGGGAAATGGTAGGATCTTTATTATATCTGGCGAATAAAACGAGGCCAGACATAAGCTTCCATGTAGGGTATTGCTCGCGTCAACAAAGTGCTCCAAATTTGAATGATTTAAATAATGCAAAAACTATTTTGAAATTTTTAAAAGGTTCGGAAAACAAAGGTATTCATTTTGGTGAAGGTGATAAAGTGCTTCGAGGGTACTGTGACTCAGATTTCGCGGGGGATCCAGACACTAGGCGTAGCACGTCGGGTTACGTGATTTGGCTAAACGGTGGACCAGTGGCATGGAGCTCAAGAAAGCAACCGATCGTAGCGCTGTCAAGTACGGAAGCAGAGTTTATAGCCGCAGCAGAATGCTGCAAAGAACTCCTGTTCATCAGAGACTTCATATTTGAAATGACCAATGAAAAATTAGAAATAGAAATGAAAGTGGACAACCAGTCAGCTATTTGGCTCATGAAGAAAGGAATTATGAATAAAAGAAGTAAACACATAGACGTGAGATACTACTATCTAAAAGATCAGATTGATGCAAACAGAATAACGGTCAAATACTGTCCAACGGGTTCGCAGATAGCAGATATACTTACAAAGTGTTTGCCACCTGTGAAGTTTGAAAGGTGTCAAAGAAAACTCGTATCAGAGTGAGTGTTTAGTGATAAGTGCGGGCAAAAGTGAACTAAATGCGTTTTCGGTCAATATGTGGGGAATTAGTGTGTAAGTTTTATAGGGGTGTGTAATTTGTATAAGAAAGATGTAAAGGCGTGATGTAAACTTAAGAAGCCCATTCAATTCACAGTTTTAGTTAAAGAGTTAAGGGGGTGTATACGTACAATGCTTAAGGGGGTGCATAGGCATATAATGTAATGATTCATTTAAGGGGGTGTGGAAACATTTGGGGAATTTTTGGAAAATAAATGAATCATCATCCAAAATAACAAAGCAAACGACGGTAAACAAGTAACTTGAAAGAAATTGTCATACGTTTATTATTTGGACATTATTATGGCTTTAAGTTTTTATCACACATTTACGTTTACTTTTATATAATTGAATGTATTTGATAATTGATTTGATTTTGTACTATGCTTGTATTTTTTATGTAATGATGGATAATTGAGTTTAAAGGTTGTTTTGTCTGTCTATATAAAAAAAAAAATAGGTTTTGTAATGTAGGGTCGAGTAGGAGTTTTGAAAAAACGGTTAGGTCTTGTAATGTAGGGTCGAGTAGAAGTTCAAGTATTCGAAAGGTGTAGTTAATTGAAAGGTAGTAAGTAGCTCGAGAAGTGGTGTTACGGGTTATAGGAATCGAGAGGCAGATAGAAAGTTTTGATGTAACGGGTTATGTCAAATGTTATGTTAAGGGGTAGACATGAGTAATAATGTCAAATGTTATGTTACGGGGTAGACATGGGTAATAATGGACAATTTAATAAAACTTTAATACTTTACCAAACACTTTAATATCTTTAATATTATATAAACTTGAGATAGGTTTGTAACTGTTGGTAGGAAGCATCTAAGAGTGTATAAGTTTGATTAGGCAGTTAGTAGTGCTGGACAGGTAACTGTTTCAGCAAGTATGGTCAGCATGTGCAGCAGATTGAGGGGGTGTGTCGAGGGAGGTTTCTCACGAAGTGCTATGCTCTATGGTGCATTCGAATTTCAAGTTAGATTTGTTATGTCAATCTGCTTGGACATGCGCAGCACTCTGTAGTTTGACACACTTCTTGTGGATCCGTCGACATGTATAGACATTAGTGTAAAGTATAAATTATGTTATAACAGTGCTGTAACTTGTGAACCGGCTCAATATATATATACACAAAAGTCTCCTGGTCTCATTAACATATGCCTTTACTGGAGACAAAAGAATTACTAACAGTATACTACTCTCTTGTTGAGTCTAAGCTAAGATATAGTATTAAATTCTGGGGAAACAGCTATGACTACAATCTAAAGAGGGCATTTGTACTCCAAAAAAGAGCTATTAGAACCATGGTCCGAATACCACCTTGGGAATCCTGTAAGGAACATTTTAGGAGACTTAACGTGCTGACTCTACCTAGCCTGTACATACTGGTTGTAGTTTTAGATGTAGTAAAACATAACTATAAATATGAAACTGAAGCCACGAAGGAAGAAAGATTAAAAACCAGAAGAAAAGACTTAAAAACAACAATCCAACCACACCTCAAGGTTGTGAAGCACTGTAGTAGGTATCAAGCAGTAAAACTTTTTAACGCACTGCCTCTAGAATTAAAAGTCATTGAAGATTTTTATATATTTAAATCGAAACTTAAATTTTTTTTATTAAGTGGATGTTTTTACTCACTTGACGACTTTATCGGTAATCCGTGCATTTTTACTCAATAATGTTTTTGTAATGTTATGATTTTTATTTTACTTTATTTTGACATGGAATTATTATTGATGGGTTTGACATTTATTATGATTTTTTTTTTCACAGTTTTAATGCTACTAATATTTTATTTTATTGATGTTTAGATTGAAATCCCAACTGTAGTTTTTATTTTTATTTTCTATGTTTTAGTGTACAACATTCAGATACAATTGTAAAATATTGTTATTGAATTAAATAAATTGAAATTGAAAAATACGTCTTGGGACGCAAAATTCAAATCTTGCCATAGGCGCTCATTATCCTAGACATATGTATTAGGGCGTAATATTCAAATCACGCCAGGGGCGCTCATGGCCGTGGCTTCGCCGCTTGGGTCGCTCGCCTGGCCGCCCCCTGGCCGCGCGCCTCGCACGCAGCGCCTGGCCGTGTCGACCCGCGGCAAAGGGTTGGCATTGAGTGGTCTTTCATGGCATTCATTTTAAGGCAAAATGTTAAGTTACTAAAGTAATGAATAAATAATACCTTCATTCCGATCCCCTATGTCCATTTCAGAATTCTCATATTCCGTTTTAATTGGAGTTTCCATGTTGACCTCTTCCTCAGTTGCAGATGTGACTCTAACTGTCGGAGTCTTGACCAAGGTCCAAGGGAGTTCAGTTTGTTGTTCACGAAACAATTCCAGTGAATTTACTGACAACTAAAAGCAAAATTTATTAATGATGATAATCTTGGGGTCTGATACGATAAAAAGTAGGTAATCCTACTCTGTGATACAAACTGGGACAGTTTGCAAATGTCTCAGTTTGTATCATCAAAATGTGCGTATCAGTGGCCCCGCACAAAGTGGTAGATCGCGGTGCAGTGTGTTAATTGCCTTATGATTTATAGATCACTCGAGCCCGCAGTTTCACCTTCGTGGTTCCCATTACCGGAATATCGGGATAAAAAGTATCCTTTGCTTTAATCTAGGCTATCTACTATCTGTATGCCAAATTTCAATCAAATCCGTCCAGTAGTTTTGCGTGATTGAGGAACAAACATCGAAACCCGCAAACTTTCACATTTATAATATAAGTAGGAAGTAGGATTGTTATGTCAGTGCTATGAATGTCCCACTAACTTTTGCACATTTTTATTGAATGAAGTAAGTGCAGTCAACTGCTTTACTGTCAACTTTATTTAACTTACCTCCAAACCAAAATCTAGCATTTGTTCTAGTAGCTGATTTGATTTTTTTGATTTCTCTATAAACTTCTGAAACTTTTTCAACAAACTGAAGCAAATGTAACAGACACATGTTGGCTTCGTATCACCTGATTCAAGCTGGAAAAAAAGACAAATTTTATCAAAAAGGTTAAATATTAGCAGTGAACGGAATGAAGTGCTCTTACTTAACTAGCAGGGTAGGGGGTTCATAGCTTGCCTAAGGCTGTCAGTCAGTGCTCTAAATCAGGCAATGTCTGGGGCCAAGGAACAAAGAATGAATATGATGATAATACTAACATGTTCTGTACATTTAAAGTTTTGCAGATTTATGATTTTAGATTTAGAACAGTCCAATATGTTATGTATGATTTAGGGAACCATTAACCATATAAAAATAGATGTGATATCATTATTGTTAGCTTACCAATGTTTCAGTGAATTTCTCGTAAATATCCTGAAGCTGGCAACCAGATATTGAATGCAAGCGGATATCGTACGCCAAGCATACTCTGCACGCCTTTAGGTGGTTCATTTTGCAGTTTTTTCAGCAGTTTATTTGGTTGGAGAGTCAGGTTTTAGTTTAATGTATAAATAATTCAGTACTTTTCTAAAAAAGTTGTTTCATTAGTATCCAAAACATGTTGAATTTATACATTACATGTTAGTTGAATTGGATTTCTAAGCATTTAGTACTATAAAGTTGATGGTTTCGCTATTCTGTTTCTGACTCTTGGCTTGGGCACTTAGCAGAGCAAGTAGGTAATTCTTCGATCATTTATAGATGATTTAAGAGGTAATCACCAACTCTTGGGCTTGGGAATACGGGGAAAATTACACTTTTTTCTTCAAACAATTGATATTTCTTTGATTTGATATGTAATAAATAAAATAAACAATTAAACAAGCATTCAGAACTGTCACTGTCAAAACTAAACTAAAGACGGATGACGGAAATATACTTGTGTGTTGTGTCGTGTCGCGTTGTGTCGTTTCGGTGGGTGTGCACACTATTGTGTCGCGACAGATTGCGTTCTGTCGTTTTTTCTCCACAGTATCAATCGAAGCTTTGCACCGCTTGCACGTTCATAATGCTTTGATCAGGTTCTGAGAGTAATTTAGAAGAGGACCTTAATTTTTTATATGCAAGGTGTTTGGTAAAAGCCTTATAAATCCGAATATGGTAGATAGGGACCATAAAACTCAACAACTTTTACTAAGGGACCAACACTGAAATCGGGAAAAAAAAATATTTTCGTTATTTTTGTATGAAACAGCAGATTTTTTTTGCGATTTTAGATTTGGTCCCATAGTAAAACTTGTTTAGTTTGATGGTCCCTATCTACCATATTCGGCATTAGGGGTTATTTTGTAACACGTTGTATATCTATTTGTTTACTTATAAAAAACAAATAAAAAAACCTACAAACTATTCCCAAGCAACAGCTCTGATAAACTGATGACTATAATTTTTGCATTTGGTATCATACAACACTTTACGTTGACGCACAAGTTCAAAAAGAAAAAGAAAAATTAAAATAAAACACTGTACCTACCTAACATTAAGAAATAAAAAATAATTACGTAAACTAAATCAGTAAGTAGGTATTTACCAACCTACTTAGAGAAAAGAAAGAGACTGCTTGAATTTAGTTAGGTACCTTGATTATGAGTCATTTCCGTCGCTGAATCTGAAATATCGGGCGGAGTCATTCTTTTTTACATTCACTGCTATCAGAGATTTAAAATCAAGAAAAAAAATCATATGAAATTCAGTACAATAACAATACTTACAACGAAAAAAATCTGCTGTTTCGTACAAAAATAATAACAAAAATATCTAAATGTATGAAACAGCTGATTTCTTTTTTCGCAATTTCAGAGTTGGTCCCACATTAAAAATTGTTAAGTTTGTTAGTCCCTGTCTACCATATTCGGCATTAGGGGTTATTTTGTAACACGTTGTATATCTATTTTTTTACTTATAAAAAAACGATAAAAAGAAACCTACAAACTATTCCCAAGCAGCAGCTCTGATAAACTGATGTTTATAATTTTTGCATTTGGTATAACACTTTACGTTGACGCACAAGTTCTATTAAATCTTCATGTTTGAGTCAAATCAAAATTAGAATGCGCGTATTGCGAGCGTCCGCCGCCAGCGACAGATACTAATACAATGTTAGCAACATACTATTGTCATATTGTGTTGTGTTGTGTCGCGACAGATCGGTGGTGGGGGTTCTGTTGCAATCGCAGCCGAGCGATCCGCGCCACAACAGATGCCGACACAACACAACACAACACAATAGTGTGTTTCTAGTCATACTAAATGTATGAAACCGATACGCGACAGATCGCGACACGACACAACACAACACAATAGTATGTTTCTAGCGTAAACCTCTTGCTTGACATTGACATTTGACACATTTCTTTCTGACATTTCGTCTTCTTCTTCTTATTATTTTAGTGTGACAATCTACTCTCCTCTTGGAAGTAATTTTTGCCAGTGTCAAGTCTTGAATATTTCAGTGGTAGCTGTTTTGTTTCAGTTTAAATAGGTACATTAGAACAGTGGTTCCCGAATTTTTTTGGCTACGGAACCCTTTTTGGTTCACCGTTTTTGGGCGGAACCCCAGCTCAAGTAAAAAATAAATTAATCAGGGTTGCCACCTTTAGGAGCAGAAAACAGGACAAGGGGCGGGCGAAAAATTTTTGGAATTTGGAATAAAAAGAAAAAATTCCATGCATATTTTGTATTGCTACAAGCCTCTCTCATTAATTCCGCATCATTTTATATTTACTTATGAATTCCGAACAAGACATGTCTTTTGCAATTCTGCTTAGAGCAACGATTTCTGACATTAGGAAATTTAAGCGTCATAAGGGAAAACCTCGCTTAACATAACGAGGGGTGAAAGGCTAATGGATTTAAGCGACATCATGGGCGATATTGAGTTATATACATATTCGGAATCAGCAAATTTTTCTGCGTCGAATGAGCCGGGTTTCATGTCAATCCGACCTATTTTTTGTCGCTTAAGTTAATTAGATTTGCACGCTTTTTCCTCTTCGGTACTAGCTGAACCGACGCAAGAATTTGCTATTTTCTTAATGTGGTTGACTTAAGCTGTATCAAAACATTACCAATTGTTACTTGAACCAGTTTTCCTTTCTGACATTTAAACTCAAACGGTTGTTAAATCTTTTTTCCAATATCTATAACTACAGAATTTGTAGGTTAAATTATTTAGCTTGCTTCAAAATTTACAAACCTATGTCGCTTAAAGCAAATAGCTTGCGACAAAATATATTAAGCTTGTCTTTTAAAGCAAATAGCTTTCCACAAGAGTATATGAAGTCTGTCGCTTGAATCAATTAGCCTGCGACAAAAATAAATAAATTCGTCCCTTGAATTTTTTTGCTTTCGTTTATTTTATCTTTATGTAGGTACATAAATTAATTAGCTTTTTACAATTTTTATGTGAATTCGTTGTTTAATCTATTAGTCCCTATATTTTTTTACAAAATGGGGTCGCTTAATTCAAAAAATATTTATTGCTTTTGTACATGAATCAGTTTTCCTTAACTAGAGTGGTTTAGTAATGTGCTTTCAGCAAACATGGTATTCTATACACCATTAAAATCAATGTCGTTTAAAACCTATTCAAAATGTTTTCATTGCCTTAAAATCACCCAATAATAAAAGGGATGCGCTCGCGCAGGTCGCTTCAGTCGGTCCCAAATTGTCAAGGGGGCGTTACCTGTGTATTGTGTTAGAGATTTTTTTTTAATAATTAAGCTTTGAAATTATGTTTTAGTGAAACTGTTATCACCGCATTGTTGTATTATTACAGTCTTGGGCAAAATGTAGTCTAAGTACTGATTACTAACTACGATTACTAACTACAGTTAGTATGTAGTTGCATTCAATATTGCAGGATTACTTTTTTTAACTAAGTTCCCACTAAACAAAGAGCCGTTGTTCAAGAAAACACACTGAACATGAATACGCTGCAATACATTTTAAAAACTTACCTATGACATGGATAAGTCGTTCTTTGTCTCTGTAATCTGTCACTGTCTGTCATTTTGTAATCGTCATCATCATATCAGCCGCACGACACCCACTGCTGGGTATAAGCCTCCTCCATGGATCTCCACAATGATCGTCTTGCACTGCCCACATCCAGTGGCTTCAGACGACCTTCACCAGATCGTCGGTCCACCTCGTCGGAGGCCTACCCACGGAGCGTCATCCGGTGCGCGGTTGCCATTCCAGAACCTTTCTGCCCCAACAGTCATCGATTCTTCTCGCTATGTGTCCAGCCCACTGCCACTTCAGCTGAGCAATCTTTCGAGCAATTTCGGTTACTTTAGTTCTTCTGCGGATCTCCGTATTTCTGATTCGATCACACAGAGAAACGCCAAGCATGGCTCTCTTCATTGCACACTGGGTGACCTTTAGCCTCCTTATGAGACCCATAGTTAGCGACCACGTTTCACTGCCGTAAGCCATCACTGCCAACACACACTGGTCATAGACTTTCGTCTCGAGACACTGAGGTAAATCGGACGCGAAGATTTTTCGAAGCTTCCCGAATGCTGCCCACCCGAGTTGGATTTGACGAGAGATCTCTTTCTCGAAGTTGGACTTACCTAACTGGACTACCTGTCCTAGGTATACGTAACGGTCAACAACATCAAGTGTAGTGTTCCTAACATGAACTGGAGCGCGCACAACATAGAATTTGACATGATTTTCTTCTTATCCATGTTCATCTTGAGACCCACTCTTTGGGTAGCAATACGGAGATCTTCGAGCATTGTGTTCAGCAGGCCCATTTTGTAACTCAACTGCTGCAGGTCTTCCAAGATCTCAGCCATAACAACTATATCATCAGCAAAAAAATGCCGATGCAATCACCTGCCGGAGCGTATGAATGTGATGTATGGTGCTAAAGCTTTTTTGGAACCCGGCTTGTTCGGGATGTTGGAGTCGTTGAGTCTGCGCGCAAGACGATTCGTAAGGAGTCTCGAAAAGAACATATAGACATGTATCAGAAGCGAGATGGGTCTGTAGTTCTTTAAGAGGGACTTGTCTTGTCACCCTTTTTAAAGAACAAAATCACCTCGCTTATGTTCCATGCCTTCGGCATTCTGCTCTCGACGATGACGGAATTGAAAAGCTTTTGGAGGACTTTAAAGTATCGGCTTACCGCCCGCTCTCAGAAGTTTTATAGTAATTACGTCGTCACCAGCCGCTTTGTTGTTTTTCAGCTGTGTGAGATCCATACTAATCTCGTACAGGCTGACGTCCGGGATATCAAAGTCAAAGTCAAATAAGCTTTAGTCAAATGAACTTAATTATTAAGTAGGTACTTTTGAATCGTCTATATTTTCCTACCACCCGTTTCAGACTTTTTTAGCTGACAAGAAGAACGGGCGCAAGAAACTTATCAGCTGTAACAACCATAAGTAACGATATTAACAAACTTGAATATATCGTTACCAGATAATAACAAACAACAGGGTGACAGGATATTGGCAGCAACATAGACTTATTATATTACTTCAACAAAGTACTTATAGTAGCAAGTTATGTGTTACATCATTTCCACGCATTTTGATCTTTTAAGATAATCGTCTACTTTATAATAACCATTACCCATGAGCGTGTTTTAACATGGTTTTTAAATTTGTGCAAAGGAAGATCAATCAATTGTTGTGGAACTTTATTAATAAAGGCTATGCCTTTCCCCATAAATGAACCTCTAGGTTTTGCAAGCCAATCTTGGAACGGCAAGTTAATCATTATTTGTTGTATTAAACTGGTGAATATTGCTGTTCTTAGCAAATAAATCATAGTGTTATAACTAAATTTTCATATGTATATATTGGCCTGCCAAAGTTAAGATATTTATTTCTTTAAACAATTCTTTAAGCTATCTCTTCGCCGAAGATTGTATATGGCGCGAACAGCTCTTTTTTGGACTACAAAAATATTTTCAATAATGGCAGCTGAGCCCCTGATATCTTGGGTATAGTGTCAGTAAGCTTGACACTGGGATCTTTAGCCTTGCTTTCAACGGGTGTCTGCGTGGAATATAACTGCCCATAGAAACTCTCGATTTCCCTTAGAATTTCAGGCTTCAATGAGATGATGCGTCCATCGTCAGTTTTCAGCTTCGTCATCTGGCTGCCCAATAGACAGATCTCTCGCGAACACTTTGGAGCCTTTATTCCGCTTGATTCTTTAATACGATTCGTATTAAATTGGCGAAGGTCGCTTGACACAGACTCAGATATCTGTCTATTTAGCTGCCGATAAGGATGAGCATTCGCTGTACTCTGGAGCCTCATTTCACGTCTCTAATCCATGAGTAGGAGTGTGTGGTCGGAGAGTTTATTTAGCTTGGAACGGCGGGTCTTAAAGAACTTGGATCCTACCGTACGGGCAGTATCCACCACTATGTTGTTTAGATCGTCCACATCTATGCTGTTCTCGAGGACTTCGAAGTAGTTTTGGAGTTCGAGTTGAAAGCTTTCTGGGTTTTGAATGTGGGCCGGTAATGGTCGGAGCGTGGATTTTATCAGTCGAGATCTTTATAGTTTTAGGTTAATCACGTTGTTGACAAGGGAATTGTGGACGATAAACCCGACACCTCACCTAGGGACTGTTGGTCGCCCTCCCGGTAATATAGCAAGTTACCGGAATTGAGGATTATAGAGTACTCTCAATCTCTTCGGACTTCAGATAACCCATGATGTCTCAGTGTAACTTACTAATAACTTACTCTAACTCGGTTAACTTCGTGTCGGTCCTCAGTGTGCGCGTGTTATAGGTTGCCAGGAGCAGTTTTCGTGGCCGAGCAAGCCGAGCCGCGTCTGGTGATTCTCGGCACCCCTTGCCCCACTGCTACCATAGCCGCTACCGTAGCAAGGAATAGCGGGGCCGATTTTCTTGTGTATCCATCATGTATGGATGGGGGGGTTGCCATAATCGCCACGCTTGGCAGGCGGGTTAGCGATCGCAGTAGGCCAAGGTTTTTGGAGATGCTACTGCCCGTCTCCTGATGGCTGAGTTCCGTTAGTCGCCTTTTACATTAACCACGAGATGAGAGGGGGTAGTGCTTTTCCAAGCCGACACATACACCATACAGGAAAGCCAGCACATAATCGGAATAAATAAGTAAACAATAAAATAGCTCGTCAGATACATACATGCTAAAATGTTCATGTTCAGAGGTTATTTATTAGTGATGGTTTCAACAACCAACCTCAGATAAAATTTTAAAACATGAGGATTTAAATTAACAAAATTAGGATGTTGATCGTTGCTTGAGCTACTTTTCCTCAAGAAATTTAAAACAGAATTTGGCTTTCAGCACATTAGCCTAAATCTATTTATTTATAACAAGGTAATTCAATCTTTTAGTTTTACACGAAAAATACTTTATTATTCCTTTGAGCCTTTTTGGCGTATGCTAATTTTACTAGTCATTGTATCTTTAGACATTTAGCTTTACTCCGGAAACAAGGGGAAACGTCGTTTAAGACGTTTTTCCCTGCTCAGAAAAAAAAGGCCTAGAGGCATTGTTGCTTTAAGCGACATTTATTTCTACAGTCATTCGTTTTATTAGTTTAAAGACTAAAGTATCTGATGAGGCATTTAATTTAAAAGAAAACTGTATATTTAAATTCTAAATTAATTATAAAACCGAATTTCTACGATTTTTTTTCTGAATTTCAAAACTTTAAAACGCTCTACTGTAAAGTTATAAAAATGGCGGTTAACTCAAATAGCCTTTCACCCCTCGATTAAGCATTTGAAGGCGGTATGCTTAAAGCGCGAGATACAACGCAAAAAAGGCATTTAACTTGTTATCCTTTATGCTCTTAGGTCCGTATTATAGGACGAGACTCAAGCACTGCTTGCTGCTTGAGTACAGTTAGAAAGGGATGGTGCTATTCATCGCATATAGCGCCATCCCTATCTAACTGTACTCAAGCAGAGATTTGAGTTTGAGTTTGATTCTGTAATACGAGCCTTAAACATTTAGCTCGGTATTCATATCTTTGTATGTATTAGTAATGGAATAATTAGCATTAGCAATAATAATTAACTGCTAATCGTCCATTAGCATTCATTAAATTAATTATAGTTGCTAAAAATAATTAATGCTATTTATAATCGAACCGCGCGAAATCGTCTGTGTCATGAAATAATACGACCGCGCTAATTAGCACGTGGCGCTAAATATCTGCTAATGCTATTCGTACGTTGCAAATGAATTCGTCTCCGATATGAAATAATACGATCGCGCTGGTCTGCTAATTAATTTGTTCGTGAATTCTTCACCGACAGTTGACGATGATTAAAATTTTATGAATTAATGAAATAACGAGTGGGTGGGTGTGAGAGAAGAGAACCTGTTTGTGAGCTTAAAATGAAATGCTTGTGTTTCTATGATTAATTTTGATTAGAAATAAATCATCATCATTTTCATCCTCACATCACCTTCATCATTATCAACACCGTCATAATCCTCTAAATCATCATCACTTTCATCATCATCATCACCTCCATCGTCATCATCATCAGTCATCACCACCATCATCATCACCGTCATCATCATCACCTCCATCATCATAACATTTGTCATCATCATCACCTTCATCATCATCATCACCGTCATCATCACCTCACCTCTAATCATCATCACCTTGCTATCATCACCATAATCATCATCATCACCTTCATTATCACCATCACCATCATCACCTTCATCATAGTCATCATCACCATCATTATTATCATCACCTCCATCGTCATCATCATCACTATCATCATCATCACCGTCATCATCATCATCACCGTCATCATCATCATCATCATCGTCGTCATCATCACCACATTTATCATCATCACCTTCATTATCATCAATTCATTTTTGTGACTCAAACACTAAAAAAGTAAAATTAAATTAAAGTGAGTGACAAAACAAGCATTTCACAAAAAGCTATTCACGATCATATTAAAAACATTATTTAAAAATCGTATTAAAGTCATATTAAAAATCATATTAAAAACCATATTAAAAATAATATGAAAAATCATATTAGCAATTAGCATAGCAATAGCAATTAGCATGCTAGTAATGAAAATTAGCATGCTAATGAAATTAACGGTAATTCGCATTAATTTCCATTACTAGCCACTCGATTGCTTCGCGGTACTGTAGTACCGCAAGCAAAAGACGGTCCTTTGTCGCGCGGTGCTGTAGGACCGGGTCGATCGCTGTTCGATTTCTACCAATTTGGTAGGTTTTTTTTAGGCGGCCACACCAAAACCTCTTGGGCTGATTTAGATTATGATTTTGGCAACACTAATATCGCAAAAAAAAGTAGAAAAGGCCTGTGATTGGTTGAAAAAAATAATTTTGAAGAGTTTCACGTCAGTTGACGCCATACTTGTTTTTTCTGTGTGAAGTGCTCTAATTTGATATGCCGTAAGTATTTTGTTAATTTATATTTCTGTTTGATGTCATATATTAAAAGAATCGTCATATCGTGATTTATTCGATCATAAAAATATCTCGTCACAAATTTAATGTCTAGTGTTAAAAATCATAACAAAACCGTAGCCCGGTAAATTTCTTGATGTATTGTTTCTGTTTACAACAACATTATGTTATAATTTAGATTGGTTAATCAAAGAATTATCCGAAATAAGATAATAATACTATTAGTGAACAGTTTCAAAGTGGTTTCAAAATATAACATTCACCTGTTTACACAGGATGATTGATGCAACGCAAAATAGTGAGTTTTTATTACGCCATTATCCACGGTCAAGGTAACAAGGTCCTGTGGGACCTTGAAACAAACTAGCATTTTGGCAGGGCTGCCTTACACGCTTATTATTTTCATATTAGGTTGTGTTTATGTTGTTTTTATACATTACCTAGTGAATGTTTTTTTGGTTTTGGTGTTGGTTATTGTGATTGGTGTTGGGTGTCTAGTTATAATTTTTTAGTCCACATCCATTTTATATTTTATGCTGTGTACAGTGAAAATCGAGGAGAGTGAGGCAGGGGACGAGGAAGAGGAGAACTATTAAAAAAAATGTGACTATAAAATTAAAAATATAATAAAAAAAAATTAAGTACCTACCTAGTTTTATTTAATGTGTGCGACAACCCTGAACTAAACTCGGCTACGCGCGGCCATCTTGGCAGCGAACGGCCCGTACGCCAGCGCCCGGCAGCGCGGAATTGGATTATTTAGATCGAAATTTTACATACATTTCGGAAGAATCTTTCCTATGTATTGCATACTGTTAGAAACTGCAGGTTTTGCTCTTTCTGTACATATAATTAGTACAAGGTAATCTTGATCCAAGTTTAACCAATCAACGCTTGTTACAAAAACACAATTTTATCATTTATAGTGGGCCGCTTTAATGTTATAATTTTTTACAAAGATACTTTTCTTCAAGAGTCTCATCTTTTTTTACAAAATATGAAAGTTGAAATCTGTATCTTTCTAAAGTATATTTTATTTTTGTCACAAGCCTTCCACAATTGGAATAAAATACTACGAAACAGCGCTTAGACTCAGCAGCGAATTAAGACGCGCAGTAAAAATTTGTGCGATATACAAACATTATTAAGACCGTTGAATTGCTTCCAATTCATAAAAAAATGGCATGTACGGAAAGGGGTATTATTCTAGTTTTTAATTATGTAAAAAAAAACACTAGTTATCGATTTAGATTTAATATTAAAAATCAATTCCCATTACAAGTCGTGAATTTTCTCTTTAGCTAAATTCACGAATTTTTTAGAAATTATTTTACCATTACAGGTACTCGTTTTTTTTTCAATACTTATAGCTTCATCCATTACCTATACGAAATAGAACATTATTTGTTCGTATACAAACAGGAACGGGTCATAAAAACGGTTTTAACGCAGCTGTGCAAGTGCACTGCTGTAACGCAAAACTGCGTGACAAACAAGGAAATTGCGCGCCGGCCGCGCGACAAACGAGTGGCTAGTAAGAATAGTTTGACTTTAAAATAAGGACTGATGGGTTAGGGCGAAAAATAATAAGTAATTGTTTAGATTCACAACGATTTTAATTTCAGTAAAAGCAGGGAACGGGCGAACAGCGAGAGGCGAACCACAGAGTAGGCAACAGTGTTGCCAGATGAGTGACATTGACATTTCGTTTACAAACCTAACACTACCCCTTAAACGAATGACGTCCCCTTAAGAAACAATCTCAAGTCTACCCCTTAAACATATTTCTACATGTTTAAACATTACTGAAATGTTTTTTAGGAAACAAACATTTATACTGTAACATAACATTATGTGTGAAGAAAAACACAAAACTAAAATAATACCTACTTAGTTATAAATAGTTACTTACTAAACAACATAACAAGTATAGGTACCTAGTTGCTATTTTCAAATGAAATTAAGCTGGGTCATTGAAACAACATTATAACTTAGTTAACAAACGAGAACAGTTATTTCCTTTTAGAACAAATTATGCACTTACTAAGTTAATTGACCCAATTACATACTATATCAATTTGTACACATTACAATAGTACCTTATTAAACAGACAAAAGTGATGATACAAATTTAACATGTTTTTCTTTTGTAAGTGGTTTTGTGAGAACATCAGCAATCATTTCATTTGTACACAAATAATTAATGTCTAAACAATCATCTTTAATTAAATCTCTAATGAAATGATGTCTCACGTCTATATGTTTTGTACGTGCATGAAACATTGCATTTGAACACAATTTTATTGCAGATTGGTTATCATTAAACAGTTTTATCTTACAATCAATACCTAAACTTTCAGTAAGGAAGGATTTCAAAAACATAGCCTCTTTGCAAGCATCGGAGAGCGCCATGTACTCAGCCTCAGTGCTGGACAATGCCACCGTCCTTTGCTTACGACTTTCCCAGGATATGAGTGAATGACCAAGTAAGAATACATACCCTGTGTATGAGCGCCTGTCAACTTCATTGGCAGCCCAATCTGCATCTGCGTAGCCAGCTACATCCAGATCACCTGGTTTGAAAGCTAAAGAATAATGAATTGTACCTTTCAGATATCTAAGTACTCTTTTGGCCGCTTTCCAGTGTTCTTCCGAGTAGCATTCGTTGAACTGGCTCAGTACGCTAACTGCATGTGTTATATCAGGCCTGGAACAGACTGCAACATACATTAAGCATCCTATTAAGTTTCTGTTGTCATATTTAGAGTCTTTTACAATCCCTTTTTTCAACTTGGATCCCGCTTCCATCGGAGTGGCAACTGCTTTACAATCAGACATATTAAATTTCTTAAGAATTTTTTCTATATAACAAGATTGATCCAAATAAATATTTCCGTTATTTCTCGAGATTCTCATACCCAGAATTTGATGGGCAGGACCTAGGTCTTTCATTTCAAATTCTTTCATGAGATTTTTCTTAATGGATTCTTTCTCACGTGACTCATCTGAATAAAGTAAAATTATATCATCAACATAAAGGGCAATAATAATCAAATCCTCCCCTTGTCCTTTATAATACACACATGGTTCAGATGACATTCTTTTAAATTGAAGTTTATTTATCAAAACTGCATTTATCTTTTCATACCACGACTTCGCAGCCTGTTTCAGACCATAAATGGCTTTATGCAATTTATATACTTTGTTTTCCTGACCTATTATCTTAAAACCTTCTGGTTGCTCCATTAATACATTTTCATGCAAATCACCATTTAAAAAGGCAGTTTTCACATCCATATGGTCTATATTCATGTTATATTTTGCTGCTATTGCAAGTAATAATCGTATAGTCGAATACCTTACAACTGGCGAAAAGGTCTCATAGTAGTCGATTCCATGACATTGTGTGTACCCTTTTGCTACCAACCGAGCTTTATATTTTATTATTTGACCATCTAAGCCCATTTTCTTTTTATATACCCATTTACATTTCACTGGTTTTTGCCCTTCTTGCGGGTCAACAAGAGTCCAGCACTTATTAGAAATAAAGGATGAATACTCATCTTGCATAGCCTCCATCCATTGAGAAGCCTCACTGCCATTCAGGGCTTGCTGCACCGTCTCCGGCTCATCGTCCTCCTTGCATTCCGCCTCAGCCAGCCAAACTGCCATTGCCGTTTCGTCGGCATCCTCGAAGACCGTTGTGCTCGAATCTTCAGACTCAATTGGCGAGGACCCTGGAATGTAAGTTTCATCCGCCGGATCATCCGCATCATACGATTCACTAAAATTAAAAATCGTTTCCCTACGTATTCGTCTTTGTTTGTCATCAGACTGTGGTGAAGCCTCACTACTCGTATCAGTTATGTTCTCATTTATGCCAACAGGTACATAATCACTCATATTATCCGAGCTTTCTATTGGTAAATAAACAATGTGAGGGTTATCATCATTTGACAAACTATTTCTCCAAAAACGATTTTCAATGAATGTTACATTCCTTGCTTTTATACAATGCTCAGGATTGGATTGATCTATTAGCCGATACCCTTTACTATTATCACAATATCCCACAAAGATGTATGCCTTTGATTTTGGATCAAACTTCTTTGTATTTGTTTGTAAAGCATAGGCTACACATCCAAATATACGTAAATGCGAAACATTTACTTTTTGTTGCTCCATTTCCCCTCCGGTGTCATTCCCATGACAGCCTTGGTCGGTGATATGTTCTTGAGGTATACTGCTGTGTTCACAGCCTCAGCCCAGAACTCCATGCCTAAGCCCGAGTCCCTCAGCATGCAGCGAGCTTTCTCAACAATTGTTCGGTTGGCTCGCTCCGCTACACCATTCTGCTGACTACTGTACGGGATGGTAGTCTGATGCCGGATCCCATGAGTTTGCAGAAGGTCCTGTAAAGCACGATTCATATATTCACCGCCATTGTCACTTCTAATACATTTTATTTTCTTGTTTGTCTCATTCTCAACAAGTAATTTAAAATGTTTAAATTTTTCAAACACCTCCTGTTTTGATTTTAAGAAATAAATGAATGTTTTTCTTGAAAAATCATCTATAAACGTTAGGAAATAACGAGCTCCACTCAAAGATTTCACAGGCATCGCTCCACATAAATCAGTATGAACTAAACCTAACACCTCTTTGGACCTATTTATAGAATTTTTAGGAAAAGGCAACTTCGTCTGTTTGCCTTCTATACAAGCAACACATGACTTATAATTGTCATTATTAAAATTAATACCAGAAACCATACCTTTCATGGCTGTCATACTCCTCGAGTTCAGATGTCCCAGCCTCCTATGCCAAACCTCTTGTGAAGCCATGTAGCTGTCAGCAGGTCCGCTGGCCTCCTCGCTAGCATCACTCTCCACACCATGTGTAGTCGTGCAGCCATCAGCTGATCCGCTGGTCACTCCGCTGTCACCGCTCTCCACACCCTGGGGTTCCATGGCACTCTCCAAAGCTGTACAACTCAAGGCAAAACCTAATGTGTCTAGTTGATAGACACCATTTACATATGTAGCTGTGGCTACGACCTCATTTTTATCAAAAATTTTACATTGTTTATTATTAAAAACAATTTGATAACCTTTTCTAGAAAGTTCGCTAACTGACAACAGATTTACAGATAATTTAGGAACATAATGAACATTACTAATAGTTTTTACACAATCTTTCAAATGTACCCTAACACTTCCGCAACCTACGGACGATAGTCTTTCTCCATTGGCAACATTCACTTCCAGCGAGTCTATTGTTCTAAAGTCAAACATCACGCTCCTCTCGTTACACATGTGATTGGTAGCCCCGGAGTCCACGTACCACACATCATTCCGAAGCCCGACCGATAGTGCCAACACCAGCGCCTTCTCTTTGGCCGAAGAGCTATCCTTCTTGAAAGGTTTCTTGTCACTGTAGTTATTCGAGGGACAATCCTTCTTGAGATGGCCGTGTTTCTTGCACTTGAAGCATTTAGGTCCACTTTGATGTTTCCTGGCAACAAGCGCTGACTCTCCGTGCATACCTTCATGTCTGTCATCACGTCGCTGAGATTCCTGGAGTAACTTGGTCTTCACTATTTCGCTGATCAGCTTTGCATTGGAGTTCTCTAAGGCCATGATCAGGGGGTCGTAGTCAGGTGTCAACCCGCTGAGCATCAGAACTGCAACAAACTCGTCATCCAACGGGAATCCGACGTCACTTAATTGTTGTGAGAGATCTGTTACCTTCGTTATATAACTTTCCATGGTGCCGCACTCGCTCAGCTTGGTCGCAAACAGCATCCGCATCAAACCAAGCCGCCTGCTTAAACCCTTATCCTCGAAAGCTTTATGCAAATTTTGCCATGCATCATATGGTGTCGCTGCATTTCTTACGTACTGGAAAACGCTGCTGTGGACAGATAAGCATATTGTCGTATATGAATACACATGATATATATAAATGGTGCACTGATGTAATAAGAATTAGTAATAAAGTACACTCAACTTAAACGGTCGTTTCACTGGGCGTCTCCCGCTCGATATGGCGACCCTGCCGGCCAAGACATTAAAGTAAACGCGTGCGCAAGCGCTCGGCGCGCTGCGTCGCGGCCTCTGTGGCTGCGATGTGAGTGAAATTAATAAAGACATTTCAAATTATAAAATGAACTGATGTAAATAAAAGTAAAAAAAAAAAAATACAATCATTAAGTCTCTACAATGACGTCTACGTCTACGTATTTACGTAAATTGAAAGCTGAGAGAGTATGAAAACAGAAGATTATAAGTAACGAGAGAGCCCAATGCTCAAAACTTAATTACTCGAGGATTTGAAGGTATGCGGCCGGGAGACGTTCGTGTCGTGGAAACTGGACAAAAAAAAAAAAAAAACGAAGATTTATCATCATAGTGACCATTGTGAATAAAATAAAGAAAAGCATCGGGTACCTGCGTGAGTAAATCCTGTGTCTACATCATCGTTGAAAGACAAAATTATAATTGATGAAAGTGTTTTTTTTTTTTTATCTTTAGTGTGCTAAACTTATTTTTTTTTGTTTTGTTTTTTGTAATATTAATATACGTAAGATGATATTTTTCTATTTCTAATGTCTGTGTAATTAAATGTAAGCAACTTACTAAGTAAATGTAGATTAATTAATATTCTGTCAATTTGACACATAATTGTGCACATGACATGGAAATAATTTTACTACTGTAATAATGATTTTGTAAAATGAGAGGTAGGTATGGAATTTTTGCCTTCGTTAAATGAAATTGAAATCGGTTTAAATAATATAAACACAGATTTAAGAAGCCTAGGAAAAAAACGAAGCGAAAGATTATCATATGTAAAACAAAAATATGAAGAAGCAATAATATTATATAACAAGTACGAGTCATTAATACAAACATCAGATAAAAAAGCAGAATTTATATTAGAAACAAATTTAATCTCTGATAAGATAATTTCACATTTCAAAAATATTACGGAATATTTTTCAAATTCTTCAAAGATGGATAGATTCGATATAAAAACTGCAACTTCCATAATACCAGAATTAGACGGGAAACAAATAACAATTGATAAACTAATCAATTCATCAGAACTATACCGTTCGTGCATTGATTCTAAAGACGAACCAATTCTAATTAATTTTATACTTAAAACCAGACTTGACCAACACTCAAAATTAAAACTCCAAAATAGATACGAATATTTCAGTGATCTTATTTCCGACATTAAAAAATACTTGATCACTAAAAAATCGCACACGTCGTTAATGACACAATTGACATCAGCTACACAAAGCGATTCAACAATAATACAGTTCGGTAATAGGTTAGAGACTTTATTTTCCGAATTAACAATTACACAAAGTGACGGATATAATGAGGCAAATATTATTTTAAAACCCATTAACGAAAAGATTGCGATTCGCCAATTTATTAATGGTCTGAAAAATAGGCGTATAAGCACAATTATTTCAGCCAGGAATTACAGTTCTTTGAGAGATGCTATTAGCGCAGCAGTCGAGGAGGACATCGAAGACTCGTCCCGACAGCAACAATCGATGACGGCTCTTCAAAATTTCAAAGGTGAGTTTACACATAGACACCCTAGACCACAATATACCTTTTCGAGAGGATATGCCACTCAACGTAGAGGACAGTTTAGACAGTTTGGCGGATATTTTAACAC
Organism: Agriphila tristella; assembly: GCA_928269145.1. NCBI lineage: Eukaryota > Metazoa > Arthropoda > Insecta > Lepidoptera > Crambidae > Agriphila > Agriphila tristella. The sequence goes on along the minus strand of OV743447.1, from coordinate 2,873,951 downwards.
ACCTCCAAGAAATAATTATTATAACCCGAATAAAGACTTTTCACCACGCTTTCCAAACAGTTCGCAACAGACACACAGTAACTTTTATAGAAACAATAATAACAATAGAAATTTCAGAAACACACACAGAGGAAACTCTTACCGAGCCCAAGGTGGACATAGTCAATGCCATTTCAAAAACAAGCATGCCCATATAACAACTCAAAACGATCATTTACAACAGAATTCAGAATGTTTTCGTCCCTCAACGGAATAAACAGCATTATATATGCAGTACTGAATCCAATTATATTATAAAATTGTTTGTACGTAACCACATAAAAAGATTTTTAGTTGACACAGGTGCAAACCTATGTCTCATAAGAAAAGAGTCAATTCAACATCAGCAACACAATTCCCTAAATACAACAAATGTTAAAGGCATAGGAGGAAATATAGAAACTTTAGGTAGCTTGTATCTAAATTTATATATACCCAATTCTAGAGTATATTTAAAACAAGAGTTCCAAATCGTTAATAGTTTGCCGATAAATATAGATGGAATTCTCGGAACCGATTTTATCTCAAATTACATTTCTTCCATAAATGTCTCTAGAAATTACATTACTCTGTGCTACAAACAATTAAGTTTTAAAATAAGGCTTAGGCATCCGAATCACAATGTAAACAATGGCACGATTCAGGCGACTCGTTCACAATCACAATCGAAGCCCATGCCGATTTCCGAGACTCGCGTAAATGAATTTACTATAGAGCCACGATGTGAGCATATATTTTTTGCACACGTGAACGCTCCAAACTATAACGAAGAAAAAGATTATGTATTATTTTCTGCGGAATTGAAACCGGATTTATTTTTAGCGAGTTCGATAGTTAAAATCATAAACGGAAAAATTCCAATTAAATTATTAAACACTAGTGAAAAACAACATACTTTAAAAAATTATGAACCCGATTTAGTACTTTTAGATGACTATATCGCATGTAATTTCAGTAATTCAGAGAATAAGTCACATAGAACTGAAACAATCTTGCAACAAATAAATTTAAACCATTTAAATACGGAAGAAAAACAATCAATGGAACAAATATGTTCAAAATATTCAGATATATTTCATTTAGAAGGTGATCAAATACTTATAAAGAATGAAACATCAGACAAAATGGAAAATATTTATTTAATATTGTTAGTAAATTTAAGTACCTAGGTAAAATATGTTTGTTCAAGATAATGTTTTGTAAATGATTTGCTTTGTTGTTATATAGAGTATCTTTTAACAAAATATAAGTTTAGTTTTTAAGAAAAACCTGTAATTAAGAAAAAAATGTGTAATTCTAGCATTTATTTAATTTGTAAAACAACAGGTACCTGCTGTTGTTAAGAAAATTTCACGTTTATTATTCTTTTTTTTTACCTATATGTTGAACTTTTTTTTTTCTGTTTTTTTTTTTTATTACCCCGGTGGTGTCGTATATGAATACACATGATATATATAAATGGTGCACTGATGTAATAAGAATTAGTAATAAAGTACACTCAACTTAAACGGTCGTTTCACTGGGCGTCTCCCGCTCGATAATATTTTAGCTAAAGCCTTTTGATTCTTCTTTGCGTCCTGGCTACCAGCCGCCGACTCTATGCACTCAAGGAGGTCTTCATGCATTAATACCATTCTAAGCTCGAACTTCCAATTGTTCCAGTTATCGATGCCGCGTAGTTTACTGATTGGTATCGACGACGATGAAATAGTTGCACCGGACATCTTGTTGCGTTGACCACACCACGTTCTCAATCGAGGTTAAGTTGCCGAAATCTAATTTTACGTATTTTTCGCCGAAATAATAATTTGTATTGTAAAACAAGCCTACTGGGCCCATAACCTGATGGGTTAGGGCGAAAAATAATAAGTAATTGTTTAGATTCACAACGATTTTAATTTCAGTAAAAGCAGGGAACGGGCGAACAGCGAGAGGCGAACCACAGAGTAGGCAACAGTGTTGCCAGATGAGTGACATTGACATTTCGTTTACAAACCTAACAAGGACTTTTATAAATTTAAAAATCGTATTAAAGTCATATTAAAAATCATATTAAAAACCATATTAAAAATAATACGAGTATGAAAAATCATATGAAAAATCATATAAGCAATTAACATAGCAATAGCAATTAGCATGCTAGTAATGAAAATTAGCATGCTAATGAAATTAACGGTAATTCGCATTAATTTCCATTACTAGGAAGTATAGTTTGACTTTAAAATAAGGACTTTTATGATATTAAATATTTATTTAGTTAGAACAAAAAGATACGTACCTACTACCTATATAGGTAGATAGGTATATACCTATCTTGAATTTATACCTAAACTCTTGAATTTTTGCGGAACCCCTGAGAGCCTCTCGCGGAACCCTATTCGGGAACCGCTGCATTAGAATGCGGGTGCATCGTATTCCAATGCTTCTTGGAGCATTTGGCACCAAGTATATGTTAGGTGGCGACGAAGCATTTTGAGATTTTTCGTCGGACTCTTTTCTATATACCTAAAACTGGTGTGTATGTGTTCCTTGTGCTCTACGAAACACGAAACTGACGGTTTTAAGAGGAGGAAGTGGGGACACGCATAGCTGTGACGTCACAAAGATGGCGGCCGACCTTAACAAGTTTTTCTTCATTTCTCGAGTTCTATTGCATCAATTTCGTTGTTTGATATGTCATTTGAAAGCTTATATAACTGTCTATGATTGTTCTTTTGAAACCTACTAACTTAGTCTTGTCGTTTTTGAAATATTAACAAAAGTATGATTTTTTTTTCATAATTTTTTTCTTAGTTACAGGTATAAGCTAAATTAAAAAAATCATTTGTGTACCTTAGTTTGTTAGTTTATAATAAAAATAAAGTCAGTTTTGATATCTTCTCAGAAAAATATAAACATCATTGTAGTGCAATAATAAACAAACAAGTTGTTACCAATTCTGTAAGGAAAGTACTCATCTAGTTTTTTCAATTTCTTCTTTATTTCATCAAGTTTTTCTACATTTATCGAGTTCTACTGCATCAATTTCAATGTTTGATATGTCATTTGAAAGATTATATAATGTTCTATGATTATTCTATTGAAACCTACTAATTTAGTATTGTTGTTTTTAAAATATTAACAAAAATATGTTTTTTTTCATACACTCTTTCTTATTTAGCGGTATAACTAAATAAAGAGAAATATAAGTGTGTCTTAGTTTGTATGTTTATGTAGAACAAAAATTATGTCCATTTTATTACCTTTCCAGAAATATAAAGGTGATTGTAGTGCAATAATAAACAAACAAGTTGTGACCAATTCTGTAAAGAAAGTACGAATCTGATTTTTACCGCTGTTTTCACTATTGATTTGAAAATGATAAGTATTTAAGAGAAAAAGCTGTGCTTTTTACAAATTAAAGTATAAATCTAATATGTGTTTACTTTTTTATTATAATATCAGATGTAATATAATTTCATACTAGCGGCCGCCCACAGTTTCACTCGCGTGGTTCCCGTTACCGTGGGAATATCGGGAAAAAAAGTATTCTATGTTTTAATCTAGGCTATCTAATATCTGTGTGCCAAATTTCAACCAAATCCGTTCAGTAGTTTTTGCGTGATTGAGGAACAAACATCTAAACATCCAAACCCACAAACTTTCACATTTATAATATTAGTAGGATAGGATATTCATATTATAATATCACACATCCAGTAAATTAGAAGTAATATAAGCTTAGCTATTATAGAAACAATGTACAAAACAAAGTATTATTGTAATCTTAATAATAGTGCAAATAGAAACTATTCCCAATGTGTAATGAAAATTACTTATTTTTACGTAAATCACATTGTACAAAATAGAAAATAACAATGAAATAATGAATGAGATAATGTTGACATAATTGAATTATCGAGTTTAGTGAACAGAGCATAGCAAGCAACATATACTACTCATTAACATCCATAATGTTATGCTGATTAAAATATTTCTTTTTGCAGCGTCAATCAAACACACAGGCTCGTGGTAGACTGGTTTATTGCATAGAAGACAGAGTGATTCACATCTACCTGCGTAAACAGTAATATTAATATCTAACACCTTTCCCCTTTTTAAGTCTTAAAGTACACAATAACTTATAACTAATACAATATTAGAGCATATTACAATTGTTGTTTCTTAGACCGATTGTAAGCACGTATCTCTCGCGCGGACGCTCCGGGCGCAGGGTTAGCTGGCGATCCAACCGCCACATTCGACCCGGGCGATGCGTGAGGTGGCGTTTCGGAACAATCGCTTGCCTCCCCCGCGCCCTTTGCGTCTTCAAATGTGTCGTCGGCATCGCTTTCAGCAGTAGTGCTATCCCTCAAATCATTGTCACCCGGCGGCGGCGCAGGGGCCGTATTCAAACTAGTTCGTGATAAGGAATGACGGTTAATATCTTTTACTGGTATTATTTGATCTTGGTGACGTTTCCATTCGACACCGTTTCCCATATCGACTCTAAATGAAACAGGGCCAGTTTTACGTACTATTTCCCCTGCAGACCACTTTTCGCCCCTAGCGGTGTAGTCCCTTGTGAGCACTGAGTCGCCGTCACCTGGCGCTGCTGAGCGCGCTCGACCGCGCGGGATACGTCGGGTCGCAGCGCGTCGAGGCGGCCCCGCAGCCGGTGCCCCAGTAAGGCTACCGCAGGTGCAACACCCGTTGTTGCCTGTTCGCAATTCCGATATTGAAACAAAAATTTATTTAATGCTTGGGACACATTCTCACCTTCTACTAAGGCCCGTTTAATTGCTTTTTTAATTATTTTTACTGCGTTCTCCGCGGCGCCGTTGCCTTGCGGGCGATACGGTGCCGACGTCACATGTTTGATACAATTATTCGCGCAATAGACCTTAAACTCCTGCGAAAAAAAAGGTGGTCCATTGTCTGTAACCAGTTGCGACGGTAGACCAAATCTTGCAAAAATGGACCTTAAAACATTTATAGTAGCCGATGCGTCTGTCCGCGTCATCGCTATCGCCTCGATCCACTTGGAGTGGGCATCGATTATTATTAAATACTTTTTACCTGCACAATCCCCGAAATCGGCATGTAAACGCTGCCATGGAGTGCTGGGAAACTCCCAAGGGTGTAACACAGAGTGAGGCGGTGCGTCTCGCACTGCCCGACACGCCTCACACATTTTACCGATACTTTCAGTGTCCGGACACGAAAGTGGCGGCGGCCGAGCGGTGGCGGGGCGGCGCGGCAGCGGAGCGGCGGCGGGGCGGGGCGATGAGAACGTGGGCACGAAACTTAGCGGTCGGTCAGCCGCGCTAGTAGTGTTGTGACAGATGGGCTAAATACCATTAAGGGCCCGTGGACCTACCGATTTGACCTACTGGTAGGACCACGGTATACCACTAAAGTAACTTCTTATTTTTTTTTATTTCTATTGATGTGTCAAATGTGATGTTGCTATGGAAACAATTTCTTGTTAAATCAATACCGAAAAATATTCAAAGGACGAAATATATCCTATGTCTAAAAATTTTATTTAGTTCGAAAAAATGGTCTAAGTTTAGGCGTTAACTAGTTTCAAAACCGGATTCTTTGCTCATCTTGTGTTTTTTAAATGATGTCCAAGATGCCGACATCCATACTGAATAAATAGGTACTACCTAGTAATCAAACAGACACTATTATATTATTCAACACAACACTACTGTAATCGCGGGCTACCAAATCCAACTAGTTTGTTCATTTGTTTTCGTCGCTCTCCTCCCGCCCGTGCATCGCTCGTCGCCCCGCTCTGCCACCGCCCGTTTCGTGCGCGTCTCCATACTGTGCCATACTGTTGAATGCATCGCCGCCGCTCCGCTGTCGCGCCGCCCCGCTGCCGCTCCGCCGTCGCAGTTTTCGTGCCCGGACACTCAGTGTCCGGACACGAAAGTGGCGGCGGCTGAGCGGTGGCGGGGCGGCGCGACAGCGGAGCGGCGGCGGGGCGGGGCGATGAGAACGTGGGCACGAAACTTAGCGGTCGGTCAGCCGCGCTAGTAGTGTTGTGACAGATGGGCTAAATACCATTAAGGGCCCGTGGACCTACCGATTTGACCTACTGGTAGGACCACGGTTTACCACTAAAGTAACTTCTTATTTTTTTTTATTTCTATTGATGTGTCAAATGTGATGTTGCTATGGAAACAATTTCTTGTTAAGTCAATACCGAAAAATATTCAAAGGACGAAATATATCCTATGTCTAAAAATTTTATTTAGTTCGAAAAAATGCTCTAAGTATAGGCGTTAACTAGTTTCAAAACCGGATTCTTTGCTCATCTTGTGTTTTTTAAATGATGTCCAAGATGCCGACATCCATACTGAATAAATAGGTACTACCTAGTAATCAAACAGACACTATTATATTATTCAACACAACACTACTGTAATCGCGGGCTACCAAATCCAACTACTTTGTTCATTTGTTTTCGTCGCTCTCCTCCCGCCCGTGCATCGCTCGTCGCCCCGCGCCGCCACCGCCCGTTTCGTGCGCGTCTCCATACTGTGCCATACTGTTGAATGCATCGCCACCGCTCCGCTGTCGCGCCGCCCCGCTGCCGCTCCGCCGTCGCAGTTTTCGTGCCCGGACACTCAATGTCTTTGTCTAACGAAGGCCGCGAATACATAATTACGCGCTAAGTTCTTCATTTTGACGATGCCCAAGTGACCCTCGTGAATTTCACTAAGAACTCCTTTATATAAAGACGGAGGTATTATTATTCTGTATTTGTAAATAAGACACCCTAAATCTAAAACTATTTCATTTTTCCTAGAGAAATATGATTTTTCTTCGTCGCAACTTGCTACCGATGGCCAACCAAACAACACATATCCTATGATTTTACTCAACAATACGTCTTTTTTTGTTTCTTTGGCAACTTCTTTATAATCGACTGGTACATACTCTTGTACTAAGTTCAGATAGCTTACTTGATCAGACGGGCGCCGCTCTGTCGACAGCGGCAAGCGGGACAATGCGTCAGCTGGCCCGTTATCTTTCGAACGTATGAACTCAACAGAGAAATCATACGCGGCCAAACGCGCCGCCCATCGCTGCAACCGACTGGCAGCCGTTTGCGGGATCCCTCCCTTTTTCCCAAAGATGTACGTTAACGGCTGATGGTCGGTGCGCAAAACAAAACGCCTACCAAATAAATACTGATGGTGTCGAGTTATACCAAAAAATATGGCCAACGCCTCCTTGTCTAGTTGACTATAATTTCTCTCTGCTGAGTTCAAAGTTCGAGAAACACAACTAACGGGTTTTTCTGTACCATCCGGGAAGCGGTGAGCCAACACAGCTCCGACGCCGTACGCGCTGCTGTCCACAGAGAGCACCAGAGGGCGGCCCTCCGAATAATGTGCCAGTATGCGCTCACTTAACAATACACGTTTGCATTCTATAAATGCCTTTTCACAATTGGCGCACCACGCCCATTTCCTATCTTTTTTTAATAATGCGTGCAAAGGTTCCAACATAATACTTAGATTCGGTATAAATTTACCGTAGTAGTTAAGCAACCCTAAAAAACTTTTTAACTGAGTTAATTTTTCCGGTCGTGGTGCATCAGATATAGCTTTTACTTTCATCGGATCCGGATGTAAACCTAGTTTGTCGATAATGAAACCTAAATATTTAACATTGCTTTTCAAAAATGAACATTTATTTAACTTTACTGTAAATCCCATGTCTCTCAGTCTAGTGAGAACGGCCCTTAAGTTGCTTAAATGTTCCGCTCGCGAGGGCCCTGTGCAACAGACGTCATCTAAATATACAACACAACCAGGGACCCCTCGCAACGTCTCTTCCATCAATCTTTGAAATTTTTCCGGAATACAAGATAATCCGTACGGGGTACGGCGATACACGAACGTGCCAAGGTGTGTGGTTATGGCTGTACACGGCTGGGACTCCTCGCTAAGGAGGCATTGTTCGTACGCATGAGTAAGGTCAATTTTCGAATACTCTTCACCCCCGCTTAAGGCTGCAAACAACTCTTCGATGCGTGGGAGTGGGTAAAAATCTCTTTTTAATTTCGGATTAATGGTAATTTTATAATCACCGCATATTCGTATATCACCGTTCGCTTTCACTACTGGGACAATAGGGGTTCCATACTGTGAGTGCTCCACCCTGTAGGTGGTACCCTCGGCCTCGAGCCGCTCGAGCTCCCGGCCCACGCGCGCGCGCAGCGCCAGCGGCACGGGCCGCGCACGCACGTACACCGGCTCATGGTCACTAAGTTGTAAAGTAATTTTCTGTTTACAAGTACCCAATTTGTCTGTGAAGACCTCAGGGAACTCCACTGTTAAGCGAGAAACAAAATTATCCTCTACGATTTCATTAAAACTGATTTGTTTAATGTTTAAAGCCCGAATCCATTCCCGGCCCAGCAGTGGACGTCCGCCATTTTTTATTACATAAAGTGACAAATTGGATACCTTAACATCGCCTAATTCTACTTCTACATCGATGCAGCCGAGCGATTCGATACGGGAACCGGAATAGCAACGCAGTAACAGATTATCTGGTTTTAATGATTTATTTGTGAAATGACTTTTATAATATTGTTCACTAACTGCTGAAATTCTACTTCCCGTGTCTATCTCGCATTCCACATACTGGCCGTCGATTTTCACAAAAATCAAATATGGTTTGTTACCTTTAGCCACCAAACCGATATTGTAAAAATCCTCGTCCTCCGCCGAATCACATTCACTCACATAATTATGCCCGTACGATCGGCTTCCGCCGCCGCGAATCTCACTGCACATAACTTTCAAGTGGCCACGTTGGTTACACTCGTCACAGTTGTATTTAGCGAAACGGCATCTATCGGGCCTGTGCCCCTTGCCGCACCGCCAGCATCGCACCGCTGCGCCGCCCGCGCCGCCGCCGCGTTGCTGCGGGCGCGCCGAGCCCGAGCCGGCCCAGCCAGCCGCTCCGCCGCCGCCGCCGCGCCGCCGCGCGCTCGTGGTCGCCTGGTGCATGCCCTCGCCGTCGCCGCTCACACCCGTGGTTGCCGCAGCCGCCGCTCCCGTGGCGCCACTCACCTCCGCGTGTCGCTCGGCCGCCTCCAGCGCGAGCGCTAATTCCACAGCCTCTTTGTATGTGATCGACTTTTCAGCAAAAATACGCGATCTCATAGCCTCGCTTGCGAGCCCAGACACGAACTGATCGCGTAAGTTTTCCTCCAATGTGGCACCGAAATTGCAAGTCGTGGCGAGATGTTTCAAGTTTTGCAAATATTCTGTCAATGTTTCACCAATCTTCTGTCTTCGTAATCTGAACACGTGCCTTTCGGCTATCTCCGATCTTTGTGGTTCCAAGTGATCCGCCACCAGTTTCACTAGATCATCAAACGATTTTGATTCTGGATGGTCGGGCGAGCACAAGTCACACATTAACGAATAAGTAGCCTCACCGACCACCGTTATTAACAAAGGCACATGAAGTTCGACCTTGACTTCGTTTAACAAAATGTATTGTCTAACACGCCGAACATATGGATGCCACTGCTTAGAATTTAAGTCAAATGGTTCTAATTTCCCGATAGGCATTTTAAAAACACGATAATGTCGAAAACGGCAAAAAAAATATCACACGCGTTAATTAGTTCGCTGACCGTCTCGTCGCCAGTGCAGCGTCAATCAAACACACAGGCTCGTGGTAGACTGGTTTATTGCATAGAAGACAGAGTGATTCACATCTACCTGCGTAAACAGTAATATTAATATCTAACACTTTTCTAATATGGCATACTCCTTTCAGTAAGTATACGTTTCTGCTTTGAGCGTGCACAGTCGCATTTCATTGTCAGGCAGTCTGTCTTACACTGGCACGATATGAGCTTGATATCTTGGTAATTTCAGTTTGTCTAGGTTTTTAACATTTGAGAAAACCGGTGGTAATTTAATTACCACCTTCTAGAGAAGTCAGAAGCACCATCTACACAGAGCTAATTACCAGACTTATTTGGAAAACTGCGAATATCCCGATCCAAACCCTACTCTTACCAGAAAAATGTGGCTGGAGTTATATAACAATTCCCTAATTCCCATCACAAGCTTGAAACCTCCATCCAATATGTCTGCAAGATATCGAGCTCATATCGTGCCAGTGTAAGACAGACTGCCGGAAGACGAAATGCGACTGTGCACGCTCAAAGCAAAAACGAATGATAGGATTGGAAAAGAATTAATTATGTTTTAATCAGCATAACTTTCTTGATGTTGATGAGTAGTACTTATATGTTGCTTGCTATGCTCTGTTCACTAAACACATTATGTCATTCATCATTTCCCTACTTAATAAGTGATTTTCACTACACATTGGGAATAGTTTTTATTTGCACTGTTATTATAGGTTACAATAAATAATACTTTGGTTTTGTACATTGTTTTTTATAATAGCTTAGCAAGTACATCTAAATTGCTTGATGTGTCATATTGTAATACATATAAAAGTAAACGTATATTATGTATACTGTAATTTGTAAAAAGTACAGCTTCTTTTTCACAGCTCTTAAATACTTACCATACCATCAGATGAGTACTTTCTTTACAGAATTGGTCACAACTTGTTTGTTTATTATTGCACTACAACTATGTTTATTTTTCTGAGAAGGCAATAAAACAGACTTTATTTTTTGTTAAAAACATACAAAATTAGGTACATTTATGTTTCTCTTTATTTAGTTATACCGGTAAATAAGAAAAAGTGTATGAAAAAGAATCATATTTTTGTTAATATTTTAAAAACAACAAAACCTAATTAGCAGTTTTCAAAAAAACAATCATAGACAATTACATACACTTTCAAATGGCATATCAAACAACAAAATTGATGCAGTAGAACTCTAGAAATGAAGAATAACTTGATGAAATAAAGAAGAAATTTAAAAAATCTGATGAGTACTTTCTTTACAGAATTGGTCACAACTTGTTTGTTTATTATTGCACTTCAATCATGTTTATATTTCTGTGAAAGTAATAAAACGGACTTTATTTTTTGTTAAGAACTAACAAACTTAGGCACATTTATTGTTCTCTTTATTTATAGTTATACCGGAAAATAAGAAAAAAATTATAAAAAAACATATTTTTGTTAATATTTCAAAAACGACAAACTTAAATTAGTAGCTGTCAATAAAGCAATCATAGACAATTATATAACCTTTCAAATGACGTATCAAACATTGAAATTAATGAAGTATAACTCGAGAAATGAAGATAAATTTCATTAAATAAAAAGAAAATGAAAAAAAAATTATGAGTACTCTCCTTACAGAATTGGTCACAACTTGTTTGTTTATTATTGCACTACAATGATGTTTATATTTTTGAGAAGATATAAAAACGCACTTTATTTTTTATTATTAAATTACAAACTCAGTTACACAAATCTTTTTCTATATTTAGTTTAAACCTGTAAATAATAAAAAGTTTATGAATAAAAATCATATTTTTGTTAATATTTCAAAAACGACAAAACTTAATTAGTAGGTTTCAAAAGAGCAATCATAGACAATTATAAAACCTTTCAAATGACATATCAAACAACGAAATTGATGCAATAAAACTCGAGAAATGAAGAAAAACTTGTTACGGTCGGCGCCATCTTTGTGACGTCATAGCTATGCGTGTCCCCACTTTCTCCTCTTAAAACCGTCAGTTTCGTGTTTTGTAGAGCACAAGGAACACATACATACTAGTTTTAGGTATATAGAAGAGAGTCCGACGAAAATCGTGAAGGAGACGACTTATTAAATATTTGCCTCCTGACTAATCAAGACAGTTGTTCACGGTAAGTTCTGCCGAGGTAGCCACCACTACAATAAAAGTCTCAGCTTCACACAACCAAGATCGCGCCTATTTCAATTATCCCACATATTGTTCAGTTGCGTAGACACTTGTACCACAAAACTGCACCAATTTTAAGACACAATATCCACTATGAGTCAATTTGCAAATAATTAAAATAGACACCAAACTGAACAAGACAAAATGGCGCCAAAAACTCGACATTTCGTCTTTTTGAAAAAAGCAAATGAGTGGGCGCATTCTGCCAGACAAATTTTAAGTAATCGATCGCCACGCCATGGCCATAGAGTAATTTTAAACCATATGGAAAGTATAATTTTATTTGTATAGAATCATTAAGGTGCGGGCACATTTGTCTGACACCACGCGTCGTTAACGCGCCGTCAGATGAAAATGGTTTTCAGAGTAAATGTGGCGTCAGACAAATGTGCCCGCACCATAATACCTAAGCCACCTACGCGATAGAAAGAGAGGCAACTACTAGGTAAGTGAATGTTTAAGAGCGAAGAGAGCGCTGCGCTGGCACTGGGTTAGGAACCGACTGAACCCACTTTTTCGCCTTTCTTACCCGTAGCACAACCGCGTGACACTACCGGTAGTGCCTTGGAGAAGTGCTATTCCCTTAAGCACTACCAGTTGTGCCATTGGGACATTTATAATCCCAGTGAAACAACCAAGCGATGCCAGTAATGCCATGGGGAAATGCTAATCCCTTCAGCACTACCAGTTGTGCCATTGGGACATTTATAATCCCAGTGAAATGACCAAGCGATACCAGTAGTGCCATGGGGAAATGCTAATCCCTTCAGCACTACCATCTCTCCTTTGCTATTTCTGCTCTATGTAAATGACATCGCCCCTGTAACTAAAACAAAAGTATACTGTTTGACGACGATATATCTATAGTAGTAGCATCCGACATTGAAGCCTCCATAGCACAACACGAGATAGACATCATTGAAGCTTTGACATTAATTACTAACTGGTTACAAAATAATAATCTTAAGGGGCCCTTCCTCCAATTTAAGGATTCTAGATGGAGTAATTTTAATAGTAAACACCATTTGAAAATTCTGAAAAATAAATATGGTATAGATGTCACCGGAAATTAAAAAGAACCGCAAATTTATAAATTACCTAGGATATTTATAAACTTTCGTTGGATTCTAAACGAGAGATAAATTGTATTAGTTTATGTCCACATTGTCGCTAATTGATAAACTTAAACGCAATTTATATTTATATCCTTCCTCTCCACCGCCAATGTTCGCCACGGAACATAAACAAACCAGTTGCACATGTGTGTTTTTGTAAAGTTTCTAATGTTGTTACTGTGTTGGAACTGTGAAAATAGTTTTATTTTGCTAAAGTTGCTAAAGTAGACCCATAATGAGCGACCTAGAAGCTGCGGACAGCCAAAATGGTGAAGATAGTGCGGTAAATGCTAGAAAATTTGTCGATGAGTTAAATTTACCAGAGCTACGAAAGCTTTATAGTGGCCATGACCAAAATAGTAAGTTTCCTAGAAAATTTATAAACTTGCGGATCTTATTATCTTCCGGTGACATAATTATATCGTCGGCAAACAGTATACTTTGGTGTTTAGTTACAGGGGCGATGTCATTTACATAGAGCAGAAATAGCAAAGGAGAGATGGTAGTACTGAAGGGATTAGCATTTCCCCATGGCACTACTGGCATCGCTTGGTTGTTTCACTGGGATTATAAATGTCCCCATGGCACAACTGGTAGTGCTGAAGGGATTAGCATTTCCCCATGGCACTACTGGCATCGCTTGGTTGTTTCACTGGGATTATAAATGTCCCCATGACACAACAACGGCATTAGGCCAATAGATATCATAAGTCCGGCTAAAAAAATTGTTATTCCTCTAGTTAAATTAATCAATAATAGCGTTAATAGTTCTAGGTACCCTGACGATCTTAAGAAAAGTATTATTCGTCCTATATATAAGCAAGGTAGTCATGGCGATTACTCTAATTATAGACCAATTTCGATATTGCCTATAATAGATAAAGTAACTGAAAAGTTCATTAGTGGACAAATCCAAGAGTTCTACCATGATAACAATATACTGTCACCTAACCAATATGGTTTCCAACCCAAGAAAAGCACAACGTTACTTCTGTCTAAGTTCACTGATGATATCAATTCCCACTTAAATGAAAGAAAACAAGTACTTATAGCTTTTATAGATTACAGCAAAGCCTTTGATGCGCTGCGTTATAGTACCTTATTGGAAAAGCTCGAAATGACAGGAATAAGGGGTCCATTGCTTAAGTGGAGTTCCGACTACCTTAAAAATCGTACTTATCAGGTAAAAGTTGCTGACACATACAGTGACACTAAAAATGTCACTGAAGGCACTGCTCAAGGATCAGTCCTCGGTCCTTTACACTATTTAGCATATGTTAATGATATCAACAACATAATTAAGAAGTGCACAGTGTACCAGTTTGCGGACGATACCTGTTTAATAGCGGCAGACCGTGACATACGAATTGCGCAAAATCATCTTCAGCATGATTTGTCACTGCTAAACGATTGGTCACATGATATGGGACTTGTACTAAACGGGAAAAAAAACTAAACTCTTGCACATACATTTAAGTCACAATCATACAAACCATGACGTCTCAATAGTAATACACAATCACGATTGTATGCACAATAAAGTATCATCCTGCCAATGCAAACCAATAGAAACGGTGCAACAGCAAAAATATTTAGGTCTAACAATTGACAACCGTCACAACTGGGGTCCTCATGTCGAATCTGTCTGTCAAAAACTTCGTGCTCTATTAGCTAAATTTGTCATAATAAAAAATAAGGTACCGTTCCAAGTTCTATTGATCTTGTACAAAACATTGGTAGATCCTATAATCTCATATGGAATTTCAAGCTATGGACGCACCTTTAAAACCTATTTAGATAAAATATAAAATCTACAATTACGAATATTAAAGCTTATAGTTTCTAAGAAAGTAAGAAATATATATAAAGATAAGTATGACGAACTCTTTAGGTACTGCAAGGTCATGTCGGTTCATGACAAAGTGAATTATGCAATTCTAACTGAACAACTCGATAACGTTGTTTCCTTGCCGAGGATTAGTCATAGAATACAAACAAGACAGATCACGCAGAAGAAACTTCTCAATGGTCGCTCAAATAACTTTTACGGAAAGAGAAGTTTTTCTTGTCTTCTTCCTGCGATAATTAACAATCTACCCAAAGAATTACGGGTTATTCTGGATGATCATGAACACAAAAGTACGAAGCTAAAACTGAAAAAATATTTTTCTACTAAAAAATTGCCTTAGAATTTATCGTATTCAATAAACAGTCAGCTTTTCCTAACATCATCCTGTGCACGCGCGTCGACCGTGACCATTCACTCCTTACTTTGTGATTCACACACTAACTTTGTTCTATCGAGCCCTCCTCGGCTCGGTAAAACCGTGTTACCGGTATTCCCATCTGTGAACGCAAGTGCTTGTGGGTGTACCGACACTATCTGAGCGAACGGACTTTAGGTAACCGGTTGCTAGACTGATGCGCGCACGACGCGAGTGAACAGCGTTGTACTTGCCAGTTGGACCTTTTTGTTCTACTTGTTTTTATCAACAAATTTTACTAATGAAAATTACTGACGCAAACCATCGGCGTTTTTAGATAGGGTCTAACTGGCCAGAACAATTAAATATTGTGCCCATTATTTTTTAAATCTTGGAATAATACACAGGTTGGTCAAAAGTTCTGTTACTGAGTTTCTTTTTCGATTACTGGCCATTAAAACAAATGAAAAGAAAAAATAAAAATGACATATTATTGACAGTTTTATAAGCTATAATTCCATACCACACGTATATCATATTTTGTTTATTTCACCATGGAATGGGGGTTGAAGGAGAATCGTGTCGCTGTAATTGCTCTGCACAAATGTGGGCAGCCACCGAATATGATTTTCAAGTTGCTACAAAAGTTGAAAATCAACAAGCAATTTATTTATCGCACTATCCATAGGTACAGTAATACCTTGACCGTCGATGACCGAAAAAGATCAGGAAGACCACGCACCGTTCGGACACCAGCTGTGATCAAGACAGTGAAGGCGAGAATCACGAGAAATCCCGTCCGGAAGCAAAAGTTATTGGCAATACAGATGACTGTGAAGAGAAGTTCCCTTAAAAAAATTATCAATGATGACCTTGGGCTTCACGCTTACCGTAGACGAAAGGGCCATCTGCTAAACGCACGATTGAAGGCTATGAGGTTAGCACGAAGTCGCGCTCTACTAAAGCAGTACGCACAAAACGGCCATCGAAAAATCTTGTTTACTGATGAAAAAATCTTCACAGTCGAAGAAAATTTTAACCGTCAAAATGATAGAGTATACGCTAAGAATAGTAAAGAAGCCAGCATGATTGCTCCGAGGGTCCAACGAGGTCACCACCCCTCATCAGTGATGATTTGGCTGGGGCTGTCCTATTCAGGGCTAAGTAAGGTTCATTTCTGTGAAAAAGGTGTGAAAACTGGCGCTAGAGTCTATCAAGATACCGTTCTGGAACCTGTTGCCAAACCCTTAAGCCACACTTTATTTCAAAACCAGCCATGGGTCTTCCAGCAGGACTCTGCCCCTGCGCACAAAGCAAAATCTACACAAGCATGGTTTCGGGCTAACAAAATTGATTTTATCGCGCAGGAAGAATGGCCATCCTCCAGCCCAGACTTAAATCCTCTGGATTATGCCATATGGCAACTTATTGAGGAGAAAGCATGTGCTAAGCCCCACATGAATCTCGACTCTCTTAAACGCGCTATTCTCAAGGCAGTCGCAGAATTGGATATGGTGGTAGTTCGTGCTGCCATCGATGACTGGCCTCGTCGTCTAAAGGCGTGTATTCATGCCAGAGGCGGTCATTTCGAATAATTTTAATACATGATAATCTTAAATATTTGTGCTTTCATTTGGTATACAAGGTGTTTGGTAAAAGCCTTATAAAGCCGAATATGGCAGATAGGGACCATCAAACTGAACAACTTTTACTATGGGACCAACTCAGAAATCGCGAAAAAAAAATCAGCTGTTTCATACAAAAAATAACAACGAAAATATCAAAATGTATGAAACAGCTGTTTTTTTTTTCGCGATTTCGGAGTTGGTCCCATAGTAAAAGTTGTTCAGTTTGATGGTCCCTATCTGCCATATTCGGCTTTATAAGGCTTTTACCAAACACCTTGTATAATTCATTGTAGCATTATTTGTAAATTTAGTATTATTCATGTTTTCCATAGTTACAGAACTTAGTAACCAACTAGGTATATACCTATATATGTTTTTTTTTAATTTATAGTAATGAAGCAAATTGTATATATTTTTTTTCAATACTGCTTAGTTATATTTGGATTAGCATTTCCCCATGGCACTACTGGCATCGCTTGGTTGTTTCACTGGGATTATAAATGTCCCAATGGCACAACTGGTATTGCTGAAGGGATTAGCATTTCCCCATGGCACTACTGGCATCGCTTGGTTGTTTCACTGGGATTTTAAATGTCCCCATGGCACAACTGGTAGTGCTGAAGGGATTAGCATTTCCCCATGGCACTACTGGCATCGCTTGGTTGTTTCACTGGGATTATAAAATGTCCCAATGGCACAACTGGTGGTGCTGAAGGGAATAGCACTTCCCCAAGGCACTACCGGTAGTGTCACGCGGTTGTGCTACGGGTAAGAAAGGCTTTTTTCGCCGAGAACCGAGACCGCGAATAAAAAGCAGTCTCGACCGAGACCGAAATATTTGTTCTCTCTTTAAATTCTTCCTAAAATAATTATATGTGCGAAAGTCCGTTTGTTTGTTTGTTACGCCTTCATGTCTTGACTTGACTCCTGAACCGATCATCATGTTTGCATACACTATGTCGGGGACTCAGGGTACAGACAGAGGACATTAGCATCGTTGCGCGTGCAAAGGTCGCTTTGTGTTTTTTACCCATTTTGGGTTTTTTATGCAGTTTTAATCGTTATTCTACTTTTGCACGCGCAACGACGATAGGATACCTACCTTTCATCTCAAAAAAAATTTGTTCCCGACCCGAGGGATAATAATAAACGTTTCCACTTAGACTAAGTCGCGGGCGGTCGCTAGTGTTGCTATAAGTGGCGAATATTGACAAAAAACACATTTAATTTAATCAAGATTCTTTATTTAAACATAAAAGACAAAAATTAAAAAAACATTCACATTCATTTGTGAAACTAAATCAGGTACAATACAACAAGTCAACAAACAAATTACCAGATGACTGAAATCAACAATTTTGATTTGATTATTACAGTGAGGCATGCGTCAGCGTGTGCCCTTGTGGCATGCGTTAGTTCCAACGACGCTTGCCTCAGCGAAAAGGGAAGCGCAAGACGAAAGCTCACGAGTGTAATCTCAGGCCTACGTAAGGTAGAGACACGATGTAACCGCCTCTGTGGTCTAGTGGTTCACCCACTTGTGTACGACGCAGGGGTCCCGGGTTCGATTCCCAGGGGGGTACAATTTGTACTCAGTTTGATTGGTGTTAGGGCTTATTTCAAGTCCGCCTGACTAGCTACAACCATCTTACCTAAGTCTACGCCATAACAACAATTTAAAAATTGTTGTATTCCGTCCGGAAGGTAATATAGCCAGTTCCTCAGTGGTGAGGATTCCGGGTGTAGTGCGCTTCCACCTTCGGCCTTATCGTCACTTAACATCAGGTGAGGTGAAGGCAAACACTGCCCCGATGTGCATAAAAAATACCAACAATAAATTAAGTCTGTGTGAGTATGTGTTCCTGCGGGCGCCTACTGCTCCCTCGCGCGCGCCCCTCCCGCCGCCACACCCGCGCCTACACGCCCGCTACACCTACTCACGCGCGGCTCTATAGCTGCACTATCAACACACGTACTCAACAACGATACTCAACGACCCTTGCCTATAACGCACCGCGTTGGAATAGAGCTCAGACCCCCTAGCCAAAGTAACATTTGCAAATTTTCGCTATCGCTTCGCTTCGAAACATGTATGGATTTGACGTTTTACAATTCGATAGTTAACGAAACCTTATGTCAATCCCATACATGTTTCGAAAGCGAAGCGATAACGAAAATTTGCCAATGTTACTTTGGCTAGGCCCTCTGTTATTGACTCGTTGAACGTATTACGTGTGATTGGTAGTTGGGACCCTTTGTGCGCAGAAAGACACTTTCTCGATTCGTCACATGAGATATTGGCTAGTTTATCAAATAGCAACATTAGGGCCCGTATTTATAAACCACTCTCAATACCGATCTCAAGAGCGATCTCAGCTGATACGCTCTCAAGATGTGAGCAGCATCTTAAGTTGGATATTAATTAATAGTCAGATATCAAGGGCGTATCAAATGAGATCGATCTCAGCTCTTAAGATCAATCTTAAGAGCAGGATCTTAAGTTCACGGTGGTCTTTATACAGTATTATGAAACTTTTGAATTAAGATTGAATGATTAACGTTTCGTTTAAGCTGTGTAGAATAATTAGCTCAAATTAAAAAAAAAAAAACAATAATTTTATAATTGTCTCATATTGCACATTAGTGCAAATCATTTTAGACAAGTGGTAAAATGTAATATTTATTTAAGTATATTACTTTATTTACACATAAATAAAATATCACTTTATTTTACTACGTCAGTTCAAGAAGACCGAAGTCTTGAATTATGTATTCTGTGGCTGTATGATGCAAATATGCCTTTGCCTTTTCTGTTTCATGGTAAAAAAACGGAAAAAAATTGGCGGCAAATTGTAATTGTTATTATGACTAATACATTTCCTAATATAGGTAAGTAATATCGTAATCAATATCATCATAATGATTAATTTCCTTTACTAGATTTTTAAAATCTATAGTTTTATCCACGTAAATCCACGAACATAGGTACAAACACATACGTAGCAGATCAATATAAAATGACATCCCTCTCTTTTTGCATAACTTTCCCGCGTGCGCACGCTCTCAAGTCACGGTTTTGCAGCACTTGGCGAACAGGCGCTCAATCATCATCTCAAGAGTGATCTCAAGTGCAGAGTTTTGTTTATTAATATGAGTGATCTCAGTTGATACCACGAACTTAAATCTGTACTTAAGTATGATCTATTAATTAGAACAGAATCTCGAGTATGATCTCAAGATAGCTCTCAACGTTGAGAGTGGTTTATAAATACGGGCCTAGGTTTAGGACACTTTCAGAATTGGTCATAATATCTCGTAGTCGATTTATACATAAGTATGTCACAATATGAATTTGGCAAATTAGTATCTAGACACATACCCTCACTTATACCTACTTATCTATTAAGTATTCTAGGTGTAAAAAAATAAGCAATAATATTATAGGAAGTCATTCTACCAATGAATCTGCAAAGTTTTGCAGTTTCATGGGAAGAATCACTTCCTATAATATTATCCTTCTTATAATGTTACAGTAAAAACACGTTCTTAGGTAAAACTCGCATTTACTAGTAAGAACTAATTTTAACTGAATCGTTCATTAAAAACTAGTTTTTCTGTAGGTAACATATACATTGGGAATAAAACTAGAAGGTTAAATAAAAATTTTAATAACCAAAAATCTATTTTTTTATTTTATCTCGCTACAATTTTCGATAAAAAATATTATACTTAACTTAAAATCTATTACTTCTAAACTAAACAGACATTTCTTAATAATGTAGTACGTAAGTATTATTATATTAGTACGTAGGTATTTTTATCATCTCGATTAGCTTAATAGCCGCCTTTTTAATAAAATTTATGCCAAATTTTAATGTTTTGTGTGCCCTAAGCCCTAAGGTTGTCGCCCGAAATATAGAAATTTTCGTCGTCCCATACTATACTGCCCATCGATCGACCTGATTCATCCAATTATTCGCACTTGGTCGTATGCATGGGATGACGAAATTTTTATATGAGTTTTGCAGTTTCATGAGTAGAACCACTTCCTAAAATATTATTGCTTATTTTTTATACCTAGTATATACTTAATAAATAAGTATGGGTGTATGTCTAGATACTAATTTGCCAAATTCATATTGTGACATATGTATTATGTGACTACGAGATATTGTGCCCAATTCTGAAAGTGACCTAAACCTAATGTTGCTATTTGATAAAGTAGCCAATATCTCATGTGACGAATCGAGAAAGTGTCTTACTGCTGGCACTGCGAGACCTCATGGTCATGTTTGTGAACACGGGTGATAGTCTGTCTGAACTCAAGAAACGAAACTAAAACTATTTTTACTAGCAACACTTGGTTGTTAATGTTGTTTTTAAAAACTACATTAGGTAGGTATGTTTACTTCAATCGATGCCACAGAATACATAATAGTACAAGTTCGATGCATGCGAAATTTGGTTGGTTGCTATTGCGCGAGTAATATTTTCATATGATAGGGCGCCATCGCCACTGACACGGATTATCACATTAGTTAAGATTAAAAGACTGTCTAACGAAAGCTGGCATCCAAATGGGGGCGCCACTTTACCAGTTAAGTGAACATATCATTAGAAACTGACCCTAATACATACATACATACACTCACGCCTGTTTCCCATGGGGGTAGGCAGAGACTATGGATCGCCACCTGCTACGATCCTTGCACACTTCTTTCGCTTCATTCATATCCATCAATCTTTTCATACATGCCCTGCGGTTTTTGTCACTGCGTACACCAGCCTTTTTTATAATAACCTCTATTTGGTCCGCGTAGGTTTTTCTGGGACGCCCTTGTGCAATCGTTCCTTCCACATTCGCACAGTATATCTCTTTCGTGATTCGCCTTTCATTCATCCTCTCTAAGTGACCAAACCACCGGAGCATTCCTTTCTCAATTCTTGTCACTATATCATCTTTCAGACCACACCTTTTACGAATCACCTCATTGCTCACTCTATCACTCAGTTTTACTCCGCATATTTTCCTCAACGATCGCATCTCTATCGCATTTATTCTGCTTTCATTCTTCTTCTGCCATACCCAAGATTCACTTCCATACATCAGTGTCGGCACCAGCACTCCGTTATGAATAGCCATTCGCGCCTTTGCAGAAACGGTTTGGCTACTCATAACCGAGTGTATAGCACCACTCACCGAATTTCCTTTCTTCACTCGTCTTTCTATGTCTTCCTCACTCTTTCCGTCACTTGTGAACAAACTCCCCAAGTATACAAACTCACGGACTTGTTCCACTTTTTCGCCACCTAACATTACCGTACAGTCAGTCTTTTCTTCATCTCTCTCAAACACCATCACTTTAGTCTTAGTTACATTCACTTTCATCCCTTTTCTCACAAAATCATCATTCATAACAGACATCATTTCCTGCAACTCTTGCGCAGAAGACGCAAGTATAACTTGGTCGTCAGCGTAGAGGAGGCACTTGATTTGAGTCCCATTCATCACAACCCCACAGTCACGTTCTTTCAGACCTTTCATACAACTGTCCAAAAACAGATTAAAGAGCCATGGTGACGCAACACATCCCTGTCTGACACCCCTAGAGATGCCAAACCAATCAGTGTATACGCCGTCAATCCTGACGCATGCACGGGAATCCTCATAGAGAGATTTCAGTGCATGAATCATTCTGCTCTCCAATCCGTATTCGGATAACACCTTCCATAGCTCTTTCCTGTCAACTCGATCGTAGGCCTTCTCCAGGTCCACAAAGGCACAGTAAACCTTTTTGTGCTTAGCCAGGTGTTTTTCGGTTAAGCACCTCAAGGAGAAGACCTGGTCCGTGCATCCCATTCCCTTTCTGAATCCCGCTTGCACATCCCAAATACTCTGATCAGTTTTTTGCATTACTCTTTCAATCAGTACCTTTACATACAATTTACTGACAATGCTGAGAAGACTGATCCCGCGGTAGTTTTTAGCATCCTGCCGTGACCCTTTCCCTTTGTACAGCGGCACGACCACGGCTTTACGCCAATCTTCCGGTACTTTGCCACTGTTCCAACATTTATTAAAGATCCCTAATAATAATCGCAAAATTAGTATCTTTTCCAACCACGTGCCAGCTTTCGTAAGACAGTCTACATCACAGAAACAATGCGAGTCCGTTACGCCAGCAGGAAAGATGCTCCTAGAGGGAAGCGAGTTTGATGAATAATTTTTGCGCAATTCAGTGTAAATGTGCGCCAAATAAAAAATTGTGGGCCTTATACTTTTGGAATAAAACGGGAAAAACGGATTCTGCTGGGGTAACGGTGCTCCAGCAGGAAGAATCTAAACTAATGATCGGAGAGAAATAAAAGATATATGTGCGGGTAGCTTGATACTAGCAGGAAATGTGCGCCAAATATAAAATTTGTGGGCCTTATAGTTTTGGAGATATTTGATTTCCTGCTGGCGTAACGTTTTGCCAGATCCCAGATCTCGGAAACTACTAAATGTGCGATCTTACAGTAAACACATATAAGTAGCTCCTAATTTGTGCTATTTGTGCGGTAGAAAACATTTCAAAAATATTCACAGATTTTGAAGTAATCAGACATTTTCTGAAAACAGAAAAAAAATTCTAGCGCCTAAACTACCACCTAAATAGAGAAACCAAAAACGGTGTTCTATTCTTCTTATTATTTCTCATTACCATAAAAATTTTGAAAACCGCACATTTATGCGTTTTTGAATAATACCCACATGAAGGTTAGACTGACCATGTCATGACTTTGACGGTCAGCAGGATAAAAATATCAGAGACTATTTAGATCCTGGCCCAAAGAATAATCTGTGCGGTTACTGAAGTACATGCTCTGAAAATTTCAGCTTCAAATTCTTCGTATTAAAGGAAATATCAATTAAAATCCAAAACAACTGTCAGTATTCCGATTAACCGACCAAATTCGACAGACCACCAAAAAGCGACGCGTTCATACATATTGATGGATGACCTCCTTAACTTTGTTGTTGAACAGGTTTGTACACGTCACGTCTACGTACATTTAAGTAAAAAAGTGATTTGAGTGAGTGCTTTTATTTAAATAACGAATGAAGTTATTTCTGTTTCATTTCAATTTTACTTGAATTAAATGAATTTTAACATTATTTTAGTAGAAAAATAAAGGATGTTTTGTAAAAAAAGTAAAAAATTTAAGATGGCGGCCAACTTTTTTTTTGTGGGCCGATTTCGATGAAACTCTGTTTTTGGTACTATTTCGACAAGAAAATAGCAACGCAATGTTAAAAAAATAATAAATTCAAGATGGCGGCCATCTTTTTTGTTTGTGGGTCGATTTCGATGAAACTCGGTTTTCGCTACTGTTTTGACAAGAAAACAGCAACGCAATGTTAAAAATGTAAAAAATTCAAGATGGCCGCCACCTTTTTTGTTTGCAGGCCGATTTCAATGAAACTCGGTTTTTGCTACTGTTTTGTCAAGAAAACAGAAACGCAATGTTAAAAATGTAAAAAATTCAAGATGGCGGCCAACTTTTTTGTTTGTGGGCCGATTTCGATGAAACTCGGTTTCTGATACTATTTTGACAAGAAAACAACAACGCAATGTTAAAAATGCAAAAATTCAAGATGGCGGCCAACTTTTTAGTTTGCGGGCCGATTTCGATGAAACTCGGTTTTTGGTACTGTTTTGTCAATAAAACAGCAACGCAATGATAAAAAAGTAAAAAAATTCAAGATGGCGGCCAACTTTTTAGTTTGCGGGCCGATTTCGATGAAACTCGGTTTCTGATACTATTTTGACAAGAAAACAACAACGCAATGTTAAAAATGCAAAAATTCAAGATGGCGGCCAACTTTTTAGTTTGCGGGCCGATTTCGATGAAACTCGGTTTTTGGTACTGTTTTGTCAATAAAACAGCAACGCAATGATAAAAAAGTAAAAAAATTCAAGATGGCGGCCAACTTTTTAGTTTGCGGGCCGATTTCGATGAAACTCGGTTTTTGGTAGTATTTTGAAAAGAAAACAGCAACACAATGTTAAAAAAGTAAAAAATTCAAGATGGCGGCCAACTTTTGAGTTTGCGGGCCGATTTCGATGAAACTCGGTTTTTGGTAGTATTTTGACAAGAAAACAGCAACACAATGTTAAAAAAGTAAAAAATTCAAGATGGCGGCCAACTTTTTAGTTTGCGGGCCGATTTTGATGAAACTCGGTTTTTGGTAGTATTTTGACAAGAAAACAGCAACACAATGTTAAAAAAGTAAAAAATTCAAGACGGCGGCCAACTTTTTTGTTTGTAGGCCGATTTCGATGAAACTCGGTTTCTGATACTATTTTGACAAGAAAACAACAATGCAATGTTAAAAATGTAAAAATTCAAGATGGCGGCCAACTTTCTGTTTGCGGGCCGATTTCGATGAAAATTTGGTTTTTGGTAGTATTTTGACAAGAAAACAGCAACGCAATGTTGCAAATTTTAAAAATTCAAGATGGCGGCCAACTTTTTAGTTTGCGGGCCGATTTCGATGAAACTCGGTTTTGGGTAGTATTTTGACAAGAAAACAGCAACACAATGTAAAAAAAGTAAAAAATTCAAGATGGCGGCCAACTTTTTAGTTTTCGGGCCGATTTCGATGAAACTCGGTTTTTGGTAGTATTTTGACAAGAAAACAGCAACACAATGTTAAAAAAGTAAAAAATTCAAGATGGCGGCCAACTTTTTTGTTTGTGGGCCGATTTCGATGAAACTCGGTTTCTGATACTATTTTGACAAGAAAACAGCAACGCAATGATAAAAAAAGTAATAAATTCAAGCAAGATGGCAGCCACCTTTTTTTGTTTGTGGGTTCGATTTCGATGAAACTCGGTTTTCGCTACTGTTTTGACAAGAAAACAGCAACGCAATGTTAAAAATGTAAAAAATTCAAGATGGCCGCCACCATTTTTGTTTGCGGGCCGATTTTAATGAAACTCGGTTTTTGCTACTGTTTTGTCAAGAAAACAGAAACGCAATGTTAAAAATGTAAAAAATTCAAGATGGCGGCCAACTTTTTTGTTTGTGGGCCGATTTCGATGAAACTCGGTTTCTGATACTATTTTGACAAGAAAACAACAACGCAATGTTAAAAATGTATAAATTCAAGATGGCGGCCAACTTTTTTGTTTGCGGGCCGATTTCGATGACAATTTGGTTTTTGGTAGTATTTTGACAAGAAAACAGCAACGCAATGTTGCAAATTTTAAAAATTAAAGATGGCGGCCAACTTTTTAGTTTGCGGGCCGATTTCGATGAAACTCGGTTTTTGTAGTATTTTGGCAAGAAAACAGCAACACAATGTTAAAAAGTAAAAAATTCAAGATGGCGGCCAACTTTTTTGTTTGTGGGCCGATTTCGATGAAACTCGGTTTCTGATACTATTTTCATTATTCATTAATTATCATTATGGCCCGTCCGCTTTATCCATCTACAAGCCAAAAGGAAGGCCTCTTCCCCAGCAGCCAGCGGGGCATTAAAAATGGCTGATATGCATGGTTATTTGTGATGCCGTCTGTATAAAATTTTAACTCATCGGCGGAAAACAATCCTGTCTCAAACTCACTCAGACGAAAGTATTTTTAAATAGTATCCTCCTATGTTGTAATCCGGCTTATAAACTATCATTTCATCCAAATCCGTTCAGCCGTTTTGCGTGATTGATTAACAATCATTCAAACAGGCAAACTTTCATATTTATGATTAAGTAGAATAATACGGCCACCTCCGAAGCGCTCGAAATAGGAATTTTTTGCTACATAAAATGGGACTGCTATTTAGCTAAGACTTAATTTCTCATTTTTTATTTAAGTTATTATTAAGTTTTATACCTCAACTGAAAGCTGAATAAATAGTGATGTTTTTAAAATATTATTTGCGCTTAGTTACTGGGATGTTTTTAAAGATATTTGCTATTGTTTCCACAAAATCTGACAAAATAAAATTAAATACAAAAAAAGCCGCCATCTTTGATTTTTTATAATTTTTAACATTGCATTGTTATTTTCCTGTCAAAATAGTAACAAAAACCGAATTTCATCGAAATCGGCCCGCAAACTTAAAAACTGGCCGCCATCTTGGATTTTTTATTTTTTTAACATTGCTATGTTATTTTTTTGTCAAAATAGTACTAGAAACCGAGTTTCATCGAAATCGGCCCACAAACAAAAAAGATGGCTACCATCTTGGATTTTTTATTTTTTTTAACATTGCGTTGCTGTTTTCTTGTCAAAATACTACTAAAAACCGAGTTTCATTGAAATCAGCCCACAAAAAAAAAGATGGCCGCCATCTTGGATTTTTATTTTTTTTAACATTGCATTGTTATTTTCTTGTCAAAATAGTACTAGAAACCGAGATTCGTCGAAATCGGCCCACAAACAAAGAAGATAGCCGCCATCTTGGATTTTTTGTTTTTTTAACATTGCGTTGCTGTTTTCTCGTCAAAATACTACCAAAAACCGAGTTTCATCGAAATCGGCCCGCAAACTTAAAAACTGGCCGCCATCTTGGATTTTTTATTTTTTTAACAGTGCTTTGTTATTTTTTTTGTCAAAATAGTACTAGAAACCGAGTTTCGTCGAAATCGGCCCACAAACAAAAAAGATGGCTGCCATCTTGGATTTTTTTATTTTTTTTACATTGCTTTGTTATTTTCTTGTCAAAATAGTACCAAAAATCGAGTTTCATCGAAATCGGCCCACAAACAAAGAAGATGGCCGCCATCTTGGATTTTTTGTTTTTTTTTACATTGCGTTGCTGTTTTCTCGTCAAAATACTACCAAAAACCGAGTTTCATCGAAATCAGCCCGAAAACCAACAATTTGCCCGCCATCTTGAATTTTTTACATTTTTAACACTGCGTTGCTGTTTTCTTGTCAAAATAGTACCAGAAACCGAGTTTCGTCGAAATCGGCTCACAAACAAAAAAGATGGTCGCCATCTTGGATTATTATTTTTTTTAACATTGCTTTACCTATTATTTTCTTGTCAAAAAAGTACCAGAAACCGAGTTTCGTCGAAATCGGTCCACAAACAAAGAAGATGGCCGCCATCTTGGATTTTTTATTTTTTTAACATTGCATTGATATTATCTTGTCAAAATAGTATCAAAAACCGAGTTTCATCGAAATATGCCCACAAACAAAAAAGATGGCCGCCATCTTGGAACTTATTTTTTCATTATTATTTCCTAATTGAGTACTAATTTAATATTTATTTTATACTTAGATAGCCCTAAATTGGTAATGATTTACA
This sequence comes from Agriphila tristella, assembly GCA_928269145.1. Lineage (NCBI taxonomy): Eukaryota > Metazoa > Arthropoda > Insecta > Lepidoptera > Crambidae > Agriphila > Agriphila tristella. Next base: position 2,845,770 of record OV743447.1, on the reverse strand, counting down.
AATAAAATTTTAGTCCCTTACACTTTTAGTCGTTGCGTCAAACTGTCTAGACGAACGGCGGCTTTTGCGCCAGCACAATGGGCGATTGAAGTCCGACTGTAAGAAAAATATTCTCTCGGCTGTGGTATTGGTATGAATACAGGCTCAAACTAACTATTTAAAAGTTAAAACACTATTTACCCACATTTGCCAATAAGAAGTTATGAACGCGACTGTACAAACAATTTTTCTGCATAATACGACACAATAAAGAAGGTCATCAATATGTATGAACGCGTCGCTTTTTGGTGGTCTATCGAATTTGGTCGGTTAATCGGAATACTGACAGTTGTTTTGGATTTTAATTGATATTTCCTTTAATACGAAGAATTTGAAGCTGAAATTTTCAGAGCATGTACTTCAGTAACCGCACAGATTATTCTTTGGGCCAGGATCTAAATAGTCTCTGATATTTTTATCCTGCTGACCGTCAAAGTCATGACATGGTCTGGTCAGTCTAACCTTCATGTGGGTATTATTCAAAAACGCGTAAATGAGCGGTTTTCAAAATTTTTATGGTAATGAGAAATAATAAGAAGAATAGAACACCGTTTTTGGTTTCTCTATTTAGGTGGTAGTTTAGGCGCTAGAATTTTTTTTCTGTTTTCAGAAAATGTCTGATTACTTCAAAATCTGTGAATATTTTTGAAATGTTTTCTACCGCACAAATAGCACAAATTAGGAGCTACTTATATGTGTTTACTGTAAGATCGCACATTTAGTAGTTTCCGAGATCTGGGATCTGGCAAAACGTTACGCCAGCAGGAAATCAAATATCTCCAAAACTATAAGGCCCACAAATTTTATATTTGGCGCACATTTCCTGCTAGTATCAAGCTACCCGCACATATATCTTTTATTTCTCTCCGATCATTAGTTTAGATTCTTCCTGCTGGAGCACCGTTACCCCAGCAGAATCCGTTTTTCCCGTTTTATTCCAAAAGTATAAGGCCCACAAATTTTTTATTTGGCGCACATTTACACTGAATTGCGCACAAATTATTCATCAAACTCGCTTCCCTCTAGGAGCATCTTTCCTGCTGGCGTAATGGACTCAAACAATGCTTCAGCTATTTTATGTAAATGCATTACAGTCATAATATGGCTTTGTTTATAGCTAAAGACTTTTATCAAAGTTCGAGCGAGACAAACAAAAACATCAAAATCCTTTGAATAAATCATTGACACTCTTTGAATGCTAGGTACCTATTTAATGTTGTATCTTGTGTAGGTATCCCTCCCTATTGTGATGTTACAAAGTTAAAAGAGTGATTATTGTCTGATATCTTAAAAACTATCTGCAATTTTAATTATTTTACAAACTGATTCATTCATTATGGTATTTTATCCATCCCTTTTGTATGACTTCTTACATGTTTAGCTAAATGACTGCTGTCAGAAAAACATTTTATACAATAACTACATTTGTATGGTTTCTCTCCTGTATGAATTCTTACATGTGTATCTAAATGACCACATCGAGAAAAACTTTTCGTACAATAACTACATTTGTATGGTTTCTCTCCTGTATGAATTCTTACATGTTGAGCTAAACGACTGCTAACAGAAAAACATTTCGTACAATGACTACATTTGAATGGTTTTTCTCCTGTATGAATTCTTACATGTGTAGCTAAACTACCGGTTTGATTAAAACATTTCGTACAATAACTACATTTGTATGGTTTCTCTCCTGTATGAATTCTTACATGATTAGCTAAAGAACTGTTGTCAGAAAAACATTTCATACAATAACTACATTTGTATGGTTTCTCTCCTGTATGATTTTTTACATGTTTATTTAAATGAGCACGTTGAGAAAAACATTTCGTACAATAACTACATTTGTATGGCTGCTCTCCTGTATGAATTCTTACATGTGTAGCTAAATTACTGTTATTAGTAAAACATTTCGTACAATAACTACATTTGTATGGTTTCTCTCCTGTATGAATTCTTACATGATTAGCTAAAGAACTGTTGTCAGAAAAACATTTCATACAATAACTACATTTGTATGGCTGCTCTCCTGTATGAATTCTTACATGTGTAGCTAAATTACTGTTAGTAGTAAAACATTTCGTACAATAACTACATTTGTATGGTTTCTCTCCTGTATGAATTCTTACATGTGTAGCTAAATTACTGCTTCGATTAAAACATTTCTTGCAATAACTACATTTGTATTGCGTCTCATCGCTACAAATACTATCCTTATGTTGGTTCTTATTTTTGCTTAGTTTTTTTTCTGTCACATTATTAGTTTTCAGTTCATCCTTTCCTATGAAAAGATTAGTATTTTTACAAATTTGTTCAATTCCAATTATGTGCCATGTTTTAATATGTTTTTTTAAGAAGCTTTTGCAGAGATATTCTTTTTTGCATACATCGCATATAAAAATGTTATTTGGAGCTGTATCCTGTTCATTGCTATTTGCTTTAGTTATGGAATTCTTTATGTCACTATTAATATTGGAAGTGGTTGTTTCATTGCTCAGTATTCTTGTTTCAATAGGAGTTTTAACAGGATTTTGTATTATAAAAGGAGTTTTAACTTCTTTACTGCGTAATCTAAAGTCAGGTATTTTCCTATTGTCTTCGTTCTGTGCCTTATTTTCTTCACCCTTATCGGTTTTTTTTAAGGATGCGGGACTTTTCTGAATTTCCTTTTCAGTTTCATTATTCGATTTACGTTTCTCGGCTAAGTGTAGCACCTGTGAATAGATAAGAAATACAGATAAGCTACCAAAAATATTTTTTAAATGATAGATTAACAATGGCTAGTAGTGAGTAGTACCCCAAGCCCGGCACAGATGGCGTGCAGCGCCGCATGCAGTGCGCCACTAGTATAATGTGGCCGGCCTCCGCGCACGCTGCGCGCTTCAACTGCGAGCGTCTGTTCCCGGCAGTCTACGCGCGCACGCCATGGAGCCGCTCCAGTACCGTACGAGTAGGTGCTTGTTCGCGGCGCGCACAACCAACGCGAATGACACTGCGCGCACTCAAACTGTTCCTCGCACAAACCGACGATCGGCGGGAACAACGCGCGCGCTACGAGTGCACATTCAACCGAGGGGATGGCGATGAACTACAACGAGACCACTTTATCGAATGGAGCAGGCGAGCTCTACACGGGACCGACCACTTCCACACCGATGAGACAATCAGTCTTGTACTGCTATTTGGTGAAAATTAACAGAGAGACTTACCTCATGTTTTTCCTGATGGTTTTTAAAAGCCTCTGGGTCCACAAATCCTTTGTAGCACAAATCACATTTAAACAGTGAGTTTTGATAATTTAGTGACTTCGATCGCTCCAGCATTTGTTGTGATTGTTCCTCTTTAGATAGAATTATCTCTCGTGCATCTGGCTTAGCTGGCAAAACTACGAAGAAAAATAAAAATGTTAATATTTTATATCGTAAATTCGAAAATAAGAAATTTTACAGACTTTTAAGCTGGAACTACATTTGGCACACGTGAGCCACGCACGCCGATCTGGGTCTATCAGAACCTATAAATTTAACATAGAGAGAGGCTAGTTTTCTAGAGCTACATTACATCCACGTGTATCCACGGCTTGCGACGCGATGCCACGTTACGCGACGCAATGAAAAGTTATGTCTTTTGACGTGACGTGTCCATTATTGGGTGCAGAGAGTTATAGAGTACATTATTGGACGCGCCCAGGGGCCCTACCGCCTAACTCAAAGCTTTAGCCAGAGCGATAGCTAGACTATATCCATCCTTGTCATATCATAACACGATGACAAGGACGGACAGTGCACTGACGTCATAAACCAAAGCCAGAGTCAAAGCGAGAAAGTTAGGCGGTCCAGGGGCAGATCGGCGTACGTGGCCCACGTGTGCCTAATGTAGTTCCCGCTTTACGCCGTTTGTCTACCGCTGTCGTCACCGGGACGTCAACGGGACGGGATGACGGCGCCGATATAGCGGTACATACATTCACTATGACAGCCTGTCCACCGAAAATCCGTCTCTCACTTTATGTGATACAGTATAATAAGACTTCAGGGCGCCGCAATCTAGTCAGGTTGACGTGCCGGTGACGTCAATGGTGGACAAACGGGGTTATAATGACATCAAGATGACGGGATATGTTGTCGGTGGACAGGCTGTCATAGTGAATGTATGTACCGCTATATCGGCGCCGTCATCCCGTCCCGTTGACGGCGGGCGGTGGACAGACGGCGTTAGAGAAGAAAAGCTGATAAGATTAATCATAATTTCAATAAAGTCATGATTTGTAGGGGTAAATGGTTTAATTTATACATAAATTCGATTTTATATTGTGTACTATCGTTGATTATTTTTGTTTTTATATAAGTAATGAATTGTAAAAATTTTATCGTAGTATTTTATTTTAATGAGATTTTAAGTACCAATTTTGTAAAGTTATTCGTCAAATTACTTTATTTATGCATGAATTTGTTTGTTGTTTTTTTTTTGTTTTGTATTGTATTAATGTTGACTATTTTAGTTCTTGCATTTTAATTGATTTTTTTTAAGTGAGATTGTTAAGTTATTTAAAATTAATAAATAAGCCCTCTCTATTGCTGCGCCCTTCCAGGGTGTCACATGATCTGTATCTACCTACATGTAACATCTTTATAAACTTTGTGTGAATATAAATATTATTAAAGTGCATGGAACTAATAAAGCGATAAGCAACAAAAAGCAGGCAAACAAATACAGCACAACAGTAATTACAATCATGTTACCAGATATAAAAAGAAGCTCTGAACACGAAGTAAGTATTATTTGGTTTTTGTCATGAGAACAGCGTATAAAAGTTAAAAACAACAAATATTCATTAAAATGTACTCATTGTAATAAATTAAAACAATTGTCATAAAGAAAAATATAGATAATAATATTGAATCATTTGTATATATTGCTTGCTTGTTTTGGTGTGTAAAGTTGTATAATAATATAGTGAGTAAAAGTACTAAGGAATAATATATGAATACGGGTGTAACGAGTGTGTAATAAATGTATTGATTGTTCCTTTCCAGTGCGCCCCGGTTAAAACTAGACATTACTACTGCTGCACACAAATACAAGAAAAAAGCACACAAAAAACAGCTAGTAACAACAAATAATGACAATAAACGAGCAGCTGTAAAAACAAATAAGGAAAATATTGAGAGTAAACAGCTGAAAATTAGAAAAAGCAACAATGATATATAAAGCAAAAATATAAGGTAAGTACAGTAATTATTTTTGAAAATATAAAAAATTGGCAAAGTTGGCAAAATATTGGCTGTGCATAAAGTTACTTTAAACAAAACACGTACATGAAATAAAATAACCATTAACAGTGGAATAAAAGAGTGTAGGCCAAAGCAAAGAGAAAAAAAGTGAGTAACACGTAAAATATTTTTTTCAGGCCTTAACAGTTCGAACGGCATCCTCTCCAAAAACCCTGACAAGATCAGCCTCCGTGCGCAGACGATGACGGGGGACGCCCTCCCCAGGGCCCTGCCGCACAAATACCTTGCCATCCCTCGTCCACACGAAGCGCCAGTGCTGGTCCCTGCCAATCTGTCGTGCACGGCGGAACAGTACACGATTAGTGCGTGTTAGCCGCTCGTTGACGTAAAACTTGCGTGGCGGGCCAGGAAGATCGGCACCTTCCGTTGTGATGTTGCGGCGTACACGAGCCGCCTGCAGCAGCTCATCGCGCACCGCACGCCGTACCAGACGGACGACGATGGGTCGCGGACGGGGTCTCGCATCAGCTTCCAGCAACTGACCAACTCTTGTGGCACAGACGATATCACGTGACTCCAGTTTAATGCCAAGTTTAGTCGCCAGAATGGTGACGATATTCAGGGGATTCTCCCCCTTCTGTTCCGGGATGCAAGTGAACTCCAGGTCGTTGAGAAGGAGCTCCTGATCACGCTCATTTAGTTCAGCTCTTAACCCTTCAATAATTCCCGTTAAGGCAGCGTCAGAGTCGGGGCTTGCTTCACGATTTTCCAGCTTCTCCACACGTGTTGCAAGCTGCTGCACCTGGTTTTCATTCGCCGCCACCCGCGTTACGAGACTAGAGAGTGTCTCGTTAAAAGCTTCGACCCGGATGCGCGTTTCCTTCATCTCCTTACGCAAAAGGCGCATCTCCTCAGTCAGGGCTTGCAGCGCTTTTGCCTGGGCATCATCACGGCCGCTATCCAGGTCACAGTCTATTGGTGGACTCTTTACTGAGGCTCCCCGATGCGGATTCACTTTGTCATCCAGTCCACGAACCGGTGTATTTTGGTTGTCGACCTTTGGCTCCTTATTTTTACACAGTTCACACTTCCACTTTAGTACTAGTACTAGCTAGCAACACATGGTTTTTGCATACAAAAGTAGTCGAGTTTCTATACAATTAACTTATGACGGTAAGTGGCTTCCCAATTATTTTCTACTGTTTTTGGTCAGACTGTATATTAATCCTTATAAGTATTTTTTACTTACTTTTAGACAGTTCAATTTCAGAATCATTGTTTCGGTCCGCTTTCCACTGTTTACTCATGTTCTGTAGAGGCAGGTTGTCTTCTGAATCTGATGACGACTTCTGGTTGGTAACTTTTAATTCTAAAGTAATGTCATCTAAATCATCTGAAACAACAATCTTAATATAGAAAAGAAGATCAGATACTGATTGGTGACGGGATGTATTTAATAGCACTTTAAATTTGATGAAAACAGCTTATAAAATTGTATATCAGCACTTTATAATAATAATGGACCTATAATTTAATATAATCACTACAAAAATAATGGTTTGCACTTTAAAATAATACTAGATCTATAATTTAATATTATCACTACAAAAATAATGCTTGCACTTTAACTGTGTCGCAACCATTGGCCCCAACGCCGGAACCATTTAGTTTCTGTCCAACCATGTCAGACTGACCACCATCTGACCACTGTTAAAATGAGATGGAAAGATGAAAACAACTTGTGGCATGATGCATAATTATACGCCATCAGGTCGGTTCTGGCGTTGTTGGTCACAACGGAACCTAACCTCCTCCGGCTCCTCTCTCGCTGCGCCCGCTCGTCTTCGCACCTAGACGTCTGTTCACCAGTGCTAAAGTTATAAAATTAATTTGTAAAGTGCAAAGTATTAATTTTAAAGCTAATCAATTAAATTGTATAGTGCAAAGTATAAATTTTAAAGCTTAGCATATTTATAGTGGAAACCATTATTTTTATAGTTCAATCAATAAATTTTGAAGCTAAACATTTTAAAGTGTGTTACATTATTTTTAAAGTGCATTTATATATTCCCCATTGGTGACTCACGTCAACGCACAGACCAAACCGCTGGGTCTAGAGACTCCAAATTTGGCACATAGGTTTCTTATGAGGTCTAGGGGTGCACTAAGGATTTTTCAAAACTCACCCCCTAAGGGGGTAAAACGGGGGTCCAAAGTTTGTATGAAAGTCCGTCAGTTTTGAAGCTAGGATCTTCAAATTTTGTGTTTAGGCCGACGATTGAAAACTAATACGTTTCTCATGTCTCATAGTACAGTAGCCCGTAGTACATTTAAATTACGAAAAAGGTTACCGTTTGCCATTGTGATATAGTTATTTATTACGAAATCCTTACTAATATTATAAATGCGAAAGTTCGTTTGTTTGTTTGTTTATTTGTTTGTTTGTTTGTTACGCCTTCACGTCTTAACCACTCTACCGATCATCATGAAATTTTGCATACACGTTGCCAGGGGTACAGAGAAGGACATAGGGTACCTTTCATCCCGAAAACATGTTTCCTTCCTGAGGGGTAGCAAAAAACTTTCCACGCAGACGAAGTCGCGGACGGCCGCTAGTTATAGATACTTTAACCCAAGTTTTACAGATCGCAACCCGCCGTAACCTATATTTGTATATCTCCAAAACTGATATTTGTTTATTTTTCGAGGTTTACCACATGGTTTAGCTAATGTCGTGTTCTACAGCTTTGTTTGATTGCCACTGATAATAGTAAGACTATGGAAAGTAGCCATACACAGATTTAAGACCAGATGAAAATGGATGGACTTTGGACTTTACCTGGTCTTAAATCTGTGTATGGCTACTAGGGTGGTCCTTATTCTTAAGAAAAAACTGGTTTTTTTTTTATATCACGGGTCACCACATAATTTTAATATATGCCTTATGAAACTATTTCAGTACTTTTTTCAAAATTTTTGAGTTATATTTAGGGGTCGCGACCAAAGTTTGAATTTTTAATAATAACTCAAAATCATTTCACTAGTTTATTTTTTTATTTATTCGTAAGTCAGGACTCAGGGCATTAAAAATGACAAAATATTGTTATTGTTCAAAACTAAAAGACATTATTGAAATATTAGATAAAGTAGATATTAGATTAAGATTTACAGGTATATTTTACAAGATTCTTTCACCAACAAAAGCAAATATTGCTTTTGTTTTTCATTGGTTTTAAACAGTTTATTAATTCCTCCATCAAACAAACACCATGCTCACCTAAGTTTTATTATTAATTCACAAGTTGAAAAGAAAGGCGTCATCGTTCCCAGTTACCACGTCTTATCAAAAACTTTGATGAGACCCATGATCTGGAAGAATCAGAGAGAGTGGCTAGACACGAAGTCTTCGATGGTTATTTGTGGATGTGTTTGAATTTGACTGACATCAATAGTTTTTTTCTTTTTGAGCAAACTTATATGCCTTCGGTTTCAGCACATTGACTATTTTCTTCTTATTTAAAACTGATTCTCGTGGTGTTGTGCCGACTATCTGGTAGAGGCTTGCAAACAATATTTTATACAGGAATAAATCATCACTGTGAGTATATTTCTCCTACAGCTTTCTCTTCGTTTTTGACAGTTTAAACTGATATAAATTGGAAAATTTTCAATCAGTACAGTCCGTTGCCTGTCATCTAGCTCAATATACGCCAGCAGGACTCCTAGATGTAAGAGATTTTTCGGGAACAGCTCATAAGAAAATTACTGTGAGATTCAACAATTCCCTCTCATGCAGTGCAGAAGAGCCGTCATGAAACCCGAAGTGGTCCAATGGATCTATAGGGCAATCATCCTACCGAGAATTCTCCACGGAGCACTAGTATGGTGGCATAAGGCACAATTAAAATACAACAGAAAAGAACTCACAAAGGTACAAAGACTAGCTAGCATCATGGTATCAGGAGCCATGAGAACAACTCCCACGGCCGCCTTAGAAATGATACTAGGCCTTAGTCCTATAGATCTTGAAATCGAAAAGAGAGCTACAGAACAATGGTTTAAGCTGAAAAGCACTAAACTATGGATGGTCACGCAGAAATAGGGAAAAAGTACGAAGAAAACCTTTCTATGATACTGGTTAATAATGACCTAATAAAAAAGGAGAGGATATTCGACAAAAAGTACAGAATAAGCATCAGATCCAGAGACGACTGGAACCTAGAACAAGACAATCTGGATAGCACCGCAGTATGCTACACTGATGGGTCAAGAAAAGAATCAACTAAGCTATCGGGAGCTGGGATATACATAGCTAAACCCAACACTAAAAGAGCTACTTTCAATCTGGGCAGATACGCCAGCGTATTCCAGGCGGAGGTATTTGCGATACTGGAGTGTGCGCATATGATTAAAAGTGAGATAAGCGATCATAACGTAGGAAAAATAATAATATATAGCGACAGTCAAGCAGCCATCAAAGCCCTTGACAAAACGGAGACCACCTCAGCCTTGGTGAAGGAATGCAAACAAAGCATTCAGGAACTTGCAAACTTGGCTGAGGTGGAAATTGCCTGGGTACCTGGACACGAAGGTAATAAAGGCAATGAGGAAGCCGACGAATTGGCCAGAACAGGGGCTGATGAACCTTTCATTGGGCCCGAACCGAGACTGCCAATCGCACATAGAATTACTAAGAACATTATTGAAATTCGAACAATCAAAGAAACCAACCAGAAATGGATGAAAAAAAAGGACTGTAGACAGTCTAAGATCTTCATCAAATCTGTTGACAAGAAGAAAACTAGAGAGTTGTTGAAACGAAGCAGAAGAAATATAAGAACGATTGTAGGAATACTGACAGGACACTGTCCATTAAACAGACACTTGTCAGTGATCAAACGGACAGAGGATCCCATCTGTCCTCAATGCAAAGAAAGAGAAGAAACAAGCTACCACTTCATGGCAGAATGCCCGATGTACGCATCACTGCGCTGGGAGCTCTTTGGAGCGGACAAGCTTAAGGAAGAGGATTTAAAGCAGTTAACGATAAGTCAACTCAGCAGGTACTGTAAGCTTACAGGTAGGTTCGAGGGTCCGACGCCGGTGGGGTAAATGACAACCCGCCTCCCCCCTGTGGGGATTTGGGGAAATGGGTGAAATGGTTCCAATCACTCATCTGGCTTCGCTGGTGTCCCCCCTTTTAAATAATAATAATAATAACAATACCCTGCAGTCACCTCGGGGTTAATGTGCTTTTTGTGGTTTTCACATTCACAAAATAAATCCTGTCTGCGGCCACTTCTACTAGGAGGCTAGACTCTGCATCATTAAATATTGTTTAGTAGTCGCTTTGGTCAATCGCGTACACCCATTTGTCCTCACTTTTGTACAAAAATGTATATCAACTCCTCACGCCGTACTAGTAAGTGATCTACTACTGCTAATAACACATAATTTCTATTATGTTATGTTGACAAACAAATCAAAGCCTACCTTTCTTCAGTTTTTGCTTAAAAAAGAACTCAAACTCCATTTCTCAAAGCGATATAATTAAAACACACATACAATTTACTTTATCGTTCAAATTCTATTAATTTATTTAATTAATTTTAGGTGCAGGAGAGGGGTGTGAGAGGGGTAGAGAAAGGGGAGGAGGTTTCCTACGTCAGTCTCTGCATATAACACTTTAAAAATGCTAAATAAACACTTGTCCAAATAAATTTTGAGACTCACAGTTGAAGTGGCCATTTAAAATTTTATTAAAAGTTTGACAGCTGGTAGCGACGATCTTTAAATCTGGTCTAAAAATTTTGTTAAAAAAATATCCTATTCATATTCCGTAGTAGAGAATCGTATAAAATGGTGTCGCGGTGATATTTTAAAAGTTACTGAACTAATTTTGATGAAATTTGGTGCAGACAGATATAGAGTAAAAGGACATAAGCTACTTTTTATTAAAAAAAGGCTGGAAAGGGGTTGAAAGTTTGTATGAAAGTCCTTCGGTTTCGAAGCTAGGACCTTCAACTATCTATCAATTTGCTGATGACACATGTCTCCTAACAGCACACCGAGACCCAAAGGTTGCGCAGTCTATGATGCAAAAAGATTTTAATAAACTCTGTGAATGGGCACACGATATGGGCTTGTCAATCAATTATCAAAAAACAAAAGCAATGCATATACATTCACCATACATCAAAGAAAATAATTTTACAACCAACATCGTTGCCCACGAACATAGTTGCATGCATCTTAAACCAGAATCATGTGATTGTAAAAGCTTAGAAATAGTCGAACAACACACTTACTTAGGATTGAAAATTGATAATAAATTTAATTGGGGCCCACATGTATACTATGTTTGTAACAGATTGAGAGGTCTACTAGCTCAATTCAATATCTTAAAATACAAACTGCCATATAACACATTAAGATTGTTATACATTTCACTAGCTGATTCTATAATAAGTTATGGTATATCGAGCTATGGTAGAACGTATAAAACATACTTGAATAACATATATCGTTTACAAATTAGATTATTGAAAACAATAGTTCCACTGAAAATCAGATATAAATTCAGAGATAATTATGACAAGCTCTTTAAGTACTGTAAAGTTCTGAATGTATTTGATAAAATAAAATTAGCAATTATAACAGAATATTGTGAAAACATCAGTAAATTAGACCTAAAGACTAGACCATGTAACCTACGCTCACTGCAAAATACTTCAACATTCAACGTCCCTAGATGTAATAATATGTATGGAAAAAGAGTCTCGACGTGTATCCTCCCTCAATTGTTGAATGAACTTCCAAAAAGTGTAATCGATAAATTTAAAACGAAGCAGAAAAAACAAATTAAAAACATACTTAGAAAGTTTTTCGTTTGTGATTGCGGGACAGATGCGCGTCTGGACTAATGTGTGCAAAGTTTAAATATCTCAAAAAAAGGATATTATGTGTCTCAAATAATTAACTATTATGTACCTACAAAAATTTCGTGCTAGTAAATAAAAGAAAATGTAAACAATTTGTTATAATCCGTTGCGCTGAGTGACCCTCCTATAGTGTCATAATCTTAAATATTAAAGATTCACTAACTTTAGGATAAGCAATTTTCTTATAATGTTTGTACTTAACAGAAATAAACAGTTTAAATTTTAAATTTTAATTTTTTTTTAACTAGGTGTTTAGGCTGAGGCTGACGGTTAAAAAATTATATGTACACATAGTTACATACACTTTTAAACTTTCGCGTTGCATTTTATTAGATTTGGAACACAGGTTTTAACGCGATTTTAACTAAAACATAGGTGTTGAGCACCTACCTTTTCCCGACGTTTCGACCGAGTTGCATCGGCCGTGGTCACGGGCTGACTGGAGCTGCGGTGTTACGCCTCCTCCTCTGCATCGGTGGAATCTTCATCCACCGTCGAACAGTTTTTCCAACTACCGCCACACACAATACTAACGGTGTCCCTATTCTGTATCATAGCCGTATTCTGATAGTTAGCCGACCGCGAACAAAGAGGTAGTGCGTTTGTAATGACTGGATTCCACACTGCAGATAATTTGTGTCCATCTTCCCGATTGAAGTTGTTAGGATGTTTTTTAATTTCAATCGCTTCACGTACGACTCGTGAATAAAAATGACGATCAGTGGAAAGAACCTGCGTGCGATGAAATTCAATCCAGTGGTTTGTGCCACTTTCCAGCAAATGTTCTGCAATCGCTGATTTATTAGTTTGGCGGTTTTTTACAGCTGTGATGTGTTCACGGACTCTTTCGGTGATAGTTCGTTTCGTCTGACCAATATAGCAACTACCACAGCTGCAGTCTATATACAACCAGGACCTATTCACAGAAGACGAGTACGAGAATCTATACAGACCAAAGCCACACCAACCACCAAAATTGTATGGCCTGCCAAAAATACATAAGTCCAACGTGCCGTTGCGACCAATCGTAAGTCAAATTGAGTCTCCTACTTACGACTTAGCAAAGCATGTTGCGTCAGTATTGCAGCCACTTGTGGGAAAAACACCGTCTTTTGTTAAGGATTCACGGCACTTTGTGGAAATCATAAAGGGCCTCACACTGGAACCAGGAGAAATGATGGTGAGTTTTGATGTAGAATCGCTCTTCACCAATGTTCCAATTAAAGAGTGCCTTGATGTGGTGATGGAAATACTGATAGACAAAGAGATGCCGCTCAACTACGTCGACCTACTTAAGAACTGCTTAGAAGGAAACTACTTCATTTTTCAAAGTCAGTACTACCTCCAAATAGATGGTGTCGCCATGGGAAGTCCAGTGGCCCCGGTACTGGCCAATATTTGGATGGAACACTTCGAAAAAAGTGCGCTAAACATAGAACCTAACAACATACGACTTTGGAAAAGGTATGTAGATGACGTATTCTGCATTTTAAAAGGCAGTGAGCAGGAAGTGAACCACCTTTTGCAGCATCTCAATTCTATTCACCCTAATATGAGATTCACTTACGAGCTAGAGGTTGACAGGACGCTGCCCTTCTTAGATGTCAAGATCTCCGTGAAGCCTAACGGGTCCATATCTCATTGTGTTTATCGCAAGCCCACACATACGGACAGATACCTACACGCAATGTCACATCACCACCCCCGTCATTTGCAATCTGTTATCACTTCCTTAAAGAATAGAGCCTATGACCTATGTGACCCTGAACATTTAGAGCATGAGCTGATCCATGTTCAGGAGGTACTTAAGAAAAACGGATATCAAGTGCACGGACGACATAAACTGCTGAGGAAAAAGTGTAGGCATCCCGAGGTTAGTAGACAACCAGCCTACATGCCTTATGTCAATAGGAGTAACAGATAAGATCGGCCACGTTTTACGTGAATACTCTGTACCGACAGTTTACACTCCTGGCATAAAGGTCAACAACATATTGGGTACGCCGAAGGATGTCATACCATTACAAACACCTGGCGTGTACAAGATAGACTGCAGCTGTGGTAGTTGCTATATTGGTCAGACGAAACGAACTATCACCGAAAGAGTCCGTGAACACATCACAGCTGTAAAAAACCGCCAAACTAATAAATCAGCGATTGCAGAACATTTGCTGGAAAGTGGCACAAACCACTGGATTGAATTTCATCGCACGCAGGTTCTTTCCACTGATCGTCATTTTTATTCACGAGTCGTACGTGAAGCGATTGAAATTAAAAAACATCCTAACAACTTCAATCGGGAAGATGGACACAAATTATCTGCAGTGTGGAATCCAGTCATTACAAACGCACTACCTCTTTGTTCGCGGTCGGCTAACTATCAGAATACGGCTATGGTACAGAATAGGGACACCGTTAGTATTGTGTGTGGCGGTAGTTGGAAAAACTGTTCGACGGTGGATGAAGATTCCACCGATGCAGAGGAGGAGGCGTAACACCGCAGCTCCAGTCAGCCCGTGACCACGGCCGATGCAACTCGGTCGAAACGTCGGGAAAAGGTAGGTGCTCAACACCTATGTTTTAGTTAAAATCGCGTTAAAACCCACATAGTTACATGTTTCTACTATTTATCCTGGTAAAAGGTTCCCTAAGGATTTTCTCGAATATCCACACCAACAACGTTGCGAGCGTTATTTTAATTTACGATAGTTATGATTTATTATCAATTATTACTTACCAGCGAAAGGTTCTTCCTTGACTATGTCCAGGAGATCTACTTCCAGACCCGGTGTGTCTGCGCGCTCTTTAAAATTAGTTTCAGTAACTTCATCAGAACTGTTCCAAGCCTCAGATTTTGTTTTCAACATGTTCCAATCATCATGTTCCTTTTCAGGATCCACTTTGAATCCTAAAACAAATTGTTTAGAAATTATCATTATTATCCCCGTCAATTGGTAATGCGCTGGAACCTTGTCACATTAACATCCACGTCGACGTGATCCGCGACTAAAAATATCATGAAACAAGAAAATTTTAATAGGTTATCTAATATATCAATTATTGAATTATAATTTTCGATAAGATAGGGTCTAGGGATATAAAAGTTTTACAATTGTTTTTCGTTTTTGAGGTTAAAATCATGGCCGCCAGGCGCATTACCAATTGACGGGGATAGTACTTAAAAAGTCTAAAAACATCTGTCGGTGGCCCGTCATGCTCAAAACTGTGTTACAAGATGTTATAAATTACAGTAGTAGTATAGTTACAGTAATACGCAGCAGCCAAGATTTGGAATGATCTTCCTCCACCATTTCGTAAGTTGAGTAGTACTGTTTCGTAAACGACTTAAAGAACTAATTCTGTCACAACAACAAGACGGGTGCAGTACATTTCTATGATTTATAAAAAGTAATAATGTATTATTAATTCAAAATATCTTAAATCTATCATTTTCAATCTCTAGGTACCTATCTATTATTACATTACACATCTTTCATCTATCAACACTCGCACAATCACCGTTTTATTTACGTTTTTTTTTATGCATGCAAAAGTATGTATTACTATAAAACCACCGTTACTTGTTATTTCTTTTCGTATATCTCTATTTCAGGCCCAGCTGAAAATCAGTGTCGTGATCCTAAGTGGTCATGATATTGTTAGCTGAGCTGGTTGCCTTTTTGGTTACCATTACATAATAGGACGTAGTTAAGCAGAAAGGACTCAAACCACAAAAAGTCACTTTTGAGTTATGAGCGTTTGAAGTTGCAGCTGTAATTCCTCTAAGACAAATTTATATTATTATTTAAATTGCCCCTTAATTTAAAGGATAGGGTATATTCTTATTATTCCTTTAAATATATAAACTAAACATATTTTTAAATAGATTTCGAGATATTAAGTGAAATGTGGGTTGAGTCCTTACCATTAAACGTTAGTTTGTGAAGACAGGTATTTTTTTTTAGTTTCTCAGAAAGGACTCAAAACTACCACTCGACCAACGAACTAAGATACTAAGGAAGTGTAATTCCGCTCAAAAAATAGCACCACGCAAACTAACACAGAGTGGGCGGGGCTAAAAAAGTACTAGCGAAGCACGATTAGTCATGTCTGCCACGCGCTCGGCGACAGTCGTTAGCGTTACCACAAAAAAATAATTAGAAAAATGATTAAAATGACGTCATGTGTGGTCAAGTGGCGAAAAAGACCAAAAGAAGGCAGCAAAACTATACAGACATAACATAACATATGAAAGTAACATATTTTTCGTTTTTTAGAAATATCTATGAGCGTATACATACAAAATATGGTCGTTATTATGCAACAAGTGTTCAGTCGCTTTGTGGGGCAGAGTCAAATCTTCACATTCACTGCTATCACACATTTTTAAACAAGAATAAAACTCTCTCATGGAATTCAGTACAACAAAAAAAAAGGAAAATTTAAATCAAAATTTTGTAATGCTAAAAATGGCGCGTCCTGCAATATGCAATACATAGAAAACGAGTAATCTGATGTAATCTCCTTGTTTTTTATTATTATACAGGGTGTAACAAAAACGCTGTCCAATCCGTGAAGGGATGATTAGGTAGGTACCTATATAGATTCTATTCACGCAATCCTCTTTGATTAATGAGTAAAAATCCCTGGTTAAAATAGAATAAAAAAAATGGAGAACTCACATTGCAACACCGAAGGCAGCAGAGTGGCACGACAAGTAGTGACGTCATGAGGTCAAGACCGTCAGATCAGAACACAAAGTAATGACAATTTCCAAAAACTATGATTTTTATGCAGCTCTGAAAACAGCTTTTTAATATGGAGTTTGATCCGCGGATCATTCTGCTGGAACCCTAATGTGAGATCTGCTGCGAAAATGCTACTTTATATTTCCCCCACCAATAGAAATACATGCCTAGCAACGGTGCACTAGATTGTCCCGAACACTTTGCAGCACACCTGTATTCCACTTAATTAGTACAAATGTTGCAAACGCATTACGGATTCACTCTCACAAATGTTTTTAAACATCAACTGTAAACATGACCTCACAAATAAAAATCAAGGGGTGTCAAATCTGGAGATCGCGCTGGCTACGGAGTTGGTTCACCTCTTCCAATCCACCGTCACCCATATTGCTAGTTTAGGTATTTGCGCACCGGTCAATAAGCATGTTAAAATAGTCTGCATTTGAAAAAGATCTTGACAAGAATAAACTTTGACTTGGTGGAATACGCTGCTATAAAAAATACATTACGACAAACTGAGAACCTCCTCCTTTTTTGAAGTCGGTTAAAAAGGTGTCGCTATAAGAATTTTGTATTGCCAATTAAGGCATGCTTTTTTAAGTAAAAAATAAAAATAAAGCGACATATTAATACTGTTGTTCTTTATCAGTCACACCTCTAAAAGACGTATTAAGGTGTTGCTCGCGCAAATGTGATGATAATTATCTACATAATATGTACTTACATGTTATGAAAAAAAAATCTTTACAGAATACATTGTCTTTTATCAAGCATACCTATTTTATTTCAATAGCTTGCCTAATTTTAGTCCTTCTTGAAATCATATGTCTTACCAATTCGTGACAAATAATATGATTATCATTCATCAACATCATCATTTTATAATTTTCATAAAATAAAATAACAATAAAATCATCACAGCCGAAAGACGTCCACTGCTGACATAGGTCTCCTTTAGTTTTTTAGAGCGACTAGTTACAGGCGACTTGCATCAAGCGTATTCGAGCGGTCTTTACCAAGTCGTCCGTCTACATAATAAAACAAACATTATATCTAACAAACAATAATGTACTAATTTCATAAAACAATTTTATGATGCCGCCCAGCGCGCCGTAGTAGGTTAGGTGTACTGACTGCATTCTACGTTACACCGTCCTCGCCTCAATGACAAAGGCACGACAACGGCCCAATGAGTGACACGAGGCGAGTCAAATATCCAATCATGTTTGATCTGCGTTCAAACCCCAGCCAATAGAAAACGTCATATGCGTTAGAATACAATCTAATGCCGATTATGCGTGCATTGTAATAAGGTATGTTTTTACTAGTTCATTGTTGAGTTTGCGACCTTTTGTGTTACAGAATATGTGAAGGTGCCATTTTTTATGCAATATTTGTTAGGAGTTAGGCTTCCTTAGATCTTAGTTCGTTGCACTCGACTGAAAAATTGGTTATTAAAAGGAAAAAAAGAAGTAAACTTGATAAAATTATGAATATTAAATATATTTGAACATAATGCTAGGAAGATTACGTTAATACGCCATGATTAAAATAACAAAAATGGAAAAATAGGACCAAAATATCAGCTTCACTCATCTTCCTCCATGTCGAATTCTAGGGTTGGTCTGTACTCATCAATATTTTCATTGATATTGCTGTTTCCTTTAAAGTTTTTGTAGAAATCATAATCATTTTCAGGTATTAACCCAAACATAGGCCTGAGACCGTTAAGCTTTGCTCGAGGAATAGGTTTTCCCTGAGGCCAAAGAACACCAAAATCTTCTACTGAGAATTTAACTAACACACTTTGTTTCTTTTTGACAAATCCAACTTGTGAATACCTATCTTCACTCTCTATAACATGGGTTGCCAAACTTGTTAGCCTAAGGGCCAGACTAACTCCTCTACGAAGTCCCAAGGGCCAGGACTGAGTGTGTTCATCATACCAATATACTGTAAATTACAGTATGTTGGATCCATCCGGCCCGATTTCGCGGCCCGGATTGTTGGTGCTCGCGGGCTGGAGCCGTTGTCTATTTTCTTTTCTATTTTTCTTGTAATAAAGAAATCTAGTGTTTTCATTCTAGTAACTTGATAGGGTGAAAGAACTGGAATGAAAACACAAGATTTCCTAAGTACAAGAAAAATAGAAAAGAAAATAGTCATATTCACTTTTCAAGCTTAAGCGCTCACTAGACATGAAATAAAACACTTTTAATATCGAATATTTGTAGACGATATACATAAATTTAAAACTTCAGTACCATCGTAAGTACACCTTTTTTTATTTTGGTGGCTGGGTGGTTGTGTCGTTTAGTTTGTGTGAGAAATTAAATCATAATCTTAAAAATGCCAGATTTTACCCTAAATGATATATTAGAACAGTACGACTGTATCGATATAAAATCCTTTTTGTCTGTTGTCCCAGCTCATGTAAATTTACTATGCATTCATATGAATATCCGGTCAATTATTAAAAACTTTGCAACTCTTGAACAGTGTATTCACTCATCTTCTCGTACCATTGATGTAATAATGCTAACGGAGGTGAATATATCGAACTCACTGTGTAGTTTATTTCAATTGAAAGGCTATAAAATGTACAGTGACCTGCGAAATAATAAAAGAGGAGGTGGTATAATTATCTATATAAAAAACGGACATAAATTCTCTGTTAACCATTACAAAACAAAACACTTCGAATGTATAACTGGCATACTGACTACCGCCTCTAATTATTCCGCAGCTCTGTGTTGCATCTACCGCCCTCCAAAACTTAGTAAGCACTTGTTTGTAAAGGAACTAGACACTTTGTTGAGAAAGTTTAACTCTTACCAGGATCTGTATCTGCTGGGTGACATAAACATCGACCTAAAGACTAATAATCCCATAAAACATCATTATAACACCACTATGTATAGTCATGGTTTAGCTTGCGGGATCACCGAGTATACAAGGATTGAGATATCAAATAATAAACTTAGTAAATCATGCATAGACCACATCTATGCTCGATCCCGCGAGCTATGTGTATACACAGCGGCGCTCGGTACTGCACTGGCCGACCATCGCGTTATCGCACTAGCTTGTGTTGGCCCCACCGGCTCGTTCACACGGATGGATTCTGAGCGTAGTACTCGTTATGCTTATGACCACGATTTATTAACAAAAAATTTAAATAAAATAGATTGGCAGCATTTAAAAAACGAAAACTCTCCAAATAAAATTTATTCAACTATAGTAAAAAATATAGAAAATTGCCACGAAAAAGCTAAAATTAAAATTAATATTACTAAAAATAACAATAGAATTAATAATAATTGGATTGACAAGAAAATAATCAAAGCTTGTGAAAACAGAGATAAAATGTTTATGAAATGGATTGCAGACCCAACAAATAAAATATTAAAACAAAAATATAATTCAACTAGGAACTTTGCCAACAAAATAATCAATAAAAGTAAAAATAAAAAATTAAGAGTAGATATATTCAATAGTAAAAATAATCCCAGAGCACTATGGCTAATATTAAATGAGCTAACTGGCAGGACAAAAGCCATGGCCGATAATATAATTTTAAATGCTTTCAAAAACAATAACAGTACAACTGCAGAAATAGCTAATAACTTTGCCAAATTCTTTAAAAAAAGTGCAGTAGATATTGCACCGATATGTAATACAAAATTGTTATGTAAAGACACCTATTCGTGCCCCATTAACGTATCTTGTAGATATCAGCAAGTCTCCACTAAGTCTGTGCTTAAAGAAATTAGATCATTAAATAATAGAAAAGCACCAGGCATCGACGGCATTAGGGCTCTTGATTTAAAAATAATTGGCGAAAAAATTGCAGAAGTAATAGCTCATCTCATAAATACTTCTTTGAAACAGGCTAAATATCCGCATAAGTTAAAAACAGGACTAGTCAGGCCTATTCATAAAAAAGGAAAGCAAGATACTTGTGAGAACTATCGACCAATAACTATTTTACCTACTGTAGATAAAATAGTTGAGAAATCAATAGCTAAGCAGATACACCAATTCTATAAGGATAATGACGTTATCACTAACAAACAGTATGGGTTTCAAAGAGGCAAAAGTGCAACACAGTTACTATCAAATTTCACAGACAGCATTTACAAACATTTGGATAATAAAGAGCATGTTCTAGTAGTGTTTATAGACTATACGAAGGCTTTTGATACTTTGAAACATAACATCCTCATTGAAAAACTCAATGATTGTGGCATAAGGGGTCCATTGAATAAATGGTGCAAAGAGTATCTTGATAACCGATCATATGTGGTAAAGATTGCTAATGTCAACAGTAAAGATATAAAGGTAACAGATGGTACAGCTCAGGGATCCGTGCTTGGCCCATTGCATTATATCACATACGTAAATGACGCTGCTAACGTAATAAAAAAATGTGAGATGTATCAGTTTGCAGATGACACTTGTCTTGTGGCATCAAACAAAAATTTAGATATTGCTTTATCGGATTTGCAAAAAGATTTCACGTCGCTATTACAATGGACACATGATGCGGGATTAGTGCTAAATACTGAAAAAACCAAAATGATGTACATTAGTTCTAGCAAAAACCGAAAAAACCATAGTCTTAATCTTATAGCCCATAACCACAAATGCCTTCATACAAATAACCAAAACTGCTGTTGTAGTTCTATAGAGGTTGTCTGTAAACAAAAATATCTCGGCCTGATAATTGACGATCGACTTAAATGGACGGACCACGTCAGTTATGTGTGTGATAAGCTAAGAGCAATTTTGGCCAAGTTTTCCATAGTAAAGCGTAAAATTCCTTATGCCACACTCCTTAGTTTATATAAGTCTCTGGGGGAAACAATAATTCATTATGGCCTTGATAGTTACGGCCGAACGTCTAAAACACATCTCGAACCAATCTACAAACTACAACTAAGAATACTTAAAGTAATCGTACCTGCTAAAATTAAAAACAAGTATCAAGATAACTATAATGAACTTTTCCATTACTGTTCCATCATACCGATATACGATCACGTTAAATACATGTTGTTGGTAAATCACTTCTTCAACAAAGAATTACAAATAATTATCCAGCGTGATAAGCGAACTCGCAGCGCATCGCAAATAATATTAAAAACTTCTTCTTATAACAATTTGTATGGTAAACAATTACTACAGTACCAGATACCGAAACTAATAAATGACTTACCTCAAGATCTAAAGCAAGAATTAAATATATTAAATATTAAAAACAAATTAAAAATGCACTTCCTTAATCTATTATTATAATTTAAAATTAAAACAATGGACTAAATTATCTACAGTTCCATAAAATTCTTACAAAAAAAAATAACTGCATATTTTCCCAAATATGAACCCTCCCGTGTGAACGCGCGCGTGTGTTCTTACACAAAAACTATCGTTTGGGTTTGGTCTCGTATGCTCATTTATTTGATTGGTATGCAGGTAGTGCCGAACAGCCGCGATCGCAGTTATTACAATCTTACCCTCCGTAAATTTGTTACAAATATGATACATGGACTTTATGGACTGTAATTATGTTAATCACAATTATATTCTAATGTAAAATAGGTATATCTATGATTAGTTTATAAAATAGGTATTTTGATTGTTTTTGTAATGTTTAGATATAGATGGTGAATGGCAGTGTGCAGAAAAATCTATGCAGGTTTTTGCAACACTGTACGGTCGAAATTATGTTCTGAATCATTGTTTATTATTAAATAAAAAAAATAAAAAAAAATAAAAAAATAGATACTAGCGCGGTTTTATTGAAAGTACTTTGGTAATTAGTTGGTATTTGGTTTTATTTCAGAAATGAAACCACGCTAGTATCCGTTATAAAGTGTTTTATTTCAAGAAAATTGTTAACTGTTAAGTATGTACAAAAAAAGATCAAGTAAACTGGCTGAAGACAAAACAGATTTTATTGAAAAAAGAAGAACCATTTCTACTTAATAAGCATAGCTGGGCACAGTTAATCCAAAAGTTAACTTCGTTAATCGTTAATCCACTACTCAAAAAGTTAACTTCGATAATCGTTAAAGCGTTAACTTTTTGAGAATTTAACGCAAGTTAAAGTTAACCGTTAATAGTTAACCAAACCAAAGGTTTAGGCAAACACAGTTTGCGTTCATAAATCAACTTTTTGCTCAATCTTGATTTAAATGTTAACATAATGGGCAAGGATTTTGGGTCTTCAACAGCAGGTCGCATTGCTGCTTTCACTAACAGATTCAATGCATTCTTGATCTTTAGTGTCCAATGTGTCCATGCATGATGTAATGCACATTTTATTTGTTATAAGTAATTATTAATTTCACCAACCACAAACAAATTAACAGTCAGTCAACTACACTAACCACAAATAGAGCCACTTTTTCGTAAAAAGTTAGGTTATAAAAAAACAATCGCCAAGCTAACTAAAGGGATTTCGTTCCTCTATAATTGTAAAACTGTGTCTATACATTGCAAACGTGTTTCCATAGCTATCTCTTAGCATGGCCTGTAACATGGGCAGCGGCCTGGCGCGCAAATCAAAAACAAAATAACGTCAAAAGGCCATGTAACGGTCTTAAGTTAACGGAAGTGAAAAGTAACGGAAGTTAAGAAGAACGTTAACGTTTTTTCGAGTTAACTTAAAAGTTAAATCATTAAGCACTTTGTTAACTTCGTTAATTAACTGTTAACGGATTAACGGTTTTCTGCCCAGCTATGTTAATAAGGTACTATGATATTAGAGAGAGAAGATATTCAAAGAAAGGTGTGCTAGCTAAATTCTCAGTAGAAGATTTTGATGTTCTTTGGCCTCAGGGAAAACTTATTCTTCAAGCTTGACGGTCTCAGGTCTATGTTTGGGTTAATACCTAAAGATGGTCATGGCTTCTACAAAGGAAACATCAATATCAATGAAGATATTGATGAGTACAGGCCAACCCTAGACTTCGACATGGACGAAGATGAGTGAAGCTGATATTTTGGTCCTATTTTTCCATTTTTGTTATTTTAATCATGGCGTATGTTTAGATTTATAGGTTCATGTCTTTATAATACCACGTGTAATTCAATTGAGAGAATATAATTTCAACTTTATGGTCTTGGCAGTACGTCAGTTTGATTTGTGTGTGTGACATATCATGTAAAATGATCTAAACCGTTTTCTTCAATATAAATGTTTTTTCTGCAAATATAATATGAGTTTTTAATCCTAAACACATCAATCGAGTGAACAGCGTATTAAC
Organism: Agriphila tristella; assembly: GCA_928269145.1. Lineage (NCBI taxonomy): Eukaryota > Metazoa > Arthropoda > Insecta > Lepidoptera > Crambidae > Agriphila > Agriphila tristella. The sequence continues at coordinate 2,821,537 of OV743447.1, read as the reverse complement.
GTATTTTTTCTAGCATTATGTTCAAAGATATTAAATAATAATAATTTTAACTTGTTTTTTTCTTTTAATAACCAATTTTTCAGTCGAGTGGAAGTTTTGAGTCCTTTCTGAGAAATAAAAAGAAAATACTTGTCTTCACAAACATACATTACCTATAACACAGAAATGACCCAACACGTTTAAGTCGTTTCAGTTATTTGATAAAAATCTACCTATTTCTAGTCATAACTGATTCTGAGAAAGAATCCAAACTGTTTGAGTTTATTCTGGTTTATGGAACTTAAGTACATACTCACAGAAATACATTACTCAGAAACAATTCAAGCGGACTGAATTCATTCTGCGAATACATTTTGTGTGCTCTTCATACTGTGGGTTGAGTCGGGGTAGTAAAAAAAAACTAGTTTCCGTGTACATTAAAAAAAATGTGTTTTCACTACATTATAGATTCGACCCTCAGGAGTACGATGGTATATATAACTCAATTTTGGCCAAAGTATGGGTTGAGTCCTTTCTGCTTAACTACGTCCTTATACTTAAGTAATTTAGAATGCGTTTAAGTATCTTATAAGCGAATGTTTTTGTAAACCATTTTGTTTGTAAGTAACCAAATAAAGTTTTATTCATTCACTCATTCATTCATATCATCAACAGTTTATCTTGTCAAGCATGCTACTGAACACTTACAATGGTTTCAAATAGTTTTAACTTAAAATGTTAAGTTACTAAAGAGATGAATAAATATACCTTCATTCTGATCCTCCACATATATTTCTGAATTCTCATATTCTGTTTTAATTGGAGTTTCCATGTTGACCTCTTCCTTGGTTGCAAATGTGACTCTATCCATCGGAGACTTGCCCAAGGTCCAAGGGAGTTCAGTTTGTTGTTCACGAAACAATACCAGTGAGAAACAATAGATATTTCTTTGCGATAAATAAATAAACAATCAACATAAAAACAAAACTGCGTCAAAAATAATTTTACCAAACAATACAATCCCCGCGTTCCAAATCACGCCAACAGCGCTGTTAGCGTATAATCCATTAAATTAGGTAGGTACACAAATACCCTATTTGTGTAATATATTTTGTGACTTTTTAATTTGATCGGATTCGCGCTCACAGCGCTGTGAGTGTGAGCGTGATTTGGAACGCGGCCAATGTCAGAAAGAAATGTGTCAAAAATGTCAATGTCAACGTCAAGAAAGAAGCTAGGGATGTCGAAAGTGAAAAACATATCGATGTATCGATACATCGATATTTATAAAATATCAATACCGGCCTCGATATATCGCGAAAAAAATATCGAAGTAATAGATACCAATATGTTGAGATAAGGAGCATGGATGATAAAACTGAGAAAACATTTAAATCTAAACTAAATACTTAATAATTCGTCTGGCAATAACAATCTCACATCTTCAATTATGATAACGCAGCAGCCAGTAGAGGTCGCTGATATGAAGCAAACACAGGAGGAGATCGTAAAAAAGCCAAAAATATATATATTCGGCGATGAACAAGTACGAGGTCTATCACAACAATTAATAAAAACTCGTTCTGGAAAATGGAATGATAATTATGAAGTCACCGGTATGGTTAAGCCATCAGCATCAAGCGAACATATATTAAGTAGCTGTTCTATAAAAAAAAAACTTATTTAATGAAGACGATATAATTATATTATCAGTGGGATCTAATGATAAGAATCCTTATAGTGTCATTTCAAATCTATGTAATACATTATGCAATATAAATATTTGTAAGATTTTTATATTAAGTGCACAACAAAATGAATATATAAATGTAAATAAGTTAAATAATAAAATTCACTTAATTGTCAATAATTATAAAAATTGTACATTTATTAATTTAATGGACTTGTCTAAATATAGTTTAAAAGATATGTCAATTATAAATCTAATTAGTTTTAAGTTAAATGCGGCAATAGACCAATTAAAATATGAAAATGATTACATTATAAATATTACTAAATGCATGAAATTACATTTAAAAAAAAAAATTCAAGAATTTCTGGCACCGTTATGAATCAGACAATACAAAATAAAAAAGGGACTATACCTTATTATTTTCCCGTTTTAAACCGATCGATGCCTAGACCTAATCAGTGTTTAAATGATGAAACGTTTTTTCGATCGTAATACACAAAGTAAATTTTCTATCTTACATCAAAATATTCAAGGTCTTTTATCCAAAAAAGAGTTTATTGAGGTTACATTGTCGGAATTTAAATCGTCCCCAGATGTCATTTGTTTATCGGAAACGTTCATAAAAAAAGGCGAGGAGAAAAATATAAATGTAAAAAATTATGAAATGGCAACCCACTTCTCAAGATTTCAAAGAAGAGGAGGATCTTGTATTTTAGTGAAAAGAGGCACGTCCTTCGTAAAAATTTGTGACTTTGATGAGATTTCACAAAACTTTCACTTTGAATGCTGTGCAATTAATATACCGCTGCAAAATATTATTATAGTCTGCATATATAGGGCCTCCACCGCTACAAAACGTAGACATTATGAATACTTTTTTCAAAGATTGGAAAGTTTGCTTTATTCTTATTTACAAAGGTACAAGAAAAAAAGGATAATAATTGTAGGCGATATCAATATAAATACTCTTATTGAAAACAAAACCTCTACACAGCTCTCAGATATTTTAAAAAATTATAATCTGAAACAACACATTACTGAACCGACTAGAGGAAATTCTTGCATTGATCACGTTTTTAGTAATGTACCAGATGCCTCTGGTTCTCTACTTCCGCTCTGGCTTTCTGACCATGATACTGCTCAGATGCTTACTTTCAATACCAAAGCTAAGCCAGTTATACCAGAGACAGTTTTCGCTTTTAAACGTTGTTATTCTCAGGAAAACATAGAAAAATTCCAAGGGTATCTTAACAGTTTATCTTTTTCTGATGTTTTCAATGAAAAGAACCCAGATAAAGCTTTTAATGGTTTTTATGATTGGTTTTGTTTATTATATAAGCTTTGTTTTCCTATTATTAAGGTAAAAATAAATACAAAACCAAACATGTCTTGGATAACAAGGGGTATCAGGAAGAGCTGTCTTACAAATAGAAATTTAAGGTACAAATACTATACAAGAGTAAATAAAAAAGCTAAATTTCAGTATAAAAAGTACTCAAGATTGTTGAAAAAATGCATATTTATGGCTAAGAAACATACAAATAATAAATACATATTAAAAAGTAAAAACATCTGCAAGGCAAGTTGGAATGTAATCAAAAGTGAAACAGGCCCTGAATTACAATATAACAATTATATAGATAAAATAGAACACAATGACTTAATTATTAATAATCCTAATAAAATCGCTACTATTTTTAATGATTATTTTATTACACTGACGAATAATAATAATAATAATGGCAATAATTATGATGACAATGACAATAATATTAACAATAACAATGACATAAATGGACATAAAATAATTACTGACAATTTAAATAATTCTATGTATCTTTCTCCCATTGATGAATATGACATTAAAAAAATAATCATGACATTAAACAATACAAATTCGGAAGGGTATGATGAGCTTAATACAAAAGTGATTAAAGCTTGTAAGGATCAGATAGCTTCAGTATTAGCTTACTTAATTAATTTATCGTTCGAAACAGGGATTTTCCCTGCGGAACTAAAACTATCAATTGTGAAGCCTCTTTTTAAAAAAGGCTCAAAGTTATTGGTAATCAACTTTCGACCTATAACATTGATATCGATCCTCGCAAAGATATACGAAAAAGTAATGCATGACAAACTTATATCATTCTTTAATAAGTATAAAGTCTTGAATGACAATCAATATGGCTTTCAGAAAAGCAAATCGACTGCACATGCTGCTTTTAGCCTGATTGATTACATATTAAGAAGCATAAATGATAATAATTTAACCTCAGTTCTACTATTTGATATGTCTAAAGCGTTTGATTTCGTATCACATAGTCAATTGTTGTTAAAGCTAGAACGTAGTGGAATAAGAGGTAAAGCATTAGATTGGATTAAATCGTACCTGCAAAATAGGATGCAATCGGTCGAAATCACCCAACTCGGTAATAATCAAGTGGTACATAAACATAATTCTGAATTCAAAGTAAATAAATTTGGTGTGCCCCAGGGTAGTATACTTGGTCCTCTTCTGTTCTTAATTTATGTGAATGATATACCTAAAGTGACTAAACACAGATGCATTCTATTTGCGGATGATATATCAGTCGTAGTCACTACTAATAAAAATAATAAAAATCACTATATAATTGACCATGAAAATGACATTAATGAAACAATTCAATCTATTACAACATGGCTTAATAATAATAATTTAAAAATCAACATTGACAAAACAAATTATATAAATTATAACAACTATAACTCCCTAAATATACATTATCAACATCATACTCTAAAGAATGTAACAAATGCCACATTTCTTGGCATCGAGCTCGATCAAAGAATTGATTGGAAATGCCATATAGATAAGGTATGCAAAAAAATAAATAGATTTGTTTTTGCTCTTTTTAAATTGACTAAAGTAGCCACAAAAAAAACTGCCCTTACAGCATATTCGCATACGTGGAATCTGTGTTACGCTACGGGCTCATTATTTGGGGCAACAGTACAGATATACAAAGGGTTTTTGTTGCACAAAAAAAAAGTATAAGAGCAATATGTGGTCTTGCACCGGATATGTCATGTAAGCCATTTTATAAGGTATTAAATATTCTACCACTTCCATGTCTTTACATCTATGAAATCGCGAAGTTTGTGAAATCTAACCAAAGCAAATTTAAGACTGCCAAGGATGTGTTTCCCAGAAATACAAGGAACTGTAATAGGTTGGTCATCGACATTTTCCCAAAAAGCGCACGTTTTAGAAAAAACTGCCACTACATGGGTATTTTAATATACAACAAGATTCCGGAAACTATAAAAGAATTGCCTTTTAATAGATTTAAGACGGCGCTGCATAGATGGCTTATGGATAAATTATTCTACTCGGTCCAGGAGTTTTTGAATTATAAAAACTAGAAATTAACATTATATTGACATTTTATTTTAAAGACATTTCTGACTAGCATGCAATTTATTTCGATTCAAAATCTGACATTTATTTTGACATTTGTGATGCAAGTTTAATTTTTTATATTTTAATTTTAATCTTATATATAATTTTTCTTTTTTTTTTTATTCTTAATGATTCCACTACACTGTCATTTTTTTACATTAGCTTCAATATTATACTATTATTTGCATGCTATTGTCTGTAGCTGAGTAGGTGAAACTATTGTTTAAGGTTCTTGTTAACCATTTGTAATCCTAATTCAACCCTATTCATAAGCAAATAAATAATTTCATTCATTCATTCATTCATAAAGAAAATTCAGAGAGGTGTTCCACAAGGCTCTATCTTGGGACCAATTTTCTTTATATTATTTACTAATGACCTGATCCCTTTCATGTACAACTCTATACCAGAAATTTAACTGGTCGTTTTTGCTGATGACACAAATGCGGTGATAAACGCAAAAAATATATGTGATCTCAACATTAGACTAAATTGCGCATTAGCGGCATTTTCACAGTGGTTCACAGCTAATAACCTCGTACTTAACGTAGAAAAGACAAAAGCCATACTTTTTAAATCGACTTCAAGATCAAATGAAACAGTAGATATCAAATTAAACGAAAGCTGTGTTTCACTTGTAGACTCCGTCAAATTTTTAGGTATTCACATAGATTCTTTTCTTAACTGGAAGGAAGAAGTCAACTACATTGAAAACAAAATCTCCTCTTCATGCTATGCTTTGAAGAGTTTAAGAGATGAGTTAACAATGAAGAAATTGAAAATGGTATACTATGCCCTGGTAGAATCTCGTTTAAGATATAGTATAAAATTTTGGGGAAATAGTTATAATTATAATATTAGAAAGGCATTCATTATTCAAAAGAGGGCAATAAGAACAATGTTGCGCATAAGTCAGAAACAGTCGTGCAGGGAGCACTTTAAAAATCTTAAAATTCTGACTGCACCATGTCTTTATATTCTTATTCTTCTCACAGACCTTGTCAAACATCCCAATAGATACGAAACCGCTGAGGAGAAAATAAAACGTCATGACACTCGGCGGAAAGACTTAGCCAACGTAATACAGCCAAAATTACAAATAATCAAACATAGTGTCAAATACCAAGCAGTTAGACTTTTTAATAAATTGCCAACTGGATTAAAAAATATTTCAAACATTAATGTTTTCAAATCCAGACTGAGGTCCTATCTACTGGAGAAAAATTTTTATAGTATAGAAGATTATGTCAACTCGGTTTTTTTATTTTGTATACAATTTACCCCTTAGCCCCTGTATAATAATAATAATTTAATTGAATTCAATGTTTAATGGTGAAAATATTTTATTTTTTATTATTTTATTGTGTGTAAGTGATAATAATTTGTTATTTTATGTATGTGCTTATTTAAATTTAAATTTCCGACACAATGTATTATTGTCTTATGGAATAAATAACTTATGAACTTATGATATATTGGTCAAATTTTCAGAAAACATTTGCAGTTTTAAAATAATAATTTAGTTCAGCCTAGCTCAGAAATCTCAATAGATTTTTTTTGACTTTTCGTGAATCATTTTTTTTTCAAACATACTGAAGTATTTTGGTTTTATTCAATCTTTAATTCATTTACAGATACCGGCATATAAATTGGCAAGAGAAAGTTGAGACAGAAGATGCGCGGAGTTTAGTGTTCGTAGCTACTGCGCATCTTTTGTCTCAACTTTCTCTTGCCAATTTATATGCCGGTATCTGTACTATCCAACTTTCATAGTTATTATTATTAGTATTCAACCATTTTTTGATATAATTCAAAATAAATGAGAAAAGTGGAGGTAAATGCCCGTACAAAGGTCTCCAGCAACAGTAGCGCCACCAAGCGTCCCACCCCGTCATTCTAGCGACTTTTGAGTGATGTGATGCTAATAAATATATCGTTTTTGATACCATTTTCGATATTGGTTATTTTGTATCGATGTATGACTAGACACGGGTTGTAACAAGGTAAATTACCTACCTGTTACAACTGTTCCTGTTACACTAAAATAACATATCCAACAACCTGTTACAAAAATAACAGCCATGTCGTAACAATTTGCTTGTTTCGTCAATTGTTCCGCCTGTTCCGTGGAAGTGGAACAAGCGCTTCTTTATTATTTACTCTAACCTAAGGACTACTTACATAATGAAAAGAGACAAAGCTTGTTATTTTTTTATTATTCAGGGTTCGTGTATGTTTGTGGGTATGTGAGTTTCTTTATTCCACCATAACTTCTAAATGCCTAAACTGGTTTGGATAAATGGGGCATCGTTAGAATCCTTACAGCATTCCAAGTGACACTGGCTATATTTTTTTTTCGAAAAAAGTCAATATGGCGACTGTAGGACGCCATTTGGGCAGTCGTGTAAAAAGAGTGTATATGTGTTCAGGGTTCATGTATGTTTGTGGGTATGTGAGTTTCTTTATTCCACCATAACTTCTAAATGCCTGAACTGATTTGGATAAATGGGGCATCGTTAGAATCCTTTCAGCATTGCGAGTGACACTGGCTATATTTTAAAAAAAAAAAAGTCAATATGGCGACTGTAGGACGCCATTTTTAAATGTGAAAATTTTTTTTCTTCAATTATTACAATATGGGCATCAACTGAAAAGCCACAATGAGCACATTTCAAAACTATATAATTTGTTACTAAAATGTGTAAAATAAAAATAAATAAATTTAAAAAATATTAAAAAACACGACTGCCCTGTCAAAACAAATTAAAAAGATAAATAACAAGGTACCATTGCAGTTGGAGGACCTCTTTAATTGAAAAATTGTTTCACAACATGGTCCCCCGACTGCAATGACACCTTGATATTTATCTTTTTAGTTTGTTTCGAAAGGGCAGTCGTGTTTTTAATATTTTTTTATTTAATTTTTATCTATTATGATCATTAACTGTTATTTTTTCTGTTAAGCAAGACTAATTCAACTAAAACTAAAACTTTACTTACTATAAAACTAAGACTTAATTTATTACAATTAAGTAAAATCTAATATTTTAAAATTTGTTTTCCATTGCAGCAGTTACGGCACACATGCGTCATCTAGTTTTTATTGGGTAAACCATCATGTCACCTAAAGAAGTTGCTTGCAACATTACTTTCATTCAGTATTTCACTTAAATTGCGATAGATGGCAGTAGTTATCATAAATTTACTAAACAGATTTAAATAATAAAGATAAAGAAATATTGTAAACACAGGTGCAAGCGATTTTCGACCATATTGACGTTTGAAATTTGGTTGGTTTTTTCGCATATTTTCGTTCACTAACTTTGCTGGTTCATTTAAAACAGTTATTTTGATAAATGCCTGATAATGTTTTTTTAACTAATGATCACTAGTCAAAATGTTTCCCTACCTTCCCTTTATTTCTCCTACATCATTTTATTCTTCCGGCCATTGCCTATGCTCCAGCAGTGGAGACATAAATGGTGATGATGATATTTTTATTTTTTATATTTGACAACATCACAAACATTGCTCCAATCCCAAAGTAAGTAGCTATAGCACTTGTGTTATGGAAATCAGAAACAACGGTGGTATGACACACACCCAGACCTGAGACAATATTGAAAAGTTCATTTTCTACATTGACCCAGCCGGGGATCGAACCCAGGACCTCAAGAGATGGTGACGCCTTGAAAACCGGCGTGCAAACCACTCGACCACGGAGGTCGTCAAATGATATAATGTTATTTATAATGATGAAATAGGTGATTTAAGTCTACTGAAGGAAAATTCTAAATTGCGAAAAATTTACTCCAATCTGGGAACCATGATCTTTTCCTTAACTCCCTGGCAGCACTAGATGTCCAATTTCCTACCCGCGGGTCTACCGCCTAACTCTCTCACTTTGACTCTGGCTTTGGTTTATGACGTCAGTGTCATGACTTCAAGTCGTCACTTTTCTTTCCATAAGGACGGACAGTATCCGTCCTTGTCATCGTGTTATGATATGACAAGGACGGATAGAGCATAGCTATCGCTCTGGCTAAAGCTTTGAGTTAGGCGGTAGGGCCCCCGCATAGCCTATGCATCCATTCCACGTAAATAATAAAGTGCTTTAACATTCTTTAGGCCAGCCGTACTCAACCTTTTTTTTACGGTGCCGCAAACACGTTTCGATCTTGAAGCGCGGGCCGCAAAAATATTTAGGTGTTAAAAAACATATTGAATACATGATTTTGTAACCTTCATAATATTAGTTATGATGAAGCGTCATGCAATGTTGACCAAATTTTGAAAGAGTTAACTTTGAAAGAAGTTTTCTGCCCTTGCCCACCAAAATCACTCTTGCCCAGTCACCACTCATCCTCCCTCTTCTCGACTATGCTGATGTCTGCTAATTAGATGCCACTGAGCAATTGTTAAATAAACTTGAGCGCCTTCAAAATCTTGCAATCCGTTTCATTTTTAGTCTACGCAAGTACGACCACGTCTCCAACTTTCGGAAGGAACTCAAGTGGCTCCCAATACGTCAGCGCAGGAATGTTAGAATCCTTTGTCTCCTCTTTAACGTCCTTTACAATCCTTCTTATCCATCCTACCTCCGTGATCGCTTTTCTTTCTGTCATTCACCCGATTCCCAGTGCAGATCTCATCTCAAATCGCTTCTAAATTTCCCCTCCCATAAAACTGACTTTGCTTCTTATTCCTTTTCCATTCATGCCGTCCGTCTGTGGAATTCGCTGCCGGCCCAAATCAGAGATTGTAGCACCATTTCATTATTTAAAAAACGTCTGAAAGAGCACTATCTATCTTCCTCTACTTAACTCTGCTTTATTCTTTATTTACAACAGCTTTCCTCTCTTATTTTGATTATACGTATTTATTTAAATTTATCTTAGTTAAGTAAATGTGTAAGTTAATTTTTATGTTTATGTATTATGTGTAGTGAATGCAAATCCGTATATATTTCAAAATCCGGATTTTTAAGAACGGATATTGGACAAATCCGGATTATCCGGATATTACGGATTTTCTATAAAAATATATCATTTCTGTCCATATAAGTTCATTAATGTGATGTCTCCTATATTTATGTAAGTTTCATTGAGAGAAGGACAATATTTATCAAATCCAATATTTTTTGTCATAAAATACTACAATATTATGATGTTACCTATTGCTCAAATGTAATTAAAATAGTCAGTGTATGATTTGTGTGCGATTTGCGAGTAGGTGACGTGAGCGATAGTTCACATGAGCGCTTTTACGACGTTTTATCGCGCGATTTTTCTGAAGCTTTTAATAGAACACAATGTGACTAACTGTGGAACGGGATAAAAAATATCGCGCGGTAAAAAAAATCGCTCGTGCAAACACACAGTAGAGAAGTCATTATGTTCTATTCCGAAACGTTAGAAAAATCGCGCGTTATGACATCGAAAAAGCGCTTAAACTAAAGATCATAGACCCTTTATAAAATTATACAAATGAACCTAACAAAAAGAAAAGACATAAACTAAACAACATAATGTTGTTTAGTTTATGTGAATTTTAAATATACAAAGTTAAAGGTTATAAAGGGCTTTATCACATTAAGTCCCAAAATAAATCTGGGACTTAATGTGATAAAGCCCTGAGACTGCCTGAGAGATTGAGAGACGCACCGCCGTATTTGCCACTCGTTCCTTAGGGGATTAGGAGGAGTGTCACTCGCGCACCATCCGGAAGACTATACGTCATCACGCCAACGGGAAGAAGAGACCTACGTGCACCAGGGGCCATACCGGCTAACGAATCGATTATCGAAAAGTCTGCTGGGTTTCAAATTAAAACAGATAAATCGAGCCCCAATTAGGCCAAAATGGCGAACCCCAATTAATGATGTCACACGAACATCGATATCTTCCAAATTACGGCAACACAAAGTACAAAACGAAATTCCTTACTTTGATTTTTCTGTTTTAAGTTGAAACCCGGCAGACTTTTCGATAATCGATTAGTTAGCCGGTACGGCCCCAGTGAAAACAACCAAGAAGTTCGCATAGAAGATGATGGCCATTTTACATTCTCCAGTCAACAAGAAGCAAGCGAGCCACACGCACTAATGGAAGTGATACGAAGATTAGATGCGCGCTCCGTACGATCACCAAGAAGAGAAGCGAAGCCGAAGCGAAGTGGAAGGTGGTCCAGGGGCTCCTACTGCGCAAGTGTCATCAGCATCGCACACATTGCTTCTTCTTTTTGGCACAAATTAAAACTAATCACAGAAAAACAGATATGTGTCATACCATACCTATCTGTCAAATGAAGCAGAGAGCGATGCCAATGACACTTGCGTGGTAGACCCACTGGTCTGGATAGACGCTGCAAGTACACTCCGAAATTGACGATGAAGAAGGAGAGTTGTATCGGCAGGAACACCAGAAGAGCTGGTTCAAACAAACGCCCTTTTTGGGACTTAATGTGCCAGGTGACAGACCTGAGTGAGACACGGCCTTAGCAAGACGCGTGAATGGCGTCATCTAGAAAATAGCATCTACCTACCGTCTAGCTAGTGCGAGAAACGAAGTGTTCCATTTATAGCAACTGAGTGAATAGCAATTGGGCGAATAACAACTAAAGTATTCCACTTAAAGCAACTATCAATATTTTTTTAATAATTTTGTTAAATATTGAAAGTTGATCTAGTGAAATACTTCAGTTGCTATTCGCCTAGTTGCTATTCGCTCGATCGCTCTATTCGTAAGTGGAATACTTCCGAAAAACTTGCTCGTTTTATTTTTTGTGACAATTTCTTATTATTCAAAAAATCCGAATTTGATTTTCAAATCCGGATTTGAAAGTCTAGTAAAAATGTGCGGATATCCGGATATTTCGGATAACGGATTATCCGGATTGCATTCCCTAATTATGTGTGATAACCACTCGATTGCTTCGCGGTACTGTAGTACCGCAAACAAAAGACGGTCCTTTGTCGCGCGGTGCTGTAGGACCGGGTCGATCGCTTTTCGATTTCTACCAATTTGGTAGAAATCGAAAATTTGGTTTTTTTTAGGCGGCCACACCAAAACCTCTTGGGCTGATTTAGATTATGATTTTGGCAACACTAATATCGCAAAAAAAAGTAGAAAAGCCTGTGATTGGTTGAAAAAAATAATTTTGAAGAGTTTCACATCAGTTGACGCCATACTTGTTTTTTCTGTGTGAAGTGCTCTAATTTGATATGCCGTAAGTATTTTGTTAATTTATATTTCTCTTTGGTGTCATATATTAAAAGAATCGTCATATCGTGATTTATTCGATCATATAAATATCTCGTCACAAATTTAATGTCTAGTGTTCAAAATCATAACAAAACCGTAGCCCGGTAAATTTCTTGATGTATTGTTTCTGTTTACAACAACATTATGTTATAATTTTGATTGGTTAATCAAAGAATTATCCGAAATAAGATAATAATACTATTAGTGAACAGTTTCAAAGTGGTTTCAAAATATAACATTCATCTGTTTACACAGGATGATTGATGCAACGCAAAATAGTGAGTTTTTATTACGCCATTATCCACGGTCAAGGTAACAAGGTCCTGTGGGACCTTGAAACAAACTAGCATTTTGGCAGGGCTGCCTCACACGCTTATTATTTTCATATTAGGTTGTGTTTATGTTGTTTTTATATATTACCTAGTGAATGTTTTTTTGGTTTTGGTGTTGGTTATTGTGGTTGGTGTTGGGTGTCTAGTTATAAATTTTTAGTCCACATCCATTTTATATTTTATGCTGTGTACAGTGGAAATCGAGGAGAGCGAGGCAGGGGACGAGGAAGAGGAGAACTATTAAAAAAAATGTGACTATAAAATTAAAAATATATAAAAAAAAATTAAGTACCTACCTAGTTTTATTTAATGTGTGCGACAACCCTGAACTAAACTCGGCTACGCGCGGCCATCTTGGCAGCGAACGGCCCGTACGCCAGCGCCCGGCAGCGCGGAATTGGATTATTTAGCTCGAAATTTTACATACATTTCGGAAGAATCTTTGCTATGTATTGCATACTGTTAGAAACTGCAGGTTTTGCTCTTTCTGTACATATAATTAGTACAAGGTAATCTTGATCCAAGTCTAACCAATCAACGCTTGTTACAAAAACACAATTTTATCATTTATAGTGGGCCGCTTTAATGTTATAATTTTTTACAAAGATACTTTTCTTCAAGAGTGTCATCTTTTTTTACAAAATATGAAAGTTGAAATCCGTATCTTTCTAAAATATATTTTATTTTTGTCACAAGCCTTCCACAATTGGAATAAAATACTACGAAACAGCGCTTAGACTCAGCAGCGAATTAAGACGCGCAGTAAAAATTTGTGCGATATACAAACATTATTAAGACCGTTGAATTGCTTCCAATTCATAAAAAAATTGGCATGTACGGAAAGGGGTATTATTCTAGTTTTAAATTATGTAAAAAAAAACACTAGTTATCGATTTAGATTTAATATTAAAAATCAATTCCCATTACAAGTCGTGAATTTTCTCTTTAGCTAAATTCACGAATTTTTTAGAAATTATTTTACCATTACAGGTACTCGTTTTTTTTTCAATACTTATAGCTTCATCCATTACCTATACGAAATAGAACATTATTTGTTCGTATACAAACAGGAACGGGTCATAAAAACGGTTTTAACGCAGCTGTGCAAGTGCACTGCTGTAACGCAAAACTGCGTGACAAACAAGGAAATTGCGCGCCGGCCGCGCGACAAACGAGTGGTTAATATGTATACGAGTATTCTTAGAGTTACACACAGACTGCCCTTTTAAATTTCTTTTCCTGTTCCGGGCCTGCTGGAAGAGATTTCAATATGAAATAAGCTGTGCCCTTGTACTTTTCTTCTGTCCACTACCATTTCTTTCAACATTGTGTGTACTAAATGTATAAATAAATAAAAGAACTAACAACGACTTTTAAAACTTAGTCAAAGTTTTAAAATTCCAAGTGGGCCAATCACAAAGGCCCGGCGAGCCGCAGGTTGAGTATGGCTGCTTTAGGCAATGACTACACGCGTGGTAAAATATACTGTGATCCATCAGTATTTAATCAGGGGCGTATTTCATAAAAAATAGTAAATTTACTACAATAATTTACCATTGTTGTCATGGGGTAGGATTATGTTTCTTTTAATCTATAAAACATAATTATACCCTAATAAACTACTACTATGGTAAATTACTGTACTTTTTCATTATTTTATGAAAAATACCCCTGGTTCAATACTGATGCATCACAGTATTTACCACGCGTGTAGCCATCGCCTTAGAATCTCAATAAAATTATTTTTATTTAGGCGACGGCTACACGTCGTGGTAAATAGCGTGATGCAACGCCATAGAGCAAATTTTAACCATGGAAAGTAAAATATTGAGTAATCCATACAAATTACTTTCAATGGTTAAAATTTACTCTATGGCGATCAACGAACTAAGATACTAAGGAAGTGTAATTCCGCTCAAAAAATAGCACCACGCAAACTAACACAGAGTGGGCGGGGCTAAAAAAGTACTAGTGAAGCACGATTTAGTAATGTCTGCCAAGCGCTCGGCGACAGTCGTTAGCGTTACCACAAAAAAATAATTAGAAAAATGATTAAAATGACGTCATGTGTGGTCAAGTGGTGAAAAAGACCAAAAGAAGGCAGCAAAACTATACAGACATAACATAACATAGGAAATGAACATATTTTTCGTTTTTTAGAAATATCTATGAGCGTATACATACAAAATATGGTCGTTATTATGCAACAAGTGTTCAGTCGCTTTGTGGGGCATAGTCAAATCTTCACATTCATTGCTATCACACATTTTTAAACAAGAATAAAACTCTCTCATGGAATTCAGTACAACAAAAAAAAGGAAAATTTAAATCAAAATTTTGTAATGCTAAAAATGGCGCGTCCTGCAATATGCAATACATAGAAAACGAGTAATCTGATGTAATCTCCTTGTTTTTTATTATTATACAGGGTGTAACAAAAACGCTGTCCAATCCGTGAAGGGATGATTAGGTAGGTACCTATAAAGATTCGATTCACGCAATCCTCTTTGATTAACGAGTAAAAATCCCTGGTTAAAATAGAGTAAATAAAAAATGAAGAACTCACATTGCAACACCGAAGGCAGCAGAGTGGCACGACAAGTAGTGACGTCATGAGGTCAAGACCGTCAGATCAGAACACAAAGTAATGACAATTTCCAGAAACTATGATTTTATGCAGCTCTGAAAACAGCTTTTTAATATGGAGTTTGATCCGCGGATCATTCTGCTGGAACCCCAATGTATGAGATCTGCTGCGAAAATGCTACTTTATATTTCCACCACCAATATAAATACATGCCTAGCAACGGTGCACTAGATTTTCCCGAACACTTTGCAGCACACCTGTATTCCACTTAATTAGTACAAATGTGGCTATTATTCGCAAACGCATTACGGATTCACTCTCACAAATGTTTTTAAACATCAACTGTAAACATGACCTCACAAATAAAAATCAAGGGGTGTCAAATCTGGAGATCGCGCTGGCTACGGAGTTGGTCCACCTCTTCCAATCCACCGTCACCCATCACCCATATTGCTAGTTTAGGTATTTGCGCACCGGTCAATAAGCATGTTAAAATAGTCTGCATTTGAAAAAGATCTTGACAAGAATAAACTTTGACTTGGTGGAATACGCTGCTATAAAAAATACATTACGAAAAACTGAGAACCTCCTCCTTTTTTGAAGTCAGTTAAAAAGGTGTCGCTATAAGAATTTTGTATTGCCAATTAAAAAATAAAAATAAAGCGACGTATTAATACTGTTGTTCTTTATCAGTCACACCTCTAAAAGACGTATTAAGGTGTTGCTCGCGCAAATGTGATAATTATCTACATAATATGTACTTACATGTTATGAAAAAAAAATCTTTACAGAATACATTGTATTTTATCAAGCATACCTATTTTATTTCAATAGCTTGCCTAATTTTAGTCCTTCTTGAAATCATATGTCTTACCAATTCGTGACAAATAATATGATCATCATTCATCAACATCATCATTTTATAATTTTCATAAAATAAAATAACAATAAAATCATCACAGCCGAAAGACGTCCACTGCTGACATAGGTCTCCTTTAGTTTTTTAGAGCGACTAGTTACAGGCGACTTGCATCAAGCGTATTCGAGCGGTCTTTACCAAGTCGTCCGTCTACATAATAAAACAAACATTATATCTAACAAACAATAATGTACTAATTTCATAAAACAATTTTATGATGCCGCCCAGCGCGCCGTAGTAGGTTAGGTGTACTGACTGCATTCTACGTTACACCGTCCTCGCCTCAATGACAAAGGCACGACAACGGCCGAATGAGTGACACGAGGCGAGTCAAATATCCAATCATGTTTGATCTGCGTTCAAACCCCAGCCAATTAAAAACGTCATATGCGTTAGAATACAATCTAATGCCGATTATGCGTGCATTGTAATAAGGTATGTTTTTACTAGTTCATTGTTGAGTTTGCGACCTTTTGTGTTACAGAATATGTGAAGGTGCCATTTTTTATGCAATATTTGTTAGGAGTTAGGCTTCCTTAGATCTTAGTTCGTTGATGGCGATGGATCACGATAAATACCACGCGTCTAGCCATAGCGCATTGGCAAAACAGTCAAACTCCATTGCGACAAAAAACCAAAAGGCCATAAACAAACACAGGATCAGATAACACGACTAATTTACAAAGTCGAATGTATTTTTGATATGGTTGGTTTTGAAAATAACAAGCTTTGTCTCTTTTCTTTCCATATGTTAGAGTAAGAAAGCACTTGTTCCCACGTGACAGGCGGAACAATGGCATCAAGTTGTTACATTGATAACAGCTCGGTACAGGGAACAGTGAAGACGGCGGGAACAGTCTGTTTCGCCTGTTCCTTTGCACAACAGTTATTTCATAGCGCTCGTAACAGGGCGAAACAGTTACATTAAAGGCTCCAGCACACCGGATGCGTAAGCGTATGCGTAAGCGTGCACGTAGACGTACCATGACGTTGTAATGCCTGAAACTTTATGAGACATGGCACACCGCTTGCGTAATTTACGCGTGCACGTAGACCGATGCGTAACCCTACGCATTGCAGCTCTCATGAGACAACCAGGCTGCGTACTTACGCCGAGCGGAACGCATTGATGACGTTGTACTCAATGGCATTCCCTATTGGACGTCACACCGAACAAATACGAACACGCACGTATCTTTCCTGCGCGTCACTACGCGCGTGACCACGCGCGTGACCACGCGCGTGACCACGCGCGTGACTACGCGCGTGACCACGCGCGTGACTACGCGCGTGACCACGCGCGTGACTACGCGCGTAACCACGCGCGTGACTACGCATTCAGTTGTTTTGTTCGGGTCCCCCACCTATGAAATTTGCTTTTTTTCTTACAAATAGAGAACTTCGTCACTTCTATGAATTTAAACTAGTCATCAATTGCTAGATATCACTACATACATATTATAAAACAAAGTCCCTCACCGCGTCTGTCTGTCTGTCTATCTGCGCTTCGCGATAAACTCAAAAACTACCAAACGTATATTAATGCGATTTTCACCAAATGATAGAGTGATTCCTGAGGAAGCTAAAAGTGAATTATAAGTTGAGGTTATAAGTATGTAGAAATATGAAGATGTCGGCAAAAATTAAGCCGCCTGGGAAGCCTAGCATCGAAAGCACTGCATAAACTTCTGAGCTCTAACAAAATAAATAATGTATTATGGAATGGGGAATGTCAGAAAAAAATCAAATCAAATCAAAGGTCGCATTTGATAAAAAAGGACTTGTGACCCGCCCTCGCTTAGCTTCGGTGTAGTGTGGAATTTGACACGATACATACATAATTAAAAACCTTTCTCTTGAATCAATCTATCAATTAAAATAAACCACATTAAAATCCGTTGCGGAGTTTTAAAGATCTGGGATTCAAGTTCACGACAAAGGTTTATGATATTCACTAATGTGTTGCTCTACTTTCATTTATAGCATGAACCCATTGTTTTTTTTCATGCCGAGGAATATTCTGGCACACCAGTAGTAATATTGCTTCTTCTTCATCTGATGAACTACTTGGTCCATCCATCCAATCATCATCAGACATCGTGCACAAGAATTGCAAACAGAAAAAGTATGGCTGCCGCAGCGGCTGGGTATGTGTCAGGGGGTTACGTGCGTAACTACGCGCGTGTACACGCGCGTGTCTACGCATCCGGTATGCCCGTTGGGTACGCAAGGGACAGGCTGCGTTGCGTATGCGTATGCGTAAGCGTAGACGTATGCGTAACCCGGTGTGTCAGGGGGTTACGTGCGTAACTACGCGCGTGTACACGCACGCGTGACCACGCGCGTGTCTACGCATCCGGTGTGCCCAGGCCTTTAATTGTATTAAATGTAACTGTTTCGTCTGTTATTTTTAACTGTTACAATAAATACGCCTCACGTCTAGATTTATCGATATATCGGAACAAAATATATTGGCTATAAATATCGATATATCGAACAAAAAATAACGATACATCGAATTTTTTTTTCAACACAGGGTTGGTAGGTTGGGGGTTTTCTTCGCATTTTTGGGGAAAAATAACGGTCTTGGCGAAATTTTGGGGAAATGAAATCTTTGGGGAAATGTTTGGGGAAAAAATATACAAGGAAGAATTTTGGTTGGAGTATAAAAACTCGTAATGTTTATCTGACCATGTGACCATGTTACGCGAAGTTGAAATTAGGGAAGTTCTAAACGTTTTAGATGATTCAGTTTAGAACTTCCGATAAGTACTTCTTTATTTTCTTTTATTTTCTTAATATTCAAAATATATCTATTCTAAAAAAACTTAGTTTAATATTTTTCTATTCATATTATTTAATGTTTAACAAAAATGGGGAAAAAAGGTTGCCAAACGTATCATTTTGAGGAAAAGAATTCTTGAATATGGGGAAATTTCAAAATCTGGATCTACCAACCCTGTTTCAACAAGCCAGTGTTCCCAAACCTACCGATTTTTCGGTAGATCTACCGATTTTTAACTTCATCTACCGATCTACCGATCAGCACTCATTTTCTACCGAAATTTCATATAAATGGTAAAAAAACGAAATTTTTAACCCGATCCACTAATTTCTACCGAAATTTCTTAATTAATGGTAAAAATAACAAATGCTTCCTTATTTTTAATTTGTAAAAACTGGAACGCACGCTCATTCCTACACAGCGTTCGGTTAAAACATAAACGTAAGCGAAAATCAGCTACATAAATTCACCCCATTTTGACGAAAAATTTTGTGTACAAATCAGAAAGTGATGGAATGCAATAACATGCTTCTGGCTTTGATTCCAAATTACGCTAAAATGCGTTCCGAATCAGTGATTTTGTATGTTTTTGACAGAGAACTTGAGCGCTAACATTATCAAACCATCAGCCTGATTATCTAATTAAAAATCACCTAGCGATCGGTCATAATTTCGGAATCGTCGCTGTCAAACTCGATTTCGTACCACCGATCGAGTTTCTACGAGTGCTGCCTCCAACGGACAACTAAAGAACTAAAATATACGAGCACTTGCAAGGAAATGCTCCGAAATTCGTATTATCTAACTCAGAAACCGCGACGAGACTGCAACGATTTCGCGATTTCTTCTGTCAAACAGAAACCAGACAAAACGTAATTTCTGATTGGTTTTCGTTAAATTCTTAGCCTTACCTTTAACCAAAATTAAATAAAATTGCTATAATGTAAAACAAAAGGCCTGTCCTTTAATACCTACACGGAATTTGCAATTTTGAAGACGAAAAAATGTAAACAAAATTCGAAGCGAAAACAAAAAGGTTATGTTCACAGAGCACATATGGTCAGACACATACACAGTCACAGACTACTTTCGGTAAAAAGACTTTTCAGTCGCTCCCACCGGTTGTCAGTGGTGCTAGTTTCTATGGAGATTTTCACGAGCATAAACCGAGCATAAACTAGTCAGCGATCGCATACATAATACCAAATCAGTGACTCGGTCGCGCGACGATTTCGAAATAATTCAGGAATCGAGATCGGTCGCTCATTTTAGATAATTAGCCTGCATATTACATTCAATAATGTAACGTTTTGAGAGGTATTTTCTTTTGAAATATGTCTACCGAATTCTACCGATTTTTTTACTCTGATTCTACCGATTTTCTATTTTTTGGTTTGGTAACACTGCAACAAGCCTACAAAGTACAAACCTATTTACTCTACAAGAGGTTTGATTTGTCAGTTTTGTTATGTTTGTATGTTAATTTTATTTATTATCAAATCAAAGAAATATCAATTGTTTGAAGAAAAAAGTGTAATTTTCTGCGTATTCCCAAGCCCAAGAGTTAGTGATTACCTCTTAGATCATCTATAAATGATCTAAGAATTACCTACCTACTTGCTCTGCTAAGTGCCCAAGCCAAGAGTATAAACTGCTTCAGACTCTCCAACCAAATAAACTGCTGAAAAACCTGAAAATGAACCACCTAATGGCGTGCAGAGTATGCTTGGCGTACGATATCCGCTTGCATTCAATATCTGGCCAGCTTCAGGATATTTACGAGAAATTCACTGAAACATCGGTAAGCTAACAATAATGATATCACATCTATTTTTATATGGTTCCCTTAATCATAATGTAACATACTAAATACTGTAAAACTTCAAATGTAGGACATGTTAGTTCATCTTCTCATCTTCATTCCTTGTTCCTTGGCCCCATACAGTGCCTGATTCAGAGCCCTGAAAGCCCTAAGCAAGCTCCTAAAAATATCCAACCAAGCTCAGCGCCCCCTCGGTCTTTGCGCCAAGGCCCCTTGCCTTCTTCCGCCACCTTATTCCGTTCACTGCTAATATTTAGCCTTTTTAATAAAATAAAATTAGTATTTTTTTTTCAGCTTGAATCAGGCGATACGAAGCCAACATGTGTCTGTTACATTTGCTTCAGTTTGTTGAAAAAGTTTCAGAAGTTTATAGAGAAATCAAAAAAATCAAATCAGCTACTAGAACAAATGCTAGATTTTGGTTTGGAGGTAAGTTAAATAAAGTTGACACTAAAATAGTAGTACGTACATACGGGTACGGTTTCACGGTGGAGGTATGCTACAGGTGTAAAACATGTGTTAGTTGTGTCACCACTTACTTCATTCAATGTAAATGTGCAAAAGTTAGTGGGACATTCATAGCACTGACATAACAATCCTACTTCCTACTTATTAAATGTGAAAGTTTGTGGGTTTGGATGTTTGTTCCTCAATCACGCAAAAACTACTGGACGGATTTGGTTAAAATTTGGCATACAGATAGATAGTAGATAGCCTAGATTAAAACAAAGGATACTTTTTATCCCGATATTCCCACGGGAACGGAAACCAAGCAGGTGAAACTGCGGGCGGCCGCTAGTGATCTATAAATCATAAGGCAATTAACACACTGCACTGCGATCTGCCACTTTGTGCGGGGCCACTGGTACGCACATTTTGATGATACAAACTGAGACATATAATAATAATAATAATAACCTATTTGAGAAAAACAAAATAAGCTTAAAATAGTAATAATACTTTTTATAATATCAGACCCCAAGATTATCATCATTCATAAATTTTGTGTTTAGTTGTCAGTAAATTCACTGGAATTGTTTCGTGAACAACAAACTGAACTCCCTTGGACCTTGATCAAGACTCCAACAGTTAGAGTCACATCTGCAACTGAGGAAGAGGTAAACATGGAAACTCCAATTAAAACACAATATGACAATTCTGAAATGGACATGGGGAATCAGAATGAAGGTATTATTTATACATTATTTTAGTAACTTAACATTTTGCTTTAAAATGAATGCCATGAAAGACCACTCAATGCCAACCCTTTGCCGCGGGTCGACACGGCCAGGCGCTGCGTGCGAGGCGCGCGGCCAGGGGGCGGCCAGGCGAGCGACCCAAGCGGCGAAGCCACGGCCATGAGCGCCCCTGGCGTGATTTGAATATTACGCCCTAACACATATGTCTAGGATAATGGGCGCCTATGGCAAGATTTGAATTTTGCGTCCCAAGACGTATTTTCTAGCTACGGGTCAGCAAAGTGCGTCCCCTGAGGGTTGCGCCCCCAGCAGCCGCCCCCCTGGCCAGCCCCTAGCTACGCCGCCAGACCCATCACGTAATATTCATAGTTAGAGACCGGATTATATGCAGATGCATATTTCATATATATTTCATATATTATGCATTTGGTAGTTGCATATTGCATTTAAACTTGTTTTGGCGGCGTTAGTTGACGCCATGAAATTATTAGCTTGATATCATAATATTAACTTAGTAATTATTGTTTTAGATGATTTGAATGGCATTTCTTTAGAAGATACCGACCAGGATTCAACTACAGACTCCGAAGACAACATGCCTCTACACTTAAGTAAACAGTGGAAAGCGGACTGTCTTGAGAAAAAATCAAAAGTTATTCTTAAAAGAATCACTGTATCTGAAATTAAAACGCCTAAAAGTGAGTAGAAAATATGAGGACTAAAATACTACAGTCTGACCATAAAGAGTAGAAAATAATGGTGGAGCCACTTTCTTTGTCATATTATAAGTGTTATTGTATGGAAACACTCAACTACTTCTGTATGCAAAACCACATTTTGCTAGTGAATATTGTTTTAGTTCCGTTTCTAGAGTGAGTCCCATCCACCCCGGTGGCTCTGTCCCGGTACCGGGACCGATGGGAAAAAAAGTTCCATCCTCTCCGGTGAATCGTATCTCGATGTTTAACGATGTCCTAAAGTTAAACGCAATACCGGCGGTATGATAAAAGATCTGTGCCATCCGCCCTTTTAAATAAAATTCTGGGGTGGGTGATACTTTGCGAGTGCAATCCTCTCCGTTAAACATCGAGATACGATTCACCGGGGCGGATGGAACTTTTTTTCCCATCGGTCCCGGTACCGGGACAGAGCCACCGGGGTGGATGGGACTCACCCCGTTTCTAGACTGGTTGGCCAAGCTGTGAGTGAGTCTTAATTTAAGTAAAGCTTTTTCACCCTGATCATCATGAATTTATCGAAATTGTGACGTAAGCCGATCTGGGCGCGTCCAATAATGTACTCTATGGACGCTTCCGAAGACATACTTTTTGTTGCGTCGCGTAACGTGGCATCGCGTCGCAAGGCGTGGATACACGTGGATGTAATGTAGCTCTAAACAACTAGCCACCATGGAAAATGTATGGGTTCTGATAGGACCAGATCGGCGTACGTGGCCCACGTGAGCCAAATGTAGTTTCCGCTTAAAAGTTGGTAAAAGTTCTTCTCATTTCCCATATAAAATCTATTTTTGATGTTACTTGTAGTTTTGGAGCCAGCACAAGAGGTAATTCTATCTAAAGAGGAACAATCACAACAAATGCAAAAGCGATCGAAGTCACTAAATTATCAAGACGCGCCGTTTAAATGTGATTTGTGCTGCAAAGGATTTGTGGACAGTAAGGCTTTTGAAAACCATCAGGAAGAACATGATGAGGTAAATCTCTCTATTATTAACTAGATTTTTACCAAATAGCAGTACAAGACTGATTGTCTCATCGGTGTGGAAGTGGTCGGTCCCTTGTAGAGCTCGCCTGCTCCATTCGATAAAGTGGTCTCGTTGTAGTTCATCGCCATCCCCTCGGTTGAATGTGCACTCGTAGCGCGCGCGTTGTTCCCGCCGATCGTCGGTTTGTGCGAGGAACAGTTTGAGTGCGCGCAGTGTCATTCGCGTTGGTTGTGCGCGCCGCGAACAAGCACCTACTCGTACGGTACTGGAGCGGCTCCATGGCGTGCGCGCGTAGACTGCCGGGAACAGACGTTCGCAGTTGAAGCGCGCAGCGTGCGCGGAGGCCGGCCACATTATACTAGTGGCGCACTGCATGCGGCGCTGCACGCCATCTGTGCCGGGCTTGGGGTACTACTCACTACTAGCTATTGTTGATCTATCATTTGAAAACTACTTTTTGGTTGCTAATCTGTATTTCCTTTCTATTCACAGGTGCCGCACTTACCCAAGAAACGTAAACCGGATAATGAAACTGAAAAGGAAATTAAGAAAAGTCAAGCACCCTTAAAAATAACCGATAATGGTGAGGAAATTAAGGCACAGAACGAAGATAGTAGGCAAATACCTGACTTTAGAATACGCAACAATACATTTAAAACTCCTTATATAATACTAAATCGTGTTAAAACTCCTATTAAAACAATAATACCGATCAAAGAAACAACCACTTCCAATATTAATAGTGACATAAATAATTCTAAAACTAAAGCTAATAGCAATGAACAGGTTACAGCTCCAAATAATATTTTTATATGCGATGTATGCAAAAAAGAATATCTCTGCAAAAACTTCTTAAAAAAACATATTAAGAAATGGCACACAATTGGAATTGAACAAAATTGTAAAAATACTAATCTTTTAAAAGGAAAGCCTGTCCTGAAAAATAATTATGTGACAGAAAATAAACTAAGCAAAAATAAGAACCAACATAAGGATAGTATTTGTAGCGACGAGAAGCAATACAAATGTAGTTATTGTATGAAATGTTTTTCTGACAGCAGTAACTTAGCTAAACATGTAAGAATTCATACAGGAGAGAAACCATACAACTGTAGTTATTGTACGAAATGTTTTTCTCAACGTGGTCATTTAGATACACATGTAAGAATTCATACAGGAGAGAAACCATACAAATGTAATTATTGTACGAAATGTTTTTCTCGACGTGGTCATTTAGATACACATGTAAGAATTCATACAGGAGAGAAACCATACAAATGTAATTATTGTACGAAATGTTTTTCTCAACGTGGTGTTTTAGATACACATTTAAGATTTCATACAGGAGTGAAACCATACAAATGTAGTTATTGTACGAAACGTTTTTCTGACAGCGGTAACTTAGCTAAACATGTAAGAATTCATACAGGAGAGAAACCATACAACTGTAATTATTGTACGAAATGTTTTTCTCAACGTGGTCATTTAGATACACATGTAAGAATTCATACAGGAGAGAAACCATACAAATGTAATTATTGTACGAAATGTTTTTCTCGACGTGGTCATTTAGATACACATGTAAGAATTCATACAGGAGAGAAACCATACAAATGTAATTATTGTACGAAATGTTTTTCTCAACGTGGTGATTTAGATACACATTTAAGATTTCATACAGGAGTGAAACCATACAAATGTAGTTATTGTACGAAATGTTTTACTCAAAGCAGTGATTTAAATAGACATGTAAGAATTCATACTGGGAAGAAACCATACAAATGTAGTTATTGTACGAAATGTTTTACACAAAGCAGTGATTTAGCTATACATGTAAGAATTCATACAGGAGAGAAACCATACAAATGTAATTATTGTACGAAATGTTTTTCTCAACGTGGTCATTTAGATACACATGTAAGAATTCATACAGGAGAGAAACCATACAAATGTAATTATTGTACGAAATGTTTTTCTCAACGTGGTCATTTAGATACACATGTAAGAATTCATACAGGAGAGAAACCATACAAATGTAATTATTGTACGAAATGTTTTTCTCAACGTGGTGTTTTAGCTAGACATGTAAGAATTCATACAGGAGAGAAACCATACAAATGTAGTTATTGTACGAAATGTTATACTCAAAGCAGTGATTTAGCTTATCATGTAAGAATTCATACAGGAGATAAACCATAGAAATGTAGTTATTGTGAAAAATGTTTTAATCAAAGCAGTGATTTAGCTTATCATGTAAGAATTCATACAGGAGATAAACCATAGAAATGTAGTTATTGTAAAAAATGTTTTAATCAAAGCAGTGTTTTAGCTAGACATGTAAGAATTCATACAGGAGATAAACCATACAAATGTAGTTATTGTACGAAATGTTTTACTCGACGTGGTCATTTAGATACACATGTAAGAAATCATACAGGAGAGAAACCATACAAATGTAGTTATTGTACGAAATGTTTTAATGTAAGCAGTCATTTAGCTACACATGTTAGAATTCATACAGGAGAGAAACCATACAATTGTAGTCATTGTATCAAATGTTTTTCTGACAACAGCAATTTATCTACACATGTGAGAATTCATACAGGAGAGAAACCATACAAATGTAGTCATTGTATCAAATGTTTTACTACTAGCAGTGCTTTAGCTACACATGTAAGAAGTCATACATAAGAGATGGATATAACAACATAAGGAATGAATCAGTGTTTGTAAATTAATTGATATTGCAGGTAGTTTTTAAGATAAGATATCAAACAATAATAACTTTTTTTAACTTTTGTACATCGCAATAGGGAGGGATGCCTACACAAGATACAACATTTAATACCTAGCATTCAAAGAATGTCAATGATTTATTGAAAGGATTTTGATGTTTTTGTTTGTCTCGCTCGAACTTTGATAAAAGTCTTTAGCTTTAAATAAAGCCATATTAGGACTGTAATGCATTTACATAAAATAACTGAAGCATTGTTTTTGTGATGTAGACTGTCTAACGAAAGCTGGCACGTGGTTGGGAAATAAACTATTTGCGCCTTATTACAAGGGTCAGTCAGTTTCCAATGATATGTTCACTTACCTGGTAAAGTGGCGCCCCCATTTGGATGCCAGCTTTCGTTAGTCAGACTCTTAATCTTAACTAATGTGATAATCCGTGTCAGTGGCGAAGGCGCCCTATCATATGAAAATATTACTCGCGCAATAGCAACCAACCAAATTTCGCATGCATCGATTGAAGTAAACATACCTACCTAATGTAGTTTTTAAAAACAACATTAACAACCAAGTGTTGCTAGTAAAAATAGTTTTAGTTTCGTTTCTTGAGTTCAGACAGACTATCACCCGTGTTCACAAACATGACCATGAGGTCTCGCAGTGCCAGTCCCAACTACCAATCACACGTGATACGTTAAACGAGCCAATCACAGAGCTCTATTCCAACGCGGTGCGTTATAGGCAAGGGTCGTTGAGTATTGTTGTTGAGTACGTGTGTTGATAGTGCAGCTATAGAGTCGCGCGTGAGTAGGTGTAGCGGGCGTGTAGGCGCGGGTGTGGCGGCGGGAGGGGCGCGCGCGAGGGAGCAGTAGGCGCCCGCGGGAACACATACTCACACAGACTTAATTTATTGTTGGTAATTTATATATGCACAACGGGGCAGTACTTGACCTTCACCTGACCTGTACCTTGATTACGTAAAGCTGTTGCTAACAATTCTCGATTGAAATCGATTGAAAGCGCGGTTGCATTGCTGCTTTAGTTAAGATAGTTGTCACATTGGTTCTTACTAAAGCAGCGATGTAACTGCGATTTCTGTCAGTGTTGATTGCAACAAAGTTACGTAATTACCCCCCTGATGTTAAGTGACGATATGGCAGAAGGTGGAAGCTCACTACACCCGCAGTCCTCACCACTGAGGAACTGGCTATATTACCGGCCGGACGGAATACAACAATTTTTAATTTGTTATGGCGTCAGACTTAGGTAAGATGGTTGTAGCTAGTCAGGCGGATTTGAAATAAGCCCTAACACCAACCAAACCGAGTACAAATTGTACCCCCCTAGGAATCGAACCCGGGACCCCTGCGTCTCACACGAGTGGGCGAACCACTAGACCACAGAGGCGGTTACATCGTGTCTCTACCTTACGTAGGCCTGAGATTACACTCGTGCGCTTTCGTCCTGCGCTTCCCTTTTCGCTGAGGCAAGCGTCATTGGAACTAACGCACGCCACAAGGGCACACGCTGACGCATGTCTCACTGTAATTAAACAAATCAAAATTGTTGATTCCAGTCATCTGGTAATTTGTTTGTCGACTTGTTGTATTGTAGATACCTGATTTAGTTTCACAACGAATGGGAATGTTTTTTTTAAGTACTTCTTTTATGTTTAAATAAAGAATCTTGATTAATTTAAATGTATTTTTTGTCAATATTCGCGCCAACATTAGCGGCCGCCCGCGACTTCGTCTAAGTGGAAATGTTTATTAAGTATTATCTCTCGAGTCGGGAACAATACTTTTTCGGGATGAAAGGTAGGTATCCTATCGTCGTTGCGCGTGCAAAAGTAGAATAACGATTAAAACTGCCTAAAAAACCGAAAATGAGTAAAAAAACACATAGCGACTTTTGCACGCGCAACGACGTTATGTCCTCTGTCTGTACCCCGACATTGTGTATGCAAACATGATGATGTTCAGGAGTCAAGTCAAGACATGAATGCGTAACAAACAAACAAACTTCCCTTCAATGAATCCTTCGTCCTTTGACTTTTCCCTTCTCTAAAGGTAGACACACACGGTCCTTTGATGTACGTACATCAAATGGATTTTAATCAAATGGACGTGGGCCAATTTTTGAGGCCACACACGGCGTACGTCCAAACTACGATCAATCATTTGGCATCACGCCAAACGATTTACGCCAAAAAAACCCACATCCATTTTGTAGCGATGCTAGGGTTGTTGAAATAATATCGATATAGGTACCATCGATATTTTCGTTTTTTTTTTGTTAATAAATAAATAGGTACAGCTCGCACAACATAACTTGAACCAAACCATAGACAATGACGCTTGCGCAGTAGCAATTTTCAGTACAAAAATTGTAGTGCGCAGGTCACGTGGTACAAAAAATTGGGTCAAGTTATGTTGCGCGAGCTGTACTTATAGTTAGGAGCTTAAAATAATTATCATTAAGTTTGTTAGAATAAACGATTTTGTATGCATTACTGTGTTTGTTACTGGCTTAACCAACTGGAATAAAAAAATGTTTTGTTCGCTAGAGATAAATTAAAATATTTTCAAACAAAAAAACAATTTTTCAAATCGGTCCAGCCGTCTTCGAGTAATCGAGTAACATACATAAAAAAATATATAAAAAAAACAGTCCGACGAACTGAGAACCTCCTTTTTTGAAGTCGGTTAAAAAGTTTAAGTTATGTTGATTATTTGCTACAAATGTGCTTAGGAAGGTATACCTATTATAGTCGACTAGCGACCGCCCGCGACTTCGTCTGCGTGAAAAGTTTATTTGTTCTTTTTAAATCTCTTTTTATCCAGTTTATTAATTAAAAATCCTGTTGTTTTAAGGTAATTTTTTAATGATTTCGATGTTTTTGTATAATCGCTACATCCCTATTTGAACTGATGGAATGATCAAAATTTGGCGTCCGTCCATTTGATTTAAATCAAACGATTGACGATATGCGACCACACGGTCAAACTTTTGGATGTGGGCTGTGGTTTTACGGAATCCGTGATTGGAAATTTGGATGACAGATTCGACACACACGAACTTTTGGACGTACGTCCATCCATTTGGCGCGATGGAAGGACCGTGTGTGTCCACCTTTACTACTGTGCACACTTATCAGCTGCGGCAGTAAGCCGCGTCCATCAGCCGCGTCCGATAATTTGTTTCCACCTTCAGACCTAAAGCCGCGATGGAAGGACCGTGTGTGTCCACCTTAAGGTTCAGTCAGTCCCTAACAAGAAGCTTATACCCTCAATGGAGATTGCACGGCCAGTGTCATAGTGAAGATTGAAAAAAGGTCCTTTAGTGACGTGACGGCTTATTGCTAACTCTTTCTTTAGTGTTACAATACGTGTTCGTTGTTCGTCGTTCGCAAGAAGCTTAAACCCACAATGGAGATTGCACGCCTAGTAACATAGTGAAGATTGAAAAAGGACTTTAGTGACATCACGGCTTATTGCTATCTCTTTCTTTTCGTTTTACAATACGTTTTCGTTTCTCACGAACGAACGAACAACGAACACGTATTGTAACACTAAAGAAAGAGGTTGCAATAAGCCGTCACGTCACTCAAGGAAATTTTTTCTATCTTCACTATGACACTGGCCGTGCAATCTCCATTGGAGGGAGGTATAAGCTTCTTGGTCCCTAATAAGCCAGTGCCAGCGCAGCGCTCTCTTCACTCCAAAACATTAACTTAGTAGTTCTGTTGCCTCTCCTTTTATCGCGTAGGCGGCTTAGGTAAGTAAAATTAAAATACAAATAAAATTATACTTTCCATTCCATATGGTTTAAAATTACTCTATGGCGTGGCGATCGATTACCTAAAAATTTGTCTGGCAGAATGCGCCCATTCATTTGCTTTTTTCAATGAAGACGAAATGTCAGAAAGAAATGTGTCAAATGTCAATGTCAGGCAAGAGGTTTAGTTTTGATTTGACATTTGTTTTGTTTATGTGATTTTATTTATTATCAAATCAAAGAAATATCAATTGTTTGAAGAAAAAAGTGTAATTTTCCCCATATTCCCAAGCCCAAGTGTTAGTATATAAATGATCGAAGAATTACCTACTTGCTCTGCTAAGTACCCAAGCTAAGAGTATAAACTGCTTCAGAATTAGAGAAACTATCAACTTTAGAGTACTAAGTGCTTAGAAATCCAATTCAACCACCATGTAATATTATAAATTCAACAAGTTTAGGATATTATTGAAACAACTTTTTTAAGAAAAGTACTGAACATTTTAGATTATTTATACCTGACTCCCCAACCAAATAATCTGAAAATGACCCACCTAATGGCGTGCAGAGTATGCTTGGCGTACGATATCCGCTTGCATTCAATATCTGGTTGCCAGCTTCAGGATATTTACGAGAAATTCACTGAAACATCGGTAAGCTAACAATAATGATATCACATCTATTTTATAGGGTCCAGTATGTGGTTTCGAATGACGCTGTAGCGACACACGCTGTGGCGAAAAAATGTCTGTGTGGTACGCTGGAGCGAAAAATCATTGTAGCGAAACCCACACGGTCGAATGACGCGACAGCGACAAACTTTGTGGCGAAATATAATTGTATGCTAGTACGAACCAGGGAATGATAATGTTATTTTTAAGTATAACGTTATTTTTTACTTTTTTTAGCGTTAATTTTAAAATTAACGTTATGTCAATAAATAACGTAAATTTAGATAACGTTACATTGAAATTAACATTATTTCAGTAAATAACGTTAATATTAACGTTATTTCTTACTTTTTTACCGTTCAACTTTAACATTAACGTTATTCTAATTAATAACGTTATTTTTTTAAGCGATAATTTTACCGGTATAATGTACCGGTAAAGTTTAACGCTAAATTTAACGCTAATTTTACCGGAAAACTACTTTTAACGTTATTTTTACTGGTAAATTTACCGATAAAATGTTTTAACGGTATTTTTACGTTATTTTTTATTTATCATTATATTTTTTTAACGGTATTTCAATCCCTGGTACGAACGAAACTCAAAAAGGTTATATTTTGAGTAGGTATTATGTACAAATTATCATTCGTTTTTACCAAAATATTTTTTTATTAAAATGTCAAAAATCATATTCACTAGTATAAGCTTAGAACTTACAGGTAAAAAGTATAAACAATTATCTAGGAGTCGCATGCGTTTTATTTATATCATGTAGTAAATATCCCATTTAGATAAGCCGTCCGTTACATTGAACAGTACTGTACTTAAAAGGGTGGAGCAATTTAGGTAAGTATCTGAGACATTTGGTAAACCCTGACATGACAGACAATGCAGACAGAGAGGGAGCAAAGGGCGTTGTCTGTATATAAATCTATATATAATAAAACACTTCGATAGCTGGTAGCTGATTCAAATATTATTGTTTATTCCTTGGAAATTAAAATAGCCAGTACAAATATTTTGCACAACAGTTTTCAGTGACGACCATTACGATAGTCAATTGTTTTATATTTTCTTTTTATACTTTCGAACGAATTACAGTACACGAAAGAGGTTTTAATGTCTTTTAGTTTGTATTCAACCTCATTAGGCTGAATTGGCTTATACACATCGCCCACCAAGGACAAACTGAGCTTTGTCCTTCAAAAATTACTTAATATGCTATACACTATCGCCCACCACGACACAATTAAACAAGGTGAACTAAACACAAGATAGAAAACTTAAACAAATTTCAATTATGACACAAAATATGAAACACACAAATTAAATGGCAATAACATTAATTTTAACAAAAGAGAAAAACAACTATTACTTAAATATTTACCAGGATGGGTTGCAATTAAATCCAACATCCAGCAGGTAGGTAAGTTATCCTGCTACCTCGCCAATTATCTATGGCGCTTATATAAAAACCTTGTCAAATACTGACAAGACCACTGAGGCCCATCTTCTACATCTAACACACAAAATACTAACACTACAAGTTTCATACCTAATTCCTTTCATACAACACCAACAATTCAGTCACAACACAACATCACGAAACGGATTCAAAGATTTCAGGCTACTACGTTTTGGTAAGTTAACTTTCTATCTAATTACATTCTTATTCACAAATCTCTCAACTTAACATTGCTATAATAAAATATTATCTATGTTCCTTAATAAATATTTTCTTTTTTCAGAAACTCTGGAACCTGAAAACACATTCTAATTTAACCAGTTCTGACGGAGACGAACTTCGTGGCACCACATCATCTTTCAACTCCCGAAACCTTTCGAAAACTCATTTTCCTTAACTTGACAATGCATAACATTTATTCTTTCAGAATACTGACGACTGCACGAATCAACTACACCGGATAGTATCCAGCCCAACGACGTGCACTGAGCAACGAGCAACCCATATGGCCCCTTCTTAACCCCCTTCTTGTATGATCTGACTGTACACTTCAGACCCTAGCAACATATCGACTCTGTTCGCCGTGTAATATCCAGGATCGGCGAGAACGAGCTCTGACATCTCCGGCCATTCCACTGCCGCTATTATATTTGTAGGCAATAACTTTGTAATCGATTTTAAAACATAAGCATTTACATTTATTATACAATTTGGATCCATACGTGACGAGATTTTAATATTTACAACAGCCTTGGACACAAGTCCATTCTCGCCACCTGCACCAGTAATTTCACTTCGAACTGGAGTCCTTTTAAGACCCAGTTGTTGAACCATGGATTCCGTCACAAAAGATGATTGGGATCCCTGATCCAGCAACGAACGCATAGCATACATTTGACCACCTTTCGACATGGTGTTTACTATCGCAGTCGGAAGTAACACCTGATTATACTTTGTTTGCCTTGTCGAAATACAAGAAACGACAGGCACTGCCCCAGCATCACCAGCATTTGACAAGGAAGTACCCGGTTTCAAATTATTATTAACAGACACGGTATCATTAATTGTAACCTTCTCCTTAGAGGAGACACTACCCTCCCTACCATTCCCAGTAGGGTGCAAAAAAACGTGATGACGTTTTCTGCAAATACGACATCTATAATTACTTTTACAACTTTTGGCAGTGTGATTACTGCGTAAACAACAAAAACATACACTATTAGATAACACAAAATTACGCCGCGAGTCTACAGACTCATTCTTAAAACCTTTACAAAAATTAAGTTTATGTTCTTCTGAACAAAACTGACAAATCACCTTTGATATATGCATACATTTTATTTGATCGTTATTTACATCAGGCATAGGAATTTTAGGCATATTAGTTTTAGTCACAGGTTTAGTCCCGGATTCCAAAAATTCAAGAGCACGATAACGGTTCCGAAGAAATTGCTCAAACTGTTTAAAAGAAGGTAAATTTTCCGAACTACTGTCAGTTGCGAAAAATTCCCATTGCCGCCGCGATTCCAAATCTAACTTCAAAGTAATAATATGTACAATAAGTACATCCCAACTTTCAGTATTAACGCCAATATTAGAAAGAGACGACAAGCAATCATTTGTCGTATCCAACAACTCTTTCAAACCACTAGCGGACTCATTTACAATGTTTCTTTGAGACAACAATTTCCTTAAAATATTATTACAAATATATCTTTTGTTACTGTATCTTTCCTCCAGTAATTTCCAGCATCTTTCATAATTACAATCAGTAATAGGAATATTATTTAACAACTGTTCAGCTTCCCCTTGCAAATAACCTTTTAAATACAACAATTTTTGTACACTACCCAAATCATTATTTTTATGGATTAAACTACAGAATAAATCACGGAAAGTATTCCACTCTGAATATTTCCCTGAGAAATAAGGAATATTAATTTGAGGAAGTTTTACTTGAGATGAGATGGTATTTGTAGGAACTGTTTCGGTTTGATTATGAGTTATATTTACAAATGTTGACAAAATAGATTTTAATTCCATTTTATACTCAAAATAAACTTCCTCCCCTTTATCATACACGTCATTTTTTACATAAGTTGTTTCAGCCAACGCTGCTGAAGAAGGCACTGAGCGCATCAATTCTTTATGACCCGCGGAAAAGTCTAACCATATCTGTTCTAACAATTCCAATTTTCCTTCCACATACTCTTTCGTTAGTCGAGCTTTAGGACATTTTTTAAAAGTAGCTCTTGCCTTATTCAGCCGCGCGTATAATTCTTC
Source organism: Agriphila tristella (assembly GCA_928269145.1). Taxonomy (NCBI): domain Eukaryota; kingdom Metazoa; phylum Arthropoda; class Insecta; order Lepidoptera; family Crambidae; genus Agriphila; species Agriphila tristella. Next base: position 2,786,862 of record OV743447.1, on the reverse strand, counting down.
CTGGCAAATAATCAATTTCTCCATGTTTAGACAATAAAACCAACAAATTAATTAAATTACAAACTACGAACACAAATTAATAATAACACACGAGAGTTATACTTAAAAATACGCAAAATTAAAGTTCAAATAAGTACACAAGCTTGAAAATAAAAGTACTCACAGTTTTACACTTTACACTCTTACTATTGTCGCCGTCGTCGCCTCGTTACCGTGGCCGCGTTGCCGACAATACCTCCGGCTTCCTCACTGCCGGTTCCTCCCGTTGTCGTACTGCCGCTCTGCACAAAAGGCCGGTTCCTCTACACTGCAACGCCCGCACGGCTGCCGCTTGCCGTCAATGTAGGAAATCTTCGATCGCTAACGGGTGGTAATACCAAAGTGAAGATCATCAACAAACTTCAAATGTTTTTGACGGAAAACTGTTAAATCCTCCCACACGTCCCTCCGGTACAAGCCGGCTCCTCCAAGCAACACTGCTGCTTCATTGGGGAGAAAATACGAGCGCGTTTTCCAATGGCGCCGCACAATAATGACGTTGGGTCCAATAATTATCCGGCTCAAAAGGACCAATATATTAATCTATATATAATAAAACACTTCGATAGCTGGTAGCTGGTTCAAATATTATTGTTTATTCCTTGGAAATTAAAATAGCCAGTACAAATATTTTGCACAACAGTTTTCAGTGACGACCATTACGATAGTCAATTGTTTTATATTTTCTTTTTATACTTTCGAACGAATTACAGTACACGAAAGAGGTTTTAATGTCTTTTAGTTTGTATTCAACCTCATTAGGCTGAATTGGCTTATACAGTCTGTGAGAGCCAATATGGTAGCCCGCAGGTTTGCTTGTTGTTCTAAGGAAGTTAAGATCACACTTTTTAAAGCATTTTGCACATCATTCTACACGAGCAGCCTGTGGGTGACATATACGCAAAAGCAGTTCAACTCGCTTCGGGTTCAGTACAATAATGCGTTCAGGGTGCTGATGGGGTTGCCACGGTTCTGCAGCGCTTCGGGAATGTTTGCCGAGTCAAATGTCGACTGTTTCTACTCGACCTTACGCAAGCGATGTACATCCCTGGCGCGCAGGGTCCGGGCCAGCCCCAACAGCATACTGAGGGCATTATCGTGTCAGTTTGACTGTCAGTACTTGAAATTGTTCTATGGTTCATGTACTGACTAACATTCAAGTGATGAAAAATAAGTTACTTGAGTACTATGGCCTCGACGACGTGTCAGTGAGATGGTTTGCTAGTTACCTCACTGGTAGACTGCAGTCAGTGAAATTGTCTGGACGCGACGACGGCTCTGCGGCGTGCTTGTCAGCCCCTAGACTTACAATGCGTGGCGTGCCACAGGGCTCAATACTTGGCCCTTTACTTTTCATAGTCTACACAGCCAATCTCATAAATGTAGTCAAAGATTGTAAGTGCCATTGCTATGCAGACGACGTGCAACTTTATGTTTCGACAAGTCCTGCCGCTACTCAAGAAGCTGTCCATAAACTCAATTCGGACTTGAACCGGATCGCCGATTGGTCAAAAGAAAATGGACTTCTACTTAACCCAGCAAAGACCAAGTTCATGGTGCTTGGCACAAAATCACAAATTCTAAAAATAAATAACTTAGATCTTATTTTATACATTGGTAACCAGCCTATAGAAAGAGTTGAGGAGGCCCGCAACCTAGGAGTGACTTTCGATAGTCGGCTGCGCTTCGAAACCCATGTGCAGAACGTGGTCAGGAGCTGCATGTACCGCCTGAAGATTCTGTACAGAGTCCGTAAATTTCTTAGTGAAAGAGCTCGTATAACATTGTGTGAGTCATTGATTCTCTCCCGACTAAATTACGGCGACGTCGTGATTGGCCCTCGTTTACTGTCTATAACCCAACGTTTGCTTCAGCGTGTACAGAACGCTTGCTGTAGATTCTGTTTTAATATACCTCCCAGGACTCATGTTTCGCCTTACTTGAACTCGGCAAGTATGCTCAGAACAGAGTTGCGTAGGAAGTTGCACTTCGCATGTCTTGTTTTCAAGATTATTAAGAACAGGCAACCTGAGTACCTGTTCAGGAAGCTTAAATTCTCCTCGGCTTTTGAAAGGTACGGCAGCATCAGATCCGCACGTACACCCCTGGCCAACCACCTGCACCGCACTGTGGCTTTTAGGGGCAGCTTTCGTTTTCAGGCCACCAAATGCTGGAACGATGTGCCGCCACCGCTTAGAGCTTTAAAGTCTATAGTTACCTTTAAAAGTAAATTACGTTCCCATTTGCTAGAGCTCCAAAAGTTAGGACAATACTGATTACGACAGCCCCCTTTTTATTTATATATATACCTATACTATATTTCTTTTTTCTGATTCCATTAAGTTACTTATATATTATAATGCATTCCTTTTCCCTTCCATTAATATTTTGACTTTATTTATTCAAACTTTTCGTATGTATCCTTGTGAGTCTCGATTATATTTCCCGTACACCCTTTAGGTTAGTTAGGGTGAAGACTGAAAATCGGTGTTTCGCCTATTCCACGGGCGAAAATTTTACACCGAGTCTAGACCCTGTTTGCTGCTGCTGCACATAGGCACATCCGCACTACCATTAGTTAAGTTTCATTCTTTTTTTAGTATGTTATTCTTGTACCTACCAGATGTTTCTATGTGTATTGCAACAAATAAACAATTTATCTATCTATCTATCTATCTAAGTTGTGAATTTTATTGTGATTTATGTAATGATGTAATGATGAATTTGAATATTTAATTTAATTGTTTTCTTTTGTTATTTTATAATGTGAAAGTGAAAGTGAAAGTGAAATATATTTTATTTAAATAAGCTCACATAATAAGCATTTTTAAATCGTCAATTCTTTTACCCTGCCACCCATTATGACGTCTTTTAACTGACAAGAAAAATGGGCGCAAAAAACTTGTCAGCTTTATCAATCAGATGGAACGATATTTACAAATATGTATATCGTTTCCAGACTTTATATTAACAAAGATTAACAAATAAATAACATTATTGAATTAGCTCATTTCTTAATGAGTTTCAAATTTCTTAATCAATTTACAGATTTTAAGCTAAATTCAAAGTTTGAACTTGTTATTCAGTCTAGGCTGTTACAATAAATAAAAATAAAAGAAAAACATACAATTCAATATGCATTAAGATAGGTAGTCAGAAGCAGACCCATTCCCACTGGCAGCACCAGTTCCCGAACATGACGCATGAACCAGCCATCTCTTCGCTCAACCATATTTGAGCCTCATACGACACCACCGCAGAAATGATTAAAGAGAGCATGACATACTAAGACTACCTATGTTAAGGCATCGAATTGAAAATTTATATCCAAAAGCTTTTCATAGGTCTTTCACTAAACTACTGACTATAGAAAGTAAAAATATTGCAATTAAATAAATCAAAACAAGGTAAGCTATTAAGAATTATATTTTTTGAGTAAGAAGTGCCATACATACAGACAATATAAAACAGATCTTTTATATACGAGTTATACGACGCCCTTAATACAAGCAGACAGAAGCAGACCCATTCCCACTGGCAGCACCCGTTCACGAGCATGACGCATGAACCAGCCATCGCTTCGCTCAACCATATTTGAGGGAACGTAACGACCCGCCTCACACGACACCACCGCAGAAATGTTTGAAGTGAGCATGACATACTAAAGCTACCCATATCAAGTCGTCGAGTCAATGGATTGTGATATCTGACTGAAATAAATGTATTAAAGTATTAAAGATACCTCTTACTCTTAATAGCTGTTATGAAATACCATAGTAATTAATGCCTACATTAGAAGTAACACTAAACAAATTGTACATTGAGGGTAGTCCTGAATTGTATTTTTTTTATACCTCATCTTTTAACGGTTATTTTAACAGCATTAGTTTTATGAGATTCGACTTGAACTTTGTGTTTTATTTTCAACGTTTTGAGTTTCGTACTAGCATACAATTATATTTCGCCGCAAAGATTGTCGCTGTCGCGTCATTCGACCGTGTGGGTTTCGCTACTATGATTTTTCGCTCCAGCGTACCACACAGACATTTTTTCGCCACAGCGTGTGTCGCTACAGTAATTCAAACTCATCAACGTCATTCGAAACCACATACTGGACCCCTATTTTTATATGGTTCCCTAAATCATATGTAACATATTGGACTGTTCTAAAATCGAAATACTGCAAAACTTCAAATGTAGAACATATTAGTATTATCATAGCACTGATGAAAATAGAGTATTTGTTGCACAGAAAAAATGCATCAGGGCTATCTGCGGAATTCCACCAGACGAATCCTGTCAACCGTTGTTTAAAAATCTTGGCTTATTGCCACTGCCTTCTCTTTACATTTGCGAAGTGGCTACTTTCGCTCAAAATCACTAAGATTTGTTTAAAAATGTGGTAATCTTCGATTAAGATACCCAAATAGACTAATATTTGATGATATCCCAAGATCGGCTAAATATCGGAAAAGTTTTATAGGCATGCATTCGAATTTATAACAAAATTCCTAATGAGATTAAGGTTCTCAACGCCAGATTATTTAAAATTCAGTTATGCAAATGGCTTAAGGAGAGTAGTTTCTATGATTTAATGCCTTTTTCTCGTATAATAATTATATTTAATTACCTAATTATTCTGACTGACATCTACCTAGGTACTAATTATCTTTGACATAATGATACTTAATTATAATATAAATGCTTATTTTAATGACATTGTATTTTATTAGATGATAATAGTGACCGCATTGACATTATGTAGCTTGCCATTTTTTTAACACGTTTTTATTACTTCTGCATGCTATTAATATTTAGCAAAACATGTACACTTTACTCAACATCTTTTATACGAGCTCAGAACTGTGTATACTTTACTCAACATCTTTAATACAGTTCTGAGCTCCTTACTAGAGCTGTTTTATGCAAATAAACGATTATGATTATGATTATGATCATAATCTTCATTCCTTGTTTCTTGGCAACAGACACAGTGCCTAATTTAGAGCACTGACAGCCCTAGGCAAGCTATGAACCTCCTACCTTATCAGTTGGGTAAGAGTACCTTAGTATTTTAGTATACATACTCGTATGATTGAATTTTATTCTACAAAAATAGCCAAGTTAAGCCAGTCTTTGCACCCTAGGCCTGGCCTACTGATGGGTATACATTTTATTAGTGGCAAAATCAGGCCCTGGACCCAAATAGCCACTTCATTCCGTTCACTGCTAATATAGCCTTTTTTTTAATTAAAATTTGTCTTTTTTTTCAGCTTGAAACAGGCAATATGAAGCCAACATGTGTGTGTTACATTTGCTTCAGTTTGTTAAAAAAGTTTCAGAAGTTTATAGAGAAATCAAAAAAATCTGATCAGCTACTAGAACAGATGATAAATTCTGGTTTGGAGGTAAGTTAAATAAAGTTCACAGTCAAATAGTAGTATATAATACTATTAGTTTAAAAATACATTGCCTATATACCTACCTAGTTTAAAACATGTGTCAGTTGTGTCACCAAACAAATATCTACTTCATTTATAGAAAAAATGCAAAAGTTAGTGGGACATTCCGCGCACTGCTTGAATTCGTCCAAGGCGCACTGACATAATGAACAATGATCTTTAAATCATAAGGCGATTAAGACACTGCACCGCGATCTGCTACTTTGTGCGGAGTCACTGATATTAATATTGGTGATACAAACTGACACATTTGCAAACTGTCTCAGTTTATATCACAGAGTAGGTGCCAATGGCGAAGGGTCCATACAAGCTGGTACCCATCGACTTACCTTTTAGAAATCCCACCCCACTGATCCACTATACAGAATCATAACATTTTTGTAGAAAGGCTTTTCTTTGCCATAATTTCATCCCTCGCCACTGGTAGGTAATTACTTTTTTTCTGGTACCAGACCCCCAAGATTATCGTCAATCATAAATTTTCCTTTTAGCTGTCTGTAAATTCCTTGGAATTGTTTTGTAAACAACAAACTGAATTCCCTTGGACCATGGACAAGTCTCCGATGGTTAGTGTCATGTCTGCAACTGAGGAAGAAGTCAATGTGGAAACTCCAATTAAAATGGAATATGAGAATTCCGAAATGGATGTGGGGGATCAGAATGAAGGTATTATTTATTAATTACTTTAGTGACTTTACATTTGGCCTGAATAATTAATGCAATGAAAGATCACTCACTGCCAACCCTTAGCCACGGGTTTGACACAGTTTATTATTCCCATTTTCAATTGGTCCAATTCCCATTAGCAACTGGTCTCAAGTGACAAACCCCTTCTACCTTTCCTCTTTTTAAACATAGACCAGCTCCCCTAGCATGGCCACCGAGACGCCATAATAGGATATAGCTATTTATTTATCATGTTTAACTGTCAGAAGACACTGGATTTTTTTCTACATCGTGTTTTGGTGGTCATGCTAGGGGGCTGGTTGAAGTGGAATAAACTTAATTGATTTTGCGGCGCTAGTTGATGACGTGAAGTTTTTAGCTCAACATTATAATATTAACATAATTATTATTGTTTCAGATGATTTAGATGAGATTACTTTAGAATTGGAAGTTAGAACCAACCAGGAGTCATCATCAGATTCGGAAGACAACCTGCCTCTACAGAACATGAGTAAACAGTGGAAAGCGGACCGAAGCAATGTATCTGAAATTGAACCGTCTAAAAGTGAGTAGAAAATACTTTTAAGGATTAATAAACAGTCTGACCAAAAACGGTAGAAAATAATGGTGGAGCCTTTTACCGTCATAAGTTGATTGTATAGACACTCGACTACTTTTGATGTGTTGTTAACTAGTAAAAATAACTTTAGTTCTATTTTTAGACTTGTTGGCTAAGCTGTAAACGAGTTCTAATTTAAGAAAAGCCTTTTCACCCTGATGAATGAATATGAATTTATTGATATTATTTGAAATTGTTATTAATCTTATTCGCTTTTCTTCTCTAACGCCGTCTGTCCACCGCCCGCCGTCAACGGGACGGGATGACGGCGCCGATATAGCGGTACATACATTCACTATGACAGCCTGTCCACCGACAACCCGTTACCCGTCCCGTCATCTTGATGTCATTATAACCCCGTTTAAATCCACCATTGATGTCACTGCGACGTAAACCGGACGGAATGACGGCGCCGAAGTTTTAAGGCCGGGTCCATAGCGCGTGTTTTGCCCTACACAATATACAAAACATTGTTTCGCGAAACAAAATCCTCACATTTTTTTTTTAATGTTGAGACGTTTTTTTGATTGTGTAGAGCAAAACACGCGCTATGGACCCGCCATTATTATGATATCAAGATGATGGACGGATTTTCGGTGACAGGCTGTCATTGAATGTATGTACCCTTATATCGGCGCCGTCATCCCGTCCCGGTGACGGCAGCGGTAGACAAACAGCGTAAAGCGGGAACTACATTAGGCACACGTGGGCCACGTACGCCGATCTGGGCGCGTCCAATAATGTACTCTATAACTCAGCACCCAAAAATGGACACGTCACGTCAAAAGACATAACTTTTCGTTGCGTCGCGTAACGTGGCATCGCGTCGCAAGCCGTGGATGTAATGTAGCTCTAGACAACGAGCCTCTCTCTATGTTTTTTTAGGTTCTGATAGACCCAGATCGGCGTGCGTGGCTCACGTGTGCCAAATGTAGTTCCAGCTTAAAAGTCTGTAAAATTTCTTATTTTCGAATTTACGATATAAAATGTAAACATTTTTATTTTTCTTGTAGTTTTGCCAGCCAAGCCAGATGCACGAGAGATAATTCTATCTAAAGAGGAACAATCACAACAAATGCTGGAGCGATCGAAGTCACTGAATTATCAAAACTCGCCGTTTAAATGTGATTTGTGCTACAAAGGATTTGTGGACGCAGAGGCTTTTGAAAACCATCAGGAAAAACATGAGGTAAGTCTCTCTGTTATTAACAAGATTTTCACCAAATAGCAGTACAAGACTCTGATTGTCTCATCGGTGTCGAAGTGGTCGGTCCCTTGTAGAGCTCGCCTGCTCCATTCGATAAAGTGGTCTCGTTGTTGTTCATCGCCATCCCCTCGGTTGAATGTGCACTCGTAGCGCGCGCGTTAGCCGATCGTCGGTTTGTGCGAGGAACAGTTTGAGTGCGCGCAGTGTCATTCGCGTTGGTTGTGCGCGCCGCGAACAAGCACCTACTCGTACGGTACTGGAGCGGCTCCATGGCGTGCGCGCGTAGACTGCCGGGAACAGACGTTCGCAGTTGAAGCGCGCAGCGTGCGCGGAGGCCGGCCACATTATACTAGTGGCGCACTGCATGCGGCGCTGCACGCCATCTGTGCCGGGCTTGGTGCACTACTCACAACTAGCTATTGTTGATCTTTCATTGAAAAATTACTTTTTGGTTGCTAATCTGTATTTCTTATCTATTCACAGGTGCTTTACTTATCCAAGAAACGTAAACCGGATAATGAAACTGAAAAGGAAATTAAGAAAAGTCAAGCACCCTTAAAAATAACCGATAATGGTGAGGAAAATAAGGCACAAAACGAAGACAGTAGGCAAATACCTGACTTTAGAATACGCAGCAATACATTTAAAACTCCTTATATAATACTAAATCGTGTTAAAACTCCTATTAAAACAATAATACCGATCAAAGAAACAACCACTTCCAATATTAATAGTGACATAAATAATTCTAAAACTAAAGCTAATAGCAATGAACAGGTTACAGCTCCAAATAATATTTTTATATGCGATGTATGCAAAAAAGAATATCTCTGCAAAAACTTCTTAAAAAAACATATTAAGAAATGGCACACAATTGGAATTGAACAAAATTGTAAAAATACTAATCTTTTAAAAGGAAAGCCTGTCCTGAAAAATAATAATGTGACAGAAAATAAACTAAGCAAAAATAAGAACCAACATAAGGATAGTATTTGTAGCGACGAGAAGCAATACAAATGTAGTTATTGTATGAAATGTTTTTCTCGACGTGATAATTTAGCTAGACATGTAAGAATTCATACAGGAGAGAAACCATACAACTGTAGTTATTGTACGAAATGTTTTTCTCAACGTGGTCATTTAGATACACATGTAAGAATTCATACAGGAGAGAAACCATACAAATGTAATTATTGTACGAAATGTTTTAATGTAAGCAGTAATTTAGCTACACATGTAAGAATTCATACAGGAGAGAAACCATACAAATGTAGTTATTGTACGAAATGTTTTAATGTAAGCAGTGATTTAAATAGACATGTAAGAATTCATACTGGGAAGAAACCATACAAATGTAGTTATTGTACGAAATGTTTTAAAAAAAGCAGTGGTTTAGCTTATCATGTAAGAATTCATACAGGAGATAAACCATACAAATGTAGTTATTGTGAAAAATGTTTTAATCAAAGCAGTGATTTAGCTAGACATGTAAGAATTCATACAGGAGATAAACCATACAAATGTAGTTATTGTACGAAATGTTTTACTCGACGTGGTCATTTAGCTAAACATGTAAGAATTCATACAGGAGATAAACCATACAAATGTAGTTATTGTACGAAATGTTTTACTCGACGTGGTCATTTAGCTACACATGTAAGAATTCATACAGGAGAGAAACCATACAAATGTATACACTTTTAAACTCTTGCGTTGCATTTTATTAGATTTGGAACACAGGTTTTAACGCGATTTTAACTAAAACATAGGTGTTGAGCACCTACCTTTACCCGACGTTTCGACCGAGTTGCATCGGCCGTGGTCACGGGCTGACTGGAGCTGCGGTGTTACGCCTCCTCCTCTGCATCGGTGGAATCTTCATCCACCGTCGAACAGTTTTTTCAACTACCGCCACACACAATACTAACGGTGTCCCTATTCTGTATCATAGCCGTATTCTGATAGTTAGCCGACCGCGAACAAAGAGGTAGTGCGTTTGTAATTACTGGATTCCACACTGCAGATAATTTGTGTCCATCTTCCCGATTGAAGTTGTTAGGATGTTTTTTAATTTCAATCGCTTCACGTACGACTCGTGAATAAAAAATATCCGTGATAATAAGGACATTTTAGTGCTTAAGGCCGATAAGGGAAACGCCACTGTAGTGATGAACACATCTGATTATGAGCAAAAAATGGGTGAGTTGTTACAGGACAAAAAGGTGTACAAGCCGGTCACATATAACCCTACGGCCAGAGTAACTCGAAAAATACGAACTCTGATAGAGGACAACCAGGACCTATTCACAGAAGACGAGTACGAGAATCTATACAGACCAAAGCCACACCAACCACCAAAATTGTATGGCCTGCCAAAAATACATAAGTCCAACGTGCCGTTGCGACCAATCGTAAGTCAAATTGAGTCTCCTACTTACGACTTAGCAAAGCATGTTGCGTCAGTATTGCAGCCACTTGTGGGAAAAACACCGTCTTTTGTTAAGGATTCACGGCACTTTATGGAAATCATAAAGGGCCTCACACTGGAACCAGGAGAAATGATGGTGAGTTTTGATGTAGAATCGCTCTTCACCAATGTTCCAATTAAAGAGTGCCTTGATGTGGTGATGGAAATACTGATAGACAAAGAGATGCCGCTCAACTAGGGTGATGGCTGAAAATCGGCGTTTTTTGCTTTCAGCGAATACTACGCTGAGCCTTGGCCCTGTTGCTGCTGCACACATATTATATAAGATCATGTTTTGTTGTATTTGTATTTTTATTTTTTTTATGAAAATTATGTTATATGTGTGTTAAAAAGCAGCAATATTAACGATTTATCTATCTATCTAACTACGTCGACCTACTTAAGAACTGCTTAGAAGGAAACTACTTCATTTTTCAAGGTCAGTACTACCTCCAAATAGATGGTGTCGCCATGGGAAGTCCAGTGGCCTCGGTACTGGCCAATATTTGGATGGAACACTTCGAAAAAAGTGCGCTAAACATAGAACCTAACAACATACGACTTTGGAAAAGGTATGTAGATGACGTATTCTGCATTTTAAAAGGCAGTGAGCAGGAAGTGAACCACCTTTTGCAGCATCTCAATTCTATTCACCCTAATATGAGATTCACTTACGAGCTAGAGGTTGACAGGACGCTGCCCTTCTTAGATGTCAAGATCTCCGTGAAGCCTAACGGGTCCATATCACATTGTGTTTATCGCAAGCCCACACATACGGACAGATACCTACACGCAATGTCACATCACCACCCCCGTCATTTGCAATCTGTTATCACTTCCTTAAAGAATAGAGCCTATGACCTATGTGACCCTGAACATTTAGAGCATGAGCTGATCCATGTTCAGGAGGTACTTAAGAAAAACGGATATCAAGTGCACGGACGACATAAACTGCCGAGGAAAAAGTGTAGGCATCCCGAGGTTAGTAGACAACCAGCCTACATGCCTTATGTCAAAGGAGTAACAGATAAGATCGGCCACGTTTTACGTGAATACTCTGTACCGACAGTTTACACTCCTGGCTTAAAGGTCAACAACATATTGGGTACGCCGAAGGATGTCATACCATTACAAACACCTGGCGTGTACAAGATAGACTGCAGCTGTGGTAGTTGCTATATTGGTCAGACGAAACGAACTATCACCGAAAGAGTCCGTGAACACATCACAGCTGTAAAAAACCGCCAAACTAATAAATCAGCGATTGCAGAACATTTGCTGGAAAGTGGCACAAACCACTGGATTGAATTTCATCGCACGCAGGTTCTTTCCACTGATCGTCTTTTTTATTCACGAGTCGTACGTGAAGCGATTGAAATTAAAAAACATCCTAACAACTTCAATCGGGAAGATGGACACAAATTATCTGCAGTGTGGAATCCAGTAATTACAAACGCACTACCTCTTTGTTCGCGGTCGGCTAACTATCAGAATACGGCTATGATACAGAATAGAAAAAACTGTTCGACGGTGGATGAATATTCCACCGATGCAGAGGAGGAGGCGTAACACCGCAGCTCCAGTCAGCCCGTGACCACGGCCGATGCAACTCGGTCGAAACGTCGGGAAAAGGTAGGTGCTCAACACCTATGTTTTAGTTAAAATCGCGTTAAAACCTGTGTTCCAAATCATACAAATGTAGTCATTGTATCAAATGTTTTACTACTAGCAGTGCTTTAGCTACACATGTAAGAAGTCATACATAAGAGATGGATATAACAACATAAGGAATGAATCAGTGTTTGTAAATTAATTGATATTGCAGGTAGTTTTTAAGATAAGATATCAAACAATAATAACTTTTTTTTTAACTTTTGTACATCGCAATAGGGAGGGATGCCTACACAAGATACAACATTTAATACCTAGCATTCAAAGAATGTCAATGATTTATTGAAAGGATTTTGATGTTTTTGTTTGTCTCGCTCGAACTTTGATAAAAGTCTTTAGCTTTAAATAAAGCCATATTAGGACTGTAATGCATTTACATAAAATAGCTGAAGCATTGTTTTTGTGATGTAGACTGTCTAACGAAAGCTGGCACGTGGTTGGGAAATAAACTATTTGCGCCTTATTACAAGGGTCAGTCAGTTTCCAATTATATGTTCACTTAACTGGTAAAGTGGCGCCCCCATTTGGATGCCAGCTTTCGTTAGACAGACTCTTAATTTTAACTAATGTGATAAATAATCCGTGTCAGTGGCGATGGCGCCCTATCATTTGAAAATATTACTCGCGCAATAGCAACCAACCAAACGCATGCATAGATTAAAGTAAACAAAAAATAGTTTTAGTTTCGTTTCTTGAGTTCAGACAGACTATCACCCGTGTTCACAAACATGACCATGAGGTCTCGCAGTGCCAGTCCCAACTACCTATCACACGTAATACGTTAAACGAGCCAATCACAGAGCTCTATTCCAACGCGGTGCGTTATAGGCAAGGGTCGTTGAGTATCGTTGAGTACGTGTGTTGATAGTGCAGCTATAGAGCCGCGCGTGAGTAGGTGTAGCGGGCGTGTAGGCGCGGGTGTGGCGGCGGGAGGGGCGCGCGCGAGGGAGCAGTAGGCGCCCGCGGGAACACATACTCACACAGACTTAATTTATTGTTGGTAATTTATATATGCACAACGGGGCAGTGCTTGGCCTTCACCTCACCTGATGTTAAGTGACGATATGGCAGAAGGTGGAAGCTCACTACACCCGGAGTCCTCACCACTGAGGAACTGGCTATATTACCGGCCGGACGGAATACAACAATTTTTAATTTGTTATGGCGTCAGACTTAGGTAAGATGGTTGTAGCTAGTCAGGCGGATTTGAAATAAGCCCTAACACCAACCAAACCGAGTACAAATTGTACCCCCCTAGGAATCGAACCCGGGACCCCTGCGTCTCACACGAGTGGGCGAACCACTAGACCACAGAGGCGGTTACATCGTGTCTCTACCTTACGTAGGCCTGAGATTACACTCGTGCGCTTTCGTCCTGCGCTTCCCTTTTCGCTGAGGCAAGCGTCATTGGAACTAACGCACGCCACAAGGGCACACGCTGACGCATGTCTCACTGTAATTAAACAAATCAAAATTGTTGATTCCAGTCATCTGGTAATTTGTTTGTCGACTTGTTGTATTGTAGATACCTGATTTAGTTTCACAACGAATGGGATTTTTTTTTTAAGTACTGTCTTTTATGTTTAAATAAAGAATCTTGATTAATTTAAATGTATTTTTTGTCAATATTCGCGCCAACATTAGCGGCCGCCCGCGACTTCGTCTAAGTGGAAATGTTTATTAAGTATTATCTCTTGAGTCGGGAACAATACTTTTTCGGGATGAAAGGTAGGTATCCTATCGTCGTTGCGCGTGCAAAAGTAGAATAACGATTAAAACTGCATAAAAAACCGAAAATGAGTAAAAAAACACATAGCGACTTTTGCACGCGCAACGACGTTATGTCCTCTGTCTGTACCCCGACATTGTGTATGCAAACATGATGATGTTCAGGAGTCAAGTCAAGACATGAATGCGTAACAAACAAACAAACTTCCCTTCAATAAATGCTTCGTCCTTTGACTTTTCCCTTCAGGTCCCCCAAAGGTGGACACACACGGTCCTTCCATTTGATGTAGGTACGTACATCAAATTGATTCAACATGACTACGGTAGGCAATTACTAACGTCGATAGATTCACAATTTTACTTAATCGGTATAATGCATAAGAAAACATGTTGATACGAGTACACACAATTTCGACGTGAGTCTTCCAATTCAGTTTATTATCAATATAGATTCCAAGGAACTTTGTTACGTTCGCTTCTTGAATTTTTTGGTTCCTAAAGTTAACATCATAGTCATTTTTAGAATTATTATAATTGTTAGAAAATGTCATGTAATTAGTTTTGTCAATATTCATACAAAGTTTATTAGCATTTAACCAATTGTCAATATTGTGAAGTGATTCACACATTTTATTGCTTAGGCTTTACCATTGATATTTTCGTTTTTTTTTTGTTAATAAATAAATAGGTACTTATAGTTAGGAGCTTAAAATAATTATCATTAAGTTTGTTAGAATAAACGATTTTGTATGCATTACTGTGTTTGTTACTCGTTAGTCTGGCATGAACTGGCTTAACCAACTGGAATAAAAAAAATGTTTTGTTCGCTAGAGATAAATTAAAATATTTTCAAACAAAAAAACAATTTTTCAAATCGGTCCAGCCGTCTTCGAGTAATCGAGTAACATACATAAAAAAATATATAAAAAAAACATTCCGACGAACTGAGAACCTCCTTTTTTGAAGTCGGTTAAAAAGTTTAAGTTATGTTGATTATTTGCTACTGTGGGGACAGGGGACTCACCTCGTGTACATCAAATAAAATACTGTTGGAATTTTATTATTTATTTGCGTCAGCGACCGATACGTGTCACTGCGCATACACGACTGAAAACTTAAATACAAAAATGCTTGTTCTCTACATAGGTACTTAGCGTGCGTAACTTGATACGCGCACGACCCCACAATATTCCCCCCTTTTAAAAAAAAAATACATTTTAATTGAGAAAAAATATAAAGAAAAAGATAATACAATTTTAAAATAGGTAGAGCATCTTAAACGTTTTATCGCTATCTATTAAATTAACTTATACACTTATATTTTTTATACTTTTCAGTCAATTACTAGGTACTTACTTATATTTTTACTTAAACGTTACAAAAATACGTTAGAAACATAATAGGTAGGTACATAAACGTTACTAAACTAGGGAATCTATAAAAATTACATAGAGATTTTTCATCATAACTAAAACAAACATATTATTTATTAGGTACTACTCTACCAATAATACTACGTTGTTACAAGTTCACACGAAACTTGAATGGTATAAACACAGGAAAAAAAATTGTGGCCACTTAAGGCACTTATACACACACTGCTTGGCAACGTTAGTCTAAACAATGTTTACTTATAATACAGTAACACATTATTTTAAACAAGGGAAGTACTTAAGAATATTTTTTTTAATCAACGAAACGTACGGGTCTCCTCGTAACACGACCTGAGCGTGTTTTTGTGCTTGATTCTGAATCGGTCGATTGTGAATTACGTTCGATATCTGAATTTGATGTCTGTAACATATACGCGGGTTTTAACCGATCGATGGATATATTAACTTTACGATTAGGAAGTTCTATTTCATAAACCTTAGTTCCACGTTTTAATACGCGGTAAGGACCGTCGTATGTAGATTTCAAAGGTTTATGTACCTCGTTACGAACAAAAACAAATTCACAATCCCGTAAATCAGGATGAACGAAAAATGATTTGTTTGAATGTGACTTAGGGCTAGGCCTAAAACTGTTCAAAATGCCACGCAACTTTTGAACGTATGTGAAATCATCAGATGCATTAACTGATCGTACGTCGTAAAAATCGGATGGTAGGCGAATAGTTTGAGCATAAGTCATCTCGGCAGCACTTATCTTGTTATCAGTTCGAACAGCTGCTCTGAGACCAAGCAATACCGTTGACAATTCATCTACCCAAGATGATAATTTTTCAGTAAGACGTGCTGTTAAAGCTACTTTTAATGATCTGTGCCACCTTTCTACGGCACCGTTGCTTTGAGGATGATATGCCGTTGTTCGGATTTTTTTAATTCCTAGCAACAACATAAGTTTAGCAAATAAATCGCTCTCAAATTGACGTCCTTGGTCGCTCGTTAATTTTAAGGGACAGCCAAAACGCGTTATCCAACCGTCATATACATTTTTAGCGACTGTTTCGGCAGTTATGTCCTTGAGCGGAAAAGCTTCAGGCCAATGTGTTCGTCTATCGATAATGGTCAAACAATACCTATATCCCTCAGAAGTTATTGAAAGTGGGCCGATAATATCGATATTAATTTGATCAAATCTGTCGCATGACGGAAAAGCTTCGACAGCGGAATTAGTATGTCTAATTACTTTTGAGCGTTGGCAGCTTAAACAAGTTTTAGCCCAAACCCCAATGTCACGGTTCATATTGGGCCAAAAGAATTTCGTCGACATCATTTTCCTAGTCGTGTTAATTCCCGGGTGACTTAAATTATGCACAGTGTCAAAAGCGATTCTACGATACTTAACAGGTAAATACGGCCTTACATTGCTCGTAGATATTTCACAGAAAATAGGTTTGCTACACGTGGGCATAACTATTTTCTTTAATTGTATTTTGCTATTACATTCGCTTGATAACTGAGTGACGTACTCATCGGTGCATTGCGCGTCTGCTAATTCATCATAATTTATTGAAGTCGGACAGGCTATTGTCTCTATGCGTGATAATGTGTCCGCTACCACGTTGTCGCTACCACTTATGTGACGAATGTCTGTAGTGTACTCACTAATAAATGCTAGTTGTCTAATGCGTCTAGGTGTTTCCTTTTCGCATCTGGTTTTGTTAAAGGCGTAAGTTAAGGGTTTGTGGTCGGTAAAAATACAAAGTTGACGACCTTCAATTAAATCTTTAAAATAACGAACTGCTAAGTATACAGCTAATAATTCACGGTCGTAAGTGGAATACTTAGTTTGCGCTTCAGATATTTTTTGAGAAAAATAACCTAATGGTTTCCAATTATTATCAACAAACTGTTGTAAAACTGCTCCTACGCAAGAATTCGAAGCGTCAGTCATAAGTGCAATTGGAGCTTCGCTGTGTGGGTGCGATAACGTGACGGCGTCTTGTAGACTCGCCTTACACCGTGAGAAAGCTTCGTCAGCTTCAAGTGTCCATGTTATGGATGTTTTGTCTCTTTTCTTCGCATTGCGCAAATAGCCATTCAATACTAACTGATATTTGACTGCGTTAGGAATGTGGGAACGATAGAAGTTTATTATTCCTAAGAAACGTCGTAATTCCTCGACTGTTTTCGGCTTAGGATAATTTTTAATGACTTCAATTTTGCTATCCAAAGGTCGGATGCCTTCTTTAGATACTTCGTATCCCAAATATTCAATTTTAGAAACGCCAAAACAACATTTGCTTAAATTAATGGAAATTCCGAATTGATTAAAACGTTCAAAAACTTTCTCTAAATGCTCTTTATGCTCAGTTTCAGAATTAGAAGCAATTAACACGTCATCTACAAAAGTGAATAAAAAATCAAGTCCTTGTAGTACTGAATGATCCATAAAACGTTGATAAGTTTGACTAGCATTGCGCAATCCGAAAGTCATCATTGGAAACTCGAATAAGCCAAATGGTGTCGTTATTGCGGTTTTTTCAATGTCATCAGGAAATATGGGTATACAGTGATAAGCTCTAACTACGTCAAGTCGCGTGAAAATAGTTTTACCGTCCAATAGATATGTAAAATCGCGCAATCTTGGTACGGGATACCGATCGGGTTTTGTTATGGCATTCAAACGTCTGTAGTCCCCGCACGGTCGAATTTCACCGTTTTTTTTAGGTACGACATGTAGCGGACTGGACCACGGACTTTTGGATGGCCTGCAGATCCCCATTTCCTGCATGACCTTGAATTCTTCCTTGACCCTTTTATACTTATCTGGAGGAAGTTGGCGCGCACGGGCGTGTACGGGTGGACCTGTCGTTTCGATGTGATGGTAAACATTGTGCTTAATGGGACTATCCTTAAAATTAATAGGTTTGGTAATATCCGGGTACTTACTAATTACATCCCAGTACGGATGACTTTTGTCGATCGTGTTTACAGTTGATAACCTGCAATTTACAATGGGCGCTAAAATGTTCAAATTGGTTACCTTATCTATTAATTTCCGTTCTTTTAAGTCTACTAATAATCCATAAGTACTTAGGAAATCAGCTCCTATGATGGGCTGTTTTACATCGGCAATTATAAAGTCCCAGCGATACGGTCTGCGTAAACGTAAATTTAACACAAGTGATTTCGTTCCGTAAGTCTTTATTTCGGTACCGTTCGCTGCATACAGTTTATAGTCTGAACATTTACTATTGTGATAGCCGCGTTTACACACTGAGATTGGAATGACAGACACGTTTGCGCCAGTATCTATTAAAAAACTATAGCCACTATTATGATCACGTACGCGAAGGCGATGGGTTGGAGAAATTGCACAGATATTCGCCTCTCCTACCTGTACATTTTCTAGTTTTCCTTCTTCCAGGTGCAAGGTTGTACGCATTTATTTGCACGTTCCTTGAAACGAAAGTGATAAAAACATAGCCAGTCTTCACTTTCTGGAGTACGTCGTGGTTGGCTTTTCGAACGAGAACGGGAACGATGATTGAAACGGCTCTTGCTGCGCTCTCGGAATTTGCTGCGAGACCTTTCCATGTTGTCAATTCTGGCACTTAATTTTGCGATTTCCGCTAAAATTTGGTCATTACCTTTGTTTTGCGTAGAAAGCTCGGAAATCTGTGGCTGCGTCATGGTTTCCATTATCTTGTCGGCTACAGTTGCCAGGTTGTCTAAGTCCGAAGCTTCAGTAACAGCTAGCACAGCTCGTACAGAAGGTGGTAAGTGATTTTGCCACAAAATTCTAACAGTGTCATCTGGAATTTTTTCCCTCGCCAAATCACGCATGCGGCGTAGAAGTTGCGACGGCTTTTGGTCGCCTAACTCCATCTCTCCTATTAGTTTTTGAATTTTGCGATTTTCCGACTCTTCATATATCGCGAGTAATCTATTTTTTAGAGATACATATTTTTTTGTCTCAGGAGGCTTAATTAATAAATCTGTTACTTGCTGTATAGCCTCTTTACTTAATTTCGCTACGAGTACCTGAAATTGCATTTCATCACCCATCTTCTGTGGCAGCATCACAGCCTCAGCACGAATGAACCATACCCGTGGCTGGTCTGTCCAAAATTCGGGTATCCTGTTACTAATTTGTATCGCAGACAGTTCGCTATCCGCCCTAGCGGTGGCGGCGGCGGCGTACTGGGCGGCTGACGGCGCGGGTGCCGGCGCTGGCGACGGCGGTGCCGGCTCTAGCGGGTTTTTAGGCGGATCCGTAGGCATATTTTATTATAACACTCGCGACGATTTATTAATGTTCCTTCGGGGTCACCACTGTGGGGACAGGGGACTCACCTCGTGTACATCAAATAAAATACTGTTGGAATTTTATTATTTATTTGCGTCAGCGACCGATACGTGTCACTGCGCATACACGACTGAAAACTTAAATACAAAAATGCTTGTTCTCTACATAGGTACTTAGCGTGCGTAACTTGATACGCGCACGACCCCACACTACAAATGTGCTTAGGAAGGTATACCTATTATAGTCGACTAGCAACCGCCCGCGACTTCGTCTGCGTGAAAAGTTTATTTGTTCTTTTTAAATCTCTTTTTATCCTGTTTATTAATTAAAAATCCTGTTGTTTTAAGGTAATTTTTTAATGATTTCGATGTTTTTGTATAATCGCTACATCCCTATTTGAACTGATGGAATGATCAAAATTTGGCGTCCGTCCATTTGATTTAAATCAAACGATTGACGATATGCGACCACACGGTCAAACTTTTGGATGTGGGCTGTGGTTTTACGGAATCCGTGATTGAAAATTTGGATGACAGATTCGACACACACGAACTTTTGGACGTACGTCCATCCATTTGGCGCGATGGAAGGACCGTGTGTGTCCACCTTTACTACTGTGCACACTTAGGTATCAGCCGCGGCAGTAAGCCGCGTCCATCAGCCGCGTCCGATAATTTGTTTCCACCTTCAGACCTAAAGCCGCGATGGAAGGACCGTGTGTGTCCACCTTAAGGTTCAGTCAGTCCCTAACAAGAAGCTTATACCCTCAATGGAGATTGCACGGCCAGTGTCATAGTGAAGATTGAAAAAGGGTCCTTTAGTGACGTGACGGCTTATTGCGAACTCTTTCTTTAGTGTTACAATACGTGTTCGTTGTTCGTCGTTCGCAAGAAGCTTAAACCCACAATGGAGATTGCACGCCTAGTAACATAGTGAAGATTGAAAAAGGACTCTTTAGTGACGTCACGGCTTATTGCTATCTCTTTCTTTTCGTTTTACAATACGTTTTCGTTTCTCACGAACGAACGAACAACGAACACGTATTGTAACACTAAAGAAAGAGGTTGCAATAAGCCGTCACGTCACTCAAGGACATTTTTTCTATCTTCACTATGACACTGGCCGTGCAATCTCCATTGGAGGGAGGTATAAGCTTTTTGGTCACTAATAACCCAGTGCCAGCGCAGCGCTCTCTTCGCTCCAAAACATTAACTTAGTAGTTCTGTTGCCTCTCCTTTTATCGCGTAGGCGGCTTAGGTAAGTAAAATTAAAATACAAATAAAATTATACTTTCCATTCCATATGGTTTAAAATTACTCTATGGCGTGGCGATCGATTACCTAAAAATTTGTCTGGCAGAATGCGCCCATTCATTTGCTTTTTTCAATGAAGACAAATGTCAGAAAGAAATGTGTCAAATGTCAATGTCAGGCAAGAGGTTTAGTTTTGATTTGACATTTGTTTTGTTTATGTGATTTTATTTATTATCAAATCAAAGAAATATCAATTGTTTGAAGAAAAAAGTGTAATTTTCCCCATATTCCCAAGCCCAAGTGTTAGTATATAAATGATCGAAGAATTACCTACTTGCTCTGCTAAGTACCCAAGCTAAGAGTAAAAAAACTGCTTCAGAATTAGAGAAACTATCAACTTTAGAGTACTAAGTGCTTAGAAATCCAATTCAACCACCATGTAATAATATTATAAATTCAACAAGTTTAGGATATTATTGAAACAACTTTTTTAGAAAAGTACTGAACATTTTAGATTATTTATACCTGACTCCCCAACCAAATAATCTGAAAATGCCCCACCTAATGGCGTGCAGAGTATGCTTGGCGTACGATATCCGCTTGCATTCAATATCTGGTTGCCAGCTTCAGGATATTTACGAGAAATTCACTGAAACATCGGTAAGCTAACAATAATGATATCACATCTATTTTATAGGGTCCAGTATGTGGTTTCGAATGACGCTGTAGCGACACACGCTGTGGCGAAAAAATGTCTGTGTGGTACGCTGGAGCGAAAAATCATTGTAGCGAAACCCACACAGTCGAATGACGCGACAGCGACAAACTTTGTGGCGAAATATAATTGTATGCTAGTACGAACCAGGGAATGATAACGTTATTTTTAAGTATAATGTTATTTTTTACTTTTTTTAGCGTTAATTTTAAAATTAACGTTATGTCAATAAATAACGTAAATTTAGATAATGTTACATTGAAATTAACGTTATTTCAGTAAATAACGTTAATATTAACGTTATTTCTTACTTTTTTACCGTTAAACTTTAACATTAACGTTATTCTAATTAATAACATTATTTTTTTAGCGATAATTTTACCCGTGTAATACCAACAGTGGCCCTATCTTTGAAAAAATGTGTGAGAGTAGGAAAATATTTAAATCTCGGTTAAAATATTGTATTAATAACCAGGAACAAATAAAAATGGACATTCTTGCCTCACAGCACTCGGCAAAAAAGTTTAGTAAGTTTTGGAATGGAACTAAGAAGTTGAATAGTAAAATGAGACTACCTGCTAGTGTTGATGGGGTTGGTGACCAGAGGGAAATAGCCAATATTTTTAAGGGGCGCTTACGCCGCGGGCGCGAGAGAAAATTAGGTATCCAAGCGCTACCCACACAGCGACCGACGCACTTGCGCGGTTCACGCACACATCTACGCTTTAACAGTGGTCCGCCTGCGCTCAAATCTCAATCTAACCAAACCCTGAACATCGTACCTGTAGTACCTAAATTACTTAAAATCTTGTTGTATGGTCTGTGCTTAAAATGCATAATATATTTTTATGGTGATTGAATGAATCTTCTTTTTTTCACACATAAAATAGGATTATTCGTGATCGTGAACAATCGAAATATTTAGATCAATCAAGAATACAATAAAACAATAAGTAAATTATATTCATGCCTGGATTATATATACACAATGCGACTCTAGATAAATTTTTACAATAATGTTTTTTTTGCAGAATACAAATTAATAAAGATGAAGATGAATTTATTTCTTTTCAAATAAGAACATATTAAAATATGTATGACACATACCTATCGGTAAAGAAATGTTTTAAGATATAGGTACCTACATGTTGTTTAAACAAAATATGAGATTGACTACAATAAAAAAATAAGAAAACAAATTGACATTATTGTGTATTAATTCGATTTCGACCTAATAGTCCAAACAATAAAGTAGTTGTTTGTAGAGTGCGTGAGCGGGAACACGTAGTGTACCAGTATTGTTGCTTGGTCTGTGGCGCAGGGCTTGGAAACTGGTATTTTTTTTAAACCGGTTTGACGAATTTATAGGTAGGTGTTTTTGAAAAAGGTTCTGTTCCTCTAACTGGTTTTTAAACCGATTTGGAAAAATATGGGTATTTTTCATTAACCGGTTTTACTTTTCGGCCAAAACCACGAAATTAAGTTATTGAAATCTGCGCCGTGGTCTTTGTTGGTATTTCTACCGAGCCACTACTATCGTAATACCAAAATGAAAGGGTCAATTCAAGCTGGGCGTGAATCGAAGCGAAGCGAAGCTCGCGCATTGGTACTATTTTGACAAAAAAACGGCAAGGCAATGTTAAAAATACATATTAAAAATTCCAAGATGGCGGCCAACTTTTTTGTTTTTGGACCGATTTCGATGAAACTCGGTTTTTGGTATTATTTCGACAAGAAAACAGCAACGCAATAATAAAAATTTAAAAAAATTCAAGATGGCTACCAACTTTTTTGTTTTTGGGCCGATTTCGATAAAACTCGGTTTTTGCTACTATTTCGACAAGGAAACACCAACGCAATAATAAAATAAAAAAATCCAAAATGGTGGCCATCTTTTTTGTTTTTGGGCCGATTTCGATGAAACTCGGTTTTTGGTACTATTTCGACAAGAAAACAGCAACGCAATTATAAAAATATAAAAAATCCAAGATGGCGGCCAACTTTTTAGTTTTTGGGCCGATTTCTATGAAACTCAGTGGGAATGGGTCTGCTTCTGTCTGCTTGTATTAAGGGCGTCGTATAACTCGTATATAAAAGATCTGTTTTATATTGTCTGTATGTATGGCACTTCTTACTCAAAAAATATAATTCTTAATAGCTTACCTTGTTTTGATTTATTTAATTGCAATATTTTTACTTTCTATAGTCAGTAGTTTAGTGAAAGACCTATGAAAAGCTTTTGGATATAAATTTTCAATTCGATGCCTTAACATAGGTAGTCTTAGTATGTCATGCTCTCTTTAATCATTTCTGCGGTGGTGTCGTATGAGGCTCAAATATGGTTGAGCGAAGAGATGGCTGGTTCATGCGTCATGTTCGGGAACTGGTGCTGCCAGTGGGAATGGGTCTGCTTCTGACTACCTATCTTAATGCATATTGAATTGTATGTTTTTCTTTTATTTTTATTTATTGTAACAGCCTAGACTGAATAACAAGTTCAAACTTTGAATTTAGCTTAAAATCTGTAAATTGATTAAGAAATTTGAAACTCATTAAGAAATGAGCTAATTCAATAATGTTATTTATTTGTTAATCTTTGTTAATATCAAGTCTGGAAACGATATACATATTTGTAAATATCGTTCCATCTGATTGATAAAGCTGACAAGTTTTTTGCGCCCATTTTTCTTGTCAGTTAAAAGACGTCATAATGGGTGGCAGGGTAAAAGAATTGACGATTTAAAAATGCTTATTATGTGAGCTTATTTAAATAAAATATATTTCACTTTCATTTCACTTTCACTTTCACTCGGTTTTTGGTACTATTTCGACAAGAAAACAGCAACGCAATTATAAAAATATAAAAAATCCAAGATGGCGGCCAACTTTTTTGTTTTTGGGCCGATATCGATGAAACTCGGTTTTTGGTACTATTTCGACAAGAAAACAGCAACGCAATAATAAAAATATAAAAATCCAAAATGGCGGCCAACTTTTTGTTTTTGGACCGATTTCGATGAAACTTGGTTTTTGGTATTATTTCGACAAGAAAACAGCAACGCAATAATAAAAATTAAAAAAAACTCAAGATGGCTACCAACTTCTTTGTTTTTGGGCCGATTTCGATAAAACTCGGTTTTTGCTACTATTTCGACAAGAAAACACCAACACAATAATAAAATATAAAAAAATCTAAAATGGTGGCCATCTTTTTTTGTTTTTGGGCCGATTTCGATTAAACTCGGTTTTTGCTACTATTTCGACAAGAAAACACCAACGCAATAATAAAATCCAAAATGGTGGCCATCTTTTTTTGTTTTTGGGCCGATTTCGATGAAACTCGGTTTTTGTTACTATTTTGACAAGAAAACAGCAACACAATAGTAAAGATATAAAAAATCAAAGATGGCAGCCAACATTTTAGTTTTTGGGCCGATTTCTATGAAACTCGGGTTTGGTACTATTTCAACAAGAAAACAGCAACGCAATAATAAAAATATAAAAAAATCCAAGATGGCGGCCAACTTTTTTGTTTTTGGGCCGATATCGATGAAACTCGGTTTTTAGTACTATTTCGACAAGAAAACAGCAACGCAATAATAAAAATATAAAAAATCCAAAATGGCGGCCAACTTTTTTGTTTTGGGCCGATTTCGATGAAACTCGTTTTTTGGTACTATTTCGACAATAAAACAGCAACGCAATAATAAAAATATAAAAAATCCAAGATGAGGCTGTTCCGGTGTGAAGTACTTTATCACCTTTGCCAAAATGCTAAGCTTTTTAGATGCCAATTTGTATTTTATTCTTGATGGAAGAACCAAAATTAAGTGTTAGAGTCAATGATATGCCGAGAAGATCTAGTTGTTCAGTAATCGGCACGGTTACACCTCGGAAAGTGACTCAGGTCGAAACTACTCCCTTTAGCAGAGAACAGACACGCCTGGGTTTTTGATGGATTGAACCAGCCTGACCTGATTGGCATCGCCCCATTCGGAGACTGCCTGCAGTGACAGGTTCGTGTTCATGTGTCTGACCATCGCCTCCCTAAGACACTGGGCTTGTTTTGCACTGGCTCGAGCATCAGATATGTAGCTCTTTACAACGGTGCTGTCATCTGCGTACCTCAAAATACTAGATATTAGCAGGTCATTAATATGCAGCAGGTGTTCCTGTTCAGTCCACTCCTAGAAGACCAAACCTTGAGGGACTCCGGCATTGATAGCCAACTGGTTGGACGAGCAGCCATCAATGACAACTCGAATTGACCGATCCCTCTCGAAGTCCGATATCCAGACACATAAACCGGTGGGAAATCCGTATGAAGAAAGCTTGCAATAAGGCTATCATGCCACATGCCCTGTCGAAAGCCTTCAAGATATCAAGAGTAACGGCGAGCGCTACTCCATTCCTCTCGATGGCTTCGCTCCATTTGCAAGTAGTGTATGCTAGATCTCCAGTGGACCGGTTTCGGTGAAACCCGTATTGATGGTCACTGAGGAGGTCGTTTGCTTCTGGATACGACAGGAGCTTATGGTTCATTACACTTCCTTTAACTTTCAGGAAAATACCTCAGAATAGGATTAAATTGAAAGACGATGAAAACAAAATTCAGATCTTAGATGAAAGATCGTATTGTGCTTGTTTGTTTGTTTTTTTTTAATTGTCACGTTTGTTTATTCTGTTTGTATTAAAATTGACACGTTATAATGTAACTACTTATTAACATACGCAACACGCAACTTCATATGAAATGTATGTAGATTACCTAGCGTTTGAATAAGTCTAGAAAATCTCGAAAATCCCGAGACTGGAAACTAAAACTATCGGGACCGAATATCATTCGAGACTCTCAAGAAATCGAGACTCTCGAATCCCGGGATGGAAGCCCTAGTTCGCAGTCATCTTGACCTTTTGTCTTTGTTTACATTGCGTTATTCTTTTCTTATATGGGAGAAATTGAGCTTGGGTAGTATTTAATCGGTTTAAAGTACAGTCAGCGTCAAACCGAGTTTCATCGAAATCAGCCCAAAAACAAAAAATTGGCCGCCATCTTGGATTTTTTCAATTTTTATTATGGCGTTGCTGTTTTATTTTCGAAATAGTACTGAAAACCGAGTTTCATCGAAATCCGCCCAAAAACAAAAAAGTTGGCCGCCATCGTGGATTTTTTTAAATTTTTATTCTTGCGTTGCTGTTTTATTTTCTAAATAGTACCAAAAAACCGAGTTTCATCGAAATCGGCCCAAGAACAAAAAAGTTGACCGCCATCTTGAATTTTTTTGAATTTTTATTATTGCGTTGCTGTTTTATTTTCGGAATAGTACCGAAAACCGAGTTTCATCGAAATCGGCCCAAAAACAAAAAAGTTGGCCGCCATCTTGGATTTTTTTATTTTTATTCTTGCGTTGCTGTTTTATTTTCTAAATAAAACCAAAAACCACGTTTTATCGAAATAGGCCCAAAAACAAAAAAGTTGGCCGCCATCTTGAAATTTTTTATTTTTTTATTATCGCGTTGCTGTTTTATTGTCGAAATAAAACCTAAAACCGAGTTTCATCGAAATCGGCCCAAGAACAAAAAAGTTTGCCGCCATCTTGGATTTTTTTCAATTTTTATTATTGCGTTGCTGTTTTACTGTCGAAATAGTACCAAAAACCGAGTTTCATCGAAATCGGTCCAAAAACAAAAAAGTTGGCC
This sequence comes from Agriphila tristella, assembly GCA_928269145.1. Taxonomy (NCBI): domain Eukaryota; kingdom Metazoa; phylum Arthropoda; class Insecta; order Lepidoptera; family Crambidae; genus Agriphila; species Agriphila tristella. Next base: position 2,759,638 of record OV743447.1, on the reverse strand, counting down.
GCCATCTTGGATTTTTTCAATTTTCATTATTGCGTTGCACTTTTACTGTCGAAATAGTACTAAAAACCGAGTTTCATCGAAATCGGCCCAAAAACAAAAAAGTTGGCCGCCATCTTTGATTTTTTCAATTTTTATTATGGCGTCTGTTTTATTTTCGAAATAGTACTGAAAACCGAGTTTCATCGAAATCCGCCCAAAAACAAAAAAGTTGGCCGCCATCGTGGATTTTTTTAAATTTTTATTCTTGCGTTGCTGTTTTATTTTCTAAATAGTACCAAAAAACCGAGTTTCATCGAAATCGGCCCAAGAACAAAAAAGTTGACCGCCATCTTGAATTTTTTTGAATTTTTATTATTGCGTTGCTGTTTTATTTTCGGAATAGTACCGAAAACCGAGTTTCATCGAAATCGGCCCAAAAACAAAAAAGTTGGCCGCCATCTTGGATTTTTTTATTTTTATTCTTGCGTTGCTGTTTTATTTTCTAAATAAAACCAAAAACCACGTTTTATCGAAATAGGCCCAAAAACAAAAAAGTTGGCCGCCATCTTGAATTTTTTTATTTTTTTATTATCGCGTTGCTGTTTTATTGTCGAAATAAAACCTAAAACCGAGTTTCATCGAAATCGGCCCAAGAACAAAAAAGTTTGCCGCCATCTTGGATTTTTTTCAATTTTTATTATTGCGTTGCTGTTTTACTGTCGAAATAGTACCAAAAACCGAGTTTCATCGAAATCGGTCCAAAAACAAAAAAGTTGGCCGCCATCTTGGATTTTTTCAATTTTCATTATTGCGTTGCACTTTTACTGTCGAAATAGTACTAAAAACCGAGTTTCATCGAAATCGGCCCAAAAACAAAAAAGTTGGCCGCCATCTCGGATTTTTTTTATTTTTATTCTTGCGTTGCTGTTTTATTTTCGAAATAGTACCAAAAGCCGAGTTTCAACGAAATCGGCCCAATACCATAAAAGTTGGCCGCCATCTTGGATTTTTTCAATTTTCATTATTGCGTTGCTGTTTTCTTGTCTAAATAGTTCCAAAATCCGAGTTACATCGAAATCGGCCCAAAAACAAAAAGTTGGCCGCCATTTTGATTTTTTCAATTTTCATTATTGCGTTGCTGTTTTACTGTCGAAATAGTACCAAAAGCCGAGTTTCATCGAAATCGGCCTAATAACATAAAAGTTGGCCGCCATCTTGAATTTTTCTATATTTTTAGTATCGCGTTGCTGTTTTATTGTCGAAATAGTACCAAAAACCGAGTTTCATCGAAATCGGTCCAAAAACAAAAATGTTGGCCGCCATCTTGGAGTATTTATATTTTATTATTGCGTTGCTGTTTTTATGTCGAAATAGTACTAAAAACCGAGTTTCATCGAAATCGGCCCAAAAACAAAAAAGTTGGCCGCCATCTCGGATTTTTTTTATTTTTATTCTTGCGTTGCTGTTTTATTTTCGAAATAGTACCAAAAGCCGAGTTTCAACGAAATCGGCCCAATACCATAAAAGTTGGCCGCCATCTTGGATTTTTTCAATTTTCATTATTGCGTTGCTGTTTTCTTGTCTAAATAGTTCCAAAATCCGAGTTACATCGAAATCGGCCCAAAAACAAAAAGTTGGCCGCCATTTTGATTTTTTCAATTTTCATTATTGCGTTGCTGTTTTACTGTCGAAATAGTACCAAAAGCCGAGTTTCATCGAAATCGGCCTAATAACATAAAAGTTGGCCGCCATCTTGAATTTTTCTATATTTTTAGTATCGCGTTGCTGTTTTATTGTCGAAATAGTACCAAAAACCGAGTTTCATCGAAATCGGTCCAAAAACAAAAATGTTGGCCGCCATCTTGGAGTATTTATATTTTATTATTGCGTTGCTGTTTTTATGTCGAAATAGTACTAAAAACCGAGTTTCATCGAAATCACCCCAAAGCAAAAAAGTTGGCCACCATCTTGAATTTTTCTATATTTTTAGTATCGCGTTGCTGTTTTATTGTCGAAATAGTACCAAAAACCGAGTTTCATCGAAATCGGTCCAAAAACAAAAATGTTGGCCGCCATCTTGGAGTATTTATATTTTTATTATTGCGTTGCTGTTTTTTTGTCGAAATAGTACTAAAAACCGAGTTTCATCGAAATCGCCCCAAAGCAAAAAAGTTGGCCCCCATCTTGGATTTTTTATAATTTTATTATTGCGTTGCTGTTTTTTGTCGTAATAGTACCAAAAGCCGAGTTTCATCGAAATCGGCCCAATAACATAAAAGTTGGCCGCCATCTTGAATTTTTTTATTTTTTTATTATCGCGTTGCTGTTTTATTGTCGAAATAAAACCTAAAACCGAGTTTCATCGAAATCAGCCCAATACCATAAAAGTTGGCCGCCATCTTGGATTTTTTCAATTTTCATTATTGCGTTGCTGTTTTCTTGTCTAAATAGTTCCAAAATCCGAGTTACATCGAAATCGGCCCAAAAACAAAAAGTTGGCCGACATCTTGATTTTTTCAATTTTCATTATTGCGTTGCTGTTTTACTGTCGAAATAGTACCAAAAGCCGAGTTTCATCGAAATCGGCCTAATAACATAAAAGTTGGCCGCCATCTTGAATTTTTTTTATATTTTTATTATCGCGTTGCTGTTTTATTGTCGAAATAGTAGCAAAAACCAAGTTTCATCGAAATCGGTCCAAAAACGAAAATGTTGGCCGCCATTTTGGAGTTTTTTATATTTTTATTATTGCGTTGCTGTTTTCTTGTCGAAATAGTACTAAAAACCGAGTTTCATCGAAATCGGCCCAAAAACAAAAAAGTTGGCCGCCATCTTGGATTTTTTCAATTTTCATTATTGCGTTGCTGTTTTACTGTCGAAATAGTACCAAAAACCGAGTTTCATCGAAATCGGTCCAAAAACAAAAAAGCTGGCCGCCATCTTGGATTTTTTTCAATTTTTATTATTGCGTTGCTGTTTTTTTGTCGAAATAGTACCAAAAGCCGAGTTTCATCGAATTTGGCCCAATAACATAAAAGTTGGTCGCCATCTTGAATTTTTTTTTATTTTTATTATCGCGTTGCTGTTTTATTGTCGAAATAGTACCAAAAACCGAGTTTCATCGAAATCGGCCCAAAAACGAAAAAGTTTGCCGCCATGTTGGATTTTTTCAATTTCTATTATTGCGTTGCTGTTTTTTTGTCGAAATAGTACTAAAAACCTAGTTTCATCAAAATCGGCCCAAAAACAAAAAAGTTGGCCGCCATCTTGGATTTTTTTCAATTTTTATTATTGCGTTGCTGTTTTACTGTCGAAATAGTACTAAAAGCCGAGTTTCATCGAAATCGGCCCAATAACATAAAAGTTGGTCGCCATCTTGAATTTTTTTATATTTTATTATCGCGTTGCTGTTTTATTGTCGAAATAGTACCAAAAACCGAGTTTCATCGAAATCGGTCCAAAAACAAAAAAGTTGGCCGCCATCTTGGATTTTTTCAATTTTCATTATTGCGTTGCACTTTTACTGTCGAAATAGTACCAAAAGCCGAGTTTCATCGAAATCGGCCTAATAACATAAAAGTTGGCCGCCATCTTGAATTTTTTTTATATTTTTATTATCGCGTTGCTGTTTTATTGTCGAAATAGTAGCAAAAACCAAGTTTCATCGAAATCGGTCCAAAAACGAAAATGTTGGCCGCCATTTAGGAGTTTTTTATATTTTTATTATTGCGTTGCTGTTTTCTTGTCGAAATAGTACTAAAAACCGAGTTTCATCGAAATCGGCCCAAAAACAAAAAAGTTGGCCGCCATCTTGGATTTTTTCAATTTTCATTATTGCGTTGCTGTTTTACTGTCGAAATAGTACCAAAAACCGAGTTTCATCGAAATCGGTCCAAAAACAAAAAAGCTGGCCGCCATCTTGGATTTTTTTCAATTTTTATTATTGCGTTGCTGTTTTTTTGTCGAAATAGTACCAAAAGCCGAGTTTAATCGAATTTGGCCCAATAACATAAAAGTTGGTCGCCATCTTGAATTTTTTTTTATTTTTATTATCGCGTTGCTGTTTTATTGTCGAAATAGTACCAAAAACCGAGTTTCATCGAAATCGGCCCAAAAACGAAAAAGTTTGCCGCCATGTTGGATTTTTTCAATTTATATTATTGCGTTGCTGTTTTTTTGTCGAAATAGTACTAAAAACCTAGTTTCATCAAAATCGGCCCAAAAACAAAAAAGTTGGCCGCCATCTTGGATTTTTTTCAATTTTTATTATTGCGTTGCTGTTTTACTGTCGAAATAGTACTAAAAGCCAAGTTTCATCGAAATCGGCCCAATAACATAAAAGTTGGTCGCCATCTTGAATTTTTTTATATTTTATTATCGCGTTGCTGTTTTATTGTCGAAATAGTACCAAAAACCGAGTTTCATCGAAATCGGTCCAAAAACAAAAAAGTTGGCCGCCATCTTGGATTTTTTCAATTTTCATTATTGCGTTGCACTTTTACTGTCGAAATAGTACCAAAAGCCGAGTTTCATCGAAATCGGCCCAATAACATAAAAGTTGGCTGCCATCTTGAATTTTTTTATATTTTACTATCGCGTTGCTGTTTTATTGTCGAAATAGTACCAAAAACCGAGTTTCATCGAAATCGGTCCAAAAACAAAAAAGTTGGCCGCCATCTTGGATTTTTTTCAATTTTTATTATTGCGTTGCTGTTTTCTTGTCGAAATAGTACTAAAAACCGAGTTTCATCGAAATAAGTTTAAGTTCAAAAGTACTTAATAATTAAGTTTATTTGAATAAAGCTTATTTGACTTTGACTTTGAATCGGCCCAAAAATAAAAAAGTTGGCCGCCATCTTGAATTTTTTAATTTTCATTATTGCGTTGCTGTTTCCTTGTCAAAATAGTTCCAAAATCCGAGTTACATCGAAATCGGCCCAAAAACAAAAAAATTGGCCGCCATCTTGATTTTTTTTTCATTTTTATTATTGCGTTGCTGTTTTATTGTATAAATAGTAACAAAAACCGGCCAAGTGCGAGTCGGACTCGCGCACGAAGGGTTCCGTACCAAATAACGGCAGAAAATCACGATCGTTGTATGGGAGCCCCCCTTAAATATTTACTTTATTCTGTTTTTAGTATTTGTTGTTATAGCTGTAACAGAAATACATCATCTGTGAAAATTTTAACTGTCTACTTATCATGGTTCATGAGATACAGCCTGGTGACAGACAGACAGTCGGACAGCGGAGTCTTAGTAATAGGGTCCCGTTTTTACCCTTTGGGTACGGAACACTAAAAAACCGAGTTTCATCGAAATCGGCCCAAAAACAAAAAAGTTGGACGAATCAAATAAACCCAAACTCGATGGGGTAGCATGGTTTTATCATAGACTTCCTTTGGCCTTCTTCCGGTTCCATCATCTGGCCATGGAAAATACTTCCCGACAGAGTACTCGTCAAGACGAATCAAACGAGTCTAAACTCGATGGTATAGCATGGTTTTATCATAGACTTCCTGTGGCCTTCTTCCGGCTCCATCATCAGGCCCTGGAAACTACTTCCCGACAGAGTACTTGTCAAGACGATTCTAACGCGTCCAAACTCGATGGCATACCATGTTTTTATCATAAAATTCCTGTGGTCCTTTTCCGGCTTCATCATCAGGCCCTGGATTGGACCCAGTCAAGTAATAACTAATAATTCAAATAATAAAAGATATCGTGAAGTTATTCATAATAATAAGTTACACAGTAAATTCGAAGCATAATCTATAACTTTCATACTGGCTACTATAAAATTTTGATCAAGCAAATTGTGAATCGAAACACTGTGCACGAGATTTGTATATGGATACGCTTGAATACGCGGGTGCGGTCGTGGCTCAAAGCGACGTGCTCCTACTCTGACGACCTGGCTGGCACTGAGCTCCGGAGCGCGTGAGCGCGGCTAATATAATTGCAACGCAGCGCTATACAAATTTGTATGGGGATTTCGGCCGAAAAAATAGAGAAGTTTAACCATTATTTTATACAAAATAAAAGTATATCTAAGGAAAAAAAATCACTGTAGGTACTGCACAGTACCTTAAAGTGTATTTTGATTTAAAATTCAAAGCGTTACCGCTATTATTTACGCCAAAAATATGGCCCGCGACAAGCGCTTTTTAGGCGTTTTTAGTGATTTTCTGTTTTTTTTTTACAATCATCTGTAAGGTTTATACACAATTTTATGTCTGTAGCAACTAGAGAAACTCTTTAGCTTGACGTATGATTTTTTTGGTGACTACAAGTTTACGTTTTCTATATAAAAAAATGGCCCGCGCAAACCCTGTTTTCCTATTACGGCCCCTTAAGGACAACTTTATAGTGCAATCTGGTCTGCCGTCAGTGCGAGATGTTGAGTATTGCCATGGTCAGCAGCCTATTAATTTCTCTGCCAAGGATGTATTAACAATTGTAAAGAATATGAAACGTGGTAAGTCACCTGGCCATGACGGACTTAGCATCGAGCACTTGCAGCACGCTGGACCTCATCTCTGTAGAGTATTGAGTATGCTATTTACTCTGTGCTTCCGACATTCTTATTTGCCTAAGGATCTTATGAAGACGATTGTGGTACCAATTGTGAAGAACCCTACTGGAGATACGTCAGATAAATTAAATTATAGACCAATCTCTTTAGCCACAATCATAGCAAAGGTTTTGGATGGATTACTGGATAAGCAGCTTGAAAGAGTGACGTCATCGTTGCAGGACACGCAATTCGGTTTTCGGGCGGGGCTCTCTACAGAGAGTGCCATACTAGCTTTAAAGCATACAGTCAACTATTATGTTAAAAAGAAAACTCCTGTTTATGCGTGTTTCCTAGATTTGTCCAAAGCCTTTGATATGGTTTCTTATAACAGGCTGTGGACAAAGCTGGAAGATGCTGGTGTATCTCCTGATGTTATTAGAATATTTTCATATTGGTACAGCAATCAGGTAAATGTTGTGAGGTGGGGAAATTCATTCTCTGATGAGTATTATATGAAATGTGGGGTAAGACAAGGGGGTTTGACATCCCCTCGTCTTTTTAACATTTATGTTAATGATCTCATTGAGCAACTTAGCAACACACATGTCGGATGCTTTATAGATGATGTGTGCGTAAATAATCTTAGTTATGCAGATGACATGGTGTTGCTGGGCCCCTCAATCGGGGGGGTTAGAAAGCTGTTGAGGACCTGTGAGTCTTATGCTGTGTCGCACGGTTTGAAGTACAACGCGAAAAAAAGCGAGTTCATGTTATTCAAATCTAACAATAAAGGGCCTTCCACAATACCACCCCTTACACTGAATGCAGTGACTTTGAACCGTGTCACACAGTTTAAATATTTGGGTCATGTAGTCAATGAAAATATGTGTGATGATTTGGATATCGAGAGGGAGCGTAGGGCATTGTCGGTACGGGGTAATATGTTGGCACACAGGTTTGCTCGGTGTACAGCTGAGGTCAAAATCACGCTTTTTAAAGCCTATTGTCAGACATTTTACACGAGTAGCCTGTGGGCCAACTTTACACAGAAAACCTACAATGCTCTACGCGTCCAATACAACAACATCTTCAGGGCTCTGTTCCGGCTCCCACGCTATTGTAGTGCGTCGGGTATGTTTGCCGATGCCAGCGTGGATGACTTTTACGCATTAATGCGAAAAAAGGTTGCCTCGTTGGTGAACAGGGTGCGACGGAGCTCGAACAGAGTCCTGAGGATGGTGGGTGAACGCCTCGATTCAGCCCTAGTTGGCAGGTTCACCGAGTTGCATGTGGCAAGGGTTCGGTGAGCCTGCCCACTGGTGGTAATTTACTTTTTGTTGCCATGTTTACTAACATAGTCTATAAGTTATATTGTTACTAACAAACTATGGATCTTTGGTCTGAAAATAAATTATTTTTATTTTTATTTTACTTATTTTATTTATTTATAATGTACCGGTAAAGTTTAACGCTAAATTTAACGCTAATTTTACCGGTAAACTACTTTTAACGTTATTTTTACTGGTAAATTTACCGATAAAATGTTTTAACGGTATTTTTAACGTTAGTTTTACCGGTAAATTTACCGATAAAATGTTTAAACGGTATTTTTACGTTATTTTTTATTTATCATTATATTTTTTTAACGGTATTTCAATCCCTGGTACGAACGAAACTCAAAAAGGTTATATTTTGAGTAGGTTTTTTTTTTTTTTGTTTTTTTTATTTACTTACAGATAAAAAGTATAAACAATTATCTAGGAGTCGCATGCGTTTTATTTATATCATGTAGTAAATATCCCATTTAGATAAGCCGTCCGTTACATTGAACAGTACTGTACTTAAAAGGGTGGAGCAATTTAAGTAAGTATCTGGGACATTTGGTAAACCCTGACATGACAGACAATGCAGACAGAGAGGGAGCGAAGGGCGTTGTCTGTGAGAGCCAATATGGTAGCCCGCAGGTTTGCTTGTTGTTCTAAGGAAGTTAAGATCACACTTTTTAAAGCATTTTGCACATCATTCTACACGAGCAGCCTGTGGGTGACATATACGCAAAAGCAGTTCAACTCGCTTCGGGTTCAGTACAATAATGCGTTCAGGGTGCTGATGGGGTTGCCACGGTTCTGCAGCGCTTCGGGAATGTTTGCCGAGTCAAATGTCGACTGTTTCTACTCGACCTTACGCAAGCGATGTACATCCCTGGCGCGCAGGGTCCGGGCCAGCCCCAACAGCATACTGAGGGCATTATTGTGTTGGTTTGACTGTCAGTACTTGAAATTGTTCTATGGTTCATGTACTGACTAACATTCAAGTGATGAAAAATAAGTTGTGAATTTTATTGTGATTTATGTAATGATGTAATGATGAATTTGAATATTTAATTTAATTGTTTTCTTTTGTTATTTTATAATGGATTGTGATATCTGACTGAAATAAATGTATTAAAGTATTAAAGATACCTCTTACTCTTAATAGCTGTTATGAAATACCATAGTAATTAATGCCTACATAAGAAGTAACACTAAACAAATTGTACATTGAGGGTAGTCCTGAATTGTATTTTTTTATACCTCATCTTTTAACGGTTATTTTAACAGCATTAGTTTTATGAGATTCGACTTGAACTTTGTGTTTTATTTTCAACGTTTTGAGTTTCGTACTAGCATACAATTATATTTCGCCGCAAAGTTTGTCGCTGTCGCGTCATTCGACCGTGTGGGTTTCGCTACTATGATTTTTCGCTCCAGCGTACCACACAGACATTTTTTCGCCACAGCGTGTGTCGCTACAGTAATTCAAACTCATCAACGTCATTCGAAACCACATACTGGACCCCTATTTTTATATGGTTCCCTAAATCATATGTAACATATTGGACTGTTCTAAAATCGAAATACTGCAAAACTTCAAATGTAGAACATATTAGTATTATCATAGCACTGATGAAAATAGAGTGTATTTGTTGCACAGAAAAAATGCATCAGGGCTATCTGCGGAATTCGACCAGACGAATCCTGTCAACCGTTGTTTAAAAATCTTGGCTTATTGCCACTGCCTTCTCTTTACATTTGCGAAGTGGCTACTTTCGCTCATAATCACTAAGATTTGTTTAAAAATGTGGTAATCTTCGATTAAGATACCCAAATAGACTAATATTTGATGATATCCCAAGATCGGCTAAATATCGGAAAAGTTTTATAGGCATGAGCATTCGAATTTATAACAAAATTCCTAATGAGATTAAGGTTCTCAACGCCAGATTATTTAAAATTCAGTTATGCAAATGGCTTAAGGAGAGTAGTTTCTATGATTTAATGCCTTTTTCTCGTATAATAATTATATTTAATTACCTAATTATTCTGACTGACATCTACCTAGGTACTAATTATCTTTGACATAATGATACTTAATTATAATATAAATGCTTATTTTAATGACATTGTATTTTATTAGATGATAATAGTGACCGCATTGACATTATGTAGCTTGCCATTTTTTTAACACGTTTTTATTACTTCTGCATGCTATTAATATTTAGCAAAACATGTACACTTTACTCAACATCTTTTATACGAGCTCAGAACTGTGTATACTTTACTCAACATCTTTAATACAGTTCTGAGCTCCTTACTAGAGCTGTTTTATGCAAATAAACGATTATGATTATGATCATAATCTTCATTCCTTGTTTCTTGGCACCAGACACAGTGCCTAATTTAGAGCACTGACAGCCCTAGGCAAGCTATGAACCTCCTACCTTATCAGTAGAGTACCTTAGTATTTTAGTATACACACTCGAATGATTGAATTTTATTCAACAAAAATAGCCAAGTTAAGCCAGTCTTTGCACCCTAGGCCTGGCCTACTGATGGGTATACATTTTATTAGTGGCAAAATCAGGCCCTGGACCCAAATAGCCACTTCATTCCGTTCACTGCTAATATAGCCTTTTTTTTTATTAAAATTTGTCTTTTTTTTCAGCTTGAAACAGGCAATATGAAGCCAACATGTGTGTGTTACATTTGCTTCAGTTTGTTAAAAAAGTTTCAGAAGTTTATAGAGAAATCAAAAAAATCTGATAAGCTACTAGAACAGATGATAAATTCTGGTTTGGAGGTAAGCTAAATAAAGTCGACAGTAAATTAATATTAGTATACAGTTAGTATAAATGTATATATACCTACTTGAAAATATATTATTGTGCCAGTTGTGTAACCAAACAAATTAATATCTACTCCATTTATAAAAAAGTGCAAAAGTTAGTGGAACATTCATAGATCTGACATAACAATGATATTTAAATCATAAGGCGATTAACACACTGCACTGCGATCTGATACTTTGTGCGGCGTCACTGATATTAATATTGGTGACACAAACTGAGACATTTGCAAACTGTCTCAGTTTATATCACAGGAGTAGGTACCAGTGGCGAAGGGTCTATACAAGCTGATACCCATCGACTTACCTTTTAGAAATCCCACCCCACTGATCCACTATTACAGAATCATAACATTTTTGTGGAAAGGCTTTTCTTTGCCTTCATTTCATCCCTCGCCACTAATAGGTAACTACTTTTTTCTGGTACCAGACCCCCAAGATTATCACCAATCATACATTTTCCTTTTAGCTGTCTGTAAATTCCCTGGAATTGTTTTGTAAACAACAAACTGAATTCCCTTGGACCTTGGACCAGTCTCCGATGGTTAGTGTCATGTCTGCAACTGAGGAAGAAGTCAATGTGGAAACTCCAATTAAAACGGAATATGAGAATTCCGAAATGGATGTGGGTGATCAGAATGAAGGTATTATTTATTCATTACTTTAGTAACTTTACATTTGGCCTGAATAATTAATCCAATGAAAGATCACGCACTGCCAACCCTTTGCCACGGGTTTGACACAGTTTATTATTCGTGTGCGTTAGGTACCCCAGCAAAAAGTTGAGCTTTAGAGAGATGAGACCTTATCAGATAATTAGTGTGTCATGAGGAGAAATTTGTTTACTAATAGTAAAATTTGTGTGAGTTATAGTTTTTAAGATATATGAGAAAAACAGATTTTGCTGGGGTCACGTTTTAAACATTACCCTGGCAAAAAAAGTTGTTTCAGCCTGGAACCAAATAAATGAATAGATAGCTTTTGTTGCATAGTAAATGTTAGCAAATAGCAAAAATTGTGTGTGTTATGGTTCTTGAGTTATTTAAGTTTTTGCTGGGGTAACGTTTTGGGTTTTCCCAGATCTCGAAAACGGTTCAACGCAGAAGTTTGAAAAAAAATACCACTAAGAGACCTTAATTTGTTTAAATTTGTTTGATTGTTAGTTTTTGATTTGGTTGTCGCAAACGAACGTAATTAAATCGTTTCGAAAAACAGAAAAAACGAATTTGCAAGTAAACTAGTACACTTATAATCAAATAAACAGCTGTTAAAAATAGCCGTGGTAGACACTTATTACGTCAAGAATTTAAGGCTTTGTAACTTTACACGATATAAAGATATAAACAACTTTGATAAATTTTAGACTGGTCGTACTTTAGCAATCGAATACACAGTTTCCATAACATTAAGACACATCGCATACATTAAACAAATTTAAGTAATTCATTAACATTCCTTCCTGTTAATTTCAGCTTTCAATTACGCCTATCATGAAAGTTTTAACAAAAACAAGAATATGACAACAATTCTCTAATAAGCCACCTAAATTGTCTCTTCTTCTTCTTTGTCGTTTCGCTCTTGGCAGAGCGGTCGTGGTCACGCTGAGGCGTCCGCGTCGGTGGAAGAGGCGGACACAGCTTTCCGCACGATCTCCCGCCATCTCTCCCGGTTGACAGACTGTCTGGCGCAGTCAGATACACGGTGTCCCACTGCGGATTTCACTTGGTCAGTCCAACGCATCGGTGACCTGCCACGTGATCTAGTTCCCTCTACTTTGCCCTGTACGACCAGCCGCTCTATGGAGTCGTTACCCCGCCTAGAGACATGGCCAAAATACTGCAGTATGCGCGACTGTACTACGGCCGATAAACGCTGCGTGATGCCGAGCTCCTGGAGTATGGACACGTTGGTGCGGAATTCCGTCCATGATATCCCCAGCATCCTCCTCCAGCACCACATTTCTAGAGCATCTATCTTCCCCTTTTCCAGCTCGCGCACTGTCCTAAATTGTAGAGGTCACGTAAAAGTGACCGCGCTATACATAAGCGTAACCATCTTAAATGAACGGGATAATATGGATCTTTTGTTAGTACAGTTGCGTACAAAAGTTTGCTGGTCAGATTATCTTTAAATATAAAATGTACGTTAGTCTCGCGAAAACTTATGATTGGCTTGGCCGATTTTGGTTTTAAAATGTTTGTCGTAGTTCCAGGGGAAGGTTTAAATGGTGAGAAATATACCTATATGGAAAAAATGCGAGGTAGTTTCCGTAAAAACTGTTCCTAGGTAGGAACAGTTTTTATGGGTAAATGTTTTTACCTGTCAAACATAGTGGTCACTGGATTGACATGAGTAGGTTAATTTGGTATTAAAATAAAATATTTGGTTTGAAAAAAAAGAAGCAACAAATTACTATAAATGTATATATTGATACTGACAAATAAATCACACTATAAATTGCTTAGCGAGATTATTACCTAATTAGGTTTAGATTATTATTTACCTTTATTTATGTAATGTTGAGTGCCTTCAAACTTTTAACTTTCATGAATCATTACATTCTTTTTAAAATACTATTAATCGCGTAAGTGTATTATTTGATATTAATAAACACGATATTAATTTATAAAATTGTTTTATAAAACAAAAAACCGACTTCAAAAACCTGCCTCTAAAAAGCAAGAAATAATATTCAAATCATTAGATACGCATTATCATTGTTATAACAACACGTCTATTGAAGTCGGGTGGGGCTGGAGTACAACTTCCTTTTTTTATTCTAAAAGCCCCACCCGACTTCAATAGACGTGTTGTTATAACAATGATAATGCGTATCTAATGATTTGAATATTATTTCTTGCTTTTTAGAGGCAGGTTTTTGAAGTCGGTTTTTTGTTTTATAAAACAATTTTTTATTTTATTATTTTTAGTGTAAGTACCTTCTATATTAGGTACTTATATTATTATAGGTATATTATTGGGTAGAAAAATCGACTCAGCCAAACGTGAGATATTCGCGGAGAAACATACATTCATACAGGTCAAACTGAGAGAGAACCTTTTTTTTTGAAGTCGGTTAAAAAGACTACACTAAAAGTTCCTCTTTCCCAACAAAAAGAAACATCTAATTCGGTTCATAAATAACAAAATCGTCATGTGAGTTGATGAAAATCATAGTATTTTCAGGATTTCTCAAAAACTACTGAACCGATTTGAAAAAAAATTAAATGGGACCATCTCGCAAGAAAACTCAATCGAACAAAAAAAGAATCATCAAAATCGGTTCATAAATGACGAAGATATGCGCGAACAACGATAAAAAAAAAAAAACATACAATCGAATTGAGAACCTCCTCCTTTTTGTGAAGTCGGTTAAAAATATAAAACTAGTTGAATCTAAGCTATATCAATAACATTTTTCTTCATAACTGTACAAAACATCGGATACTAAGCTGCTAATTTGCGAAGATAACCCGTACGTATGGTGCGGTCGCTTTTTAATGACCTTTACAATTTGGTCGGCTTATTCAAGAATTGTCTTAATCTTGTTTTTGTTAAAACTTTCATGATAGGCGTAATTGAAAGCTGAAATTAACAGGAAGGAATGTTAATGAATTACTTAAATTTGTTTAATGTATGCGACGTGTCTTAATGTTATGGAAACTGTGTATTCGATCGCTAAAGTACGACCGGTCTAAAATTTATTAAATTTGTTTATATCTTTACATCGTGTAAAGTTACAAAGCCTAAAATTCTTGACGTAATAAGTGTCTACCACGGCTATTTTTAACAGCTGTTTATTTGATTATAAGTGTACTAGTTTACTTGCAAATTCGTTTTTTCTGTTTTTCGAAACGATTTAATTACGTTCGTTTGCGACAACCAAATCAAAAACTAACAATCAAACAAATTTAAACAAATTAAGGTCTCTTAGTGGTTTTTTTTTTCAAACTTCTGCGTTGAACCGTTTTCGAGATCTGGAAAAACCCAAAACGTTACCCCAGCAAAAACTTAAATAACTCAAGAACCATAACACACACAATTTTTGCTATTTGCTAACATTTACTATGCAACAAAAGCTATCTATTCATGTATTTGGTTCCAGGCTGAAACAACTTTTTTTGCCAGGGTAATGTTTAAAACGTGACCCCAGCAAAATCTGTTTTTCTCATATATCTTAAAAACTACAACTCACACAAATTTTGCTATTAGTAAACAAATTTCTCCTCATGACACACTAATTATCTGATAAGGTCTCATCTCTCTAAAGCTCAACTTTTTGCTGGGGTAACGCACACTTATTATTCGCATTTGGTATTATTCCCATTTTTAATTGGTCCAATTCCCATTAGCAACTGGTCTCATGTGACAAACCCCTACTACCTTTCCTCTTTTTACCTATAGACCAGCTCCCCTAGCATGGTTACCGAGACGCGATAATAGGATATAGAGATTTAACATGTCTAACTGTAACTTGACTTTTCTACATCGTGTTGCGGTGGTCATGCTAGGGGGGCTGGTTGAAGTGGAATAAACTTAATTGTTTAGGTGGCGCTAGTTGACGACGTGAAGTTTTTAGGCTAATATTATAATATTAACATAATTATTGTTGTTTCAGATGATTTAGATGACATTACTTTAGAATTGGAAGTTACCAACCAGGAGTCATCATCAGATTCAGAAGACAACCTGCCTCTACAGAACATGAGTAAACAGTGGAAAGCGGACCGGAGCAATGTACCTGAAATTGAACTGTCGAAAAGTGAGTGGAAAATACTTTTAAGGATTAATATACAGTCTGACCAAAAACAGTAGAAAATAATGGGGGAGCCACTTACCGTCATAATAAGTTAATTGTATAGACACTCGACAACTTTTGAATGCAAAAACCATGTATTGCTAGCTAGTAAAAGTAATTTTAGTTCTATTTCTAGACTTTTTGTCCAAGCTGTAATACGAGTTCTAATTTAAGAAAAGCTTTTTCCACCCTGACGGTCACAAATTTGTTGAAAATATCTGAAATTATTATCACAGATAATATAATACTATACTAGTAGTATTATTATTAATCTTATCAGCTTTTTTTCGCGCCGTCTGTCTACCGCTGCCGTCACCGGGACGTCAACGGGACGGATGACGGCGCCGATATAGCGGTACATACATTCACTATGACAGCCTGTCCACCGAAAACATATCCCGTCATCTTGATGTCACTATAACCCCGTTTGTCCACCATTGACGTCACCGGCACGTCAATCTGACTAGATTGCGGCGCCCTGAAGTCTTATTATGACATCAAGTGAGGGACGGGTTTTCGGTGGACAGGCTGTCATAGTGAATGTATGTACCGCTATATCGGCGCCGTCATCCCGTCCCGGTGACGGCGGGCGGTGGACAGACGGCGTAAAGCGGGAACTACATTAGGCACACGTGGGCCACGTACGCCGATCTGGGCGCGTCCAATAATGTACTCTATGGACGCGTCAGAAGACATACTTTTCATTGCGTCGCGTAACGTGGCATCGCGTCGCAAGGCGTGGATACACATGGATGTAATGTAGCTCTAAACAACTATGTCCTATGTTAAATGTAAATGTATGAGTCCTGTCTGCCTGATAGGCCCAGATTGGCGTTAAGGGCCTTAACGACAATCTGGGCCTATCAGACTGACAGAACTCATACTTAAGGCATACGTGGCCCATGTGTGCCAAATGTAGTTCCCGCGTGAAAGTTGGTAAAAGTTCTTATTTCCAATAAATCTACACATTTTTGATGTTATTTATTTGTAGTTTTGAATCCAGACTCACGAGAGATAATCGTATCTGAAGAGGAACGATTACAACAAATGCTGGAGCGATCGGAGTCACTAAATTATCAAAACTCACCGTTTAAATGTGATTTGTGCTACAAAGGATTTGTGGACGCAGAGGCTTTTGAAAACCATCATGAAAAACATGAGGTAAGTCTTTAACAAGATTTTTACCAAATAGCAGTACAAGACTGATTGTCTCATCGGTGTGGAAGTGGTCGGTCCCTTGTAGAGCTCGCCTGCTCCATTCGATAAAGTGGTCTCGTTGTAGTTCATCGCCATCCCCTCGGTTGAATGTGCACTCGTAGCGCGCGCGTTGTTCCCGCCGATCGTCGGTTTGTGCGAGGAACAGTTTGAGTGCGCGCAGTGTCATTCGCGTTGGTTGTGCGCGCCGCGAACAAGCACCTACTCGTACGGTACTGGAGCGGCTCCATGGCGTGCGCGCGTAGACTGCCGGGAACAGACGTTCGCAGTTGAAGCGCGCAGCGTGCGCGGAGTAGAGATGGGTAGGTCCGGTTGGAAACGCATCAGTGGACCTGCATCACATGCCACAGTGATGGATGTACATCCAACGACCAGTTGGATTCCGCTCACCCCGGAGCGGATTGCACAGCGGTTCATAGAGTAACTTATCGGTTGTGGAACTGAATCACGGGATTACGAACCAAGGGGGGAGGTGCGGTGCGGCGGGGTGGCGGCGGCGGGCCGGAGTCGGACCCGCGCGTGGGGAATTGCATCGTTCTTTCGTGCGGGTGTGAGTGATTCAGTTCATTTCAAATGACTCCTGTTCTCAAATTATCTAGCTTCAAACTTGTTGTTAGGCGCATTTATTTTGGTTTTTCGTAATAAGTATTTTTAAATTGGTATTAGGTAAGGTATCAGATTTTTCAATTGTTATCTACCCAATGGGGTTTTTGTTTATGTTTGATCATTGGATTTTTCAGTTATGTTACCAAATTAGGCGATTTTTGTTTTTTTTTTTACTTTTTAATTAGAGATTATAGGTAATTCATGATTATTACAAAATATATATGAGACTGATTTGTCCCATACTACTATTATTTATCCTGCTCAATCCGCATTCCGTCCCAATTCCGACTCTGCCTTAGGCCGTCCGCTGCCTTAAGCGGGATCCCGCCGCGGGTACACGGCGCGGGAATATAGATTGCTGGTTTTTGACGGACAGATGCTTGCGCAGCGCATGAGTAAGCTCTAATCTATGTCACCCCGCGCGCGTGTCCCGCTCAAGGCAGCGGACGGCCTTAGGAGATAGAGGTTCACGATCACGACCGATGGACGGTTAGTCTGCCGCCGGACCCATATGGGTCCGACGGACACGGGACCTGGATGTACATCACCAGAATTGGATGTACATCCTGATGCAACTCCTAATTAAGAGCGGACCTACCCATCTCTAGCGCGGAGGCCGGCCACATTATACTAGTGGCGCACTGCATGCGGCGCTGCACGCCATCTGTGCCGGGCTTGGGGTACTACTCACTACTAGCTATTGCATTGTTAATCTAATATTTAAAAACTACTTTTTGATTGCTAATCTGTATTTCCTTTCTATTCACAGGTGCTGCACTTACCCAAGAAACGTAAACCGGATAATGAAACTGAAAAGGAAATTCAGACAAGTCAAGCCCCCGTAATAAAAACCAATAAGGCTGAGAAAAATAAGGCACAGAATGAAGATAGTAGGAAAATACCTGACTTAAGAATATGCAGTAATACATTTAAAACTCCTTATGTAATACTAAATCGTGTTAATACTCCTATTAAAACAGAAATACCGAACAATGAAACAACCACTTCCAATATTAAAAGTGACATAAAGAAATCTAAAACTAAAGCAAATAGCAATGAACAGGTTACAGCTCCAAATAATATTTTTATATGCGATGTATGCCAAAAAGAATATCGCTGCAAAAGCTTCTTAAAAAAACATATTAAGAAATGGCACATTGGAATTGATCAACATTGTAAAAATACTAATCTTTTGAAAGTAAAGGCTGCCCTGAAAAATAATAATGTGACAGAAAATACACTAAGCAAAAATAAGAACCAACATAAGGATAGTATTTGTAGCGATGAGACGCAATACAAATGTAGTTATTGTATGAAATGTTTTAATCAAAGCAGGAATTTAGCTAATCATGTAAGAATTCATACAGGAGATAAACCACACAAATGTAGTTATTGTAAGAAATGTTTTATTTCTCGTAGTAGTTTAGATACACATGTAAGAATTCATACAGGAGAGAAACCATACAAATGTAGTTATTGTACAAAATGTTTTACTAAAAGCGGTGATTTAGCTAGGCATGTAAGAATTCATACAGGAGAGAAACCATATAAATGTAATTATTGTACGAAATGTTTTTCTCAACGTAATAATTTAGATAAACATTTAAGAATTCATACAGGAGAGAAACCATACAAATGTAGTTATTGTACGAAATGTTTTTCTCAACGTAGTAATTTAGATAGACATTTAAGAATTCATACAGGAGAAAAGCCATATAACTGTAGCTATTGTGTGAAATGTTTTACTTCTAGCAGTGCTTTAGCTACACATGTAAGAATTCATACAGGAGAGAAACCAGCATATTGTAGTTATTGTACGAAATATTTTTGTGACAGCAGTACTCTAGCTACACATGTAAGAATTCATACAGGAGAGAAACCATACAAATGTAGTTATTGTACGAAATGTTTTACTGACAGCAGCAATTTAGCTAAACATGTAAGAAGCCATACATAAGTGAGCATAATGAATGTATCAGTGTTTGTTTATTAATATTGCAGTTAGTTTTTACCCACGACCACCGAGCATACAACAAGTACTTACGTACCAAGACCCCGCGTTGCCGGGGACATACGTTTTAGTCCGATCAACGGGGCTAATGCAACCCGAATAATTCTCCCGTCAATGAAATTTGGCATGTGATGACGTTAGGTAATACAGATTACAGATGCACAATAAGCCAATAAATTTAGTTACGAGAAGTTAGGTATTTTACCCAAACATGAAAATCGCTTATATCTCTCTGTGAATATTTCCTCGGGCTGAAAAACTTTCTGTATACGTACTTATGTTCTTCTTAGAATAAGTATGTAAAGGAATCCAATCTTTTTTCTACTTCAGAAATACCACAAATTTAACTTTTAACATTTTTCAATATACCTATCTTCTATTGAAAAAATGTTCGGCTGATTATTATTTTTTAATATGTTTTTATATCCTTAAACACATAGCTTTGTTCAGTAAGCTATGTATTTATGACCATTATGTGCATTATGACCTTACGAGTCAACACTAACAGCGGCTATGTCACTTTAATTTCCGCATAGCATGCACACTGAAATCTTCTGACGACTCTAAAGACCAATTCTACTCCCAACTAGCTGAGACAATTAGAAACGTCCGCAGCGGCGATCGTCTTTACATTCGTGGTGACTTCAACGCGCGGGTTGGACAGAATCATTCTGCTTGGCCGGAGTGTATTGGTTACTACGGCGTAGGCAACTTAAATGAAAACGGACAGCGTCTACTTGAACTTTGTTCTGAACATTTGTTGTGTGTAACCAATACGTATTTTAAAGGCAAACTATCTCGCAGAGTCTCCTGGAAACACCCGCGCTCCGGTCACTGGCATCAGTTGGACCGTTGGACGTAATACTTACCAGAAAAAAGACCTCCGTGAAACTTTACACACGCGTACCTACCACAGTGCAGATTGCGACACCGACCGCTCCCTTGCGGTGACTCGTGTTGCCTTAACTCACAAAATGATCCACTTGTTACGAACACCTCAAACTCCAAATCAAAATCAACCTCCAAAATGCTAGAGTTAACGAGATGGTTCTGAAGTTTGAGAAAATGGCTCACGACGTGAATGCCGAATGGGACGCTAATACTCCCATAGAGGTTGAGTCGGAAATAGTAAAAAAGCTCCTTACTGCCGGAGCTAGAGAGGCTTTCGGCCACCAGAAAGTCAAATCTCAAGATTGGTTTGCTTTGCAGAGAACATCGAACACCTGCAACCCCTACTGGACTTGAAACGTAAAGCTGCTCTCGAATACCGTTTAAACCCCAGTCCGGAAACTGGTAAGAAGTTAAGTATCGCAAAAGCTGCACTGCAGCGCAGCTCACGCTACTATACTAACTCATACTGGACGGACCTATGCTGCAGCATTCAGGCGAGCGCGGATATAGGGAATATGTGGTATCTACGCAGGAATCAAAAAGACACTAGGCATGTATTCTGTGACTAGGCCCTGCTATTAAAAAGACAGCCCCTCTTAAGGATGCAAATGGCATGGTTGTCACTGATAGCCAAAAGCAACTTGACCGTTGGGCCGAGCACTATGCTGGCCTTTACTCGCGTCCTGTGTACCTGCAGCCGGAGGCAGTACAGGGTATGCCTAAACTGGCTACATGGACCGAGTTAGACAATTTACCTTCCACGAAAACGGCGGCGGCGGCGAGAGGCGACGATTGCGGGGCGGCAAGAGGCAAAAACAAATGTAGGAACGTATAGTCAATGGCACGAATCATGAAATTTTTTCGACGGAGTGGGGATAAGTTCGCGCATGTGCTCTTGTGAGCGACCAATAGCGCGCGCCCCTCTCCCGCCGCCCGCGCCCCTCACCGCAACGCATACCCAAAATACGCGTTCCGCGCAATCCCCACCCGATTTCATGATTCGTGCCACTGACTGTATACGAGGTATGCCACGCTTACCGCGGCAGCGGCGGTAGGTGACGATTGCGGGGCGGCGCGAATCGAGCGGCGCGCGGCGGCGGTGAGAGGGGCGGCAAGAGAACGAAACAAATGTACTGGCGAGTACTGTGGCGGCCACAATCCCGAGCGGCGGTGAGAGGCGCGCGCGGCGGCAGCTATTGCACCGAGGAGCGTCAGATTCAAACGGTTTTGTTTATGCCGCGCGTAAATATGGAAATGGAGCAGTTTATCATTGAAATTTTGAGCTTTTGAGTGTATAATCGAATGTTTTTGTATTTGTACGTGGTGTACCTAATCATTATAAAGATTGTGAAATTCGCCAAATTCTTTAAATTTTTTGGGTACTTAAATCAACTTTTAAAAGACTTTTAAAATAACTGTTCACTTGATATGTTAAGGTGTAAAGTCGAGTCGGGTGATGCCAATAGTAGTTATATGAATTTACTCAAAAATGCTTGTAATATGGTCATTATTTTGACAACCTTCTTTGAACAAAGCATAGACTTAAGCCTCGATTACATACGCCGATTTAGCGTCCTTACTGGGGACCCAATTTCAGATTGGAAACGAAGCCCCGAATTGGATCCTAGTTGGGGAATTTAAGGGTCGCCTCCCTAGCAAAGGCTATATAGGTAAGGCAAATGAAACTTTGGTCATGCAGCCAAGTCTTCAGTCATATTTTTTGTTTAGTTTGCATTTATGCGGGTGTATTACTACCGGCACGTAATTTTGGCAAGACAAAGATGAGACAAAAGATGCGCAGCAGCTACAAACATTAAACTCGGTGCATCTTTTGTCTCATCTTTGTTTTGCCAAGTTATATGCCGGCACCTATTTCACATTATAAGTAGCCCCTAGATGATCAAGCATGGCTTGTCAATAATTTACATTGCATTAGCACCACCCCTACCATTTGTGTGTGTACTAAAAATCCAAGATGGGGGCCAACTTTTTTGTTTTTAGGCCGATTTCAATGAAACTCGGTTTTTGGTACTATTTTGACAAGAAAATAACTCAATTTTACAAATTCTAAAAATCCAAGATGGCGACCATCTTTTTTGTTTGTGGGCTGATTTCGATGAAACTCAGTTTTTCGTACTATTTTGTCAAGAAAATAACAAAACAATTTTTCAAATACTAAAAATCCAAGATGGCGGCCAACTTTTTTGTTTGTGGGCCGATTTCGATGAAACTCAGTTTTTCGTTATTTTGTCAAGAAAATAACAAATAAATTTTTCAAATATTAAAAATCCAAGATGGCGGCCAACTTTTTTGTTAATGGGCCGATTTTAAAGAAACACGGTTATGTTACTACTTTGACAAAAAAATAACAACGAAATGTTGAAAATATTAATAAATTCAATTTGGCAACCAAATCTTTTATTTGTGGGCCGATTTCTCAATTTTTCGATTTCGATGATGATGATATTGTTACTATTTAAAGTAGTTAGTACCAAAACCCGAGTTTTATCAAAATCGGACCACGAACAAAAAAAAGGCCGCCATCTTGGATTTTTTAATATTTTCAATATTGCCTTGTTATTTCTTGTTAAAATAGGACCAAAAACCGAGTTTTATCAAAATCAGCCCAAAAACAGAAAAGTTGACCGCCTTCTTGGATTTTTAGTATTTGAAAAATTGGGTTGTTATTTTCTTGTAAAAATAGTACCAAAAACCGAGTTTCATCGAAATCGGCTCACAAACAAAAATGTTGGCCACCATCTTGGATTTTTCCATATTTTCAATATTGCGTTGTTATTTTCTTGTCAAAATAGTACCAAAAACCGAGTTTCATAAAAAAGGCCCACAAACAATAAACTTGACCGCCATCTTTTTTATTACAGAGTTCTAGTGGCCTTTTTCCGGCTTCATCATCAAACCATTTCCTATGAAAAGCTTTTGGATATAAATTTTCAATTCGATGCCTTAACATAGGTAGTCTTAGTATGTCATGCTCTCTTTAATCATTTCTGCGGTGGTGTCGTATGAGGCTCAAATATGGTTGAGCGAAGAGATGGCTGGTTCATGCGTCATGTTCGGGAACTGGTGCTGCCAGTGGGAATGGGTCTGCTTCTGACTACCTATCTTAATGCATATTGAATTGTATGTTTTTCTTTTATTTTTATTTATTGTAACAGCCTAGACTGAATAACAAGTTCAAACTTTGAATTTAGCTTAAAATCTGTAAATTGATTAAGAAATTTGAAACTCATTAAGAAATGAGCTAATTCAATAATGTTATTTATTTGTTAATCTTTGTTAATATAAAGTCTGGAAACGATATACATATTTGTAAATATCGTTCCATCTGATTGATAAAGCTGACAAGTTTTTTGCGCCCATTTTTCTTGTCAGTTAAAAGACGTCATAATGGGTGGCAGGGTAAAAGAATTGACGATTTAAAAATGCTTATTATGTGAGCTTATTTAAATAAAATATATTTCACTTTCACTTTCACTTATCATATCAGATTACTCATCAAAACTTATTTTACCTTTCCGTTATTAGGTAATAGTGAAAACTCATTGTTTAATCTATGTACAATAATGTTATTGTCAAGTACTGGTGACAACCCTAATCAGTGAAATCACGTACTAATTGGGGCATGGTGTGATCGCTACATCGAATTTAGCTTCCTATATTGGATCCCCAGTAAGGACGCTAAATCGGCGTATGTAATCGAGGCTTTACCCTACAGGGGAAATTGTTTTACATTGAGATTGCCTACATATGCATTTTGATGATTGAATAAACTATAAGCGACTGCCCTACCAGTCAGCCAGTGTTTAGGCTATTATCGCTCGCTCACGGCTCGAGTTGGCCTACTTATTTGATTCTACTATGACTGCGATAACGAAAGTTAAGCAACTCTAGGAAAGGCCGAGTATGAGATGGATGACTGTTTGGGACCAGCCAGAGTAACGAATGTAAAACTACTTTTGAAGAGGCCGGGTATGAGATGGGTGACCGTGGGACTGCGATAACGAAAGTTGCTTAGCTTTCGTTATCGCAGTCCTAAACGATCACCCATTTACGCGGCTATTCCGAGAGTTACTTAATATTCGTTACTGCAGTCCCACGGTCACCCATCTTATATCATAATTATCAGGTCTTACATGGATTGCCTTACCTTCTTCTTGCCATCATCAGACTCCGGACACTATTTCTCAACAGAGTATTTATCAAATCAAATTAAACGAGTTCAAATTCCATGGGACTGTGGTCTTCTTCCTGCTCCATCATCAGACCCTGGACACTACTTTCCAACAGATTACTTAGCAGGACGAATGAAACGAGCCCAAACTCGATGGGGTTGTATGGTTTTATTACAAAGTTCCTGTGTCAAATTAAATATCAATTTTTAAAAAAATTCATGCTTAATTTTTTTTTTACTTATGCCAAAAAAATTGGAAAAAATATATGTTAAGGTACTAAAAAGGTACTAAATATTTATAAAGAGATAAATTAGTCGTGTTGTTTAAAACTATAAAAAAGTGGTCCTTACAACTTGACGTCAGAATGTCTGGCTAAGCGGCCAGAGAGTGTAAAGAAAGTATTTTACACGTTTTGTCGTAGTCAATCGAGGTCAAGTTAGGTATTAAAAAGTAGCAAAAAAGTATTGCATTTTCTAAACATTCAATATTGCTTTTGGTCCAGCGGTTCTGACGCATACAAATCGCCGGCACCGGCGCCGGGTTGCAACCGGGCTGTGTGTGACCATATACGGAGCGAGCACGTAGGCTACGCCTCTTTCTTACCGGTGAAGACGTTCTTACCGGCGATGTCGGCCGGTTGCTTGCTGACCGGGCGTTCTTGCCGGTTTGGGTCGATAGGTCTGTGACGAGTAGTACGTTTTGTATGGCATTCTAGCCTCCCGGTTTCATTCTTTGCTTTGCTGTTCTAGGTAGATCAGCAAAGAAACGGTAGGTCTGGGGCCAGCCTAACACTAAAGAAAGAGGTTGCAATAAGCCGTCACGTCACTCAAGGACATTTTTTCTATCTTCACTATGACACTGGCCGTGCAATCTCCATTGGAGGGAGGTGTAAGCTTTTTGGTCACTAATAACCCAGTGCCAGCGCAGCGCTCTCTTCGCTCCAAAACATTAACTTAGTAGTTCTGTTGCCTCTCCTTTTATCGCGTAGGCGGCTTAGGTAAGTAAAATTAAAATACAAATAAAATTATACTTTCCATTCCATATGGTTTAAAATTACTCTATGGCGTGGCGATCGATTACCTAAAAATTTTTCTGGCAGAATGCGCCCATTCATTTGCTTTTTTCAATGAAGACGAAATGTCAGAAAGAAATGTGTCAAATGTCAATGTCAGGCAAGAGGTTTAGTTTTGATTTGACATTTCTGTATGTTTGTTTTGTTTATGTGATTTTATTTATTATCAAATCAAAGAAATATCAATTGTTTGAAGAAAAAAGTGTAATTTTCCCCATATTCCCAAGCCCAAGTGTTAGTATATAAATGATCGAAGAATTACCTACTTGCTCTGCTAAGTACCCAAGCTAAGAGTATAAACTGCTTCAGAATTAGAGAAACTATCAACTTTAGAGTACTAAGTGCTTAGAAATCCAATTCAACCACCATGTAATATTATAAATTCAACAAGTTTAGGATATTATTGAAACAACTTTTTTAGAAAAGTACTGAACATTTTAGATTATTTATACCTGACTCCCCAACCAAATAATCTGAAAATGACCCACCTAATGGCGTGCAGAGTGTGCTTGGCGTACGATATCCGCTTGCATTCAATATCTGGTTGCCAGCTTCAGGATATTTACGAGAAATTCACTGAAACATCGGTAAGCTAACAATATCACATCTATTTTATAGGGTCCAGTATGTGGTTTCGAATGACGCTGTAGCAACACACGCTGTGGCGAAAAAATGTCTGTGTGGTACGCTGGAGCGAAAAATCATTGTAGCGAAACCCACACGGTCGAATGACGCGACAGCGACAAACTTTGTGGCGAAATATAATTGTATGCTAGTACGAACCAGGGAATGATAACGTTATTTTTAAGTATAATGTTATTTTTTACTTTTTTTTAGCGTTAATTTTAAAATTAACGTTATGTCAATAAATAACGTTAATTTAGATAACGTTACATTGAAATTAACGTTATTTCAGTAAATAACGTTAATATTAACGTTATTTCTTACTTTTTTTACCGTTAAACTTTAACATTAACGTTATTCTAATTAATAACGTTATTTTTTTAGCGATAATTTTACCCGTGTAATACCAACAGTGGCCCTATCTTTGAAAAAATGTGTGAGAGTAGGAAAATATTTAAATCTCGGTTAAAATATTGTATTAATAACCAGGAACAAATAAAAATGGACATTCTTGCCTCACAGCACTCGGCAAAAAAGTTTAGTAAGTTTTGGAATGGAACTAAGAAGTTGAATAGTAAAATGAGACTACCTGCTAGTGTTGATGAGGTTGGTGACCAGAGGGAAATAGCCAATATTTTTAAGGACAACTTTATAGTGCAATCTGGTCTGCTGTCAGTGCGAGATGTTGAGTATTGCCATGGTCAGCAGCCTATTAATTTATCTGCCAAGGATGTATTAACAATTGTAAAGAATATGAAACGTGGTAAGTCACCTGGCCATGACGGACTTAGCATCGAGCACTTGCAGCACGCTGGACCTCATCTCTGTAGAGTATTGAGTATGCTATTTACTCTGTGCTTCCGACATTCTTATTTGCCTAAGGATCTTATGAAAACGATTATTATTTATTATTATTATTTAGAAGGGGGGACACCAGCGAAGCCGGACGGGTGATCAGTCACCTTGATTGGAACCATTTCACCCATTTCCCCAAATCCCCACAGGGGGGAGGCGGGTTATCATTTACCCCACCGGCGTCGGACCCTCGAACCTACCTGTAAGCTTACAATACCTGCAGAGTTGACTTATCGTTAACTGCTTTAAATCCTCTTCCTTAAGCTTGTCCGCTCCAAAGAGCTCCCAGCGCAGTGATGCGTACATCGGGCATTCTGCCATGAAGTGGTAGCTTGTTTCTTCTTTTTCTTTGCATTGCGGACAGATGGGATCCTCTGTCCGTTTGATCACTGACAAGTGTCTGTTTAATGCACAGTGTCCTGTCAGTATTCCTACAATCGTTCTTATATTTCTCCTGCTTCGTTTCAGCAACTCTCTAGTTTTCTTCTTGTCAACAGATTTGATGAAGATCTTAGACTGTCTACAGTCCTTTTTTTTCATCCATCTCTGGTTGGTTTCTTTGATTGTTCGAATTTCAATAATGTTCTTAGTAATTCTATGTGCGATTGGCAATCTTGGTTCGGGCCCAATGAAAGGTTCATCAGCCCCTGTTCTGGCCAATTCGTCGGCTTCCTCATTGCCTTTATTACCTTCGTGTCCAGGTACCCAGGCAATTTCCACCTCAGCCAAGTTTGCAAGTTCCTGAATGCTTTGTTTGCATTCCTTCACCAAGGCTGAGGTGGTCTCCGTTTTGTCAAGGGCTTTGATGGCTGCTTGACTGTCGCTATATATCATTATTTTTCCTACGTTATGATCGCTTATCTCACTTTTAATCATATGCGCGCACTCCAATATCGCAAATACTTCCGCCTGGAATACGCTGGCGTATCTGCCCAGATTGAAAGTAGCTCTTTTAGTGTTGGGTTTAGCTATGTATATCCCAGCTCCCGATAGCTTAAAGTCGCATTACTAATTTCCCAGCAAAAAGGTAAACAAAGGTGTTGCCAGAACAAAACAACACAAAAAGAAATAGTATAATGCTAAGTCAAGAAATAAACACACTTACATGGGTTTTCATCACAAACCTAATAAAAATAAATTAGAAAAATATTCTGAATCATGAGTTTTGCGTCAAAAAGAGTAATATAATTTAATATTTCATAATAACAGTTTTATAGTAGAAAACATTTTATGACGCTGTGCACACATCAACTGCAAACCGTACACAGCAACCTTTGGTCTTTTTATAAAATTTCATTTAAATTAGTATTACGAGTAGTAGCTGTAGTAGTAACATTTGTCTTTTGGTATTGGGGGGGAACAGGCGGTGATGCTACATATTTTTGATAGTTTACATACAGGCAATATCTAAGTAAAGTTTTCTTATCAGTTCGTTTCAAGAACTTTTAACATCAAAAATTATGATAGGTTATAAAGATAAAATTTCTAATTACCATCCTACTTTAAAGTAACCCTGGATGACATTATATTTATAATGACTCAAAATATAATATACAAATTAAAAAGTTTTAAAAGTGACCAAAGGTTTTCAATATCTGAAAATGTCACTATCAGGGTCAGTGTGTCAATTTGACAGTGACGTTTCTTTGTTTACATTTTTGCTGGGAAATTAGTAATGCGACTGTAGTTGATTCTTTTCTTGACCCATCAGTGTAGCATACTGCGGTGCTATCCAGATTGTCTTGTTCTAGGTTCCAGTCGTCTCTGGATCTGATGCTTATTCTGTACTTTTTGTCGAATATCCTCTCCTTTTTTATTAGGTCATTATTAACCAGTATCATAGAAAGGTTTTCTTCGTACTTTTTCCCTATTTCTGCGTGACCTTTATCAGTGTGTCTTCCTATCCATAGGTTAGTGCTTTTCAGCTTAAACCATTGTTCTGTAGCTCTCTTTTCGATTTCAAGATCTATAGGACTAAGGCCTAGTATCATTTCTAAGGCGGCCGTGGGAGTTGTTCTCATGGCTCCTGATACCATGATGCTAGCTAGTCTTTGTACCTTTGTGAGTTCTTTTCTGTTGTATTCTAGTTGTGCCTTATGCCACCATACTAGTGCTCCGTGGAGAATTCTCGGTAGGATGATTGCCCTATAGATCCATTGGACCACTTCGGGTTTCATGCCCCAATTCCTGCCAACGGCTCTTCTGCACTGCATGAGAGCTGTCATTGCCTTTTTGCTGGTTTCTTTTATGTGTGTTCTATAACTTAGGGTGCTATCTAGGACTATTCCTAGGTATTTAAACTCCTTTACTATTTCAAGTTCTACATTCTCAATGTTTATTGGGATCATACTATCAATTTTTCTTTTATTTGTGAACAACATTAGTTTGGTTTTTGTAGGGTTAAGGTTCAGTCCCTTGTCCCTACACCATCTCAATGTTGTCATGATTCCGCTTCTCATTATATCTCTGACCACGCTTAGAACTTTGCCTCTTACAAGTAACAGGCCGTCATCCGAGTACGCTTGGATGTATATGTGCATAGCAGTGATCTTTGTTACTAGTTCATCTATTAAGATACACCATAACAATGGAGACAGACAGCCTCCTTGGGGAAAGCCTCTTCTAGCTTTGATGGTGTATTTGGTATTTGCTAGTTCTGCTTGTATGGATCTGTGTTGTAACATATTGGTGATCCAACCTGATATTTGCTTTGTTACACCTTCTCTGTTTAGGGCTTCCACTATAGATTGCGCAGACGCTTTGTCAAAGGCGCCTTCAACATCGAAGAAGCACGCTAAAGCGTATTCTTTGTTTGAAATTGATCTTTCTACTCTGACTGCCATGTTGTGAAGGGCTGTTTCGATGGATTTCCCTTCCATATAAGCATGTTGATTATCATGTAGTGGTCTTTTACTTTTGCCTATGGTTTCTCTTATATGTCTGTCTAGTATCTTTTCCAGTGTCTTCAGTAGGAACGAGGAGAGGCTGATGCATCTAAAGGACTTCGCCTCTTGATATGTGGCCTTCCCTGGTTTCGGTATGAAGACGGCCCTGACTTTTCTCCAGCCACTAGGTATATAGTTTGTTGCTAGGCTGCTTCGATATAGAACTAACAGATCCTCTTTTATAAACCTTAAAGCAGCTTGTAGCATCTTTGGGAAAATGCCATCTGGCCCCGCCGCCTTATATGGTTGAAAGGAGGCAATACTCCACACTAGCATGTCTTCTGTAATTACTTTTCTGACCTCTGCCTCCCCGTCTGAGAAGAGTTCTGCCGACAGAGTATTCATCTCCTCCTCTGTGTGCTCTATGCAGTCCGGGAAGTGAGTGGCCATCATTTCCGAAAGTATTTCTTTGGGGTCCACTATAATAGTGTCATCTTTTTTAAGGCTTCCTAGTTTACAGGTGTGGTCTTTTGTTAGCATCCTCATTAACCTGGCCGACTCAGGTTGTCCAGAGATGCCTTCACAAAAGGCTCCCCATGCGTTTCTGCTTTCTCTACGGCTTTTGTACTTGAAGTTGTTTCGTTCTTCTCTATACTTGTTCCAGCTCTCATCGTCATCCTTTTCTAGGGCAATTCTGAGTGCCTTTTTGGTTCTTTTCCTTAATTTCTTGAGTTCTTTATTCCACCAGGGTTGTCCCTTCCCTGACTTAACTTGTTTCAGCGGACAGGCTGATAGATAGGCTTTCTTAAGGGCCTTTTCCAGTCTATCTGCTTCTCTTTCTATTTCTGTTGTGTTACTAATTAACCTATTATTACCAGGTTTCCATTCATTCATTTCTTGATCGAATTTTTCCCAGTTAGTTTTCCTATTATTTCTATAGCTTATGGTTTCGACCTGACAAGTCAAGTTGTAGGTAATTCTGCGATGATCCGAGAAGGAGTGTGAGGTATCAACCCTCCAGTCCTTCATCAGATGACTTTCTTCTTTGGACATTCGTGTTATGTCTAATACTTCTTTCCTCGTTCTTGTGACAAACGTCGGTGTGTTGCCTATGTTCATTATTTCTAGGTTAGTACTAAGGATATATTCAAGTAATAAGTTACCCTTATTGTTGCAGTCTGTGCTGCCCCACACGGTGTGGTGTGAGTTTGCGTCACAGCCCGCCACAATAGGGATGTCCATACCTCTATATCTCGCTATTGTTTCTTCTAGGTGCGTCCCTGGTGGCTCGTAGTCCGTCTCACTCGGGATGTAGACCGACATGAAGACCATCCTTTTTCTGCGCCCATCTGCTCCACATATTGTGACTATAGCTGCTGTAAGATCTCTGTAACATTCAACTTCTATTAGTCCTAATGCCCTTGCCTTTTTGCTGACGTATATGCATGTCCTTGGGTTGGACTCACCATCGCGACAATAGATGATCGTCCCTCCCAGACATCCAATGCCAGCCACTCGGCCTTCAGTGGTAACGTAAGGCTCTTGTAGCAGGGCAATGTCTATGTCATTTGTGACCACAAATCTGCAAAGCTCGGTCATGGCCTCGCGGCAGTGGTGCAAATTTAACTGAAGTATCTTTATATTTTTTTGTTTTTGTGTTTGTGTTGTGTGTGTGTTATTATGCATGTTGAGTGTTAATGTTTGTGTATGTGTGTTGGTGTGTGTGTCTGCACCTGAACTCTAATGCTTCGCCACCGAAGTGTCTGGCACAGAGTCCGGGTTCGTGCTTGTGTCATGTGGGTTGGATCCGCCGACGGCCGGGGAACTGGACCGCAGGGGCTGAGAGACGCATCTAGACGCCTCACAGTTGTCCCCGCAGTCTCGGCCCTGACCCCCAAGCGGCCCACATGTATGAGTCTCTGTTTGTGTGTAGGCGCTTGTGGTTGGGTGCTCTGTACGTGTCACTGTGTGTGAAGCAGAGCACCCCGTCTGTGAATCGACTGCTTTCTTACCTACTCGTAGAAGCCTTGCCTGTACCCGCGTGAGCTGGTAGTGGAGCCAGGCATGGTCTCTATCCTCTCCAAATACTCCGTTTGGGACTCCTAGAACCAGCCGAAGCCCCGTCGCCAACTTCTCCTTGTAGAGGAGGGTCCACTCGTGCATCCTCAACTCTTCCTGGTGCTCGTTGGCGAGTTGCAGAAGCATTAGAGCGTCGGCGTGGTCCTCTTCGCTACCGGGCAGCCATACGGCTACTCGACTTCTGTTAAGGGGCTTAATCTCTAACTTAGTGCCTTCATACTCACCCAGGTCGCAAGTTAGGATCCACTCCCTTGCCTCAACCGTGTATGGTGTCACAAGGAAAAATCCTTCCGACACCAGACCGGACGTAGCGAAGGCAGTGGATCGTCCCTTGTCCCCCTCGATCCGGGCTAGTAGTCGCTCCTTGATGAGACCCACCAGCTTCTTCCTGATGTGAGCCGCCGCAGCCTCGTCCACCCTGGCCCCATCCCCTCGGCACACGATGACGGCGAGATCGCTCTGCTCCTTGGCGGAGCCCCGCGGTCCCTCCACCCAGTCGCCGCCTCGGTTCTGCCGCTTGGGAGGACGCTGCTGCGACGGTCCTTCATCAGGATCCGTCCCCTGTCTTTTTACCTTGGGTGGCCGTTGTCGCTTCTCGGTCCCAGAGCCCGCCGGGTTTGTTGGCGGGACCTGCGATCCAGAAGTTGTTTGGTCCTCCTTCAGTCTCTTTATGAGTTTGCGCTTCTCTCGTCTCCACCTACTCTTGGACACTGCCAAGTTCCACTCTTTGCCTTTGCCGGAACCTATTTCCTCATCCTTTTTAGGGGACGGGGTTGGTGACTCCAGCAAGGCATCTTCACTTATCTTTTCGCATAATCTAAGAGACGCGTCGAAAGCTTTTGGAAGTGACTCCTCACTTTCAGCGCGTCTAAGTGGTGTGTTGTTTTCTTCTTTGTTAAGTTCCATGTTGATCCCACGAAAAGCTAGGGAACTAAACGGTCAACCCGAGCAGAGCCCCGCATGCCCGGGTAAGGCTGCTTACTACCCCAGGATTGCCATCTCACTGGAGAGACACCGTTTGAGACCAAGCACCCCCTTGGCCACGCATCCTTCGGCACGGTCCGTCTTACACCTTAGATTGGGTGTGGAAGAAGTGGGTTGGGATGGGTTGAGATGGGATGGGGTGGGATGGGATAGGATGGGTGGGGAAGGGACAGGAGTCTCCCACCGTGTTGGAGTGCACTGGCGGGATAGCGTCACTTCCTTTAGCTACTTGGACCCCAGGGTGAATGGTATTGTGTGATGCCTGTTAAGGATCCGAGTATTACCAGGGT
The DNA here is from genome assembly GCA_928269145.1 of Agriphila tristella. NCBI lineage: Eukaryota > Metazoa > Arthropoda > Insecta > Lepidoptera > Crambidae > Agriphila > Agriphila tristella. Next base: position 2,726,477 of record OV743447.1, on the reverse strand, counting down.
GTGCGACGAGGACGCAGAAGTAACACTTAGCGGTTAGATGTGCCTCGCTCAACATCACACACTTGAGCCCACATCAGCCGCCCTACACCCCAGTATTGCCATGGTCAGCAGCCTATTAATTTCTCTGCCAAGGATGTATTAACAATTGTAAAGAATATGAAACGTGGTAAGTCACCTGGCCATGACGGACTTAGCATCGAGCACTTGCAGCACGCTGGACCTCATCTCTGTAGAGTATTGAGTATGCTATTTACTCTGTGCTTCCGACATTCTTATTTGCCTAAGGATCTTATGAAAACGATTGTGGTACCAATTGTGAAGAACCCTACTGGAGATACGTCAGATAAATTAAATTATAGACCAATCTCTTTAGCCACAATCATAGCAAAGGTTTTGGATGGATTACTGGATAAGCAGCTTGAAAGAGTGACGTCATCGTTGCAGGACACGCAATTCGGTTTTCGGGCGGGGCTCTCTACAGAGAGTGCCATACTAGCTTTAAAGCATACAGTCAACTATTATGTTAAAAGGAAAACTCCTGTTTATGCGTGTTTCCTAGATTTGTCCAAAGCCTTTGATATGGTTTCTTATAACAGGCTGTGGACAAAGCTGGAGGATGCTGGTGTATCTCCTGATGTTATTAGAATATTTTCATATTGGTACAGCAATCAGGTAAATGTTGTGAGGTGGGGAAATTCATTCTCTGATGAGTATTATATGAAATGTGGGGTAAGACAAGGGGGTTTAACATCCCCTCGTCTTTTTAACATTTATGTTAATGATCTCATTGAGCAGCTTAGCAACACACATGTCGGATGCTTTATAGATGATGTGTGCGTAAATAATCTTAGTTATGCAGATGACATGGTGTTGCTGGGCCCCTCAATCGGGGGGGTTAGAAAGCTGTTGAGGACCTGTGAGTCTTATGCTGTGTCGCACGGTCACACAGTTTAAATATTTGGGTCATGTAGTCAATGAAAATATGTGTGATGATTTGGATATCAAGAGGGAGCGTAGGGCATTGTCGGTACGGGGTAATATGTTGGCACACAGGTTTGCTCGGTGTACAGCTGAGGTCAAAATCACGCTTTTTAAAGCCTATTGTCAGACATTTTACACGAGTAGCCTGTGGGCCAACTTTACACAGAAAACCTACAATGCTCTACGCGTCCAATACAACAACATCTTCAGGGCTCTGTTCCGGCTCCCACGCTATTGTAGTGCGTCGGGTATGTTTGCCGATGCCAGCGTGGATGACTTTTACGCATTAATGCGAAAAAAGGTTGCCTCGTTGGAGAACAGGGTGCGACGGAGCTCGAACAGAGTCCTGAGGATGGTGGGTGAACGCCTCGATTCAGCCCTAGTTGGCAGGTTCACCGAGTTGCATGTGGCAAGGGTTCGGTGAGCCTGCCCACTGGTGGTAATTTACTTTTTGTTGCCATGTTTACTAACATAGTCTATAAGTTATATTGTTACTAACAAACTATGGATCTTTGGTCTGAAAATAAATTATTATTATTTTTATTTTATTTATTTATAATGTACCGGTAAAGTTTAACGCTAAATTTAACGCTAATTTTACCAGTAAACTACTTTTAACGTTATTTTTACTGGTAATATTACCGATAAAATGTTTTAACGGTATTTTTAACCTTAGTTTTACCGGTAAATTTACCGATAAAATGTTTTAACGGTATTTTTACGTTATTTTTTATTTATCATTATATTTTTTTAACGGTATTTCAATCCCTGGTACGAACGAAACTCAAAAAGGTTATATTTTGAGTAGGTATTATGTACAAATTATCATTCGTTTTTACCAAAATATTTTTTTATTAAAATGTCAAAAATCATATTCACTAGTATAAGCTTAGAACTTACAGATAAAAAGTATAAACAATTATCTAGGAGTCGCATGCGTTTTATTTATATCATGTAGTAAATATCCCATTTAGATAAGCCGTCCGTTACATTGAACAGTACTGTACTTAAAAGGGTGGAGCAATTCAAGTAAGTATCTGGGACATTTGGTAAACCCTGACATGACAGACAATGCAGACAGAGAGGGAGCGAAGGGCGTTGTCTGTGAGAGCCAATATGGTAGCCCGCAGGTTTGCTTGTTGTTCTAAGGAAGTTAAGATCACACTTTTTAAAGCATTTTGCACATCATTCTACACGAGCAGCCTGTGGGTGACATATACGCAAAAGCAGTTCAACTCGCTTCGGGTTCAGTACAATAATGCGTTCAGGGTGCTGATGGGGTTGCCACGGTTCTGCAGCGCTTCGGGAATGTTTGCCGAGTCAAATGTCGACTGTTTCTACTCGACCTTACGCAAGCGATGTACATCCCTGGCGCGCAGGGTCCGGGCCAGCCCCAACAGCATACTGAGGGCATTATCGTGTCGGTTTGACTGTCAGTACTTGAAATTGTTCTATGGTTCATGTACTCAGGCCCGCCGCTAGCTGTTTGAGCGCCCGCGTGCAAGAGACCAATTTTGCCGCCCCCTACTACAAGTGGGTGATTTCTTGAAAGATGCCTTTATCTTTGTACCCACTCTTTATGTAGAAGTCTAGTCGCGGCGTGCGAAGCGCGCCGCGCGCTCCGGGACATGTGGCGATTTGACTCTTCCCCGCGCTTAGTTTTTGCAAAATTCTACAGAAATAGGTGGTTTCTTGAAAAATGCCTTTATCTTTGTACCTAGGTAGGTACTTCTTATGTAGAAGTCTAGTCGCGGCGTGCGAAGCGCGCCGCGCGCTCCAGGACATGCGACAATTATGTTTGAACAAAATCATTACAATCAATGGATGGTGCAATGATTTTGTCCAAGCTCGATGAAAAATCAGGGGCCCTATTTTTGAATCCTTCGGCTAATTTTCTCATTCATTTGAGTCAAATGTCGAACGAAAATCAGTAGAAAAGAGCGCTCGACGCCAAAAATTTAGCTTTTAATTTATTATATAAATTAAATAATTATAGAATTTATTTAAAAGTAATGTTTTATATTTTAAGGGGTAATCTTTAAATTAAATTTGCCAGCCGAAGGATTCAATAATAGGGTCCCAGGTCTTGAATGAAATCCGAGCGGAGTTCGGTTTAAACTCATATAATCCAGTCTAGATCCCTATCTATCCCCGCTGCCAGAACACGATGCGAAGCGGTATAGGCAAGAAAAATAAATTATTTATTTCTAATAAATTATTTAGCTATGGATGGGTCATTCTCGGTATAGCCGCACAGAGGGAGCCAAAGAGCTGCATGCAGTTCGCGAGCCGCAGTTTGCCGCTTCTTACAAGTGGGTACAAGGATAGATACATCTTTCAAGCTTTATGAATATTACGTAATGGATCTGGCGTCGTAGCTAGGTTAGGGGCTGGCAAGGGGGGGCGTCTGCCAGGGGCGCAACCCTCAATTTGCTGACCCATAGCTAGAAAATACTCTATAAGTCTTGGGATGCAAAATTCAAATCTTGCCAGGGGCGCTCAAGATCCTAGAAATAAGCCTTGGGGCGCAAAATTCAAATCTTGCCAGGAGCGCTCATATCATGACCCTTCTTCGACCCTAGCTTTGACGCTTGGATCGGTCGATTTGCCGCCCCCCTAGATGTGCCGCCCGCGTGCGGTGCACGCCTTGCACGCCCGCTTGCGGCGGGCCTGCATGTACTGACTAACATTCAAGTGATGAAAAATAAGTTGTGAATTTTATTGTGATTTATGTAATGATGTAATGATGAATTTGAATATTTAATTTAATTGTTTTCTTTTGTTATTTTATAATGGATTGTGATATCTGACTGAAATAAATGTATTAAAGTATTAAAGATACCTCTTACTCTTAATAGCTGTTATGAAATACCATAGTAATTAATGCCTACATTAGAAGTAACACTAAACAAATTGTACATTGAGGGTAGTCCTGAATTGTATTTTTTTTATACCTCATCTTTTAACGGTTATTTTAACAGCATTAGTTTTATGAGATTCGACTTGAACTTTGTGTTTTATTTTCAACGTTTTGAGTTTCGTACTAGCATACAATTATATTTCGCCGCAAAGATTGTCGCTGTCGCGTCATTCGACCGTGTGGGTTTCGCTACTATGATTTTTCGCTCCAGCGTACCACACAGACATTTTTTCGCCACAGCGTGTGTCGCTACAGTAATTCAAACTCATCAACGTCATTCGAAACCACATACTGGACCCCTATTTTTATATGGTTCCCTAAATCATATGTAACATATTGGACTGTTCTAAAATCGAAATACTGCAAAACTTCAAATGTAGAACATATTAGTATTATCATAGCACTGATGAAAATAGAGTATTTGTTGCACAGAAAAAATGCATCAGGGCTATCTGCGGAATTCCACCAGACGAATCCTGTCAACCGTTGTTTAAAAATCTTGGCTTATTGCCACTGCCTTCTCTTTACATTTGCGAAGTGGCTACTTTCGCTCATAATCACTAAGATTTGTTTAAAAATGTGGTAATCTTCGATTAAGATACCCAAATAGACTAATATTTGATGATATCCCAAGATCGGCTAAATATCGGAAAAGTTTTATAGGCATGAGCATTCGAATTTATAACAAAATTCCTAATGAGATTGAGGTTCTCAACGCCAGATTATTTAAAATTCAGTTATGCAAATGGCTTAAGGAGAGTAGTTTCTATGATTTAATGCCTTTTTCTCGTATAATAATTATATTTAATTACCTAATTATTCTGACTGACATCTACCTAGGTACTAATTATCTTTGACATAATGATACTTAATTATAATATAAATGCTTATTTTAATGACATTGTATTTTATTAGATGATAATAGTGACCGCATTGACATTATGTAGCTTGCCATTTTTTTAACACGTTTTTATTACTTCTGCATGCTATTAATATTTAGCAAAACATGTACACTTTACTCAACATCTTTTATACGAGCTCAGAACTGTGTATACTTTACTCAACATCTTTAATACAGTTCTGAGCTCCTTACTAGAGCTGTTTTATGCAAATAAACGATTATGATTATGATTATGATCATAATCTTCATTCCTTGTTTCTTGGCACCAGACACAGTGCCTAATTTAGAGCACTGACAGCCCTAGGCAAGCTATGAACCTCCTACCTTATCAGTTGGGTAAGAGTACCTTAGTATTTTAGTATACACACTCGAATGATTGAATTTTATTCTACAAAAATAGCCAAGTTAAGCCAGTCTTTGCACCCTAGGCCAGGGGCCTTACTATGAGCTCTTATAGCAGGACTTATATTGAACTGCCTTACTTTTTCGTACTATGACCTCAAAGGTTAGTATAAAAGCAGGCCGTAAGTAGTTTTGTTTAAGGCCTGCTTTTGAACTGAACGGTTTCTTATTTGCTGATGGTAAGCCCCCTGGCCTACTGATGGGTATACATTTTATTAGTGGCAAAATCAGGCCCTGGACCCAAATAGCCACTTCATTCCGTTCACTGCTAATATAGCCTTTTTTTTAATTAAAATTTGTCTTTTTTTCAGCTTGAAACAGGCAATATGAAGCCAACATGTGTGTGTTACATTTGCTTCAGTTTGTTAAAAAAGTTTCAGAAGTTTATAGAGAAATCAAAAAAATCTGATAAGCTACTAGAACAGATGATAAATTCTGGTTTGGAGGTAAGCTAAATAAAGTCGACAGTAAATTAATATTAGTATACAGTTAGTATAAATGTATATATACCAACTTGAAAATATATTATTGTGCCAGTTGTGTAACCAAACAAATTAATATCTACTCCATTTATAAAAAAGTGCAAAAGTTAGTGGAACATTCATAGCACTGACATAACAATGATATTTAAATCATAAGGCGATTAACACACTGCACTGCGATCTGATACTTTGTGCGGCGTCACTGATATTAATATTGGTGATACAAACTGAGACATTTGCAAACTGTCTCAGTTTATATCACAGAGTAGGTGCCAGTGGCGAAGGGTCCATACAAGCTGGTACCCATCGACTTACCTTTTAGAAATCCCACCCCACTGATCCACTATTACAGAATCATAACATTTTTGTGGAAAGGCTTTTCTTTGCCTTCATTTCATCCCTCGCCACTAATAGGTAACTACTTTTTTCTGGTACCAGACCCCCAAGATTATCACCAATCATACATTTTCCTTTTAGCTTTCTGTAAATTCCCTGGAATTGTTTTGTAAACAACAAACTGAATTCCCTTGGACCTTGGACCAGTCTCCGATGGTTAGTGTCATGTCTGCAACTGAGGAAGAAGTCAATGTGGAAACTCCAATTAAAACGGAATATGAGAATTCCGAAATGGATGTGGGTGATCAGAATGAAGGTATTATTTATTCATTACTTTAGTAACTTTACATTTGGCCTGAATAATTAATCCAATGAAAGATCACGCACTGCCAACCCTTTGCCACGGGTTTGACACAGTTTATTATTCGTGTGCGTTACCCCAGCAAAAAGTTGAGCTTTAGAGAGATGAGACCTTATCAGATAATTAGTGTGTCTTGAGGAGAAATTTGTTTACTAATAGTAAAATTTGTGTGAGTTATAGTTTTTAAGATATATGAGAAAAACAGATTTTGCTGGGGTCACGTTTTAAACATTACCCTGGCAAAAAAAGTTGTTTCAGCCTGGAACCAAATAAATGAATAGATAGCTTTTGTTGCATAGTAAATGTTAGCAAATAGCAAAAATTGTGTGTGTTATGGTTCTTGAGTTATTTAAGTTTTTGCTGGGGTAACGTTTTGGGTTTTCCCAGATCTCGAAAACGGTTCAACGCAGAAGTTTGAAAAAAAATACCACTAAGAGACCTTAATTTGTTTAAATTTGTTTGATTGTTAGTTTTTGATTTGGTTGTCGCAAACGAACGTAATTAAATCGTTTCGAAAAACAGAAAAAACGAATTTGCAAGTAAACTAGTACACTTATAATCAAATAAACAGCTGTTAAAAATAGCCGTGGTAGACACTTATTACGTCAAGAATTTAAGGCTTTGTAACTTTACACGATATAAAGATATAAACAACTTTGATAAATTTTAGACTGGTCGTACTTTAGCAATCGAATACACAGTTTCCATAACATTAAGACACATCGCATACATTAAACAAATTTAAGTAATTCATTAACATTCCTTCCTGTTAATTTCAGCTTTCAATTACGCCTATCATGAAAGTTTTAACAAAAACAAGAATATGACAACAATTCTCTAATAAGCCGCCTAAATTGTCTCTTCTTCTTCTTTGTCGTTTCGCTCTTGGCAGAGCGGTCGTGGTCACGCTGAGGCGTCCGCGTCGGTGGAAGAGGCGGACACAGCTTTCCGCACGATCTCCCGCCATCTCTCCCGGTTGACAGACTGTCTGGCGCAGTCAGATACACGGTGTCCCACTGCGGATTTCACTTGGTCAGTCCAACGCATCGGTGACCTGCCACGTGATCTGGTTCCCTCTACTTTGCCCTGTACGACCAGCCGCTCTATGGAGTCGTTACCCCGCCTAGAGACATGGCCAAAATACTGCAGTATGCGCGACTGTACTACGGCCGATAAACGCTGCGTGATGCCGAGCTCCTGGAGTATGGACACGTTGGTGCGGAATTCCGTCCATGATATCCCCAGCATCCTCCTCCAGCACCACATTTCTAGAGCATCTATCTTCTCCTTTTCCAGCTCGCGCACTGTCCTAAATTGTAGAGGTCACGTAAAAGCGACCGCGCTATACATAAGCGTAACCATCTTAAATGAACGGGATAATATGGATCTTTTGTTAGTACAGTTGCGTACAAAAGTTTGCTGGTCAGATTATCTTTAAATATAAAATGTACGTTAGTCTCGCGAAAACTTATGATTGGCTTGGCCGATTTTGGTTTTAAAATGTTTGTCGTAGTTCCAGGGGAAGGTTTAAATGGTGAGAAATATACCTATATGGAAAAAATGCGAGGTAGTTTCCGTAAAAACTGTTCCTAGGTAGGAACAGTTTTTATGGGTAAATGTTTTTACCTGTCAAACATAGTGGTCACTGGATTGACATGAGTAGGTTAATTTGGTATTAAAATAAAACATTTGGTTTGAAAAAAAAGAAGCAACAAATTACTATAAATGTATATATTGATACTGACAAATAAATCACACTATAAATTGCTTAGCGAGATTATTACCTAATTAGGTTTAGATTATTATTTACCTTTATTTATGTAATGTTGAGTGCCTTCAAACTTTTAACTTTCATGAATCATTACATTCTTTTTAAAATACTATTAATCGCGTAAGTGTATTATTTGATATTAATAAACACGATATTAATTTATAAAATTGTTTTATAAAACAAAAAACCGACTTCAAAAACCTGCCTCTAAAAAGCAAGAAATAATATTCAAATCATTAGATACGCATTATCATTGTTATAACAACACGTCTATTGAAGTCGGGTGGGGCTGGAGTACAACTTCCTTTTTTTATTCTAAAAGCCCCACCCGACTTCAATAGACGTGTTGTTATAACAATGATAATGCGTATCTAATGATTTGAATATTATTTCTTGCTTTTTAGAGGCAGGTTTTTGAAGTCGGTTTTTTGTTTTATAAAACAATTTTTTATTTTATTATTTTTAGTGTAAGTACCTTCTATATTAGGTACTTATATTATTATAGGTATATTATTGGGTAGAAAAATCGACTCAGCCAAACGTGAGATATTCGCGGAGAAACATACATTCATACAGGTCAAACTGAGAGAGAACCTTTTTTTTTGAAGTCGGTTAAAAAGACTACACTAAAAGTTCCTCTTTCCCAACAAAAAGAAACATCTAATTCGGTTCATAAATAACAAAATCGTCATGTGAGTTGATGAAAATCATAGTATTTTCAGGATTTCTCAAAAACTACTGAACCGATTTGAAAAAAAATTAAATGGGACCATCTCGCAAGAAAACTCAATCGAACAAAAAAAGAATCATCAAAATCGGTTCATAAATGACGAAGATATGCGCGAACAACGATAAAAAAAAAAAAACATACAATCGAATTGAGAACCTCCTCCTTTTTGTGAAGTCGGTTAAAAATATAAAACTAGTTGAATCTAAGCTATATCAATAACATTTTTCTTCATAACTGTACAAAACATCGGATACTAAGCTGCTAATTTGCGAAGATAACCCGTACGTATGGTGCGGTCGCTTTTTAATGACCTTTACAATTTGGTCAGCTTATTCAAGAATTGCTGTCTTAATCTTGTTTTTGTTAAAACTTTCATGATAGGCGTAATTGAAAGCTGAAATTAACAGGAAGGAATGTTAATGAATTACTTAAATTTGTTTAATGTATGCGACGTGTCTTAATGTTATGGAAACTGTGTATTCGATCGCTAAAGTACGACCGGTCTAAAATTTATTAAATTTGTTTATATCTTTACATCGTGTAAAGTTACAAAGCCTAAAATTCTTGACGCAATAAGTGTCTACCACGGCTATTTTTAACAGCTGTTTATTTGATTATAAGTGTACTAGTTTACTTGCAAATTCGTTTTTTCTGTTTTTCGAAACGATTTAATTACGTTCGTTTGCGACAACCAAATCAAAAACTAACAATCAAACAAATTTAAACAAATTAAGGTCTCTTAGTGGTTTTTTTTCAAACTTCTGCGTTGAACCGTTTTCGAGATCTGGGAAAACCCAAAACGTTACCCCAGCAAAAACTTAAATAACTCAAGAACCATAACACACACAATTTTTGCTATTTGCTAACATTTACTATGCAACAAAAGCTATCTATTCATGTATTTGGTTCCAGGCTGAAACAACTTTTTTTGCCAGGGTAATGTTTAAAACGTGACCCCAGCAAAATCTGTTTTTCTCATATATATCTTAAAAACTACAACTCACACAAATTTTGCTATTAGTAAACAAATTTCTCCTCATGACACACTAATTATCTGATAAGGTCTCATCTCTCTAAAGCTCAACTTTTTGCTGGGGTAACGCACACTTATTATTCGCATTTGGTATTATTCCCATTTTTAATTGGTCCAATTCCCATTAGCAACTGGTCTCATGTGACAAACCCCTACTACCTTTCCTCTTTTTACCTATAGACCAGCTCCCCTAGCATGGTTACCGAGACGCGATAATAGGATATAGAGATTTAACATGTCTAACTGTAACTTGACTTTTCTACATCGTGTTGCGGTGGTCATGCTAGGGGGGCTGGTTGAAGTGGAATAAACTTAATTGTTTAGGCGGCGCTAGTTGACGACGTGAAGTTTTTAGCCTAATATTATAATATTAACATAATTATTGTTGTTTCAGATGATTTAGATGACATTACTTTAGAATTGGAAGTTACCAACCAGGAGTCATCATCAGATTCAGAAGACAACCTGCCTCTACAGAACATGAGTAAACAGTGGAAAGCGGACCGGAGCAATGTATCTGAAATTGAACTGTCTAAAAGTGAGTGGAAAATACTTTTAAGGATTAATATACAGTCTGACCAAAAACAGTAGAAAATAATGGGGGAGCCACTTACCGTCATAATAAGTTAATTGTATAGACACTCGACAACTTTTGAATGCAAAAACCATGTATTGCTAGCTAGTAAAAGTAATTTTAGTTCTATTTCTAGACTTTTTGTCCAAGCTGTAATACGAGTTCTAATTTAAGAAAAGCTTTTTCCACCCTGACGGTCACAAATTTGTTGAAAATATCTGAAATTATTATCACAGATAATATAATACTATACTAGTAGTATTATTATTAATCTTATCAGCTTTTTTTCGCGCCGTCTGTCTACCGCTGCCGTCACCGGGACATCAACGGGACGGGATGACGGCGCCGATATAGCGGTACATACATTCACTATGACAGCCTGTCCACCGACAACATATCCCGTCATCTTGATGTCATTATAAGTAACCCCGTTTGTCCACCATTGACGTCACCGGCACGTCAACCTGACTAGATTGCGGCGCCCTGAAGTCTTATTATGACATCAAGTGAGGGACGGGTTTTCGGTGGACAGGCTGTCATAGTGAATGTATGTACCGCTATATCGGCGCCGTCATCCCGTCCCGGTGACGGCGGGCGGTGGACAGACGGCGTAAAGCGGGAACTACATTAGGCACACGTGGGCCACGTACGCCGATCTGGGCGCGTCCAATAATGTACTCTATGGACGCGTCAGAAGACATACTTTTCATTGCGTCGCGTAACGTGGCATCGCGTCGCAAGGCGTGGATACACATGGATGTAATGTAGCTCTAAACAACTATGTCCTATGTTAAATGTAAATGTATGAGTCCTGTCTGCCTGATAGGCCCAGATTGGCGTTAAGGGCCTTAACGACAATCTGGGCCTATCAGACTGACAGAACTCATACTTAAGGCATACGTGGCCCATGTGTGCCAAATGTAGTTCCCGCGTGAAAGTTGGTAAAAGTTCTTATTTCCAATAAATCTACACATTTTTGATGTTATTTATTTGTAGTTTTGAATCCAGACTCACGAGAGATAATCGTATCTGAAGAGGAACGATTACAACAAATGCTGGAGCGATCGGAGTCACTAAATTATCAAAACTCACCGTTTAAATGTGATTTGTGCTACAAAGGATTTGTGGACGCAGAGGCTTTTGAAAACCATCATGAAAAACATGAGGTAAGTCTTTAACAAGATTTTTACCAAATAGCAGTACAAGACTGATTGTCTCATCGGTGTGGAAGTGGTCGGTCCCTTGTAGAGCTCGCCTGCTCCATTCGATAAAGTGGTCTCGTTGTAGTTCATCGCCATCCCCTCGGTTGAATGTGCACTCGTAGCGCGCGCGTTGTTCCCGCCGATCGTCGGTTTGTGCGAGGAACAGTTTGAGTGCGCGCAGTGTCATTCGCGTTGGTTGTGCGCGCCGCGAACAAGCACCTACTCGTACGGTACTGGAGCGGCTCCATGGCGTGCGCGCGTAGACTGCCGGGAACAGACGTTCGCAGTTGAAGCGCGCAGCGTGCGCGGAGTAGAGATGGGTAGGTCCGGTTGGAAACGCATCAGTGGACCTGCATCACATGCCACAGTGATGGATGTACATCCAACGACCAGTTGGATTCCGCTCACCCCGGAGCGGATTGCACAGCGGTTCATAGAGTAACTTATCGGTTGTGGAACTGAATCACGGGATTACGAACCAAGGGGGGAGGTGCGGTGCGGCGGGGTGGCGGCGGCGGGCCGGAGTCGGACCCGCGCGTGGGGAATTGCATCGTTCTTTCGTGCGGGTGTGAGTGATTCAGTTCATTTCAAATGACTCCTGTTCTCAAATTATCTAGCTTCAAACTTGTTGTTAGGCGCATTTATTTTGGTTTTTCGTAATAAGTATTTTTAAATTGGTATTAGGTAAGGTATCAGATTTTTCAATTGTTATCTACCCAATGGGGTTTTTGTTTATGTTTGATCATTGGATTTTTCAGTTATGTTACCAAATTAGGCGATTTTTGTTTTTTTTTTACTTTTTAATTAGAGATTATAGGTAATTCATGATTATTACAAAATATATATGAGACTGATTTGTCCCATACTACTATTATTTATCCTGCTCAATCCGCATTCCGTCCCAATTCCGACTCTGCCTTAGGCCGTCCGCTGCCTTAAGCGGGATCCCGCCGCGGGTACACGGCGCGGGAATATAGATTGCTGGTTTTTGACGGACAGATGCTTGCGCAGCGCATGAGTAAGCTCTAATCTATGTCACCCCGCGCGCGTGTCCCGCTCAAGGCAGCGGACGGCCTTAGGAGATAGAGGTTCACGATCACGACCGATGGACGGTTAGTCTGCCGCCGGACCCATATGGGTCCGACGGACACGGGACCTGGATGTACATCACCAGAATTGGATGTACATCCTGATGCAACTCCTAATTAAGAGCGGACCTACCCATCTCTAGCGCGGAGGCCGGCCACATTATACTAGTGGCGCACTGCATGCGGCGCTGCACGCCATCTGTGCCGGGCTTGGGGTACTACTCACTACTAGCTATTGCATTGTTAATCTAATATTTAAAAACTACTTTTTGATTGCCAATCTGTATTTCCTTTCTATTCACAGGTGCTGCACTTACCCAAGAAACGTAAACCGGATAATGAAACTGAAAAGGAAATTCAGACAAGTCAAGCCCCCTTAATAAAAACCAATAAGGCTGAGAAAAATAAGGCACAGAATGAAGATAGTAGGAAAATACCTGACTTAAGAATACGCAGTAATACATTTAAAACTCCTTATGTAATACTAAATCGTGTTAATACTCCTATTAAAACAGAAATACCGAACAATGAAACAACCACTTCCAATATTAAAAGTGACATAAAGAACTCTAAAACTAAAGCAAATAGCAATGAACATGTTACAGCTCCAAATAATATTTTTATATGCGATGTTTGCCAAAAAGAATATCGCTGCAAAAGCTTCTTAAAAAAACATATTAAGAAATGGCACATTGGAATTGATCAACATTGTAAAAATACTAATCTTTTGAAAGTAAAGGCTGCCCTGAAAAATAATAATGTGACAGAAAATACACTAAGCAAAAATAAGAACCAACATAAGGATAGTATTTGTAGCGATGAGACGCAATACAAATGTAGTTATTGTATGAAATGTTTTAATCAAAGCAGGAATTTAGCTAATCATGTAAGAATTCATACAGGAGATAAACCACACAAATGTAGTTATTGTACGAAATGTTTTACTGACAGCAGCAATTTAGCTACCCATGTAAGAATTCATACAGGAGATAAACCACACAAATGTAGTTATTGTAAGAAATGTTTTATTTCTCGTGGTAGTTTAGATACACATGTAAGAATTCATACAGGAGAGCAACCATACAAATGTAGTTATTGTACGAAATGTTTTTCTCAACGTGGTAGTTTACATACACATGTAAGAATTCATACAGGAGAGCAACCATACAAATGTAGTTATTGTACGAAATGTTTTTCTCACCGTGGTAGTTTACATACACATTTAAGAATTCATACAGGAGATAAACCATACAAATGTAGTTATTGTACGAAATGTTTTACTGACAGCAGCAATTTAGCTACCCATGTAAGAATTCATACAGGAGATAAACCACACAAATGTAGTTATTGTAAGAAATGTTTTATTTCTCGTGGTAGTTTAGATACACATGTAAGAATTCATACAGGAGAGCAACCATACAAATGTAGTTATTGTACGAAATGTTTTTCTCGACGTAGTAATTTACATATTCATTTAAGAATTCATACAGGAGAGAAACCATACAAATGTAGTTATTGTACGAAATGTTTTTATGATAATAGTGCTTTAGCTAACCATGTAAGAATTCATACAGGAGATAAACCATACAAATGTAGTTATTGTAAAAAATGTTTTAATCAAAGCAGTGTCTTAGCTCAACATGTAAGAATTCATACAGGAGAGAAACCATACAAATGTAGTTATTGTACAAAATGTTTTACTAAAAGCGGTGATTTAGCTAGGCATGTAAGAATTCATACAGGAGAGAAACCATATAAATGTAGTTATTGTACGAAATGTTTTTCTCAACGTTATAATTTAGATAAACATTTAAGAATTCATACAGGAGAGAAACCATACAAATGTAGTTATTGTACGAAATGTTTTTCTCAACGTAGTAATTTAGATAGACATTTAAGAATTCATACATGAGAAAAGCCATATAACTGTAGCTATTGTGTGAAATGTTTTACTTCTAGCAGTGCTTTAGCTACACATGTAAGAATTCATACAGGAGAGAAACCAGCATATTGTAGTTATTGTACGAAATATTTTTGTGACAGCAGTACTCTAGCTACACATGTAAGAATTCATGCAGGAGAGAAAACCATACAAATGTAGTTATTGTACGAAATGTTTTACTGACAGCAGCAATTTAGCTAAACATGTAAGAAGCCATACATAAGTGAGCATAATGAATGTATCAGTGTTTGTTTATTAATATTGCAGTTAGTTTTTACCCACGACCACCGAGCATACAACAAGTACTTACGTACCAAGACCCCGCGTTGCCGGGGACATACGTTTTAGTCCGATCAACGGGGCTAATGCAACCCGAATAATTCTCCCGTCAATGAAATTTGGCATGTGATGACGTTAGGTAATACAGATTACAGATGCAAAATAAGCCAATAAATTTAGTTACGAGAAGTTAGGTATTTTACCCAAACATGAAAATCGCTTATATCTTTTTTTATTTTTTTTTATTTATTTATCAAAAATAAAACATTACATTAGTGTTACACGCACCAAAAATCACATAGATTTGTCCGGTGCGGGTTGATTTGATGCTAGTACGTATGACAACATTAGGTAGGAAAGTACTATTATACTATTACTTAGGTAGGTAAGTACGTAATGATATTTTAGAACTTCATCGAGTTATTCACTTACTAGTCTTGCTACAATACAAGCTCAGATTATGTAATACTATAGCTACAGGTAAAGACTAATACATTTATTTGTAACAAGTAAAGGTTATTTGTCTTAGTAGTGTTGAAAATACGACAGAACTATAATACTGCGTGAGTAGGAGGGAGACAGATAGTTACACTTACAATGGGGAATGTCCGAAAAAAATCAAATTGGCTGAATATTTTTCTATAGGTAGGAATAAGGTCCCTTAGTAATAGAATAAATTTTCATAATTTTCGGTTTCGTGAAAAAATTTCAAAAAATCAAAGTCTCTTAGGCTTCACAAATGTATGAAAGTAACAGCAGAATGGAGATTGTACCTTTGCCAACACCTGCCACGAACACATCATGGCATTAAAAAAAAAGTTTCAGGACAAAATGTCAAACCTTTTTTTTTAAATACGTGTTGTGTTTGTGGCAGTTAGCGGCAAAGGTATAATCTCCATTCTGCTGTTACTTTCATACATTTGTGAAGTCGAAGAGACTTTGATTTTTAAAAACTCTTTTACCAAACCGAAAATTCTGAAACTTTTTTCTATTACTAAGGGACCTTATTCCTACCTATAGAAAAATATTCAGCCAATTTGATTTTTTTCGGACATTCCCCATTGTGTGGTGAACGAACAGGTGTACACAGAGTGAATGTGAAGGAAGGCAGATTCGCGGCGCAGGAGCCGGTACCCGTTCGTTCTTCTATCTATAGGCTGTTTATAAAATGAAGTTTTAGTTTTTTCTTTAAATTATGAACTGTGATGCTTTTTTTAAAAGAAAGATCTAAGTCGTTTAACAATCGAGGAACAATGTATTGTGTAGTTCTTTCACCATATGTGTTATTTGAAGCAGTTGAAATTATTAATTTTTGTTGGGTAATCTGACGTGTATTAATTTTATGTTGGATTTTCTGTTGTAATTCTTTATTGAAAAATTGTTCTTTTAATAGGTTATAGTGAAATTTATATTGTATTGGTAAGACATTGCAATGTTTGAAAAGTTTGTAATCATCGTTTTGATATAATTCTTTTATTTTTGGAGATACAATTAATTTTAAAATTCTAATTTGTAAGACTTGAATGTTATTAAGGTAAGTTTTATATGTTCTGCCGTAGCTTGTAATACCGTAATTAATAATTGAATCAGCTAATGCATTATATAACAGAAGTAAAATTTTGTAGGGTATTCTATTTTTAATAATTATTATGTTAGCCAAGAACGCTCTTAATTTGTCACATACATTATTAACATGAGGTTGCCAGTTGAAGTTGCAGTCTACAGTCAGTCCGAGGTAAGTATACTTATCAACTGATTCTATTACAGGGCATTTGCATTGTGGTTGTTTGGTATGTAAACAGTTGTGTGTATGGGCTTTTACTCTATTGTTTGTTTCGCAAAATGTTTTAGTGTATGGCGATCGTATATGGACTAGTTTTGTTTTGGATGCATTAAGCACAAGTCCGTTATCATGGCACCACTTATTTAATGAGTCAAAGTCCATTTGCAGTTTTTCAAGAGCCTTGTTTACGTCTTTGTCAGCTATTATAAGGCATGTGTCATCAGCATATTGGTACGATGAGCAGTATTTAAATACATTGTTCATGTCGTTAACGTATGCTAAGAAATGGAGAGGGCCGAGTACCGATCCTTGAGCTGTCCCTTCAGTGACAGGTATTACATCGCTAATGGTGTCCCCAATTTTGACATAATAAGTTCTGTTTTTTAGATAGTCAGCGCACCAATTCAGTGCGGGACCTCTAATGCCTGTATTGTTGAGCTTTTCTAATAAGCATGAGTGGTTTAGAGTGTCAAATGCCCGTGAAAAGTCTATAAAAAGAGCTAAAACATGTTTCCTGTCATGTAAGTGTGTATTAATTTCATCGGTGAACTTTGATAGCAGAGACGTAGTGCTTTTCTTAGGCTGAAACCCGTATTGACTCTCACTTATTATTTTGTGCTCACGGTAGAAAGTATGAATTTGGTCGCTGAAATATTTTTCTATTATTTTGTCTATTGATGGCAATAGGGAAATGGGGCGATAGTTACTTGTATCGTTTTGTTTACCTTTTTTATAAATGGGGCGTACACAGCTTTGCTTAAGTTCGTCTGGGTAAACTCCACAAGTTAGACTAGTGTTAATTAATTGTGCAATTGCATATGATATTTTTTTAGCAATTATTTTAAGATCAGTAACTTTAATTCCATCATTTCCCGGTGCTTTTCTAGTATTAAGATTTCTAATAATTTTTTCAATCTTTCTGGGTTCAGCTTTTTTTAAACGTAGACTAACTTCAGCCGGAGTGCTGTATTCTTTTTATCCACTAGCTTTATTGAACATGTTGGGAGTATGGTTTTTACAGCGTTCTTAAATTCTATAGCAAATTTATTAACAATTGCACTGACACTTTGTTCCTGTATATCAAAAGCTTTTAGGATTATATCATCAATTGATTTAGTTACCCTGCCACATATTTGGTTTAGAATTCGCCATAAACAACGAGGGTTATTCATGTTTTCATTAATTTCATTGCGATAATATTTATTTCTATTATATTCCAATATTTTATGTATTTTGTTACGTAATGTATTATATTCTAATCTTAAGCAACTATTTGTCGTGTCTTTTTTCCATTTATTATATAGGTAATCCCTTTTGTTTGCTAACTTTAACATATATTGCCTAATCCAGGGTTGTTTAAACTGTTTATTTGAATATTTATTTTTATATTTTAATGATTTATTATATGCCGATTCAAAGTTTGATTTAATAAATTTATATACATTTTTTGGACATGCTATATCTTTTGTATTCAGCCAGTTAACGCTATTTAACTCTTCACTTAAAATTTTACTATTGTGGTAATTAGTTTTACGCATGTTGATATCATCCTGTATGCGAGATGACTGCATTCCTTCACAGGCCACTGCTATAATACGGTGGTCCGCCAAAACGGTATCGACTGCCGCCGTGCACGGATGCATAGAGGTTAGACGTGTGAACAAATGGTCAATACATGATTTAGTTACCTTGTCAAGTCTCATTTCAATACGAGTGTAATCTGTTATACCTACTATGAATCCGAGGCCGGAGAGCATGTCGATATAATGATTTCTTATTCCAGTATTCGTTTTGAGGTCGATATTCGCATCCCCAAGTATGATCGTATTTTTTGTTCCGTGCTTGCCTATCAATTGTGACAGTTCCAAGATAAACTCGGTTTGGTTATTAGAAGGAGGTCTGTAGAATGCACACAGTGTTACAGTGTTATTATTCGTGGTTTTAAGTGTACCAACTATTGTTTCAAAGTGCGTTGCTTTACTTATAAAAGGGGTGAACTTGTGACAGTTTTTTACGTAAATTATTAAACCTCCTCCTTTTCCCTTTTTGCGTAGCTCAGTGTGCATTCTATAGCCTGGTATGTTATACAACGTACTAGTTATAGAGGAGATGTTGGCTTCTGCTACTACTATGACATCGATAGAAACACTTCAGGAGTCTATAACTAAGAGTAGTTTGTTGAAGTTTTTTATTAGCGACCGTATATTTATATGTATACAAAACAAGTTAATACTTTTTGTAGCAAATGGCAAATGCTTAATAAACGAGTTAATGGTAGGGCAATCAAATATTTCGGGTGAATTGTTGTGATCGTAAATAATGTTATTAGCCATTTTATGCAGTTAATTTATAAATAATTATTAAGGAAGGTAGGTACTTAAATCACTAATCTTACTTATGTTTAATAGCTAATGCTTCAATATCGGCTATGGAGCGTACTATAAAAGGTCTGCTGTTCTGGTCTTCGGTCTTCTTTACGTAAATAATTCCAGATTTGCACCATATGTATTTATAGGACTCCTTAAGCTTTTGCTGAGCATTGTATAGAAGGGTTTTTATGCGTGTTATCTCTCTGTGAATATTTCCTCGGGCTGAAAAACTTTCTGTATACGTACTTATGTTCTTCTTAGAATAAGTATGTAAAGGAATCCAATCTTTTTTCTACTTCAGAAATACCACAAATTTAACTTTTAACATTTTTCAATATACCTATCTTCTATTGAAAAAGTGTTCGGCTGATTATTATTTTTTAATATGTTTTTATATCCTTAAACACATAGCTTTGTTCAGTAAGCTATGTATTTATGACCATTATGTGCATTATGACCTTACGAGTCAACACTAACAGCGGCTATGTCACTTTAATTTCCGCATAGCATGCACACTGAAATCTTCTGACGACTCTAAAGACCAATTCTACTCCCAACTAGCTGAGACAAATTAGAAACGTCCGCAGCGGCGATCGTCTTTACATTCGTGGTGACTTCAACGCGCGGGTTGGACAGAATCACTCTGCTTGGCCGGAGTGTATTGGTTACTACGGCGTAGGCAACTTAAATGAAAACGGACAGCGTCTACTTGAACTTTGATCTGAACATTTGTTGTGTGTAACCAATACGTATTTTAAAGGCAAACTATCTCGCAGTCTCCTGGAAACACCCGCGCTCCGGTCACTGGCATCAGTTGGACCGTTGGACGTAATACTTACCAGAAAAAAGACCTCCGTGAAACTTTACACACGCGTACCTACCACAGTGCAGATTGCGACACCGACCGCTCCCTTGTGGTGACTCGTGTTGCCTTAACTCACAAAATGATCCACTTGTTACGAACACCTGGCAAGAGGAAAATCAACCTCCAAAATGCTAAAGTTAACGAGATGGTTCTGAAGTTTGAGAAAATGGCTCACGACGTGAATGCCGAATGGGACGCTAATACTCCCGAGCTAGAGAGGCTTTCGGCCACCAGAAAGTCAAATCTCAAGATTGGTTTGCTTTGCAGAGAACATCGAACACCTGCAACCCCTACTGGACTTGAAACGTAAAGCTGCTCTCGAATACCGTTTAAACCCCAGTCCGGAAACTGGTAAGAAGTTAAGTATCGCAAAAGCTGCACTGCAGCGCAGCTCACGCTACTATACTAACTCATACTGGACGGACCTATGCTGCAGCATTCAGGCGAGCGCGGATATAGGGAATATGTGGTATCTACGCAGGAATCAAAAAGACACTAGGCATGTATTCTGTGACTAGGCCCTGCTATTAAAAAGACAGCCCCTCTTAAGGATGGCATGGTTGTCACTGATAGCCAAAAGCAACTTGACCGTTGGGCCGAGCACTATGCTGGCCTTTACTCGCGTCCTGTGTACCTGCAGCCGGAGGCAGTACAGGGTATGCCTAAACTGGCTACATGGACCGAGTTAGACAATTTACCTTCCACGAAAACGGCGGCGGCGGCGAGAGGCGACGATTGCGGGGCGGCGAGCGGCAAGAGGCAAAAACAAATGTAGGAACGTATAGTCAATGGCACGAATCATGAAATTTTTTCGACGGAGTGGGGATAAGTTCGCGCATGTGCTCTTGTGAGCGACCAATAGCGCGCGCCCCTCTCCCGCCGCGCGCGCCCCTCACCGCAACGCATACCCAAAATACGCGTTCCGCGCAATCCCCACCCGATTTCATGATTCGTGCCACTGACTGTATACGAGGTATGCCACGCTTACCGCGGCAGCGGCGGTAGGTGACGATTGCGGGGCGGCGCGAATCGAGCGGCGCGCGGCGGCGGTGAGAGGGGCGGCAAGAGAACGAAACAAATGTACTGGCGAGTACTGTGGCGGCCACAATCCCGAGCGACGGTGAGAGGCGCGCGCGGCGGCAGCTATTGCACCGAGGAGCGTCAGATTCAAACGGTTTTGTTTATGCCGCGCGTAAATATGGAAATGGAGCAGTTTATCATTGAAATTTTGAGCTTTTGAGTGTATAATCGAATGTTTTTGTATTTGTACGTGGTGTACCTACTCATTATAAAGATTGTGAAATTCGCCAAATTCTTTAAATTTTTTGGGTACTTAAATCAACTTTTAAAAGTCTTTTAAAATAACTGTTCACTTGATATGTTAAGGTGTAAAGTCGAGTCGGGTGATGCCAATAGTAGTTATATGAATTTACTCAA
The DNA here is from genome assembly GCA_928269145.1 of Agriphila tristella. Classification (NCBI taxonomy): domain Eukaryota; kingdom Metazoa; phylum Arthropoda; class Insecta; order Lepidoptera; family Crambidae; genus Agriphila; species Agriphila tristella. The sequence continues at coordinate 2,705,021 of OV743447.1, read as the reverse complement.
AAATGCTTGTAATATGGTCATTATTTTGACAACCTTCTTTGAACTAAGCATAGACTTAGAAAATTTTTCGCTATGCTCAAGTAGACGGACAATGGTGCGAGTGAGAAACCGTTTCTTACGGCTTATGCGATGTGCGAGAAAGAGTTGAAGAAAAATGACAGCAGAACCTAGATTGACTTCATTTATCATCGTTTATCATCTTGGTGAAAAGCGTCCACACGATTATTTTGTTATTTTGATCGCGATCGGGTTGATTTGGCTCTTATAACTACATAAATCAATAATGGTGTCGTGTTCTGTGTTGAATTGTAATGTTACTTACGACAATAACCCAAAGAAATACTTATTTCACAGGTAAATATGATTGTACAAGTACCATTTTCATATTTTAGTTGAATATATTCCCAAACACACTAAGGCTGAAGTTCACCAACACTAAAACAGGCGATCAAGTTTTAACCGTCTGTTTTTGACGTTTTTATGTATAGAGAAAATGTCAAAATCAGATGGTTAAAAATTAATCGGCTGTTAAAGTAGTTGGTGAAATCAGGTCTTAGTTATATACTAATATGATGCTATTAAACGCCTATTTCCTAAATAAAGACTGATTTCTAAACATTACGTGTTAGATAAAAAGATATTATGTCCGCGAACTTGAGAAAATAAGGCGTAGTGATTGATCAAAAATTATCTATATCGACACTCATGTCGATGATTTCCAATATAACTTTTTTTGTGTTTGTGAACACTGATAGTTTTATTTAAAGCTGCTTTTAACCGACAGTTTTCAAATGGTAAATTATACCTACTTAAATACTAATTTAACAATATTTCCAGGTTTCCTGTAAATCCAGTGATTAAGTAAAACTGGATAAATGTCATAAATAAATCGGCATGGAGCCTGAAAGGAGACCTAAAGAAATTACTTAAATAAAATTGTTCAAAATCTTGTTTGTGTTTTATTTATTAGAGCAATAATACATTATGGTAATCGACAACCTAAAATGGACTTCAGTGCATCTCTGAAATTCACGCACACGTTTACAAATTAACAAACACAGGCTCATGTCACTTTTGGTTTCGCAGCCAAGCGAACTCTGTTCGTCTATTTCAGTGAATATTAAGTTTATGGAACAAAGTCGAGGTTGCCGCGCTCCTCCGATGGTGACGCAACAAAGTTGTATGGGATTTCATTATTGTCGAGTTTTAGCCACCAGCAATTTCCTTTGAAAATCCATTATTGTCGAGTTTTGTTTCAAACATAGTTTTTTGTAATTTTAATAATTTTTAACATTTTTGACATTTTGGACCAAGTCTTACAAGCCGAAAAGCCCGGCTTGACCTAACAATAACTTACTTACACTACTAATGAATCGTAATTAATAACAACAAAACAATATTATTAACGAATGTTAATTTTCAATAATCAATAACCACAAATTATTTTTTTACAACAACTGATCGATAGATAATGCAGGCCACACACCATCCAATCAATCGTCCAATCGGCATGAAACTACCGATTGGATCCAACCAAACTGACCGTGTGTGGCCGTGGCTGTGGCCGTGGATCGGTTGGACGATCGAACTGACGGAAAAATCAAAATGGCTGGATCATGCCGATTGGACGGTGTGTGTACTGAATGCAAATCCGTATATATTTCAAAATCCGGATTTTTAAGAACGGATATTGGTCAAATCCGGATTATCCGGATATTACGGATTTTCTATAAAAATATTTTCTTTTTTATAAAAATAAATCATTTCTGTCCATATAAGTTCACTAATGTGATGTCTCCTATATTTATGTAAGTTTCATTGAGAAAAGGACAATATTTATCAAATCCAATATTTTTTGTCATAAAATACTACAATATTATGATGTTACCTATTGCTCAAATGTAATTAAAATAGTCAGTGTATGATTTGTGTGCGATTTGCGAGTAGGTGACGTGAGCGATAGTTCACATGAGCGCTTTTACGACGTTTTTTCGCGCGATTTTTCTGAAGCTTTTAATAGAACACAATGTGACTGACTGTGGAACGGGATAAAAAATATCGCGCGGTAAAAAAAATCGCTCGTGCAAACACACAGTAGAGAAGTCATTATGTTCTATTTCAAAACGTTAGAAAAATTGCGCGTTATGACGTCGAAAAAGCGCTTAAACTAAAGATCATAGACCCTTTATAAAATTATACAAATGAACCTAACAAAAAGAAAAGAAATAAATTAAACAACATAATGTTGTTTAGTTTATGTGAATTTTAAATATACAAAGTTAAAGGTTATAAAGGGCTTTATCACATTAAGTCCCACATTAAATTCTGGGACTTAATGTGATAAAGCCCTGAGACTGCCTGAGAGATTAAGAGACGCACCTCCGTATTATCCACTCGTTCCTTAGGGGGTTAGGAGGAGTGTCACTCGCGCTCCATCCGGAAGACTATACGTCATCACGCCAACGGGAAGAAGAGACTCTACGCGCACCAGTGAAAACAACCAAGAAGTTCGCATAGAAGATGATGGCCATTTTACATTCTCCAGTCAACAAGAAGCAAGCGAGCCACACGCACTAATGGAAGTGATACGAAGATTAGATGCGCGCTCCGTACGATCACCAAGAAGAGAAGCGAAGCCAAAGCGAAGTGGAAGGTGGTCCAGGGGCCCCTATCGCGCAAGTGTCATCAGCATCGCACACATTGCTTCTTCTTTTTGGCACAAATTAAAACTAATCACAGAAAAGCAGATATATGTTATACCTATCTGTCAAATGAAGCAGAGAGCGATGCCAATGACACTTGCATGGTAGACCCACTGGTCTGGATAGACGCTGCAAGTACACTCCGAAATTGACGATGAAGAAGGAGAGTTGTATCGGCAGGAACACCAGAAGAGCTGGTTCAACCAAACGCCCTTTTTGGGACTTAATGTGCCAGGTGACAGACCTGAGACACGGCCTTAGCAAGACGTGTGAATGGCGTCATCTAGAAAATAGCATCTACCTACCGTCTAGCTAGTGCGAGAAACGAAGTGTTCCATTTATAGCAACTGAGTGAATAGCAATTGGGCGAATAACAACTAAAGTATTCCACTTAAAGCAAGTATCAATATTTTTTAAGTAATTTTGTTAAATATTGAAAGTTGATCTAGTGAAATACTTCAGTTGCTATTCGCCCAGTTGCTATTCGCTCGATTGCTCTATTCGTACGTGGAATACTTCCGAAAAACTTGCTCGTTTTATTTTTTTGTAACAATTTCTTATTATTCAAAAAATCCGAATTTGATTTTCAAATCCGGATTTGAAAGTCTAGTAAAAATGTGCGGATATCCGGATATTTCGGATAACGGATTATCCGGATTGCATTCCCTAGGTGTGTGGCAGTGGGCAATCGATCGTATGATTTTCTTAACCGACTTCAAAAAAGGAGGTTCTTTATTCGATTGTATTTATTTGTTTTATCATTGTTCGCGCGTATCTTCGATATTTATAGACTGATTTTGATGGTTTTTTTTTATTTTTTCTTTTAACCGATTTCAAAAAAGGTAGGTTCTCTGTTTGACCTGTAGCCGCGATTATCTCACGTTTGGCTGAACCAATTTTAATGCGGTTTTCAGAAAAGTATTTGTTGAATTTAGGAGAAGGCTTTAGTATTTTAACCGACTTCAAAAAAAGGAAGTTCTCAGTTTGACCTGTATATGTATGTTTGTCCGCGATTATCTCAAGTTTAGCTGAACCGATTTTGATGCGCTTACCAGAAAAGCATTTGTTACATTTAGGAAAAAGGTTTTGGTATTTTAACCGACTTCAAAAAAGAAGGAGGTTCTCTTTTGGATTGTATATATATATTTTATCATTGTTCGCGCGTATCTTCGATATGTATGGACCGATTTTGATGATTATTTTTTTATTTCAAAGAATTTTCTTGCGACATTATTTCTTTTTAAAATCGGTTCAGCAGTTCTCAATTCAAGTAATCCTGAAAATACTATGATTAACCTTGATGACTTTATTTATGAACCGAATTATACGATTTTTTGTTGGAAAATGGATAGACAGCGTGAATATGGAAATTGAGTTGAGTAATGACATTAGCATTTTGAAAATATATAGAGTTAAAAAATATTATACGCATAGCTACCAACAAAAAGCTGAAAATAAATAAGCTTTATAAAAAATAAAAATCTCTTTCAAAAACCTAAAAATAAAAACAAAAACTTTCAAATTAAAATAACAATGATGAAACATTTATTATATACAATCGAATTAAAAGAACCTCCTTCTTTTTTTGAAGTCGGTTTAGAAAATCATACGATCGATCGCCACTGCCGATTGGACAGTTAGAATTGATCGTGTGTGGTGTATATGGACGAGCTGCAGATTGGATCCAATCGGTAGTTTCATGCTTTTTCATGTTTCATTGGATGGTGTGTGGCCTGCATTAGAAAAAGTATTTTCTAATTACCTAGGGCAATACTGCTCATGGACTGGAAAAAATTACAAAATGCCATCAATGAACTTGATGACCACAATAAAACGTAAGTATTTATTATGTTATTTTACTTACATCATTATATAATATTACACTGCTATTAGTTACACCGGGTGAGTGGTAGATCGGTACCTAGACCGTTTTTGTCGTCCGAGGCTCTTGTGAACCTGTTTGTATAGGAGGGAAAAGGAAGAGTGTTTGGTTCTATGTATACAAAAAATAATGTTATTATTGTTTTGATTTAAATGCTATTGTTGCTCAAATAAAATTCTTATGGCATTTCTCTTTTCTAACAGTTGCCGTTAGGGAGACATTCCCTAATATTACAGACGATAGCTTCGAGCGTCACGTTATGGTGTGGTTATCCAGCACGCCGGTACGAGACTGAAGCGCGAAAATTAGTCGCTGATTTATACTCCAAATACGATTAGATCGTACGTGTACCTACGACTATAATACGGGATTATAATTCAGAGAAAACACCGTTGATATTTACAAAGTCCTTTTTATTTTTCACTCTCGTTTTACATTAAAAATCATAAAAGAAACTGTCTTAAATCAGGAACTAATTCTAGGAAAACTCCAATGTAACACTATTTTAGTCTTCGTCCTATCTAGTGATGGGCCAACTCGAGTTCCAACCCGGGTTGACTCGAGTTGCATTTGTATCGGGTCAACTCGAGTCAGCCCGTTAAGAACTCGAGTCAGCCCGTTAAAAACTCGTGTTGTGTACCTTCGCTTCCGCCGCCATGCTCAGCCCGGCCCAGCGGCGGAGTTGGCCGATCTAATCCGAGTTTACCCGTAGCACCCGAAATTATGTTTTCTTACTACCGGCGAATTTTTATATTTTACTGTTTACTTGTTTTGTTTCTTTTAATGTTCGGTTTTTATAAGCTCTTTTTACTTCGTAATTGTGTTGAGAGTGTGTTTTGAGTCGTGTTCAACTTTGAGACATTGTCACCCAGTCGGAAAAAGAAACCCAACCTAACCTACTTTATAGCTAGTATCTAATCTATGAACAAAAATGTAAAGGTCTCCACAGTTGCTGACCATCTGTGGTCGGTTCCGAACCGATTAGGCAACTCAGTCTGACTCGCTGACAGCTACGGAAATTCGCGTAACTCAGTTTCAATTCAACTCGAGTTAGCCGACCCGAGTTGGCTAACGGGTCAACCCGCTAGCCAAATCGGGTCGGCTAACTCGAGTTGAATTGAAACCGAGTTAGGCGAATTTCCGAGTTGGCTCGCGGGTCGTAGCGGGTTGACCCGCGAGCTAACTCGGGTTGGCTAACTCGAGTTGAAACCGAGTTACGCGAATTTTGAAACGGGTTGACTCGAGTTGGAAATAAACCGAGTTGGCCCATCGCTAGTCCTATCACTTCGACGATCCGGAACAGAATGACCCAGTCAGCCTCGATTTCTCATATTTATGCACTATTTTCCCGCCATTTTACCCAACGTTCGCGCCATTTGTCACAATAGTTTAAACGCTCGTTGGTTCATTCACCCGGTAGTCAAAAAACTACTAATAACATCAAAATTTAGCGTTAAAAGGAAATAACCCACAGGAAATTAATGAAAAATTTAATTAAAATAAATATAAACCTAACACTCGACCATCCTGATAGCGTGTAATGACCCCATACACGTATCCTGTGATAACCTAACACTAGGCTGACCAAGACATTCTATTCTTCATACAATAAACAAAAATATAACAACATGTCTGATGTTAAATGGTGCCACGGTAAAGTATAGTATTACTTATACTGTAATTGTATTGTTATTGTATTTTATTAATTAAAATATACAATACTAGCATAGATTAAGGTAATGTTACTAACAAAATATGGACTAATGTCTGAAATAAATAAATTATTATTATTATTATGTTTTTTCTTTTCTTTTTCTCAGCTTATGATTATTATTATTATTAATGATCTACTTATACAAATGTGTTCTTACATTAAAATTTTACTACTTTACGAGCAAATCTGGTCTCGTTACATGATGTCAACTGTTCAACAAGCAAACCTGTTCCTGCATCACAGTGACATTGGCGAGCAAATCTGGTCTCGCTTCTTTTTACTGTTCAGCAAGCAAACCTGTTCCTGCTTCACAAAAACTAATCGGCGAGCAAATCTGGTCTCGCTATAAATGTTTACTGTTCAGCAAGCAAATCTGTTCCTGCTTCACAGTCATAAAGTACTCGGCGAGCAAATCTGGTCTCGCTATTATTATTATTATTTTTTGTTCAGCAAGCAAATCTGTTCCTGCTTCACAGACACTACTCGGCAAGCAAACCTGGTCTCGCTACAAATTTACTTTCAATAGGATTATAGAAGTGCTAATTAGTGCTAAGTGCTAATTTCAAAACAACTCTAACTTAAAATTACTCATTATGATAATAAAAATAAAATTGATATTATGATTAAACATATATACTTATCACTTTTAAATCATAATCTTATTATTTTAAGGAAAGTGACTAAAGCTAGTACGAGTATAATACATTATTTGCACCAAAATATTTAATATTATAAATCACGTTATGAAAACTTTCGGTGAATAAAAAGTAAATGTACAAATTATAATTATTATAGTTTTTATATACTTAATATAAAAAATACGACATTTTAACACTAATAGTAATAAAGCAAAAGAGAAATTTACATTTAATTATTTACATTTTGCCGAGCTGTCCATTCCATCATCCTCATCGGTATCGGTGTCATTAACTTGTAGTGCAGCAACATGAATCCAAGGTTTCATACGATCTGCCGCTACAATAGAACCTCGCTTATTTTTCATGTTACCAAACCCTGATATAGATTGAATCTTATAGCGATCATTGCCCAAAACCTTAACTACACGGAAAGGACCTGAAAAAGGGGGGAGTAATTTCTTACTTTTACCGTCATTCTTAAATACCGTTTCGGTAACTTTAACTAAATCTCCCCCTGCATACAGTTGTGCCGGTCGCCTACTCTTATCGTAAAAGGCCTTTTGTTTCAATTGTTCCCTGTCAATTTTAGTTTTCACTTCCTTTCTAATGGTGTCAATTTCTTCCCCAACACGAGCCTCCTGCGAGACTTCTTCTAAAGAAGGATTTAAATCACTGTTCATAGTTATTCCAAACATTACTTCGGATGGCGTTCTACCGGTAGTCTTATGTAAAGTGTTATTCATACCCCACTGAATTTTTCCTACCTGGTTATCCCATTCTTTTTCGTTATTATTTAGATTTTGTGCCGTTAACTAACTGAGGATAGTGCGATTGTAACGCTCTACCTGCCCATTTGATTTTGGACTAGCTACTGCGTTGAGGATATGTTTTATTCCCTTATCAAGGCAATATTTTCTAAAAGAATGTGAAGTGAAACAACTTCCACGATCAGTTATAAGACGTGTAGGCGTCCTAAAAGTATAGAAAATATCATTCAAGACTTTTATTACATTTATAGTTTTTGTATTTCTTACAGGTCTTATAAATACGAATTTTGTAAAAGCGTCAACTATTACTAACAGATAAGAATTCCCCTTATTAGACCTAACAAATGGGCCAAGGTGGTCAGCGTGCAGTGTATGGAAAGGTACTTCAACTTTTGCTATGGGGTGTAATAATCCTTCGCGAGAATTACTGTTCTGCTTAGCATATGCACATTCGATACAAGCTGTTACGTATTTCTTTACAAAGCGTGACATTTTCGGAAACCAGTACTGTTTCTTTATCTTGTCTAAAGTCTTTTCTACCCCAAAGTGTCCAATATCATCATGGTTCATTTTGCATACTTGCCACCTTGCCCCCTTTGGAACTACCCAACGAAGATCATCCTTATTACCGTCGACACATTTGTATAATTTGTTATCTTTGATAACATAATTTTCTTTGATGTGTCGAAGGTCCTTCGGATCCAAGTCATTAAGGAGAATCTCCCGAGTTCTGGCCAATTCTGTGTCTCCAAGTTGGAGGGTGAGTAACCAATCGTCATTACTAATGTTCATGACTGTAGGGAAAAAATCCGTTTGGATTTCAGTATCGGGAATTGGGTTACGTGACAAGGCGTCAACGTGCTGCATTTTGTTCCCAGCCTTATACTCGATTGTGCATTGGAATTCTTGTAACATTAACCACCACCTAGCTATTCGAGGGATAAGATCCTTTTTTGAGAATGTTGATCGAAGGGCACTGCAATCAGTTACGATTTTGAATTTCTTGCCTAAAAGGTATATTCGGAACTTTTTTAAAGAGCATACTACGGCTAATGTTTCCAGTTCGTATGAATGAAAGTTCTTTTCTTCCGGGGATGTTTGGCGACTGTAGTAAGCAATAGGCTTTAAATCGTTTGTTCCTAATGTTTTTTGTAAAAGTATACCTCCAATGCCGTTCCTACTGGCGTCGGTATGTAACTCGAATTCCGCATTTTGATCATAAATAGCTAACACGGGCCTATTTAATAATCGTGATTTAAGGGTTATAAAAGCTTCTTGTTGGGAATCTGACCATTCCCATTTTGCATCCTTCTTTAATAATTTTGTGAGAGGATAAGCTACCTGTGCAAAACCTTGAATGAATTTACGGAAAAATCCCACTAAACCCAAGAACTGTCTCACTTTGTGAACATCAGTCGGTTGTGGGAAATCCTGAACACACAAAATTTTCTTTTGCCCTGGTTTGACTCCGTCCGCACTTATCTCGTATCCCAGATAATCTATTTTGTCTTGGAGAAAATTGCACTTTGACAAATTAAGTGTTAATTTGGATTTTTCGATTAACTGTAATATTTCTTCTAATCTATCTAAACATTCAGCAGGATTTTTACCGAAAATAAGAAGATCGTCGATGTAAACCATTGCTTTAGTGAACCTGGCAGATCCCAAAATCCGGTTCATCGTGCGCTGAAAAACAGCTGGCGCATTTGCCAAACCAAACGGCATTCGGTTGAATTCGAATTGTCCGTCTGGAGTGACAAATGAAGTCAGCTGTTTGCTGCTTTCGGCTATGGGTACCTGGTAATACCCAGATGCCAAATCTAATGAGATAAAATAAGCCTGTCCCGTCAAACGTGCTATCTCGTCTTCTATTATTGGCATCGGGTATCTTTCTTTTATAGTTACAGAATTCAATTTCCTATAATCTACACACATTCGTAAACTACCGTCCGGTTTTCGTACTAAAATTATAGGGCTAGCATATTCGGATACGGATTCCCTTATTATTCCCGCAGCCATCATGTCCTCTACCATGTTACGTACTTTTTCTCTCTCATGGTGAGACAACCTATATGGTCTACAAGCTATAGGACGTTGATCACTAAGTTCAATATTCATTTCGGTTACACTAGTGCAACCTAACTGTCCTAAGTTGGAAGCAAAACAGTGTTTATATTCATTCAACAACTTGAGGAGTCTTAATTTGTAGTCTGCCGAGACTGTTTCACCTATGCGAATCATTGAATCCGTTATTTCCCCCGAATCTTTTTGTTCAAATACCATTGTAGGACTATTTATCACTCTTTTAACTAAACCTACAACTTCAGCTCGGCACAACACAACATTTTCCACTATTAAACAGGGAATAGAAGTTAAAGTAATGGTTATATTAACTAAACCCTTTGTCACCTGGTACAACCCACCACGTATAATAAATTGCTGCCCAGGTTTTCCTATGAGCCTATCCTTTACTATTATACTCCCACTAAAATCCCTGTCCGTCTGAGCCCTAATAGTCGCGGATCCGTACAACTCTAAATCTTTCTGAACACAGATCTTAATGGCCTTATCGGAGTTATATTCAACTTGAGGCATTTCATCGCTAATTTTGAGAAAACGCAATTGCGAGACATCTTTGTACACTAGAATATGCGGTAATTCCGTAAAGGTCTGTCCTATTAGAGCGGTTTTTTCCAAAAGGACATCTTCTACTATCTTACAGGGAACTTTAGCTTTAACGCCATCTATTTCAATATCTACGTCTGCACTACCTAAAGACTTAACCAATCCATTACCAAAACCTTTCATTGTCGTTTCTACTTGGTCATGTGTTAACCCTAAAGAAACAGCAAAAGATTTTTTTATTAAAGTTACTTCACTACCAAAGTCAATAAATACGTCTATAGTCAAGCCATTAATTTTGGCAAGTTTCATATATTTTGAATTTAGGCCTGAGCTGGATATACACATAGCCTTATGAACGTTTTCAGGATTAACTTTGTTTTCATAATATTTCAAATTGGCTAAACAATAATAATTTACACTTAAATATAAGTAAAACTAAATATATAAATTTTTACAACACTAAACCAAAATCAAATAATTTAACTGTACTTATAAATGATGAACCTATTATGGAATCTGAATCTCTCACTTTTTTGGGAATAGAGATTGACAGTCGATGTTCGTGGAAAAATCATGTGCAAAAAATCTGCAAAAACATAAATAGATTTGCATATGCTTTATGGCGCTTAACTACTCAAGTTAATAAAAAAGCTGCTTTAATGGCCTATCATGGATATGTCGCATCGAATCTTAAATATGGTATACTCTTGTGGGGTAACTCAGTTGATGTAAAAAAAGCTTTCATATCACAGAAACAATGCGTCCGAGCTATATGCAACGTCCCTCCAATGACGTCATGCAGGGAATTATTTCCGGAACTGAATTTACTCACCCTCCCCTCTATCTATATATTAGAATGTTGCATTTTTGTTAAAACACACCCTCATATTTTCAATTTCAAAAATACAAACAACTGTAGATTAGCAAGACACCATGGAAAGCTGATGATACCCAAAACGCATTCAAAGTATTATAGAAGGAATTGTTATCCTAACTGCATAAAAATCTATAATAAGCTGCCGAAGTCCGTAAAGGAGCTTAGTTTACCTTCATTAAAGAAAAAAATACAAACATGGTTAATAAATAAATGTTTCTACACAATTGAAGAATTTCTAAATTCAAAAATTGACTTAAAATGATATTTTTTTTTACTTGAGTCACATGTAATGTTAATTTAATTTTTATTACTTCTTAATCTAAACTGACATTTCACATGCCCTTTGTAGGGCAAGGCAGAGAACCGGAATTGTAATCAATAACAACTGTATGCACTCTGTTTTGTGTGAATAAAGCGATTTGATTTGATTTGATTTGATTTCAGTTCGTTTGAAACAGCTGTCAGACTTATGACCTACCTTGTTACAGTTACCACATTTAACTAGGGCTTTAGAACAATTTGAGAAATGATGGCCCTTCTCCTTACAATTATAACAAAATATGACTGATACTGGTTTGTGTTTAGTTGAATTAAACTGATTAGAGTTTTCAGACCAGTTTCTATTTCTAACTTGCCCACGATCTACGAATGTATTAGAATCCTTATGACTCATTAAGAACTGTAATAACTCGTCAGGATTTGAGCAGCGTAAAGCTAACGCACCAGACTTCATAGTCCTATCACCGATACCATGAATGATGCAATCGACAGCCCGTTTACCATCAATTTTGCATTGATTGAGAAGTGACAACTTTTCATAAAAATAAACCTCTATAGGTTCATTGAATTTTGTCTTTCTTTTAAGCATTTCTTCTAAGAGTTGGCCATAATTTTGTTCACTAGGAAAAGCACTTAACAATTTATTTTGCCATTCTTGCCATGAATATAAAATTGTTTCTAAACTTTCATACCAAATTTTGGCCAACCCTTTTAATTTTTGCATAGCATAGTGTATAGTAGTTTTATCATCCCAGCCGTATACAGACGCGCATTCGTTTACCTTTTTCAGCCAGGTGTGAGTGCGTTGAGTTTTAGAAGAGGGATCAAAATCAGGAAGAATGTTTTGAGGGTCTTTAGTTTGAGCATGAGACGGCTGAGATGGTAAACTACCCTTAATGGAATTAACAATTTGTATGACATCTTTAGCAGAGAAATTAGGGCTTCGTGACCTTGTGCGATGATCTGTGTTGTCTTGTCCCTCGGGCCTGCGACTGCGAAGACGACTTCGTGATCTTGATGTTGTGTTAGATCGGGGCTTTGTAGAACGCGAACGTGCTCTGCTTTCCCGATCTTGCTGCATCTCCCTTTCTAGAACTTTCAGGCGTGTGCGTAAACTTTCCAGCTCTCTGTCGCAGTTTCTCGTCTCGGCATTCTCCGTAGTTTGGCGAGAACCCGTACGCTCTGGCGTCCTTAACCGCCGTGGCGTTCGTCCTCGCTCTGAAGAGTTGCCTTCCATTGCCCTGGAACTCGACAGAAAAACATTGTATTAGATTATGTGTAATTAAATGAAAATATTAGTAATTTGGTGTAATTTAAGCCCCTTCGAATTTAACCAATAACACCCCCGCCTGTAGGCTATTGCATTGTCAAAGAGTAGCCTCAACCTAATGCGAAGTCCACAACCAACGGGTGACATTCGGTTATCGGACACCACTAATAAAATATGAAATTAAATTATTAACATCCCACCACAACACTATTAAATTATTAACACACTTATAAGATTACATTATTTTAATTAAAAGGTATGTTGCCACTGATCGTCAAGGCGACACTGCAGAAGAGTAGCCTCTGCCAAGTATACCACCATTCACAATCAGTACACCGAAATTATTTTCTCGGTAATATACAATGTGGCAAATCAGGTAAAAGTATTATCGAGTACTTCAGAAAATGTGAAATTATTAGTCGTGTGATGAAACACTGCCGAATAGTAGCCTCGCCCACGTGTTAGCCCCACAGAAAACGACTGCCACAGTGTTGTTTAACGAGTATAACATCAAAGAGTAGCCTTGATCAGATTTACCCGAAAAACACACCAAGGCATTGTTATCCTGTGTCACTGTCAGATGGTAGCCCTGTCTATGTGACACAGGCAACATCGATAAATCAAGGCGGAAACACCACCCCGTCGTGCCATGTTATGTCGCGACAGAACACAACACGACAGAACAGTGCGTCCTTTTGTCCTCCGGAAACTCGTACAACATAGACCCATACCACAGAATACATAGTACAACAGAAGCCGCATTTCGCAACATAATTTAATTAAATAACGACTCTTGCTGCGACTCAATAAGGCGCAATTCAGATCGCACACCGCTACAGCGGCTACAGTTATATTCACCTAGAAGTTTTCTCTCTTTCTATCGCGTAGCTCTCATCTCTTCTGACGCCGTTAGGGTTGTCGTCTTTTAAATGAACTGCGTAGCATTATATCATAAAAGGAAAGCGATTTTACGTACTATGGTTAAAGAAAATCTTACAATAATATTCGAATATTTCTATAATATTCAATAATCTAATTAGGTACCTACCTAGTTAGATAGGTAGGTACTTAGTTGTTTATCGTTACTTGTCCTATTTCGTTACCTATACACCGTCATTTTGTAGTGGTTTTAATTAACTTAAGGGTGTGTTCTACCAATGAAACTAAACATTTTTGCCCAAGAAACATGGGTCGAAAAACGACAAAAAAATTTGGGTCTCCCATACTAATTAGACAGCTAAAACATTTTATTAGTATGGGAAAGTCTTTCTATGTCGTTTTTCGACCCATGTTTCTTGGGCAAAAATGTTTAGTTCCATTAGTAGAACACTCCCTTAAGTTAATTAAAACGACTACAAAATGACGGTGTATAGTAAACAGTTCTTGTTTCTTGTGTCATACCTACAACACCTTTCACAAATTATGCTTTCTTACGAAGTCAAATAATTGTCATTAATAATTTATTACGTAGGTAAGTAAGTAGGTACACACGACGGCACTTTAGACTATACATATAGGTACATGTAGACCTTGAGACCGCCTTTATGCCCTACGACCTACGTAGTAAAAGCTGTTTTTGCAGTTTAACTGTATGACCTGTAGTGTGAACCTACCTATTCTGTAAATTCGCGCGCGTCTCTCGCTCGGTCGATTGCGCTCGCGCGATTTGGCCAGGCGTCAACATGGTCCAATCGGTTTTGATCCAATCAAAAAGAAAAAAACAGCTTCAATATAAATAAAATAATATTCATATCACCAATTCGCTAAAATGTTTTTGATTTTATTTTTTAGGGTTTTGAAGGAGATTTTTCTTTTTTAAAGCTTATTTATTTTCAACTTTTTTATGGTACCTACCTATGTACCTACTACCTAGGCGTGTAATATTTTCTTAACTTTATATATTTTCAAAATGCCCACAACTCAATTTCCAAATCCACGCTCTTTCTATTCATTTTCCAACAAAGAAATCACTTAATTCGGTTAATAAACAGTCATCAACTTAGTTAACCCATAGGTAATCCTTGTATTTTCAAGATTACTTCAACTGAAAACTGCTGAATCGATTTAATCCCACAGCACAGTCGATTTTAAGATTATTAATAAGAGAATTGACCTCGTCACAATCAGTGGGTAACAATACAAAAGAGTTAGAGCTACGACTACAACGGGTTGGCATGGTTGTACCAGAGTTATTAATAATTTTTTCAGCTAGTTTTTTGCCTACGTTAGCGAAGAATGAGTTCACATTATTAACTGACTGCAATGGATCATTTTTACAAAGTAAGTCAGAGGAACTTTCTTTCGGTTTTTTTGTATAAGTAATCTCTTTTATAGTATTCCAAATTTTTTTATTGTTATTTTTAGCATTTTGTATCTGTTGTTTATCATAGTCTCTTTTCACTTTTTTTAGGATACTAGAGCAGAAATTTCTGTATCGCTTGTAGGTAACTCTTAGGACATCGTTATTCGGTTCTTTTATCATTTTTTTGAATAAATTGTTTCTGTTACGCAAACATTTGTAAAGCCCTGGTGTAATCCAGGGTTTCTTAATTCTTTTAGATTTCGGGATAGACACAGATTTAGTATTCAATAAAATTAAGTTACGTAGAGTCTCTATGAAGAAGTTAGTTGCAGCATTAGCATCACTCATTAAATACATAGGGGTAAAATATGTCTCTTTCAATGCCTTACCTAGGCCGATTTTATCTAAGAAGGTTCTTTTCTTAATCGTTTTCATTCTAATTTTTGCTGATAAATAGAGTGCAACACTTTCATGGTCAGTGATACATGTTTGAAGTACAAGACATCGTGCTGATGACCTAGACTTCAACATTACATGATCCAAACATGTCTTATTATGGGTTGGTATAGTGTGACCAGGTAAGATCCCATGAAATGCTAACATATCTAGATAAGGAGCCTTCCTATTATCCAAACTATCATTTAAAATATCTATATTTATATCGCCAACTATGATAATATTTTGTATATATGCGTATTTTTGCAAGGTATCATTTAATGAATTTATAAAATTATCAGTATTTCTACAACCTGAAGGTCGATATATTGCTAAAATTATGGTGTTAGAGTTGATTTTTATAGTTAAGCAATTAGAGTCTAAAACAAGTTCTTCTTCTACGATTATGTTCAGTACATCCCTGAAATAAACGACTACGCCCTCATTTTGTGTGAAGTTGCGTGTGGTTGCAATTTGGTTGTAGCCTTCTATAGTAGGCAAATTTGCAGTACATGGTAGCCAGCATTCCGTTAAAATAATGCAATCCCAGTTCACGTTACAATTACAAAGAACAGCTAAGAGACCATCTATATTACATTTAATACTTCTGATATTCTGGTGCAATAATTTTAGACATTCGCCCGAATCTAGTAGAAGAGACTGACAACTATCTATATCGGATTTTAAAGATTCAGCCACAGAGTACGAATCAAGATCACTTTGAATTTCACTTATATTATCGAATGGTACAGTCTGAAAATACTACATGTTCCAAAGTTATGGTGAACCTTAAATTTTTATATTTAGATAGAAAAGAGATACTATTCTCATACAAAAAAATATATCTACGGCAATAATTGCACAAATGATAGAAAACCTTGTATACCTACAATTTTATGTGTTGACAGTTTAGTTACAGTTAATGAGCGATTCTTTTGGAAAGGTGTATGGAAAGTGTAAGTGAGTAAGTGTGTAAGTGTGTGTAAATGTGTTACAAAAATAATATTTTTATATTGTTTTAGGAATTCACGGAAAATAACATAATATAATGTGTAGATGTATCATTTATAAAAACTTTGAAACAATTAACATACGGATTTAATGGCATGCAAGTATTTATATTAATATTAATGCGAGAATATTTAGGCGTTAAAATCCATATAATGGACAAAAATGAAAAATAAAAACAATAAAAATTAACTAAACAAAAATAAAACATGCCAAAAAATAGTCACGCAGGAATAGGTTGCTTCTTTAGCTCAATAAGCGTAGATTCTTCATTAACTAGAATATGTGGTGAACCTCCACTCTTCCGTAAAAATATTTTCCCATATGATGTCTAGCAGAAGGTGTATCCAAAAGTTTTAGCAAAGTCACGCGCTAGAAAAAATAAGCGCCTTCCTTTTGGAGTAAGACATTCAGAGATGAATATCGGTTTGTGTGGGTTCGCCATTCCAATCAATCCCGTGTTTATTTTGTCTACTTTCTCTTTTAGGCTGAGTCTTTTAAAACCTTTAATTATATTTTCCTTTGTAATAACCGACGTGAAGTCAACCACTATTGATGAGATGACGTCATGTTTAGCGCCAGGGCGAGGTTTTGGGCTGGTACGATAGATATCTTTTATTTCGGAAGTTTGAACTTGAATGTTTAAAGATTTGCAAATAGTTTTATTCAGCTCGCATAAGTCCTGCTTAGACTCATTTTGCTGTTTCGGGATATTCCTAATTTCCAGTTTCGTCGAACACGATTGCCTTTCGAAATTTTCTATTTGACGTTCCAGTAGCTTAATATACGTTCCCTGTTCTTTACGTTCCTGTTTTAGGCACTCTAGTTCCTTTTGGATGTCATCATATTTTTGCGACAGGGTCTCCATAGCTGTGGTAATATGGCCGTTTTGAGTTTTTATATCCATTAATGAGGATTCCAAATTTTTCAATTGATTATTTTGTGTAGAAACAAATTTATCAAACATTCCGCGCATTTCTTCCATGAAAATTTGCAATTAATTTTCCCGCTTTCGTTTAACACGGCCCGTAGTATTTCTTTGTGGGTCGGATCCATAACCAGTAATACTTTCCTTCCGAGTCCGTCTCTGACAAAGTAATTGTTTTTTTTTGGCGGACTGTGCCTTAGCGGCATTACAAAGCTTAGTAAGTGCCAGGCGGTAGTATGTATGCCTATATGTAGTACCAGGCGCACGGCCAAATACGAGTTACCTCCTCCAGTTGCCAGGTAGCGTAGCGGCGGTCAGTGGTTGGCGGCGGGGCGGCGTGCGGGGTGGCAGGATCGGTGGTAGGGCTGCTTGCTGTGGTGGGATGCGCGCGTATTGGACACGCGCGGGGGACGCCCCAGCGCGCTGATAGCAGGCAGCAATGAGTGGGGTCCAAGCCGTATGCGTCACTCACACGATCGACACGGCGCGGCGGCGCTTAAGAGCGATCTCCTTACAGTTATGCGGTCCTATTTTTACGATGACTTTTAAAGCGCAAAAATTCTAAATTAATTTAATTTAAAAACATATAGCGGTTAACTAAAAACACGACTGAGCTCCTCAGTTGCCCGGGGGGGAGAGGAATTTATCGAAATTGTAACGTAAGCCGATCTGGGCGCGTCCAATAATGTACTCTATGGACGCGTCCGAAGACATACTTTTCGTTGCGTCGCGTCACGTGGCATCGCGTCGCAAGGCGTGGATACACGTGGATGTAATGTAGCTTTAAACAACTAGCCACCATGTAAAATGTATGGGTTCTGATAGGCCCAGATCGGCGTACGTGGCCCACGTGTGCCAAATGTAGTGCCCACTTCAATGTTGGTAAAATTTCTTCTCATTTCCCATATAAAATCTACATATTTTTGATGTTACTTGTAGTTTTGGAGCCAGCACGAGAGACAATTCTATCTAAAGAGGAACAATTACAACAAATGCTGGAGCGATCGGAGTCACTAAACTATCAAAACTCACCGTTTAAATGTGATTTGTGCGACAAAGGATTTATGGACACAAAGGCATTTAAAAGCCATCACGAAGAACATGATGACGTAAGTCCTTATGTTATTAACTAGATTTTTAGAAAATAGCAGTACAAGACCTTGATGAAGGCTCAATTACATTACACAATTTTAAGCACGCGATTTCAAGACTAAGCATGGTGTAAACGGACTAAGACAGTAAGAATCTTAAAATCGTGCGGCCTAGCCCGCTCGGTAATAAGATTCTTAAAATTGTGTCGTCTAAATGCACGCACGATTTCAAGACACTCTAACTGTACCTACGACGGCACGTCAGACGTAACAGTTGTACTACAAAAACCAACTTTATACCTAAGGCATAAAGGCGTTCTCAAGGTCAACGTGTAGAGGTAATGTGACAGACAGAGACAGACTCTGTCTGACTCGCGACAGATAGACGATACTGCCACAGTACAAGATAAGTTCAAAAAGGAATGTTGGTTTTCTAACACGTTTTCATATGGACGTTTTCTTGTTTATTTATTTATTTATACTATTAATATTTATAAGTAGGTTCGTTTATTTGTTTATCCGTAATTTTAGAAAAGAGTATTTTATACTAGGTAAGTACCTACCTACCTAGCTTCCCGATGAGCTAGAGACTTGAAACTTATAGGTAGGTAGGTTGTTTTTAACACGCTTTTATTAGGTTGCTTTCTTGTTTGCTTGTGTGTTTGTTTGTTTGTTTCTCCACAAAGTTTGCGAACAATTCAAACTAGCTTTCGGATGAGCTAGAGACTTGAAACTTTGAACATAGGTCAGAAATAGAAGGCAATGCAATATTATGGTATCATTGGGCTGATCTGATGATGGAGCCGGAAGAAGGCCACAGGAACTCTATAATGGAACCATACAACCCCATCGTGCTTGGGCTCGTTAGAATCGTCTTGATGAGTACTTTAAAGGGAGATGAGGTCCAGGCTCTGATGATTTAGCTGGAAGGCCATGCCATAGGAACTTAATATTGAAATCGTGCAACCCCATTGAATTTGGGCTCCTTTGAATCGTCTTGACGAGTGCTTTGTTGGGAAATAGTGTCCAGGGTCTGATGATGGAGCCGGAAGAAGGACACTGGAACTCTTTAATAAAACCACGCTACCCCATTGAGTTTAGGCTCGTTTGAATTTTCTTGGCGAGTACTCTAATGGGAAATAGTGTCCAAGGATCTGATGATGGAGCCGAAAGAAGGCCATAGGAACTCTATAATAAAACCATGCAACCCCATCGAGTTTGGGCTCGTTTGAATCGTCTTGACGAGTACTTTGTTGGGAAATTTTGTAACGTATAATAACGCGATATCAAGGTAGGTCGATACGTGCGCGACCGACAACAACGACGATGTGCACCTTCTGAGCCGGACGCCGTGGGCGGGCGTGGCGCGGGGTGGGTCACGCCGAGAGGCGGGCGGGTCACGCCGAGGGGCGGGCGGGTTCCGCTGCCGCGGCACGCGCGCGAGCCGTCGCGTTCGCGTTGGTGTGCGGTGCGGTGCGGTGCGGCGTGTGTGTCCGTCGAGTTATTCATAAGAGCGACAGTCTTGTTTTGTTTGTTGCGATTCTTGCAATTTGCATTAAGTAAGTACCTACACATTAGAGGTTTTTATCTACTTAAATAAAATGATACTAGGTAAATATACCTACTACTACTTCATACCTACTAGGTAAAATATTTCTATTCGTGAGCCTTTCGAATTTTCAACCTAGTCAGATATTAATGTTATGTAGGTTTCTAATAGGTAGATCTATAATAGTTGAAAAAAATGATTGATTAATATAATATAAGTAAGGAGATAGGTACCTAAAATTTTATTTGACACGACGACTGCAAATTGAATATATTTATAATTAACCTCTTAACAAACAATGATTAAAGAAAAGGAATTTGGTATTAGGTAGGTGCTTAAAGAACTAAAACAAATACAAAAACTACAATGTAAATAACTCCAATACTACGTTGATTGAAAAAGACATTAGAGACTTACTGCCTTCTCTTTTACTATGACAGTAAGCACGGCCGAGCGTGCTTGAAATTGTGTGGTGTAAATGCGCGCATTCTTAGTCGTTTTCAAGACAGTCTTAAAATCGCTTGCTTAAAATTGTATAGTGTAATTGAGCCTTTAGTGATATTGCTGTTCCGATTTCATAGTTGTTAGTTTCTTGTACCCTCCGCCTGTTCCTCTCCAAGTTCTGTAACCGTAACCAAATCCGATATACATTTCCGGATAGGGGCGGAGTATATGGGACCCGATATGACAGGTTGTTCTGCCCGACCGAGCCGACACACTAGCCGCGTGCGTGCGCCACTTGCATGTTGGTTTATTATTTTTACTGTGTTTTGCTTTCAAAATTATTGAAAATCTAATATCCGTACCTAACCGTGCATAGTGTGCATCCTGTAGCTGGCTATGATGTCGCGAAGTCTCTTCTCTTCTTCCTCCCACTTCCGTTCCGGTTCTTCCTCTTCCAGAACTTGCGATCCCTCCGTCGACGGGCTGTCGAACTGGCTCATCGGTGTGGAAGTGGTCGGTCCCTTGTAGAGCTCGCCTGCTCCATTCGATAAAGTGGTCTTGTTGTTGTTCATCGCCATCCCCTCGGTTGAATGTGCACTCGTAGCGCGCGCGTTGTTCCCGCCGATCGTCGGTTTGTGCGAGGAACAGTTTGAGTGCGCGCAGTGTCATTCGCGTTGGTTGTGCGAGCCGCGAACAAGCACCTACTCGTACGGTACTGGAGCGGCTCCATGGCGTGCGCGCGTAGACTGCCGGGAACAGACGTTCGCAGTTGAAGCGCGCAGCGTGCGCGGAGGCCGGCCACATTATACTAGTGGCGCACTGCATGCGGCGCTGCACGCCATCTGTGCCGGGCTTGGGGTACTACTCACTACTAGCTATTGTTGATCTATCGTTTAAATACTACCTTTTGCTTGCTAATCTGTATTTCTGATCTATTCACAGGCGCTGCACTTACCCAAGAAACGTAAACCGGATAATGAAACTAAACAGCAAATACTGAAAAGTCAAGCATATCTAAGAAAACTCGAAAAGTGTGAGGGAATTAAGGCTGAGAACGAAAATACTAGGAAAATACCTGACTTTAAAATAAGCGGTAAAGAATTTAAAAGTCCTTTTATCATATTAAATCGTGTTAATACTCCTATTAAAACAATAATACCGAACAATGTAACAACCACTACCAATGTTGATAGTAACATAAAGAATTCTAAAACTAAAGAAAATAGCAATGAACAGGTTACAGCTCCAAATATTATTTTTATATGCGATGTATGCAAAAAAGAATATCTCTGCAAAAGCTTCTTAAAAAAACATATTAAGAAATGGCACATAATTGGAATTGAACAAAATTGTAAAAATACTAATCTTTCGATAGGAAAGGATGTACTGAAAAATAACAATGTGAGAGAAAATAAGCTTATTAAAAATAAGAAAAAATATAAGGATAGTATTTGTAGCGATGAGACGCAATACAAATGTAGTTATTGTATGAAATATTTTACTAAAAGCAGTAATTTAGCTACACATATAAGAATTCATACAGGAGAGAAACCATACAAATGTAGTTATTGTACGAAATGTTTTTCTCAACGTGCTCATTTAAATACACATGTAAGAATTCATACAGGAGAGAAACCATACAAATGTAGTTATTGTACGAAATGTTTTACTCAAAGCTGTGATTTAGCTACACATATAAGAATTCATACAGGAGAGAAACCATACAAATGTAGTTATTGTACGAAATGTTTTACTCAAAGCTGTGATTTAGCTGCACATGTAAGAATTCATACAGGAGAGAAACCATACAAATGTAGTTATTGTACGAAATGTTTTACTAAAAACAGTAATTTATCTACACATGTAAGAATTCATACAGGAGAGAAACCATACAAATGTAGTTATTGCAAGAAATGTTTTAAAAATAGCAGTCATTTAACTAGTCATATAAAAATTCATACAGGAGAGAAACCATACAAATGTAGTTATTGTACGAAATGTTTTACTCAAAGCTGTGATTTAGCTGCACATGTAAGAATTCACACAGGAGAGAAACCATACAAATGTAGTTATTGTACGAAATGTTTTAATAAAAACAGTAATTTAGCTACACATGTAAGAATTCATACAGGAGATAAACCATACAAATGTAGTTATTGTACGAAATGTTTTACTCAAAGCTGTGATTTAGCTACACATGTAAGAATTCATACAGGAGAGAAACCATACAAATGTAGTTATTGTGCAAAATGTTTTAATAAAAACAGTGCTTTAGCTAGACATGTATTTTTACATAAAAGATAGATATAACAGCATAATGAATAAATCAGTGTTCGTAAATCAATGAATATTGGAGGTAGTTTCTAAGATAAAATATCAGACAATAATCACTTTTTAACTTGTAACATCTCAATAGGGAGGGATGCCTACACAAGACACAACATCATTAAATATCTACCTATCATTCAAACCATAGACTTATTTTTGAAATCATTGTTTCAAAGAGTGTCAATGATTTATTGAAAGGATTTTCATGTTTTTGTTTGTCTCGTTCGAACTTTGATAAAAGTCTTTAGATATAATTAAAGTCATATTAGGACTGTAATGCATTTACATAAAGTAGCTGAAGCATTGTTTCTGTGATGTAGACTGTCTTCGAAAGCTGGCACGTAGTTGGAAAAGGAACTAATTTTGTTTACAACCAATGACATATTAATTTAACAGGAAAGTGACGCCCCCATTTTGATGCCAGTTTGCGTTAGACAGACTAATGTGATAATCCGTCTCAGTGGCGCCCCATCATATAAAAATATTACTCGCGCAGTAGCAACCAACCAAAATTCGCATGCATTGATTAAAGTAAACATACTGTAACACTTTTTTTTACACCTATCCTTACGGTAGCAAGCACTTGTGTTTAAAGTACTTTTTATAGCGAAATTCTCGCTATAGTCTTCTAGGTTGGACAAGGAACATTAGGTATTAGGTGTAGGTAAGAGTTTAGATAGGTTTTACAAAATACACATAGTGTTTTCACATAGCTTTTGATGTGTTTAGTGTTAGTTTATTGCATGGATATTTCTACCTTTGTTTGGGTCAATTTCCAGTAGTTTAACGAATGTCGGTGATTGTACCACACACTTCGGCATTCGGGCATTCACTTGAATTCACTTTAAAACCTCATTCATAAAGAGTTTTAGCACTTTTCAATAATTAAAGCAAATAAACTTTCTTGTTTACATATCTCACAGCTGTCAGATGTGACGTTTAGCGTTCCAATTCCAGCTAACTAAACGTTTCGGACCAATTAATTTACACTTTGTTGATAAAATCAAATAAATAAATATCACCTATTTGTTATTTTAAATAATTAAAGTAAATGTTAATGTCTCGCATGCTAGTTAAACGTTTTAATATTAATATTCAGACAAAAGGTAGATATGTTCATAGAATGTATTTTGTCTGGGGGGTAGTTTGTTGTCTATGGCATTCTAGACTTTTCGAGTCGTTTCAACAATGACTGACGTAGTTCGACGGTTCGACGGAACGGACGGAAGTCTTTGTCTCATTCTTGTTATTTCGCCTGTGTCGTGTAGATGCAGGAAATTTTCGTCATGTGAAGTGAAACCCAATCTATTTTTTTTTTTGGTGGGTTTCTATTAATTTAATGATGCGTTGAGCATCCCTTTAAGTGGTGAGTGTTATAATAATACGAATCTAATTATTTGTCTGGTTTCTTAGTAGTGGGATCAAGATTGTAACTTTGTGTATTGTTTTCAGGGCTCAAGGCTCAAATTGTATATTGTACCATGTTTCTTTCGAGATGATAACCTGTAATAATTAAAGCCCAAATTTGGTAAGTTTCTCAACCTTGTTATAATGTTAGTTGTAAGGAAAACCTCATATTCAATGTTGGACAATTTGGTGACTTTGATTTTTTATTACAGGGCTTCCAGGTTTCTTCATAGGTTTACTTCAAAATCCCAGGATTAGTCCAGGAAATACTTTGAAGGTTATGGTTTAAGCTCATTTCGATCTAACGTCGTCCGTGCAGCGGCCTAGCGAGAATTCCATGCTATGAGGTCTCATTAAAATCGGCGTGACGAGCACACGTTAAACCGTGCCATTACCATGGATTTATAAAACTAACCAAGGTATTCCGCAGCTTTCTTTTATTATCATCGCGGCAGTGTTTCTGTAGTATGTACCCGGTGAAGTAATTAACGTTTATATCCAGTACAAAATGGTGTTTTGATGACATGTTCAGACTCAACCCGGAGCAGGTCTACAGCCAATAAATGTACCCATAGTCATGTTTCAAATTTATTTAACTTCAGCGTAACTCTGGTCCATGAGCCAGAATGTATAAATAATTCTATTTTACTAAAATTGTCTTGTGTTAAGATGATAAATAATAAGTATCTTAGCATAAGTTTTGTGAGTACATATGTGTTCGGTTCTTGACGGTCCGCCGACTTGAGAGATATGGTGACGTTTGAAAACTTATTTCAAACGCGGAGCCGGTCTCTTAATCCGTCCGACTAACTGGAAACGGATAGATATGCCCTCACCTTTATTTTTAAGGGTTTATAGTTTTTTTTTTTTTATTTATTTTCAAAAATAAAACATTACATTAGTGTTACACGCACCAAAAATCACATAGATTTGTCCGGTGCGGGTTGATTTGATGCTAGTACGTATGACAACATTAGGTAGGAAAGTACTATTATACTATTACTTAGGTAGGTAAGTACGTAATGATATTTTAGAACTTCATCGAGTTATTCACTTACTAGTCTTGCTACAATACAAGCTCAGATTATGTAATACTATAGCTACAGGTAAAGACTAATACATTTATTTGTAACAAGTAAAGGTTATTTGTCTTAGGAGTGTTGAAAATACGACAGAACTATAATACTGCGTGAGTAGGAGGGAGACAGATAGTTACACTTACAATAGGGAATATGCATAAGTCACCGATTTTGATGAAATTGAGCTTGATCGCTGCGGACACTTATAAAAACATGATGGAACAGGAAAAAAAATAAAAAAAATGTATTATTTTAATTTTATCACACGATGAAATCAGGGGAAAATAACGATTTATTTTTTTCATTTTCGGATATAATGCACTTTACAGTCAGATAGAATATCGAATAAGAAATAATATTTTGTAAAACACATATGTACTTAAACGCAAAATTGAGGGAGATAATTGAAGATTATTGGCTAACTCCATATTAAACGCGCCGAAATACATCTGAAACGTGATGTGTGACGTCACCATTTTGTATGGAGCGTTTTCGGCGGGTGCTGCTGCGCGCTAACTTCAAGTAACTATATCACGAGAAAAAAACGCAAGAGAAAAGTTTTAATATTACAGTTAATTTTCTCACGCATTATACTTTTGATTAAGATTAAAAAAAAATTGATGCATATTCCCTATTGTGTGGTGAACGAACAGGTGTACACAGAGTGAATGTGAAGGAAGGCAGATTCGCGGCGCAGGAGCCGGTACCCGTTCGTTCTTCTATCTATAGGCTGTTTAAGTAAAATCCCTACTTCTTTATATGGTTTTAATTTTATAATGAACCCAAGGGTATTGTTTTTGTAATTAATGTATGGTCTCACTTTAACCTGTTAAGGGTCCCTGTTAAACCATTTGCCCTTCGTGCGGTTTTAACATTATAATGGGTTCTCAGGTATTATGTATTAATATAAAATGTGTGACTTCATTTTAACCCTTCGGATTCTTCGTTAAACCTTTTATACCCCATGTGGTTTTAAATATTTTTATGACATATTTTCTGCGAATCGTTGTTAACTTGGTATTAGTTATACAATGTGTTAAATAAATGTTTGTTTCAACGTAAATATTGGTTTGATTTATTAAACTCACTTTGTTTCGATCCGTGGACAATTTATCTTTTAATTTTTAACTTTCATTGATATTAACGGCGCCCAAAATCATAGTTGTTCCATGGATGACTGAGCCACGCGAATCCACAGAACCCCTTTTGCTCTACCGACTAACATTTTCAGTGGGGTAATTTCCATCTATACCCCGGGGTAAAATTTTTCCCATTACAATACCTAATGTAGTTTTTAAAAACTATCACAAATGTAGCACAAGTCTGTCAAGAAACTTATGAAGTTAAGGCCAGTATATTCGAAATTATCGAAATTGGCCTATTTTTGATTCAATAATAAACAATGAAATATACTTTATTTTGACCAGATAAAAATATAATTATGAAGTTTCATAAACGATCTTGATTATTTTACGGTTAAAAACACGATATTCGTATCTTCACTCGACTATAAAAAAAATGCAAAGACAAAGAAAATTTTCATTAATTTTATTTTTTTTGGATAATACTCAAAGTTTATTATTAATCGCTTATTCACGAATAATATATAGAAAAATAGGTAATGACATATAGCAGAATATTCAACGGTAACTTTTTCAATTAGTGACTTAATGCTCAAAATAACAACAAAAACGTTAAAAAAATGAAAAAGTGAGGTTATTTTCATTACTCTTCACACGTGAAGGAAAAGACAGAGACAGAGTTTTTGGAATATACTGCCCTTAATGAGGGAGGCATTTTCTTTGTCATTAGTGTTGTTGTATGGCAACACCTAACAACCACGTGTTGCTAGTAAAAATAGTTTTAGTTTAGTTTTTTCAGTTTTGACAGACTATCACCCGTATTCACAAACATGACCATGGGGGTGATTTTGTAATTTTGTTGCAATCAACTTTGACAGAAATCGCAGTTACATTGCTGCTTTAGTTAGAACCAATGTGACAACTATCTTACTTAAAGCAGCAATGCAACCGCGCTTTCAATCGATTTCAATCGAGAATTGTTAGCAACAGCTTTATGTAATCAAGGTACATGAGGTCTCGCAGTGCCAGTCCCAACTACCAATCACACGTGATACGTTAAACGAGCCAATCACAGAGCTCTATTCCAACGCGGTGCGTTATATGCAAGGGTCGTTGAGAATCGTTCTTGAGTACGTGTGTTGATAGTGCAGCTATAGAGCCGCGCGTGAGTAGGTGTGTGTAGCGGGCGTGTAGGCGCGGGTGTGGCGGCGGTAGGGGCGCGCGCGAGGGAGCAGTAGGCGCCCGCAGGACCACATACTCACATCACACTTAGTATTTTGAGCAGTGCTTGGCCTTCACCTCACCTGATGTTAAGTGACGATATGGCCGAAGGTGGAAGCTCACTACACCCGGAGTCCTCACCACTGAGGAACTGGCTATATTACTTGCCGGACGGAATACAACAATTTTTAATTTGTTATGGCGTCAGACTTAGGTAAGATGGTTACAGCTAGTCAGGCGGATTTGAAATAAGCCCTAACACCAACCAAACCGAGTACAAATTGTACCCCCCTAGGAATCGAACCCGGGACCCCTGCGTCTCACACGAGTGGGCGAACCACTAGACCACAGAGGCGGTTACATCGTGTCTCTACCTTACGTAGGCCTGAGATTACACTCGTGCGCTTTCGTCCTGCGCTTCCCTTTTCGCTGAGGCAAGCGTCATTGGAACTAACGCACGCCACAAGGGCACACGCTGACGCATGTCTCACTGTAATTAAACAAATCAAAATTGTTGATTCCAGTCATCTGGTAATTTGTTTGTCGACTTGTTGTATTGTAGATACCTGATTTAGTTTCACAACGAATGGGAATGTTTTTTTAAGTACTGTCTTTTATGTTTAAGTGAGTGAAAAAACACATAGCGACTTTTGCACGCGCAACGACGTTATGTTCTCTGTCTGTACCCCGACATTGTGTATGCAAACATGATGATGTTCAGGAGTCAAGTCAAGACATGAATGCGTAACAAACAAACAAACTTCCCTTCAATGAATCCTTCGTCCTTTGACTTTTCCCTTCTCTAAAGGTGGACACACACGGTCCTTCCATTTGATTACGTACATCAAATGGATTTTAATCAAATGGACGTGGGCCAATTTTTGAGGCCACACACGGCGTACGTCCAAACTACGATCAATCATTTGGCATCACGCCAAACGATTTACGCCAAAACCCACATCCATTTTGTAGCGATGCTAGGGTTGTTGAAATAATATCGATATTGGTACCATCGATATTTTCGTTTTTTTTTGTTAATAAATAAATAGGTACTTATAGTTAGGAGCTTAAAATAATTATCATTAAGTTTGTTAGAATAAACGATTTTGTATGCATTACTGTGTTTTTTACTAGTTAGTCTGGCATGAACTGGCTTAACCAACTGGAATAAAAAAAATGTTTTGTTCGCTAGAGATAAATTAAAATATTTTCAAAAAAAAAATCAATTTTTCAAATCGGTCCAGCCGTCTTCGAGTAATCGAGTAACATACATAAAAAAATATATAAAAAAAACATTCCGACGAACTGAGAACCTCCTTTTTTGAAGTCGGTTAAAAAGTTTAAGTTATGTTGATTATTTGCTACAAATGTGCTTAGGAAGGTATACCTATTATAGTCGACTAGCAACCGCCCGCGACTTCGTCTGCGTGAAATGTTTATTTGTTCTTTTTAAATCTCTTTTTATCCAGTTTATTAATTAAAAATCCTGTTGTTTTAAGGTATTTTTTTAATGATTTCGATGTTTTTGTATAATCGCTACATCCCTATTTGAACTGATGGAATGATTAAAATTTGGCGTCCATTTGATTTAAATCAAACGATTGACGATATGCGACCACACGGTCAAACTTTTGGATGTGGGCTGTGGTTTTACGGAATCCGTGATTGGAAATTTGGATGACAGATTCGACACACACGAACAAATTTTGGACGTACGTCCATCCATTTGGCGCGATGGAAGGACCGTGTGTGTCCACCTTTACTACTGTGCACACTTATCAGCCGCGGCAGTAAGCCCCGTCCATCAGCCGCGTCCGATAATTTGTTTCCACCTTCAGACCTAAAGCCGCGATGGAAGGACCGTGTGTGTCCACCTTAAGGTTCAGTCAGTCCCTAACAAGAAGCTTATACCCTCAATGGAGATTGCACGGCCAGTGTCATAGTGAAGATTGAAAAAAGGTCCTTTAGTGACGTGACGGCTTATTGCTAACTCTTTCTTTAGTGTTACAATACGTGTTCGTTGTTCGTCGTTCGCAAGAAGCTTAAACCCACAATGGAGATTGCACGCCTAGTAACATAGTGAAGATTGAAAAAGGACTCTTTAGTGACGTCACGGCTTATTGCTATCTCTTTCTTTTCGTTTTACAATACGTTTTCGTTTCTCACGAACGAACGAACAACAAACACGTATTGTAACACTAAAAGAGGTTGCAATAAGCCGTCACGTCACTCAAGGACATTTTTTCTATCTTCACTATGACACTGGCCGTGCAATCTCCATTGGAGGGAGGTATAAGCTTCTTGGTCCCTAATAACCCAGTGCCAGCGCAGCGCTCTCTTCGCTCCAAAACATTAACTTAGTAGTTCTGTTGCCTCTCCTTTTATCGCGTAGGCGGCTTAGGTAAGTAAAATTAAAATACAAATAAAATTATACTTTCCATTCCATATGGTTTAAAATTACTCTATGGCGTGGCGATCGATTACCTAAAAATTTGTCTGGCAGAATGCGCCCATTCATTTGCTTTTTTCAATGAAGACGAAATGTCAGAAAGAAATGTGTCAAGTTTTTTTTTCGCGCGGGAACCTTGAACAAGAAGGGCGCCTTCTCTTGAAAAATTTTTCAAATAACTTTAAATATTGTTTATTTTGTATATTTTTTCTGTAAATAGTGTAATTTGTATATATTGGAGTGTAAATTCATATGTAATTAGTGTATGGGGAGAGTAAAGAAGAGAAAAAAGGATCCTCCTGATCGAACGGCGGGAAACTCCACGGGTGCCTCCTCTGAAACCTCGGATTCAGAGGATGATGCTAGCAGGAAGTACCAAATTTATAAAGTCCCTGGGTACTCAAGAAAGTACCCGGAAAACTGTAAAAAAAATGAATATGTAGTATTTCTCTCGCATTCAGATGAAAAACAATCGTTTACGGACAAGGATAGACTGGCCATTTCCAATGGCATCAGGCAACATTGTGTCACAGGTGTATTACACCTGCGGCCAGTTAATAAATTCAGAGTTGCAATTACTTTCGATGTTCCCAATAACGCCAATGTATTTTTAAATAACATAAAACTTTTAGATGAACTGTCTTTAAAAGCAACCATTCCTGCAGCTGATACAGAGGTGACTGGAGTTGTGACTTCAGTCCCAATAGGCCTGTCCAACCAGCGATTTTTTTCGTTAATCGGCAGTACACGCAATATTATCCAGGTCCGGCGCTTCATGCGACGAGTACGAAATGATAATGGGACGATTTCGTTTCAGCCGACGCAGACTGTCGCCGTCACTTTTGCTTCTACAGAATTACCTGAATATGTATACTTGGACAATTGGAGGCACGAAGTAAATGTATATATACCCCCCGTAAAGCAGTGTCTACACTGCTTACGCTTTGGTCATATCGCGAAATATTGCAGGAATGCCGAGGTTTGCTCTATCTGTACTGAGAATCATAATTATAAAAATTGTAAAGAAGACCCTAAAAATGCCAAATGCGCGAATTGTGGTGGCAATCACGTTGCCATTTCAAATACATGTCTTAAAAAAAAAGAAAAAATTGAAGAAAGTAAAATAAAATCAAAAGCTACAACTTTTTCAGCATTATTTAATGAATCATCCTTTCCACATCTACATGCAAAAACATTGGAAACCCAAATTCAAAATCTGACAAAATCTGATACATTTATGAATATTATTACAAGTGCTATAACTAAAATTATTTTAAACCAAAAAGATAATCCAATAAATCACACATCAATTAAAGAAACCCTGTTAAATTCATTTAGAAATAATAATAGTACTATCAAATAATGGATTATATCAATATAATGCAATGGAACGCCCAAAGCATTATCAGTAATAAATTTTTGCTTACTCAATTTCTTTATGACAACAACATTCACATAGCAATTTTATCTGAAACTTGGTTACAACCTAATAAAGTGTTTAATATTAAAGGATACAAAATAGAACGCAACGACATTGGAAGTAAACATAATGGCGTTGCTATTTTAATTCATAACAGTATAAACTATCAAAAGATTGATATATTTTTTGACAGTTGTTTACAAAATATATGTGTAAAAATTAATGTAAATAGCAAAGAAATATCGATTGTAAGTTTTTATTGTCCGACAAATTGTACTCCTTCGTTTGACAAGCATAAACTTGACGCCTTAGTGAAGTCAGTACCTAAGCCAATGGTCTTCGCTGGTGATTTTAACGCTCACCATACATCTTGGGGATGTAACTCCACGAATTCCAGAGGAAGGGATATCTTAGAAATTGCAGATGATAATGACTTGGTCCTTTTAGTCAGGAGGCAATTATTTAATAAGTCGTCTCCTTCACGATTTTCGTCGGACTCTCTTCTATATACCTAAAACTGGTATGCATGTGTTCCTTGTGCTCTACAGAACACGAAACTGACGGTTTTAAGAGGAGAAAGTGGGGACACGCATAGCTATGACGTCACAAAGATGGCGCCGACCGTAACAAGTTTTTCTTAATTTCTCGAGTTTTATTGTATCAATTTCGTTGTTTGATATGTCATTTGAAAGGTTTTATAATAGTCTATGATTGCTCTTTTAAAACCTACTAATTTGGTTTTGTCGTTTTTGAAATATTAACAAAAATATGTTTTATTTTCATAAACTTTTTATTATTTACAGGTTTAAACTAAATATAGAAAAAGATTTGTGTACCTAAGTTTGTAATTTTATAATAAAAAAAAAAGTGCGTTTTCATATCTTCTCAAAAATATAAACATCATTGTAGTGCAATAATAAACAAACAAGTTGTGACCAATTCTGTAAGGAGAGTACTCATATTTTTTTTTCATTTTCTTTTTATTTAATGAAATGTTTCTTCATTTCTCTAGTTATACTTCATCAATTTCAATGTTTGATATGTCATTTGAAAGGTTATATAATTGTTTATGATTGCTTTATTGACAGCTACTAATTTAAGTTTGTCGTTTTTGAAATATTAAAAAGTGTATAAAAAAACATATTTTTATGTTTTTTTATACACTTTTTCTTATTTTCCGGTATAACTATAAATAAAGAGAAACATAAATGTGCCTAAGTTTGTTAGTTCATAACAAAAAATAAAGTCCGTCTTATTACTTTCTCAGAAATATAAACATGATTGAAGTGCAATAATAAACAAACAAGTTGTGACCGATTCTGTAAAGAAAGTACTCATCTGATTTTTTTAAAGTTCTTCTTTATTTCATCAAGTTATTCTTCATTTCTATAGTTCTACTGCTTCAATTTTGTTGTTTGATATGCCATTTGTGTAAAGTGTATGTAATTGCCTATGATTGTTCTTTCGAAAACTGCTAACTAGGTTTTGTTGTTTTTTAAATATTAACAAAAATATGATTCTTTTTCATACACTTTTTCTTATTTACCGGTATAACTAAATAAAGAGAAACATAAGTGTACCTAATTTTGTATGTTTTTAACAAAAAATAAAGTCTGTTTTATTGCCTTCTCAGAAAAATAAACATGACTCTAGGGCTGCCATCCGTCCGGGTTTCCCCGGATTTGTCCTAGTTTGGAGGGCGTCCGGGGAGCGTCCGGGCGGGGTTCTGATTGTAGTCCGGGGAAAACCCGGACTATAATTAAAGTCCGGGTTATGGATCAAACTCCGCTCAAAAAAGTACCTACTATATTCATTCAGCGCACGTGCTGCCTCACTTCACTACGCACCCCGCAAAAAATATTTTTTTACTATAAACAAGCACCGCGCATCCCGCAAAATATCGCGCTGCGCGGCCCTTTTTTGTTTTACTATAAACAAGCACCGCGCACCCCACAAATAATCGCGCTGCGCGGCCCATTTTCCTTTTTTACTATAAACAAGCACAGCGCACCCCGCACAATATCGCGCTGCGTGGCCCATTTTTTTTTCTGTAAACAAGCATCGCGCACCCCGTAAAATATCGCGTTGCGCGGCTCATTTTTTTTGCTGTAAACAAGCACCGCGCTCTCCGCGAAAATCACGCTGCGCGTCCTATTTTTCTCTTTTGCTATAAACAAGCACCGCGCAATACCCGCAAAAAATTGCGCTGCGCGGCCCATTTTTCTCTTTTATAATATACAAGCACCGCGCACCCCGCAAAAAATCGCGCTGCGAGGCCCATTTTTTTGGCTATAGAAAAACACCGCGCACCCCGCAAAAAAATTGCTGGCCGCTCCTGGCTGTTTAGGAATTGATTTTGGCCCGCTACGGTTTCAAAACTACTAAACCTGGACCCTAGCCCTAGACAAAATTGTGTTGGACACCCCGGCTCTACATCATAACTAGTAAAACACACTATTTTATGCGAAAAAAGGCTTAAAATTCAATTTTTTTTTTCAGTCAAAATTTTTTTCCTAGCCAAAAGTGAATATAAAAAAAATGAAATGTCCGGGGTCGAGGCTCCAAAGTCCGGGGTTTTTAAGCTTCCGGTCCTGGGCGGCAGGTTTTAGAGATGGCAGCCCTAGTTGTAGTGCAATAATAAACAAACAAGTTGTGACCAATTCTGTAAAGAAAGTACTCATCTGATTTTACCGCCGTTTTCACTATTGATTTTGAAATGATAAGTATTTAAGAGCTGTGAAAAAGAACCTGTGCTTTTTACAAATTACAGTATACATATAATATGCGTTTACTTTTATATGTATTATAATATCACACATCAAGCAATTTAGATGTACTTGCTAAGCTATTATGAAAAACAATGTACAAAACCAAAGTGTAAGACAGACTGCCTGACAATGAAATGCGACTGTGCACGCTCAAAGCAAAAACGTATATTGAAAGGAGTATGCCATATTAGAAAAGAAATATTTTAATCAGCATAACATTATGGATGTTGATGAGTAGTATATGTTGCTTGCTATGCTCTGTTCACTAAACTCGATAATTCAATTATGTCAACATTATCTCATTCATTATTTCATTGTTATTTTCTATTTTGTACAATGTGATTTACGTAAAAATAAGTAATTTTCATTACACCTTGGGAATAGTTTTTATTTGCACTATTA
Organism: Agriphila tristella; assembly: GCA_928269145.1. NCBI lineage: Eukaryota > Metazoa > Arthropoda > Insecta > Lepidoptera > Crambidae > Agriphila > Agriphila tristella. The sequence goes on along the minus strand of OV743447.1, from coordinate 2,670,354 downwards.
TTAAGATTACAATAATACTTTGTTTTGTACATTGTTTCTATAATAGCTTAGCTTATATTACTTCTAATTAACTGGATGTGTGATATTATAATATGAATATCCTACTATCCTACTAATATTATAAATGTGAAAGTTTGTGGGTTTGGATGTTTGGATGTTTGTTCCTCAATCACGCAAAAACTACTGAACGGATTTGGTTGAAATTTGGCACACAGATATTAGATAGTCTAGATTAAAACATAGAATACTTTTTATCCTGATATTCCCACGGGAACGGGAACCATGCGGGTGAGACCGCGGGCGGCCGCTAGTATGAAATTATATTACATCTGATATTATACTAAAAAAGTATACACATTTTAGATTTATACTTTAATTTGTAAAAAGCACAGCTTTTTCTCTTGAATACTTATCATTTTCAAATCAATAGTGAAAACAGCGGTAAAAATCAGATTCGTACTTTCTTTACAGAATTGGTCACAACTTGTTTGTTTATTATTGCACTACAATCACCTTTATATTTCTGGAAAGGTAATAAAATTGTCATTATTTTTTGTTTTACATAAACATACTAACTAAGATACATTTATGTTTCTCTTTATTTAGTTATACCGGTAAATAAGAAAGAGTGTATGAAAAAAAAACATATTTTTGTTAATATTTTAAAAACAACAATACTAAATTAGTAGGTTTCTATCGAATAATCATAGAACATTATATAACCTTTCAAATGACATATCAAACATTGAAATTGATGCAGTAGAACTCGATAAATGTAGAAAAACTTGATGAAATAAAGAAGAAATTGAAAAGAAATAGATGAGTACTTTCCTTACAGAATTGGTAACAACTTGTTTGTTTATTATTGCACTACAATGATGTTTATATTTTTCTAAGAAGATATTAAAACAGACTTTATTTTTATTATAAACTTACAAACTAAGGTACACAAATGATTTTTTTAATTTAGCTTATACCGGTAACTAATAAAAAAATCATGAAAAAAATCATACTTTTGTTAATATTTCAAAAACGACAAGACTAAGTTAGTAGGTTTCAAAAGAGCAATCATAGACAGTTATATAAGCTTTCAAATGACATATCAAACAACGAAATTGATGCAATAGAACTCGAGAAATGAAGAAAAACTTGTTACGGTCGGCCGCCATCTTTGTGACGTCACAGCTATGCGTGTCCCCACGGACCTCTTAAAACCGTCAGTTTCGTGTTTCGTAGAGCACAAGGAACACATACACACCAGTTTTAGGTATATAGAAGAGAGTCCGACGAAAAATCTTAAAATGCTTCGTCGCCACCTAACTATTTTGAATAATGGCGAGGCGACTACGGTTGGTTCTTTGTCGTGGCGTCCTAATGCCCTAGATTTAACTCTTGTTTCTCCATCACTCTCTCTTTGTTGCGATTGGTCTGTACATAATGATCCACTTGGCAGCTATCACCTCCCTGTAATTATCAAAGTACTTATTGATAACAATGTAAATAATAATACTCAAACTTGTGGTATCGATAGTAGATATTTGCCCATCTACTCTAATTTCAAATCAGTAGATTGGAAAATGTATACTCAAATTGCAGAGTCTTTATTATCAAGTTTTCAGGAACAAAACTATACACCCTTGGAAGCATATGAAGAGTTTTGCAAAAGATTACATTCAGCCGTTGAAAGGTCTCTTCCCTCAAAAACTCCGTCTTCTTCTTCGCTTAACCCCAATAGTATTAGGAAACCATTTAAAAAAAATCCTTTGCCATGGTGGAATAAAAAATGTTCAGAAGCAGTTTTAAATTCTAAATTCGCATATATTAATTTTAAAAATAATCCTTCAAATGAATCTTACATTGAATTCAAAAGACTTCAAGCTCTTAAAAAACTTACTTTGAAATCTGAGAGGTCTAATAGCTGGGTTGAATTGTGTAGTTCCTTTCATCGTTGCACTCCGCTGTCTTATATCTCGAAATTTATGCGTAAGTTTAATAAAACATATTCCCACAGTAATAAGGATGATATTTGGATTCCTCAATTTTTGCAAAAATATACTCCGGACTATGTAAATAATCAATTTGAATTTTCGACATCAAATTCAACAGACCCTTCAGATAGCTTCATGATTAAGCCTTTCTCATTACAAGAGTTAGAGTCTGCAGTTTTCTCTAGAAAGGATAGCGCTTTTGGCTTAGATGGCATTCCCTATATGATGCTTAAAAAACTCAGTATAAATAGCTTTCAAATTCTCTTAGATCTCTTCAATTATTTATGGTTGAATAATGAAATACCACAAACATGGAAGTCTGACTGTTTGGTGCCTATTTTAAAACCAGATAAACCCAGTTCAAACCCTGATTCCTATCGTCCTATTGCACTTACTTCTTGTGTTGGAAAAATCTTTGAACAACTTTTAAAACAAAGACTAGAATTCTATATAGAGCAAAATAATATCTTACCTGCTAATCAGTATGGATTCAGAAGGGGTACGTCTGCTCGTGAAAGTATTTGCCAATTTCATCTCGATATTGTAAATAGTTTAAATAGTGGAAAGTCTTTGTTGTCTGTATTTTTTGATGTTGCTGGTGCTTTTAATAGTGTAAATATTGATATTCTTTGTTCTGAATTATTGTCAATTACTATTCCGGCCAAACTGGTTAATTGGATACATAAATTTTTAACTGAAAGAGAAGTTTTTGTGAAATATAATTCTAAACTATATGGTCCAAGGAATGCCTCTGTTGGGGTTTGTCAGGGTGGCATACTTTCTCCATTGATATTCATTTTGTATATTCGTCGGATAAATTTAATTCTTGGTCCTGATGTCAAAAATCTCCAATTCGCAGATGATCTGGTTGTTTATTCTTCTGGAAAAAATGAATCGGAAATTAGCAATAGCATAAATAAGTCTTTAGAGGGACTGTATAAATGCTTTTCATATTTAAATCTAGATATTAATGCAACTAAATCAAAAGTGGTTGTGTTTGGAAAAAATAACTCTTCTCCAGGTGTTTATTATAACAAAGCTCCTATTCCCGTTTCAAATGAGGCTAAATTCTTAGGTGTAATATTTTGTCATGACTTAAAATGGAATAAATATGTTGATTTATTAAGTATAAGAGCTAACAAAGCCTTCAATATTTTAAAAACATTATGTAGAACATCTTGGGGTGCTGATCCTAAAATATGACTTCTATTATATAAATCACTTATTCGTAGCCACTTTGAGTATGGGTTTCTCTGTTTTGCAGGTGATAGTAAGTTGGTTGATATTTTAGATAAAATTCAGAATAAGGGCATGAGACTTGTTACTGGAGCGTTTAAAAGTACTCCAATTAATACATTACAGGGGCCGTACCGGCTAACGAATCGATTATCGAAAAGTCTATCGAGTTTCAACTTAAAACAGAAAAAATCAAAGTAAGGAATTTCGTCTTGTACTTTCTGTTGACGTAATTTGGAAGATATCGATGTTCGTGTGACATCATGAATTGGGGTTTGCCATTTTAGTCCAATTGGGGCTCGATTTATCTGTTTTAATTTGAAACCCAGCAGAATTTTCGATAATCGATTCGTTAGCCGGTACGGCCCCAGGTTGAATGTAGACTGCCTCCCATGAGTATAAGGTTTAACTATTTAAAAGAAAGGTTTGTTTTAAAATTATATAGTAAAAGTAACAATCACTTGTTCTCAAACTTGAAAAGCTTCCCTACCATATCTTGTCGCAAATATCCTTACATTCTTCAGGGTTTTACCCAGTTCAATAATTTTCTAAAAGATTTGCAAATATATCAATCAGAGTTGTTACCATGTTATCAAGGTGATTTTCATAGTAAATATCCTGCTATTAACATAATTATTGATCGCGATTTGAATTATAAAGAAGATGTTTACAATAGATTTTCTGAATTTATTGGCTTCAATTTAATTTATACTGATGGCTCAAAAACTGAGTCAGCTGTTTCATTTGCATTTTATGATGAAAAATTGAATTCTGGTTGTGGTTTTAAAATTAACTCAAATACAAGTATATTCACAGCTGAGGCTGTGGCTATTCTTGCAACTTTAAAACATATAAAATATAAAAATGGTGGTTGTCTTAAATGGGTGATAGTTAGTGATAGCATGAGTGTACTTCAAAATCTTAAAAATAACAAAGTCCATGCTAACACTAATTATATAATTTCATCAATCAAACAGCTTTGGCTAGATTTGTTCACAGATGGTTTTGAGGTTATGTTTATGTGGGTTCCATCACACTCCGGCATATTAGGAAATGAAAGGGCTGACTTTTTAGCAAGAACAATAACCGACTCTTCAGTCCCTATTCCAGATTCAAGTTCCAGACTTAATGTCTCTGTTCCACCCTCAGATATTGTTTCTCTTTTAAAGAGAAGATCAACAGATGTTTGGAAAATACACTGGAATCACGCAGTACAAGTAGAAAATAAAGGGTTATGGTATGCTACATTCAACATTCTCATAGGTTCCATGCCTTGGTTCTGCCAGGGCAATAATTACCTTTCTCGAAAGTTTTATACAACTATCCTGAGGCTTCGTTTTGGACACTGTCGTTTAAACTATCATCTGCATCGTTTAAAAATGGTACAGAGTCCCTCTTGTGATCATTGTAACTCCCAGTCAGAGCAATCCTTGGATCACATTTTCTTTAATTGCCCATCCTTTGGCATTCAGCGCCTTGTGCTGATGGATGAGCTGATCGAAATATACGGTTGTCCAGATTCGGTACCGCGCTCCATCCAGGCTCTTCTTGTAAATAATGATACTTTTCTACCTCTTTATAAATATGTTATAAGTACTGTAGGGCAAATTTAAATGTAAACATGTATGGTATTTTACTGTAATATTATAGATAAGTTTTTGGTGTAAATATCTATCGGTTAAGTTTTGTACAAAATAGCGAATTCTAAAAATTTTGATTTTTGACAAATTCATGCGTCATGTCATTGGACATGTCAGATGGATTGGATGGCTTTTCTTCTTTTGACGTTTATCGTTTATTTTGCTAGCTTTGTTGACAAAATATTCTTGGACTCAAGGTCTGAACAAATTATCGGACGCGGCTTATGGACGCGGCTTACTGCCGCGGCTGATAAGTGTGCACGCTCTCATAACATCCTGCGTGCCAGATAGCTATCGGACGTCCGATGACGTCATATTAGTCTATGGTTACGTCCGCGACCTACTACATCCGATAGTTTGCACACCTCAGGGGGCTTACCATCAGCAAATAAGAAACCAGTTGCTTAAATCGGTACCATGACCGTCTTTTAGGTGAACGGCTTAAAGATTGTTTTGACTCAAGGTGAACGGTTAGTTTGTCTCTGGTATGCTTTGTCACAGAGCACTAATGCTTTGTAGACGATGCGAAAACGAGCTAGCCTATACAAATCGATGGGTGCATTCTGTAAGACAAATCTCTGAGTCATCGATCGCCATAAATTTGTTTACCATAGTAATTTGTTTAGAATATTCATTTAATTTTCATGGTTAAAATGTACTTTATGGCGTTCGATGACTCAGATATTTGTTTGGCAGAATGCACCCAATTTATCGCTTATTATCCCCGCCAATTGGTAATGCGCCTGGCGGCCATGTTTTTAACCTCAAAAAAGAAAAACAATTTGTAAATTTTTGATATACCTAGACCCTTTCTTATTGAAAATAAGAATTAAATAATTAATATATTATATTACCTATGAGAATTTTACTGTTCTTTGTCATTTTTAGTTGCGGATGACGATGATGTGTATGTTAATTTGACAAGGTTCCAGCGCATTACGAATTGACGGGGATAGTAATAAAATGTCGCAAGTTAATACTATTCGCGTCAATTGGTAATGCGCCTGGCGGCCATGATTTCAACCTCAAAAACGAAAAACAATTGTAATTTTCTCATATACCTAGACCCTTTTTTATTGAAAATAATAATTCAATAATTAATATATTATAATTTACCTATTAGAATTTTAATGTTTTTTGTCATTTTTAGTTGCGGAAGATGATGATGTGTATGTTAATTTGACAAGGTTCCAGCGCATTACCAATTGACGGGGATAGTAAAGCAAATTAAAGTTATATTATTTCGGTTTTTTTATTTTCAATATCATTTCACACCATTAGTTTGTTAATTACTTACATCGACATAAAATAAATAATTTTCTTCTTTATTTGATTATTATTATTCATAATAACATAAAATGTAATGCAATTTACTATCCGCGTCAATTGGTAATGCGCTGGAACCTTGTCAAATTAACATACACATCAACGTCATCCGCAGCTAAAAATGACAAAAAACAGGAAAATTTTAATAGGTAATAATAGTGTATTAATTATTTAATTCTTATTTTCAATAAGAAAGGGTTTAGGTATTAAAAAAAATGCAATTGTTTTTCGTTTTTGAGGTTAAAATCATGGCCGCCAGGCGCATTACCAATTGAAGGGGATAGTAGGTACTTATTTATGGGGTCTCATCTCTCATCATTTCTTTTTATTTTAGTGATATTCAACAACAAGGAAGTCGTCGCGTTGCCTTTATCAAGTTACATAATTCACTGTTAAATAATAAACATTAAAAGAAATTCACAAATCTTAAAATTCTCACACCAAACTTATCTAAATACACTAAACAATTTTGAAAAAGCTGATCACGTAGGAACTTTTTATGAATTGCTTTATTTGACATTACAGACGCTATAAAACAGCTGCCAAACTGTCAAACGGAGCGTCGTGGTACGCTTCGTCCATACATAAAAAATGGTGAACGGTTTAAGAGCGTGTATTAAAGCAGGCCCTCCGCAGGCCTTCTAAATCGAGGTCATGGTACGAAAAAGTAATGCCATTCAGTATAAGTCCTGCTATAAGAGCTCATAGTAAGGCCCCAGGGGGCTTACCATCAGCAAATAAGAAACCATCCTTAAGCCGTTCAGTTCAGAAGCAGGCCCTAAACAAAATTGCTTAAATCGGTACCATGACCGTCTTTTAGGTGAACGGCTTAAAGATTGTTTTGACTCAAGGTGAACGGTTAGTTTGTCTCTGGTATGCTTTGTCACAGAGCACTAATGCTTTGTAGAATGTTTGTAGACGATGCGAAAACGAGCTAGCCTATACAAATCGATGGGTGCATTCTGTAAGACAAATCTCTGAGTCATCGATCGCCATAAATTTGTTAACCATGGAAAGTAATTTGTTTAGAATATTCATTTACTTTTCATGGTTAAAATGTACTTTATGGCGTTCGATGACTCAGATATTTGTCTGGCAGAATGCACCCAATTTATCGCTTATTATCCCCGCCAATTGGTAATGCGCCTGGCGGCCATGTTTTTAACCTCAAAAACGAAAAACAATTTGTAAATTTTTGATATACCTAGACCCTTTCTTATTGAAAATAAGAATTCAATAATTAATATATTATATTACCTATTAGAATTTTACTGTTTTTTGTCCTTTTTAGTTGCGGATGACGATGATGTGTATGTTAATTTGACAAGGTTCCAGCGCATTTCCAATTGACGGGGATAGTAATAAAATGTCGCAAGTTAATAAAACAAATTAAAGTTATATTATTTCGGTTTTTTTTGATTTTCAATATCATTTCACACCATTAGTTTGTTAATTACTTACATCGATATAATAAATCATTTTCTTCTTTATTTGATTATTATTATTCATAATAACATAAAATGTAATGCAATTTACTATCCGCGTCAATTGGTAATGCGCTGGAACCTTGTCAAATTAACATACACATCAACGTCATCCGCAGCTAAAAATGACAAAAAACAGGAAAATTTTAATAGGTAATAATAGTGTATTAATTATTTAATTCTTATTTTCAATAAGAAAGGGTCTAGGTATTAAAAAAATGCAATTGTTTTTCGTTTTTGAGGTTAAAATCATGGCCGCCAGGCGCATTACCAATTGAAGGGGATAGTAGGTACTTATTTATGGGGTCTCATCTCTCATCAACTACAAGATATTCAACAACAAAGAAGTCGTCGCGTTGCCTTTATCAAGTTACATAATTCACTGTTAAATAATAAACATTAAAAGAAATTCAAAAATCTTAAAATTCTCACGCCAAACTTATCTAAATACACTAAACAATTTTGAAAAAGCTGATCACGTAGGAACTTTTTATGAATTGCTTTATTTGACATTACAGACGCTATAAAACAGCTCCCAAACTATCAAACGGAGCGTCGTGGTACGCTTCGTCCATACATAAAAAATGGTGAACGGTTTAAGAGCGTGTATTAAAGCAGGCCCTCCGCAGGCCTGCTAAATCGAGGTCATGGTACGAAAAAGTAATGCCATTCAGTATAAGTCCTGCTATAAGAGCTCATAGTAAGGCCCCTGGGGGCTTACCATCAGCAAATAAGAAACCATCCTTAAGCCGTTCAGTTCAGAAGCAGGCCCTAAACAAAATTGCTTAAATCGGTACCATGACCGTCTTTTAGCTGAACGGCTTAAAGATTGTTTTGACTCAAGGTGAACGGTTAGTTTGTCTCTGGTGTGCTTTGTCACAGATCACTAATGCTTTGTAGACGATGCGAAAACGAGCTAGCCTATACAAATCGATGGGTGCATTCTGTAAGACAAATCTCTGAGTCATCGATCGCCATAAATTTGTTAACCTTGGAAAGTATTTTTTTTAGAATATTCATTTACTTTTCATGGTTAAAATGTACTTTATGGCGTTCGATGACTCAGATATTTGTTTGCTGACCCAATTTATCGCTTATTATCCCCGCCAATTGGTAATGCACCTGGCGGCCATGTTTTCAACCTCAAAAATGAAAAACAATTTGTAAATTTTTGATATACCTAGACCCTATCTTACTGAAAAAAATAATTCAATTAATAATAATTATATTAGATTACCTATTAAGAATATTCTTATTTCATGGCATTTTTAGTTGAGGATCACGTCGATGTGGATGTTAATGTGACAAGGTTCTTGCGAATTACCAATTTGCGGGGATAGTATATCTCTGTCTGCCGCGACGTTCTAAATTGATGAAAAATAAAATACCGGTCACTTACTAGTTTTTTTTAATGAGAACATTGCAAATAAGTATATAAGTATATAGTAAGTTGGTCATATTTATTTTTAAGTGCGATTTACTAGGTGCGTGCTCTAATAAAATGTCGCAAGTCAATAAAACAAATTAAAGTTATGTTATTTCAGTTTTTTTATTTTCAATATCATTTCACACCATTAGTTTGTTAATTACATCGATATAAAATAAATCATTTTCTTCTTTATTTGATTATTATTATTCATAATAACATAAAATGTAATGCAATTTAGTTACTTATTTATGGGGTCTCATCTCTCATCATTTCTTTTTATTTTAGTGATATTCAACAACAAGGAAGTCGTCGCGTTGCCTTTATCAAGTTACATAATTCACTGTTAAATAATAAACATTAAAAGAAATTCACAAATCTTAAAATTCTCAAACCAAACATATCTAAATACACTAAACAATTTTGAAAAAGCTGATCACGTAGAAACTTTTTATGAATTGCTTTATTTGACATTACAGACGCTATAAAACAGCTCCCAAACTGTCAAACCGTGCGTCGTGGTACGCTTCGTCCATACATAAAAAATGGTGAACGGTTTAAGAGCGCGTGTTAAAGCAGGCCCTCCGCAGGCCTGCTAAATCGAGGTCATGGTACGAAAAAGTAATGCCATTCAGTATAAGTCCTGCTATAAGAGCTCATAGTAAGGCCCCAGATCAGCCGCGGCAGTAAGCCGCGTCCGATAATTTGTTTGGACCTTGACTATTATCGAAATATGACTTGAATTTTCTTCATGGATTGACCAAAAATAACTAAAGAATTAAACTTTAAAAAAACTACTTATGAAAAAATTTAACTAATGACGAGGCAGCATGGTCTATGACCTTAGCCTGTTCTACGGAACGAAAAAAAAAAAAAAAAAAAAAAAAAGAAATGTGTCAAATGTCAATGTCAGGCAAGAGTTTTAGTTTTGATTTTGACATTTCTCATTTCTGTATGTTTGTTTTGTTTATTATCAAATCAAAGAAATATCAATTGTTTGAAGAAAAAAGTGTAATTTTCCCCATATTCCCAAGCCCAAGTGTTAGTATATAAATGATCGAAGAATTACCTACTTGCTCTGCTAAGTACCCAAGCTAAGAGTATAAACTGCTTCAGAATTAGAGAAACTATCAACTTTAGAGTACTAAGTGCTTAGAAATCCAATTCAACCACCATGTAATATTATAAATTCAACACGTTTAGGATATTATTGAAACAACTTTTTTAGAAAAGTACTGAACATTTTAGATTATTTATACCTGACTCCCCAACCAAATAATCTGAAAATGACCCACCTAATGGCGTGCAGAGTATGCTTGGCGTACGATATCCGCTTGCATTCAATATCTGGTTGCCAGCTTCAGGATATTTACGAGAAATTCACTGAAACATCGGTAAGCTAACAATAATGATATCACATCTATTTTATAGGGTCCAGTATGTGGTTTCGAATGACGCTGTAGCGACACACGCTGTGGCGAAAAAATGACTGTGTGGTACGCTGGGGTGCGTTCGTAAAGTTCGCTCGACGACGCTCGATGACATAGTACGCGTTCTAAAACCACCGAGGCGATCGTCCGACGATCACTCTTACCGTTCGTAAATGTCGCCCGGCGAACGCACCGGTCACCCAACGAAATAGGTGGGTGAAATTCGCTCTGACGTTTTATTGGACAGTTGACACGTCTGCTTTGTTTATAAACATTGGTTTTGGAAAAAAGGCGGGAAACGTTTGACTCGTCGGACGCGTTTTTTGATGTGAGATTTTGTTTAATTAATTTATAGTGTTATTGGTGATCAGAATTACTTAATTTTATTTTATTGTATCTATTGGACATATCAAATCTTTCTCCAACTGGTCAGAAAATAAGATAATAACGGGATTAGATAATTCTAGTATACATGTCGTTCGTAAACGTCGGATGACGAACGTCGCACGCCTCGGAGTGAAGGTCCGTCGTCGAGCGAACTTTAGGAACGCAACCCTGGAGTGAAAAATCATTGTAGCGAAACCCACACGGTCGAATGACGCGACAGCGACAAACTTTGTGGCGAAATATAATTGTATGCTAGTACGAACCAGGGAATGATAATGTTATTTTTAAGTATAATGTTATTTTTTACTTTTTTTAGCGTTAATTTTAAAATTAATGTTATGTCAATAAATAATGTTAATTTAGATAACGTTACATTGAAATTAACGTTATTTCAGTAAATAACGTTAATATTAACGTTATTTCTTACTGTTTTTACCGTTAAACTTTAACGTTAACGTTATTCTAATTAATAACGTTATTTTTTTAGCGATAATTTTACCGGTATAATTACCGGTAAAATTATCGCTAAAAAAATAACGTTATTAATTAGAATAACGTTAACGTAATACATTAGTACCGGTAAAGTTTAACGCTAAATTTAACGCTAATTTTACCGGTAAACTACTTTTAACGTTAGTTTTACCTGTAAATTTACCGATAAAATGTTTAAACGGTATTTTTACGTTATTTTTTATTTATCATTATATTTTTTTAACGGTATTTCAATCCCTGGTACGAACGAAACTCAAAAAGGTTATATTTTGAGTAGGTATTATGTACAAATTATCATTCGTTTTTACCAAAATATTTTTTTATTAAAATGTCAAAAATCATATTCACTAGTATAAGCTTAGAACTTACAGGTAAAAAGTATAAACAATTATCTAGGAGTCGCATGCGTTTTATTTATATCATGTAGTAAATATCCCATTTAGATAAGCCGTCCGTTACATTGAACAGTACTGTACTTAAAAGGGTGGAGCAATTTAAGTAAGTATCTGGGACATTTGGTAAACCCTGACATGACAGACGATGCAGACAGAGAGGGAGCGAAGGGCGTTGTCTGTGAGAGCCAATATGGTAGCCCGCAGGTTTGCTTGTTGTTCTAAGGAAGTTAAGATCACACTTTTTAAAGCATTTTGCACATCATTCTACACAAGCAGCCTGTGGGTGACATATACGCAAAAGCAGTTCAACTTGCTTCGGGTTCAGTACAATAATGCGTTCAGGGTGCTGATGGGGTTGCCACGGTTCTGCAGCGCTTCGGGAATGTTTGCCGAGTCAAATGTCGACTGTTTCTACTCGACCTTACGCAAGCGATGTACATCCCTGGCGCGCAGGGTCCGGGCCAGCCCCAACAGCATACTGAGGGCATTATCGTGTCGGTTTGACTGTCAGTACTTGAAATTGTTCTATGGTTCATGTACTGACTAACATTCAAGTGATGAAAAATAAGTTGTGAATTTTATTGTGATTTATGTAATGATGTAATGATGAATTTGAATATTTAATTTAATTGTTTTCTTTTGTTATTTTATAATGGATTGTGATATCTGACTGAAATAAATGTATTAAAGTATTAAAGATACCTCTTACTCTTAATAGCTGTTATGAAATACCATAGTAATTAATGCCTACATTAGAAGTAACACTAAACAAATTGTACATTGAGGGTAGTCCTGAATTGTATTTTTTTTATACCTCATCTTTTAACGGTTATTTTAACAGCATTAGTTTTATGAGATTCGACTTGAACTTTGTGTTTTATTTTCAACGTTTTGAGTTTCGTACTAGCATACAATTATATTTCGCCGCAAAGATTGTCGCTGTCGCGTCATTCGACCGTGTGGGTTTCGCTACTATGATTTTTCGCTCCAGCGTACCACACAGACATTTTTTCGCCACAGCGTGTGTCGCTACAGTAATTCAAACTCATCAACGTCATTCGAAACCACATACTGGACCCCTATTTTTATATGGTTCCCTAAATCATATGTAACATATTGGACTGTTCTAAAATCGAAATACTGCAAAACTTCAAATGTAGAACATATTAGTATTATCATAGCACTGATGAAAATAGAGTATTTGTTGCACAGAAAAAATGCATCAGGGCTATCTGCGGAATTCCACCAGACGAATCCTGTCAACCGTTGTTTAAAAATCTTGGCTTATTGCCACTGCCTTCTCTTTACATTTGCGAAGTGGCTACTTTCGCTCATAATCAATAAGATTTGTTTAAAAATGTGGTAATCTTCGATTAAGATACCCAAATAGACTAATATTTGATGATATCCCAAGATCGGCTAAATATCGGAAAAGTTTTATAGGCATGAGCATTCAAATTTATAACAAAATTCCTAATGAGATTAAGGTTCTCAACGCCAGATTATTTAAAATTCAGTTATGCAAATGGCTTAAGGAGAGTAGTTTCTATGATTTAATGCCTTTTTCTCGTATAATAATTATATTTAATTACCTAATTATTCTGACTGACATCTACCTAGGTACTAATTATCTTTGACATAATGATACTTAATTATAATATAAATGCTTATTTTAATGACATTGTATTTTATTAGATGATAATAGTGACCGCATTGACATTATGTAGCTTGCCATTTTTTTTAACACGTTTTTATTACTTTTGCATGCTATTAATATTTAGCAAAACATGTACACTTTACTCAACATCTTTTATACGAGCTCAGAACTGTGTATACTTTACTCAACATCTTTAATACAGTTCTGAGCTCCTTACTAGAGCTGTTTTATGCAATTAAACGATTATGATTATGATCATAATCTTCATTCCTTGTTTCTTGGCACCAGACACAGTGCCTAATTTAGAGCACTGACAGCCCTAGGCAAGCTATGAACCTCCTACCTTATCAGTTGGGTAAGAGTACCTTAGTATTTTAGTATACACACTCGAATGATTGAATTTTATTCTACAAAAATAGCCAAGTTAAGCCAGTCTTTGCACCCTAGGCCTGGCCTACTGATGGGTATACATTTTATTAGTGGCAAAATCAGGCCCTGGACCCAAATAGCCACTTCATTCCGTTCACTGCTAATATAGCTTTTTTTTAAATTAAAATTTGTCTTTTTTTTCAGCTTGAAACAGGCAATATGAAGCCAACATGTGTGTGTTACATTTGCTTCAGTTTGTTAAAAAAGTTTCAGAAGTTTATAGAGAAATCAAAAAAATCTGATAAGCTACTAGAACAGATGATAAATTCTGGTTTGGAGGTAAGCTAAATAAAGTCGACAGTAAATTAATATTAGTATACAGTTAGTATAAATGTATATATACCTACTTGAAAATATATTATTGTGCCAGTTGTGTAACCAAACAAATTAATATCTACTCCATTTATAAAAAAGTGCAAAAGTTAGTGGAACATTCATAGCACTGACATAACAATGATATTTAAATCATAAGGCGATTAACACACTGCACTGCGATCTGATACTTTGTGCGGCGTCACTGATATTAATATTGGTGATACAAACTGAGACATTTGCAAACTGTCTCAGTTTATATCACAGAGTAGGTGCCAGTGGCGAAGGGTCCATACAAGCTGATACCCATCGACTTACCTTTTAGAAATCCCACCCCACTGATCCACTATTACAGAATCATAAACATTTTTGTGGAAAGGTTTTTCTTTGCCTTCATTTCATCCCTCGCCACTGGTAGGTAACTACTTTTTTCTGGTACCAGACCCCCAAGATTATCACCAATCATACATTTTCCTTTTAGCTGTCTGTAAATTCCCTGGAATTGTTTTGTAAACAACAAACTGAATTCCCTTGGACCTTGGACCAGTCTCCGATGGTTAGTGTCATGTCTGCAACTGAGGAAGAAGTCAATGTGGAAACTCCAATTAAAATGGAATATGAGAATTCCGAAATGGATGTGGGGGATCAGAATGAAGGTATTATTTATTAATTACTTTAGTGACTTTACATTTGGCCTGAATAATTAATGCAATGAAAGATCACTCACTGCCAACCCTTTGCCACGGGTTTGACACAGTTTATTATTCCCATTTTCAATTGGTCCAATTCCCATTAGCAACTGGTCTCAAGTGACAAACCCCTTCTACCTTTCCTCTTTTTACCTATAGACCAGCTCCCCTAGCATGGCCACCGAGACGCCATAATAGGATATAGCTATTTATTTATCATGTTTAACTGTCAGAAGACACTGGATTTTTTTCTACATCGTGTTGTGGTGGTCATGCTAGGGGGCTGGTTGAAGTGGAATAAACTTAATTGATTTTGCGGCGCTAGTTGATGACGTGAAGTTTTTAGCTCAACATTATAATATTAACATAATTATTATTGTTTCAGATGATTTAGATGACATTACTTTAGAATTGGAAGTTACCAACCAGGAGTCATCATCAGATTCGGAAGACAACCTGCCTCTACAGAACATGAGTAAACAGTGGAAAGCGGACCGAAGCAATGTATCTGAAATTGAACCGTCTAAAAGTGAGTAGAAAATACTTTTAAGGATTAATAAACAGTCTGAGCAAAAACAGTAGAAAATAAGTTGATTGTATAGACACTCGACTACTTTTGATGTGTTGTTAACTAGTAAAAATAACTTTAGTTCTATTTTTAGACTTGTTGGCTAAGCTGTAAACGAGTTCTAATTTAAGAAAAGCCTTTTCACCCTGATGAATGAATATGAATTTATTGATATTATTTGAAATTGTTATTAATCTTATTCGCTTTTCTTCTCTAACGCCGTCTGTCCACCGCCCGCCGTCAACGGGACGGGATGACGGCGCCGATATAGCGGTACATACATTCACTATGACAGCCTGTCCACCGACAACCCGTTACCCGTCCCGTCATCTTGATGTCATTATAACCCCGTTTAAATCCACCATTGATGTCACTGCGACGTAAACCGGACGGAATGACGGCGCCGAAGTTTTAAGGCCGGGTCCATAGCGCGTGGTTTGCCCTACACAATATACAAAACATTGTTTCGCGAAACAAAATCCTCACATTATTTTTTTTAATGTTAAGACGTTTTTTTGATTGTGTAGAGCAAAACACGCGCTATGGACCCGCCATTATTATGATATCAAGATGATGGACGGATTTTCGGTGACAGGCTGTCATAGTAAAGTGAATGTATGTTCCGCTATATCGGCGCCGTCATCCCGTCCCGGTGACGGCAGCGGTAGACAAACGGCGTAAAGCGGGAACTACATTAGGCACACGTGGGCCACGTACGCCGATGTGGGCGCGTCCAATAATGTACTCTATAACTCTGCACCCAATAATGGACACGTCACGTCAAAAGACAACTTTTCGTTGCGTCGCGTAACGTGGCATCGCGTCGCAAGCCGTGGATACACGTGGATGTAATGTAGCTCTAGACAACTAGCCTCTCTCTATGTTTTTATAGGTTCTGATAGACCCAGATCGGCGTGCGTGGCTCACGTGTGCCAAATGTAGTTCCAGCTTAAAAGTCTGTAAAATTTCTTATTTTCGAATTTACGATATAAAATGTAAACATTTTTATTTTTCTTGTAGTTTTGCCAGCCAAGCCAGATGCACGAGAGATAATTCTATCTAAAGAGGAACAATCACAACAAATGCTGGAGCGATCGAAGTCACTGAATTATCAAAACTCGCCGTTTAAATGTGATTTGTGCTACAAAGGATTTGTGGACGCAGAGGCTTTTGAAAACCATCAGGAAAAACATGAGGTAAGTCTCTCTGTTATTAACAAGATTTTCACCAAATAGCAGTACAAGACTCTGATTGTCTCATCGGTGTGGAAGTGGTCGGTCCCTTGTAGAGCTCGCCTGCTCCATTCGATAAAGTGGTCTCGTTGTAGTTCATCGCCATCCCCTCGGTTGAATGTGCACTCGTAGCGCGCGCGTTGTTCCCGCCGATCGTCGGTTTGTGCGAGGAACAGTTTGAGTGCGCGCAGTGTCATTCGCGTTGGTTGTGCGCGCCGCGAACAAGCACCTACTCGTACGGTACTGGAGCGGCTCCATGGCGTGCGCGCGTAGACTGCCGGGAACAGACGTTCGCAGTTGAAGCGCGCAGCGTGCGCGGAGGCCGGCCACATTATACTAGTGGCGCACTGCATGCGGCGCTGCACGCCATCTGTGCCGGGCTTGGGGTACTACTCACAACTAGCTATTGTTGATCTTTCATTGAAAAAGTACTTTTTGGTTGCTTATCTGTATTTCTTATCTATTCACAGGTGCTTTACTTATCCAAGAAACGTAAACCGGATAATGAAACTGAAAAGGAAATTAAGAAAAGTCAAGCACCCTTAAAAATAACCGATAATGGTGAGGAAAATAAGGCACAGAACGAAGATAGTAGGCAAATACCTGACTTAAGAATACGCAGCAATACATTTAAAACTCCTTATATAATACTAAATCGTGTTAAAACTCCTATTAAAACAATAATACCGATCAAAGAAACAACCACTTCCAATATTAATAGTGACATAAATAATTCTAAAACTAAAGGAAATAGCAATGAACAGGTTACAGCTCCAAATAATATTTTTATATGCGATGTATGCAAAAAAGAATATCTCTGCAAAAACTTCTTAAAAAAACATATTAAGAAATGGCACACAATTGGAATTGAACAAAATTGTAAAAATACTAATCTTTTAAAAGGAAAGCCTGTCCTGAAAAATAATAATGTGTCAGAAAATAAACTAAGCAAAAATAAGAACCAACATAAGGATAGTATTTGTAGCGACGAGAAGCAATACAAATGTAGTTATTGTACGAAACGTTTTACTGACAGCAGTAACTTAGCTAAACATGTAAGAATTCATACAGGAGAGAAACCATACAACTGTAGTTATTGTACGAAATGTTTTTCTCAACGTGGTAATTTAGATAGACATGTAAGAATTCATACAGGAGATAAACCATACAAATGTAGTTATTGTACGAAATGTTTTACTCGACGTGGTCATTTAGATACACATGTAAGAATTCATACAGGAGAGAAACCATACAAATGTAGTTATTGTACGAAATGTTTTACTCAAAGCGGTGATTTAGCTAAACATGTAAGAATTCATACAGGGGAGAAACCATACAAATGTAGTTATTGTGTGAAAAGTTTTACTGAGAGCGGTAATTTAGCTACACATGTAAGAATTCATACAGGAGAGAAACCATACAAATGTAGTTATTGTGTGAAAAGTTTTACTGAGAGCGGTAATTTAGCTACACATGTAAGAATTCATACAGGAGAGAAACCATACAAATGTAGTAATTGCATCAAATGTTTTACTACTAGCAGTGCTTTAGCTACACATGTAAGAAGTCATACATAAGAGATGGATATAACACCATAATGACTGAATCAGTGTTTGTAAATTAATTAATATTTCAGGTAGTTTTTAAGATAAGGTATCAGACAATAATCACTTTTAAACTTTCGTTAGGTACATCGCAAAAGGTAGGGATACCTTCAGACGATACAAAATTAAATACCAGCATTCAAAAAGTGTCAATGATTTATTGAAAAGATTTTGATGTTTTCGTTTGTTTCACTCAAACTTTGATAAAAGTCTTTAATAAAATAACCTGTATTCCCGTTGTCCCCATGATTTTGTCCCCATAATGGGGACAACGGCACGTCATAAAATTTCAGTGCCGTTGTCCCCATTGATAATGGGGACAACGGGAAGTTAAAATTTTACGTATCGTTGTCCCCATAATTTATATTTTAAACGAGGGTAATTACCTTATACTCAAATTAACAAATGGTTAGTAAAGTATACACACTATATTTATGTAAAGTAAGTACATAGAGGCATCTATTAATTAAATAAATACATCATAATATATTTTTACCAGGCTTACATAAATATGGAGAAGGTTGACTTTTATATTTACAGCATGTAATATTTTTTTCTCCGTAGCTAAAATATGGTGAACTGACTGAAAAAAATGATTGAAATTATGGAAGTTAACTTTCTCCATATTTATGTGATCCTGGTACTTCGGTGATGTAATAAGAATAAAAAAAAAAGAAAAAGCCTTCCTGATCATGATCACACTGCCTAAGTTAACCTTCTCTATATTTATGTGATCCTGGTACTT
Source organism: Agriphila tristella (assembly GCA_928269145.1). Taxonomy (NCBI): domain Eukaryota; kingdom Metazoa; phylum Arthropoda; class Insecta; order Lepidoptera; family Crambidae; genus Agriphila; species Agriphila tristella. The sequence continues at coordinate 2,651,314 of OV743447.1, read as the reverse complement.
TGCTGATGTACGGATAAGTATTTTAGACGAATAGGTATTTTTTAAACGTTTCTTTTTATATGATATGTAAATATTTTTTAAATACCAATAATTCATAAGATTACCTTATTTTATTGTATTTATTATAACGGACACACCAATTACAATAATTAAAGAACATAATTAATACAGTTTTCTTACACAATTTCAACAACAACTATTCATTTAGATTATCACAATAACGCAAACATTCTGATCGCTTCCAGCAATAAGGCCGCCTTTGCCCACTATAGTTTTTAATGTTTTATTTTTAACTATTAATGTAATGTGTGAGCAATAAAGAGTTTTATCTATCTATCTATCTGACAATAATTTCATCCATCCATCCGCAAACAAGTCACATTCAGGGTTGTCGGCAAGGAGAGAGTTGAGCGCGGAAAGGGAGCGCGGTATGGGTGAATTAGCTCGTGCCACAGTACGGCTCCACGGCACGGCAAGCAACTGGTGCCTTCTACTGCGGCGGTAGTTGTTCGGCACAAAAAGTCGACACAGCTCGTTATGCAAGTCAGGAGCATCTACGAGTATCTTACCGTTAAGAATTTTGCACATAGTTGCGAGTTGGTGTTTCATTCGCCTAACCTCCAAAGAATTATAGCCTAGACAACCCAGCAAAAACTTGGACGGATACATGAAGGGATAGTATCCATTCACGCGTTTGTACAAATATCGAAGAAATGCTTTCTGCACCTTTTCTAACATAAGCACATACGAGCTTTCATGAGGGTTCCATACACACATAGCACTCTCTAATTTACTACGTACCAACGCCGTGAAAATAAGTCGTATGACTTGAACATTTTGAAAATCTTTTGCGTTTCTAAGAATGAATCCCAAACGCCGAAAAGATTCTTTTGCAAGAGCTGTTATGTGGTCGTGAAACGTTAACTTTCGATCGAAAACAACACCTAGATCTTTGATAGTGGTTAGCTGAGTTATCGTATCCCCGTTGATATTATACTCATAAGCCACTGGGCATCGCAATCGACTGAAAGTCATCGCATGACACTTATCAGCATTGAATTCCATGCCGTTACTCAAACTCCATTGGTATATTGCATCAACGTCACGCTGGAGCGCTATACAATCTTCTGCTGCCTTAACTTCCACGTAGAGTTTTAGGTCATCTGCATATAATAAGCATCGTGTAAAACAGAGAACGGCAGGAAGATCGTTTACCATTAGCAAAAACAAGAGAGGGCCAAGTATGGAGCCTTGACTTACACCAGAACGCGTGTGATAGGTGTGAGACTCGTACAAACCAAGCCTGACGTACTGTTTACGATCGCGAAGGTAGTCTGCGATGAGGTGTAGAAGCTTTGGAGTAAAACCTATCTTTCCAAGTTTAGCCAACAATACGTCATTATCAACCCTATCAAACGCCTTCCGGAAGTCAAAATAAAGAACATCTACTTGGGACCCACGATCCAAAACTTTCGAGATGAAATCTACTACGGTTAATAAATTGGTCTCAACTGATCTTCGTGGTCTGAAGCCGTGTTGTTCATTGCAAAGGGATACATTAACTTGGGCATAAATTTGTTGAAGAATAACACTTTCCAATACTTTTGCTGGAGCGGACAGAACAGCAATGGGGCGAAAATCTTCCACTTTGGACTTATCTGAGCCCTTTGGAATTGGACTCACCCTTGACAATTTCCATTGTGGTGGGTATTTACCAGTTGCCAATGCGAGATTAAATATATGACATAAAGGAATGCACAAGTGTTTCCTTGCTTGCTTAATAACTATTGATGGCACATTATCTGGTCCAACAGCGCTACTAGGTTTCAACTTGTTAATGCCAAACAAAACGTCTTTTGTAGTGAAAGGACTAATACCAACATAATTACCATTAGAGCTATTGTCGACAATATAAGCATTGTCAGCATCGAGAGAAGGAATATCCGGTAAAAAGACACTAGAAAAATAGCTGGCAAAAGCATCTGCTGCCTCAACTCCCGAAAGCGTCTGACCATTGAACGTTACACTGGGTTCAAAACCACCTTTGGTACGGAGACTCGAAATGTGACGCCAGAATTCGTTTGGATTACACTGTATATTTTGTTCGATACGTTTCATGTAGGAATCGTAGGCCAATGAAATGCGATCCTTTAGATTGACTCTTAATTTGGAGAATTCCTGATAAGCAACTTCACAATTCAATCGCTTCCAGGTAGAGTGCAATTTAAACTTACGCTTTAAGTCTTGAACAATGTCCCTAGTGAACCAAACGGGATAACGTCTACCAACATATTGGCTCCGTTTCTTTTTGGGGACACATTTGTCAAAGTATCCGTAAAGAATATCGTAAAAACTGCATGTTGCAGCAACCACATCCTTTGCCTCCACTACTGTATCCCAAGAAGTTTCAGAAATCAATTCAAATAGACGATTGTAATCGCACTTCTAAAGTTCCAATCCTGTGCTGGATTTATATTAGTTGGGTCTAGAGAGTTCGCTGAATGAGGCGTGTCGACTGCCACCTGGATGTCCAGTGGCGGGTGATAGGCATCTGGGGAAACTATTCCATCGGTCGCGTCAACACGTACATCACGCATATCATCTCTATCCTGTACCAACACGACATCTAACATACCTTCGTACAAGTTTTTCAAGTTTTTGAAAGTGGAAAATATATTCACCGGTAGAAAAATCGCCAGTTGAATGTGCAATTACCCATTAAAAGAAGAGAACTACTTCTAGGTTTCTATTATTCTACACCCACACACATATACAGGGTCATTTTTGGACCCCTTTTCAAACTTTGTCAGGTCATTCTATAACAGCAGTACAATCAATTTATGAAGTAAAACAAAAAATTTTTTTTTACATTTTTACCCCAAACTTTTCCCTACACAAATTGAAATTGTTGTCACCGTTTGCGCGTCGCACGGTCGACCCGCGCGAGCCCCCCTCCCACCACTCGCCTTCCCCCGCTCGCGTCCCGTTCGTGACGGTGAGCGTGCGCGCCTAGATTTTTAGGATATAAAAAGTGGTTGAAAACTGTGAATTTAAAAAGAAATAATTTATAATTATCTCACCTAATTTTTTTTTATTACTTCCTTGAACTATTATTTGATTTTGTAAAGGGGTCGCAAAATTACCCTGTATATACTTTTTTGAAATGCATACCTACCTACATACTACACATAATAACAAATATATTATTATTATACCATAAATATGCATGCATACAAATATTTGTCTTGTGCGGGGATTAAACCCACAACCTTACCTAAACCTATAATTATAATAATCTCACGATTAACTCACTATTGAGGCACTCTTCCTTTTATTTCAACGCAATGGGGACAACGGGAATAAATTTTAATTATTTTATTGATTTCCCGCTGTCCCCATTAATGGGGACAACGGGAATACACGGTAGAATCCAGTTTCTTAATATGATCAATAACTTCCTCAACAGTGACTGAGATTGTAGCAAGCGTGCTAGTTGCGGAGGTGTGCGTTACCCCAGCAAAAAGTTGAGCTTTAGAGAGATGAGACCTTATCAGATAATTAGTGTGTCATGAGGAGAAATTTGTTTACTAGTAGCAAAATTTGTGTGAGTTGTAGTTTTTAAGATATATGAGAAAAACAGATTTTGCTGGGGTCACGTTTTAAACATTACCCTGGCAAAAAAAGTTGTTTCAGCCTGGAACCAAATACATGAATAGATAGCTTTTGTTGCATAGTAAATGTTAGCAAATAGCAAAAATTGTGTGTGTTATAGTTCTTGAGTTATTTAAGTTTTTGCTGGGGTAACGTTTTGGGTTTTCCCAGATCTCGAAAACGGTTCAGCGCAGAAGTTTGAAAAAAATACCACTAAGAGACCTTAATTTGTTTAAATTTGTTTAATTGTTAGTTTTTGATTTGGTTGTCGCAAACAAACGTAATTAAATGGTTTCGAAAAACAGAAAAAACTAATTTGCAAGTAAACTAGTACACTTATAATCAAATAAACAGCTGTAAAATATAGCCGTGGTAGACACTTATTACGTCAAGAATTTAAGGCTTTGTAACTTTACACGATATAAAGATATAAACAAATTTGATAAATTTTAGACTGGTCGTACTTTAGCGATCGAACACACAGTTTCCATAACATTAAGACACATCGCATACATTAAACAAATTTAAGTAATTCATTAACATTCCTTCCTGTTAATTTCAGCATTCAATTACGCCTATCATGAAAGTTTTAACAAAAACTAGAATATGACAACAATTCTCTAATAAGCCGCCTAAATTGTAGAGGTCACGTAAAATCGACCGAGTTCAAAGCAGAAGGCTTTGAACCGTTTTCGATCTTAAAAACTACAACTCACACAAATTTTGCTATTAGTAAACAAATTTCTCCTCATGACACACTAATTATCTGATAAGGTCTCATCTCTCTAAAGCTCAACTTTTTGCTGGGGTAACGCACACGTTGCGGAGATATTGATTGATGAGGTAGCTGAATTTAGGCTGTTAGTCTGACCATCAAAAACTGAACTGTTAGTCTGAAAAAATAATTAGAAAAAAGCTCGCATATCCCTTTGTGGTCAGAAGCTACTGCGTCATTATATTTCATAACAGGCGGTATAGAGCTACACTTATCGCGTTTAGATTATAGTTTATAGATATACTTAAAAATAAAGGTGTTTAAAAAAAATATTTTTCACTCCTCTTGCTCAAAAAGTCCGTCATTGTAAGGTACAAGAGTCAGGATAAAATAGCATAAATACCCCTAGGGGATAAAGTTTTTTCTTTTTTAATGTTTGTCTATTACCAATGAACCTACTAAAACGAAAAAGTCTTTATTCATAATTATGAATGAAAACTCGCTCGATTTTTGAAAATGGAACTAAAAGCAGCGATCTCTTCGGTGAAATCATAGACTACTCTGTGACTTTTAGTTTAAAATGCGTGCATTGTGTTTCTTAGCTGCTATTATAAGTAGAAATTAAAAAAGGCACTGGCGCGAAATCTTTAGAATTTTTCTCTAATTCCAAACTGATTGAATTGTGTGACTGCAAGTAAGTAATAGAATAGAAATAATTTTAATCTTTTGCCGTCAATCACAAATTGCGTATTTAAATACTGTATGAAAAGTTTATGAAGTGGAGGATAGAAAAACGAGTGGAAAGTTTTTACGGAAGTATAAACTATAGGCATTTAATATTGGATTTTATTTTTTCGCAATCGTAGTGAAAAGTAGAGTGTAACACACGACGCTAAAACCCATTGTAACTCGGTTTCTATTTATTCCCTCGCTAAAGCTCGGGAATAAAACTACCTCGTATGCAATGGGTCATTTTAGCGTCTTGTATAACAATCTACTATTGTAACCGGTGTACATTTTGGCACTTGAACGAATCAATCCATTGTATGTAATAGAAGATTCAAATAAAAACAAACAAATTGAATGGAATATTTTATTGAGTGAATAAATAAAACGTACTTTAATAAAATGCATACCCTTATATTTAAGCACTTATCTAGTGAATAGACACATCATAATATTATGTATGTTTTATATTTACAATTAAAAAAAAACATCTACAGCTTGGCCATAAAGAGTTGAAATTAAATAAAAAAACAATTTTTTTTTCAGTACAAATATAGTCATTGTTGCCAAATTATTCGTGATTTAAACGTGTTTACATAGAAAGTGGCGCCCTCATTTTTGTCCACTCTTTATGGTCAAGCTGTACTTTTGCATTATGACAGTAAATTGAGAAAACTACTGTCCCTATATTTTAAGTGCATTTTTAAATAAAGTTGTAAAGGACCAATTTTATTTATAAAAGCAGTTAATATGTTAGTTTATATCGCAAACTTGAAAAAAATTCCCGATTCTCGTGACATTAAAGAACAATGCCCACTTCCTGTACAAGTGTTGCCCTGTCAAATAGCTTTTATTAAAAATTGAAGTTTAATGAAAATACAATAACTGTAGGCTCGATAGATGGCGTTAATAAAAAGGCAACTGTCAACTGTAGAAAACGTAGGAAAAAGAAATTTGACAGTTCACTTGTCCATCAACGCCATCTAGTGAGGCAAATAGTTAAAAAAATTTTTTCAATGTCACTGAAAAGCTCTCATTGATAAAATCAACATTTTGATAGTTCAGAAATGGCCATTCTTCTTTAAAAGCACACATTCTAAAATATTAACAATGAAACTATTTTCAGTTTGAAAGCAGATATGCACTTGATATAAAAAAAACGTACAAATATTAGAAACTGGATCTCAATTCACTATCTATGCAAATACAGATTATGGCGACAAACCATATTGATTAAACCAAGTGTCACCAATAGGAATAACAAAACGCAAGACCATATTGTTTCCTTTGCCAATTTTTTATTTTTAATAGCGGTAGTTGTGTCGCCAAAAACCTGTTTTTAAAACTAACAATGACACTAGCGTATTAACCAAACTCTTTTGATATTTCAAACTTAAAAACGAATAGGTACCCACACTTTAGGTAAATAAAAAAGGTTGTCGGGCTTTAGGCCCGCCTCAGACAGATGGAATCTGATTCGAAATTCCAAAACGTTATCGATATTGTATGAAAATTTCGACATGTGTGATAGGTCCATAGATTTGTATGGATTTGCTGCGTTCAGAATACCGTTTCGGAATGGAGATTGGGTGAATATTTTTAATGGGTAAGAATAAGCTACCTTAATAATAGAAAAAAGTTTCAGAAATATCGATTGCGTGTTTTTTTTTTATTTTTGTCGTCGTTCATTCTTAAATAGATCTTACTCCTTTCCTTACCTATAAAAAAATATTCAGCAAATTTATTTTATTCCCCATTCTTAAATTCCATCTGTATATGGCGGACCTAAAATAGTATAGTATGAGTAAAAAGAAAATAATAATAATAATGACTTTTTTTGCTGTAGTTATTCCCAGTTAAGACGATTTTAAACAACAATTTGATATTTTTTTTAAGTTCTTCATCTACTAAATAATTGAAATCAAAATTAAATATGACTAATTTCAAAAGCGTAAATATTTTGTCTTGTCTGACTCAAGAGGATTGTCAAGCGGCGATTACGTTTCCCATCCTCTAACCTACAGCAATGAATTTTTGGTATTTTTTTGAAATGCCTAAAAACTACGGCTGTACGTTTCGATTTTTAAAATAATCATTGTAGATTTGAAAATATTGGCACTTTTTTGTTTTGATGCAAATATTTCTAAATCTATTAGAGATATTTGAAAAATCAAAACGCACAGCCCTAGTTCTTAGGCATTTCAAAAACATACCAAAAATTAATTGCTGTAGTTTAAGGTTTAGGGGATGGGAAACGTTACCGCTGTTTGGACTTTGGAGACCACTTGCTTGACAATCCTCTTGAGTCAGACAAGACAAAATATTTACGCTTTTGAAATTCGTCATATTTAAGAATTTTGATTTAAATTATTTAGTAGTTGAAAGTTACCACTGAAAAAAATACATATATATTTTTATTTAAAAAACATCACTATGAAATAAGTAAACCAAATAATTCTTATATTTTGTAATTTACATTGAATCTCATACTATCCATACCCATAGAAGGCAAACGGCATTTGATACAAACTTTAAAGTCCTTATTTTTCAAAATGTATGAACCTTCATACAACTTCAAACATATAACCAGAATACATTGGTCTTAAAAGTTAGTTCAAACCATTTTTGACAAATATTGTTACAGCTAAATTTTAATTATTCTATAGAAACAGAAATTTCCTATTATCTTTTTTTTTTTTTAATAAGACATCTGCTTATGCGTATGAATGAAGTTTTATTAAAATCGGTTCTTTCGTTTTGAAAAATAAAGACTTGAAAGTTTGTATGAAATGATGTTTGCGTCAATACTCTTAATAAATATATTCTAACATAAACCAATTTATATTATTATCTAGCTAGAGTTATGCTAGCAATGTATTTCGCATGTTCCCTCAATAAATAAAAGACATATATTTATACATACATATTTAAAATCACAGAATAGCGAAGTTAAATTCTTGGGACGATATAAATGGTTCCACTTATAAATAAATCAATATTATGAACAAATAACGCCAAATCTTTTTTCACTATTGTTAACTTATAGGTACTTAATAAGTAAGTAATAGCTTAATAAGTATGGAAAATATTTTGCTAGTACATTTTAGATAAAAAAAATGATCTTTTCTTACTGTCGAATCTTACAGTTACTCATACATATAAATAAAAGATTTTTAATAATGATAAACTATTACGAGGGTGGTTTGATAAGTCCATGACTTTGAAAAGAAGAAATACTTTTTTTTCATAATTTATTTTTGTGTCTTAAAAAGAAACTCCTTAAGGCATCTTTACACTATTTTTTTTTCAAATTCGGCAAAAGATTATTACTTTTGGAAACAAAAAGCTCAAGCAACTTCTAACTTTTCTTAATGACCCTGTCGACCCTCTCGGCGGCACTCATGACATCAAAACTCATCGAATGAAGATGCGAATCCTTCCTATTCTCTAGATTCAACCCCAGTGAGATTTTTTCTCCTACCAAACATGAATAAATGTCTTGATAAATGTCTTGGCGGGCAAAGATTTACATCAAGCCAAAAGGTGGTGTCTGAAATGTGCCCTCATTTCAGTTACGAGTTTTCAGGCGATGAAAGAAAAAAAAAATGAGGTAAAGAGGTAGGAACTTCGTTGGACTGAATACGCAGAGTTACAATAAGATTATGTACAGAAATAAAACAAAATATTCCGAAAAAAAGTCTTTCTTCATTAAAAAGTCATGGACTTATCAATCCACCCTCGTATTATGCTATAAAGTATAAAGAAACAGTGGAACCACAATTCACAATATTTATTATGTAATTCCGAAATCTCTGATAAAACCTACTTTGAATACGGACATAATATTACATTTTCATAATAAAATAACATAAAAAAGAGGATAATTTCCAAAATCAGGCAAAGCAAAGAAAAAAAATTGTCTATCATTTTATAAGACGGGGTTTTTAAACATTTATCAACAAAGTAGTTTATTATTACGTTCTTACCTATGAAATTGACGTTTTGTATGGAGAATTTTAAACAAATTGCATTTTCCATTCTAGCTTTTTTATTATTTATTTAAAAACCGTGAACGCTATTGTAACAAAACTTTAATGTTCAAATGTTTGAACATTAAGCTAACTTAGGCAATATAACTTAAGCGGATAAAATAAGTTTAGGCTAAGTTACAACGGATAAAGTGGTCATTTTCTCTAACAAAAAAGAAGTCATATCCAAGGTATTTTTTAATGCTAAGAAAACAAAATAGACTTTAATTATGCTGATAGTTGTCGGCTATGGTCATAATTTGATGGAATATCCAGCAACTGATAAATATTTTAAATTACAGAAGTTATGAGAAAAGAACACCAATTTCATAGAAAAGGATCCAATTTAAGTATATATAATATTATGTCTATACTCACTCGCATATAATAATAATAAAGCGAAATTAACTTCGTTATACTTAAGACTAGGTGTCATATAAAAATATTCCAAGGATGAACGCAGCTTACCTTATACATTAATAACGTATAAAAAAAATCTCAATCTACTAAACATTTTAATAAAAAAAATTAAGTGCCAATTCTTTCTTTTTTTAAGATAAAAAATGCTTTTATAAACCGCGTTTACCCCGAAGTTGAGAATTTTAGTAAAAATACAAAAGGCCTAAATCTAGAATACGTTTTTTTTGCCTTTTTTATTTTCATCCCATCAACAGTCAAGCTCTGCTTTGAAGATGACTATACAAAAATATTGTTATGGCATTTCCAACCTTAAACATTAAGATATAAGAAGCCTTTTTTAGAAGTTATAGTAGGGAAAACAAAATTTCTATAGTCATTCTTAAAGTCCAGCATAAATTCATATAACTACTATTGGCATCACCCGACTCGACTTTACACCTTAACATATCAAGTGAACAGTTATTTTAACCACCAATCTAATACACTATACCATAAAATAGTTATATAGATGACCTTGAGAAATTCCACTGATAAACAATTGTGGGCCTAGTAGTGTACCTTGGGGTAGTCCAAATAACAATTTTACTAGCAACTGCAATACTTTATGCTTGTTTTTGAAGAATGTATACGATTTATTATGCACGTTTAAAATAATGGCTTTGATTAAGAAATTTCGAGCATAATTATTACTTGTTTTTTTAAGATTCTGTGATGAAAGAAGATGGCGTACAGTCTATAACGCTTTGTTAGAATCTAGTTCGATAGACAAATAACAATTTAGCTAGAAAACCAATTAGATTAGGAACAAAATGACTATTTTTCTTAAAAAAACCAACTATCCTTGATTTAACTTTTCTTTAGTCTCAAGTTATAAGAATATTGTCAAGGCGGTATTTTTCTAGTAGCTTGTCATCAAGGTCACATAATTCAGTGTCAAACGTCAATGTCACATTTTGTATTTGTTATTGCCAAAGCCACAAAGATAAACTTGCAAGACTAGGAATTTTTCTACTAGCCTGTCGTCAAGGTCGCATCATCGGTGTCAAAGGTCAAGGTCACATGTTGAAGGTGAAGTCTCACGCCTATCCGGCATCGTTCAATGCTTAGTTGAGCACGATCAGTCTGGGAGGCAAGATACCTCTTCGGCTAAGCCAAACTCTGGAAAAAACATTGTCGTTAGAAATATAGACAAGATAATTTGCTTCAACACAATAACATATTTACAAATAACGCTTAAGGCGCAATAGGTCGTACTACTAGCGCCGCCAATACCTTTATTTTCATTAATCATTACTCGTGAACCAAGTTAATATTTAAAAAAACTCATGTAATGACCTCTTAATTTGTCTCTAATATTTTTAAATAACTTTTCAACAGTTTCCATTTTTTATGTAAGTTTTAAAATCCATTTTAGCTCAAAGTGGCCACTTTTGGACGCATTAAAAAGTGATTTATTTCTAACTGTAGGCGCGAAAACCTAAGAAGTTCATACACGTGTTACAAAAATACCCCTAATCCCGAATATGGTAGATAGGGACCATCAAACTGAACAGCTTTTACTATGGGACCAACTCTGAAATCGCGAAAAAAAATCAGCTGTTAATACAAAAATTCATAACGAAAATATCAAAATGTATGAAACAGCAGATTTTTCCGCTATTTCAGAGAAGGTCCCACAGTAAAAGTTGTTCAGTTTGATGGTCCCTATCTACCAAATTCGGCATAAGGGGTATTTTTGTAACACGTTGTAGACTATAGGTATATTTTTGTAACACGTTGTAGACTATAGGTATAGTTACCCGATGCCGGCGCCGAGCAGCAGCGACACGAGGTTGGTGACCACAGCGACGCGCGCTCTGTACGGACAACTTGCTACACTAATGGTATAGTTACCCGATGCCGGCGCCGAGCAGCAGCGACACGAGGTTGGTGACCACAGCGACGCGCGCTCTGTACGGACAACTTGCTACACTAATGGTATAGTTACCCGATGCCGGCGCCGAGCAGCAGCGACACGAGGTTGGTGACCACAGCGACGCGCGCTCTGTACGGACAACTTGCTACACTAATGGTATAGTTACCCGATGCCGGCGCCGAGCAGCAGCGACACGAGGTTGGTGACCACAGCGACGCGCGCTCTGTACGGACAACTTGCTACACTAATGGTATAGTTACCCGATGCCGGCGCCGAGCAGCAGCGACACGAGGTTGGTGACCACAGCGACGCGCGCTCTGTACGGACAACTTGCTACACTAATGGTATAGTTACCCGAGGCCGGCGCCGAGCAGCAGCGACACGAGGTTGGTGACCACAGCGACGCGCGCTCTGTACGGACAACTTGCTACACTAATGGTATAGTTACCCGATGCCGGCGCCGAGCAGCAGCGACACGAGGTTGGTGACCACAGCGACGCGCGCTCTGTACGGACAACTTGCTACACTAATGGTATAGTTACCCGAGGCCGGCGCCGAGCAGCAGCGACACGAGGTTGGTGACCACAGCGACGCGCGCTCTGTACGGACAACTTGCTACACTAATGGTATAGTTACCCGAGGCCGGCGCCGAGCAGCAGCGACACGAGGTTGGTGACCACAGCGACGCGCGCTCTGTACGGACAACTTGCTACACTAATGGTATAGTTACCCGATGCCGGCGCCGAGCAGCAGCGACACGAGGTTGGTGACCACAGCGACGCGCGCTCTGTACGGACAACTTGCTACACTAATGGTATAGTTACCCGAGGCCGGCGCCGAGCAGCAGCGACACGAGGTTGGTGACCACAGCGACGCGCGCTCTGTACGGACAACTTGCTACACTAATGGTATAGTTACCCGAGGCCGGCGCCGAGCAGCAGCGACACGAGGTTGGTGACCACAGCGACGCGCGCTCTGTACGGACAACTTGCTACACTAATGGTATAGTTACCCGAGGCCGGCGCCGAGCAGCAGCGACACGAGGTTGGTGACCACAGCGACGCGCGCTCTGTACGGACAACTTGCTACACTAATGGTATAGTTACCCGAGGCCGGCGCCGAGCAGCAGCGACACGAGGTTGGTGACCACAGCGACGCGCGCTCTGTACGGACAACTTGCTACACTAATGGTATAGTTACCCGAGGCCGGCGCCGAGCAGCAGCGACACGAGGTTGGTGACCACAGCGACGCGCGCTCTGTACGGACAACTTGCTACACTAATGGTATAGTTACCCGAGGCCGGCGCCGAGCAGCAGCGACACGAGGTTGGTGACCACAGCGACGCGCGCTCTGTACGGACAACTTGCTACACTAATGGTATAGTTACCCGAGGCCGGCGCCGAGCAGCAGCGACACGAGGTTGGTGACCACAGCGACGCGCGCTCTGTACGGACAACTTGCTACACTAATGGTATAGTTACCCGAGGCCGGCGCCGAGCAGCAGCGACACGAGGTTGGTGACCACAGCGACGCGCGCTCTGTACGGACAACTTGCTACACTAATGGTATAGTTACCCGAGGCCGGCGCCGAGCAGCAGCGACACGAGGTTGGTGACCACAGCGACGCGCGCTCTGTACGGACAACTTGCTACACTAATGGTATAGTTACCCGAGGCCGGCGCCGAGCAGCAGCGACACGAGGTTGGTGACCACAGCGACGCGCGCTCTGTACGGACAACTTGCTACACTAATGGTATAGTTACCCGAGGCCGGCGCCGAGCAGCAGCGACACGAGGTTGGTGACCACAGCGACGCGCGCTCTGTACGGACAACTTGCTACACTAATGGTATAGTTACCCGAGGCCGGCGCCGAGCAGCAGCGACACGAGGTTGGTGACCACAGCGACGCGCGCTCTGTACGGACAACTTGCTACACTAATGGTATAGTTACCCGAGGCCGGCGCCGAGCAGCAGCGACACGAGGTTGGTGACCACAGCGACGCGCGCTCTGTACGGACAACTTGCTACACTAATGGTATAGTTACCCGAGGCCGGCGCCGAGCAGCAGCGACACGAGGTTGGTGACCACAGCGACGCGCGCTCTGTACGGACAACTTGCTACACTAATGGTATAGTTACCCGAGGCCGGCGCCGAGCAGCAGCGACACGAGGTTGGTGACGAGCAGCGCCGCCACCGCGCCGCGCCCCCACAGCGACGCGCGCCGGATCGACAGCAGCGAGCTCTAACGAACGATGGAAACATTTGCTGTACAAATAGTGAAGTATCGGTCCTAGAAGTGTGCCTTGAGGGACACCATAATATATTAGAAAAAGCGGTAAGCTTGTGACCGACAGCGCCGCCCCCCACAGCGACGCGCGCCGCACCGACAGCAGCGCGCTCTGTACGGACAAACTTGCTGTACTAATGGTAAAGTTACGCTCCTAGACGTGTGCCTTGAGGGACACCATGTATTAGAAAAAGTTGTGATCTTATTATAGAATCTCTAACGACGTGCGACGTACGGAAAGAGGCGCACTCTATGGAAACGATAACTTGCTATACTAATGGTAAAGCTACGGTCCTAGAAGTGTGTCTTGAGGGACACCATAATATACAGGGTGGATTTTTGAGACGGGACATTAAGGGAGGTACCTTAACCGTTATAATTACAAGAAAACGTTCCAGGGAGACCATCCATAACTTTTTGAGATATTCTGAACTGCATTTACAGATTTTGGAAAAAAATACCGTTAGCAAAAAAAATGCTAAAATAAAAAATTATGCCAATCGATTCTATTTCATGTGGGGATCAAAAGACTCTATGGGACCATTTAAGGTATGAGTACTAGAAACGTCAGAAATTGACAAAAACTTTTCCCATACATTTTGTACGGAAAAACGAAAAATTTACTCGAAATATTTTTTAGTGTCAAACGATCTTATTTCTTACTGTGATCAAAATACTCTTTAAGGCCAACTAAAATTTGAGTACAGAAACTACGTAAGTCACACACAACATCGTCTTCACACGCAGGCACAATCGTTTACAACATTAGATCCAAAAAAACCGCCTTCAAAAAACTGAAAACAAAAACAGCTTAAAAATTAAATACCTCTAAAAAGCAAGAAATAATATTCGAATCATTCTTTACACATATCAATATTAATAAAACACGTCTATTGAAGTCGGGTGGGGCTGGAGGACAACTTAATTTTTTTCTTAAAGCCCCACCCGACTTCATTAGACGTGTTTTATTAATATTGATATGTGTAAAGAATGATTCGAATATTATTTCTTGCTTTTTAGAGGTATTTAATTTTTAAGCTGTTTTTGTTTTCAGTTTTTTGAAGGCGGTTTTTCTTTTTTTTTAAAAGCTTTTTTATTTTCAACTTTTTAGTGGTAGGTATGTAAGCGCAGTGGTAAATATTTTTTTACTTTATATTATAATATTTTCAATGGTAAAATGCCCAGAACTCAATTTCCAAATTTACGCTGTTTGTTTTTGAGGAGTTCCGTTGTGTCATCGTAGTCCAAGTCTAGTCCAGAACGTTGCATCGCAAACCATAATTTGGTTTGTTTTGGATTGCCATAAACTTACCAAAACCTAAATCACTTTACTTATACTATTTGATTTTGAAGAGTTCCTTTATGTATCTTCGAAGTTCGAAGTCCAATAACAATGAAATTAAATTGTGACCACTCTTGAGGTATACCCTTTCAAATAAAAAAAGAATCATCTAAATCGGTTCATAAACAAAGAAGTTATGTCCGAAATTCCATAAAAACTCGTGCGATGGCGAGCTAAATAATTGATATTTTTCAGGATTATAAAAAAACTACTGGCCAGATCTCTGTAAAAAAAATATGGGACCACACACGAACTATGTTCTTTGAGTTAAAAAAAGAATTGTACAAATCGGGTAACAACTGACGAAGCTATGTTAAAACATACATAAAAAAAAAAAAAACAAAAAAAAAAATACCGTCGACTTGAGAACCTCCTCCTTTTTTGAAGTCGGTTAAAAAGTAGTTTCTGTACTCAAATTTCAGTTGGCCTTAAAGAGTATTTTGATCACAGTAAGAAATAAGATCGTTTGGCACTAAAAAATATTTCGAGTAAATTTTTCGTTTTTCCGTACAAAATGTATGGGAAAAGTTTTTGTCAATTTCTGACGTTTCTAGTACTCATACCTTAAATGGTCCAATAGAGTCTTTTGATCCCCACATGAAATAGAATCGATTGGCATAAAAAATTTTTTTTTGTATTTTAGCATTTTTTTTGCTAACGGTAATTTTTTTCCAAAATCTGTAAATGCAGTTCAGAATATCTCAAAAAGTTATGGATGGTCTCCCTGGAACGTTTTCCTGTAACTATAACGGTTAAGGTACCTGCCCTTAATGTCCCGTCTCAACAATCCACCCTGTATTAGAAAAAGCTGTGATCTTATTGTCGAACTCTGTAACGACGCGCGACGTACGCAATGGAGCACATCCACGCAGGACAACTAAATAATAAGCTACTCTCACTGCACGGCAATAAAGTACAATTTCAAATTACACAGCGCTGCGTGCCTATTATTAAAGCATCTCCGAAGCGTTTCTCTTTCTGTCGCGTAGCTCTGTCTCAACCGGCACATGCCATCTCCGCCGTTTCTTTGTGGCCAAACTAAAATGCCAAACTAATTTGGCCACGAGAAAACTTAATTCCTTGTAGCCAAACTGTAGTCATAGTTTAAAAATAACACACACTGTATATGTTTATTTTTTTCTAATAGGGACACAGAATCATATAATAGTATGGTGGGGATACTAATTTATAAGAGATACCCCCGCAAATAAAGAAAAAGTATCAGGATCAAATAAATCTAGAGAAGGTTAACTTTTATATATTTTATTAATAAGCCGTAACGCGAATCTGTCGAACAACGCGTGAGGGATGTTGTAGGTATGTAATATTATATTACTTTTAAGTAATATATGCCCAGACTCGGTGGTACGGATATTGTCTACAGAGTTTTTCCTCCATACAGGCGGATGATAAATTAAACTATTACTACGGTTTGGCTACAAGGAATAAAGTTTCCTCGTGGCCAAATTAGTTTGGCATTTTAGTTTGGCCACAAGGAAACGGCCGCCATCTCTCGTGCGCTTGACTGAGAGAGCCGCGCGCGTAAGCGAATATAAAAAAATAAGCGCGGAGTGTTTATTGTCGTGTAGGTTGAGTGCTTATTGTTATGTAGGTTGAGTGTTTATTGTCGTGTAGGTTGAGTGTTTATTGTTGTGTAGGTTGTGTTTATTGGTGTGTAGGTTGTGTGTTTATTGTTATGTAGGTTGAGTGTTTATTGGTGTGTAGGTTGAGTGTTTATTGTTATGTAGGTTGAGTGTTTATTGGTGTGTAGGTTGAGTGTTTATTGTTATGTAGGTTGAGTGTTTATTGTCGTGTAGGTTGAGTGTTTATTGTTATGTATGTTGTGTGTTTATTGTTGTGTAGGTTGAGTGTTTATTGTTGTGTAGGTTGAGTGTTTATTGTTGCGTAGGTTGAGTGTTTATTGTTGTGTATGTTGTGTTTATTGTAGTGTAGGTTGAGTGTTTATTGTTGTGTATGTTGAGTGTTTATTGCCGTGTAGGTTAAGTGTTTGTCGTGTATGTTGAGTGTTTATTGTCGTGTATGTTGAGTGTTTATTGTCGTTGAGTGTTTATTGTCGTGTAGGTTGAGTGTTGCTTGTCATGTAGGTTGAGTGTTTATTGTCGTGTAGGTTGAGTGTTTATTGTTGTGTAGGTTGAATGTTTATTGTTGTGTAGTATAGTTACCTGTGTGTGCGGCGGCGCGGCGAGCTGGTGGTCGAGCACCTCGATGGAGGAGGTGGCTGACGGAGGACCTTGCTTCACTGGGTGCTTGAACCGCCAATCTCTGCCAGAACAACAAAAAATATATATTATACCTATATAAAAAAATAGCAGTGATGTGATGTTCATTAAAATGAACGAGGGATATAGGGTCGTACCGGCTAACGCATCGAACTTCAGAAAATCTGCTGGGATTAAAATAAAAACAGATAAGTAAATCAAGCCCCAATCAGGCTAAAATGTCGAACCCCATTTCGTGATGTCACACGACCATCGATATCTTCCAAATAACTTCTGCAAATGGTACAATACGAAATCCCGTCCTTCGATTTATCTGTTTTATGTTGAAACCTGACAGACTCAGAAAGTTAGTTGATAGGGCTCCCATCGATGTTCGTGTGACATCATGAATAGGGGTTCGCCATTTTGGCCCGACTGGGGCTCGATTTAAGGCCAGTATATTCCAAATTATCGAATTTGGCCTATGTTTGATTTAACGATAAACAATCAAATATTCTTTATTTTGAGCAGATAAAAATATATGTTGAAGTTTCACAAACGATCTTGATTATTTTACGGTTAAAAATACGATATTCGTAACTTTACTCGACTAAAAAAATATTCAAAGACAAAGAAAATTTTCATTAATTTTATATTTTTTGGATAATACTTAAAGTTTATCAATCCTTAATTCACGAAAAATATATAGAAAAATAGGTAATAACATATAGAAGAATATTCAATGGTTACTTTTTCAAAAAGTGACTTTATGCTCAAAATAACAACAAAAACATTGAAAAAGTGAGGTTATTTCATTGCTCTTCACACATAAAGAAAAAGACAGAGTTTTTGGAATATACTGGCCCTAAGTTGACGCCCGGCAGATTTGCCGAAATTCAGATAGAATGCCAGTATTGCCCCAAAAGGGGTTAAATAAGTATATTTTACTCACTTCGGTGGCAGCTGGTCCGGCCGACTGCTCCACTCCCACACCCAATCGTTGGAGTCTTCCTGCAAAACAATAATAACAACATTAGATAATTATCAAAATAGGCAATATTATAGTGGAATCATAGAACATGGTAACATCACTTGCAGCACAATATGTGATCGATTATAAGAAAACGTCTCTTTCGACTCAGGTACCGAGTTAACTTGACCAGGGGCCGTACCGGCTAACGAATCGATTTTCATAAAAGTCTGCTGGGTTTCAAATTAAAACAGATAAATCGAGCCCCAATTGGGCCAAAATGACGAACCCAAATTCATGATGTCACACGAACATCGATATCTTCCGAATCACGTCAACAAAAAGTACAAAACGAAATTGCTTACTTTGATTTCTCTGTTTTAAGTTGAAACCCAGCAGACTTTTATGAAAATCGATTCGTTAGCCGGTACGGCCCCAGGGGGTTCAAGACTACTAATGTTGACGTCAAAATCGAGGTCCAATGGTGTTTGAATGGTAATGCTTTTTGACACAGTTCTTGTTTCTTAAACCCAAAATCAAGACACAATGTGGTTATGTTTTGGGTTTAAGAATCACAATGTGTTTCGGTTTTGGGTTTAAGAAACAAGAACTGTGTCAAAAAGCATTACCATTCAAACATCAATAAACCACGATTTCGACGCATCGAACTTCAACTAAAACAGATAAATCGAAATAAGGAATTTCGTATTGTACTATTTGCCGAAGTTATTTGGAAGATATTGATGTTCTTGTGACATGATGAATAGGGAATATGCATCAATTTTTTTTTAATCTTAATCAAAAGTATAATGCGTGAGAAAATTAACTGTAATATTAAAACTTTTCTCTTGCGTTTTTTTCTCGTGATATAGTTACTTGATGTTAGCGCGCAGCAGCACCCGCCGAAAACGCTCCATACAAAACGGTGACGTCACACATCACGTTTCAGGTGTGTTTCGGCGCGTTTAATATGGAGTTAGCCAATAATCTTCAATTATCTCCCTAAATTTTGCGTTTAAGTACATATGTGTCATAAAAATATTATTTCTTATTCGATATTCTATCTGACTGTAAAGTGCATTATATCCGAAAATGAAAAAAAAAATCGTTATTTTCCCCTGATTTCATCGTGTGATAAAACTAAAATAATACATTTTTTTTATTTTTTTTTCCTGTTCCATCATGTTTTTATAAGTGTCCGCAGCGATCAAGCTCAAATTCATCAAAATCGGTGACTTATGCATATTCCCTATTGGGGTTCGCCATTTTAGCCTGATTGAGGCTCGATTTATCTGTTTTCAATTTGAAGCCGGTCAGACTTAACGAAGTTCGATGCATTAGCCGGTACGGCCCCTGATCAAGTTAACTCGGTATCCGACGCACACATGCCCCGCGTGCTTGTAGTGGTGCAACCGATTCGCGCAGTTGTATGAAGCTTGGTCTCTGGTCCTTTCTTTTTACTCATGTGGTTAGGGCCTAGCTATAACATACCTAGGGTTACCATTTCATTTCAAAAAATACCAAATTACGGAGCATTGTTTGACAGATGAGTGTCGATAAAATGCTTCATCACGCGATAGCTTTATACTAAAACAGAATAAAATAAATATATAAGTGGGGTTCCCATACAACAAACATGATTTTTGACGTTCTTTGGTATAGAACCCTTCGTGTGCAAGTCCGACTCGTATTTGGCCGGTTTTTTTGACTTACCCTCCAACAGTTGATGTATACTCCTTTGAGCTCATCTTCCGTCGTCGGTTCTAGGTTCGGACTGTTTGGAGGCGATTTTGGACTGCAAACAAAATGGCACCAATTAGAAAAACCAAACAGCCTTTTGACTATAAATGCAGCCGGATCCACAGCGGGCAGGATTATAAATTTATGTTTTCCTATTACTACAGTAGCCCGTAATAAATTTAAATTATCAAAAAGGTTACCGCTCGCCGTTGTGATATAGTTATTTATTACGAAATTATAGATCCTTTAACCCAAGTTTTACAGATCGCAACCCGCCGTAACCATTTGTATAT
Organism: Agriphila tristella; assembly: GCA_928269145.1. NCBI lineage: Eukaryota > Metazoa > Arthropoda > Insecta > Lepidoptera > Crambidae > Agriphila > Agriphila tristella. Next base: position 2,631,006 of record OV743447.1, on the reverse strand, counting down.
CTCCAAAAATTATATTTTTTTAGTTTTCGAGGTTTACCACATGGTTTAGCTATTGTCGTGTTCTACAGCTTTGTTTGATTGCCACTAATAATAGTAAGCCTATGGAAAGTGACCATACACAGATTTAAGACCAGATAAAGTCCATCCATTTTCATCTGGTCTTAAATCTGTCTATGGCTGCTTTTCATAGTCTTACTATTATCAGTGGCAATCAAACAAAGCTGTAGAACACGACAATAGCTAAACTATGTGGTAAACCTCGAAAACTAAAAAAATATCATTTTTGGAGATATACAAATATAGTTTACGGCGGGTTGCGATCTGTAAAACTTGGGTTAAAGGATCTATAATTTCGTAATAAATAACTATATCACAACGGCGAGCGGTAACCTTTTTGGTAATTTAAATGTATTACGGGCTACTGTACTATATCCCATGAGTCCCATGACTTGACTCTTACGAAAGTCAGGGCCCAGTATTTACAATTTAAGCTAGCTGGTAGGGTCATCTAGGGTTCCCAACCCTCCCGGAGTTACCAGATCTAAAATTGAGATTTCCTGACTTTTCCCCTGATTTTTCAGTAAAATTCCTGACACTTTGTACACCTACATTTACATTCTGAGTTTAGTTGACGTTTGATATTTTTTTCTTACTAAAATGATTAAAAAATTATGTGTTTTCAATAAGTAGGTACTTACACTTTTTGGGATTTCAAAAATCCCTGACAACTACAACTTTTCCCTGACAGATGCCTAAAATTCCTGTCATCTGGCAACCCTATCCCGGAATGCCCGGCACACTCCGGTAATAATGGTTGACCTCCCGAGGCCCCGGGACGCAATATATCCGGTTTTTCTAAAATGAAACTTACTTTTAACAAAAGCCGCCCGACTTCGCTGGCTAGGACATGTAGAGAGAATGGGAGAGGATCTAGCAGACAAAAGAGCGTATCTGGGGCAACCGACTGGACGATTTGACAAGTCTTGATATTGCGTTCCGTTTTTCCATTCGGGCCCTACCGCCGCCTTACTCAAAGCTATACCGATAGCAATAGCAATGCACTGTCCGTCCCTGTCATATCATAACACAATGACAAGGACGGACAGTGACGGACAGCATTGACGTCATAAACTTTAGCAATTTGGTAGGTCTGCACTGCAGGTGTCATCATTCATTTCTTGCAACAAGAATATTCTGTACCATTCCATGCGTAGCCAGAAATAAAGTATTTTAGATACTTTATTTATCTAAAATTATTAAGTTTAAGAAACAAAATAAAGTAGGATACGTTATTATATAGTTGGCAACCCTACCTCTACCAGTGACGCCAGACAAGTGCACTCGTCTCGCACGCAACCCGATACGGACGCACCATATATTAACACGGTATCGATATTATGGTTTGTGGATTAAATAGTGTCCTGCCATGTATAAATTATTTTGAATGCCAAAGTGCCTCTTGAATGAATGTCGTTGAACAATGTTCCATCGGGAACGTATTAAAAGGAATTGGTTATCCAGAACTTGGTAAACTGGTAAGCAATAAAGTGTCAAGGAAATACCAGTTCTCTAGCTTTACAAATAAAGCTCACCTGCCCTTGTCGCTTGAAGCTCTAGAGTGCCTCACAGATGAGCCCCTGCTTTTTCTCTCTGAGCTTACATCAACATAAAAGTCTGATGTATTCGTTTTCGAGGACATTTAACTATATTATTCGATTGGTTGTAGGGCTTATTTAAAGTCCACGTGGCTAGCCGACACCATCTTACCTAAGTCTCACGCCCTAACTATTATTTCAAAATTGTTGTGTTCCGGCAGTTAGAGGTAAGATAGCCAGCTCCTTCATGGTGAAGATTCCGGGTGTAGTGCATTACACTTTCGGCCTTATTGTCACTTAACATCAAGGAAGAGTCTCTGCTTTCTCTCTGAGCCTCGCTCAACAGTCTGATGTACTCGTATTTGAGGGCCATAGGTCAGGCTTTGGCAAGTGACCTCTCTTAAGAGATGGTAATCGTTAACCTAAGCTATTAGGTTACGCAAATAAAATCAAACTGTCTCTGACTCTCGGGAACGTATAAAAAGGAATTGGTTATACAGAAGTTGGTAAACTAGCAAGCAATAAAGTGTCAAGGAAATACCAGTTCTTTAGCTATAGAAATGAAGCTCACCTGCCCTTGACGCTTGAAGCTCTCGAGTGCCTCACAGAAGAGTCCCTGCTCTCTCGCTGAGCCTCCCTCAACAGTCTGATGTACTCGTTTTCGACGGCCGCTAGCCCGCCGCCTGTGTTCAGCTCCACCCATGACTCTGGAACAATCACTGTTTGTTATTATAGACGAAAAAAAAAATAGACGAAGATAATGTTGGCACTATTTTTAAGTGTCTTCTTCTTTTGTGTGTCGACTCCGGTATCATATTTGTGATCAGAACTCAGCCACCGATACAGCATTATCAGTGGCCTTATAAAGATCCTCACGCGAGTAGGTGTTGGGACACGCAGGGCATGACAAAAGATGTGCCATTGTCTGGGGGGAAATATCACACAGACATGTGCTCTCCGAGCTGTAGCCCCACCTGTGCATGTTCTCCCATGTAATTCCGTTTATTTCGCAACGTGGATTAAAGTACAATAAAAAGTGTAGATATTATTCTCTTTTTATTTTCCAATGCTTTAAGTTTCAAAAGATGCTATCCTTCCTAAACTTTCAACATCGAAGATTTCTATCATAAGAGCTATCGTATCGTATAATACGGTACTGACTAAAACTGTTACATCAGCTGGATTAATGTGCACAGTTTGGTCTTAAGGCAGTTTATCATTAACTTCATTATCATCAATAAAAAAATTAGAATACTAATAGCACAGTCTTTTATAAAGTACTGTGCTAAAAGTAAGGGGCTCCCTGTTAAAAGGACACAGAAAGTGAGATGTGAATCAAATCAGTAAAGAGTCATATGATAGTAGATTACGTAAAGATCATTAGTCAATTAATTTTGCATTACAAATCAAATCACGTCACACTTGCATGGCATGCAATGCAATGCATGCAATCAAGGAGGTCAAAAGATCAAATTAAAATGAACAATCAACACTTTCTTGAATCCATATCAGACAGGAACAGTTTATCAACTTATATGATGCCTAACCTATACACAATAAAGCGTTTGATGAAATAAAAAAATATAGATAACCTTAAAATAAATTAAAATAAAAAACAGGAGTAAGCAATATCATCCACAAATCATTTCTACAAATATTTTTGTACTAGCGGCCGCCCGCGACTTCGTCTGCGTGGAAAATTTTTTTTGCTATCCCTCGGGAACAACACTCTCTTTCGGGATGAAAGGTACCCTATGTCCTTCTCTGTACCCCTAACAACGTGTATACAAAATTTCATGACGATCGGTTCAGTAGTTAAGACGTGAAGGCGTAACAAACAAACAAACAAACAAACAAACGGACTTTCGCATTTATAATATTAGTAAGGATTAATTTTCGATGAGTTTGGTGTAGCGACGCTCCGTGGGTACGCCCTCGACAAGGTGGAGTGGGTGTCGTGCGGCTGATATGATGATGATTGGTGCAGCAGAAGTGAAGTGAGACTACAATGCGTCAAAGGTTTAGTAAAGTGAGACTACAATGAATGAAGAAATGTATTTAGAAGACAAGCTTTGCCTCCGATAAGTTTTGGGACTACATTCCCATTGTTAGCCTTCTTATCCACATTGTATTCACTAGATTTAAAAACTGATATTTTAGAGCATATCCCTACAATTATGTGAATATAATATTTCATTCGCGAGTGAGTGCCCGCATGTTAGATGGTAGTTAGACGTGGATGAGGTCATCTCTAATCTGATAGACAATCACGGCACACCAACTAGCACTATAATTGACCCGCATCCGGTCACACAAGCCACTAGAACTAAAACAGACAGTGATGGGATAGGTTGACCGATTTTAATTAAACTAAACATACCTAACACCGCTGATTTCTCGAGGTCCCATGATTTTATCTCATTAATGGGACCCACGAGGGATACTTTCTAGTGGACACATTAAAATTGTGCTCCCAGAATTTTGAACTAACTTAAGTAATTAAAATCTAACCTCTAATTAAAATAGAAACTTTTTTATAGGACAAAAACTTCGAGTCACCAGAGGGAGAGAGCAATGCTTGAAATCACTTTGCTGGATCACAAACGCAACGAATGGATTAGGCGCAACACGAAGGACATCGACGTCGTGGATACCATCCAACGCCGTAAATGGAGATGAGCAGGACACATTGGTCGCATGAGCACTGAGAGATGAACCAGGAAGATACTGGAATGGAAGCCAAGACAAACTACGAGAGGTAGAGGTCATCCACCTAAAAGGTGGGTCAATGACCTAAGGAGTCATGCTGGTAGCAATTGGCTCCAGGTGGCGCAAGATAGAAGATCGTGGAAACCTTTGGAGGAGGCCTATGTCCGAAGACGGATGAACGAAAGGCTGATATAGATAGATAGAATTCAAATATAAACTTTTTTATAGGACAACATTATATCCATTGCTCCGATTTTAAAGTAGGTTTATACAAGAAGCCAAAATGGAAAACTGTTTCTTCGGACCATCAAACTGAACAACTTACTATGGGACCAACTCTGAAATCGCGAAAAAATCTGCTGTTTCATACATTTCGCGTATTCAGTATTGGTCCCAAAGTAAAAGTTGTTTAGTTTGAGGGTCTCCGTCCATATTTGATTTTTTCGTTATTAGATTTTGAGATGGCGAGGCGAGTTGATGCATATCACAAATTGAAATTCGTCAGCTCGCCGGTCGGCCAGGATTTGACATGGCGAGTTGACTAATAAGTCTATTTTGGATCACGTTATTTCTGAACCAAAACACGTAAAAATCATCAACAGATTCCAGATTCAAGATCCGATACATGTACACACGCCTAACAATAATAATATCATCAGTCTCATGGACCACATTGTGGTTTCCTAACAATGGGGTATGCTGCGCCGGTTATGTTACGTAAACGGCCATGTTTTTATCGCCACACGAAATGGCAATTATGTGTTTGTTATCGTGTATAGCTTTAAAATAGCGACATAAAAAATTTGCAATTATACTGCGAATCATAGTTATTAAAGAAAATTAACGTGTTACAAAAATAGCCCTAATTCTGAATATGGTAGATAGGGAGGGACCATCAAACTGAACAACCTTTACTATGGGACCAACTCTGAAATCGCGAAAAAAAACAGCTGTTTCATACATTTTTATTTTATTTAATTGTTCTAATTACAATTGATTACGTTATTAATTTTTGTATGAAACAGAGCTTTGAGTAAAACCATACACCATAATTAATCAAAACTGTCACCCGAAAAAGTTATAGCCTCGTAAGTCCTAGCGTACTTCATGAAGTACGAATTGTCGCTAGTATTTCAGACCTGACAACTGAATTCTATAGCAAGACTAACTACCTAATGTACTACGTGGAGTACAAATTCTAGTCTTCCGTTTTCGACGAAGTTTTTTTTTCTAAAATGGCAATATCAAGACAGCTATTTACTTCTGTAATCTATGGCCAACCCTGCCACCACATAATATAGTCTGGAGCATATAAAACATACCAAAAAAAACATAAACAGCCAGGTCCCACCTCTAAATTCACCAAAGTTGAAATCGTATGTCTCGGTCTGAAGTACTATTCTTACTTAGTATGTACTTTATAAAGTACATCAGGTCACACCTACGGTAAGGTCACACCTACTTGTAACAGGTACACCCTTCAAAAAAACACAGGACTTACGAGGTTAAAATATCACAAACTAACGTAACGACAGCCCGCGACTTCGTAGGCTTCGCTTTCAGTTAGTTTAATAAACCAGTGAAACAAAAACCAATTTTACACATAATTGTAAAACCGTACACTTAATTAGTGGCAAAACCACACATGATCGATTACGCTAAACGAAATCAAAGTGCACTGAGTGACATCAATCACGTCACCGCCACGTCTGTACTAAATCTTGTTTGTGTCTTTGTCTAGAGATAGTGCACCCCAAAATGAGCTTAAAATTTCTAATGCCTCTACGTATCACCAAACACTATAATTTATATTTCGAAGTGAGCAGAGCTTTGAGTAAAACCAAACGCCATAATCAATAAAAACTGTCATCCGAGAGAGCTAAAGAATTATATCACAAACTAACGTAACATCGGTCAGCCTGCGACTTCGTGCGGGCTTTCAATTAGTCAGTTAGTTTATCCGAGATAATAAACAAGTGAAACAAAATTGCAAAACCCCACACTTACCTAATCAGTGGCAAAACCACACATGATCGATAACGCTAAACGAAATCAAAGTGCATTGAGTGACATCAATCACGTCACCGCCACGTCTGTACTAAATCTTGTTTGTGTCTTTGTCTAGAGATAGTGCAGCCCAACATGACCTTAAAGACAAGCAAGTAGAGGTCAACTTAGGCCGTTACACTTGAGATAAAACATGTCGGAAATCCACTATTTACATAAACAATAACAGATAATTTACATAAACAATGATAGATCCAGTATTTTACACGAAAGTTTATGAAAACAAAATAATTAAAGTGATTTCAATTTATAATTAAAATTTATTCAGTCAATTAAGCCAATAAAAGATCGTAATTGTTTAATTGTTTATGTAATAACTAAGTTGCATTGAATTCAAAGTAGTAGGAAAAATTATTGGTGATTCAAAACCGCTTATTATTTATATTTTATTTGCAATAAGTGTCATTGCTTTACCATTCAATTATTTTACAGAGGCTCTTATGAAAATTAAAAAGACTTGTCAATTGACAACCTAAACCTATACATTGAACGTAAAAAGGCGCCGATGATTCAACTACAGCGTTCGACAGAGTGCAGCACCTGAACAAAAAGAAATACAAACGTGACGTGACGTGACTAATTTACCGTACCCTTCCAATCGATTATCAAGAAATACTACGCGTTACTAATTCTACGTCATTGATTAGACAAAGTGCTTAATGATTCGGGGTTTCTCAAGGACTTCTCAAGCACTAGGTCCATAACTTTTTAAAGTGAATGGAATGCATTTGCTGCCGTCGTCGTTGCTACTGCGGAATTTGAGTAGATCCTTCCAACGGTAGTGAATTAACAAGGTTATAACTTGAATATACATAGGTACAAGCTGTATATTTAAGTTGTGATGGATAGAAGTTAAATAAAATATTGACCCTTAAACCTACCAGATGGTCAAAATCCTAGAAAAAAACCCGGTTTTCTACTAAAAAAAAGTCCTGACATTTTGCTAAAGCTTCCACACAGCTTACAACACATTGTAGATATAAATAAATGTTATTTTAATAAAAAAAATATTATTCTTTCTTGTTAAAATGACGTGTAAAAATATTATTTCAAGTACTTTGACAAAAATAAAGTTGTATTTTTCGTGTTTTCTAGTTTTAGTTGCTCAATGTATAAGGTTTGCTTAACTAACAAAAAGCATATTTTGTAGATTTATATCTAAATAGTTATGTCAATAAAAGTAGCTACTTTTATTATTATTATAATTATTTTATTTTGGGCTCCAAAATATTTGGACCATTCAAATTAATCAAAACTCAAAAGTACTACACCTTTTAGGTCTAATAAATGGTTTCTATTTTCTAAAAATAAATATATTCATACCACTTTTTTCACTTATATTTTACACGTGTTTCTGTACTAATGGTCAAATATAACGATAACATTGTTATCACCAATATACCAATGTCAATACGAAGCCAGCAGTCGCTAATGGCACAAATAAATTTGCAATTTTTATCGCGACTATGTTTGTATGTTATATTCATACATTATAATAAATTAATGGTATAGTAATTAATATATGCAAACGTGATTAAGGTGAGAAACATATAGTAACATGTTTGACATAGGCATGTATATTAATAGGTTCATGGCCAAATACTCAAAGGTTAAGACCACGTTAAATTCAAAAAAGTTGTCAGATTTGACAGAAACTGTATGAAACTGACTAAAGTTAAGAATACCATAATTAAAGATTTTAGCTAAGAAACCTTTGGGTATTCGGTCATTACAAAATTAACTAGACTGCTTTAACAATACACTCCAGTAACTGAAAATCATAGTCTAAATTTGTTTGATTTGTTCGTAATGTTCATAAGTTTTGAAATATGTCTTCATTTTAACATTGTATTACTTACTCAAATATTTTTTTACCAAATGGTAAACCTATGTCGGAGTTTATCGACACTATCGGCAGTTGAAGTGTTAATCAATATCAAAATATTACTTACGGTCTCGAGTTCTTTTGCTTGGAGCAAATGTTTGAGTAAATTGCAATTCTGTATTCACGGTACCAAGTATAATAATCAGTTTTTGGGAGAAATTTGGGAGAGTGTAAATTGACGCTGTTATAAAATATGAAGAGCAAAAATATTTAAAATACTTTTATCAAGACCAAACGCTTCAAGAGACTTTTTAAATAAAGGGGGAAATGTAGAAAAGGCAGTGCCATAGATCAAACTAGTAATGTAACAAAGATTTCTCCAAACCAAGCTAAACTATCTAGAATTAAACTTTCTAGAAATCTCAAACGATCCTTTTACGCATCTTTCGCTCTTATCCAGTAAACATATGAGTCATTAATTTGCAATAACAGTACAACACCTTCACCTGTTGCAACGACTTAAGTAAACACTACATTAGTAATCACCTCCATTAAAAATGTAAACAACAAACAATCACTCAATAACAGACCTAAATCATCAGCCGTTATAATTTTTGGCTCCATCATAATGAATGATCACTTCACAGTTCACAAAGTCAACAAAAACTGCGTAAAAAATAATTCGCGAATGTTTTTACAAAGAACCAGCAGCGCGTCTGTGCACGCTGAGTTCCAGTGCACGACTGAGCGTGGTAATTCAAATTTAGAACGATGGTAAACAAAGCGTGGCCATATTTACGTGGGTTTGGATGCGTCGGCGCACGTATGCCATATATTATTGGTGGGTGTGTTGCGTAGGAAGTGCGTAGGACATCGGATGATCTGGTTAATGGCATCTGGTAGATAGATTATTAGCCAATACGGCTCTAATAATGTACTGAGAATCTTATGCGTTTATAGAATTGGGAACTGATTTTGCAACGCATTTTGTAACATTGTAGTGTATTGAAGGAAATATTTACTACAGACAGTACAGCTTTCTTTCTTGAAGTCGTCTAGTTATTGTGATAATGTACTGAGAATCTTCTGCGTTTATAGAATTGTGAACTGATTTTGCAACGCATTTTGTAATATTGTAGTATTTTGAAGGAAATATTGACTACTGCTACAGCTTTCTTTCTTGAAGTCGTTTAGTTATTGTGATAATGTACTGAGAATCTTCTGCGTTTATAGAATTGTGAACTGATTTTGCAACGCATTTTGTAACATTGTAATTTGTAATGAGTTCTGAAGTAAATATTGACTACAGACAGTACAGCTTTCTTTCTTGAAGTCGTTTAGTTATTGTTTGTAGCATCTATTCTTGTGATGTTTTTGTTTGCTACAATGTAAGTACTGACTCCATCAGTTATTTAGGTTCTGGTATTACTTCTTTTCTTTCTTTATATTACGTTTTTGGAACCTAACTCGGGATGGACTCGATTTAAGCCAAAGCTTAGGCTTTTTACATTAAAATACCACCAAAAATGTTTATTTTAACAATTTTTGGTGGTTATTAAAGGTGAAAGAAGTCTTAAGGTCACCCTGCATGCAATAGAGAAAGCCATTTCCTGCGTGATCGACTAAGAATGAGGAGATCCGTAGGAGAATCTAAGCCGACCGACGTAAACGCCAACTTTTTTAACCATTACTGGTTACCAATGTGCCAATAGTGACGAAAAAGTCTTGCGCAGTTTTGCAATAATAATAGGTATACAAAATATGATGCGTACTTTTAACAATGATCTTGAAAACAAGATATCACCTGCTTTACGTCACAAAGTTGATCGTATGATATTTTATAACAGTGGCATTGAGAGTGTTATCGTAATGTAAATCATCTGATACTAGTATAGAATAGACGGAAGTATATTGTTACTATTTTTTTAGTTTAGGATTAGTTACATCTGTTTTATTTAGGACTAGCGGCCGCCCGCGACTTCGTCTGCGTGGAATGTTTTTGCTATCCCTCTGGAACAACACTTTTTTCGGGATTATTGTTACCCTATTTCCATCTCTGTACCCCTGGCGACGAGTGTGTAAACTTTCATCATGATTGGTTCAGTAGCTAAGACGTGAAGGCGGAACAAACAAACGGACTTTCGCATTTATAATATTAGTAAGGATTACATCTGTATATTTATGATTTACTACTATATATTCTAATCGCGCTTTTATATCACATTTTTACGCATTTACTTCATCACAAATTGTAAACAAAATATGAATCAAGGACACGACGAAGTATTTGTTTGACTTGATTTTTGGTCCTTCGCACCGGATTCGCATTCCGATGTAAAAGAGAATTATAAGAGGATATTTATAGTTTTAAGATTTAAAATAGGATTTATAATACTATTTTTTATCCAACGTGTTAAGGAATTAACGCAAAATGAGAAAACCGTTACTTCGGAACATCAAACTGGGGCCGCACCAGCTAACGAATCGATTATCGAAAAGTATGCCGGGTTTCAAATTAAAACAGATAAAACAAGCCCCAATTGGGCCAAAATGGCGAACCCTAATTCATGATGTCACACGAACATCGATATCTTCCAAATTACGTCAACAGAAAGTACAAGACGAAATTCCTTTCTTTGATTTTTCTGTTTTAAGTTTAAACTCGGCAGACTTTTCCATAATCGATGCGTTAGCCGATACGGCCCCTGAACAACTTTTACTATGGGACCAACTCTGAAATCGCGAAAAAAAAACAGCTGTTTCATACATTTTTAAATTTTAGTTATTAATTTTAGTATAAAGCAGCAGTTTTTTTTTTTGCGATTTCAGAGTTGGTCCTATAGTAAAAGTTGTTCAGTTTAATGGTCCGAAGAAACAACGGAGAAACGTTAATTCATGTTAATGAATTTATATTTATTCCTAGTTCCTCATTTTGCGTTAATTCATGTTGATGAATTTATATTTATTAACGTTGTATAATACTAATGGATTGTCAAATATCTGGAAAGATATTTCAACATTTTCAATTGGATGTCGAGGGTAATTCCTGACACTGATGAAATAACGCTGGCCTACAGCAAAAGAGTGCGATTTATAGTAGAAAGATTTCGACGATGCTACTAGTGACTCGGTAACTCAGTTGGAAAAGCATTGGACCGGACTTCCAAAGGTCGCGGGTTCGATTACCGCCTGAGAAACGATTCGATTTTTTTCTAATGTATTATTTAGTAGGTATCATATGGCCGAATACTCAACGTCACTCAACTTTGAGAAGCTCTCAAACATCGTTCTGGCAATCTACTTTCCTCTTGAAAGTAATTTTTGCCAGTGTCAAGTGTTTAATAGTTCAGTGGTAGGTATTGTTTCAGTTTAAGTTTACATTAGAATGCGGGTGCATTGCATTCTAATGCTGCTTGGAGCATTTGGCAACAAATATATCAAGACAGTTTACTCGGAAACTTCTGCCGAGGTAGCTACCACTACAATAAAAGTCTCAGCTTCACACAACCAAGATCGCGCCTATTTCAATTATCCCACATATTGTTCAGTTGCGTAGACACTTGTACCACAAAACTGCACCAATTTTAAGACACAAAATCCACTATGAATCAATTTTCAAATAATTAAAATAGACACAAAACCCGACTTAGACAAAATGGCGTCAAAAACTCCCGCATTAAATGTCAAAGAGATGACAAAGACAGCATGATGTTTTAGAGACACTCAAAGTTGAGTAGCGTTTGAGTATTCGGCCAATAGTTTCATAGTCACTCATCCCATCTAATGTTCAAGACTTACGAAAATTGATTAGGCGCCGAAATGGCTACAGCGAGCTCGTTTTTGCAATCTACATTTACCTACATAGTTATTTTAACGTCATTTATGTGCATTTAAAGCTTTACAATTTATTTTGTCTTGAATAATGTTTTGGTCCTTTGCGCCGGATTCACATTCCGATGTAAGGCAGCCAGCATTCTGTGCGACCTACATACAATCAAAGGCCATCCTCTGTTATGCTAATTCGTCCTACGCAATCGGCTTCCTACAACCAAATATCGATGAAGTTGGAACTGTTAGACAATTGTTTCACTTGCCATTGTCACTTTCAGTAAAAAAAAATAATACATATAAGTTTATTTTTTAATCTTTACCGTCGTGACGGCCTGGCCTGAGATGATAACTGCTTATTCAATCACGTAAAAATTCACAGATTTTACAGTCCCTGCAAGAATCGAAGCATTGAAAATAAACACAAAAATTTACGAAAAGCCAAAATCAAATGCAAAGTCCTATTATATTTTTAAAGTTACCTAGGTAGTACCTATTTATTTTTACGATTGTGATTTTTACAAAAGCGCCCCCGCTGACTGCCTCGACGCAGCCGAAATAATATTAACCAATTTTCAAAATTCCAACGAATGCACTTCTCGTCTGCTTCTGCATCTTTTAACACTATTACCATGACGATCGGTCAATAATCATAGAAGCTACATCACTTTTTTATGTACGGAAACAGCCGTTTTTCTACAATTCTTAATCTAAAGGGACCACCTACAGGTCACAATTATAAACCGATTTTCAAAATTATTTCGCTATGTGATAGTTAAACTAATACCCTAGGACCCTTTTTTCATTTTTTCTTAAGTCGGTTTTTTTTCCCGAAATATTTACAATTTAGTAAACAAAGATCCCCCAAAAAACCCAGAATTTTGGGAATTTCGCAAAATTCCAAAAAAAGTTACCAGTAGATTTTCAAAATTCAAACGTTCACACGTGTCTCGATAAACTCCTCACTTTTGGTACTATTTTCATTTTGATCCTCCTAAAATCCTCGGAGATATGGCCAAAATTACGTCTTAGGCGATTTGCATCTGATAATCATTTTCAATGGTAAAACGGATGAACGGATTTGGAATGGCTCACGATAGTTATAGCCTGGGTTAAAACATAGCATACTTTTTATCACAGTCAAAGATTCCCTAGAGATTTTCCGAATGTCCACGCGGACGAAGTCGCGGGCAAAAGCTAGTTTTAAAAGTTAACTACCATTATCATTTATCATCTTGGACGATAGAAAGACTTCAGAATGCAAACTGAACACTTGTCACATTCAATTCAAATAAAATTTCATTTATATTGCCTTTTTTGTGAGCCAAATAAAAAAGATCACATTTTGGACATTTGTAAATCCAATAAGAAGCTAAATAGACCAAAAATTTCATATATTTTTGTTACAAAAACGTAAGAAATACCAGACTAAACACTCACTGATAAAATTAATAAAAACGGACGCCCTACGCCAGTAGGTCATAATGATAACCGTAGTACAAAGCTACATGAATCACAGCCTGTCCGCCCTTCAACTCGACCCAAGTGTTTGTTTACACACTGAGTCACCTTATATGGTAGCTCCTTGTGCTCAAAATAACTGACAGGAAACATTGTTAACAACGGTAGTTGTGTGACCGCTTGTTAAATAAATAAGACATTTGTTCATTTTTGCCCCTAGAGTTATAAATAAATATCGTAATTCAGTTAACATGATCTTTTGAATCGTCCAAATTATTTGGCAGAACTAAACTTAGCATAATATGCAATGCAATCAGCCTTGATTAGATCTGAAAAACGGCATTTCAGATATACTTTTAAGTACTTCATTTTCGAAATGAATTAACCGATTTAAATGAAAATGTTTTCAATTATATTTTTAGACCAATGTATTCTGCTTATTCATAATTCATAATCATTTATTTGCCATAAATAGGGTGTAATGTAACAGTGATGGTCAGAAATAATATAATGTTGCAAACCTATTTAGCCATACAATTATAGCATGCAAATATTAATATTTAAACTAAAACTCAAACTTATGTGAAGAAGCATCATTAAAATGGGTTCTTTCATTTCGAAAAATAAGGACTGAGGCTTATGTGCTGAAAGTTTGTATGAAATGAAATGACGTAGGTATTTGGTCGTTTGGTCGTAGTTGGTCGACCTTGACGTAAGCTGAAAATTTAAGTGCACTTCACCCGGAATCCTCCACCACTGTCAAGGTCAGACGACTCGACCGTGCAGAGTTGTGTCTTTTCAACTTTTTCTACACAAAATATCTTTTTCACATTTTCATTTAAAAAGTAAATTCTAACTTTATTATTAACCGCCCACGACGAGCCAGATTGAAAAATCAAAATTCTAGACAATGCCAATGCATGTTCTAACTAAAATATCGAGACAATAGGATTTTTGACTGGACAAAATCAAAATCAGCTAGCCGGCTGCAGGCTGCGGGGTTGAAGGGTTGAAGTTCAAAGTAAAAAGCGCGTATGAGGCGGCGTGCGTGCGTTTCATTTTTAGCTGGACATATTGGCTAAAACCGGGACACAGGACAACATGTGAAATAGCTGGACAATCCAGCCAAATCCAGCCCATCTGGCAACCCTAGGACAGGTATATTTATTTATATCCCTTGGGAACAGCGATTTTTTCTGAATAAAATGTACCCCTATGATGACCTTTATATACTCCTAACAACGTGTATTCATATATGATCGTGAAAGCGATAAATAAACAAAATGACAAACAGTTTCATAGTCGAATAATAGAACCTTTCGGGTGTAACTTTAGTAGAACCACTGGAAATTTATTATCTATTATTGATAAACTAATCAAGTACATTAAAACAAGATATTCCAAAGCCTGGGAAACAAACAAGCCTGATACACGACTATGATTTCTCAGAGCTAAAATAGCAACACACAATAACGAGAAGCATCCATACGAACTGCATAAAGTGCAGTACATAGAATATTCATTGTGCCGACTAGCATTGTCATGCAATAATGCCGTCTACGTAGGGACATATTGGAATTGTATAACACAAAGCTACATAAATCACGATCCTTATGACTTGTGAATATGGACCGTAACAAAGAATTTTCCCTAATAATAAATAATCATCATTAGTTCAGTAGCATTAAACCAAGAAACACTTCAAATCGGATTTAATTCCTACAAAAGGTTTTATTGTTTTGATGGCATCTTTTATTGCCCAATATGACTATCCTAGGTTTTTCGTAATTTAAATGTACTACGGGCTATTGTACTATTAGAGCAACTTTCAATATTTAACAAAATGACTTACAAAAATATTGATAGTAGCTTTAAGTGGAATAAGTACTTTAGTTATTTTGTACAAACTTACATTTTATATCACTTATTTTGTACAAAATAAGCTTATTTTGTACAAAAACACATCTTTTAACACTTACTTTGTGCAAAATAAGCGCCCTATTTGAGGTGCCATTTTTGAGACTCTGGCCGGACATATAGGGTATTTTTATCTATATCTAAGCTGCAGACATATGAAACGGTGAATAAAGTAAATTGAACAATGTAATGTCCGCTTAACCCTTTATTGAATCAACTGGCAAACACAGATAGCTTAAACAAACGGACAAAACAAATAATGAAACGCTGTATTTGATTGGAATAATTAGGTCCAATTTACTCCTCAATTAGAGAACAAAATCACGATCTACAAAAAAGAAAATCAAATGATCGTTCACATAATCAACAACACAAAACAAAAAAATATATAATTAATAAATTAATTTAAATAATAAAGAAACAGGGTCCCAATATTGAGCCTTGAGGTACTCCAAAATCAGTATAAAACTTAAATAACATAGTAAATAGGTCACTTTACGTTTATAAATAGTAACAATGATAAGTTTAAACACGAACAAAGAGCTAACGTCACTTAAAATCAATTGCCTTTAAGCGTTGCAACGATAAAGATTTATACGACCCTAATGATCTTGAACTAGCTACAAGCTTTGGGTCACGTAGGCCTCTGAGGCATTTGATGTAAAAAAAATGAACACGAAAACTGGACTCTACTGACGCTAAACCATAAGAATAAAATCCCTACGCTTCAATCATGGTTGTTGTGGGTTTAGATCCCGAAAGGAGCCCATTTTAGCCTTAGTAGCACCACAGATAATTTAATAATAGCACCAATAATTGTCTTTATAATCATAATGTTTCATAAGCGTAAGTTACTGTGACAAAGTACTTAAGTGTTTAGCAACTTCTGCCTGAGGCCGACTGTGCAAGGAACAAAATCATTAAAATTCCACTAATCAATTATGACTAAAAATTATAAAGTAGGTAACGATTAAAAAAGAGTACCTACAGACACATACAGAGTACATTTTCGCATAGAATATAGATTTTAGAGTTAGGTCACAGAATAGATATGTTAGTACTTATATAAAGTTAATACCTACCAACCTTAAAATCTATTTGAAAATGTGTAACTTCGTCTTTTTATAGTATTAACTTAAATATTTAATCTCAACGCAGTTTTCTTCAAATTTTTCTAGTCACAGTCACAGGTTCATCCTAATGTAATTCAATTTACTTTTATCCATAATGCCTATGAAGATTTGTTTCGTCAAAGTCAGTCTTCGTAACTGAATTAAATTGTTGAACTGAGTTTCGATTGACGAGTTATTTCTTCTTACTTCCTACTAATATTATAAATGTGAAAGTTTGTGGGTTTGGATGTTTGTTCCTCAATCACGCAAAAACTACGTAACGGATTCGGTTGAAATTTGGCACACAGATAGCAGATAGCCTAGATTAAAACATAGGATACTTTTTATCCCGATCTTCCCACGGGAACGGGAACCACGCGGGTGAAACCGCGGGCGGCCGCTAGTATCCAATATTTTAAATCGCTTCGCTTTTGGCTTTTGTATTTAAGTTAATCAACTTTAAATGTAACAGCTTAAGTGGCAGTGGGCTGGACACATAGCGAGAAGAACCGATGGCCTTTGGGGCGGAAAGGTTCTTGAATGGCGACCGCGCACCGGACGGCACTCCGTGGGTAGGCCCCCGACAAGGGGGACCGACGTGAGGGTGAAGGTTGCCGGAAGCCACTGGATGTGGGAAGCGAAGGACCGATCGTCGTGGAAATCCTTGGGGAAGGCCTATACCCAGCAGTGGGTGTCGTGCGACTGATATGATGATGATGATGAAATGTAACAGTGTCACCTGAGATATTTCAACCCCCTGTATACCCTTAACGAAGTTGATTTCGACCACTGAATTTTCCTATTTACTTCTTCCAACCGATTACGTAGTGAATTAGGTAGCTCAGTTTTATTTGCTAAACAAGTTACGCAGTTTAACGCGATTAAAATAGATCAGTTCAAGGATTAAGCTTCATTAACTACGTATTATACAGATAAGAATGTATCGTACGAGGGAATTAAGAATGATAATAATGGAGGTGTGACCGGCTTAAAAATGAGTATTAAGTCAGATCAAAGAAGAAATTTGATAGATTTTTGCTCTCAGATATGGACAATTGGACATATAATAGGCTCTAGGCCTTCGAACAAGAATATCTTCGGCCAGTCTCAAAAACGGCACCTCAAAATAAGCCCCACTTTTAAACTGGGCGCTTATTTTGTACAAAGTAATCTTTTCTTTGTTTCTACTAGAGAGGGTAGTAGTTTGTACTAAAGTAAAATGGGTCTTAAAATATAGGAAATACTTATTTTTAGCGTAAGAAAGAAGTAAATGAGTTATTAAATTATGAATATTTTTTGATATGGAAATACTACGGAAACAACGACTCATATAAATAAACATTAAATCTTCAAAGGGCAGAAATGTCACTATAAAAGTAAAAACATGGCTGCCACTGCTTATACCACTTTTTTCGAAATTAAGAAAACGAATTGTCAATTTGACTTCGATTTGGCATTGATTGCTGTCTTTTGGTTGACAGATACATAGAATCACAGATTAAAAAACAAAAAGGTCAAATTGAGCATAAAATGATGGGTCTCCTTCTCTCCTTCCACACAAGCCCTCATCACCACTAGGCAAATGATAGATATGATTCTACGTGACTCGGTTAATAGTCAAACTGCTATTCATCCCACATGGCATGATGCCAAAGATACGCCGGTACACGTGGAGACGCAGTTTGCGACTGGCGTCATGACTACTGAGTATGTGCACTTACAGAGGTTAGTCACTCTATCTAAAATTCAGTTTAAAATGATGATCGAACAGCGAAAACCTAAATCGGGAACTGTATACAACTGGGAGGAACTTTATTAACTGGAAGGAAGATAAGAGACAGCATCAAACAAAGTGTCCTTTCCTCTGAGATGATGGTCATCGAAATAAAATCCTAAAAGGCTGCATATGACGTGATTAGTAAACCCAAGGCTCACAAATCTCACAATGACAAATTTACAAGGGATTCTGATTGTATTGTATGGTAATGGTGACCTACATTTAGACGATATTTTGTTTCTTCTTCTTCACCTGATGTTAAGTGACGATAAGGCCGAAGATGGAAGCGTATTGCACCCAGAATCTTCAGGCACTGAGGAACTAGCTACCTAAACTGCCGGAACACCAACAACATTAAATTTTTAGAATAAACTATGTCGGGATTTACACCATGTAACTGTTTATTTTTGAGGCTCCGATATTTCGGCGCAGTTGGTGCGCCATGGCCACGGAAGAACTGTTCACTGTAGCGTGGTGTAAATCCCGACATAGTTAATACTAATAACGTCAATAACCACGGAAATTTAAAACAACATTAAATAGTTATGGTGTAAGATGGTGGTTCGATTATTGTTATGAAATATAAGTTAATATAAGTGCTAAAAGACCCCTCGAAAAGTTTAATTACTTATATGACTCTTTTAAATCAATTTGCAACTACCTACGTTTTGTTTGTAAAGTTGTAACCCAACTGGTTAGCAATTAACGTGACCCGTTTGTATTGGTTAACCGGTTTACCAATTATCGGATTCCCAGACGGTCTCATTTTGTTGGGAACTCGAAGGTCGTGGCCTACTGAGTGATGTGAGGGTGGGGAAATAGCTAATACGCGTAGTTAATATATATATACTGTGCTAATACTTAGTACTATTATATATTCTGTGCTAAGATATTGTTATTTGTCTACGTCGCGTTTGGTTAAACCCGGGCGGGACATAAATTGTGATAAAACGTGTGGTTTAAATATAACTAAAAAAAACCAGCCAAGCGCGAGTCGGACTCACGCACGAAGGGTTCCGTACCAAAAAACGGCAAAAAAATATCACGTTTGTTGTATGGGAGCCCCCTTAAATATTTATTTAATTTGTTTTTAGTATTTGGTGTTATAGCGGCAACAGAAATACATCATCTGTAAAAATTTCAGCTGTCTAACTATGACGGTTCTTGAGATACAGCCTGGTGACAGACAGACAGACAGACGGACAGCGGAGTCTTAGTAATAGGGTCCGGTTTTTACACTAAAATCAGGATGTGCTCAGCTCAATAAGAAAGAAACGGTGCTTTTGTATGCCCCAAATGAATCAAAGGACAATGATGGAATGCTTGTTAAGTGTTAAGTGATAGCTCATACACTAAAGAAGGCAGGAAATAGGTCATCATGGCTTTTATAGTAAAGACTCATAGTAACATTAGTAACGAAATTCAGGCTTTAAGCATCTTTCATTTTTATCCAAAATGACGTCAGAGAGGGGTCCCTAAATGGTTTCGAGAAAAGGATAGTTAAGGCTGTTAACAGTTTTTTCTCGACATCGGAAGTCAGGAGCACTGGCGTTGTACCCCCAGCAGCACATGTCCAAGCAGAAGCAGAAATAGTTTTATTTACACACTGCAAAATGAAGACAAGATTAATGAATATGGAGACAGACTTGACAAGTTTCTTAGCGTCTCTCGAAACAAGGTTTCGAACAAGTTACCACTTTCTGTTTGTAGAAACCCTGATTTCAATTGCGTTATTTTAGTGCCATTAGAAAAGATACATTCTTTCAGTGATTCCGGTACAATATTTTTGAGCAAATTGTTTTCCCAGCTGTTCGTACGACGTGTAAAGTGGGTGTGTCTTTATAGTATTTGTGTTATTTCACCATGGCAGTATTCCAAATTGGTCTAGTTAGAGCGTTCAACTTGTCAATGATTAGTGTATTTTATTTAAGTCAGTATTGCGATCAATGGTGTTACATATTACGTTTTGGGTAACCTCTATTTTTTGACCACTCTTTATTTTTGTATGCACTTATCCTTACTAATATTATAAATGCGAAAGTCCGTATGTTTGTTTGTTTATTTGTTTGTTTCTTTGTTACGCCTTCACGTCTTAACTACTCAACCGATCATCATGAAATTTTGCATACACGTTGTCAAGGGTACAGAGAAGGAACTGTCCACGCAGACGAAGTCGCGGGCGGCCGCTAATAATATTATAAATGTGAAAGTTTGTGGGATTGGATGTTTGTTCCTCAATCACGCAAAAACTACTGAACGGATTTGGTTGAAATTTGGCACACAGTAGATAGCCTAGATTAAAACATAGAATATAACTTTTTATCCCGATATTCCACATTTCCACGGGAACGGGAACCACGCGGGCGGTCGCTAGTAAGTAATTAAAAGATTTCTTTGTTAACTATTAGAATTCTCTTTTTTTTTCAGAAAATGGAGAAAACATTATTTTCCTCGGTCGACTGAATGGTGTGGTATCACACAAACTAATTTATTTAATTAAATCTGTATTGATGGAATTACAGAAAAGCGTTTTCCAAGAACGCCATAATATTATTTTTGTTTCTATTATTTCACTTTGGGTAATGCATGTGTTGTGGCGGCTTTTATTTTTATTTTGCATCCTTACTAATATTATAAATGCGAAAGTCCGTTTGTTTGTTTGTTTATTTGTTTGTTTGTTACGCCTTCACGTCTGAACTACTGAACCGATCATCATGAAATTTTGCATAAACATTGACAGGGGTACAAAGAAGGACATAGGGTACTTTTTATCCCGAAAAACAGTATTGTTCCCGAGGGATAGCAAAAAAAACTTTGCACGCAGACGATGTCGCGGGCGGCCGCTAGTTTCCTATATTCCTATGTTTATTAAGATATAAAGATTTAAAGACTAATGTAATTTTTCATGGAGGCCCAAATAAACATTTATGTTTTTACAAGTGTTTGTGATAGTATAGTGGTAGGTATTAGCTATGACAATTTCCGCTCAAATGCGGGTAGTAATAAGTATATAACCCCTCCTGTTTCCGTTTGCCATGGAGCGACGACCTCAGTCGAGTGTTAACCTCCGTTGTGTGCGGACGTGCTAATTATAGATAACTGGGTAACGGCAGGGCGGTAACCGCTGTGCTATCACATTTATTGTTCAGAGCCGGTTCAATGTTCGATGTATATTTGGGTTTTGAAATAAATAAATAAAACACACTGCTATTTTTATTTTACTAGTGGACCCTTTGAACTTCGTATCACCTCACCTACAATTTATGATGTATTTCTGTTGTCGCTATAACACCAATACTAAAAACAGAATTTGTAAGGAACCCTCTTTGAGTGCGTCCGACTCGCACTTGACCGGTTTTGTATACTAAAATAAATAAGAAGATTATCT
This sequence comes from Agriphila tristella, assembly GCA_928269145.1. Classification (NCBI taxonomy): domain Eukaryota; kingdom Metazoa; phylum Arthropoda; class Insecta; order Lepidoptera; family Crambidae; genus Agriphila; species Agriphila tristella. The sequence goes on along the minus strand of OV743447.1, from coordinate 2,609,327 downwards.
ACCCTGAACTTACAGAAATGTCAGAATTTGCCAGTCAGGCACTATCCACGTGACGATTAGATAATCGTTTAAAAAAATTTTCAATTATTTTTTTTTTCAACTAATGGTTACATGGTACTTTAGTATTGTAATATCTGGGTGTAATATCTGGACGACCAAGCTTTGCTCGGTTAGTACTATTTATCTCAAACATAAACTATTTTTTTTAAACTTTTCTAAAAATAAAAAAACCGGCCAAGTGCGAGTCGGACTCGCGCACGAAGGGTTCCGTACTAAAAAAAACAGCAAAAAAAATCACGTTTGTTGTATGGGAGCCCCCCTTAAATATTAATTTTATTCTGTTTTTAGCATATTTTGTTATAGCAGCAATAGAAATACATGATCTGTGAAAATTTCAACTGTCTACCTGTAGTCGTTATCAATATCGAGCAAAAAACGGCAAAAAAATCACGTTTGTTGTATGGGAGCCCCCCTTAAATATTTATTTTATACTGTTTTTAGTATTTGTTGTTATAGCGGCAACAGAAATACATCATCTGTGAAAATTTCAACTGTCTAGCTATCACGGTTCATGAGATATAGCCTGGTGACTGACAGACAGACGGACAGCGGAGTCTTAGTAATAGGGTCCCGTTTTTACCCTTTGGGTACGGAACCCTAAAAACAAAAGTAAGTCCCCGAGGGGGAGTCGAACCCGGAACACTCGTTTCGTCTCACCCGCTAGACCAGACGGACTTTGGCCGGCAGGACGAAATTAGCGACCATATTCTGCGTCGAAAGAAAAACGCATTAAAACTCGAAAATCGAAAACACACTTTGTTCCAAACATAAGACTAATCTAGATCGACTGCTTACCCCCGAAAACCCCCATATACCAAATTTCAGCGAAATCGTTAGAGCCGTTTCCGAGATCACAGAAAAAATTATATACAAAAATTGCTCGTTTAAAAGTATAAGATAATACCTAGTACAAATGTAGATGTGAAAATATTCAATTCCAACCAACTCAGCAAAAACATGCACATCTTGGTAAAAAGAAAATATATTTTCATTTTTCCAACTTCTAAAGTTCTAAACGAATATTTTATTTTGAAGCAAATGAGTCTAGACAGGGCAGTAATAAAACATTGATGTTTCTCATAACTGTGGTAAGTTCGTGATTCTTCGTGGTGAATTCTACAAAGGGCAACATATTCAATATTTTTTTGCATATTATCCAGTCTCGTCTCGTGGAAAAATAATTATTTCCCAATTTAACATCTGTAGCAACTAATAGGTCTTTAGTTCTTTACCTATGAAATTGCCGTATTGCAGTACAGACTTTTTCAAACAAAAAAAGTTTTGATTGGCTACGAATTCTAAATTCAAATTAATTTTGTTTTAAAAATATGACATTCTATTTACAAAATCAGTCTTTTGTTTATTGATTAGCGTTGTATTTTCATTACATTTCAACATTTTTCCTCATAATGGATACTTCGAAATTTCGTGTAATTATGGAATATGAGTTCCGTCGTGGCACAAACAACACGTAATATCAACGACGTTTACGGAGAGAACTGTACAAACGAACGTACAACCCGTTATTGGTTTGCTCGGTTCCGTTCTGGGAATTTTGACTTGAAAAATGAACCTCGTGGTCGTCCGGAAACTTTGGTCAACAATGATGAATTAAAGGCGATTGTGGAAGCAGATGAATCGCAATCTACAGCTGAGCTGGCAGCAGCTTTTGATGTTAGCATCAAAACAATATTGGTCCATTTGCGACAGATTGGCAAGATAAAAAAGCTTGATAGATGGGTGCCCCACTGCTACTTCACGACAACGCGCGACCCCATACTGCACAACAGACCGTCTCTAAGCTGCATGAGTTGGGTTTGGAAGCTCTCCCTCATCCGCCATACTCACCAGATCTTGCGCCTACCGACTATTACTTTTTCCAAAATTTGGACAACTTTTTAGCAAGAAAAAAATTCAATATATTGTTTTAAATTTCCATGGTTATTGACGTTAATAGAATAAACTATGTCGGGATTTACACCATGTACCTGTTTATTTTTGAGACTCCGATATTTCGAGGGATTTAAAGGGAGTGACAGATAAGGTCTCAAATATTTTGAAAAAGTACGCAATAAAAACTATCTTCACTCCTTTGAAAAAGGTATCGCAATGTCTACGGTCCCCGAAAGATAGTTTTCCTTTGGAGAAACCTGGCGTTTATAAGATCGACTGCAGTTGTGGTAGCTCATATATCGGCCAAACTAAACGCACAATAGCATGCCGTATAAAGGAGCACATAAAAGCTGTCCAAAACAACGATACGCAAAAATCGGCCATTGCTGAACATTTAATTCATTCGGACACAAATCACTGGATCGAGTTACATAACCCCCAGATTATTTCAACAGAACGCCACTACATACCAAGAATGGTCAGGGAAGCGATTGAAATTACCAAATACAAAAATTTCAATCGTGAGGATGGGTTTAAATTGTCGAGTGTCTGGAATCCAGTAGTCCGGTTGTGTAAAAACAACAAAAATAAAAAAGTGCCGTTTCGCGTACAGATACAGTGAGTGTCGTGTGTCGAGAACAAATTCGAGTGAATAGTGAGTTTCCGGACAGTGGTACCGGTATCGAACGTAGTAATAAAAGAACTAGACGGAGGGTAGACCGATTCGTCTGCCAATAACATCTACCCGCACGCAACAATCGACAGTTCTTCCGTGATCATGGCGCATGCAACTGCGCCGAAATATCGGAGTCTCAAAAATAAACAGGTACATGGTGTAAATCCCGACATAGTTTATTCTATTAAAAAAATTCAATTCCCGAGAGGCAGTACAAAACGCCTTTGAAGAGTTTGTTGTCTCCCGTCCAGCTGATTTTTTCAAGAAGGGCATCCATAAACTGCCACAGCGTTGGCAAAGATGCATTGATTGCAGGGGTGATTACTTTGAATAAAAGAAATAAATAAGTTCGAAAAAAAAAATACTTTAACTTTTTTCAAACAAAACGGCAATTTCATAGGTAAAGACCTAATATAGGTAGAATCTCTTTAGCTTGTCTGATTTTTTTGTGGCTTCAACTTTACGTGTTCCATATAAAAAGATAAACCTCCCACATCCCACACCATGTTTTCAAACTATTGACAATCCTCTTTTCTTAAGGTTACTCATATTTGATTCTACTATGCTCATACTGACAGACAGCGGTCGTCGACCCGGGTGACCAGACGTCTGTCTCACCTCACCTTCGACCCCTGAGGGTCAATGTCACCTGCCAGGGGCGTAGTGATCAATACAGGGTCACTACACTGAGATTTTAGGTTTTTGGTAAACTTTAGTATATTTGAATTTTATGATTGTACACTTTTTGTTTAAAAAAATAATGTTCGACGACGTCACATACTTACATTACAGTACCTAATAATAAATAGATAAGCGAAATCAGAATAGAGAACTCGAGACTAAAAAAACGTGTAAAAAAAATAAGAGATGGTCAAACCAGTGTTCACAGCGGCTACAGTACAGGGTAATCGCAGGAAAGAATTATTATTTAGACAAAATTATAATTGTAAAGACTTATTTTTTGGTTTCCACCAAACAACACAGTATACATTCTTTCCATGTTTTAAGCATATTATGCTCATTACTCAGAGAGCAACTTTTGCGAAAATATTGAAATTTTCTCTAAGTGGAATATTTCAGTTGCTTTCGCCCATTTGCTATTCGCTAAGTTGCCGTGCTGCTCCAAGTGGAACTCATTTTTTACACGACTGCCCAAAAAGGGGTGTATATGTGTTTAGGGTTCATAATAATATATTATGTTTGTGGATATGTGAGTTTCTTTATTCCACCATAACTTCTAAATGCCTGAACTGATTTGGATAATGGCTCCTTGCAGCATCCCGTCCCGTCCCGAGCCCGAGCGACACTGGCTATATTTCTTTTTTAGAAAAAACAATATGGCGACTGTACGATGCCATTTTCGAATGTGATTTTTTTTTTCTTCTTTTATTACAATATGGGTATCAAATGAAAGGCCTTGATGAACACATTCCAAAACTATATAATATGTCATTAAAATGTGTGAAATAAAAATATACATATAATTTAAAAAAATATTAAAGGCAGACACGACTGCCCTGCCAAAAACGAACTAAAAAGTTAAACAACAAGTGTCATTGCAGTCGCGGGACCTCTTTGATTGTTCCATAATAAGGTCCCCCGACTGCAATGACACTTGTTGTTTAACTTTTTAGTTCATTTTTGGCAGGGCAGTCGTGTTTTTAATATATTTTTTTTTACCTTGCCTTAATTTATTAGATAAATATTTCGGACAAGTACGAAACTTCTAGACTGTGTGTCTGGGGTGTAAAAAATGTGTACCTATCGGTACATCATCACACAAAGGAGGTCAATCACCCCATATCAGCTGTCACGTTCCGTGTTTATCTGTTTCATATCGACGACGGCGTTTCATTGTAGACAAAGCGAAATGAAACGTGGCGCAAGACATGTGTGTGATAAGTGGGACTGAGTAATAGATAATAAAAATAATCAATTAGGAATATAATTTAAATAAGCAAACAAGTGAGGAGCTCGGTGGCGCAGTGGTTTAGGATTGCCAGCGATTGCGGACGTTAAGCAATTTTCGCAAGGGTCGGTCATGGGATGGGTGATCAAAAATTTATTATCTCGAGCTCCTCCGTGCTCGGAAGGCACGTTAAGCCGTTGGTCCCGGCTGCATTTGCAGTCGTTAACAATATATATTATATATATATTTTATTCTCCACTAATTATTATTTTCACAGAGAAAGCAAATTATTTTGTTGATATAATCCACTCGTCTTGTCAAAAAGTGAAGCGTCCTTATATAGAGTAAAAAAATCACAGATTAGGTTAATGCGATCTTAGGATTTTATAGCGGGGTGCCCACTATCGCACTTAGCCGAATTTTTCAATAGTTCATACAATCTCTAGCACAAAGACAACATTATAAAAATTGCATACTTCAGATCGCACCATGCCTACTTTTCTGTTAATGTAGAATTTATGTCGCAGTTCGCCAACTTTTCAATAAACACGTTTATTTAATAGTATAATGCATACTTTAGTACAATTCTACACAAAATATGCAGGCACTTTGTTATTAGTTATAGCGGAATGCCTACAACCGCTTACCTACCCTTTTAATATAAACTTTTTGGATCGCTATTCAACCTCTTTCCTCTTTCTGTTATTCAAGATTATGTCATACTATTTATGAAATAAATATGAATAAATGTCAAGTACATATTTAATTCAGTTCTATCATAAACAACTTCTATTAAATTTAAATTGTTGCATTAAACATGGTTTTTATTTAATGCAACAATTTAAATTTAATAAAATATCTTTACTTAATAGCACAGAATACATAATAGTACTAATGTTGCTTTCATTAAAAATAACAAGGTAGGTACCATGGGCAACAGCGACGCTTAACCACTGCTAAGGTCAAAATCGCTTGCACGCCGCGCCGTCACAACCATACGTTTAGTTCGTGCAGGGGCGATACGCGCGCACACGAATTTTGTTGCAAACTGGTTAAGCGTCGCTGTTGCCCATAGTACCTAATTATATTTATTAAAATGAAATATCGCCTGTATGCCCGTATCTCGTTTATCTATCTCGTGAGTTAGTTGTGTACCCATGACCAATGAATTCCCACTTTTTAAAAATTCTAATATCTTTGCCCATGACAGTTATTAGAATGTTAATTTTGTAATGTTAATAATGTAGGGGACTATATGGAGCACGTAATTGAAATTAATGTATGTTTAAATAAATTAAGCAAAGTGAGATTTTTTAAAATAATTGAAATACGTTCATACTTACTTAATTAGTTAATTTGAGTTCAAAATACGTAGGCATATAATTTAGTTACTTTGAGTATGGTATAAGGATATGTTTTAAATAAGTATATTAAAGTTCTTGCGATATTAAAATATTTGTTTTTGCTTGTACAAATTGTAGGCAATTTGCATACCAAAATCAAGCATGATCATAAAAGTCGGCATGCAGCGACTAAATGTTCTACTGAAATCATTAGTTGACTTTATGAGAAAGTAGGCATGGTGCGATCTGAAGTATGCAAAAATTATAATGTTGTCTTTGTGCTACAGATTGTATGAACTATTGAAAAATTCGGCTAAGTGCGATAGTGGGCACCCCGCTATTAAATCGATCTTAGAGAAGAGAAGTAAGGTTGCGATTTAAAAAATTCATTTTTAATTTATTTATCTTTTTTTTATGTCTTTGCCCCATAACGTGTAAAAAGCAGGGGTGTCCATTCAGCCGTTAATTTATCGTTTATATTAGGTCTTTACCTATGAAATTGCCGTTTTGTTTGAAAAAAGTTAAAGTAAATTTTTTTCGAACTTATTTTATTTCTTTTATTCATAGTAATCACCCCTGCAATCAATGCATCTTTGCCAACGCTGTGGCAGTTTATGGATGCTCTTCTTGAAAAAATCAGCTGGACGGGAGACAACAAACTCTTCAAAGGCGTTTTGTACTGCCTCCCGGGAATTGAATTTTTTTCCCGCTAAAAAGTTGTCCAAATTTTGGAAAAAGTAATAGTCGGTAGGCGCAAGATCTGGTGAGTATGGCGGATGAGGGAGAGCTTCCAAACCCAACTCATGCAGCTTAGAGACGGTCTGTTGTGCAGTATGGGGTCGCGCGTTGTCGTGAAGTAGCAGTGGGGCACCCATCTATCAAGCTTTTTTATCTTGCCAATCTGTCGCAAATGGACCAATATTGTTTTGATGCTAACATCAAAAGCTGCTGCCAGCTCAGCTGTAGATTGCGATTCATCTGCTTCCACAATCGCCTTTAATTCATCATTGTTGACCAAAGTTTCCGGACGACCACGAGGTAGACATGGGCGCCGCGCCGGCGCGGCGCCGCCTTTAGTTACCGGCACGCCGCCGCCGCCGCCGTCTCTGCCGCGCGGCGTAGAATTTTAGCCAAAAAACAAACTTATTGTCGAAAGTTTTACTATTTAATGTCAGTTTTTTGACGACTCGTTATATCCGTAACTTACCAAATGATGCTGCCCTGTATGGGCTGTATTATTGGGCTGTATTCAACGAAAATCTCTTATTCTCAAAATTTGGACTTATTGAAGTGGACTGTGTTTGTCCTATCTAGCACAAACGTAATGGTCATCAACTTCGAGTGTTGTGTTCCTAATAGATATTTCTTGGTTTCTTGTAAAGCACTACTTAATATTTGATCGCTGTGTTCAAGTCCTGCAAGATTCTGCAGATCTTGCAGGACTTGATCCTGCAAGATCTCGCAGGAACTTAAACATCGGCAAACCAAAGGTGTGATAAGTATTTCACAGTTCTTTTCCAATCCAGACGGATACAGAAACTTTAAAATATCGCAGTGGTGAATAGTTTCAGAGAAAAACTTATCCTTGTCGCGATAGTATGGGAATTGAACTCTGGTTTTAAATTTTTAGTAATTTTAACCGAAGTATTGATTTTTTAAGGACCCTAACACAGCACTTCGTAGTTGGCACCTTTGAAAAAACTAGCACCCCCATGCCTTGGTCGAAGCGAAGGCTTTCATAGTCCTCGAATGCTGAGTAAAATGGCAGATTCTCCTTAGTATTCTGTATGGTTTTATACGACTGGAAAATGCTATGCGTGTTTCAGCTTCGGGAGATGGCTAAAGCCTGAAGGTCACTGGGACCTACCACACTGTGGTATATCTCTAAAATCAGTCAATGTCCTTTCGAATCGCCTTGGAACAGTGCATTATCGAACCATTCTACGTCATCTGACTACAAATTACTCAAAGTAGCATTGGCAACTGGTGGAGCCACGGGAATCGTTGCGCACACTGGCGTGATTATCCACCCACGGCATAAGTGCGTACGGCCCGTGAAGTCTGTGCGTCTGTCTGGGAAGGAAGGAAAAGTGTGTCCTGGGACATGGCACGTGGGAGACCCTAAGTCGGGAAAAACTGTGCAGGTACAGGTCTTTCAAAGTCTCAGCTACAAGAACAACATGATCGGCAAACTGTTATACTCAAATATCTCAGCAGAGCTTTCCAACGCATTCCCTGCCGGGTTTCCGAAGAAAGCGAGGGTCGTAAAACGAACCTTTTTGACCAATCCCTATATGACCTGCCGTAGCGTATAGTATAGATATGTATGGTCAATAACCAGTTTTTTCGGAACTCGGCTTATTCAAAAAGTTGGTTGGAAGTAGGAAGTCGTCAAACCCGCGAGTGATACGATTTGTAATTTTATACAAATCATTTCATTCTTGCAGATGTGGCTCAGGCAAAATGAGTGAGATCTATTAGTTCTTCAAGAGTGTCCCATAACAGAATCGCCTGACCTGTTAGGTACATTGTATTAGGCACAGTCTTATTTATCATACTATGCCTTAGGGCTTAGGCCTTCTACCCTCAAGGGTGAAGGAATTTAAAACTTCTGGACAGCTTTTAAGCATACGGCTTGTTTACATGGTTTTTTGTGATTTCGGCATACTTGCCGCCCTGTTACTGATTAGTTGCTTAAGCAACTAGTACTAATTTAGTACTAATCTCACACAGGCTGATGTCCGGGATATTTTTGGAGTTAAATTGTATCATGCAGCGTTCTCTGAAGCCATATACCTATTCATGTCAATTAAGCTTTAAAAAAAACCACGCCGCCGGCGCCGCGCCGCCGCCGACCTAAAATTGCCAGTTCGCCGCCGCCGCATTTTTTTAACGCGGCGCCCATGTCTACCACGAGGTTCATTTTTCAAGTCAAAATTCCCAGAACGGAACCGAGCAAACCAATAACGGGTTGTACGTTCGTTTGTACAGTTCTCTCCGTAAACGTCGTTGATGTTACGTGTCGTTTGTGCCGCGTTGGTGCCACGACGGAACTCATATTCCATAATTACACGAAATTTCGAAGTATCCATTATGAGGAAAAATGTTGAAATGTAATGAAAATACAACGCTAAAATCAATAAACAAAAGACTGATTTTGTAAATAGAATGTCATATTTTTAAAACAAAATTAATTTGAATTTAGAATTCATAGCCAATCAAAACTTTTTTTGTTTGAAAAAGTCTGTACTGCAATACGGCAATTTCATAGGTGAAGACATATTATTTCTTTTCATTGTTATGCTTAGATTTAAGTGTGTTTTTGGTCATTGTTCCGTGACATCACCAAACCGGTTCCGACGGAAGATCAGCGTTGGGTTAAAAGCCTAGCATTATGCTGAGTCGGGACCGATTTGGGTCAGAATTAGGTAAGATGGTGGTAGCTAGCCAGGCGGACTTGAAATAAGCCGTACCAATCAAACCAAGTAGGTACAAATTTGTACCCTGATTCTGGGAATCGAACCCGGGACCCCTGCATCTGACACGTCTGGGCGAACCACTAGACCACAGAGGCGGCAAAATACTTAATCATTTAATTATACTATAGTTAAAGTTAAATATAAGGTACCTACCTACTATGATTACAAAGATTGCACGGGAAACAAAACAAGCGAATAAAAATAAACAATATTGACAATAACATATTATGAGAACACGTTAAAAACATATGCGATGGCGTCACGAAGGTAATAGTAGATTATACAACAAGTGAAAAAAGAAGGAATTTAGTTCGAGGTACTATGTTGGATCCCGAGAGCAGCGAAGGATTCTAGAGTTAAAGGATTCAAAAGTAGAATCCTGAGCTAAACGCCCTCGTTTCGCTCAGGATTCTACTTTTGAATCCTAATACAAAGGACCGAGATGAAATTATTTTTCACGAGTTGTGTACTCTACTTTTTACCATTGACTGCGAGAAAACATAATAGCAGTATTTACACCTATAGTACCTATTTATAGTTATCAAATTTTATTATTTAGATAGGTAATCGGTAATTTAACCGTTAGAAAATAGTGAAACTATAAGTTTTCCAATGACATAAAACAACCATGCTATGAGGGAAATTACATGATCAGTCTGACATCAGTCCATTTCATCAGTTTGTATAGACTTTGAATTTTTACAGACTGAAGATCGTACCAGACTGATGAAATGGACTGATGCAAGACTGAACATCTAATCTCCCTCTAATATAAAGAAAAGAACCTAAAGATAAGACACTAAAAAGAACTTCATTAATTTGGCGAGATATTTTTTAGAAAAGAACCCAAAGATAAGACACTAAAAAGAACCTAAATAAAATTGGCGGGATTTTTTTTTATATGGCTTTATCTATGGAATAGCTCCATACTTTCAGCACATTTTTTTTGTACATAATTCATACGATACGCGCTTGTTCCAAATCCTTACTAATATTATAAATGCGAAAGTCCGTTTGTTTGAAAATAGTGTATATACGCCTTCACGTCTTAACTACTGAACCGATCATCATGAAATTTTGCATACACGTTGTCAGGGGTACAGAAAAGGACATAGGGTACCTTTCATCCCGAAGAAAAGTATTGTTCCCGAGGGATAACAAAAAACTTTTCACGCAGACGAAGTCGCGGGCGGCCGCTAGTTCAAAATATTTTTATTCACTCGGTGAATAAAACAGCGTTTTATTCACTCTTATCGTTGAATTAAACGCACTTTTTCGAGTGGCAATGGTAAAAAATAATTTGTTTGTGTATGTCAAATTAAGTGCGTGTCATGTGCGTTCTTCATGCAAACGAGGTAACTTTGAAGCCTTGGTTCTCCGCCAAGGATTGACTTAGCTGTGATCTGATGATGGCAGTCCAGGGAGTGAATGGAGGCTATTCAGATCGCTATAGACACCCAACTAATCTGATCAGCATTCTAAGAGATATAAGGATCAGAGTTTTCAGCTTCAGGATTTCCATCCATTTGTATGCTAATTTCGCGGTTTTTTTAATATATTCTTATATCTCTTAGAATGTCGATCAGATCAGTTGGGTGTGTATGCGATCTGAATCTCCTTCATTCACTCCCTGGATAGCAATCATCAGATCACAGCTAGGTCAATCTTTAATAGAGTATCAAGACTTCAAAATTACCTCGATGTATGAAAATCGATTTTGTCGTGTCAGCACCTCAGAAAATCGTGTCTTTATCATACATCGTCTCATTGATACAGTATTACCATAGCACACGCCGAACCAAACTAGCAATTTATGTAAAGACACAGGGTGTTCAGACGCGCCAAAATGTTACAAGTGAGGACCCATCCTAACAATTTTCATCCAAATCCGTTCAGCCGTTTTTGCGTGATTGAGGAACAAACAATACGAATACGAACATCTTACATTTTGTTTTAACATTAGAAATTTTCTTTTTAACCGACTTCAAAAAAGGAAGATTACCTACCTATTTGAATGTTCTGTGTTTATAAAATATTCTAATAAGATCTTTTTATATCTCTCCAAAAATAACTGACCCAAACCATGTTTAGTGAAGTGAAACTTTGTATACAATATACCCTGTTGGTTTTAAATATCATTTGTGCAAAAACTAGTAAGAATCATATATAAAACACTTATATATTCATGTCGTGAAGGTTAACAAGTTAAGAACGAACTGCCAGTTTAGTAAACAACAGGTATGACGTTTGCGATTATTAAACATCTACTTCTTTGATGTTAGAAATAGAATTAATGAAATACAAGTACGTTTGTAAACAATTAACTTACTTACCTACCTACTACCTATACTGTTACTAAAATTGACTTGGTTTTGAGTACCTACATTTTTAACAATCGTTAACGGTGCCCTGTTTATCAAACTTGTAAAAACTTAAGTTGTAAGTTTTTAACAAGTTTTGATTTGAGTATTTGAGGGTGACCGGCGACTCTCTATTCCGTCTAACAATTTTTACAAGTGTTCTGCATAAATCATTTGGAAAAGACATTATTTACATGAACTAGTAAAATTTTTTGTAAGTTTTGATAAACAGGGAACTGGTACAGAAATTGAAGTAAACAATATGTCAACTACCTACGCCTACCGTCAATTCATTTATGTTTCAGTGTCATTCTATCCAACTTATTATATCTCGTAGAATGTTGATCAGATCAGTTAGGTGTGTTTAGCGATCTGAATCTCCTTCACTCACTCTCTAGATGCCCATCATCAGATCACAGCTAGGTCAATCCTTGGCGGAGAACCAAGGCTTGAAAGTTGCCTCGATTGTATGAAAATCGACTGGCTGTCACTATTATAATCATAACTAAGCGGAGCTACTATCCGTTACTAGCAGCTCTGCTTTTTGCACCTCACCTGATGTTGAGTGACGATGAGGCCGAAGGTGGATGCGCACTACACCCGGGTCACCCGGAATCCTCATCACTGAGGAACTGGCTATCTTACCTCTGACTACCGGAACAACAATGTTTAAATTGTTGTTATGGCGTCAGACTTAGGTAAGATGGTGGTAGTTGGCCAGGCAGACGTGAAATAAGCCCTACCACCAACCAAACCGAGTAACACCTCTCCTGGGAATCGAACCCGGGACTCAAACACGGTTGGGCAAACCAGTAGACGAAACCAGTTAGAAGCTTAGTTTACAACCTATTGAATTATTAGTAGTAGGTACTTATATATCTTATTGTTTCTACGTTCTTAAACTTCGATCTAGGAAAACGCCTGAAGGATGATATGACACATTATACACTTAATGACATATTAAACAACAAATAATTGCGTGGACAGTGAACCCTTCATTACACTGAAGCCAAAATTAAATGAGAGTCATATTTGTCGGTAATTAGGTGTTTATAAGTCAAAAAGTTCACCTTATACAGTTATGGAGACGAATCTTGGCAAACCACACATAGGTGGATCATCTCATCATACATACTATCTTAATATTATGCTAATATTATAGACCACAGGCCCATGTCAAAAATGGATGGGTCATATGAACCACCAGGTGACGTATATAGGACGATATAAGAGCATAAAATTATAAGATTCAGCACTATGCCGTCACTTGTGAGCTGTCCAACTGAGTGCTGGTGAGAATCCAAAAGTGCAGGTAGAGTGAGTACATTTTGGTCATATATTTTTGTACGGCATTTTTACCATCGATACATCCATGAAAAATAATAAGTAAGCGCGCAGTGCCGTAAAAAAATGGTGCGCCACAAAGTCGGTATTTTTTTTAGTTTCTGACATACTGTTTCAATACAGCTTCTAATCCATTATCCCGCAATGCCGTACAAAAATCATGCGACAAGGGGAAAAAATCGAGGGTTGCAACCCCCTCTCTTTCCTTGGATGTATCGATGGTAAAAATGCCGTACAAAAATATATGACCAAAATGTACTCACTCTACCTGCACTTTTGGATTCTCACCAGCACTCAGTTGGACAGTTTACAAGTGACGGCATAGTGCTGAATCTTATTATTTTATGCTCTTATATTGTCCTATACGTCACCTGATGGTTCATATGACCCATCCATTTTTGACATGGGCCTGTAGTCTATTATGGTCCATTAGGATAGGTGATTCTATAGAATCACCTATCCTAATAGCTATGTTTACATTAATACAAGTAGACAACTGACTGAGCTGCTGGCGTAATGTAAACATAGCAAATGGACCTATAGGTCTAGAGACCAGTCTGAACAAACAAGCTTGGGACTGCAATCACAATAAAATAATAGCAGCTACAATTGGACTCAATCAAAGTCCGTAGACCCCTGTTGATTCGTTTATTTCTAGAAGTGATCCTAGTTATCTAATTGACGAACGCTTGGCTATTTTGAGATCAGAGGGCCTAGCCAAAGTAACATTGGCAAATCTTCGTTATCGCTTCGCTTTCGAAACATGTATGGGATTGACATAAGGTTTCGTTAACTATCGAATTTTAAAACGTCAAATCCATACATGTTTCGAAGCGAAGCGATAACGAAAATTTGCAAATGTTACTTTGGCTAGGGGGTCTGTTTTATTTAGGCTTAAGGCTCCCTTACGCAAAATCATTTGTCTCTGTCCTTTTCTTTACGTGTAAAGAGTATAGAAAATAACCTCACTTCTGCACTTTTTCGATGTTTTTCGTTGTTTTTTCATCATTATCTTTAGCACAATTATCTTTCTTGAAAAAAAGTTATTGGAGCAAGTGCACAGTACGTTAAAGTGTATTTTGATGTAGAATTCAATACGTTTCCGTTATTATTTACGACAAAGATATGGCCCGCGACAAGCGCTTTTGGTGATATTCTCATTGAAAGTTCAATGGATATTCTGATTTTTTTCTACAACCATCTGTCAGGGGTGGTCAGGGTTATACCTACACAATTTTATGATTGTAGCAACTAGATGAACTCTTTAGCTTGTCCTATGATTTTTTTGGTGGCTAGCAGTTTACGTTTTCTATATAAAAAAATGGCCCGCGCAAACCATGTTTTCCTAAATAGGAAAAGTTAAAGAAAAATAGAAAACCTTAAGTGTACCTACTTTTTAATACTTTGATTATGCAGCTCGTCGTGCTTATGAAGCAGGTTTTTAAATTAAAAACCTGTGCGATAATGGATACCGCGACGCGACCTTGCAGGTTTATCAATAATGCGTAATCAAATGTCGCCAAATACAGCGTAGGCGGAAACTTCATTAAAAATGTATATGAATTAGGCTGCGAACGAACCGACAGGTGCCTAGATATATCCAGGTTACTTGGTGACCGCGCTGGTAGGTGAGTCGCTAGGATAGTCGCCTTGGTCTCATAGTCTTCAGTTGTAAGCCTCACGCCTACGATATATTCTAGGTAGTTGCCTGGATATCGAGGCACCTAGCATGCAGTGCGGCTGGTTACGAACATTCTTGAACATTTGTTTTAACTTTATTTGGTACGGATAGTCCTCTATGCAGAGGATGCATGGAGGAAGAAGAAACAGAGGGGTGGCCCATTACCGGGCGAGATACCTCGGCTCGCCGGGCAGTGTCCAGGAAGCGATCACAAACGTGAAAGCCCTTGGAGCATTCCTGGCTGAGCTGGGATGGCTGGAGTGATCCGGCCGCACATTCTCCGACGCAAAATAGGCGCAATAGACGTCGAGTTGCGGAAACTGCCTGCACTGACAAGAAGAAGAAGAAGAACTAGGATCTAGGCACTAATCTAGTCACCTGTCAGTGCATAGGCAGCCTTAATTTAACAAAGTCGAACATATCCGTAGACCAGCGAATCTACCGTGTAAGTAAATTGATATGAG
This sequence comes from Agriphila tristella, assembly GCA_928269145.1. NCBI lineage: Eukaryota > Metazoa > Arthropoda > Insecta > Lepidoptera > Crambidae > Agriphila > Agriphila tristella. The sequence goes on along the minus strand of OV743447.1, from coordinate 2,594,118 downwards.
TGAAAGTTCATGTTGACATTTTGTAATCTTAGAATTAGAATTTTTCTAACAGTGTGCGGGATCTAATACAAAATGTATACACAGAGTGCCTTCCGGTGACCGTCAGAATTTTTCTAACAGAAATTTCATACAAGATACGGCCTCCTTTAAAGGAGTATTCAAGGATTACTTACCTAGCTTATTATCTAAATAGAGAATAAAATAACGAAATACTAATAAAAATCGTAAACATATTAAACTTTTAGAGTAGCTTGTATACCTCTTGGTTTTATGTATTGCGTATTATTTGTTTTATGACCCTTCAAAGTTGGGCGGACAAGTCCATTTAAAAAAGTAATAAAATTTATTAAAATAAATAATACCTTTAATTAGTCCATAAAATATATATAGCAAATTTGTCTAAGAAACCATTTTTATAAACACAATATTTAATATAGCTGCCGAACAAATTTCCCACTCGTTGCATACAAACTACTCAAGCGTGACGTCATAACTGAGTAGCTGTTAGTATGGAGCGTTTTCGGGTGAGTCCAATTTTGTGCATTTCAAACTGTAATATCTCGGGCAGTTTAGCGAAATAATTCTTTTACCAATGTTTCTTTTTTTTTTGAGATATAATTTATGTGACATAAAATAAAATAAAAAATGTCATCATGCCTATTATTGGGGTGCTAGATAGGGCATCAGTAGCTATTTCTATTAATAATAATGGTCAGGGAAGTTAATGGAAAGTCCGTATTTAATGGTTATTGATTGGATCAAATCATGTTTTCGCTAGAAAAGTACCAGGGCATCATAGGAGCAAGAATGTAGATAAACCACAGGTGTAACCCGACCGAATGCGGAAGTCGATCGATATGAATACACAATGAGAGCTGAGAGTACCATGTACGGGGTTGGTTAACCCCGAGTGAAATCATGTAGGCACCGACGCTCATAAATTATTATTAATGACGCAATTATCTAATAGGATTTCTAATTACATTCGTCCTTTCATTAAATTATTGAAGATGTTTTGATATGAGCAATGAACAACATACAGAATAGAATGTAAACAATGACAGACAGCTGTTGTGCTGTTGTGAAATCAAAACCAAAACAGAACTGCGTAATTAAATCCACAAACAGACTTTTGCTAACTAACTTGATACGTATTTAAACGCATTTTTACACACCGCGGTCCGCAACGCAACGTCGATAGCCTTGATAAAACTAGTAATACGTGTTTCGTCACACATTGTTTTCAATCGTATTGTTTATTTATGTTCGACTCACCGCTAAGATCTTCGAGAGTGTTCAGTTTTCGGGCAGCCATCCTTTTAACAAAACAACCACAACACTGAAAATGTTAATATTCAGTAAAAAATCACTTTCGTTTGTATGTTTTTAAACTTTTATTTGCCTTTCCGAGGCAAAACACGACAGACTGCACACAACACAACACGCGTTCTCCTTTGTTTTGTGTTTTGATTTTCATCCGCTACATCTAGAGAGGGGCGCGCAAATCGCGATAACAATATTACAACACTGTAAAATATACCATTATAAATCTTATTGCCTTAGTATAAAGTTGAAGTTAGTTAAAACAGAATATTTTTGTAATTTTGTATATTTGTTTACTTGAGCCTGGATTGGTTGGCATTCAAATATTTTATCCAATTACAAAACACCACTTCAAGCAACTGCCTATCATTGGTCAATATTGGAAAAAAAAGAAAAACTGATTGCCATGTCTAAAATAATACATTGTTTATGATTGTTTACATTTCATTAATTGTGTCTATGGATGGTCAATGTATGAATCATAGAAGTCAATGAACTCGTCTGCCCCCTCTATTTAATGGTGCGGACACATTTGTCTGACGCCACGTGTTAACACGCCATATTTGTATGGACGTGTTATAAGATAAGTGTGAAGGTTGAAACAAATTATCGGACGCGGCTTATGGACGCGGCTTACTGCCGCGGCTGATAAGTGTGCACACTCTAATAACATCCTGCGTGCCAGATAGTTATCGGACGTCCGATGACGTCATATTAGTCTATGGTTACGTCCGCGACTTAAGGTCCGAACAAATTATCGGACGCGGCTTACTGCCGCGGCTGATCTGAGGTGTGCAAACTATCGGATGTAGTAGGTCGCGGACGTAACCATAGACTAATATGACGTCATCGGACGTCCGATAGCTATCTGGCACGCAGGATGTTATGAGAGTGTGCACACTTATCAGCCGCGGCAGTAAGCCGCGTCCATAAGCCGCGTCCGATAATTTGTTTGGACCTTTACGTCCGATAGTTTGCACACCCATAGCCTTCTATATTTCCAAGCCATGAAGTTGAGCAGAACGGCAACATCGCATGTGGTCAAGCACATAGTATTATATTATTTTAATAATTATTTATTATTTGTTTTTCCTAAATTATCTATGTTTAAACTAGTTGTAAATTGTGATGTAAGGTTATTTCAATATAGTTTTATATTTATTATTATTATTTATTTATTAGAACATAAGGTTTGAGTCAAATTATTTGAACTTTTCGGGGGTCCTTTAGTACGATGAGCATTTTGATCTAAGCCTCTCCTAGCAATAAATCTTACATCATTGGAAAGGTATTTAAATTTGAAACACTTTATTGTATCACAATAAACGTCAACTTTTAGTACTTTGAGAGTTATAACGCTCTGAACTTGACCAATTTTTTTATCATTTATGACCTAAAACTCCGAAAATACTAACAATTAATAGAAAGTATGTTTGCAGCAAATATTTATCATATGAAAACCTTTCTAATGATATTTCATTTATTGCTAGAGGTGGGGTAAATCAACTCCCATAGACAATAAACAACTTTTATACTTTAATAACCTTTAACTCCAAAAGTATAAACAATTGGTATAAAGTATATTAACAGCAAATATTTGTCTTCAAAAGACCTTTCTAATGATATATAATTTATTGCTAGAGGGCGTGTTAATCAACTCCCTGCTGAAGAAAATCAACAAAAAAGATGACATCTTTGACAGCCATTTTTTCCTGGTTAACATTGATATTTTTCTTATTGTTTAATATACAAAGCATTTCAATAAAGGAACTAAATTAATTTCATATTTTAAACCTCACACGATTACTAGGAAAAAAAATATCGACCTCTTAAAATTGAAATATTCCCATACATTTAGTATGGAGACTGGCCGACGACATGACCACGAACTGACAGTAACAGACGTTGCCAAACTTATGTTCACGGCTTGCAATTATAGAAGGCTATGGCACACCTCAAGGTCCGAACAAATTATCGGACGCGGCTTACTGCCGCGGCTGATCTGAGGTGTGCAAACTATCGGATGTAGTAGGTCGCGGACGTAACCATAGACTAATATGACGTCATCGGACGTCCGATAGCTATCTGGCACGCAGGATGTTATGAGAGTGTGCACACTATCAGCCGCGGCAGTAAGCCGCGTCCATAAGCCGCGTCCGATAATTTGTTTGGACCTTCAGTGTATTTTCATAGTCCCAGATACCTATCAGCCGCGGCAGTAAGCCGCGTCCATAAGGCCATCCGCTGCCTTAAGCGGGATCCCGCCGCGGGTACACGGCGCGGGAATATAGATTGCTGGTTTTTGATGGACAGATGCTTGCGCAGTGCATGAGTAAGCTCTAATCTATGACGCCCCGCGCGCGTGTCCCGCTCTAGGCAGCGGAGGGCCTGAGCCGCGTCCGATAATAGGGAGGAAAAGCGCAATTTTATCCCGATAGGAGGCGTCTTTGGTACCCGCAGGCTGATTATCTTATTAAAAACCACCTAGCGACCAGTCATAATTACGGAATCGTCGCTGTCAAACTCGATTTCGTACCACCGATCGAGTTTCTACGAGTGCTGCCTCCAACGGACAACTAAAGAACTAAAATATACGAGCACTTGCAAGGAAATGCTCCGAAATTCGTATTATCTAACTCAGAAACTGCGACGCGACCGCGACGATTTCGCGATTTCTTCTGTCAAACAGAAACCAGACAAAACGTAATTTCCGATTAGTTTTCGTTAAATTCTTAGCCTTACCTTTACCCCGGTCACTCACATGCGCGCAAAGGTTCGCGAATACATGTGTAGGACGACCTTCGCGAATGACTTCGCGAAGTTTTCGAGACATTCGTACTTTTCCAAGCTGTGTCGGTTTTTTGACGCACATCAAAGCGCGCGAACCTCGAACCTTCGCGTAGCCTCCCACACATTCGTGCCACAGACGAAAGCATTAGTACGACCATTAGTAATCTGTGGTTACGCGTATTTTCGTAGTTGTGGCGACCTTTATTTAGCCTTTATTTTCTATATTGAAAATAGTACGCATATGAGCATATATAAAACAGTCCAACAACTCTATTAAAATCATCTTCACCGTTCATTGTTCACAAAATCGCAAGTAAAAATAAACATACGTGAACAAGTGTAGGAGGAAGTGCAAATGGATTCGCACACTCATATGCGAACCTATTCGCGAAGTTTCTGACTTTGCGAATGAATGTCTGACAGCCACTCACATGCGTGCAAAGGTTCGTACAATGCAGGGTTGCCATATTGGGCGATATGTCGCGATTTGGGCTACCTCGCGACCGAAATTGCGACTTGTTTTTCGTATTTTGCGACAGTCCCAAATTGGGCTACTTCACAAATTTTTTGCGCGATTTTTGGGCTACTTCACTCCATTGGCAGTGGCAACATCTAATTTTAATAAAACGTGAGTAACACGTATGCAAAAAACACCAAATTCCCACACTTTAGGCCATATTATTATTATTTTTTGTTTAAACAAGCTCTGTAGGCAAGTATAGACGATGATTTTAAACACATAATGTAGGTACAGGTAACTGTACCTACATTACAAATAATACAAAAAAATGCTTATTGAAATAATGTTTGTTTTATTTTGTTGGAAATTCAAAATATTCTTAGCAAGGACATGAGTGAGATTTAAATCGATATTTTGATCATGACTTGTCGCTTTTTGGGCTTTTTCGATAAAAAAAATTGCGATTTTGGGCTACTTCAATCAGAAATGGATTTGCGGGATTTTGGGCTACCTGAGGGCCGATTTTCTGCGATTTACCGATTTAGACATCTGGCAACCCTGGTACAATGTACGAACCTTTGCGCGCATGTGAGTGACCGGGGTTAACCAAAATTAAATGAAATAGCTATAATGTAAAACAAAAGGCCTGTCCTTCAATACCTACACGGAATTTGCAGTTTTGAAGACGAAAAAATGTAAACAAAATTCGAAGCGAAAACAAAAAGGTTATGTTCACAGAGCACATATGGTCAGACACATACACAGTCACAGACTACTTTCGGTAAAAAGACTTTTCAGTCGCTTCCACCGGTTGCTAGTGGCGCTAGTTTCTATGGAGATCTTCACGAGCATAGACCGAGCATAAACTAATCAGAGGGCCTAGTACGAGTTGATTTTTTGTACTCACTTCACTTTGCGAATAGTAAACTATCGTCTTCTCTCTTTCACTCATTCACTCACTCGCATGATTTCCTCTCTTTCACTCGATACTATTCGCAAAGTGAGGTGAGAAACACAACTCGTACTAGGCACTCTGCAATCGCATACATAATACCAAATCAGTGACTCGGTCGCGCGACGATTTCGTAATAATTCAGGAATCGAGATCGGTCGCTCATTTTAGATAATCAGCCTGCCGGCCGCCTCAAATAAAGTGTCAAAACATATGGGAATCTCTTGGAGTATTGCACTTTTTAATTTTATACTGAGAAAATGCCGCATTGTTATGCATGTAACTTGTAAAATATTGGAGTTCATCGATTTTCCAGTAACAAAAAAATATTGGGCAAATAAATATAAAAAAAAAGATGCTTTTCCCTTAATTTTCTCCTTTGCTGAGCCTGAGAAACATTATAAATCAAAAGGAATGTTTCATGAATTTGATGAAGCTTAGCAAAAATAAAACAACATTTGAATTATAACAGCTTTGTTCTTTAATATTTCAACCTCAGCAGTTTCTAACATATTTATAACTTGGATGAATTTGATAGGTATATCAAATATGAATATATATATGCTCTTTTTTGTGTAGATGTATTACCTTTTATAATAAGATACCACAGAACAGAACACATACACAGAACTGCCCTTGGAAAAATTTAAAAATACTGTTAAAGCCAATCTTATGAGTAAAGGCTATTACACTGTTGACGATTATTTGAAGGATAATAATGCATGGGCATAGCTTTTGTATTGTTAATTATTTCTCTAATGCCTCATTATTGATTGTAAATTTTTAATTTATCTTGAAATTTATTTGTTAATCTTTGTTATTTTAAGTCTGGAAACGATATACATATTTGTAAATATCGTTCCATCTGATAACGTTGACAAGTTTTTTGCGCCCATTTTTCTTGTCAGCTAAAAGACGTCATAATGGGTAGTAGGGTAAAAAAAGATTTGACGATTTAAAAATGCTTATTATGTGAGCTTTTTTAAATAAAAAAAAAATAAGCCCAATATTGGGGCCAAACAGAGAATTAATAGAATTTTATATGCCAGAGTCATTCATGAAACTTAGAATAATAAAATAAATATGAATAAATGGTTCGTGTAATTTTGGATGGTACAGAAATTCCAGTACAGAAACCTGAAATTACTATTGCACAGAAGGCATCATGAGGCAACTATAAACACGGAAATTCACACTCAGTTGCTTTGTTAAAATTTAAATCATATGCTTCTAATCTGAAATAAAAAGATTACTTGTAAATCTTACACGAAATTTAAAGAAATGTAGTGCTAGTTAGCAATTTTTTGTAAGTTGCTATAAACTGTCTTGCCTGTTGTTTTGGCTTTTCTTTTCCGTAATTCTTCTTTTATCTGAGCTAAAGTTAGCATAGAATACATTGTTTGTCCGCAAAACCGAATAAAATATAATCTAAGAAAGTAAAATCACGTAATACACAGTCAAGACAATATAAGCTCAAACTGACAATGGGTCCAAAGACTGAAGCGCCATCTGTAATTCACTTTGCCTTCGCCTCCCCATTTGTTTCGACCTTGAACCTAGTGCATACATTTACTATGAAAACCGATGTCATCTGACGGCGTGTTAACACGTGTTAACGCGTGGCGTCAGACAAATGTGCCCGCACTTTAACACCGACCACCGACCGAAACCCGATACTTTTTATGACTTTTAACTGTCGAAAGACAATAGATTTTGATAGTTGAGTTTCGATAAAACGATCGCAAATCGAGAAACGAACGAAATTCGATAATAACGTGTCGCAATAATAATGATCGTCATCTCGTATGTGCCTTATTCCTTCTGACTTGTGAGCTTTAAAATTCTTCAGTGACGGATAAACAATTTCTTATTTTGGTCTTCAGTACAAACGTAACGCTAGAATTTATGAATGATTGACGTTTGAACATGGTCCTCACGAAATGACACTGAAGATCATGGATGCTGGAAATAACCTAAACTAGCTTACGAAAGTCCAGTTTCACTCCCTAGATGCTCAGTGACCCAAAAATAAATAAGAAACATTCGAAAATCATACAAAACAGAATAGATCTCATAAAATCGTTGTTTCAACGTGGCACACACGGAATTCATTTGTCAAAATATCGACAACTAAACCGTTTGGAGCCAAATGAAGCAGTCTAGCAGCGTTACGTTTGATAAGTGACAGCATATAACACTTGAAATCCGTCCGCGTAACAACACATCAATAGGAAAAGCAAAAACAATATTTCGACCCATCAGACTGTGTGGCCCACAATTAATATCGTTACGTTACGTGAATTTTGCGTCACTTAAGTTGTAAAGCAGTTCATAGTAATAAGAATTTCCGTCACTGAGGATCTAGCTTTATTTGGAACCAATCACTGCAGTAGTAACACTAACAATAGGTACAATTCGAGATTTAAACTAGTATGTAGAGCACCTAGGGTGACCACGAAGTATTTTTTGCGGACATCGTATCGTGTTGATGTTTACTGAGACTACAGCGTATCGTTACAACCCACGACGGATGGAACGGAACGGAGGCGGTATATGCATTTGGGGTAAGGGTATGTATGTGTGTTTGTCTGTTACTATTTTCCTCTTTCGCGGCAACAGGTTGTGCGTGAAATTTTTTATTAAAGAATTAAGAGTTAATTAAAGAGCGAGAAAATGCCACGTTTAAACAACGATTTTATGAGGTCTATTCTGTTTTGTTTGATTTTCGAATGTTAAATCTTATTTATTTTTGCGTCACTGAGCATCTAGGGAGTGAAACTGGACTTTCGTAAGCTAGTTTAGGTTATTTCTAGCATCCATGATCTTCAGTGTCATTTCGTGTGGACCATGTTCAAACGTCAATCATTCATAAATTCTAGCGTTACGTTTGTTCTGAATACCAAAATAAGAAATTGTTAATCCGTCACTGAAGAATTTTAAAGCTCACAAGTCAGAAGGAATAAGGCACATACGAGATGACGATCATCAATAATATCTTATTTAAACGCGGAAATCTGTACCTTTAGCGCGAAAATCTATCGAAAAAGAAACGGGCGTTATTCGAAAATAAGTCGAATTACTCGATAGAGTAAGGGCTCGTTCGATTTTTTCAACGCGCGATATTTTTACCGCCGACGACGTTCCACGAGAAACGGCTCACTATTCGGCAGTAGATGACGATAAAGGCGACGGCTACACGCTCAGTAAATACTGTGGTCCAGCGCCATAGAGTAAATTTTAACCATGGAAAGTAAATATTGAACATTTCATACAAATTACGTTCTATGGTTAAAATTTACTCTATGGCAATGGATCACAGTATTTACTGAGCGTGTAGCCGTCGCCATAGAGAATGTAAAATCACTACGTTTTAAGAGACGGGACTTCATAAAAAATTTTGACACGCCAAATGTCAAAACAGGGTTCTTCGATCGCTGCCAACAGTCACGCAAAAGACGAAAGAGTAGATAAATATAGCGGCCATAAAAGTTCTACCCTGTTTCATAGATTTTTTTTCTTCACGAGTTACGATAGACTAATGGCCGATTGCACTAAACTTAAGGATCGCCTAAGTCTTTTCCTAACTACAACATGACCAAACTAAAACGGTGTCATAAACTTAGCCGTCACGTAGCTGTCATTCGCTAAGTTAACTTGGTCGAGTTGAAGATAAGAAAAGACTAAGGCGATTCTTAAGTTTAGTGCTTTCACACGTAAATGGCGCTGCACAAATTTCCCAAACAAAAATCACTGTATTGAATGATTTTATGAGCATTATTATTTTCGATAGCTGTACATGCTAAGGCTACCTGCCCCCCTAGCATGACCGATGAAACACGATATATAAAGCGTTTTATCGACACCCAACTGTCAAAATCCATTGTCTTTGACAGTTCAACGTGATAAATCACTCTATCATATCGTGTTTTGGTGGTCATGCTAGGCAGGCTGGCCCCCTAGCATGACCGTCGATACACGATATATATCGCGTGATATAGCGTTTTATCGACACTCAACTGTCAAAATCCATTGTCTTTTGACAGTTAAACGTTATAAATTGCTGTATCGTATTGCGATACGGTGGTCATGCTAGGCTACTTAGGGGTGGCTGAGGCTCTATCGGCTAACTTACATTACATTGCTGTCGTAATCGCTCTTGACGTGACGTGATACATTGCTAATTTTCTTTAGTTTTTTATTTGTGTCAAAACGAAGTGGCAATGTATCACATAAGAGGTGACTTCAAAGTATTCTCAGTATGGATATGAAGGAAAAGGCAGATATAATTTTATTTTATTATATAGTCCTCTGGAACCTCAATACACTTCTTACAATGCAAAATCAACTTTTCAGTAGCCTCGAAAAAATTACTTTCTATCTCTGAAAAATGATCGTCCATTAGTCGCCTTAAGCTCTTCATCGTCTGAAAATCGCTTTCCACGAAGCCCTTTTTTCAGCTTCAGGAACAAAAAATAATCAGGATCCCTTGTTTTCGCATAATGGATTTAAACCTAATTTGATTTGGCATAACGGATTCGGCATAAAATTTTTTGTCATAATAATACTTTGGCATAATTGGTTTTTTGGCATACTATTTATATAAGCGTAATAATCATTTAGAGTAATTTGTTTTCTCATAATGTTATTAGGCATATTGTCTATTCGCCTAATATTATTTAGACATAAAAATCAAAAACAAGAAGAATAAACAATTTTACGTAACGTACTTATTTATTTTCTTGCAAGAGGGGTATGTATTAAATAAAATGCCGAAAATTTCATATTAATATGAAATTAATTAATTTATTTACGACCGAAATATCGACGTATAAAACACCTATTTTCAAAATACCGAAAATCCTTAATATCGATATCCGATAGACCGTAACTTAAAATATCGATTATTAAATGACCGATAGTTCGAAATCCCGAAAGTTAGAATGCCGATAGTTCAAAATCCCAAAAGTCTGTTAGGTGCGACGACGAGCGAGCGTAGCGAGCTAGGAGGAGGTTAAGTTTCATTGCGACCTACAACGCACGAGCCGAGCGAGCGAAGCGAGCGTGCCGCGGCAGCGGTCAGCGAAGTGCCAGAACCGACCTGCTGGCATGTAACCCTCAATTAACCTTCAGTTTTAAAAGCTTCGGGATTTAGTATTTTAGTTAAAATGTCCTTTCGTGATTTTAAACGTACAGCCAAACAACCGTTCGATCATTTGATTTTCGGTGTTTCATCCATAGGTCTTGTGAAATTCGGTGTTTTCAACTTCGGCATTGTAAATACATACCCCTAGCCGCTAGACAAACAATATTTACATTTATTTCAAGTGTAAATTTTTAGCAATAGCTTTTAAATGTGTAAGTTTCGAAGTGTATTCATTTTTGTTTTGTTTATATGCGTTTATAACATTATGCGTGTTTAAATTTATGCTAAAGAATATTATGCTTAAACATGATTATGCTTAAATTAGTTATGCCTAAAAAAAATTTTGCATAAGCTGTTATGACAAGTAATATTATGCGTAAACATCATTCGGCGAAATCATATTATGCTAAGACATATTATGCCTTAAAATTTTATGCAAATACATAGGGAACCAAAATAATCACTATAGGTGGCAGATCTTGGCTGTAAGGTGGTTTATGGATCTCTTTGAAACCGCACTCCTGAATAGCAGCCTTGGCAATGCGCGTCTAATGAATCGAGCACCACCATGGTCGATTTTGGTCAACATTTCGCGTCAGACATTTGTTTCACTTGAAGCACGATTGTGAAATAACTAATGAAGGTAAAGTGACGATATTTTCTAATTGTCACCTTGGATAATAATATTAATAATGTCGTAAGAGAACCATAGACAAAAACTACCCTCATTACTAACCAGAAAATTCCGATACCGAGAATACTTTGAACTCCCCTCGTACATTTGTCAAATTACAGATTACAGATAACTTCATTATTTTTAGCCGATAGACTCGCTGAAGTATCGTATCGAATCCACTAACACTGAGGAGCGCACGCGTGGCTTACGAGCTCTGCAGCCCATTGATTAGTAAGTAATGGTGCGGGCACATTTGTCTGACGCCACGTGTTAACACGCCGTATTTGTATGGACGTGTTATAAGGTAAGTATGAACCTAGTGTATACATTTACTAAGAAAACCGATGTCATTTGACGGCGTGTTAACACCTGTTAACGCGTGACAAATGTGCCCGCACCTTAACTCTGTTTCTAACAATAATTCTCGATTGAAATCAAATGAAACCGGAGTTACATCGCTGCCTTAAGCAAGATAGTTGTCACATTGGTTCTTACTAAAGCGGCAATGTAACTGCAATTTCTGTCACAGTTGATTGCAACAAAGTTGCAAAGTCTGCCCCCCTAGCATAGCATGACCGATTTATATCGCGTAATATAGCATTTTATCGACACTCAACTGTCAAATTCCTTTGTCTTTTTACCCGACTGCAAGAGGGTTAAGTTCCGGACAAACTGACGCGGACGAATCGCGCGATTGGAGCATTTTGACAGATTTTGATCACGTAACTCAAAGCTATAGCCATAGCCATAGTCATTGCCATAGCAATTCTCTAGGAAAATCATTGACAATGGCTATGGCTATAGCTATCGCTTTGAGTTACGTGATCGCAATCGCGAATTTCGCGCGGAATTCGCCTCAGTTTGTACGGAGCTTTATGTTTTTGACAGTTAAATGTGATAAATAAAACGCTATATCACACGATATATATCGTGTTATTCCGGTCATGCTAGGGGGGGGGGTCGCAGTTGCAGGCAAGCAATTAGTAGAATCGAGCGGGCCGCACTCGCAGCTTCGGTGAGTTGAAAATGAGTAGTAAGACTTAGCACGCACTGCGATTAAACGCGAGCTGTTTAGGACTAGTTAAAAACGCAAAACCGCATGCAAACACGAACTGCGGTTGGCGTTTTGCTTAATATTATATCGTACCATCGTGGATTTCTGGCGAACAGCTTGTGTTGTGGCTTGTGTGGCAGAATAAATGCGGTGAAACACTGTGCGTGCACCACCGTACTACTATAATGGAACATAAAAGATTTTTATTTATGAAAAAAATCGCGCGTTTACTAACCTCGTTCAAAACATAGCAAGTGACGTTTTTTAAATCAGTAACTAAAAAAGTTACAAATGCTTGTATAGTAAACATATGTACTATGTTTTTCAAACCTACTATGATTAAACGTATGCGTTTAGTCGCAGTGCGTGCTATGCCTAAAGAGAAAATGGCTTAAGGTGCGGGCACATTTGTCTGACGCCCCGCGTTAACACGTGGTAACACGCCGTCAGATGACATCAGTTTTCATAGTAAATGTATACACTAGGTTCACACTTACCTATATTATAACACGTCCACATAAATACGGCGTGTTAACACGCCGTCAGATGACATCAGTTTTCATAGTAAATGTATGCACTAGGATCACACTTATAACACGTCCATATATACGGCGTGTTAAATACATGGCGTTAGACAAATGTGCCCGCACCTTTATCTAACTTCCGATTCCAAACAGAAAGGACATCAGGCACATCAGACCCAAAGGTGTATAAGAATAATTCTGTTACATTTAAGCAATATGTATTATTAGAATAATAAAACAGTAGCAAGTTTATTTTTAAACTTCTTCATTTCGCTTAAATTAATTACTGAAAAATCGGAAGTATTTCGATTAAAAAGACATCTTTGTCATTGATACTCTGTGGCTTCCATGTCATCAATGTAATCTTGAATGACTGACATTGACAGTCAATTGTCAAAACGCGAAAGCCGATTGGTCGGCCTGTGGCGGTCTGTCACTTTTACTGTCAGTTAACTGTCATTGTCAATCAACTATCAAACAGCGTTTTGTTACGACATATGCACAGTTCTTCCTTCTTGGTTCTAAAGCAAAAAAACTTGACTTTGTGTATTGATTGATAGATTTTGTTGAATGTTTTCGAAAACACTGTCGCTGGAGACTTGACTTTATGCTTGCTTAGTACATTTCGGTATTTCGGTAGAACACCGATTAATCACTAGCGCAGTTATCAAAACGTTTTGGTCGTGTAACTGGTGTTGCTGTAATAGTGTCGGGGTTACCAAAAATATAAGTTACAAACACAAATAACTCTCAAAATATAAAGCTTTGTTAAAATCTGAATATTTTTTATGACTTACTAATTACAAGTCTTAATTTTGGAAAAAACAAAAATGCTATACATTCTTGGGTTTTTTGTCAAAGGTATTTGCCTGATGTCTTTTGTATCTAAAAAGTTTTTTTGTATGGTAATACTAATAAAAAAACTTGCCTTCCTTTCCTTGCTTGTGTCAAAACGTCAAACTGTCAAGTACTTAAGTCTGTCAAACAAAATTCTTCCTTCATTCATTTCATTCATAGATCTACGCAGTTTTGCGGAATACGAATATTTATCATTCATTTCATCAATTAAAAATAATACGCAATGAGTGTAAATATAGTTGAAGACGAAGTAAATTTACTAGAAGACCCAGAAACATCAGAAAGTCCAAGGTAATTCAAATATCCCAGCCAATAATTGTCTTATCGAACACCTGTTCTCCTGACAGCTGATTTTGAGCGGCAAAGTCAAAAGGCGCCAATATTTTGCGTGTCAGATATTACAGTAAATTGATATTTCACAGTGTTAATATTGTTAAATTTCCTGTTTTAATCGTAGGAAAAGGGCGAAGTCAGACAATTCTTCGGGGAAGAGTTGGAGGTTAATGGATAGGAGAACCGATCAAGAGGTGAGTTGTCACGATTCCCGCTTATTTTTGATGCGTTACTTCATTTTGGTTATAATTTGCATTCGTGGATCGTAAGCATTATTAATAGACCGGGAAAGCTTGGCGCAGAGTCTGTAAGCATTTCTATACTTATCGTTTTGCCTATTTTTAACTAAACTTGTAGATAAATAGAGCAGAATTTACTACAACTTTCCTTTCAAGCTAGACTCTTTAATGCTTAAACTATGCCTTTATTTCATAATTACTTACAAAAGAACACATTAAAAACCCATGTGAATAGAAATTTTCACAGCAGTGCTAAGCTCACTCCCAGTTTTGTGAAAATAACCACATGCTGAAGTATTAAAAGACTATTTTCAAAATAGTGTTATAATTATCCCTGAATAAATGTATAGAAAATAAAACCATAAGAAAATCTTAGAATTAGAAGTATTATAAACCTCTCCTTTAGATTATGAAGCTATATTTAGTGACTTTTTTGGTTATGAATCTTCGATTAGGATTATACTAGATAACTCTTCATGAACTAAAACAGTACGCAAAAATGGCACCTGTGATTGGTAGCGTCGTGTACGAACCGCCATTGAAATACTAGTGCTGTGACTATTTCGAAACTCATTGGCGATTAGAGTTTGCAACCAGTTTATTTTCAGTGGCGCCGTGTAAGATGGGGCTAAGCCTTTATCACTAAGGTATAATATGTATGTCACTAAGGTATATTCCCCCTTTGGGATGTATTTAATAGCACTTTAAATTTGATGAAAACAGCCATAAAATTGTATATCAGCACTTTAAAATAATAATAGACCTATAATTTAATATTATCACTACAAAACTAATGATTTGCACTATTACTGTGTTCCAACCATTGGTCCCAACTCCGAAACCATTTAGTTTCTGTCCATTTGTCCAATCATGTCAGACTGACCACTGTTAAAATGAGATGGAAAGATGAAAACAACTTGTGGCATAATGCATATACGCCATCAGGTCGGTTCTGGCGTTGTTGGTCACAATGGAACCTAACCTTCTCCTGGGCTCCTCTCTCGCTACGCCCGTCGTCATCGCACCTAGACGTCGTCTGTTTACCAGTGCTAAAGTTATAAAATTAATTTGTATGGTGCAAAGTATTAATTGTCAAGCTAAGCAATTAAATTGTATAGTGCAAAGTAATAATTTTAAAGCTTAGCATATTTAAAGTGGAAACCATTTTTTTTATAGTTCATTCAATAAATTTTGAAGCGAAACATTTTAAAGTGTGTTACATTATTTTTAAAGTGCATTTATATATTCCCCGTATAATATTGGTTTCTTTGTAGGTGCTTCAAGAAATGGGTGTCAGTTTATTAGAGCCAGATGATAATGAGGGGCCGAGTGAGGCAAACCTGCATTCTACAGTGGTAAGTGTCTTTGTACCTTTAAGTTTTTTAAATCCACAACGGGATAGTGTTTGGCCGTCACCTCACCTGACGATAAAGCCGAAGGTGGAAGTGTACTACACCCGGAATCCTCACCACTGAGGAACTGGCTATCTTACCTCTAACTGCCGGAACACAACAATGTTTAAATTGTTGTTATGGCGTCAGACTTAGGTAAGATGGTGGTAGCTAGCCAGGCGGACTTGAAATAAGCCCTACCACCAACTAAACTGAGTACAAATTGTACCCCCTTGGGATTTTTTTAAGTAACATACATTATTTAAGTGGGGCTCCCATACAACCGATTTTTTAATACATGCTTCTCTTTTGCAGCACCACAAATCACTGAAGAGGAAGAGGGACATAGAGAATGTAAACCCGAACGTGATAACATCCCCGTTCAGCCCTAAGAGCCCTAGGAACAAAATATGCAGTCCTAGCCCAGGTCCCTCTAGAATGAAGAGCCCTAGAAGTGCAGAGAAGTGTAAGTAAAAGAGATCTATTCTATATTCTAGTGTCTATGGTCTTGTACTAGCGATAATTTAAAGGCGTAATATACACCAAGTTTTATCGACAAAAACATGTTGGGGACTATCCCCTCTCCTGTTGGAATGACTGCCATTTTAAATTTGAATTTCTTTAAGATGACCTTGCTGAAAAATATTTAGTTTCTCTGGATTTAAAAGTCCGGTTATGAAAAAAAATTAACAACGTAAAGCGAATAATACCACCTATAAACTTTTTACTTTAATATGACATAGAAAATTAATAAAATCAATTTTAATACGAAATTCGTGTTTTTTTTTTGCTTTTCTCATATGTCTCAAAAACTAGGACATTAATGTGCATTTTATTGCATTATTATGATACACACGAATATTATCTACAAAATGACATCAAAATCATTGCTGTGTTGCATATTTCGAGAGTTGTTGCATTTAGCGGTTGTCACTTTGCAGTTTCTCAAACAAAAAATAAAACAATCATTAATGGGTTATTATGAAACATTCTGTATATTAGAGGAGGTCAGCTCAGCGCTGCCATCTACTGTCAATAGATAGGTAATTTATTTAACTTTTATAAGTAATGTGTAACTGCATTTCGCCAATACTCCAATGGTTTATTATATTTGTAAATTACAAAAACGGACTGGGGCAAAGTGGTCATTCCAAAAAAAAAAAGTAATGCAGTTTTAGTTGAAAAACATAGTGGTTGAAAAACATGAAGACCTAAATTGATAAAAAATTGCCTTTGCCTGTTATGACCGAATTGAGCTGACTTCCTTTCTAATATTAGTTAAGATATTTATTTATTTGTGATCTCCAACAGATAAACCTCTCCAATGCACCGAACAGCAGTTCCTAGAAACCACCCTCATTGACGAGTACTTGGTGGATGAAGAGACTCCGCTGGCACAAGTCAGTGCGTTCATGCCTTTAGCTCAGATCGGGGAGAGCAGGAGGCAGTGTGTTACACGTGAGTATCTTTACTACAGAGATCTACTATCTTCGTAAATTGGTAATGAGCCTGGCGGCCAAGTTTTCAACCTCTAAAATGAAAAAAAACAATATTTTTTATACATACTTGTCTAGGAAAGTCTAGGTATAGACCTATCTTAATTGTAAAATTATATACCTAGGCCCTAAACCTTCTTATTGAAAATAATAATGAAATAATAAGACAATTTGACAACATTGAAAATATACTACAAATTGCGATCATCCTAACAGATAATGGCGTAAAAAAACATATTCAACTATTATATGGACTAAATTAAGTCTATTAATTGATTAATTTCACCTAGAAAAATGCAATAATGTTTGAATTATTTTTTGTGGCGAAAACGCTCTAAGATGGCTGATGACGTCACATGCCTGTAAATAAATATGGCTTCAGGCGTTTGACACGACCATAGACTTAGGATCCGCGATTGATGGCTGTCAAATGGCTAAGGATATTACAATGTTTACAGGCTTGTGACGTCAACAAGTCACTTGTCCTGCGCCATAGTGTTTTTGGCGCGGTTTTAAAATTTTAAACTTTAACATAGATTTTTTTTATTAAATACATAGATTTTTCCTGAAATATCAATGTGGTGCGCCTATTACGTAATAAGGAATAATTTAAAATGGTTTTCCAAAATTAGTCAAATCGTCTATTATCCATCAGCCATTTTTAATGTCTCCACTGCTGGGGCACAGGCCTTCAATAAGTTGCTAATACCAAATAAAAGACTTAGACTATATTCTAAAAATGCGTATTGTATGGCAATTACCATTTATAATAAATTACCCAACAAAATGACTCAATTGCCGTTTAATAAATTTAAAACAAGTCTATTTAATTTTTTACTAGATACAACATATTATTCTGTTAAGGAGTTCTTAGAAGATAAACTGACTACTTAATTGATATAATTATTTGTGAATTATTGGCATCCCTAAGCAGGTTATAGTAAAATTGTTTAATTTATATTTTATTGACATTTTCATAATAATATTTATCTTTATTTGACATTAAATTTTTGAGATTGCATTGTATTGACATTTAACTTTTGTATGCATAATGTTTTTTTTTGACATTTTTATAATTATAATTTTGAATGTTTGACATTATTAAATAACTTTATTACATGAATGATAAATATTTGCACGTCGACAATCTCGACAAGTCATGCTGTACTACTATTTAATTTGTAACTTGTATTTTACCATGTCTTGGCAAATAAATAAATAATAATTATTATTATTATTCCTTACGGGTGGATAAGGAGGATGGGCCATAATCCACGCGGGCCCAATGCGGATTGGTGAGTGTTAACGACTGCAAATGCACCCGGGACCAACGGCTTAACGTGCCTTCCGAAGCACAGGAGCTCGAGATAATAAATTTTTGGTTACCCATCCCATGACTGACCCTTGCGAAAGTTGCTTAATCTCCGCAATCGCTGAGCCAGGCGATAAACCACTGCGCCATCGAGTTCCTCCGTGCGTATCATTACTAATTAATATTATAAATTTTCAACTTTGTTACTTTCCATAATAATAAATAATAAAAATCTTTATTGGCCAAAACAATTTTTAGTGAATATAATTAAATATATATAAAAAAATGTACTCAATGGCGATCGATGACTCGGCGATTAGTCTGTTGGAATGCACACAATCTAGCTTTAGACACATTATAGGATCTATTTTCTCAAAGTTTTGAAAGCTTTTTGGATCTTTTTTGCTTGGACTTAATTACCAAAGTACCAGGATCACATAAATGTTGAGGAAGCCAACTTGTTTATTCTTCCGCAGCATTAGCTCACCAAGAAGACACAATAATCAACCGACGCCCAAAATCCGAGTTTTTAGGTGAAGACTCATTCAATATACTCTCAGACGAGATGATACTAAGCGTGTTTAGATGGCTTCCTAAAAGGACACTTGCCAACTGTATGCTGGTTTGTAAAAGGTAATAATTATTACAATAGTTTATTTTGTAGTTATTATATTAGGTAAAACTCATTCAATATACTCTCAGACGAGATGATACTAAGTGTGTTTAGATGGCTTTCTAAAAGGACACTCGCCAACTGTATGCTGGTTTGTAAAAGGTAATAATTATTACAATAGTTTATTTTGTAGTTATTATATTAGGTAAAACTCATTCAATATACTCTCAGACGAGATAATACTCAGTGTAGATAACTTCCCAAAATGGCACTTGCCAACTGTATGCTGGTTTGTAAAAGGTAATAATTATTGTAATAGTTTATTTTGTAATTATTAATTAGGTAAGGTAAGACTCATTTAATATACTCTCACATTAGATGATACTCGATGGCTTCCTAAAAGGACACTCTCCAACTGTATGCTGGTTTGTAAAAGGTAATAATTATTACAATAGTTTATTTTGTAATTATTATATTGGAAGACTCGTTCAATATACTCTCAGACGAGATGATACTAAGCGTGTTTAGATGGCTTCCCAAAAGGACACTTGCCAACTGTATGCTGGTTTGTAAAAGGTAATAATTATTAACATAGTTTATTTTGAAATTTATTTAAAAAATATTCTTGGAGAGGCCTCCCAATTTTGTGAAATGGTGGTAGTTTCAGTAGATTCTCTCTCTTTAGCATTAATTAAATCACAAAATCAACTTAAACCAATTAAAAAGATAAAAATTTTTGTAAAATATTAATTTCTGAACGTCTCAAAAAATTCATCGCTTGAGGGTAGGCTCACGAGTAGCTTCAGTCCCCCGTGACCACGGCAGCTGCAAAGGTGCCGAAACGTCGGGAAAATCAAAAATCAAACCAAATACAAACTAATTGCCAAAGTACTTTCAATAAAACCGCGCTAGTATCCGTTAAAAGTCTTTTATTTCATGTCTAGTGAGCGCGTAAGCTTGAGAAGTGAATATAGTTTATTTTGTTATTATTATATTATGTGTCTCGTTCAATATTCTCTCAGATGAGATGATACTCAGCATTAGGTGGCTCCGCAAAAGGACACTCGCTAATTGTATGCTGGTTTGTAAAAGGTAATAATTATTGTAATTATTAGGTAAGACTCGTTCAATATACTCTCAGACGAGATGATACTCGATGGCATCCCAAAAGGACACTCGCTAACTGTTTGCTGGTTTGTAAAAGGTAATAATTATTACAATAGTTTATTTTGTAATTATTATATTAGTTAAGACTCGTTCAATCTCTCAGACGAGATGATACTCGATGGCTTCCTAAAAGGACACTTGCTGACTGTATGCTGGTTTGTAAAAGGTAATAATTATTACAATAGTTTATTTTGTAATTATTATATAGGTAAGATTCGTTCAATATACTCTCAGACGAGATGATACTCGATGGCATCCCAAAAGGACACTCGCTGTTTGCTGGTTTGTAAAAGGTAATAATTATTATAATAGTTTATTTTGTAATTATTATATTAGGTAAGACTCGTTCAATATACCCAGAAAAGATGATACTCGATGGCTTCCTAAAAGAACACTTGCCAACTGTATGCTGGTTTGTAAAAGGTAATAAATTATTATAATAGTTTATTTTATAATTATTATATTAGGTAAAACTCGTTCAATATACTCTCAGACGAGATGATACTCGATGGCATCCCAAAAGGACACTCGCTAACTGTATGCTGGTTTGTAAAAGGTAATAATTATTACAATAGTTTATTTTTTAATTATTATATTATGTAAGACTCGTTCAATATACTCTTAGACGAAATGATACTAAGTGTGTTCAGATGGCTTCCCAAAAGGACACTCGCTAACTGTATGCTGGTTTGTAAAAGGTAATAATTATTATATAATGTGCTACAAAATAACCCCTTATGCCGAATATGGTAGATCAGAAAGTTGTGAAGAAGATCCTTTATAAGGCAGTAGCCATTATATGGATGGACACTGAGCTTTTCGTGCAAATATAAAAAAAAAATTGGCGAATCGAATTTATAGTATGGTTCGAATCACGAAAGATGACCACAAATGGCGCCAAACTTTGCGTCATAACTCATGAAGAATAATATTTCATATTCATATAGATACATCGATATTATTTAAATATACGAAATATTATATTGTCTAAAGTCTTATCTTCATGAGTTATGACGCGAAGATGGGCGCCATTTGTGGTCATCTTTCGTGATTCGAACTGTAACAACATTACTATTTTGTAATAAAAATTTATAATTATATTGTTTTAATTTTTTAAATTGTATTAAGAAGAAAATTTATGTTTTTTTGTTCGAAAACTCCCTAAAATAATGTTTATTCATAATGTTATTTTTATTTCAGATGGCATAGAGTAGCTTGTGATGAAACACTGTGGCAGAGACTAGACTTAGGGAATAAAACCCTTAACAAAGACGCATTAGGGAAAATATTGGAAAGGAAACCACTTATAGTGAGACTAGCTAGCTCAGAGGTAAGTCCACACCTATAGAAAAACCGGCCAAGTGCGAGTCGGACTCGCACACGAAGGGTTCCGTACCAAAAAACGGCAAAAAACACGTTTGTTGTATGGGAGCCCCCCTTAAATTTTTTTTCCTGTTTTTAGTATTTGTTGTTATAGCGGCAACAGAAATACATCATCTGTGAAAATTTCAACTGTCTACCTGTTGTCGTTATTAAAATCGAGCATAAAACGACAAAAAAATCATGGTTGTTGTATGGGAGCCCCCCTTAAATATTTATTTTATTCTTTTTTTAGTATTTGTTGTTATAGCGGCAACAGAAATACATCATCTGTGAAAATTTCAACTGTCTAGCTATCACGGTTCATGAGATACAGCCTGGTGACAGACAGACGGACAGCGGAGTCTTAGTAATAGGGTCCCGTTTTTACCCTTTGGGTACGGAACCCTAAAAACGACCACGCGCAGTATAGTATCCCGTAGTTACCTTTTACAATTATGTTTATTTTTCAATTAATTATTGTTAAAAAAACAAACTATTTTAAATATTACGAGTACTAAAAAAATAATAAGTGCGGTAAAGTTTGTAAGTTTGGTTGTTTTTAGGGTTCCGTAGCCAAAATGGCAAAAAACGGAACCCTTATAGATTCGTCATGTCTGTCTGTCTGTCCGTCCGTATGTCACATTTTATTCCGAAAGTATTAGGATTACACAGTTGAAACATAGAAGGTAGATGTATTCTGTTAACCGCTTAACGATTTTAACACAAAAATAAAAAAAATAAAGATTAAGGGGGGGCTCCCCATACATTGAACTGAAACTGAAAAATTTTTTTTTCTTCATACAAACACATGCGGGGTGTCTATAGATAGGTCTTAAAAATGACATTGAGGTTTCTAAGACAATTTTTTTTTTCAAAGTTAACCGTTTGAAAGATAAACCCTGCCAAAGTGGTAAAATGTGTGTCCCCCCCCCCTCTAACTTTTGAAATAAGAGAGTGAAAAATCTATAAAAAATATATGCTATAGATCTTAATAAAAACTTTCAACGAAAATTGGTTTGAACGAGATAAAGTAATTAGTTTTTGAGATATATCATCCCTACTCATATTATAAATGCGAAAGTCAGTTTGTTTGTTTGTTTATTTGTTTGTTTGTTACGCCTTCACGTCTTAACTACTGAACCGATCATCAAGAAATTTTTCATACACGTTTTCAGGGGTACAGAGAAGGACTTAGGGTACCTTTCATCCCGAAAAAAAGTATTGTTCCCGAGGGATAGTAAAAAACACTTCCACGCAGACGAAGTCGCGGGCGGACGCTAGTATTTTACAAAACCGCAAATATAACTTTGTCATTCATACCAATACTGTGAAAAACAAAGTTATTTTTGTAGACGAAAAATGATAGTCGTATTAAATATGGTATGGTATAAGGTAACTACGGAACCCTACGGCGCGTGGCCCGACACGCACTTGGCCGGTTTTTTTTTACTCAATCACACAAAAACAGCTGAACTGATTTGGATGAAAAGCCTAACAGTTTTTGTATTGGAAAAAATCTGTAAGTATAAATTCCATCAATATGACATTTTTTTCAGTTACCACAATCCCATTTGGGCCCGTATTTATTACTTATTAGCTTTGGTCCGCGACTTCGTTTGCTTGATTACTCGAAAAATTTCTAGGGAACCTTTGACCAGGATAAAAAGTATCCTGTTTTTATCCAGGCTATAAATTATGTGTGCCAAATTTAATCCAAATCAGTTCAGCCATTTTTTCGTAATTGAGTAACAAACATCCAAACAATCAGATTTATAATATTAGTAGGATAAAAGGATAGTTAGAATCAGGATTATAATGTATGTAAGGGGTCGTCCATTAATCACGTGAGCCTCGAAAGGGGGGGGGGGGGGTAGTTGAAAACATCACGAAGTATCACAAGGGGGGACGGGGGGGTGTAGTGAGATATCACGTGTATTAATTTTTTTCGTAGAACGTGTGACTTTTAACCGAAAACTGTGTGTGATTGTTGACTCACCGTTACCAGGACGATTTCCCCGCCCACCGCGACATATTCGTACTGAAAATTGTTGAGATTATTTTGTACCAAAAAAATTACACGTGATCTAGGGGGGGGGGGGTTAACGTAAAACCTCACCATGTATCACCAGGGGGGAGGGGGGGTTAAAAATTGGCCAAAAAAACATCACGTGATTAATGGACGCCCCCTAATTTAATGTGATTATAATGTAATTTAATATACAACTTGTTACAAATAACCCCTAAAGCCGAATATGGTAAATAGGGACCATCAAACTGAACAACTTTACTATGGGACCAACTGCTGCCGTTTCATCAGTGCCGGTTTAGCACTACCAGCGCCCCTGGGCAACATTTCTACGGGGCGCACCCTATCTGCGATTCCAGGATTTTCAATCTTGCCTGCTAGCTAAAAAACGGCCGCGCAGCGCGATTTTTAGTCAGTTTCACCTACTAATCTTGCTTGTATAAACAAGCAAGATTAGTAGGTGAAACAGCTTGTATTAACAAGCAAGATTAGTAGTAGGTGGTACAACTATAAAGTTAAAAAAAAACGGCCGCGGAGCGCGATTTTTAGTCAGTTTCACCTACTAATCTTGTAATCTTGTTTGTTTATAGTAAAAAAAAACGACCGCGCAGCGCAATTTTTTAGTCAGTTTCACCTGCTAATCTTCTAATTTTGCTTATTACAGTAAAAAAAACCACTGCGCAGCGCGATTTTTAGTCAGTTTCACCTTCTAATCTTGTAATCTCGCTTGTTTATGGAAAAAAATGGCCGCGCAGCGCGATTTTTCAGTCAGACTCGCTCAATGAGCGTGTGTGTATAAAGGGGTACCTGCGGCTGCGGATATAAAGGGGCGCCTGCTCGCCCCCCCTAACGCCGGTACTGCGTTTCATACATTTTGATACTTTCGTTATTAATCCTACTAATATTATAAATGTGAAAGTTTGTGGGTTTGGATGTTTAGATGTTTGGATGTTTGTTCCTCAATCACGCAAAAACTATTGAACGGATTTGGTTGAAATTTGGCACACAGATAGTAGATAGCCTGGATTAAAACATAGAATACTTTTTATCCCGATATTCTCACGGGAACGGGAACCATGCGGGTGAAACCGCGGGCGGCCGCTAGTTTTTGTATAAAATAGCAGATTTTTCCGCGATTTCAGATTTGGTCCCATAGTAAAGTTGTTCAGTTTGATGGGCCCTATCTACCCTATTCAGCAATAGGGGTATTTTTGTAACACGTTGTATAATGTATGTGATTATAATGTAGTTTAATATACAAGGTTATTTTTAATTAATACAAAACGTCTCGTGGGGTTGATCAGACTATCAAACTGAAAAACTTTCATTATGGGACCAACCTCGAAATAGCGAGAAAAAAAATCAGCTGTTTCATACATTTCGATGGAGTAGGATTATACTTTTGTATGGAACAGCTGATTTTTTTTTGTTATTTCGAGGTTGGTCCCATAATGAAAGTTGTTCAGTTTGATGGTCTGATCAACCCAGGGAGTGATAACGTTATTTTTAAATGTAACGTTATTTTTTCCTTTTATTAGCGTCAATTTTAAAATTAACGTTATGTCAATAAATAACGTTAGTTTAGATAACGTTACATTGAAATTAACGTTATTTCAGTAATTAACATTAATTTTAACGTTATTTCTTACTTTTTTACCGTTAAACTTTAAAATTAACGTTATTCCAATTAATAACGTTATTTTTTAGCGATAATTTTACCGGTATATTGTACCGGTAAAGTTTAACGCTATATTTAACCGGTAAAATATTTTTAACGTTATTTTTACCGGTAAATTTACCGATAAAATGTTTTTAACGGTATTTTTAACGTTATATTTTTTATCGTTATATTTTCTTAACGGTATTTTAATCCCTGGATCAACCCCACGAGAGGTATTCAAAGAACTAATAGTCCAGTCAATGAGGATATTTGTTGTATCGCGACTTCCGAATAATTCTCCCGTCTATGAAATTTGGCATGTGATGAAGTTAGGTAATACAGATTACAGATGAACAATAATCCAATAAATTTTGTTACGAGAAGTTAGGTATTTTTACCTAAACATGAAAATCGCTTATATCTCTCTGTGAATATTTCCTCGGGGCTAAAATACTTTCTGTATACGTACTTATGTACTAGTTAGAATAAGTTTGTAAAGGAATCCAATCTTTTTTCTATTTCAGAGATACCCCAAATTTAACTTTTAACATTTTTCAATATATCTTCTATTGAAAAAATTATCTGCTGATTATTATTTTTAATATGTTTTTATATCCTTAAATATATAGCTTTGCTCAGTAAGCCAATAAATTTTCTTCTTTAATGATATTTTTTCATTTTTTGGTCTTAAGAGGTAATGTGAAAAAATATCGGTCCATTTTTATACGTTTATGTATAAATATGATTAAAGAAGAAAATTTAATGGCTTAATGAACAAAGCTATATATTAAAGGTATAAAAACATATTAAAAAATAATAATCAGCAAATAAATTTTTCAACAGAAGATATATTGAAAAATATTAAAATTTAAATTTAAGGGTATCTCTGAAATCGAAAAAATATTGGATTTCTTTACATACTTATTCTAACTAATACATAAGTACGTATACAGAAAGTATTTTAGCCCGAGGAAATATTCACAGAGAGATATAAGCGATTTTTATGTTTAGGTAAAAATACCTAACTTCTCGTAACAAAATTTATTGGATTATTGTTCATCTGTAATCTGTATTACCTAACTTCATCACATGCCAAATTTCATAGACGGGAGAATTATTCGGGTTGCATAAGCCCCGTTGATTGGACTATAAAATTAAACTTGTATATAAAATATAATGTATATGATTATAATGTATTTCAATATTTTTTTTGTCCCTTTCAGATCGGCCCCTGGCACCCCCCCTCCCCCCCTACGCCATCTCGCGTCCAATACCTAGATCTGAGCGTGTGTACCATAGACAATTTGACATTAACCGCTCTCCTAGAACGGTGTCCGTTGTTGAAGAAATTGAGTTTGGAAAGTGTCGGGGTCGATGAGGAGGCGTGTGAAATTATTGGTAAGTGTTATCCATACTTAATTTATGGGTCCCTTATAGAAAAACATGATTTGAGGGGATCATTTCTGTATAGAAAACGTAAAGTTGTAGCTACAGAAAAAGCATACGACAAGCTAAAGAGATTCTTTAGTAGTTACATGTATTGAATAGGGAATATGCATAAGTCACCGATTTTGATAAATTTAAACATGATGGAACAGGAAAATAAAAAAATGAAATGTATTATTTTAGTTTTATCACACGATGAAATCAGGGAAAAATAACAAATTTTTTTTCACTTTCTCATTTAATGAACTTTACAGTCAGATAGAATATCGAATAAGAAAGAATTTTTTGTATGACAATATGTACTTAAACGCAAAATTTAGGGAGATTATTGAAAATAATTGAAAATTCTTGGCTAACTCCATAGTAAACGCGCGCCTGAAAAGTGACATGTGACGTCATATATCATGTCCGTTTTGTATGGAGCGTATTTGGCGGTTGCTACTGCGTGCTAGTAACTATATCTCGAGAAAAAAAGCAAGAAAAAAGATTTAATATTACAGTTGATTTTCTCACGCATTATACTTTTGATTTTGATCAAAAAAATGTTTGGTCCATATTCCCTAATTGCGTATAAACCTCACAGATGCTTGCAAAAAAATCAGAATATCAACAAAAGCGTTTGTAGCGGGTCATAGTTTTGGCGTAAATAATAGCAGAAACGTATTGAATTCTACACCAAAATACTATGCGCGCCAAATAAGAATAGTATCGACAACTTCACGACACTGGACAATTTTATTACTGCTTGGTGGAATTGATAACTTCATAATGTATAGGATGTGCATAAAAAGAAACAAAATAGATAAAAATATGATTTTTATTCTTGCTGGCATCGATCAGCATGGCAAACGATCATTGGATTTTTTGCTAGCAGTACAAAATTGACCAGTGACGTGAAGTTGTCGATACTATTCTTATTTGGCACGCATTACACTTTAATGTACTGTGAAGTAGCTCCAATAACTTTTATTCAAGAAAGATATTCGTGATAATGATGCAAAAACATCGAAAAAGTGTTTTTATATATATATATATTTTTTAAATTGAATTAAAGTTTTTAATAATAAAAGTTAACCTTCTCCATATTTATGTGATCCTGGTACTTTAAAATGTATCCAATCAGTTATTCCTATCTGTCCTAAGAGTGTACATTTTGGGAAAGAGGTATTTGGGAAAGGTACTTTTTGGGAAGTGGTCATTTCGGGAAATGTGCCTTTTAAGACCGGTGTACATTCTGGGATGTGTACATTTTGAACTTGAAGGAAAAAAAAAAATACACTAAATAATATTATGTATTTTTTTTCAGGTAGATGTAAACAATTAGAAACATTAAATTTAACGATGGCGCTAGGAATAACTGCGGAAGGACTCACTCACATACTGAATGGATGTGTTAGGTAAGTAAACATTTAGTAATAGTGTAAATGGCAAACTAAAATTTTCTATAAACAATGTTTTTTTATAAAATTATTGTATTTTTTATAACTATTTTGTTCACAATCTCTAAATGTGATGTGTCCTGGGGCCTATTGCATAACAAAATATAAAATAGGCCCCTGGTCTAACAGACAAAGTACTAATAGCTCGACATTTTGCTACAAAAAAGTTTTTTGTAGGGAAAAAAACTTTTTATACTTTTTTTTAGTTTTTATTACTATTTTGTTCGCAGCTTACAATCCATAAACGTATCCTAGTGTTCTCTAACAGACACAGCTCTAATAGCTCTAGTGACATTTAGAAAAAATAAAAAAATATTAGTATTTTTTGCTATAAAAATAATATTCTTAAGTAATACTATTTTTAAATTTTATTACTATTTTGTCCACAGCTTACAATCCCTAAACGTATTCTGGTGTTGTCTAACAGACACAGCTCTAATAGCTCTAGTGACATTTTGAAAAATTACAAATATATTTTGATTTTTTTTGCTATAAATATATGTTCTTAATACTATTTTTATTTTTTATTACTATTTTGTTCACAGCCTACAATTCCTCAACGTTTTCTGGTGTTCTCTAATATATACAACTCTAATAGCTCTAGTGACATTTTGACACACAATAAAATACAAAAAAAACGTTTTTTTGATATAAAAATAATGTTCTTATTACTATTTTTATTTTTTATTACTATTTTGTCCACAGCTTACAATCCCTAAACGTATCCTGGTGTTGTCTAACAGACGCAGCATTAATAACCCTAGTGACATTATTGCCCCAGAAACTGCAACGATTAAATATGGGCGGCGCTAGAACATTGACTGACGAAAGTGAGTACCTACCTTAAAATTGATATTATTTTACTCCCATCAAGAATGCCAAGAAATATCTTTTCAAACTGACTTTATGGATAGAGATACGAATTTTCTATACAAACGTGAAATATATATTTACTCACTTATGCTCTGAAATGTTATCACTCCATTTGAAAAAGTAATGCGGGGCGTTCAACATTTCCGTGGGGGTCTGGTTCATCACATTCTAAATTTGAAATTCAGTGCGGAAAGGAATTTCAATACTTACTTCCCGCACTTGTGCAGGAAGTATTTCAAATTCAAATCGGTAAAACTCATCAGCTAGCACAATTTTTTATTAAACTTTATGGTTCAAGACTAGTCATTTAACATGGCCACACGAACCAATTTAAATATCACATTTTTACTAAGAAAATTTTATTTCCTCGCATTACATGAGTAAAGGTATTATACAAACCTTGTACTGGAAGCTATTTGCATTGCCTCGAATGATTAAAGCCCGAGCCGGTCGACAATGCATATGCTAGCTTCCCATTCTCTACTTATAATTAACTTAATGAAGTATTTTTTTACATATTTTGATAATAGTTTTATTTGCTTTTTTAACATTCATGTTTTTCTTTTTTATAATTATAATAGTTTAATATTTTTTCTTGAATTTCTGTCTTTAAAATTGTTTTGAGCATTTTATTGCGATAGATATTGTTTTTATTATTATTCTGGTTTAGATAAAATCAATAATTACATAAGAATATGCAAACGAACGAAATTTCCAATTACGAAAAATTTTAAAAGCCATTTTTGTCTCTAATAAAAATGGCATATTATAATAGCATGGAATCGTGGACAGTTATTTTTATATCCTTCGGGAACAGTTTTTTTTTGGTGAAAGGTACCCTATGTCCTTTTCTGTACCCCTGACAACGTGTATACAAAATTTCATGATGAGCAGTTGAGTAGTTTAGTCTAGAAGGCGTAACAAACAAACAAAGGTCATTGGGCATTTTGTTCGGGCATTTGACCTACGGACATAATATGTTGATAAATGTATCTGCTACTCAGTGGTATGGGTCGCATTCTTGTAGGCCATGTTTCATTTTTTTATCATTATAACAGCATTTCCATAGTACTACTACATAGTATAAAACAAAGTCGCTTTCTCTGTCCCTATATCCCTATGTATGCTTAAATCTTTAAAACTACGCAACGGATTTTGATGTGGTTTTTTTTAATAGATAGAGTGATTCAAGAGGAAGGTTTATATGTATAATACATGGTGTCAAATTCTATTCTACACCGAAGCGAGGGCGGGTCGCTAGTAATAAATAAATAAAGACAATATAAACGTTTATTATGCTTGTACCACGCATTTTCACAATGATGAAAATATATATTTTTTATTAACAAAAGATTTATAACATTAAACATATACTCACACATATTTGGAAAAAACTTTTTTCGCCGGTCGGTACATAAAAAATTATACATATTTTGAAAAGTGGGATTGAATTCTTCAATTTAAAACTGGTTTGACTTCTGTACGCGAACTTTCATCATGTAGGTCAAATATGCCCAATGACCTTTACTTTCGCATAACAAATTTACTTTTGCATTATATTAAGTAAGAAAACCATACTTTTTTTCCAGTGGTAAAACGTCTAGTAGCCCGTTGTCCTCGGCTGTTAGAACTAGATCTATCAGACTGCAGCTCATTGTCAGTGGGCTGCGTACAAGCTATATGTTCGCTGTCAAGATTGGAGCATTTAGCACTTAGTAGATGCTACCTATTGCCGCCACATAAACTGACGTAAGTATTAGTACTTTTAAAACACTATAATTCACATATTTACAGGAAAAACTAGAATTCTATAACTGATAACTTATAATTTAGTGCTAAAACTGGATCTATTAGTGAAAGAGCTATATCTATTAAAAGCCACTGATTTGGAGCTAGTTTTTTAGTCCTAGAGCTTCATTTATTAGTGTTAAAGCTAGATAAAGTTAATTATTAGTGTTAGAGCTAGATATGTTAGAGTTATATCTATTAGTGTTAGGGCTAGATCTATCAGACTGCAGCTCGCTATCAGTGGGCTGCGTACAAGCTATATGTTCACTGTCAAGATTGGAGCATTTAGCACTTAGTAGATGCTACTTATTGCCGCCACATAAACTAACGTAAGTATTAGTACTTTTACAACACTATAATTCACATATTTACAGGAAAAACTAACATTTATAAATGATAACATGTAAAATAGTACTAAAACTGAATCAATTAGTGATATAGCTATATCTACTAAAAGCCACAAAGTTAGAGCTAGTTTTTTAGTGCTAGAGTTTCATTTATTGGTGTCAAAGCTAGATAAAGTAAATTATTAGTGTTAGATCTAGAAGTTATATCTATTAGTGTCAATGCTAGATCTATCAGACTGTAGCTCGCTATCAGTGGGCTGCGTACAAGCTATATGTTCACTGTCAAGATTGGAACATTTAGCACTGAGTAGATGTTATTTATTGCCGCCACATAAACTGACCCAAGTATCAATATAGTAGTAGAGCAGTTAGTTCCACATGAATTAATGTTTAGTGTGTTAAAACTAGATCTTCTAGTGTTATGGCAATATTTATTAGTGTTAGAGCTAGATCTACTAGTGTTAGAACTACATCTATTATTATTATTAGTTTTATCTATAAGTGTTAGAGCTAGATCTATCAGACTGCAACTCGCTATCAGTGGGCTGCGTACAAGCTATATGTTCTCTGTCAAGATTAGAACATTTAGCACTGAGCAGATGTTATTTATTGCCGCCACATAAACTGACGTAAGTATCAGTGCTTTTACTATAGTACCAGTAGGTGCATTTTCACTCAAAACACTATAACTTATTGCTACAGGTGGATCTATTATGTTAGGTTTAATTAGTGTTAAAGCTACATCTATCAATGTTAGAGCTAGATATGTTAGAGTTATATCTGTTAGTGTTAGGGCAAGATCTATTAGTGTTAAAGTTACATCTATAAGTGTTAGAGCTACATTTACCAGTGTTAGAGCTAGATCTATCAGACTGCAGCTCGCTATCAGTGGGCTGCGTACAAGCTATATGTTCTCTGTCAGATTAGAGCATTTAGCACTGAGCAGATGTTATTTATTGCCGCCACATAAACTGACGTAAGTATCAGTGCTTTTACTATAGTACCAGTAGGTGCATTTTCACTCAAAGCACTATAACTTATTGCTACAGGTGGATCTATTATGTTAGGTTTAATTAGTGTTAAAGCTACATCTATCAATGTTAGAGCTAGATATGTTAGAGTTATATCTGTTAGTGTTAGGGCAAGATCTATTAGTGTTAAAGTTACATCTATAAGTGTTAGAGCTACATTTACCAGTGTTAGAGCTAGATCTATCAGACTGCAGCTCGCTATCAGTGGGCTGCGTACAAGCTATATGTTCTCTGTCAGATTAGAGCATTTAGCACTGAGCAGATGTTATTTATTGCCGCCACATAAACTGACGTAAGTATAGGTGCTTTTATTATAATATCAGTAAGTGCATTTTCAGAAAAAAAAACACGCTAACTTATTGCTAGAGGTAGATCTATTAGTGTTAAAGTAACATCTATAAGTGTTAGAGCTACATTTATTAGTGTTAGAGCTAGACCTATCAGACTGCAGCTCGTTGTCAGTGGGCTGCGTACAAGCTATATGTTCACTGTCAAGATTGGAGCATTTAGCACTTAGTAGATGCTACCTATTGCCGCCACATAAACTGACGTAATGATGCTATCAGGTACCAGAATCACGATCCCTCAAGCTTGCGGGATTGAGGTCATCAATCCCGCGGATTCCGCGGGATTTGTACGATTGAATTTTTTTTATAATATTATTTGTTTTTTTTTTTCATTACAAAAGAAAATGAAACAAAGACAAGTAAATTGTTTATAATTATTATTTTTAAGTAAAGTAATATTCATTACAATTATAAATTGAATGTGATGATTTAAAACGTTTATATAATCAGATATACTTACATTAGTAACAATACCTAATAATAATATTTAGATTTGTTTCTTTTTGATTCGACAAATTATCATTTTTATTAGTTTTAAAAGCTTATCAACTTATTATTTTTAATACCGATTCAGGATAAAAAAAGCACGAAATATAAAATTTATGTACTTAGTTGTCTGTCAGTTTAAAACTGATAACAACATTATTTTCCATACAAATTGTAAACAAAATTCACTAATTAAACAAGAAAGATCACGAATTGGTATTTGCTTAATACATGCTCATCTTAAAATAATCGAGTTATATTTTTCAATCCCGCTAACGTGCGGGATCCCGCATGAACAATCCCGTATTTCTGATCCCGCAAAAAAGGTGCGGGATTGGATTCCCTAGCTATAATGTTTCTTAGATAAGATAATATCTGTAAAAGGTTATTGTGAAAATAAATAATTTATTATTATTTTATTATTAATTAATGAAACGTATCTGTTTGTTTTGTTGTAGCAAGCTCAACTGTATGGTGTCCCTCCAGTACCTAGAAGTGTGGGGCATGCTGCAGGCCGCGTCTCTCAGCGCCTTAAGAGCCGCCTTACCCGCCATACAGATCAACCAATTCATGTTTAGGTTAGTTGCTTTTCTCACTTATTCAGTTATTTTTTTACTGCCGAGGGGAAAGTTACCTTATGGCCTGGCCATAGGGCACCTTTTCCCGCCAGCGGTAAAAAATCGCTTGTGTGAACGATCCCTTGTGTGAAAAAAATTAGTTAATGTTTGAGATAAATAGTAATAACCGAGCAAAGCCGGGTTGCCCAGATATTAAAACTTTTTTTAAGCCTCTTACCGTTCTCGGCTGTTATGTACCTACTATTCTCACTTATGCTTTGAAATATTATCATTCCATCTAAAAAAGGAATACTTAAACGGAAAATTTCCGTTTCTGCACTAGTGCGGGAAGTAATAAAAGCTTTTTCTATTAAAAAATACCTCATAACGTCCACATCAAAACTTTTCTAGTATTATCATCGGATGTCTAAAGTATGTCCATCCTTACTTGTCTTATTTAGTAAACAGTTTTTGACAGTTGTCATGCGTCTTTTAAAATTAAATCATTATTTAAAAATATGTTAGTAACTTTATGAAATTGTTGTTAATTTATTAACAATTTATTTCGTAATCTATGTGTGGAAAACCATTTGTTGTATTTTATAAATGATTATTTCAATAAAGAGTTGGGTGAAGATTGTTTACCATATAAGACAAGTAAGGACGGACAGACTTTACTTAATAACTCTTGTTTCTAGGAGATAACCATGGATAGATAACTGGTTATCATCTGTGAAGATTTTTACGTCCAGTATAACTAGATTCCTTACAAATAACTATTTATTTTAACAGTTGTCAGCGAGGAAAATTTATTCCTAAGAGATAACTAGTTATACTGGAGGAAAAAAATTCACAGATAACCAGTGGCGGAATTATAGTCTTGGCCGCCCTAGGCCGAAAAGTACCAGCCGCCCCTTTCTCAGCTCCCATCATGGGGGGGGGACTCGGAGCCTCTATGTATGGGAGGATGCCTGTCTAGGATGCACAAAACTACAGCAAAAATAACGAAGAAATTATTAGTCGTTCTAATACAAAAATGCCTGTCTCACTAAGCTTAGTGTCGGCTGCACGCCAGTCTAAACCGTAACAAGCCTATCAAATGCGGCAAAAGCTTGTCAGATTGTAACTCGGACCACGTTTTAAGATTATAAAAAAAGGCAAAAAAAAAACGGCCGCGCATTGCGATTTTTAGTCAGTTTCAACTGCTTATCTTGAAATCTTGCCTGTCTTTTACAAAAAAAATAATTGCCGAGCCGCGCGATTTTTAGTCTGTTTCATCCTCTAATGTTGTAATCAGTGGTTTCATCCATGTGTGGGTCTCCAGCTTCCTCATAGGCTATAGAGAAATTCTAAGCTTGCCATATTTTAAAGCATAATTGCAGCAATCAAACTTCCAGACAAAATAATAGCAGCCACCATAAGTTCGTTACCATGAGTTGTTTTATGTGTGTGAGCTGGCGACACGTGTCTGCAGCTTACACATCCCGTTAAGGCAAACCAATTAGGTTACGGTTTTAGACTATAGTCAAAAATTTAGAGCCTAATTGCAGCAATAAGATCCAAAAAAACTAACCATCACACTCAAATACTGTTGTAACTACGAGCATAAAACTGTGTGCGAGCTGGAGACACGTGTCACTGGCTTGCACATCTGTATTTTCGTAATTACTTAAGCTACGATTATGTTATATACCTCAAAATTCTCAGCCGAATTGGAGCATTAGGCTCCAAATTTATCAAAGCTTTAACTCGAAAAGTTTATGAGCTACGAGCCGATATCTATGTGTAAGCTGGTGACACGTGTCTCTGGCTGACACATGGTGAATTGTTGTAACTGTATATGTTAGAGTTTCGTTTTAAAGATCAAATAATACGTTATAATTGCAGCACACACGAGGCATAATTTCAAATCTCTGGGCCTCTTATAGTTTCAAAATTATAAGCCAAAAACCGTTTTCCCGCCAAAAAATTCAAAATAATGGCTCGGAAGCGCCTAATCGCGCCGTTGCCGTTCCGTGCGCTACACTATTGCAATCGAATTTGAACCTAAGAGCTAGTATTATTTTGGTTCATTTTAATTTACGCTCTCGATCGTTTTAATTTATGTACTGAGAATTTTAGTCTAGGAGGTAGAAGCCGTCTGATATAACTGGTTACCTAATTTTAAAGAAAAACAAAGTCTATTTATTTAGGAATATTTATATCGCTATGCTTAGTAATTATACATTTTACTACACTAATCTCACTTACATTAAAACTTCGAACATTTGTTTGTCTGTCTCTATGTTTGTTACTCTTGCACACCGAAATTTGGCATACACACAGATATAAATATGGCCTGGACTGGAATCGGGATTAACACAATCACGCCATCTGTTCGCGCACCAAGGAATTATTATTATAGCCGTGTATATATATCAGTGTGCGCGCGCTCTGTTTTATCATTAGCACTAGAGGTGGTTAATATAGCATCTAGCGCCATATTATAGCCCGCTATATTTACATAGCGCACATAGCGCGCTATGTAAGTAGACGCTATGGCGCTATGAATATCGCGCGTGGCAACAAGTAGCATCGTTGGCCGGACGGGTGCGCGGGCATTCATCGCGTGCGCGCTGTTGCTACCGGACGCGTTACGCGCGTTTCTCTCGCAGCACGCTAGGTATGAGTATAATATCGCGCGCGACCTTATATTGTGTTAGTTCGATTAGGACTTTTATGACACAACGAAGTCAATTAGTAAGTATTATGTAAAAGCTATTTAGCTAAGCAAAGTTAGTGAACGCGAG
The DNA here is from genome assembly GCA_928269145.1 of Agriphila tristella. Taxonomy (NCBI): domain Eukaryota; kingdom Metazoa; phylum Arthropoda; class Insecta; order Lepidoptera; family Crambidae; genus Agriphila; species Agriphila tristella. The sequence continues at coordinate 2,557,636 of OV743447.1, read as the reverse complement.
ATATGGTAAAACAACCGTATTTCAAACGTCAATAAGGTCAAAATCTCTTGCACCTGTTTTTTTAACTAGAAAACCTTGTCTAGTGATCACAAGTTAGAAAAATGAGTGCAAGCGATTTTCGACCTTATTGACATTTATCAAAATCACGGTTTTTATATACTCTTTATTGCACTATAAACACGGTTACATATATGATTACAATTATTGTGAGCAAAGGTGAGCTTATCTCTAAAAGAGATCTCTTCCAGCCAACCTAGAACGTGTGAGAGATTTCGTACGTTAGCAGGTAACACAAAGTGCAAAATTGTTGGTAATTAATCTAAGACTATATTAAGTATAAACAAATATATAAAATACTAAGAAATACTATAAATATAAATACACAGAATATACGTACATATTCTAAATATATATATATATATATATATATATACATATATAAATAAATATATATAAAAAAAGATGGTGTGATTATCTCATGAATCAGGAATGTGACAATTGTGTTAAGAAGTGCGATTTGACTTTGGATTTGAAAGAAACAAAGTTTTGGCAGTCCTGGATGTTTGACGGAAGTCTGTTCCAGAGCTGTACAGCTCGAACAAAGAAGGAGTTGCGAAAGAAGATGGTGTTGCTTCTAGGCAGCTCGAGCATCTTAGCGATACAAGCCTGCCTAGGGCGGGTGGGAGGAGGAAGAATCTGAAAACGGGAAACAAGGTAGTTGGGTGAGTTGGATGAAGTGAGTTTTAATGAAAGATCAAAGTTATTAAACGAGAAAACGGCAAAAAATCAACCAAATTTTAACGTCAATAAGGTCGAAAATCGCTTGCACCTGTTTTTTCTTACTAGAAAACATTGTCTAGTGATCACAAGTTAAAAAAATGAGTGCAAGCGATTTTCGACCTTATTGACATTTATCAAAATCACTGTTTTTAATGAAAGATCAAAGTAAGTTAATGAGAATACGCCAAAAAACCAACCGAATTTCAAATGTCAATAAGGTCGAAAATAGCTTGCACCTGTTTTTCTTAACGATAATTTAAAGATGTGAAATACTAGGTGTATTTCACATCTATCGACAAAAACACCCACATGTTGGGGTCTATTCCCACTCCTGTTGGAATGGCCGCCATTTTAAATTTGACTTTTTATTTTAGTATGCCAAATTTCGGCGTGAAAGAGTAACAAACATACAGACAAAATTTGTATTATACCTAACTAAGCATAGCGATATAAACATTCCTAAATAAATAGACTTTGATTTTCTTTAAAATTAGGTAACCAGTTATATCAGACGGCTTCTATCTCCTAGACTAAAATTCTCAGTACATAAATTAAAACGATCGAGAGCGTAAATTAAAATGAAACAAAATAATACTAGCTCTTAGGTTCAAATTCGATTGCATCAGTGTAGCGCACGGAACGGCAACGGCGCGATTAGGCGCTTCCGAGCCATTATTTTGAATTTTTTGGCGGGAAAACGGTTTTTGGCTTATAATTTTGAAACTATAAGAGGCCCAGAGATTTGAAATTATGCCTCGTGTGTGCTGCAATTATAACGTATTATTTGATCTTTAAAACGAAACTCTAACATATACAGTTACAGCAATTCACCATGTGTCAGCCAGAGACACGTGTCACCAGCTTACACATAGATATCGGCTCGTAGCTCAAAAACTTTTCGAGTTAAAGCTTTGATAAATTTGGAGCCTAATGCTCCAATTCGGCTGAGAATTTTGAGGTATATAACATAATCGTAGCTTAAGTAATTACGAAAATACAGATGTGCAAGCCAGTGACACGTGTCTCCAGCTCGCACACAGTTTTATGCTCGTAGTTACAACAGTATTTGAGTGTGATGGTTAGTTTTTTTGGATCTTATTGCTGCAATTAGGCTCTAAATTTTTGACTATAGTCTAAAACCGTAACCTCACTGGTTTGCCTTAACGGGATGTGTAAGCTGCAGACACGTGTCGCCAGCTCACACACATAAAACAACTCATGGTAACGAACTTATGGTGGCTGCTATTATTTTGTCTGGAAGTTTGATTGCTGCAATTATGCTTTAAAATATGGCAAGCTTAGAATTTCTCTATAGCCTATGAGGAAGCTGGAGACCCACACATGTTTCATCCGCGAAATTTAAAAATGCCTGTCTCTGCTTTAGTGCCGGCCGCACGCCTGTAAAATGCCTGTCAAATGCGGCAAAAGCCTTTCATCAGTCCTATCATTAATCATCAGTCTATTTTTCGCCTCGCTTGGCTGCCCCTAATATCTGGCCACTCTAGGCCCGGGCCTACTTAGCCTTAGGGTAAATCCGCCACTGCAGATAACCAGTTATCTAACCATGGCTATCTCTAAGGAACAAGAGTTAATTAAGTTCATCATGCTCAATATTTTTTTTTCAGCGCAATAGCACGACCTACAGTAGGTGCGAGAAGAACGTCAATATGGGGGTTAAGAACTAGAGACTGATCAATTATTAATAATATTTATAATAATAATAATAACGGCTTGGGCCCTATTTGATAAACGTGACAAAATGACAATTGTCATCACATTTTTATATCCATTGCATCAACCAATTTGAAAATAGAACAAACTACTTATAGACACCGTAAGACCAACTTGTCATGACAAATTGCCATCACTTTTTTGTATCCTTTGCATCAACCAATTTGAAAATAGAACAAACTACTTATAGACACAGCAATGTAGATCAACTTGTCATGACAATTGATAAATTGTCATGTTATCAAATAGGGCCCTGGGCCCTTTTTAATAAACGTGATAATTTGTCTCCTGTCATAGCAATTTCATATCCATTGAGTTAACCAATTTGAAAATAGAACAAACTACATAAAGACACAGCAATGTAGACCAACTTGTCAAAACAATAATTGTCAAATTGTCACTTTATCAAATAGGGTTCTGGTGTTAAAATTTTGGGTTTAGAAATTGTACCCTAGTAAGATATATGTGATGAATTAATATACATTTTGTACTAGAGTCATGGATGTACAACGTGTTACAAAATAAGCCCCTAAAGCCGAATATGGTAGATAGGGGCCATCAAACTGAACAGCTTTTACTATGGGACCAACTCTGAAATCGCGAAAAAAAAACCAGTTTCATATATTTTGATATTTTCGTTATTAATTTTTGTATGAAATAGTTGTTTTTTTTGCAATTTCAGATTTGGTCCCATAGTAAAAGTTGTTTTGTTTGATGGTTCCCATCTACCATATTCTGTTACATGTGGTATAAATTACATTAGATTTTTTGAACCTAACAAATACATATCAATTTGTTGGCCTAATCCGTTGGGGGTTCCGTACCCAAAGGGTGAAAACGGGACTCAATGGGGAATGTCCGAAAAAAATCTAATTGGCTGAATATTTATAAGGTCCCTTAGTAATAGAATTCATTTTCATAATTTTCGGTTTCGTGAAAAAAATTCAAAAAATCAAAGTCTCTTCGACTTCACAAATGTATGAAAGTAACAGCAGAATGGAGATTATACCTTTGCCGCTAACTGCCACAAACACAACACGTATTTAAAAAAAAAAGTTTTGACATTTTGTCTTGAAACTTTTTTTTAATACCATGTTGTGGTTGTGGCAGGTGGTGGCAAAGGTACAATCTCCATTCTGCTGTTACTTTCATACATTTGTGAAGTCGAAGAGACTTTGATTTTTGAAATTTTTTCACGAAACCGAAAATTATGAAAATGTATTCTATTACTAAGGGACCTTATTCCTACATATAGAAAAATATTCAGCCAATTTGATTTTTTTCGGACATTCCCTATTACTAAAATCCACTGTCCGTCTGTCTGTCTGTCACCAGGCTGTGTCCCATGAACCGTGATAGCTAGACAGTTGAAATTTTCACATAAGATGTATTTCAGTTGCCGCTTTAACAACAAATACTAAAAACAGAATAAAATAAATGTTTAAATAGGGCTCCGATACCGTTTAGGCGAAGAATGTCCAATTCGCAAAATGTCCAGTGGTTTCAAAAGGTCCACTTCGCAAAATGTCCAGTTCGCAAAAATGTCAGATATTCCTTACTCGTTCTTATGAGAATAAGAATGTTTTCAAACCCTATATGGTAAAGAAAATGTACCGACCATAAGAATTCTTTCACCTGTCAAGGCTACATTATCAGCGAGTAACATAGGACAGTTTTTATCTCGATATTCCCACGGGAACTCTTGCAAAGTCGGGGCGGGTCGCTAGTCAAGAATATTGGACATTTTTGCGAACTGGACATTTTGCGAATTGGACGTTTTGCGAATTGGACGTTTTGCGACCGCTGGACATTTTGTGAATAGGACATTTTGCGCCTAAACGTCCCATACGTTTCAACAAACGTGATTTTTTGACGAAACCTTTCGTGCGCGAGCCCGACACGCACTTGGCCGGTTTTTAAAGTTATCATCCTATCTTTAGGGTTCAAAACTAATTGCAGATTTTGGAACAATTTGTGCTGTTGACATAATCATAAAATCTTATTTCGAGATAAGTCGAAATCGCATTTTTTTTATAAAAGTAGAATTTTAGTGTTTTAGTCCCAAGTAATTTATTAAGTTGATTGCAGTTATGATGTTGAATGCATTTACTAAGTTAAATAAGATGTAAGTGATGAAACGGGTTTATCATCCATTATTTTAGTCAAGAGGTGGTAAACTTGTGTCGACCTTGCTGGGCAGTTAACTTTCAACTAAGTATAATCATGCGAAGACATTAAGGATCCTATAGCCCTCAAATGGGTTTTGTCGTAGATCGTCACTTTCGCAAATGGTCATCGCGAAAAATTTGGTCAGTTTCGCAGAATGTCATTCACACTTTGAGAAAAAAGAAAAAAATTAATGACATTCTGCGAAAGTGACGATCTGCATGAAAACCCTCAAATGGCGCCCTCATCTTAATTAAAATTGCTCGCTAAGTACAAAATGTTTCGAAAATTCGGGTTATTTCACATTTACAGATTGAAACTAATGTACAGTTTATTTACAAAAAATAACTTCAGTAAAATATACACTCGGCGTCAGAAAAATCACACCTTTTCGAAAATAAGTTTAGACTTGGCCACCTGCTGTTGCTAGCTAACGTTTTATTGTGTAAATGTTGATATCTGTTAAAAGTACATTTATTGAGCTTTCAATTAATAATTGTTCGATTTTATTAACATAACAGTTACCATAATTAAACGCTTAAAGCGTTATTGCTTGCGCCGCTATAAAAGTAAAATAAAAGAGGTCAATTCGAAATGCGGGTAAATTCGCTATCGAGATGATAGAGAAAACACACTTCAACAGTTCAATTAAAAAAAGGAATTCTCAAGATGGTTACTATTGCCCATGAAGTTGCTCAAATATTGCAAAAAATGAGGCAATGTAATGTGGCTCGGAAACTGAATCTCAGTAATACCGTTACCTATTACCGTTCGACGAGTATTCCAATGGTTATTAGACACTGTTGGCTATGTCCGAAGGGGAAGAAACATATAACAACACTTACCATTAAATTAGATAGGATTAAACTAACTTTGAAGAAGTTTTTTAAAAGGTGCGGTTTTTCTGACGCCGAGTGTAGTTCGTTGTAGTAGTAAGTAAGCAAAAGTACAAACTACACTGGCCTGCAAAACTAAGTACTACAGAGGTCTATTTTCATACAAACGAGGTAACTTTGAAGCATTGGTTCTCCGCCCAGGATTAAACGTGGTGTGATCTGATGATGGCCATCCAGGGAGTGAATGGAGAAGATTCAGATCCCCATACACACCCAATAGATCTGATCAGCATTCTAAGAGCTGTAAGGATATGTTTAAAAAAACCACAAAAATAGCATTAAAATGTATGGAAATGCTGTAACTGATAACTCTAATCCTTACAGCTCTTAGAATGCTGATCAGATCAATTGGGTGTGTATGGAGATCTGAATCTTCTCCATTCACTCCCTGGATGGCCATCATCCGATCACATCCCGCTTAATCCTGGGCGGAGAACCAATGCTTCAAAGTTACCTCGTTTGTATGAAAATAGACCTCTGTAGTACTTAGTTTTGCAGGCCAGTGTATATTTTACTGAGGTTATGGTTTGTAAGAAAACTGTAGAACCTTAGCTCAATTTGTACATGTGAATTTTCGATTCATTATCTGTGTTATTCAGAGTGCGTTCGTTAACTAGGGCCAAAGTTAACATGGCGATAGACTGCGGACTAACGCCATTTTAAGCGCAAATCGTATTCTGAGTGACAGTTTAACGTTTAGTCCCACCGTTTAAGGATTAAAAGGTGCATTGGCCATTGTGATTGGTTTACAAGCATTAAACCAGGTTTTGTTAGAACAGTCTTGCACCCCAGTTTTGTGAAAGAAACATCTCTGAATAATACAGTATGTATTTAGCGAGAAATAATTTTAATTAAGATGAGGGCGCCACTTGACGCCTATAGGACCCTTAAAATTTAAAATTCATTTTTATCAGTTTTGTGTAACTTGATGTGCTATTGACTGTACACGAATTTTCGTTTATAAAAAATAAAATAATAATTGTTTGGTAGGTATATAAAGTTTGCCACCTCTATGTAAAAATAAATATGGATTGTTGCGATGCTAAAATCTTATGTCAATTTTCTTGTGATTTTGTTAGTAGAATAAATATAACTTTAAAATATGTATTTAATTTAAAATGAATAATTTTACTGTCATGCTTGTATCAAGTTGTGAAGAATATTTTGGTTAAGTAGAGCATTTGTTAAAATTAAGCTTTTGAAAAAAAAAATCTTTTTTAATACATGTCTTAAAAAAACTATCTATTCAGTCATTTTAATGGGTAAAATTATTGTAAATCATTAATTATCTTATGCCCTTTGGAACTGAGCTTCTTAGTTTATTTAAATATGAGAATTAAATAAAAAAATGTATTATTTGTTTAGTTTAAAATGAAAAGGCAAGTTTTTGTGAATCAATTTTATTTTAAAATAAAAAGTTTTTTATATGAATTATCTTCTTTTACTTATATTATACCGAATTAGTTTTCTTTATACATATTAAAATCAATTAATTAAATTGGTAATATTAGTTTAAAGAGACAGGGAAGGAAAATATTTTTTCCAAATTTTAAATTAAATCTTCATTCAATAGAAAATCAAGTTAGATCTTGTGAGAAAATACATTCTCAATGTATTTTCTCATAAGATCTTTTTCAAAAAGATATGAAGAAAATTTGTTATGAGAGATATACTGATAATGAGAGGATTCCTAAAATAGTTATTTATTTATTTTGTAAATGTCCTTTTGGCTTTCTGTTCGGCAGCATCGCTCGCTTGCACAAAAGTCCTTTTAAGTTTATTCTTCCGGCTGTCTCTGTATTTGGAGGATACTTTTTCAGATAGCATGGCGATCCTCTTCATTGTCTCTGGTGGGTATCTGTGAAAAAATTCTGATATGAAACGAAAAAATTGTTAAAATAACTTGAAAATGAGAGACGATGGATACCTCAAAAAGTAATGTTAGGTTTATTAAAATTTAAGGGGTGCGTGTACAAAGATGTTATCTGACAAAACTGAAAACTACTTTTTTACATGACAGATAATAGAATTAGAGATAATAAAATCTACTGATGAGCTCAAAACATGTTAATTTTGATTTTTGTCAAAAATACAGACGACCCTGGCAAAGTTAACTGACAAAAATGCAAACATTTCGGGCTTTAATATAATTTTTAAACACTTGTGTGCCTCATTGTGACATTGTTGTTAGTTAAAACCTTCAAAGGGTTATTTTTTATTGAGAATATTTTATTTGAGAATTTTGGTGATCCTGTCACTCATGGATTCAAGTAGCTTTCTATAGTAGCCGCAACATTGTACTACACGCAGGGCAATGAAAATTAACAATAAACAGGCAAAAAGTCATAAAACATATGTTATTTGTTAAAAAGTGCACTTTTTAATGCCCTTTCCCTTTATATAATGGTAATTCTTTATTTGATTTTATTCTTTATTAGATTATTTAGAGATTACTTCATAGATCAAAACTTATAGTACCTACAAACTCTGGTTGGAGAGTCAGGTTCGGTTTTACTTTACTTCTTTATAATAGTAGGGGAGCCCAAGAGGGGATTTTGAAAATTTATAGCCGCTCTCCCCACTGATGAAAGTTTATATATTATATGACATTTTTAGGGTTCCGCACCTAAAGGGTAAAAACGGAACCCTATTACTAAGACTCCGCTGTCCGTCTGTCTGTCTGTCACCAGGCTGTATCTCATGAACCGTGATAGCTAGACAGCTGAAATTTTCACAGATGATGTTTTTCTGTTGCCGCTATAACAACAAATACTAAAAACAGAATAAAATAAATATTTGAGGGGGGCTCCCATACAACAAACGTGATTTTTTTGCCATTTTTTGCTGGATGTTAATAACGACAGCATGTAGATAGCTGAAATTTTCACAGATGATGTATTTCTGTTGCCGCTATAACAAAAAATACTAAAAACTAAATAAAATAAATATTTAAGGGGGGCTCCCATACAACAAATGTAATTTTTCTGCCGTTTTTTGGTACGGAACCCTTCGTGCGTGAGTCCGACTCGCACTTGGCCGGTTTTTTCTTATCATCTAAGCTTCGCAATCCAATAGGTCTCTTCGACGCTCGAGTAAATCCCGATTTAGCATCCTGGGCTCCCCTACTATAATAATAGTTAGTAGGCATAATATTTCTTATTTCTTTAACGCAAAAATAATACAGTTTCGAGCACTTTTCATTCCATCTTACCTGCATCCCAAGAACTCGATGTTGGTAAACAACTGCGCCAGTGTGATAAGCTCCGCCTCCTCAAAGTCGTCCTTATGTTCCGCCATGAACATCTTCCGGACCTCCCACTGCTCCTCAGACTCGTGCTCCGACCGGAGGGAGTCTACGTCGACGGAAGGTTTCATTTTACTGCGAAAAAAGTGGAGTGGTGAAAGATCAAGAACTCATTGTCAGATATCTAAAAACAGCAAATGTCAATAAAAATATACTTTATTTGTGTAGTTTAAACTTTTAAATTACTATCAAAAGCTCCAACAAAGGGATTTAAACCACTTTTATATAAGAAAAATTAAATAAATATTAAACATAAACTCGTGTCGTAGTAATTTTTTTATTTTTATTTTTATTAAAGCTTTGGCTCGTGTCGTAGTAATCAAATGACTTATGACACTTGCTTGACAGAGTTGACAGTGACATTTTGTTTTCTTTCGTTTTGATGTTGACTGGAGAGTCGTAATCATACAGTTTTGATTTCTTATAGAACTAGCATTGAATTTGAATACGTAAATAAAATTGTTTCAGTTTAAATTGAATTGAGTGTAAAGAAACGTAAGATGGTGTTGCCAAAAACATAATTTTACTTATTTTCTGCGCAAAAGAAAAAGGTTTTATTCTTTGTTGAATTCCTAGAATTCCTACCCATAAATATTATTATTTACATTGATAATAAGCAAAAAACCGCCTTCAAAAAACCTGAAAACAAAAACAGCTTAAAAATTAAATACCTCTAAAAAGCAAGAAATAATATTCGAATCATTCGTTACACATATCAATATTAATAAAACACGTCTAATGAAGTCGGGTGGGGCTGGAGGACAACTTCATTTTTTTCTAAAAGCCCCACCCGACTTCATTAGACGTGTTTTATTAATATTGATATGTGTAACGAATGATTCGAATATTATTTCTTGCTTTTTAGAGGTATTTAATTTTTAAGCTGTTTTTGTTTTCAGGTTTTTTGAAGGCGGTTTTTCTTTTTTTTTAAAAAGCTTTTTTATTTTCAACTTTTTAGTGGTAGGTATGTAAGCGCAGCGTGTAAATATTTTTTAACCTTATATTATAAAATTTTCAATGGTAAAATGCCCAGAACTCAATTTCCAAATTCACGCTGTTTGTTTTTGAGGAGTTCCGTTGTGTTTTCGTAGTCCAAATCTAGTCCAGAACGTTGCATCGCAAACCATGATTTGGTTTGTTTTGGATTGCCATAAACTTACCAAAACCTAAATCACTTTACATATACTATTTGACTTTGAGGAGTTCCCTTGTGTATCTTCGAAGTTCGAAGTCCAATAACGATGAAATTAAATTGTGACCACTCTTGAAGTATACCCTTTCAAATAAAAAAAGAATCATCTAAATCGGTTCATAAACAAAGATGTTATGTCCGAAATTCCATAAAAACTCGTACGATGGCGAGCTAAATAATTGATATTTTTCAGGATTATGAGAAAACTACTGGTCCGATCTCTGAAAAAATTTTATGGGACCACACACGAACTATGTTCTTTGAGATAAAAAAAGAATTGTACAAATCGGGTAACAACTGACGAAGCTATGTTAAAACATACATAAAAAAAAAAAAAAATAAAAAAAAAAATACCGTCGACTTGAGAACCTCCTCCTTTTTTTGAAGTCGGTTAATAACAATCGCACTATAAATTACAGCTCGCGCAACATAACTTGACCCAATTTTTGGTACCACGTGACCTGCGCACTACAATTTTTGTACTGAAAATTGCTACTGCGCAAGCTTCATTGTCTATGGTTTGGTTCAAGTTATGTTGCGCGAGCTGTATGTCTTCACCCAAAAGCAATATTGTATTTCCTTTAGCAGTAAAAAATAGTATTTGTATTTATTTATAGTCACTGACATATTTTTATTTAGAACCTCGTCACACTTTATGCCAGTTTTGCTTCTGAAAAATTTTGTTTGTAGGTATTTAAAAAATTAAGCAATCCAGATTATTTAATTTAGAACCAATTTTTTTTTATGGGAACTAAAAAATTTATAGGGAACATAATTTAATAAATGGCAACAAATTGATCTAGATTGATATTATACCACTAAATAAAGATGTTTCTAAGTTTGTTATAGAAACTAACGATTTTACGTTGCAACTAGCGCCATCACGACTATAAAAGTACATTTATATTTTAGTCGCTTTGCAATCATACGTTTTCGACAAACCCTGCTGCTTTTGTGTACACATATTCTCAATTTTTATAATTTTTGAAGGTATTTCTATAAAAACCATCATATTTTAGTTTAAAATGACGTGACATCATCGAATATTATCGTCCTACATCGCAACAAACGCGTTTAAGGTAAAATTGGACGTTCAAAATCGATGTTTCTTTATCTTTCTTTGTTGCCATTGTACATTTGTTTACAAAATACTTTTCTTCTCTTTTAGCATTTAAAGTTTCGTGACGAAGTGGGCTGATTTATATTCAACATTGCAAGTTGATAGATCAAAAATGGCGTTCTCATTTCGGAGGATGTTATCCAATATTACTTATTTCAAAAAACCAGATGAAGACAATCCAGAGATGCCTGGGAGCCATGATAAACCGTATGTACCACCTGATGAGTCAGAAAACATTAATATTTACCATACAGAGCCAGATTCCACATCTAAACATTGTGGTACTAGTTTAAAACTGCCCGAGTCTGTGAAAAACTTTGCAGCAAAAAAAGGGTCTTTATCAGACACAGATATTCTCTCAATCAATGTAAACATCTCGAAAAAGGAGAAAAGAAAATCAAAAAAACTGAAGTTAGACATTAATAAGTGCAGTCAGTCGATGAGTGACGTTGATAATGGTAACACAAGTTCGAATACTTCAAATAACATTGAAAACACTCCTAAACATGTTTTATTGGACAGTAAAAGTGCTGATCTGTTTAATTTTAAGGGGCTTGACTTGAACAAGTCTTTTGATATATTTGATGCGATGTCCGATGAGTCAATTTGTGAAGAAGAAGATTTGGATATACAATCGTTGTCGGATAGATCTGATACGGACATTTCGTTAGAGTCTGATGATAAAGAACAGATTAAGATGTGCAGGAAAGTCGAACTTGTGACGGAAAACCTGGAGAGTCAACTAGTACCGTCTGCAACTCCGGAATCTTTCGGTGATGTTGAAGCCGACAGGAATGAAGAGGAAAGACTATCTCTGCTGCTAAATTACCATATGAGATTGGAAAAACTGGATTGTGTTCTAAAGAAACTTCTTGCGGAATTCAAATTTCATATCGAGGTCTCTAAAATTTTTCACTGTCGATCTATCATGACAACCCTGCCTGGCACAGACGTTTCTAACATACCAAAAATGTTAGGGGAAGTAACTTACATTGATAATATAAAACGCGGAATAAGCCCCACCGGTTCATGGAATATTATATTGGAAAAAGAAGACGCTGAAACAAAAGCTAAAATTAGGAATCAGTTATTGGCTATGAAGAATTACATTGACAATTTCATCTACACTTACTTGTCGAATGATAATGAAAAAGTTACAAAATGCAAAAAGTTTACGGAGCGAAACCATAGAAGTATCACGTTCGATCTTTACAAAGGCAAGCGTCAAAAACGTCTGCGAGTCAGCAACAAGAAGAAGTACAAGCATTTTGATTTTCCAGATTTCCGTGATGCAATGATCAACCTTTTCGATTCTGATTTAGATGATGGTCACCACTCTTTAGATAACACAACAAATCTATCCGATTTCGACGAAGCTGATGATTCTAAATGCGTCTGCAGGTGTAGGCTCCACCGATCCCCATCGACACAGACTGATTCTGGTTTGAATACCAAAAATGACAGATCAATGTCGAGTCAGTCAATAACATCTTCGATAGGAAACTTCAGTCTTGATACGTCAACGTTGACGGCATATTCAGAGTCCTTGGACCTTATAGTCAGCTACAACAGCTTTCAAGACACAAGTTTATTTAGCACACTACTTCAAAAACCTGCCATCGAAAGAATAACATTCTATGTTCAAGTCCACAGTATACAGTTGAAATGTGAACCTTCCGACCAAGAATTTGAGTCGAAAAACATAATAACATTCTCGTGTCCTGCCTGCAAAAGTGTTGAAACTGAAGAAAACGGGCTTTTGAAACACATTTTGAGTCAAACACATTGTGAAAAGATTCATTTCTTGTATAAAACTGCTTATATTAAAAAATGTGTGTCGGCAGGAAAAGAGATAATGCCCAGTACTGTATTGAATCCGATGAAGATGTATAGAGATGAAAATAAGATTGTTTGCTTCGGTGACGCAATGTACGCGTGTTCGTTGTGTTTTGAAAATTTGATTGTCGGAGAGTCGGTGTTGATGGCTCACTGTTCAGACCCCGACCACGTGGAAAGAAAAGAAATGCTAAGTGAGGTATTCGAATAAGGCATGTCTGCATGTAGTAGTCCCTGCCATTGGTTTCTTACCTATTTATTTAATCAAAACATTATTTTATTTTATCAATGCTCGAGTAGCTTGATCGTGCCGCACAACAATGGAAAATCTGTTGTGTCTCATTTTCCGGGGTTTGAAGGATTAAGTTTAGACTTTTTTTAGCTAATCTGTATTGAGCTATTTTGTACGGTTTTAAAATAAAAAAAAAACAAATTTAATATGGAATGATATGGAAATTGGAAATAACTAAACAAAAATCAATTCATAAATAAAGTTAAATATTTTTTAAGGCCCCTTTTACTACAATTATTTAATAGTAACAAAAAAAATAAGTAAGTACCTATGTTTTAACTGTGATTTTTTTACCTGAATTTATTTTTTTTTAAAAAAGGTTTTTTTTTAAGTGTTGTATATCCAAATTCAATGAATTAAGTTTTAAGGAAACCAGTGGCAAGGACATATTGTTTTAATTTATTAGTAGATATAATAAATAATGTATTCATGTATTCTAGATATCTTAGGTTTAGTGCATACATTTTTTTACATAGTGCCAATTTCCCGCATGCTAAATGAGTTCTTTTAGGGTGAACTTTTCAATCCATTTTACGTGCAACTAGAGATGGGCCGGGTGGGAATATTCCCAGCAACGGCACATTTTTACGTGCAACCAATGCGCTAAATATTAAGACATCAAAAAACCATTTTGACAGCAATTTTTATTAACTATGATATTTTTTTAAAGTTGATTTTTTTATTGTTATATATTTCAATGTCTCTTTTTTGTTTATATAAAAAAGTGACCAAATCATGTTCAATTAAAATGTAAGGAAAAAAAATGATATCAAAACACGTATGCGGGCTTTGAAGTCTTTTAAACATATTTTATTTTCACAAACTAATCTAGTATTTGTAATAGGCAAAGTAATTTAGCTTTGTTTGTCAATTAACTAAATAACCCGAATTCCTTTGTCATTTGAATCAATTTAACCAATTAACCTGTTTTCTTCTGCGTCTACAATTTGCATGTTTACTTCAACAACTATCTTATCTTTTTTTTATTTGTTTGACATCGAATCAAATGTCTTTGTCTAAATATCGGTGTAAAAACCTCTTTAAAGTTATTTAAAGCTACTTTTTTTTTTTAATGTGCCTCAAAAATACGATTGCTGGATCAATCAATTGTCACTTGTTTTTATTTAGGTAAACTTAAGTATTTAAGTATAACTTGGCAAGACAAAGATGAGACAGAAGATGCGCGGAGTTTAGTGTTTGTAGCTACTGCGCATCTTTTGTCTCGGCTTTCTCTTGCCAAGTTATATGCCGGCATCTGTAACTAACTAAAAACTATCTTTAAGTTTGATCAAACTTCAAAGTCCACATAGCAAAATGGTGCTCACAGATGAACAAAACTGCCCAATATGTGCCGTATTCAGTACTTTAGTATTACCGCTGTGTTCATTAGATTGTCTGTCCATTTTTTATTTTTTTAGACTGTAATTTAGCCTCTTTTTCTAAGGCTCTTTTCATTGGTCGGGAACTTTTTGTTTTTACTGTTTTTATTTGGTTTTTATGTACTTAGTTTAACCCTCTTATCAAACATTCTGTTATTACGGCCTATTTCTCCAACCGCAAAAAAACAATAGTGTTTTAAAAACGTATTTGTTGATTTATGATCTGGTGCGGTGCGACAAGTCGTATTTTTTCTAGTATATTATTTGTAACGAATTTATTGGGACATGTGTTATTAATTCATCCAGTCAGTCATATAAAGGGTTAGGTACCGTATGTCTGAATTATTGGTATATTTTTCGAAAACCCACCTTTTTTTTTTGTTTTGTCATTTTCAAGTTTTTTTATCATCCCGCCGAGTGTCCGCTTATTGTTAAAAAAAATCTCACCTTATATACATGAGTCATTTTTTTATAATGGGTTTGCTTTCAATCTAGTCCGAGAGCCAAGATGGAATACGCTTAATGGATGGTATACGCTTAAAGCACAGAATCTTAAAGGAAAATAGGGGCCATCTCCCAAAAGTTATTTCATTTAAGTGATTTACGTAAACAGTAGTACTTAAGTAAGTAAAATTGAAAAGCTGCTTCCATATCGTAATTATCACCGACTGATGAAAATGGGCCATAAACCTATGTACCATTATGCAATCTATCAGAGTTTTGAAATTTTCTCGTGCCTTCCATTTTGAACAGTTTTTTTATTGATTTTCGTTAAAAACAGGGTGTTAGAATAGCAAATAATTTTGTGTGTATTCTCATTAAAATGTAGGAACGCTAGAATAAATAACCTTTATTGTAATCTAATTTCATCTTTTTTGTTGTATGTTATACACTATCTTCTTATTGCTAACATAGTGTAATTTCTTTACTAAGTATTTATGTATATTAATCGACCTAGCCTAGCATAAGTTCCAAATCAAATAAATGTAAACGGAATAAACGTGATCTCAAAATCTTAAAAAAATATTAAAATAAAACAATGTCAACTCAAAAGACTGATACTCAAAGCCATTTCAAAATGTTGGTTAGTGATTCAAGAGGTATGTCAAAAAAGAAATAAAAATATGATCTCAAACTTTTTTTATAATTTATTTCGACGATACGTAGCAAATACAATAATACCAAATATTTTTAAAATCGTGTTTAAGCTTATCTTTTGACATGCCTCTCTCATTTTCAGATACAGCCGCCTATAATTAGATTTGTAAGTGAAAAATGTAACTTAAAATTAAGAAAAAATATGTACTGATAACAATTAATACTTATACTAATACAATTTTAGTAATTTAAAACGAAATTTCGAGATGGGAGATCTCACACATGCATAAGTATAAAATGCTCTATTCTATTTCAATTTTAGAAAGAGTTCATCGTAATTTGTTTAATATTAAACATTTTTTGATACAAAAACACTCGAATATATTACCAAAAATATTATGTAAATGATACATTATTTGTTGCGAAGTATTTAAAAAGTTACACTCGTACAGTTCTAATCACGAAAGATGACCACAAATGGCGCCCATCTTCGCATTATATCATAACCCATGAAGAAAAGATTTAAGACAAAATAATATTTCATATTCTTATAGATTTATACATTTTATTTAAATATATGAAATATTATTTTGTCTTAAGTCTTTTCTTCATGAGTTATATGATGCTAAGATGGGCGCCATTTTTGGTCATCTTTCGTTATTCGAACTAACCATATTTTTTAGGACGACTGTCTCCCGTTTTAGCAATAAATAGTGTTTGTTAAAGCAATAGTGCAATAATTATTATCAGTTTAGAAGAAATTTACAAATGTTTAAGTACTTCTTATAATTGAACAGGACTGAAATCGGAACATTCCACTCAAAACAGTTATTTTAAGAAAGAAGTGCGTTATAATTTTAAGTTTTAACATGTAATGATAGGTAGTACTTAGTGCTTATATAATGCATGTACTCCATAATTAATACACTTTAATAGAGCTTTTTTATAAAAAAAGACATGTATTTTTTTGTTAAGTATTTTTTTTTAATATTGCTCTAATGCTCTAATCTTTGTAAAGTGGACGACAAAAAATACAAAAAAAAAGTGTACTCTTTTGTAATTAAAAAGTCGTCCACATAAGTTAAAGTGTTAAAAAAATGCAAAAAAAAAGTAGATGTAATTGTTTAATTATTAAGCGTTTATGCTTGTCTTTAAGTCAGTGCTAAGCGATAATAATACCTAATAATGGATTGTCAATTTGGTCTTTTGCGAGTGATTTCAGGGTGGATGGATTTAGAAAATGGAATTCAAAAATGTCATAATTTGAAAAGCATATTGTTTTCCATAAACTTCTGTATTTTTTCCTGAAAAAGTAATACTGTTACTGTAAAAAGTGCTACCTAAAGGGTTTCGTAAATCTTAAATGAAAAAAAAAATATTTAGATTTTTCCCAAACTTTATTTTTTTTTATATTTTGGCGCACAAACTACGAGTATCCACCACCAATAATAATAGTTAAACTTGAATTATACACACGTGTTCTACTAACATAAGTAAGTACTAATTTAAATATTGTAACTTTTTGCAAAAAGTTGGATTTACAATTTACTCAAAACACTGAAAAAATATATATTTGCGCACAAAGGGTATCCTAGGCTAAACGAAAATACTGTGATTATAATGTTGATACAGAAAATTGTTGTTGAAAAATAGATTTTATGCAAATGTAATGGTTTAGCGGCTTTATGAAAAAATTTACTAACATGAACTTACACATATTTACTATTTCAGCTGGCCACATACAGGCAAAATTCGTATCCGAAATCCGTACATACATAATTCCGAACGCAGCTAATCCATACAAATCTTGGACGAATTAACCACATTCAAATCTATGGACCTACTACCACACACATGCGGGATTTTTCATACATTACCTATCGATATTCCGTTTCGAAATTCCGAATCGGGATTCCATTCCGTCTGTATGTGACCGGCTTTGAGGAATATATTTTATTATATTTTCAAAGTTGACACTAAAATAACCCAATTAACAAAAAGTTTTATTTTCAACACTTTTCTTCCGGCTATGAGGAATATTTTTTTATTATATTTTCAAAGTTGACACTAAAATAACTCAATTAACAAAAAGTTTTATTTTCAACACTTTTTTTTCCGGCTATGAGGAATGTTTTTTATTATATTTTCAATGTTGACACTTAAATAACCCAATTAACAAAAGTTTTATTTTCAACACTTTTCTTCCGGCTATGAGGAATATTTTTTATTATATTTTCAAAGTTGACACTTAAATAACCCAATTAACAAAAAGTTTTATTATCAACACTTTTCTTCCGGCTATGAGGAATATTTTTTATTATATTTTCAATGTTGACACTTAAGTAACCCAATTAACAAAAAGTTTTATTTCCAACACTTATCTTGTTTTTTTTTCTTGACACAGGTATCACTGTAAAGTACTGTTTTTAATTGACTTTTTATTTTTTCTAAAGTCGCTAGACCAATCGGCCGTTCGGTACGTAATTATCTGTGATCCATTAATTCGTGTTCATATCATTGTGTAGATCAATTTCAGAGATTTTCATTTTGTTACAAAATTTATAAAACAAATTAAAATGCACTGATTAAAATTGTATATCAATGATAGTAAAAAATAGTTACCTACTTATAGCTCCATACTTAGAATTTTTAAAAATATATTGCATAAAAAATAATCAGACTTTAAGCCAAACTTTTTGAAAGCATTTTTTTATGAAAATCTTATAAAATTGTACAATGATATATTTTACAAATAAAATGAAACCGGTGTTCAAAGATGTGCTGTTGCCGGGATAATTCCCAATATTGTTGGGAATATTCCCAATATAGCCGGGAATATTCCCAATATTTCCGGGAATTTTCCCACCCGGCACATCTCTAGCGTGTAGGTACTTAATTTAAAAAAATCTCTGGAATTGTTCTGCATATCTGTTGATTATTTTTGACTGTTAGATATCATTTTCTGTTTAAAATACACTGTTTTTCGACAGATTAAATCGTGTGCAGTTTGGATATTTGTTGTTTTTATTTGGCTTTTCAGATATGGTCGCTTAGGCGCCAATTCACAGGTCCAAATGATGAAAATATGGTCGTAGCTAATACGAGGCATATATTATTATCTTGAAATCGGGTGGGGGTTGCGTGGAACGAGTATTTTGTGCATGCGTAGCGGTGAGGGGCGCGGGCGGCAGGAGAGGGGCGCGCGCTATTGGTCGCTCACAAGAGCACATGCGCGAACTTATCCCCACTCCGTCGAAAAATAATTGCATTTGCAGTTGGTATAATTATCAGCCATGTTTAAAGTCCCCACTGCTGGGTCAGTCACAGGCCATCTCCTTATCTGTGGATTAAGAGGGTGAGCCTTAACCCATCATGTGGGCCCAATGACTGTAAATGCAGTCAGGAGTGGACCATACCAACGGCTTAACGTGCCCTTTGAAGCACGGAGCTCGTACGCATAGGCGATATTTGCATTTTTTCATTCCCATCCCAACTCCTAGTGCAGTGTGCAGGCGCGGTCCGAAGGGGGGGGTCACGGGGGACATGACCCCCCCCCAAAATCGTAAACGTCAAATAGAAATCTTCTATTTGACAGCAGTACCGACAGTAGGGCGATGCAAGCGGTGTGATTGCACTGGGCGCCCTCGTGTGTGTGGGGCGCCGAAAACGCCCGACCACCGACCGGTCGACTATCAATCGTATTGTTGCCTGGTGATAGCGACCAAGCGACGAATGAAACTGGCAAAAAATCGCACTACGCGGCTATTTTTTAATATAAACAAGCAGGATTAGTAGATGAAACTGACCAAAAACTGCGCTGCGCGGCCATTTTTTCCACTAACAAGCAAGGTTACAAGATTAGTAGATGAAACTGACTAAAAAACGCGCTGCGCGGCGGATTTTAACTGAAATAAGCAAAATTAGAAGATTAGCAGATGAAACTGACTAAAAACTGCGCTACGCGGCCATTTTTTTCCACTAACTAGCAAGGTTACAAGATTAGTAGTTGAAACTGACAAAAAATCGCGCTGCGCGGCCGTTTCTTTTACTATAAACAAACAAGATTACAAGATTAGTATGTGAAACTGATTAAAAAAACGCGCTGCGCGGCCGTTTTTTAACTAACAGGCAAAATTGAAAATCTTGTAATCGCATATAGGGGGCGCCCGTAGAAATATTACCCAAGGCGCTGGTAGTGCTAAAACCGGCACTGCTTCTATAAATTTACAAAATTTATTAGTGACCCCCCCCCCCCCAAAATTTCAGGCTGCGACCGCGACTGGCAGTGGGTTGAACTTGAACCACAGAATATATCTATAATAGTACATGTGTTGAACTGAAAACTTAATTTTCTTTTCTATTAAAGCTGATAATTTTTTTGCGCCCATTTTCTTGTCAGCTAAAAGATGTCATAAATGCTTATTATGTGAACTTATTTGAATAAATATTTTTTAAATTTTCAAGATGCAATTGTGTTAACCCACTGCACCATAGCTCCTTGCCTCCTTCCTCCCATAGACTTATTATACAGGATGTTTGGTAATAGCCTTATAAAGCCGAATATGGTAGATAGGGTAGGGACTATCAAACTGGACAACTTTTACTATGGGACCAAATCTGAAATCGAAAACAAATCTGCTGTTTCATACATTTTGATATTTTTGTATGAAACAGCTGATTTTTTTTTGGTGATTTTAGAGTTGGTCCCATCTTAAAGGTTAACTACTAAGGTAGAACTTATCTACCATAATATTCAGCATTATAAGGCTTTTACCAAACACCTTGTTTCCAAGTTTCCAATGCTCCTCCAGGAGCTACGGAAAAGAAGGGGAATTTTATGAGGAATAGGTATTAAAAAACCTATTGCTTCTTATAATTTATTTCTAATCAATTATAAACATATTTATTCATCACTATCAGTACCAACATCTGGCTTACTTTCCTCACCACCTGTCAGTTCAGTAAATATGGTAAAACAAGGCCTCTTAAACGCTGATCTATGTGATGTTACAATCTTTTCAATTTTATCTAGCTGAATATTTCCCTTTTCGCTTTTTACAGTTTGTAAAAAGCCTAATAACAGACGACCATAGTTTTTATCCATCGCGCAGCTATTAGCATGTTCGTACAATAACGATAGCATGTAACTTTGTATTCGGTCTATTTTTATGCAACCTTTGTACGCCGTATAAATAGAAAATAAATTGTTTACAAAGTCTTTTGAAGATAGGTCTAAGCTTTCTAAAGTTAATAAGAATTTAGTTTGTTCTGCCTCGGTTAAAGTTTTTATGTAATCTTGTAATATTTTATTAGGTACTTCCGAGTCTTTTGCTATTTCTTTGATAAGTATTTCGAACTCTGTAGGATATAATTTGCTGCCTTGGATAAGTAAATCTAAAGTCAGACAGCTGTATTCACGCTTCAGGTATGTGGGAAAAAAGTATTGGAAGATAAAAGTTATAAATGTTAAATTTACAGCATTGTTTTCATAAATATACTTGAATAACTTCGTTATCGTGGTCGTAGATAAGCGGCTTGCGAGTTTTTGCAATGTTAAGGGATTCTTCAAGCATTCTTCAAGAAAAAAATCAAGTCGCGTTGGGAACTCCGTGTCTAAGTAATCGCAAATTTTTTCAATGTTTTCGGTCTCGTTAACTGGTAAATTTGTATCAAACTCTTCTTTGTTCCCTTCTTTATGATCTTCGTCGTCACTTAAAATAATAGGAGAGACCTTTCCTGTGTTTCTTTGGTCTGTAATTAAGTTATTTTCAGTATTGTAGTTGGTTAGGTTATTATCGACTTTGACACAACCGAATTGCTTAAACCACTTATTATCCTTATCTTGAGTTGCGGCAGCTAAACATTTTTGTACTTCGCCATGTAATGAAGGTGAGAAGTTCCAAATTTCGGACATTATTACTCTTTCTTTTCTCTTTAATTTTAAATGTTTGTTTACAAACAAAAACAGCTGTTGAGTATTTTGACTTGACCGAGTTTTGACATTAACAGTTCAAAATTACCAGGATGAAAATAAATCACAATCGATCGACTACTATTTGTGTGTAATCAACAAACAAAGACGATTTGTGGTAGCAGTAATACAAACTTGCTAGTGATTATCAAATTATCGTAAATGTTCACATATCGATGTTTTGAAAATATTTTTGAAGTGGAACTTCTTTGATCGTGTCTGTATATTTTTCTTGTATTTTAACAAGGAGGATGTATTTTTTGAAAAGACATTGTAGGTATAGGTAGTAGTACTTCACTCACTTGACTTTGTTATCTTTGCATCATGAAAAAGTGCAGTGCATTATATTATTTCAACAATGGCAGGGGCCCTATTTTTGAATCGCTCGGCTGGCGTCGAGCGCTCGTTTCTACTGATTTTCGTTCGACATCCCATACATTTGAGTAGATTTGTCGAACGAAAATCAGGGGCTCTATTTTTGAATCGCTCGGCTGGCGTCGAGCGCTCGTTTCTACTGATTTTCGTTCGACATATGGCTCAAACGTTCGAAATAGAGTCATATGTCGAACGAAAATCAGTAGAAACGAGCGCTCGACGCCAATCGAGCGATTCAAAAATAGGGTCCCAGGATAGTTTTGCTGATTCAAAAATCGTCCGCCAGTCGACGCACTACCGCTAACTTGGCGCTAGTGTAGATGTAGACCTGTATTTTGTGTTTTCTATCTATGTGTTTGCTATGATTTTTTGGATGTTGGAAGCGATTTTTCGTAAATATAAATTTTTATTTCAACACATTTTGGTTTTCTTTAATCTTTAATTCGTTTACTGTCCTACTTCCATAATAATTATTTATTAGTATCAACCATTTTGAGATTTAATTTAAAATAAATGGGAAAATCCGGGATAAATGCCCGTACAAAAGGTCTCCATCAGCAGTAACGCCACCAAGCGGGATAAATTTTGAGACATCCCGTCATTCACGATTTTTACTTATTCAGGTCGTAATGACAGAAAAAATGCAGGAAAAATCACGTTTCGATTTTTACTCGTTTTTCACGTTACTTAATTATATTTTATAACGATCAATTTAAAAATGATAGGACTGAGAAGAACTGGGCTCTCTACAAGATAGCACGTAACAGGTGCAACAGAATGGTGAGAGCAGCTAAGCGTCAATATTTCCTTGATAACGTTTCCAACAGCTCTCCGGCCAATACATGGAAGTTTCTTCGTTCCCTTGGCCTTGGTAAAGCTTCTCCTAACTCTAATTCTTACCCTTTTTCTCTAAATGACTTTAATAATCACTTTTCCTCAACTCCTTCATTAGACCCTGTTATCAAGTCCCAAACCATAACCAGGATTGCTTCCACAGGCCCTTTGCATTCCGATTCCTTTTCTTTCTCTCCAGTGACAATTGATGAGATTAGTAAGATAATTTCCTCTCTCAAGTCCAATGCTGTCGGGTGTGACGAAATTAGCCGGAAAATGATTGTCTGTGTTCTAGAACAAATTCTACCCATCATAGTTCACATCATAAATTACTCCCTCGAGACTGGCCAATTCCCTCTTCTCTGGCGTAAAGCGTTCGTCACTCCTCTGCCTAAAACTGCCTCCCCTCGTCTTTTAAATAACTTCAGGCCTATATCTATCCTCCCTTTTCTTTCCAAAATTTTAGAAGCCGCTGCTCACAAGCAAGTCTCCTCCTTCATCTACCCAACTCCCTTATCACTCCCCTTCAGTCAGGTTTCCGCCCTGGACACAGCACAACGACAGCACTCCTTAAAGTAACCGAGGATGTTAGACATGGCATGGAGAATCAGCTGGTCACCATCATTGTCCTTATCGATTTCTCTAATGCCTTCAATATGGTCGACCACGATATCTTGCTTGCCATTCTAAAGTCTCTGAACTTCTCCTCACTGTCACTGGAGTGGTTTTCTAATTATCTCCGCGGTCGCCAGCAGGCGGTGCGGGTGGGACGGGATGTATCTCATTGGAACCATCTCTCTGCCGGTGTGCCACAGGGTGGCATTCTTTCACCTCTCCTCTTCTCCTTATTTATTAACTCCCTTTCTTCCTCTCTTGGCTGTTCTTACCATTTTTACGCTGACGACCTCCAAATATACGTACAGACGCCAGTCGATGAAATCGACTCTGCTATCACGCTGTTAAATAATGTCTTAAGCACGATTTGCATCTGGTCGACTGATTTCGGGATAGCGGTGAACCCATCTAAATGCCAGGCGATAATAGTTGGGGGCTCTAAATAAATTGCCAAGGTAGTTAACAGTTTGGTCCGGCCTATTGTACTGAATAATACTACCATCCCTCTCTGTGCCAGCGTTAAAAACCTTGGTCTACACATCGATTCATCGCTCAGCTGGACTACGCAGGTTGCTGAAGTCAGTCGTGCCGTTACTTTCTCATTACGTTTCCTGAATCGTTTTAGAAATTTTCTTCCCATTCGTACGAAGGTCATGCTTGTTACTTCACTAATCTTTCCTCTCATAGATTGTGCTGATGTCTGTTTTCCTGATTTGAATGAGGACCTTCTTAATAAGCTTGACCGCCTCATTAATAACGCCATCCGTTTTGTTTTCTGCCTCCGTAAGTACGATCATATTTCTTTCTACCGGTCACAGCTTAAATGGCTTCCAATACGTCAGCGTAGGCAGCAAAGGTTGCTCTGCACGCTTTACTCCATCCTCAATAATCCCCATTCTCCAGAGTACCTGAAATGTAAGTTTCAATATCTCCGCGACTCTCATGATCTTCAACTCCGTTCCGCCAATTCTCTTTCGCTTTCTATCCCCCTCTTCCGCTCTGGCTACATGTCCGATTCTTTCGCTCTGCAAGCTTCGCGCCTATGGAATGATCTCCCTGAACCAATCAGAAGATCTCCGAACAAATTTTCCTTTAAAAAAAAAGTGCATGATTTTCTCCTGAATGAATTATGCTCATAGTGTGAAAAGTAATGTCATCGTGTTTTACTTCTTTTGGTTATATAATATTATATAGTATATTATTGTATGTATTTATATATGTAGGTATGTATATAATCTATATTTTTGTAATTATACTGTATGTATATGTAGATATTTATATATATTATATATTTATATATATTCTGTACCGCATTCGCGAATATCATTTTTCCCAAAGGTTGACTGGTAGAGAATGCTACTAGCATTAAGTCTGCCTCTTGTACCATTCTGTATTGTACAATAAAGATAGTTAAATAAATAAATAAATACATAACACAAATATGTTACCGGCCGCTCCCAAAACGACCACGAATGGCTTGTCACGCACGTTAATGCAATGTAAATAATTGACATGCATTTTGATCGTCTAGCTAGCTAGGGGGTCGTCCATTAATCACGTAAGCCTCGAAAGGGGGCCCCCCCCTTTCGAGGTGAAAATAGTGAAAATATCACGAAGTATCACAAGGGGGACGGGGGGGTGTAGTGAGATATCACGTGTATTAATTTTTTCCATTGAACGCGTGACTTTTAACCGAAAACTGCGTGTGATTGTGGACTCACCGTTACCAAGACGATGTCCCCGCCCACCGCGACATATTCGTAGTGAAAATTTTTGAAATTCTTTTGTATCAAAAAATACACGTGATTTATAGGGGGGGGGGTTAACGTAAAACCTCACCATGCATCACCAGGGGGGAGGGGGGGTCAAAAATTGGCCAAAAAAACATCACGTGATTAATGGACGCCCCCTAGCTAGATGAACCAGAGTTAAAGTGAGAACTATATTAGGCAGGCATACGTGGATCAAATACCTACATTGATCTCGGCATGGCCAATAATGTGCAGTGTGCGACAGAACAAGACATCCTTTTCGTTGCATCGCGTAACATGGCACCGCGTCGTGTTTCATGCATGGCGTGGATAATTTTAATGTAGCTCTAACTAAACAATAGCCCTTAAGTAAAATCAAGTAAAATGTATGGGTTTAAAATGTGACGATCCGCGTACGTCCTTATGTACCTACATATACCATGTACATACGCCCACGAAGCCAAATGTAGTTCCCGCTTACACGTTAGTAGACCTTGAAACTTTAATAAAGTGTGAAAATGAAATATTCTTTATTCAAATAAGCTCACAACAATAAAAATCATTCTTAAATCGTCAATTCTTTTACCCTTCCACCCATTATGACGTCATTTAACTGACAACAACAGTGTAGAGTTAATATTATTATTCTTGACAAATCATTCAGTCCAAATCATACAAAGCTTGTCCTGTTATTGAATTATTATTAATAATTATTAAATAACAGATAAAATACTAACATAAGATAAAAGTATGCTATGAATGAACATGTATCCATGATTCAGGACTCAGGAACAAAATATACTCATTTTAACACGTTTTTTTATCAGCAACACATTAACATATTTTTACTTACCTCTACCATGAACGGAGACGTTGCGCTTGCGAAACGTTCCTTCAGTCGATCGATTCAATAAGAATACTGTTACTGGTATCACATTAAAAACCACTTTTGTTATCTGTGCTGTGTTGCGTTTTGTTTGTTTGTTTGTTATTTTTTCCTCAGTCTGTTTCTGTAAGCTTGACGTGAAGGAGTATTATTGTGACATTTTCATTATTGAAAATAAACGGAATTATTTCGTCGATGCGGCGGCGTTTATCTCGTTAATGATTTATCGGTGAGTGAGTTTATTTGCAACAAATATAGATTAAATATTATCGCACATGGTCAATGTAGGAACTTAGTTTGGAATATAGGCAGCGTTGCCGTTTTGTGTGTAATTACACATTTTGTGTGTAATCAAGGCCTCTCGTGTGTAACCCGTGTGTAATAGAAATATGTGTGTAATTGTGTACTATTACAGTATTGGTCGTAATTTACAAAATATACCTATACAATTTGTTTTGATTGCGATGTCGGAGCTTTTAAAGACAGATAATATCAATTTTATCGACAAAACTCCCCACATGTTGGGGTCTATCCCCTCTCCTGTTGGAATGACCGGCATTTTAAATTAAACTATTTTAGATGGCCCTGCCGAAAAATATCAGTTTCTCCGGATTTAAACGTCCTACAGTTATAAAAAAATACTTTTCGAAAGCTAATAATAACACTTATTAGGTAAAAAAAATTAAGTATGTAAACTTTCTACTTTAATAGGTCATAAAAAAATACTAAAATAAATTTTAATCCGAAATTAGTGTGTTTTTTTTAGTTTTTCTCACAGATCTCAAAAACTAAGACATTGATGCGCAATTTTTTGCATTTTTATAATACACAGGAATATACCCTACAAAACGACATCAAAGTTATTGTTCTGAGTTGCATATTTCGATAGTTGTTTGAATATGACCCTTACAAGCTCTAAATGTTAATTTGCGAAAATTGACAAAATAAAAAAATCATAAGTACCTGCTTTTATGGTTCAATGTCATTTTTTTTTTAAATAAAATTATCAACTTAATTCAAAAACGGATAAAAAATATTCAAATATGCAACTCATAGCAATGATTTGGATGTGGTTTTGTAGATAATATTCCTGTGTTGTATAAAAATGCAAAAAAAATGCACATTAATGTCCTAGTTTTTGATATATGTGAGTAAAACGCACCTTTTGTTTGTCACTTTTTACCCGCGACGAACGAAACGGAGGCGGTATATGCGTTTGGGGTTAGAGGTTGTTTGTTTGTTTGTATGTTTGTCTGTTACCATTTTACTCGGAAACTACAGGGCCGATTTCGATGCGGTTTTTTGCATTCAAAAGGTTTCATTTCAGTGCAGGTTTTTAGACCGGTTTCATAGTAGTAGACCACCAGGGGGTGCTGCAGCAGCCAGATAAGTCACACTTGAAAAATTCTCTAAAACTAGGTACTCAACTGATTTCGATGCGGTTTTCTGTAATGGGTTTGTAGGTTATCGGCTATGGTTCTCAGATAGGTGTTATGGTATTTAGCCGCTAGAGGGCGCTGCAGTTATCATTTTCCCATTTATCTTCAGAGCGATTTGACCGATTTAGATAGGTTTGTAGTGTGTGGACGATGGTTCTGTTGAGGAAGGTTTCTAACCTACATGCTCTGCTCTATGGTACATTTGGAATTCAAGTGAGTTTGATTATGTCAATCTGCCTGCACATCTGTAGTTTGACGTACTCCATAGAGTAAGATAAAAAAAACGTACTCGTTGTAAAGCCGTGGTATCGAAAGGTTGTCTTAGTTAGAGTTATACAGGGTCATTTTTGGACCCCTTTTCAAACTTTGTCAGGTCATTCTATAACAGCAGTACAATCAATTTATGAAGTAAAACAAAAATATTTTTTTTACATTTTTACCCCAAACTTTTCCCTACACAAATTGAAATTGTTGTCACCGTTTGCGCGTCGCACGGTCGACCCGCGCGAGCCCCCCTCCCGCCACTCGCCTTCCCCCGCTCGCGTTCCGTTCGTGACGGTGAGCGTGCGCGCCTAGATTTTTAGGATATCAAAAGTGGTTGAAAACTGTAAATTTAAAAAGAAATAATTTATAATTATCTCACCTAATTTTTTTGAACTATTATTTAACTTGAACTATTATTTGATTTTGTAAAGGGGTCGCAAAATTACCCTGTATAGAGTTATATATATATATATATACTTCTTGTCAGCTAAAAAAGTCTGGAACGGGTGGTAGGAAAATATAGACGATTCAAAAGTACTTAATAATTAAGTTTATTTGAATAAAGCTTATTTGACTTTGACTTATTAGGAAAGCTATCTGTTGAAGTGTGAAATTGTAGTATAAAGTGAGAAAATGCTCAATAAACGTGTATACAAAAAGTCTCCTGGTCTCATTGCCACAACCCTACAGGTATTTTCTTGGTGTTATGGTGTTGAGCCGCTAGGGCGTGCTGTAGTTATTAATTTCCCATTTATCTCCAGAGTAATTTGACCGATTTAGAAGCGGTTTTCTGTTGGTGTGTGGGGGCAGGTAATGGCAGCCCCAACGGCATTTTTGACGTTTGAATAAATTATGTATTGTCACTTATTTTACTCTTTTTAAATAAATAAAAATTAATAAACAAAAACCTCTAGCACCCCCCCCCCCCCCCCATGAAATTACATCTAGATACGCCCATGTGTGTAATTGTGTGTAATCAAGGAGTCATGTGTGTGGGATTTGATGGAGAGGTAGTGGCAACACTGAATATAGGCTATAGCACAAATTTAAATTAAGTCCTGAGGTAGGCGGCACTTATGTATTTTTAAATAAATTTTATTTATGAAATACGAGGAAAATTGAGTAGGTAGGTAAGTAGGTAGTTTATCTATAAGACTATAAATAAACATTGATATTTATATCCTGTATTTTATTATATATGTAGGTATCTACCTACTAACAGTACTAACTAATTATATGCTGGGCAACGGCTATTATAATCGCTCTTTTGGTTCAAATTAACGGTCAAACAAACCACAGGATTCTTTTTAACAAAATATATTACTTACGCCTTTGGTCAAGCAAAGCAACACGTTTGTTATTATCATAGTAGAATCTTTTCAGTTACCTACTTACCTAGGCTTGCCATACGTCCGGATTTAGTCCGGATTGTCCGGATTTGACAACCATGTCCGGACTTCCGTCCGGGCTTGTTATGACGTCCGGATTTTAATATTTATCATCGCGCGCGCTATGGTAACTGCACGGCTAGCACAACTTATGAGGTGACATAGACAGCGACTCGACAAGTTTTGTCGTATCTAAAGAATAATCACTGAAAAGTTTAAGCAAAATATCTTCCTATTGTATGTTTCGACATTAGTTAAAAAGGAATAGGCCATTTTCCGGTGATAATCACTTATTAATTGATATAAGTAGTAAGTCGCGTTTATGAAGCTGAAAATGGAGAAGGAGCAAGTAATATGTAGTCATATTAATAACTTTGATTATTATTAATAAGTATTAAGTGCATAAGCTTGAACATTAATTTAATTAAATACTTAATTATTAAAAATTCACATTTTTTATTTTCCTTATAATTTGCTGACCCGCCCGTTTGTTCCATTGATTTTGATTGTAAGTATTTTGATTACAAACATCCACAAACATTCAAAATGTCATTCATTTACCTACCAGTTAGGTAGGTATCAGTCTTACTCTACAGTAGTAACTGTACAGACTAAAACTACTGTAGATTCGCTCGCTCTCTCGTGTTTTAATGATTTCAACGTACATTTAGAAGATAGACCCAAAAAATTTTTAGCGTTATCCGTCTGGACTTTCCTTTCAAATATTATGGCAAGCCTATACTTACCACAATGTATACCTAAAAACCCAAGTATTACATTACATAAAAAGTTTAAAGTGCTAACTTAGGGTTGTCAACTTTTTTTGCATCATATATAGTATTTTCAAGATTTTTAGTGTAAAAATATAGTAGATGGCGAAAAAGTCCAAAAAAAATTAGTAGTTTGCCGTTTTGTATGGAGGATTTTAAAGAATTTGCAAATTCAAATTCTTTAAAGTCCTCCATAGAAAACTATTACAGAAAACTATATTATGAAAAAAATCATTTTCAGTTCTAACACTTTCATAATTTATTTAACAACAATAAACCACCATAAACACAAGTGTTTAATCACAAAAGTTATTATGCATTACTTATGTGCATAATAAGTACTTTTATGTATTCTGTGATATAATAAGTAATAATTTTTTTGTCGCATTTGTTTAATTTTTTCACTTGAAAAAATATAGTAGTTTTGCCTACTACCTATATATTTTTTCAAAAAATATAGTACCTACCTAGGCGAGCCCTCAATATAGTAGGATAGTTGGCAACCTTAGGCTAAGTATCCACATCTTCCAATTCAATAGGTATCCGATTTTGAAATTGTTGTATAATATTGAACTCTAAAGAGGATGTCTTGTAGCCGGGTACGTATCTGAATGTCTAAAGTTAAAATGTCTAAACTTAAAATGGCAAAGTTCAAAATGTCAAAAATCAAAATTCAAATGGTTTAAAATGTCTAAAATCATTATGTATAAATTCAAATAGCAAAATTCAAAGTATCAAACGTATCAAATACTTGACGAGTTAAAATATCAGTGGTCATTAAGTCTAAGTTCACAATGATTTATTTGAATTGGTTTGGATCTTAGAACGAATCGCCTTCTTTGAGGTCAATTGAGTCTGTGGAGGTGTCTTTGGGCTTCGCCTGAAATGCTTTATTGCAACTTTACTTCCCGGAAATGAGTCTAAACTAGTCTACTGGGACTTAAAAACCGTAGACCGTAGGTCACGACATAGGTGCGAGGAGCGTAGCCGCGGCAGCGGCCGGCGAAGCGCCAGAAAAATCTAATCTATTTCAAACTCAATTGGTAGATTTTGTTCGCCTGCTACTGAATCAGTGACTGGCACCGGCTACCGAATCAGGGAGCGGCGCGGCTATGGTGATGTGCGGCGGAGGCACAGAGGTTAACACGCAATTATTTAACCTAATTAATTGAGTACCTAAATGAAAGAAAGGCAAAAGTAAACTCTATACGTTATTATAGGTATTTGGACTATTAGACATTTTAAGTTTTGATCATTTAAACTTAGACATTTTTATTTAGGACTATCTGACCGTTTGACATTTTCGTTTTTCACATTTTGAACTTTCGACATTTTAATCGTTAGACATTCAAATTTTTGATATTTTGAACTTTGCCATTTTTAAGCATAGACATTCTAACTTTAGACATTCTGATACGTACCCCTTGTCGCCTGTTGTACTGGGGCCAAGTCAAGTCTGCTAATGTTATTGCCAAAATCGTGTTTCAATGGTGTTTGAATGATAATGCTTTTTGACATAGTTCTTATTTCTAAAACCCAAAACCGAAACACATTGTGTTTCTTAAACCCTAATCGGAAACACATTGTGTCTCGATTTTGGGTTTCAGAAAAGAGTCAAAAAGCATTACCATTCAAACACCATTGAAACACAATTTTGACGTAAACACGTCAGAGATCCTAAATCCGAAGGTGTGGTGGATGGATATCCCCTACTGCTGTGATGTGAACACAGGCCATACTACAATAGTGGATGTGTATTACCACCAGGCGCCTATTTCATAGACATTACAGTTTTATAATTTCTGGACCTGAGAGGCATCTAGCTATAAGTGTCATAAGCACAATTTTACAGTAGAGACGATTTTGTGATAAAATTAATGGTGTATGGACCAAAGGTGTTAATCTTTGGTTTATTGTTATTCAAGGATATTTATAACATATTTTTTATTGACATCATAAAAAAACTATTCTACCTACCTAGATTAAACATTTGTACACTTTGAGATCAACTTTTTGGTTTTTCTTGTTTAAATTTGAAGTAAGTAATAAAAAAATCTCTGTTAATGCTATGTTATGCTTCGGAAGGTTATTACAATTTACAACCATTAGAAGATACCTACATAATTCTATAAAACATTTAAGAAAGTAGAATCAGTTGTTTTTAAAAATTAAAAAATTACGCCAATTTTTTGTCTAGAATGATGGACAACATCACATACATTGCTCCAATTCCAAAGTAAGTAGCTATATATAGCACTTGTGTTATGGAAATCAGAAACAACGGTGGTATGACAAACACCCGTACTTGAGACAATATTGAAAAGTTCATTTTCTACATTGACCCAGCCGGGGATCGAACCCGGGACCTCAAGAGATGGTGATGCCTTGAAAACCGGCGTGCAAACCACTCGACCACGGAGGTCGTCACATGTGTCGTGTTTATTACATTGGTCATTGTATAAAATTCAGTCTTCTGTTCTGACTGACATTTTGAACTTGTCGTTTTATGCCTGAATAGATGACGGCAAATCATATACCTACATTGGCTTAAGAAGCAGAAAACGCTAAATATGGACTTACAGTGTTACGCCTCTCAGGTCCAGATTTACTATGGTGATTCACGTAGGTTTCTACCTAGTTACCTGCATTGCGGTTTCTATGAGTAGTTTATTTTCTAGTTTCAAATTGGCGACGCAATGAATACCAACATCCAAATCCGTTGAGCCATTTAGAAGTAACTAGCGGCCGCCCGCGACTTCGTCTGCGTGGAAAGTTTTTTGTTATCCTTCGGGAACAGTACTTTTTTCGGGATGAACGGTACTCTATGTCCTTCTCCGTACCTCTGACAACGTGTATGTAAAATTTCATGATGATCGGTTCAGTAGTTAAGACGTGAATGCGTAACAAACAAACAAACAAATAAACAAACAAACGGACTTTCGCATTTATAATATCAGTAAGGATAAGGATGGTGGAATAAAGAAACTCAATACCCACAAACATGAACCCTGAACACATATACAATACACTCCTTTTTGGGCAGTCGTGTAAAAAAGGCTGACAAAGTTCGTTTTCGTATAGAACTGTGATGCCCGTCACATACCTTAAACGCAGCAAACATATTACAAGGAGGTAAATAAATGGAATACCTACTCGTCATCGGCACTTCATCGGCGGGACTCGAACCCGCAACTCTTCCCTTTGAAAACCGGTCCAATGCTCTTCCAATTTATTGAAGAAAGAACCTACTACCTACTTACAGAACTGTTTTGTTTTGTCTCTTCGTACTTATATATTTACGTAAGTAAGTAGACTTATGTCTATTTCGAAATTATTTCAAGAAGAAATCATAGTCAAGTGTTTACGATAAAAATATCTTGTTTAAGTGTACCGACTTAAAATACCTAGTTGATTGAAAAAAAACATGTCAATGAAAGAAAGATTGGAGTGGTTATTGACCTGGGTTCTACTGATTTAGTTCACATGACAGATACGTTAGCAATTGAAACAAAAACTAGCCCCGCTACGCGACCGTATCCTGCTGGCCACCTTCTAGTCCAAGCCAACCGTTAATGGCCACAAAAACGGCCACAGGAAAAATCCCAGATGGTTGTGATTCTTGCACGATTGGAATGGTTTAGCCATTGGCGTGGCCGACTTTTTGTAAGACTGGTAGGATCTAAAATTATAGGATAAGTCCGCCTATCCATAGCGAAGATTTGAAAATGGGACTTTGTCTATTAGCCCTGACTCAAATGTTGGGAATGACATTAAGCTAACGCAGGGGTGTCAGACTATTTTTTCTAAAGGGCCTTTTTAAGATTTGGAGTGTGTTAGCGTGCCAGACTCAAAATTAAAAACTCAAGCACATACTAAATTAAAATCTTTATTTATTTAGTTTAACAAAGTTTTCTTACAAAGGTAATAAAAAGGAGTTATCTTAAGCTTGAGGATGCAGATACTTAAGGTTTCTTATTTTATTATCTTACAATGATCTTATTATCTCACAATACGTAGTGGTATCGAAGGCCGCCTAAAATCCTCACTAGATAGAATCTGGTCGCGGGCCGTATTGAGATGGCTTGCGGACCAGATGCGGCCCGCGGGCGGTATCTTTGAGACCCCTGTCTTAGCTCCTGTCAATCACATTGTTATTCTATTCTACTACCTACCTAGCGTTAATTTTGGTAGAATGACCATTTGAATCCTTAGGCCTGCTAGCCAGCTTAGCATGACCGATTTATATCGCGTGATATAGCGTTTTATCACGTTTAACTGTCAAAAAGACAAAGGAGTTTGACAGTTGAGTGTCGATAAAATGCTATATCACGCGATATAAATCGGTCATGCTAGGCAGGAGGTATAATTTTCGGTTTCGTCGGCTTTTACGCCTCTATATTGCATTACAAATGTCTAGGTATCGGCACTGTGCAGCCCCCCTACTCAAATGGTCAACATTTTGTCTTTGAACGCCACCATTTAAAATAAGCAGTTAACTATAAAATTACGTTCCTTTTTTTTCCTGTGTACCCTTGGTTGTTCCCTTGAAGGCACACTCCGAAATAAGTGCCGAAAGCTTGTCAATTCCATACAATACTTACATTAATTTACGATTTGCAATTAGCGACATGTGATTTAATTGTCTATTGATCAGCGTCAAGGGCGAATCTAATATTTTTTTCTGGGAAGGGCAAAAAGCCTAATATAATATAGGTGTACGAGTTGTTGATCGTACATACATATTCTTCGCTATTTAACTTCGATCATCTATACCTGATCGCAGCTATTTAAGCATAATTTTTCACATCACTTGCGCCGCGTTACGTGAGCGCGTGCAATTTGTAAAATAATAAAATTTTATAATGCAACTAGCGACCGCCCGCGGTTTCACCCGCGTGGTTCTCGTTCCCGTGGGAATCTCAGGATAAAAAGTATCCTATGTTTTAATTTAGGCTATCTACTATCTGTTTTCCGAATTTTAACCAAATCCGTGCAGTAGTTTTTGCGTGATTGAGGGTCAAACATTCAGACCCACAAACTTTCACATTTATAATATTATTAGGATAAATTAAAACGGGGTGATGGATGAACGGAAAACGGAGCAAAGAGGATGAGAAAAATATGGATTGTAGTACCTACAGTCAAGAGCACCCAGTGAATTTATCCAAGTTCTGAGATGCGGGATTTATCGGAAAAGCAAATCAATTGCACGGCCAGAACTTAGGTCGCTTTGCAGTTGGCTACATTTTTTAACCTCTAGGGGGGGCGGCTGCGACCCCCGCACACCTTGGCGACGCCCTTGGGTAGGACTAATTTCAAGTCTGCCTGGCTAGCTACCATCATCCTAAGAGCCCTCGCAGACTACAGACTTTCTATCGGCCGATAGTTTGATCGGGTTGGGTTGCTAGCGCGCACACTGGCCCGACTAAACAGTCGGGTTGGTGATGAGTGCGCAGACTAGCCAACTGTCGGCCGACTTCCTTACATTTATTTCAAAAAAAAAAATATCTGGGGCGATGGAGACATACTAATAGAGTAAGAATTTACAATAAAAGTGTGTCTGTTTGTCTGTTTGTTTGTCTGTTTGAACACGCTAATCTCCGGAAATACTAAACGGATTCGAATGAAAATTTTTTTGTTATATAGCTGTTAAGCCTGGGCGTAACTTAGGGTATAACTGATTTTTGGAAGTGGAACATCTGATGCAGAACCATAATGGTCCAACTTAACTATAAGGAATATAAAAATGACACCTTTGCAAAAGTTGTTCAACCTGATGAGCATTTTTTGTTGAGGTATAAAAATCAAAGATCTGGAACACCTGATGCAGAGCCATAATGGTCCAGCTAAACTATACAAAATATAAAAATGACATTTTTGCAAAAGTTGTTGAGCCTGATGAGCATTTTTTGTTTAGGTATAAAAATCGAAGATCTGGAACACCTGATGCAGAGCCATAAATAACACTGTTACAAGTATTTTCTTATGTAACTACATTAGTTCATTTATATGCATACGCCGAAGTCATAAAGTCCACGCGTACGAAGTCGCGGGCATCAGCTATATTAAATAAAAAAGTTAAAAAAATATTCATTTTTAAGATTATAACACTGCTACAAGTATTTTCTTATGTTTCGAATGATTTGCTAGTGTAGTTTGTAACCGAGTTTTGAAGAGAACTGTCGCACAATGAAAATTAATTTACTTTTGTCTAGAATGGTTATTACTGCTCTCATAATATGGAGAAGAGAATATTGGGTAATCCAATCTTCAATATATGTTATAGCAATTAGGATTATTTATGTATGTATTGTTATGTAGGTTTATATTTTTATTTTAGCTAGATCCTTATTTATGATTAACGGATATTTAGTTATCCATTTTTTTTGCCGCCACGGTTTCTTTCTTTAACACCCTTTCCGGTCGACTGTTAGAGAATGCCTTAAGGCATTAAGTCCGCCAATTGAATTTTCTTATGCAATAAAGTTTAAATAAATAAATAAGTTTAAATAAATGGAAAATTTTACACGATACATTCCAAATTACTCGATCTTCCGAAAAAAATTCATCCAAGTCAGTTCAGCTTTCTGAAGCTGAATATTTGATTTTACATACATAACTAACAAAACATACCTACCTACCTAGCATATGGATGCTAGACAACAGATTTTTTACTAGGTAGGTAATTAAAA
Source organism: Agriphila tristella (assembly GCA_928269145.1). Taxonomy (NCBI): domain Eukaryota; kingdom Metazoa; phylum Arthropoda; class Insecta; order Lepidoptera; family Crambidae; genus Agriphila; species Agriphila tristella. The sequence continues at coordinate 2,520,857 of OV743447.1, read as the reverse complement.
GGGAATGAAATGAATTAATACTTTAGCATTCATACCAAAAAATCGATCGACCGATCAATTAGCGATGCCATTATTAATAAACCCTCGACTGTCCGGCGCCAAAACTCGGAGCGAAATGAACTATCGGCCGAGCCGGCCGACTAAACGATCGTCGTGTGTGCGCGCGTGGATATGAGCCAATACTGATTAACCAGGCGGCCGATAGTTGGCCGACAGTTTAGTCGTGAAGCCCATCTCGGCCGACACCGAATCGTTCTAGTGTGCGCACCTGCATACACCTTCATACTGATTGAGAGCCCGACTAAACTGTCGGCCGATAGAAAGTCTGTAGTCTGCGGGCACGCTAAGTCTGACGCCATAACAACAATAATTAAAAAAATAAGATAGCCAGTTCCTCAGTGATGAGGATTCCGGGTGTAGTGCGCTTCCACCTTCGCCTTATCGTCACTTAACATCAGTTGAGATGGAGGCCAAGCTTTATCACGTTGCGCATAAATAAAATACCTTGTTTGTACTGATGTGATACAGTACTGTTCATAAATTAACACAGGCGCCATACATTCCTGCATATTGGATACGCATCAATCGACTGGTTAATTGTTTAATCAAATTGCTGTCACCGTTACACTGTGACCACATTAGCACACTACTTGTTTGTCTAATTTGTGGTTCCGTTCTTGGTTTTCTAGGACGGAGAAAAAGTTGTGTTTTACGAGTTCTACCGCCGCCGAATACTCAAAGGTTTACATACATACATACATACACTCACGCCTATTTCTCATGGGGGTAGGCAGAGACTATGGATCGCCACCTGCTACGATCCCTGCACACTTCTTTCGCTTCATTCACATCCATCAATCTTTTCATACATGCCCTGCGGTTTTTGTCACTGCGTACACCAGCCTTTTTTATAATAACCCCTATTTGGTCCGCGTAGGTTTTTCTGGGACGCACCTGTGCAATCGTTCCTTCCACATTCGCACAATATATCTCTTTCGTGATTCGCCTTTCATTCATCCTCTTTAAGTGACCAAACCACCGGCACAGAATATATACTCTAACGCGAAAAGAAACGACACTCGCGCATGTATGCTCGTAAAATCGCTCGCGGCTATGTGTGCGTGTCTGGAGGCGCGCGGGGGCTGCGCGCGGCGCGCGGGGAGTGCAGCCGCTAGTCGCCGACTTACTCGGGCAAGGGTTCTTTCTACTTTCGCTCGCCGCTCGCTTGTCCCACCGCAATCCGTATTGTACCGCATTTCGCACGGACTGACTACGCGTTTAATTTACATTATTTAATTGTTAGATAATTAATCATGCCCGGCGGCGGGCGTTATTATTGTGTTTATGGCTGTGACAACAACCAAAAACAAAATCCTGATAAAAGTTTCTTCGTATTGCCCAGTGATCCAGAAAAGTAAGTACCTATTAGAGTAAGGCCCTTCTTACATGGCGCTACTCAAATTAAACTACACAGGTTGGTCAAAAGTTCTGTTACTGAGTTTCTTTATCGATTACTGGCCATTAAAACAAATGAAAAGAAAAAATAAAAATGACATATTATTGACAGTTTTATAAGCTATAATTCCATACCACACGTATATCATATTTTGTTTATTTCACCATAGAATGGGGGTTGAAGGAGAATCGTGTCGCTGTAATTGCTCTGCACAAATGTGGGCAGCCACCGAATATGATTTTCAAGTTGCTACAAAAGTTGAAAATCAACAAGCAATTTATTTATCGCACTATCCATAGGTACAGTAATACCTTGACCGTCGATGACCGAAAAAGATCAGGAAGACCACGCACCGTTCGGACACCAGCTGTGATCAAGGCAGTGAAGGCGAGAATCACGAGAAATCCCGTCCGGAAGCAAAAGTTATTGGCAATACAGATGACTGTGAAGAGAAGTTCCCTTAAAAAATTATCAATGATGACCTTGGGCTTCACGCTTACCGTAGACGAAAGGGCCATCTGCTAAACGCACGATTGAAGGCTATGAGGTTAGCACGAAGTCGCGCTCTACTAAAGCAGTACGCACAAAACGGCCATCGAAAAATCTTGTTTACTGATGAAAAAATCTTCACAGTCGAAGAAAATTTTAACCGTCAAAATGATAGAGTATACGCTAATAATAGTAAAGAAGCCAGCAAGATTGCTCCGAGGGTCCAACGAGGTCACCACCCCTCATCAGTGATGATTTGGCTGAGGGTGTCCTATTCAGGGCTAAGTAAGGTTCATTTCTGTGAAAAAGGTGTGAAAACTGGCGCTAGAGTCTATCAAGATACCGTTCTGGAACCTGTTGTCAAACCCTTAAGCCACACTTTATTTCAAAACCAGCCATGAGTCTTCCAGCAGGACTCTGCCCCTGCGCACAAAGCAAAATCTGCACAAGCATGGTTTCGGGCTAACAAAATTGATTTTATCGCGCAGGAAGAATGGCCATCCTCCAGCCCAGACTTAAATCCTCTGGATTATGCCATATGGCAACTTATTGAGGAGAAAGCATGTGCTAAGCCCCACATGAATCGCGACTCTCTTAAGCGCGCTATTCTCAAGGCAGTCGCAGAATTGGATATGGTGGTAGTTCGTGCTGCCATCGATGACTGGCCTCGTCGTCTAAAGGCGTGTATTCATGCCAGAGGCGGTCATTTCGAATAATTTTAATACATGATAATCTTAAATATTTGTGCTTTCATTTGGTATATAATTCATTGTAGCATTATTTGTAAATTTAGTATTATTCATGTTTTCCATAGTTACAGAACTTAGTAACCAACTAGGTAGTTACAAACTCAAATAACCAATAAGTTTCTAAAACGTCACAGCACTAGTATTCCAATGGCGCTCCGTACACGACGCTACCAATCACAAACTGGTTCGTAGCGCGTTAGTAACTAATCACTGGCGACCGGCCATGCTAGTCGCGCGCGACTGATTACTAATTGAAACTGGAAACTCTGCTGCGGTTCAGTGAAAATTAATGACCAATTAGTAAATATACAATTTGTCCAAGAAGTGGAAAAGCATCCGTGTTTGTCTAAAGGCTCAATTACATTACACAATTTTAAGCACGCGATTTCAAGACTAAGCATGGTGTAAACGGACTAAGACAGTAAGAATCTTAAAATCGTGCGGCCTAGCCCGCTCGGTAATAAGATTCTTAAAATTGTGTCGTCTAAATGCACGCACGATTTCAAGACAGTCTAACTGTACCTACGACGGCACGTCAGACGTAACAGTTGTACTACAAAAACCAACTTTATACCTAAGGCATAAAGGCGTTCTCAAGGTCAACGTGTAGAGGTAATGTGACAGACAGAGACAGACTCTGTCTGACTCGCGACAGATAGACGATACTGCCACAGTACAAGATAAGTTCAAAAAGGAATGTTGGTTTTTTAACACGTTTTCATATTAACGTTTTCTTGTTTATTTATTTATTTATACTATTAATATTTATAAGTAGGTTCGTTTATTTGTTTGTCCGTAATTTTAGAAAAGAGTATTTTATACTAGCTAAGTACCTACCTACCTAGCTTCCCGATGAGCTAGAGACTTGAAACTTATAGGTAGGTAGGTTGTTTTTAACACGCTTTTATTAGGTTGCTTTCTCGTTTGCTTGTGTGTTTGTTTGTTTGTTTCTCCACAAAGTTTGCGAACAATTTAAACTAGCTGTAGGATGAGCTAGAGACTTGAAACTTTGAACATAGGTCAGAAATGGAAGGCAATGCAATATTATGGTATCATTGAGCTGATCTGATGATGGAGCCGGAAGAAGGCCACAGGAACTCTATAATGGAACCATACAACCCCATCGTGCTTGGGCTCGTTAGAATCGTCTTGATGAGTACTTTAAAATTTTAAATTTAATTAATTATTTTGTTCATTATATTTTTACAATTTTAGTTATACCAAAAGAAAATCAATTTTATAATTCTAATGTTAATTAATTTTTTAATGCGTAATTTATAATTTTATATTTGATTTTAATGATATTTTTAATGTGTGATGTGTGATAATTTAATCAATTTTGTGATGATGATGATGATATGGACCTAGTCTGAAATAAATGTATTTTTTTTTTTTTTTTTTTTTTTTAAAGGGAGATGAGGTCCAGGCTCTGATGATTTAGCTGGAAGGCCATGCCATAGGAACTTAATATTAAAATCGTGCAACCCCATTGAATTTGGGCTCCTTTGAATCGTCTTGACGAGTGCTTTGTTGGGAAATAGTGTCCAGGGTCTGATGATGGAGCCGGAAGAAGGACACTGGAACTCTTTAATAAAACCACGCTACCCCATTGAGTTTGGGCACGTTTGAATCGTCTTGACGAGTACTTTGTTGGGAAATAGTGTAACGTATAATAACGCGATATCTAGGTAGGTCGATACGTGCGCGACCGACAACAACGACGATGTGCACCTTCTGAGCCGGACGCCGTGGGCGAGCGTGGCGCGGGGTGGGTCACGCCGAGAGGCGGGCGGGTCACGCCGAGGGGCGGGCGGGTGCCGCTGCCGCGGCCCGGGCGCGAGCCGTTGCGTTCGCGTTAGGGATGTTCGATCCGGGTACCTTGTATCGATATTCTGGATCGCAATGGATCGTAATCCATTGTATCGATCCACGGATCGATCCATTAAAATTGATACGATTTTTTGGATCGATCCAGTATCGAATCAAATATTTTAGAAAAGTCGAATTTTTAATCACACTTTATTATAAACGTGAAATTAAGTACCTAATGTACTTATTAATCCTACTAATTTTATAAATGTGAAAGTTTGTGGGTTTGGATGTTTGTTCCTCAATCACGCAATAACTACTGAACAGATTTCGTTGAAATTTGGCAAACTGATAGAAGATAACCTAGATTAAAATATAAAATACTTTTTATCTCGATATTTCAACGGGAACGGGAACCACGCGGGTGAAACTGCGGGCGGCAGTTTCACCCGCTAGTTGCTGTTTAGTAAATTAATAAAATATTTTTAATTTTGCCGATATTTAAATTTTAAGGGTGTACCGAGCGTCCACTAGCGCCGCCAATCAAGAAAAAAATCATTACAACGAAATAACTATGTTTAACAAAATTCTGAAACATATAAAAACTAGTATTCGTTATAAACTATTTTTGTATGCGTAAAATTCTAAGTTTAAATGCGTTCGTGTGGTTAAAATCTGGATTAACGCCTAAAGTGGCCACTTTAGGCGTTAATCCAGGTTTTAACTACACAAACACATTTAAACCAGGAAAAAAACGCATACAAAAATAGTTTATAACTATTACTAGTTTTTATATGTTTCAGAATTTTGTTAAACATAGTTATTTCGTTGTAATAATTTTTTCTTGATTGGCGGCGCTAGTGGACGCTCGGTGCACCCTTAAAGTACGCAAAAACAAAATTAAAAGTTGCTGGTTGTCTAAGTGAACAAAACGATTTAACGAAGTAAAATTGTTCTCAAACTAAACAAAAAGCAATATAATAGTTATGACGAATTTGTATGGTACATTGAAATTATGATATGGCAATAGCAACAATGGGGTGTGGTGTGATACTGAGGAACTAATGGCGCACAAGCGAGAGTCCCAAAATAATTTGATTGGTTGTTTCAAATGTCTAACTAATGTCATTTCTGACATATTTTAACCAATCAAAACCATTGATAGCGGCCCGGTCGCCGCTTGCGCCATCTGTGATTAGCTTTGCGTGATACACCTCATTGATAAGAGATTTTTTATATAAAAAAATGGATCTGTTCGCCCATTATACTAAAGTATTTTAAACAAAGGAAAAGTTCAAGTTCTAAGCCCAAAACCATAGTACTTACTAATATCTATTCTGTGCCCAAATATCCTCTAAGTAATTACTATGCAGGTGTCCCAAAACTTTGCCACACGGAGGGAAAGTACCTTAAATATTTAACATAGAAAATTTTACTCAAATAAGGCTTCATTTTGTTTTTAAAATTAAATGGAACTACATTCAAAGATTTAAAAAAAAATTGCATACGATTCGATACAAATTGATGCAATCCGTAATAGTTGTAATATAAATGTAACTCTTTTGATTGGTATTGTAAAATAAAAAATTTTTTTTTTGTTTTTTTGGTGGGTTTGATTCCTGGTTAAGGCAGTGGATTGGCAGTGGCAGTGGACAAACCCAGTTCCAATTATTTTTAAAACTCAAAATTAATCTTCTTTCTCTAAAACTTCCTATATTTAAGGTACTTTCCCTTCGTGTTGCAAAGTTTTGGGACACCCTGTATATAAATATAATACGATAAGTACATGATACGATTTTTTCGATCCGATCCTCTATGTATGTGTATCGATCCGCCAAAGGATCGATTGCTATTGTATCGATACAAAAATCGAGTGGATCGTAACGCATTGTATCGATCCACGCAAGTATCGGATCGGATCGAACATCCCTAGTTCGCGTTGGTGTGCGGTGCGGTGCGGTGCGGTGCGGCGTGTGTGTCCGTCGAGTTATTCACAAGAGCGACAGTCTTGTTTTGTTTGATACGATTCTTGCAATTTGCATTAAGTACCTACACATTAGAGGTTTTATCTACTTAAATAAAATGATACTAGGTAAATATACCTACTACTACTTCATACCTACCTACTAGGTAAAATATTTCTATTCGTGAGCCTTTCGAATTTTCAACCTAGTCAGATATTAATGTTATGTAGGTTTCTAATAGGTAGATAATAGTTGAAAAAAATGATTGATATTAATCAATCTCCTTACTTATATATTAATATAAGTAAGGAGATAGGTACCTAAAATTTTATTTGACACGACGACTGCAAATTGAAAATATTTATAATTAACCTCTTAACAAACAATGATTAAAGAAAAGGAATTTGGTATTAGGTAGGTGCTTAAAGAACTAAAACAGAAAATAAAACAAATACAAAAACTACAATGTAAATAACTCCAATACTACGTTGATTGAAAAAGACATTAGAGACTAACTGCCTTCTCTTTTACTACGACAGTAAGCACGGCCGAGCGTGCTAGAAATTGTGTGGTGTAAATGCGCGCATTCTTAGTCGTTTTCAAGACAGTCTTAAAATCGCTTGCTTAAAATTGTATAGTGTAATTGAGCCTTAATTACACATTAAAAGAGTATTCGCGTTGGGATGTGACCGAGAAAGCTTGGGAGTGAAATGGGATGTAGTCTGATGAAGTATAGAAGTAATAACTCCTCATCGCTCGAATCGCTAGCCATTTCAATAATATCCCGAAACAACACACATACCGCGTTACGTGTAGGTTTCAAATAAATTTGGTAGTGCCGTGTACGAATCTTTGTCACAAACTAGTTTGTAACTGTAATTATTAACTGGTTTCGTCAGGTTCCAGTAGCGCCGTGTAAGAAGGGGCTAAGCGATAAATTAATATCTTATTTTAAAATAACAAAAATATGTCAAAGTTGCCATAGTTGTTGGGACCTACTATTGCAACTTTACCATATTTTGAATTTTAATAAAATAAATATTTATCGACTATTTTATAAGTTAAAATATACGAAATATTAGTCATGCCCTTACCGTTCCTTAAACCTGACTTTAATTATAACAAAAAGCTTTGAAAATAAGGATTTCAGACGATTAAACCTCGTAAACTCGCAAGTAGGTAAAATTGACAATAAATAAAAAAACCGGCCAAGTACGAGCCGGACTCGCGCACAAAGGGTTCCGTACCAAAAACGGCAAAAAAAAAAAAGGACTTTTCTTCTATGGGAGCTCCCCTTAAATATTTATTTTATTCTGTTTTTAGTATTTGTTGTTTTATCGGCAACAGAAATACATCATCTGTTAAAATTTCAACTGTCCAGCTAACACGGTTCATGAGATACAGCCTGGTGACAGACAGACAGACAGCGGAGTCTTAGTAATAGGGTCCCGTTTTTTACCCTTTGGGTACGGAACCCTAATAAAAATGATTATAAATCTAACCTTCACGTTAAGAGATTAAAAAAATGATAATATGATAAATAACAGAAAATAAAGTATAAGGGTTGCAATTTATGATGTGTACTTACCTAATATAATTAAAAGATTACAAAAACTTTTTATAAATCAAACTTATCTTTCATTAACATGTCCTTGCACAAGTTTATTTCCTAACATACCTACTATGTAATTTCCTTTGCCACAAGTCTAAATTCCATTTCGGTATCAACCCTAGCGCTTACACGCTCTGGCTCAAGGTCGCTGGCGCTCGAACTCTCACGTACAGAGTGTGTCACGGCTGTGCCACCGGAGCATTCCTTTCTCATTTCTTGTCACTATATCATCTTTCAGACCACACCTTTTACGAATCACCTCATTGCTCACTCTATCACTCAGTTTTACTCCGCATATTTTTCTCAACGATCGCATCTCTACCGCATTTATTCTGCTTTCATTGATTTCATTCTTCTTCTGCCATACCCAAGATTCACTTCCATACATCAGTGTCGGTACCAGCACTCCGTTATGAATAGCCATTCGCGCCTTTGCAGAAGCGGTTTGGCTACTCATAACCGAGTGTATAGCACCACTCACCGAATTTCCTTTCTTCACTCGTCTTTCTATGTCTTCCTCACTTTTTCCGTCCCTTGTGAACAAACTCCCCAAGTATACAAACTCACGAACTTGTTTCACTTTTTCGCCACCTAACATAACCGTACAGTCAGTCATTTCTTTATCTCTCTCAAACACCATCACTTTCGTCTTAGTTACATTCACTTTCATCCCTTTTCTCACAAAATCATCATTCATAACAGACATCATTTCCTGCAACTCTTGCGCAGAAGACGCAAGTATAACTTGGTCGTCAGCGTAGAGGAGGCACTTGATTTGAGTCCCATTCATCACAACTCCACAGTCACGTTCTTTCAGACCTTTCATACAACTGTCCAAAAACAGATTAAAGAGCCATGGTGACGCAACACATCCCTGTCTGACACCCCTAGAGATGCCAACCCAATCAGTGTATACGCCGTCAATCCTGACGCATGCACGGGAATCCTCATAGAGAGATTTCAGTGCATGAATCAGTCTGCTCTCCAATCCGTATTCGGACAACACCTTCCTATTCGGACAACACTCAAAGGTTTCTTGGCACAAATCTTAAGGCGGTTGTGTCACAGAATACATAATAGGTTGTGTGACCGAAAGTGGCGCCCTTACAGGTTTTTATTTAATATGTTATTAATAGAAAAAGATTTTAATAATGTTTACGTGGAGTTTTTAGGGCCCATGGTCTAGTATTTTTTAGCAGGTATCACTACATGCCCTCGTAGTCTTTCGTAGAAGTAGATAGAAAATGTGTCAATAACGGCCACTTTTAGCAGTTTTGCTACAGTTTGACCATAAAGAGTTGAAATTAAATAAAATGGAACTAAAATTTTTCAGTACAAAATTTAGTAAGTAAGTAAGTAAGTAAATTATTTATTTGCAAAAATATAATAATAATAATAATAAAATATTTATTTAACACACACGATAAACATTTACAGTATACAATATTTTAGGTGCGAGGGTACATTAATAATTAATTCTACGGTGCACTAGTTCGCACTCGAGCGCGGGTATCTGAGCGCTCAGTCAGTGACAATGTTTTGTTTACAATATCGATGCGATGTGCACGCACACGCTGCGCAGTCTGTCGCAACTTCCATACAAAAAATAATTCTATGAAACAGACACGAATTTTGATGGCGACTATATTTGTCTCACTCTTCCTCATTCTTTCTCGTTCTTTGATGATACGTCATTCATTTGTCAGTCAGTCATATCAACTATCGGCGGTACATTTTAAAGATCTTTGGGAAGTTTCTATTATAACAAATAAAATTATCAATTTGTGTTAATAGTACGCTAGGAATATAATAAGTCAATGAAATGGTCAAGTCGTTGCGAATTTTAAGTGCGTACCTAACCAAATCATAGTGAAGCATATGTGAAATTTGTGGTTTGAAATCGGCGCTAAAGGACGACACAAAATGGTTTTTTATGGCCAAATTTCCTTTTGATGAGCTTCGGTGAGTAATTATTAATCAACTTAACATCCGTTTAAACTTTTCGGTAGGTATTTGAATGTAAATAATAATTTTTAGTCAAAATATGCTGATGGGAAATAGAGTACCTACATCTATAAATATCGATATCGATGTTTTTAATTTTAGTTGTAAGAAATGTAAGAAAAATGTACCATATATACACTTTATAACTTTCCCGTTGCATTGTACAGTCAGCAGCACATGAGGTTATACAAAACTGTCAAAATTCATTTTGAACCTTTGCATTTAAGTATAAAAAATGTTTTCATATATTTTTTGTTTCAGGTCATTACCATCAGCCGTCGAAATAATTGAAGAAGTACAATGAAGATTTTTTTGCAATAAATACTTTTAATTTTTAATTTCTTTATTTCAAATATTAAACTGAACACATGCTCTGTTTTTTAAAGTACTGCCCAACGGTAAAATGCTTCATAATTAATTCTAACATACTTATGTGCCTCAGTACTAGCTAAAAAACGGAGCGTTGTGCCATGTTAGTGGAAATTTTAAAATTATTCTTTAAGTAAGCGCAGTTCAATGCATTTATCGATATCGATAAAAAAATATACTAGGTCGCCCATCTCTATCTTTTTTCCTGTAGGTTGGCAAAATATTGTTTTACAGTCGTTAGGTTGGCAACGATGAGGTATGTTTGATTTGACATTTCATAGATTTTTTTTGCTCTATGAAGTCCCGTCTCTTCTTACGTAGTTATTGCTTTCTCTGTGACGCTGCGCAGCGCTGCTGGCGCGCGAACCGGTTGACAAATTACAAGTTAGACTACTTAAACTTCGAACCTAAAAATTTAACAAAAAGTTGTGTAATTTTGGTACTTAGTAAGTAGTTTTCAGTAGTAGTAAATTGCGAGACATAATTTAAATAATACCAATATATTGGATACAATACACTGGCACCCAAACTAGGCCTGGCCTGTGCTTCAGGTGCCAGATCCTTCCTCATGTCGCTTGTTGATTATTTAATTTAGCAAGTGAGTAATACAAAATACATCATCACAAGTGTTTTGAGAATATAATAAAAAATACTAATTAATTTTTAATTGAATTGAATCGCAATACATATATACTTTTATTAATTTTCCAAATTATTTTAACTCAGGATAATACCTGTAGCCACATACATAACTACAAGATTAGTCAGTTATTTCACAACTGAAAAAAGATGTTCGGTTTCATCGTACGTCAGACTTTTAAGCCACTCTGTCAATTTAATTTTCAGATTATGCTTGTTAAGGTGATGGAATTTAAGAATTTGATTAATTTTGTTATATAAAAAGTTACTGATGTAGAAGGGAAAACTATGTATAAAAACTGTTCTGGATGTAAGAGTCGGAAAGACTGTGTAATTTCGACGTTTTTGTGGTTGATTGGATGTATATTCCAGTTTCTTATGTTGTGATAAAATAATTTCTAGTATAAAGAGCTGTCTCACCGATAGCACTTCCGATACCGCGTAAAGCTGGACTGTGGGGAAACGAAAAGGCTTGAAGAACATAACTTTAAGAACAGCACGTTGCGCTCGTTCTACTTTTAGAATATGTGATTTTTTTGCTCTCCCCCATGCTTTAATACAGTAGGTCAGGATGGATTGTACTAGCGCATAGTAAACAGTTTTTAGTAATTTCAGATCGGCAAAATGTCGCAGTGTCTTAAAAATGAAAATTAGTTTGCGTGTCCTCTCCGTTAACATTTGAATATGTGGGATCCAGGTAAATGTTTGAAATGAATATGGTTACAAAATGTTCTTAAATTATGTCCAGTTCAACATATTCAATCGATAAACAGTCGATGTGCAAATATTTTAAAATCATGTTATAGTCTAATCCCTACATAATTGAAATCAAAATTAAAATTCAAATCCTATGTCAACTTAATTTTAAATAAATATATATATATTGTTTACATGTCAAATTTATTATTATTTATCAAAATCCATGTATTCTCTTACACTATAGAAACATTTTTCCTTCAGCCATTTCGTCAGGTCTCTTTTAAACATATTCCCATTCAATATTTTAATATTGTCAGGTAGCCTATTAAAGATTTGTATGCACATATTTTCAACATTTCTTTTATAAATATCTTTCCGACACCGTGGCTGATATAAATTATGGACATAGTTAGCCCTGACATGTCGCCTAGAAACATTAGCATATAATTGGAAATGTTCTGGATGTTGCTTGACAAAACAACATACCTCTTTTATATACATACACGGAAGAGGGAGTATGTTGAGTTCCTTAAATAAGGGCAAGCAACTGTCTAAATACCATGCATTGCAAATAGCACGTAGACACTTTTTTTGTATTTTGAAGACTCTATCAACCTCAACTGAATTTCCCTATAAAATAAGACCGTAGCAGATTACGGACGAAACGTAGCCAAAGTAGGCTGCTAACGCTGCTTCTACAGAAACTGTCTGTCTCAATCTTCTCAGGGCAAAGACGAAACGATTGAGCTTTTTACAAATTTGGTTCACATGCTCCTTCCAATTCAAATGTTTGTCAATATTGATGCCCAAAAATATAATATTGTCAACTTGTTCTAATTGATTATTATTATAATGAATTTTAATAATTTGTTGATTAGAATTGTATGATTGAAATGTCAATGTTTTTGTTTTATTTAAATTAATTTGTAAGTCATTCAATTTTAACCAATCAATTATTTATATTTATATTTATTTATCATAATTAAACGGGCTAATATGCCCAATTACATAATTATGCTTGCTAATCAAAATTAACAATATCATATTGAGATAGAAATAATTTCGCATCGTCAACAAATACATCGAAATCAGGATAAGCTGACAAGAGTGTGTTAAGTGCGTTTTGCATACGACAAAGCGGGGACTGTGCCCGAGCCACTGTGCGACATTGGGGTGTTGCAAAAAGACGGTGTCTGCGATTAGAGCGAATACGCAAATACTTATCTGGTACATACAAACGCGACAACTGCTCGACACACTCAGGTGAATCCATACTTCCACGCAAAATCATTGTAGCTGTAATAACTTCTGATCGCGCCCTTCTGACCTCCAACGAGTTTATCCCCAACATCCCTAGTAAGAATTTTGTAGGGTATAGAAAGGGATAATAGCCATAAATTCTTTTGTAATAATATCTAAGAAAAGCCTTATGTACCTTTTCCAACATTAGCCTGTACTTGGCTTCATGAGGATTCCATATGCAAGAGCTAGACTCCAGTGAACTTCTTACAAGACTATAGAAAAGAAGTTTAATGATGTCGTGATTTTGAAAGTCCCGTAAGTTTCGCAGGATAAATCCTAAACGACTGAAACAGCTCCGGACAACGAGTGATATATGAACATTGAAAGTTAGAGAACAATCGAAAGTTACACCCAGGTCTTTAATATAGTCTGTGCGAGCGATAACATTGTTATCTAAGGTATAGTTACATTTTGTAGGGTTGTGCTTACGAGTGAAGGACATCACGAAACATTTATCGGTATTGAACTCCATCTCATTTGTTTTACTCCATTCCTGTAAGGCGCCAATATCATTTTGAATACGTTCACAGTCTCTTTCGTCTCTGACATCTGCGAATAATTTTAGATCGTCCGCATAAAGCAGACACTTTGCGTAGCTAAGGACCCTCCATACGTCGTTTATCATTAATAAAAACAAAAGTGCCCCAAAAACGGACCCCTGAGTCACTCCAGAGGCAGTGGAATAACAATGTGATACGTAGCATCCGTAATGCACGTACTGCTGCCGATCTCTGCAATAATCGGTTAATAAACGTATAAGTTTAGGAGAAAAACCAAATGCGTCGAGCTTCGATAGAAGAATTTTGCAGTTTACTCTATCAAATGCCTTACGATAGTCAAAATATAAGACATCTACCTGTCCACCCCTGTCTATCGTATTCGATATGTTCTCGACCAAAGTCAGTAGATTTGTGTTCACAGACCTCTTTGGTCTAAAACCGTGCTGTTCATTGCAGAGATACGGTTGAACTTGTTTTAAGAGAACGCCGTGAAGAAGAATCTCAAAGACTTTAGCAGGTGCAGAGAGTATTGCAATGGGTCGATGCTCTTCAACTAGCGACTTGTTATTGCCCTTAGGAATTGGAGTCACACGAGCCTTTTTCCAAGCTGGAGGGTAAACACCGTGTTGCACGATCAAATTTATCAGGTGACAAAGAGGGACGGCAAAGGTTTTTTACAACTTTTCAAGAGATCTGTAGGTACTCCATCTGGGCCTACAGACGAGGTAGACTTTAGCTTATCAATCGAACGCTCAACATCTGCAACAGAGAAATTGTCTACATTTATGTATGCGCAAGTGGAAGCGATTTTGGAATCCAAAGGGAACGAATCAGGACACGAAGCCTCATCTGTGTACACACTAGCGAAATGATAAGCGAAAGCATTAGCAGCATCAGGACCAGAACATTGATGCCCCTGGTATGTTACATTAGGCTCAAAGCCACCACCAGATTTTAAGTTGTTGATATGACTCCAAAAACCACGAGGATTCCTGTGAAGATTATATTCTAAATTATTTATATAGCATTTGTATGCTGAATTTATTCTATCTTTAAGACCAGCGCGAAGATTCGAAAAACGAGTATAAGTCATTTGGCACTTTGTGTGCTTCCAAGTATGATGTAAACATGTCTTCTGTTTAATATCCCTGATTATGTCGGCAGTGAACCAAACGGGATATCGCCTTGAAGGGATTTTCGGCCTATGTTTCTTTGGAACATGTGAATTAAACGTTGCGTATAAACTATTGTAAAAAGATTCCGTATTTGTTTCAATGTATTGTTTATAGTACTTTCAAAATTATCTGTATCGTCAAATTTTATTAAAACCGTTGTGTCATCTGCAAAGAGTATAGTTTTTTACGGTGTTGCATTAGGGAGGTCGTTTATATATATCAGGAAGAGTAATGGTGCAAGGATCCCACCTTGTGGAACCCCACAGTTGTTAAGTTGAAATTGAGATTTATATTTTACTTTTTCAATAATACCTCCCTTCAAGGTCAATTTAGTTATTTCTGTACATTGCTTTCGATTTGTTAAATAAGATTTTAGCCATTCATATGCTTTACCTCGTATACCATAACATTCCAGTTTATGTAAAAGTTTTTCATGATTAACAAAATCGAAAGCTTTAGTCATGTCGAGAAAAATAGATGATATTGGTCTACCTCCATTTATACTCTCAGACACAACCTTCACCAATTCAAAACATGCCAAAGTTGTAGAGCTTCCCTTGCGAAAACCGTATTGATTTGGATGCAGAATATTAGATTTCAAAAGAAAATCATTCAAACGCAGACACATAGCCTTTTCTAACACTTTTGCTAGGATTTGGACCAGAGTTATCGGTCTGTAATTATTGGGATCTTGGGTATCCCCTTTTTTATAAAGAGGCTTTATGACAGAGAGTTTTAATTGGTCTGGATATTGTGCAACAGAGAATGACAAATTAATTATGTGAGCAAGTGGACGAGCTAAAAGATTAGCACAGTGTTTTATGACCTCAGTAGTGATTTCATCATATCCACAGGATTTGGTATTTTTAAGAGATTTTATTATTTTTATAATTTCATTTTCATCCACGGGATTTAGGTAAATTGTTTTGGGATTAGTGAAGGATATAGTATTCGACTTTGAAGTATCTTGACTACCATTAACATTAGTCTGCTTATTAGTGAGATTAATAAAATAATTATTAAAGATGTCACTTATTTCTTGAGGGTCAGTAATCGTCTTATTATCAAAATTTATTGATTTAATATCATCGTCACACTTTAACTTAGGAATAGCAGTTGAAATTCTATTCCATATTGCTTTAGGATTCTTTCCGTTTTTTAAAAAGTACTTATTATTGCAAATTTTTTGAGCTGTCTGCATACATTTTTTAAACATATGATTATAACTTTTAAAGTTCTGTTTATTGACATCTTTGTTTAGACTCGATTTTAAAGACATCTTTGTTTAGTAAGTGTTGCCAATTTATTCGTGATTTTGACGTGTTTACATAGAAAGTGGCGCCCTCAATTTTTGTTAACTCTTTATGGTCAAGCTGTATCTACTTCTAGCAGTGACTACGAGGGAATGTAACGATACCGTCTAAAAATACTAGACTGTGGACCCTATATAAAAATTCCACGTAAAACATTATTAAAATTGTGTATTAGAATCGCCACTTTCGCTCAGGCTAAGCTAAGGTCCCCTTATCTTTAAGAAAGCTGTCATTTTCATAGAGATAAAACTGACAGTTTTTAGAATTTAAGGTGTCCCTAAATTTAAGGTTCGTTTGAGTATTTGGCTACTACTTTGGCGGGTTATTATAGGTTAGCATTACATTATATTATTATAGGCACTTGAATTATCTTAAAAATCTGTGTAATCTATCTTGAACCTGGTTTTACGGCATCGTCATGAGTTTGAGGCATTTTATTGTTTTTAGAGTTCCGTAGCCTAATGGCAAAAAACGGAACCCTATACGTCATGTCTGTCTGTTTGTCTGCCGTCCGTATGTCACAGCCACTTTATTCTGAAACTGTCAGGATTATGAAACTTGGTAAATAGGTAACGTGATGGCACCAGTGTTGGACAAGGTACTAGTGTTGGACACTTTTGCCCCTTTTCACAAAAAATAAGAACACACATAGTATTTTACGGTTGGCAACACTCAAACCATAAACATTATACATCTATCTGTCATATCCCCAAATGTCATATGTTTCGGCCATTTTGTTTGAACATGGCGAAGTGAACAAAGTTGTGTGTCCTGTTTTTTTTCATTTTGTGTGATTTTCTTAACCAAATTGTTAAAAAGGTGAGTGAATATTTGTGTCAATAGAATTTTGTTTCCAATAATAATATAAATTTGTATTGAGCATAGCCCAAAGTTATGAAGTTTAACACTTGATTACAAAGGAATTAACGTGACAAAATATTATTTCCGAGATTGAGAGAGGGTGTCCATTATTGGATCGGCTTAAGTTCCAAAATCCAGTCATAGACACTGTCCATTAATGAGGTGTTCATAACTGGATCTTTTTATTTATTTAGATGCCACCTAAGAAAAAATATACACCGGAGCAGATGGCACAAGCTGTTGCGGCAGTGCTATCTCAAGGCGTATCAAAAAAGTTTGCAGCGAAGAGCTTCGGTGTGCCCAGCCAGAGTCATCATCATCATCATCATATCAGCCGCACGACACCCACTGCTGGGTATTGGCCTGCCCTAAGGATCTCCACGACGATCGGTCCTGCGCTGCCCGCATCCACTGGCTTCCCGCGACCTTCACCAGATCGTCGGTCCACCTTGTCGAGGGCCTACCCACGGAGCGTTGTCCGGTGCGCGGTCGCCATTCCAGAACCTTTCCGCCCCAACGGCCATCAGTTCTTCTCGCTATGTGTCCTGCTCATTGCCACTTCAGCTGAGCAATCCTTCGAGCGATGTCGGTTACTTTAGTTCTCCTCGTTTCTGATTCGATCACGCAGAGAAACGCCGAGCATGGCTCTCTCCATTGCACGCTGGGTGACCTTGAGCCTCCTTATGAGAGCCATAGTTAGCGACCACGTTTCACTGCCGTAAGTTATCACTGGCAACACACACTGTTCATAGACTTTCGTCTTGAGACACTGAGGTAAGTCGGACGCGAAGATTTTTCGAAGCTTCTCAAAGTTGGACTTACCTAACTGGAATGCCTGTCCTAGGTATACGTAATGGTCAACAACTTCAAGTGTAGTGTTCCCAAAATGAAATGGAGAACGTACAATATGGGCATTTGCCATAATTTTCGTCTTATCCATGTTCATCCTGAGACCCACTCTTTGGGAAGCACTACGGAGATTTTCGAGCATTGTGTTCAGGTCTTCCATGGTCTCAGCCATAAGGACTATATCATCGACAAAACGAAGGTGTGTTAGGTACTGGCCATTAATGTGGATGCCGAGTCCTTTCCAGTCCAAGAGCTTAAAGATGTCCTCCGACGCAGCTGTGAACACACTGTGAGCAGTTTCGGAGAAATAACGTCTCCCTGTCTCACACCACGCTGCAGTTGGATAGGATTTGTGCTCTGGTTCTGTACTCGGATCGACATGATCCTTGAGGTACCTCAACACCTCGATATACCTATAGTCCACTTGGCACCTTTGGAGAGACTGCAGCACCGCCCAGGTTTCAATCGAATCAAAGGCTTTCTAGTCCACGAACGCCAAGCATAGTGGCAGATTATACTCCTCGGTCTTCTGTATAAACTGCCGCAGTGTATGGATGTGGACTATGGTGCTAAAGATTTTTCGAAACCCAGCTTGTTCGGGAGGTTGGAACTCGTCGAACTTGCAAGCGAGACGATTCGTAAGGACTCTCGAAAACAACTTATAGACATGGCTCAGAAGTGAGATGGGTCTGTAGTTCTTTAAGAGGGACTCGTCACCCTTTTTAAAGAACAAAATCACATCACTTATGTTCCATGCCTTCGGCGTTCTGCCCTCCACGATGACGAAATTGAAGTGCTTCTGGAGGACTTTGAGTATCGGCTTACCTACCGCCCGCTCACAGAAGTTCCGTAGTGATTTCATCGTCACCCGCCGGCTTGTTGTTTTTCAGCTGTTTGAGAGCCATACTAATCTCATACAGGCTGACGTCCGGGATATCTTGGGTATAGTGTCGGGTAAGCTTGGCTCTGGGGTGTCTGCGTGGAATATAAATGCCAATAGAAACACTCGATCTCCCTCAGGCTTTCAGGCTTTGATGAGATGATGCGACCGTTGTCTTTTTCAGCTTCGTCATCTGGCTTTGCCCAATAGACAGATCTCTCGGGAACACTTTAGAGCCTTTATTCCGCTCGATAGCCTCTTGAATACGATTCGTATTAAATTGGCGAAGGTCGCTCGTCAAAGACTTAGATACAGTGCGAGGCACGTATCTTGAAATTTTTTCGACAGAGTGGGGATAAGTTCGCGCATGTGCTCTTGTGAGCGACCAAAAGTGCGCGCCCCTCTCCCGCCGCCCGCGCCCCTCACCGCTACGCATACCCAAAATACGCGTTTCGCGCAATCCCCACCCGATTTCAAGATACGTGCCTCGCACTGTATCTGTCTATTGAGCTGCTGATAACGATGAGCATCCGCTGAGCTCTGGAGCCTCATTTCACGTCTCTGATCCATGAGTAGGAGTGTGTGGTCGGAGAGTTTCTTTAGCTTGGGACGGCGGGTCTTAAGGAACTTGGACAGTATCCACCACCATGTTGTATAGATCGTCCACATCTATGCTGTTCTCAAGGGCTACGAAGCGGTTTTGGAGTTCGAGTTGAAAGCTTTCGGGGTTTTGAGTTTAAGAATTTGTTGATTTTTTAGAGATTTTCTGTTTATCTCTTCTTTGTGATTTTGTAGTCGCTGTTTTATAGTATAGGTACTAAGACTAAGAAATATGCCAATGATTAAAGCTAAGAAATATTTTTTAGAGATTTTCTGTTTTTAATACATACGTGACAAAAATCGTAACAGGCTTTTTATTTCCATAAATCTACCTTTTCTTAAAATCTTGTGTTAAAGGCAAAGCTTGTAATAAGGAGTTTTTTCGCATTTGAATGAGACTAACCGGAAACTCAAATAAGTGTCCATCATTGGGATGTCCATCATTGGGACGTCCATAATTGGGATGTCCAATAATAGATGTTGGATGTCCATCACTGGGTGTCCATTACTGGATTATGACTGTTCATTATTGGAATTTCGATGTCTTTTCAGTTGATCGTTTTTATTATTATTTTTCTCAAAATTCATTAAACTTTTTTTAGTTGTTAACAGGTAATAATAAGTGTTTATTATCTGACTACAACATTCTAAATTCGCAACACCGAGACTCAATTAATAAATAAGTTATAGGCTTACATGTTTGAATCGGCCCTTAAAGTGTCCATAATTGGTGCCACCACGTTAGGTACGTCTATAAACCGCTTTACGATTTTTACACAAAAATAAAAAAATAGAGGATCAATTTGGGGGAAGGCAACTGTCAAAATGGCGCTGCGTACGCTTGTTCCACGAGAACTATGAAAACAAAGGACTTTTACTTAAAAAATCGTTTTTTTTAAGCTTTAAAATGATTACATTCTGTGTTATAGGCTTTAAAAATATTGGCACTTACAAATTTCCGAAAAATCTGGATAAAGAAAAAATTTATAAATTCTGTAAGAATAAAAACGTCTTAATTTGGCTTTAAATTCCGGCATTTGCATTGTAGAATAGTCTTCTATATCCACAATGGGTCTTTTTCGGTAAAAAAAAAACCACAAAATAGTTAAATATTAATACCTATACTTTGCACCATACAAATTAATTTTATAACTTCAGTACCTACTATTGGTAAACAGACGACTAGGTGCGACGACGAGCGGGCGCAGCGAAAGAGGAGCTGAGGAGGAGGCAATGGGAGGAGGTTAGGTTCCATTGCGACCAACAACGCTAGAACCGACTTGATGAGACTTGCCATCTCATTAGTTTAACATGGTTTGACAGAAATTAAATGATGTCAGAGTTGGTACACAGTTATAGTGCAACCATTATTTTTGTAGTGATAATATTAATTATAGATCTATTATTATTTGAAAGTGCAAACCATTATTTTTGTAGTGATAAGATTAAATTATAGGTCTATCATTATTTTAAAGTGCTGATGTACAATTTTATGGCTGTTTTCATCAAATTTAAAGTGCTATTAAATACATCCCAAACTGATTCTGGTTCAAATTAAATCATTTTAAATTACCTAAAGAATAAGGTTATTACATGAGAATAATTTGCAAACGAACTAAACGTACTTTTTGTCTCTCTTGTAATTTTTTGGTCACCCATCCCTTGATTGACCTCACCAAAAATGGCTTAGCTGCCTCAATCGCAAGGCGAATGTGCGCTATCGATCTCCATATTGTTGTAGGTATTCGTCATTGTTTTCCAATCGAATAGAAAAAAAAATCCAATTAAGCACTGCAATTCAAGAGTTAAAATTGTTAAATAATAAATATAGAGGAAATTCTTTTGTTTGTGATTGCAAACAATTCGTTTTGTTTGTGAAAATACTCTTTGTGATGTGACTAGGGCTGCCATCTCTAAAACCTACCGCCCAGGACCGGAAGCCTAAAAACCCCGGACTTTGGAGCCTTGACCCCGGACATTTGTTATTTTTTATATTCACTTTTAGCTTGGTTAAAAAATACATTTTACCCAATACTTGACTGAAAAAAAATTAACTTTAAACCGCATAAAATATGTGTTTTACTAGTTATTATGTAGAGCCGGGTTGTCCAACACAATTGTGTCGAGGGCCAGGCGCCAGATTTATGGCCGCGCAGCGCGATTTTTTGCGGGGTGCGCAGTGCTTCTTTACCTAAAGTAAAAATTACGATTTTTTTACGGGGTGGGCGCTGCTTGTTTACCTAAAATAAAAAAAATAAGCCGCGCAGCGCGATTTTTTGCCCGGGTTGTCCAACACAATTTCGTCGAATGCCAGGGTCCAGGTTTAGTTGTTTTGCAACCGTAGCAGGCCAAAATAAATGCCAAAATAACCAGGGGCAGTCCGCAAAAAAAAATTTTTTGCGGGGTGCGCGGTGCTTGTTTATAGTTTAAAAAAAATGGGCCGCGCAGCGCGATTTCTTGCGGGGTGCACGGTGCTTGTTTACCTCAAGTAAAAAAAATGAGCCGCGCAGCGAAATTTTTTGCGGGTTGCGCGTAGTGAAGTGAGGTGCCCGGTAGCGCGTGCGCTGAATGAATATAGTACTCTTTTTAGCGGAGTTTGTTCCAAAACCCGGACTTTAATTATAGTCCGGGTTTTACCCGGACTACAATCAGAACCCCGCCCGGACGTTCCCCGGACGCCCTTCAAACTAGGACAAATCCGGGGAAACCCGGACGGATGGCAGCCCTAGATGTGACTAATCCATTGTGAATGCTTTAAATTATAATACAAGTACCTAAGTACTTATTTATCATAATTCATTCGAGAAGCAACACTAAAATTGCGAAGAACAGCTGTTCCTTACCTATGCCTGTTTTGGACAGGTCGACGAAACAGAGGTATAATCCACGCGCAAAGAGAATGGGACGGATCCTTGTCATATTGAGCCGCTCGCGGTACACGGGGATATCCAAAAACGCGGTTTTACGTATCCGAGGTGAGGGAACTTTGTGGAGGAACGTGAGGCTTTGTGGAAGGAAGGTGAGGGAAGTAACATTACATACATACGCTCACGCCTGTTTCCCATACCCATAGGGGACTTGTACTATTATGTATTCTGTGATAGGGGTAGGCAGAGACTATGGAACTATTAAATAACAATCAGGTAGTTTAGATTAATGAAAGTTAAATTATCTAGTTATTAAATTAATTAGTAAATTTTCTATTTACATTGACAAGGATCCATTCCATCCTCATTGCGCGTGGATTATAGGTACCTGCCGTACAATTACTTGAAACAACATCGCTTTTTAATGCGAGCTTGTGCAAAAGTGATTCGAAACCCCCGCTCGCAGTAAAAGGCGATTTTGCTGCGAGCTTTTGCGAACCAAAAGCTCGCAGCAAAATTTTTCGTGCTGGATGGAGTGGTGAAATTACTCCACTCGACGTCAGAAAAATCGCTATTGTTTTATTGTGTAAATGTTGATATCTATTGAAAGTACATTCAATGAGCTTTCAATTAATATTTGTTTGATTTAATTAACATAGCAGTTACCATAAGGGGGCGTCCATTAATTACGTGAGGTGATTTTGGCGATTTTTCGACCCCCCCTCCCCCATTGGTAAAATGTCGTGAGATTTGGCTGGACCCTCTCCCCCCTATAAATCTCACGTGAGATTTTTCAAAACGTGTATTTTTAGCGTGATTACGTTAATTTGTGCTTGCTTTGCATTTATTAATTAAATAAACATTATTGTTTAAGATTTAGCCATATTTTGGTATGAAAAATGATTAACTTTATTTAACCTTGTTTTATCCCGCGATAATGTTCCTGCAGAAAAAAAATTACGTGATATTTGGCGAGACCCCCCCCCCCCCCTCTCCCCCACGTGAGATTAGATTCGAAAAAAGGAATACCCAAGTTGGACCACTATTATCCATGAAGTTGCTCAATTGTGCAAAAAAAAATAAGTCAATGTAATGTTGCTCGGAAACTGAATCTCAGTATAATTGATTCCGTTCTACGAGTATTCCAACGGTTTCTACAGACTCTTGGCTATGTCCGAAGGGGAAGAAATATATACTAACACTACCATTTACCATTAAATTAGATAAAATTAAATTAACTTCGAGAATTTTTTGAAAAGTTGCGATTTTTCTGACGCCGAGTGTATTTTGTTTGTTTTCAGATAGCAATGCTGCAGATCCTTCTCCTCTTTGCCGTAGGATCGGTGCTGGGCTTGTCTCTGCCCAGCCAGAGGCAGGCTTCTAAATGTGGATATGAGGTGAGGGAATAAATTATGTTTCTTCTTACTTATACCGCCAGCGACTTCGTTCGTGAACCCAGCGAACCTTGGACCAGGATAGAAAGTAGAATATTTTATTAACATAATATACAACTTGTTACAAAATATCCCCTATAATGCCGAATAATATGGTAGATAAAAAAAAGCTTTTTAAAAAAAGCACAACCTCCTTCAAAAACCCTAAAAAACAGCTCTATAAAAAGCAAGAAATAATGTTCAAATCGATTAATTAAAACACGTCTATTGAAGTCGGGTGGAGCCGGAAGTAATTTTTTTACTTATTGTATTGTTTATATTTTAAAAGCCCCGACTTCAATAGACGTGTTTTAATTAATCGATTTGAACCATAGACTTATTATATCATTGATTTGAACATTATTTCTTGCTTTTTATAGAGCTGGTTTATAAGGTTTTTGAAGGAGGTTGTGCTTTTTTTTAAAAAGCTTTTTTATTTTAAACTTTTTGTGGTAAGTATGTAAGCGATGATTTTATAAAATAAAACGTTATAATGTTTCATATTTTTCAATGGTATACCCCGAGTAACTCAATTTGCACAGGAGTTCCGTTGGGCCTTCGCAGTTCAACTCTAGTCCAGAACGTCGTTGACAATAGATAGGTACCTACTTAACTTGTTTTTGATTGTCATAAACCTACCAATATTTCAATCACTGTTACAGTTCCTATTTGATTTTGAGGAGTTCCATTGTGTATCTTCAAAATCCAAAGTCCAATACCAATGAAATTAATACGGTAACATCCTTAAGGTGTCTTCTTTCAAACAAAAAAAAAGAATCATTTTAATCGGTTCATAAACAAAAAAGTAATGGGTGAAAATCCGTCTGAATTCGTATAAAATGGTAACGAAAACGACGGTATTTTCAAGATTACTTGAAAACTACTGAACCGATTTCAAAATTTCAAAAACGGGACCAACTTGGAAACAAGCCTCATATAACGTTAATCATTTCGATCGGTTCAGCCGTCTTCAAGACATCGGTGTACATAGACATAAAAAAAAAATATACGCGACGAATTGATAACCTCCTCCTTTTCAAATTTTTCAATAAACGCTCCGTAGGTAGTTATGATGTTTATAGTATTCAACGCGCTAACCGAAGCGAGCGGTAATTTCGGACCCCCGAACCGTAACCCCGGTGTACAATCATTTAAAAACAATTTTATAATCATTTGGTGCTCAATCGAAACTCCATTAAGTATTTCCATCGCTAATGATATTGTTTATTTCCATCCATTTAACATTTTGTGGAAAATTCATAACGGAACTCAATATTACAATAGATAAACTAGGTCTTGTAATATTTTGTTTAGCTACGTTAGTGGTAAAAGCGAGAAACAAGATTTTGTTTATAAATACGAAGATATTGAGTGACCTAATAACCTCTTAGTGAGTAGGAACACCGATTAAAGTTTGTTGACCAATAAAATAATAAGAATAAAACAATAATCTTTACCGCCTCTGTGGTCTAGTGGGTCGCCCGCCCGTGTAAGACGCAGGGGGGCAATTCTCGGATGCGTGACATAATGTCGAATTCGACATTATCTCTAATCACGAATCTCTATTAAAAATGTCACTAAAATCTCTACTGCTACCAAAAAACTTATTCTCAGCGATTTTCGACATTACAAGTCGAATGACTTTGCAATCTCGACGATTTCTTGACTTTTTCGAGATATTTCGAATTTGACACTATGGCACGCACCCGATGTCTGCGTGCAAGAAACGCAACGCTGTTTAACATTGATTACTGTTGGTTTAGTCGGTCACCCATCCCGAACCTGACCTTTTTACAAAGTTGTTTAACATTCGTCATCGAAGTCTCAAACGGTCACCCATCTTATACCCATTCTTTGTAAACGTTCTTTGACATTGATTACTTCTGGCATCGTCGGTCACCCATCCCAAACCCGATTTTTTTTAAAGTGATTACCAGATGGTCACCAATCTCACACCTGGCCTTATTTAATTTTTCTTACTTTCGTCGCATCACAGTCCCAAATGGTCACCCATCTAGTAGTAACTGGCAACCGGCCTCTTCAAAAGTAGCTTAACATTCGTTATTGCTGTTCCAAACGGTCACCCATCTGAGATGGGAGACTATTTTCAAAGTGGTTACCAGATGGTCACCCATCTCACTCCCGGCCTTATTTAAAGCTTTTTTACTATCGTCGCATCACAGTCACAAACGGTCACCCATCCCATACCCGGCCATTTCTTAAAATTACTTAACATTTGTCATCGCAATCCCAAATGGTCACCCATCTAGTAACCGGCCTCTTCAAAAGTAGCTTTATATTCGTTATGCTGTTCGAAACGGTCACCCATCTCGTACTCGGCCTCTTCAAAAGTAGCTTATCATTCGTTATTACTGTTGATGGCAGGCGCGGTCCGAAGGGGGGGTCACGGGGGACATGACCCCCCCCAAAATCGTACACGTCAAATAGAAAAATCTTCTATACAGTACCGACAGTAGGGCGGTGCAAGCGGTGCGACAGCACTGGGCGCCCTCGTGTGTGGGGCGCCGAAAACGCCCGACCACCGGTCGACTATCAATCGCATTTAATTGTTGCCTGGTGATAAGCGACGAAGCGACGAATGAAACTGACTAAAAATCGCACTGCGCGGCAATTTTTAAATATAAACAAGCAGGATTAGTCGATGAAACTGACTTTTTTCTATAATTAAGCGAGATTACAAGATTAGTAGATAAAACTGACTAAAAATCACGCTGCGCGGTAGTTTTTATTCTGTAATAAGCAAAATTAGAAGATTAGCAGATGAAACTGACTAAAAACTGCGCTGCGCGGCCATTTTTTAATATAAACAAGCAAGGTTACAAGATTAGTAGTTGAAACTGACTAAAAATCGCGCTGCGCGGCCGTTTTTCTTTACTATAAACAAGCAAGGTTACAAGACTAGTAGATGAAACTGACTAAAAATCGCGCTGCGCGGCTTCTTTTTACTGTAATAAGCAAAATTAGAAAATTAGCAGATGAAACTGACTAGAAACTGCGCTGCGCGGCCATTTTTTTGCTATAAACAAGCAAGGTTATAAGATTAGTAGTTGAAACTGCCTAAAAATCGCGCTGCGCGGCCGTTTTTTTCTACTATAAACAAGCAAGATTAGTAGATGAAACTGACTAAAAATCGCACTGCGCGGCGGTTTTTTACTGTAATAAGCAAAATTAGAAGATTAGCAGATGAAACTGACTAGAAACTGCGCTGCGCGGCCCTTTTTTGCTATAAACAAGCAAGGTTATAAGATTAGTAGTTGAAACTGCCTAAAAATTGCGCTGCGCGGCCTTTTTTTTACTATAAATAAGCAAGATTAGTAGATGAAATTGACTAAAAATCGCGCTACGTGGCGGTTAGAAGATTAGCAGATGAAACTGAATAGAAACTGCGCTGCGCGGCCATTTTTTCGCCATATACATGCAAGGTTACAAGTTTAAAAGTTGAAACTGACTAAAAATCGCGCTGCGCGGCCGTTTTTTTACTATAAACAAGCAAGATTACAAGATTAGTAGGTGACTCTGACTAAAAAAAGGCAAACTAACAAGCAAAATTTAAAAACTTGGAATCGCATATAGGGGGCGCCCCGTAGAAATATCGCCCAGGGCGATGGTAGTGCTAAAACCGGCCAAAAAAAAGCAATTGTATTATTATTTTTAGTGACCCCCCCCCCCAAAATTTCAGGCTGCGACCGCGCCTGGTTGATGGGTGACCATTTTCAAAGTGGTTACCAGATGGTCACCCATCTCACACCCGGCCTTATTTAAAGCATTTTTATTTTCGTCGCATCGCAGTCACAAACGGTCACCCATCCCATACCCGGCCATTTCTCAAAATTGCTTAAAATTTGTCATCGCAGTCCCAAATAGTGATGCAGCGAACCACAATAATACCGGACCGCCGGGTCGCGAACCGTTCGGTTCCAAAATACCGAACCGTTCGCGACCCGGCCGAACCGACTCGGTATTATTTTAGTCCGTTAGGTGCGCTTGTCCGTATATTCAGAACGTCTGTTTTCAAAGACTGGGCTCGTCGGCTTGATCCCAATCGCGCAGACTGTTTTTAGTCCGATTTTTATACTTTTAAGTCGGTTTTAAAAACGTGTTTTTTATAAAAAAAATTATGATTTTATAAAATAAATTATTATTTTCTGCTTTTTAGTCAACGAAATAAAACTTAAATAAAAATACACCATCTCCTATCGGAGTACTCGTCAAGACCAGTCAGACGATCCCAAAATGGGGTTGCATAGTTTTTATTACAGTCTGTGGCCTTCTTCCGGCTCCATCATAAGACCTTTGGACACTATTTCCCAACAGAGTACTCATAAAGATAATTCAAACGAGGCCAAACTTGATGGGGTTGCATGGTTTCTGTAGCATTCTTCCGGCTTCAACATCAGAACCTGAATAGAAGTTAGAATCATCTTGACAAGTACTTTGACCGAAGATGATTCCGTCAAAGTACTTGTCAAGACGATTCTAACGAGCCCTATCTCGCTCGATTGGGTTGTATGGTTTTATCACAGAGTTCTTGCTGTGGCCTTCTTCCGGCTCCATCAACAGATCAATGACGCCATAATATTGCATTGCCTTTCAGTTTCGACCTATGTTCAAAGTTTTAAGTCTCTAGCACATCGGGAAGTTACATAAAATTGTTTGCAAACTTTGCGGACACACAAATAAACAAGAAAGCATCCTAATAAAATGGTGTTAATACAATGTTGTTTAGTAAAAAAAAATATTTTGAAATTTTGGACTTAATTTAACGACTAAATCTACATTCTAAAAAGGTTCGGAGGTTCGGCCGAACCGCGGGTCAAGGTTCGGTACCCGGCCGAACCTCGTAAAAAGTGCCGAACCTGCCGGGTACCGAACCTTTGCCGGGGCCGGGCCGCAACTCTAGTCCCAAATGGTCACCCATCTAGTAAGGCCTCTTCAAAAGTAGCTTAATATTCGTTGTTGCTGTTCCAAACGGTCACCCATCTCGTACTCGGCCTCTTCAAAAGTAGCTTAACATTCGTTATTGTAGTCCCAAATGGTCACCCATCTCATAAGAAAGACACAATTCGACACTTCGACTAACGTAATGTTCGAGATATACAATCTCTACTGCTATCGACCACTCGTTGCATGTCGAACGCTATGGCTCGACATATGTCTACCGTGAGATTCCGAGAATACGGAAATCTGATTGCGATCGACATCCGCCATGTTTTTTCGAGATATCTCGCATTCGACATTATGTCACGCGCCCGAGAATCGCCTCCCAGGGGTTTCGGGTTTGGTTCCCAGGAAGGGGGTAGAGTACTCGACTACTCGGTTTGGTTGCTGGTAGGGCTTATTTCAAGTCCGCTAGCTCTAGCTACTACCATCTTACCTAAGTCTGACGCCCTAACAACAATTTAAACATTGTTGTGTTCGGGCAGTTAGAGGTAAGATAGCCAGTTCCTCAGTGATGAGGATTCCGGGCGTTGAGCTTTAGGTACACTTTCGGCCTTATCGTCATGGTGAGGTGAAGGCCAAGCTCTATCCTGTTGTGGATAAACAAAGCTAATGGGGATGAAATACTGAGAAACTACCCGTAAAAAGCTAATGGGAATGAAATACTGAGAAACTACCCGTAAAAAGCTAATGGGGATGAAATACTGAGAAACTACCCGTAAAAAGCTAATGGGGATGAAATACTGAGAAACTACATGTAAAAAATAAAATGAAGATGAAATACTGAGAAACCACCCGTAAAAAGCTAATGGGGATGAAATACTGAGAAACTACCCGTAAAATCATTTTTCTGTCAAGCGTTTTTCTAACATACATACATACGCTCCCGCCTGTTTCCACCTGCTACGATCCTTGCACACTTCTTTCGCTTCATTTGACATCCATCAATCTTTTCATACACGCCCTGCGGTTTTTATCACTGCGTACACCAGTCTTTTTTATAATAACCTCTATTTGGTCCGCGTAGGTTTTTCTGGGACACCCTTGTGTAATCGTTCCTTCCACATTCGCACAATATTCCTATCTCTTTCGTGATTCGCCTTTCATTCATCCTCTCCAAGTGACCAAACCACCGGAGCATTCCTTTCTCAATTCTTGTCGCTATATCATCTTTCAGACCACACCTTTTACGAATCACCTCATTGCTCACTACCGACTAACTCCTACGAAAAGCTGGCCTTGACCACCTGGGTTCACTTATCTACCTTATTCTGGTTCAAGGGCGTCGCCAGCCCATGGCCCAGGAGGGGAAAATTAACATTAAGGAGGATGAGAGGAAAATATGAACTGTAGGTACAGTCAACCGCACCTAGTGAATTTATCCTGGTTTTGAGATGCAGGATTTATCTGAAAAGCAAGTCAATTGCACGGCCTTAGGACTTTGGTTACTTTGCAGTTGGCTACATTTTTTTACTTTTAGGGGGGGGAAGGGGCAGCTAACTCCGCTGCCCACCCTTGGCGACGCCCTTGTTCTGTTTGTCCCCGATATTCTGTTACATGTTGTATAATAGTACTAAACGTCTGTGCCTGGTTGTTGCAGAGTTGCACGCCGCCCAAGGAGGGCGTGCTGAACGTGCACATAGTGCCTCACACGCACGACGACGTGGGCTGGCTCAAGACAGTCGACCAGTATTACTACGGGTGTAAGTATATTATGTGACAGTTTATTCCAGAGTTGCACGCCGGCCAAGGAGGGCGTGCTGAACGTGCACATAGTGCCTCACACGCACGACGACGTGGGCTGGCTCAAGACAGTCGACCAGTATTACTACGGGTGTAAGTATATTATGTGACCGTTTATTCCAGAGTTGCACGCCGTCCAAGGAGGGCGTGCTGAACGTGCACATAGTGCCTCACACGCACGACGACGTGGGCTGGCTCAAGACAGTCGACCAGTATTACTACGGGTGTAAGTATATTATGTGACCGTTTATTCCAGAGCTGCACGCCACATAAGGATGGCGTGCTGAACGTGCACATAGTGCCTCACTCACACGCACGACGACGTGGGCTGGCTCAAGACAGTCGACCAGTATTACTACGGGTGTAAGTATATTATGTGACCGTTTATTCCAGAGCTGCACGCCACATAAGGATGGCGTGCTGAACGTGCACATAGTGCCTCACTCACACGCACGACGACGTGGGCTGGCTTAAGTATTACTACGGGTGTAAGTATATTATGGGACCGTTTATTCCAGAGTTGCACGCCGCCCAAGGAGGGCGTGCTGAACGTGCACATGGTGCCTCACACGCACAACGACGTGGGCTGGCTCAAGACAGTCGACCAGTATTACTACGGGTGTAATATTATGTGACAGTTTATTCCAGAGTTTCACGCCGGCCAAGGAGGACGTGCTAAAATTTATTATATTTTATATCACCTATATTTAGTCGAAATCACAGAATACATTCTAAATGTTATAATAATACGTTGTTACAGATCGCAATGATATTCAGAAAGCTGGAGTTCAGTACATTTTGGATTCTGTAATAAAAGAACTATGGGCGGACCCAGAACGAAGGTAATTATTATTAGTATTTTTATCTGATTTGATTTTTTTTATCTTAATCTAGTCGGAAATTGCGAGTGAAATGGAAAAAAGATTCTACGTTTTTAATGCTGTCTATTGTTTTTGGTCCATATTGTAATTATTGGACATTGTCTGAAATAAAAATATTTATTATATTTTTTTTATTCTTAGAAAGCTTAATTTTCATCTACAGAAAATTCAAAGTTCAAATAATCTACAACGTGTAGAATTAAAGGTTAGACCAGAATATGGAAGATAGGACCATCGAACTGAACAACTTTTGCTATGGAACCAATTATTGCGAAAACTTTCATACAAAAGTTAATAACGAAAATATGAAAATGTATTGAAACAGCTGATTTTTTTTCGTGATTCCAGAGTTCGTCCCATAGTAAAAGTTGTGCAGTTCATCTACCATTCTTTGGATTAGCTATTAACTCTGTTACATGTTGTACTTATATAAAATTTCATTTTACTATGATGCAGCTTACATCCATATTATTATTAAAAATAATTGTATTGTTAACGAGGAGAATAATTCAATATTTTTATTCCTTAAGGTTCATTTACGTAGAAACAGCCTTCTTCGCTAAATGGTGGCATGAACAGTCGCCAACCGTGCAGTCCCAAGTTCGAACCCTGGTCCAAGAAGGCCGATTGAAGTTCGCGGGCGGGGCTTGGAGCATGAACGATGAGGCCACCACGCACTATCAGAGCACTATTGATCAGTTCACTTATGGACTTAGGTGAGATATCATCATCATCATTATCATCACCATTATTATCATTATCATCATCATCACCAGTCTTTTTAATGTCTCCTGTTGCACTAAAAAGGTTTATGATGATAAATAGGAAGGGTCAAACTTTACTCGACCAACCGGTACGAGCAACATACAACCGTGCAGTCCCAGGTTCGAACCCTGGTCCAAGAAGGGAGGTTGAAATTCGCGGGAGGAGTTTGGAGCATGAACGATGAGGCCACCACGCACTATCAGATCACTATTGACCAGTTCACTTATCGTCTTGGGTTAGTTAGCATTTCTAAAAATAAATAAAATAAAATTGTATCATTAAATTCTTCTGTTCTTAGTTTTGCTGACGACATGAAAGTTTTTAAATCTGTCAAATCTGATGAGGATGCAGCAGCACTTCAATCTGATCTTCTTAGGCTTGATAACTACTGTAGTATCAACAAACTCGACCTTAATGTTAGTAAGTGCACAGTCATGTCTATTTCGAGGAAAACAAACCCTATCAGATTTAACTATACACAAAAAAATCAAAGTCTTAAACGGGTATCAGAAATGAAAGACTTGGGAGTGATCCATGATTCCGAATTAACCTTTCAAAATCACATTTCTGCAATCGTGGGTAAAGCTTCCAAGGCTCTTGGCTTTATAATGAGATTTTCCAAAGATTTTAAAAATATTAAAACTATTAAAATCCTTTATAGCACCTGCCACTTGGAATACGCATCTCATATTTGGAACCCTAAGTATTCAGTGCACATCGATCGGTTGGAACGAGTGCAACGAAAATTTATCCGATTCATTAATTTTAAAACTCGTCATAACCAACGTGACTACTTTATATCGTGTGCTAAACATCATTTTCTTCCTCTTAAACTTCGGCGTGACATATCGGATTTAGTGTTTCTCAAAAGAATTGTTACATCATCCATTGACTGTCCTGAACTACTTAGTAAAATTTATTTTTACACACCTTCGAGAACTTACAGGTGTAGACCATTACTATACCTTCCTGCTGCTAGTGCCAATTACCGCCGAAATAGTTTTATCTACCGTTCCTGTCAGTTTTTTAATAATTTGTGTAAAAATGGTGACCTTGATATTGATCTTTTCTTCACTAGTTTACCTATGCTTAAGAAGCGCCTTAGTAATAATTTCTTTGAGAGGTATGCCTGTTTGTAATGTTGTCTTTTGTGCCTTTTCATTAAATAATTATAAAAGCTTAGTTCCATAATGATTTTAAATACAAAATTGTAAAGTGTGTATATTGACCTTGCGGCGGATGTTGGGCAGATTTCACTCCATTTCTATTTGATGCATTTAAGTTATTTGTTTTTGTGACAAAAACCTGCATGTATAGGTAATAGTCAAACCAATCCAGTGCTGTGCCTATAAATTGTAACCTAGTTTAATTTCAAATCAACTGTATTATTAGCTATACACCTTATTTCTATCAGTGGAGACTTATAAATGACTTTTTGTAGCTATTTTTTTATGTATTAGAATGTATTAGTCGATAGTCTTCCTAAAATTGATAAATAAATAAATAAAAAAAAAAAACCGTTATCATTCATCATCATCCTCCTGCCCTTATCCTAATTTATTCGGAGTCTGCGCAGCATGCCTTTTCTTCCATACATCTCTATCACTCGTCATCTCAAAGTTAATTTCCTTTCTAGCCATATCCTCGTTTATTCAGTCCATCCATCTTAACTTTGACCTTCCTCTAGCCGTATATCCATCCACCATCATACTTAAAACCTTTCGCGTAACATGCTCCTCATTCCTCCGCATTACATGTTCATACCACGACAACCATTATCATTATCATCATCATCACCAGTTTTTTTAATACCCACTGTTACAAACTCTACTTATTTTTAGCTAGATCGGCAACAGCCGATAATGAACACATTATTGTCTTGTTTTCCCTTTATGCCATCGAAGCCTTATCTCGAACTTTGGAAATATTAACAAATAGGTTAGAATTGCACAAAATTTCCGCTCCGCAATCCTTTTAGTTAATATTTCCTCGTTTCTCTGCTCCGCCCTGTCAATGGACAGGCAGCCTTAGTCCATTTTTTTTCTGTCCAGCTTCCTGAACGCGACCTTCGGCGAATGCGGTCGCCCCCGAGTGGGATGGCAGATCGATCCTTTCGGTCACTCGCGTGAGTTCGCGTCGTTGCTCGCTGGCATGGGGTACGACGGACTATTCCTGGGCAGGATAGACTATCAGGATAAGGGGAACCGAAAGAAGCTGAAGAGTATGGAGTTCCTGTGGAGGGGGGATGATAATTTGGGTAAGTGCTGTAAAAAAGGGGCCACTGCTTGTTTACGCATCAAACGGATTACTTATAGTGCGTCTACTCCAATCGCAGAGGCAACTGTCAACCAAAAATATTTAGGTAACTTTAGGCAGAAATGAATATGTTCTTAACGAGTGCGAGTAGAATGACAAATGGCAAGGGTCTATCTTAATCTAGAATCCCACTCCTGATACTAACTCGTCTGAAGATGAACCAGGAGTGGGATGGCAAGATTGATCTTTTCGGTCCCTCGCGTGAGTTCGCGTCATTGCTCGCTGGGATGGGGTACGATGGGATATTCCTGGGCAAAAACGACTCTGAGGCCAGACTAAAAAATTAGCTGTATTAGGAGCTATTTATCCCAAAAAGTATGGACTAAGAGCTAGCCCCGGAAATAGGTGAACAATTTACAGAGCGACGAAATCCCTCTTATTAGTTTGCCATACTATCATTATTAACAGATCCGGGCACCTCGCAGATTTTCAGTGGTGGGGTAGGAGTGGTTGAGCAACAAAGGGGCTTGATTAGCTTGCTATTGCAAACCAATCATGTATCCTAATCGAATATAACATTGCCAGGAATTTTGACCAATAGAAAAGTAGTGCCAGCGGCATCAAAATGCGCGAAAAAGTGGTAACGTTTGATGCCGCTGGCACTACTTTTCTATTGGTCAAAATTCCTGGCAATGTTATATTCGATTAAGATACATGATTGGCTGGCTATAATACCACACCGAATCCAGAGCTCTGTAAATTGTATACCTTCAATCGCCCCCCCCCCCCCCCCGAAATAAAGACTAAGTAAAATATTTTTTTGTCAAGTGTTTTTTTTACCTGGACCGATCCCCCAAAAAACTTGTAACACCCTGTATTTTTTTTACTTTAATTACAGGCAAACCATCTGACATTTTCACATGCGTCCTGTACAATACCTACTCCCCTCCCCCCGGATTCTGCTTCGACATACTGTGCAGCGATGACCCCATCATAGACGACCCCTCGTCCCCGGACTACAACGTCGATACTCGGGTGAGTTGCGCGTGCTGACCGATAGATGGCGCTCGTTTTAGATTTCCAAAAAAGATTTTTTGTTAAGATTTTTTTTAATTACATAATAAGATTTTGAAAAATAACCGAAATAGTCGTTTTTGTAAACAATCTACCAAAAATAGTAGATTTTGTAAGAAATATACCGAAAATAGTGGTTTTTGTCGGTACATTGTTTTCAATGATTTGAATTACTTTCGCCTTGAAGGTGGTAGCATGTTTTGAATAGGTGTTGGCAAATTAGAGAATAAAAGAGCATTTTCAGTAATTATTTAAAAATTTTGGTACTTAAGAGGCCGTACATTTTGCCGCTCTCAGATCTCTCTCGCAGATTTCAAGTTTTCGCAAGATTTTAACATATTTCAGTTTCGTATTGCTGAAGTACGAAAAGTTGTCATTTGTGACACTTCAAATAACTTTCAGAAACGACAACCTTTTGTACTTCAGCAACAACTGAAATATGTTAAAATGTCCGTAATTTTATATTGCGAAAAGTGACCGTCAGGCTGATTATCTAATTAAAAACCACCTAGCGACCGGTCTCATTTGACAGATGAATGTGATACATTGCTACTTCTTTTTGGGGTAAAAGAAAACATACCAAAGAAAAGTAGCAATGTATCACATTCATCTGTGAACTGAAACCAGTCGCTAGGTAGTTTTTAATTAGATAATCAGCCTGCGGAACACATTTGTTAATTACGCACTCCGTACGTACGTATTACAAACTCTTAAAACTTGCCAGGGGCCTTATTATGAGCTCTTACAACAGGACTTATATTGAACTGCCTTACTTTTTCGTACTATGACCTCAAAGGTTAGTTCAAAAGCAGGCCTTAAGCAGTCCTGTTTAAGGACTTGCTTTTGAACTGAACGGCTTCTTATTTGTTAATGGTAAGCCCCCAGGTGTATAAATTTCTGTAGTTACATCTCTTTCTCGCTGTATAGCAAATAAAAGAGACGCATTGATAGCCATTAGGAAAACTGGCAAGTCTAAGAGGTTGTAATATGGGGGCAGGAGCCCTACCGCCCAACTCAAAGCTTTAGCCAGAGCGATAGCTAGACTATATCCATCCTTGTCATATCATAACACGATGACAAGGACGGACAGTGCACTGACGTCATCAACCAAAGCCAGAGTAAAAGTCCGTCTTTGTCATCGTGTTATGATATGACAAGGATGGATATAGTCTAGCTATCGCTCTGGCTAAAGCTTTGAGTTGGGCGGTAGGGCTCCTGGTCAGATTTAAGAAATCTTGAGAAAACATGAAATGTGCGAGCGAGAGAGCTGCATATCGTATACGGCCTCTTAATTATGTTTGAAGGTGTCAGACTTTCTGCAAATAGCGCAGAACATGTCACAATCTTACGCTACAAATAATCTACTAGTTACGATGGGTGAAGATTTCCAGTACCAACTGGCAGATATGTGGTACAAAAACTTAGATAAGTTGATCAAGTAAGTAAGAAACTTATCCGAGTGTGTTATGTACGAGCTGTTAGTATAGAAATGAAATGGCTTATACTTACAAGAGTAGAACTTGGTTTGGGCAGCAAAATAACTAATGTTAAAATCTAGGAATGTTATTTGCATTTTTTTGCATGCTTTATCGTTATAGTGATGATGACATACCTAGGCATCTATTTTGGCATTTTGGAACTACACCCCTTATAAACTATAAGTTTGTTTCGAAAAATTTATTAGGTAGGTACTCTTATTCACATATACAAGGTGTTTGGTAAAAGCCTTATAAAGCCGAATATGGCAGATAGGGACCATCAAACTGAACAACTTTTACTATGGGACCAACTCTGAAATCGCGAAAAAAATCAGCTGTTTCATACATTTTAATATTTTCTTTATTAATTTTTGTATGAAACGATACTATTTTTTTTTCGTGATTTCAGAGTTGGTCCCATAGTAAAAGTTGTTCAGTTTGATGGTACCACAGATTACATAATACTATAGTTCAGATACCTCATCCCATACTAAAGAAATGGCCGTCGTAAGGCGACTATCGGGGCGATTAAAAATGTTTTTCTTGTAGCATGCTAGATGGCGCCGCTATCGTCGCAGCATGCCTAGCACAAATAGGAACAAACTTTACCAAATTTTCAACGCAAAAAGCAGAACAATCTTATTAGTACAAATTATTGTCGATAGGTGTCACTCAATTTTTATTGAAATTTATTACAAAAACCCTTCATTACTGCTCCATTACAATTTTGCATTTGGTGATTTTTTTTAAGAAACAATTTAAAAGTTTCATTACTATTTTTATCTGTATTTGAATATTACAAAAACAAACCGAAGCAGGTACCGCCATCTAGTGAGGTAAATTTAAACTAATTCTAACATTAGTTTAAATATGCCACTAGATGGCGGTACCTGCTAACTAAGCCACATCTGTTGTTCCCGATGAGACCCCATGATGGTACCTATCTACGATATTCGGCTTTATAAGTCTTTTTACCAAACACCTTACAATTATCTAAATATTAGAATTGTTATATTTCACTTATAATACAATAATAGAAAATAGTTTATTAATTTCTTATTTTATGTACAGTCAGCAGCATGTCGGTTACCTATACAAAACTGACATAAATCTGCAATTTATTCAGTTCTTTTAGTTTTATCAGCATGCATGCTGGATTACTCAAACGAATTTCAATTTAACATACGTAGCAAAGTTTAGAATCGGTTGAAGCAAGAAGCTTAAATCCACAATGGAGTTTGCATTCCTAAGTATCATACTGAAGATTGAAAAAAGACTCTTTAGTGACGTCACGGCGTATTGCTATCTCTTTCTTTTCGTTTTACAATACTTTTTCGTTTCTCACGAACGAACGAACGACGAACAACGAACACGTATTGTAACACTAAAGAAAGAGGTTGCAATAAGCCGTCACGTCACTAAAGGAGCTTTTTTCAATCTTCACTATGACATATGGCGGTGCAATCTCCATTTGAAGGAGGTATAAGCTTCTTGGGTTGAAGATTAGCCTAATTTTTTGACAATACTAAAACAGCGTCATCTATGATTTTTTTGTTAAATAACGCCATCTATGGATCAATGAGGATCAGTAACGATTTTTGTTTAGTGACTTATCGGAAAACTTATGCCACCACATGAATAAGTGTGAATAAATTTTTACAAGCTATACGAGCTAAAACGTGCTAAAACACTGTTATTTTGGGGGGTCCCACAATGACGTCATCGAGACGTACGCGAACCTTATGTCGTACGTGATAAAGCACATATTGCATTGAGCTTGGCATTTCCATCAAAACCCTTATAACTCAACCATTTCTAAACGGATTTCAAAAAATCTTTTACTTAGTTTCATAGCTATGAATATGTTTTTACATTATACCAATAAAACTATAGGACTCAAACCTGTTACTGATCCTCATTCAGTACCTTCCCGCTTCTTAGGTGGCCGGTTTCTTCGCGCGCGCTAACCTGATGGCCAGTTCGTATTCCACTAACAACATTCTGGTCACCATGGGAGACGATTTTAACTACCAGGAGGCTGGCATGTGGTTTAAGAACCTGGATAAATTGATTAAGTGAGTTTTTAGAAAACTACCAAAATGGTAGTTTTTTTACATTTTGTACCAAAATGGTAGTTTTTATATTTTCTACCAGAATGGTAGTTTTTTTATATTTTGTACGAAAATGGTAGTTTTTAAATTACATCATAACTGCTGTTGAGATTATTTCGGATTGAGTCCCTTTACATAGCTTCTTATGTTCCCAAGCATAAAATTAAGTTTCGGTCACATTCGCATGTCAGATAACTTTAATTTATTATGTTTTATGTGGCGTGTTGCATGATTTTTAAACAATAAGTTTTTGTACCACACTCTGCTTGAGAAAAATAAACTCTTAAGTACCTACCTAGGTACAAGTAAAATTTTTTTAAAGACAGAGGTAGTCAAACTTTATTATCTATTTGAGGGTTTTTTATTTACGGCACAAAAATGAGTATGAAATGAAATTTAAATAAATACCAAAATATTAATGAATTGATTGTTACTCGTACATAATATTATCACATATTATTAAGATGGTCGTTTCTAAAAGTGTTTACAAATTAATTGTTGAATTTGCCAACACCTATGCACCAATATGACCTAAAATCTAGGAGAAGATATGAGCTCTATAGTGCAGACAGTTAATTGCCTTGCTTAAGGTGGAAACCCTACCGAAAGTGGCGCCCTCACATGTTTTTATTCAACAAGACTGATAGAAAAAGATTTTATAAAGCTTTGCCGAATCGAATTTTTACGACTGTTAGCACACCTTCGCCGCGAAACCGTACCAGCTAAACCGCTGTAGTTCCGCCATAGTTCCGGTGTGACTTGTCTTCTATCGACGACGATATATGAGGATCACATATTCTACGTAGCGGTTTCGCGTCATTGCTTTCGCGTGTGCCAACGGTCGGAACCGATCGGATGGAATCGCGCGTAAAAAATCTATGCATTAGAACAGGCTGTTCGCATTTGTTTCGCTTGTCGAACTCATGGCGGAACCCACTGCGGTGTTCTACACCGCGTAAGGGCCCATAGTCCAGTATTTTTAGTACTTAGTTATCACTACATTCCCTCGTAGTCAATAATCAAAGATTTAATTATTTTAGGGGATAGACATTAAAAGGATTTAAGAGACTGATTTAGTTTTATTAAGACATCTGAGATTAACTAGATCTTACTAATATTATAAATGTGAAAGTTTGTGGGTTTGTATGTTTGGATGTTTAGATGTTTGGATGTTTGTTCCTCAATCACGCAAAAACTACTGAACGGATTTGTTTGAAATTTGGCACACATATAGTAGATAGCCTAGATTAAAACATAGAATACTTTTATCCCGATATTCCCACTGGAACGGGAACCACGCGGGTGAAACCGCGGGCGGCCGCTAGTTTTTAATAAATTAAACGATTAAAATACTGCAATATGCCATTTTGTCTGAAACACCAGTCACAACAGCGCATGACGTCACGCCTAGGTAAACAAACAAACTTCACTGTCACTAGTGTCACTGGGCCGCTCGAAAGTTGTGTCAACCGAACGTCAATGTTTCATTGTTTCCCTAGGCGTGACGTCAGAGCGGCGCCATGACACCTGTGAGCTTTTTTCGCGCGCTATTGAAAAAATATTAAAAAATGGCTTTGAACTTTGTTAAACTCTAGTTTATTACCGAAATAAACTAGAGTTTAACAAAGTAAAATAATAAGTTTTTTTCGTAATAGTAGACGTATACCTACATTACGGATGAGGATTTCAAAATCATTCGTCATGTCTATTGTATATAAGAATTACAATATGAAATTAAATTAACCGGGGCGCCACTTTCAGTCTGGGTACCGCCTTAAGCAACTTTCGTTAATCTATTAGTATCAAGCCACTGGTTCTCAATCTGTATCGACCGCCCCCTTTTCAGGTGTCGGAATTCATAAAATACGTGCAGCAACAAAGCACGCGTTACGTGACCAACAATGTGATAGTCACTATGGGGGGCGACTTCACCTACCAAGAGGCGGGGATGTGGTACAAAAACTTAGACAAATTGATTGAGTGAGTGTATTTGTGTACTTTTCAATCTCTTTATGCGCGGGCCACAATGGTTTAAAGCAGGGGTTCCCTAACTTATTTGGGACGCGCCCACTTTCTACCAAAAAAAAAAACTGACCACCAAACCTTTCTACCAAAAAAACCCCTGTTTAAAGCCAATAATTGGCCCAAAATGATGGGCAGTACTTAGTTAGTACAGCTAGCAAATGTTCCTAATATGAATGGTATAAAATATAAATAAACCCTTAGTGTGGCCCCGGCATTGTTAATTTGACTCAATTTGTTTTTATATTATTTTGATTGTTGTATGGTATTATTTTGCATGAAATAGTATGTGTGGCATGTTAGTTTTATTAAAAGTAATGATGTGCGTTGGAGTGTATTTACATCAAGTATTTTATATTGCCTTTTAAATCAATTACAGTAATATATTATTTTTGTTAGTGTTTTTTGTCAAATAAATTAATCATTTATAAGCTCTATAAGTAAATAAGTATATAAGCTCAAGTGATTGCATAACAACTTTTATTTTAATATTTTAATTATTGTAATTTTTGACAGATATGGCAACAAAAAAGCGAAAGATGAGAACTTGAAAATCAACATGTTTTATTCAACCCCGGATTGTTATTTGAAGGCAGTCAAAGATTCCAAGTAAGTATTATTTATTTATTTAGGAGTGACATCACGAAGAAAGAATTTGCGACTTCACCA
The DNA here is from genome assembly GCA_928269145.1 of Agriphila tristella. Classification (NCBI taxonomy): domain Eukaryota; kingdom Metazoa; phylum Arthropoda; class Insecta; order Lepidoptera; family Crambidae; genus Agriphila; species Agriphila tristella. The sequence goes on along the minus strand of OV743447.1, from coordinate 2,479,329 downwards.
GCGTCGAGGAGTTATAATGCTTTCTCGAAAGATGCTAACTGAATGCCACTTTTTATCCTTTTTGATAAACTTAGCTAAAGTGGTTTCTAAATAGTTTATTTGTTTGTTTTCTTGCACCCCAGTCCCGTACTGCCAATAAAGCAAGACGATTTCTTCCCGTACGCGAGCGATCCTCACTCGTACTGGACGGGATATTTCACATCCAGACCTACTATCAAGTTTATTGAGGCAGAGGCAAATAGGTATACGCAGGTAAGAAAAAGAAACTAATTTTCATAGTTATTATCTTTGTAGGAAGTAATAAAGTTAATTGATACTTTCTGCCTAACTAATGAATAAATAAATAAATAATAAATATTTGACAACATCACATACATTGCTCCAATTCCAAAGTAAGTAGCTATAGCACTTGTATTATGGAAATCAGAAACAACGGTGGTATGACACACACCCAGACCTGAGACAATATTGAAAAGTTCATTTTCTACATTGACCCAGCCGGGGATCGAACCCGGGACCTCAAGAGATGGTGACGCCTTGAAAACCGGCATGCGAACCACTCGACCACGGAGGTCGTCAATGAATTAAGAATAAGTTATTTTATATTATTTAGCTAGCCTAGAAATAATATTATTTAGCTGTTTTTTACTATACAGTCAGCTGCACATGATGTATATGAGTATATCTCAAAAAATATGTACGTAACGAAAAAGTTGTAACGAAATATTGTTACGAAATAGGTGTGTACACTCAGTGTTAGAGGACGTAAGGTTATTATATCAAAACTATAGTATAGTATTTGAACATTTATTAATATTTAAATCAAATAATTAAAGGAAAAACAGCAAAAAAAATTGTTGTCTATACAATACTATTTCGTTACGTAACGAAACGTAACGAAAAACGTAACAAAACGTTACGAAAAACTAAGAGAAATATAACTTTAAAATGTTTTAGAAGTAGATTTTTGTTCAAAATGTGAATAACGAATATAATATCATTAAACCACTATACTAACACTATATGTTTATTTTACTTGATATAGAAATTCAGAAGTACTTTACCCAGAAAAAGTTAAATAATATTTCCTGTCACGAAAAAGTAGTCCTACTAAACAGCACACGTTTTTACCGATTTTCACAACATGTCATGGCGGAGACGTCAGATCAACAACTAATCAGAATGCAGCTAGTGTTGCACATGTAAAAAAATAACGGATGCGTTCAGAAATTAGGTAGAAGTAGAATTATACGTTACAAGAGTAAAAACGAAAAAGTAAGTGAGTACGACTCATTTATTATTTTTGCATTAAATTATTAATTTAGTATGAAACCCCATAGAAAATCACTTTGGAATTGAGACTACAATTAATTTAGACCGAAAATATACAAATATGTATAATAATTAGACGACGTATCGCATTTTATGAAGTAAAATTTCATGAGATATGCAGGGTGGCAAATTTATTTTGTATGAAAGATATGGAACGCTATTTTGAAAAAAATCTAAATAATTGGTAATTAATACGATTCTACTAGTAGTTTTTCGATATTTTAAAAGAATGATATTTTTCCTACATAATTGTATTGTTTTTTTTTTAAATTAAAACGTTTAATTTTTTCACCACAGCCTGGCACACTTTTTTTTTCAAAGAATGTACACTTATTTTGAGAAATACTCATATGTAATTTATTTTGAACCCTAATGGCTTTGCGTTCAAGTATAAAATTGATTGAATGTCATTACGCTGTCGTGGAAGCCCAGCGTGCCGTTGACCGTACATCACCAAATTTTATTTGAATTTATTTAAAGAAAAAGTTGAAAATTAGGTTACGCTTGTTTATGTAATGGCATGGTCTATTTGTAATCTTTAATCTGAGGAGAAAATATAAAAATTTTACAAAAATATAGGTAGTTCATTAAAATTACAACTTAATTTTATTTAACGACAGGGGTGTTTTGAATAACATATGAGAACCAGTGTCTTATGAAAGATGTAATGTTTCAGATGGCGAAACAGTTATTTGTATTGGCCGGTCTTCCAATGGACAAAATGGGTGTTTTGGACAAATTGAAGAGTGCTATGGGTAAGTGTGCCAGCTAAAAAAGTCTGGAACGGGTGGTAGGAAATATAGACGATTCAAAAGTACTTAATTATTATTATTTGAATAAAGCTATTTTTGACTTTGACTTGCAAAAATTAAAACATTTAGAATGGAAGTACCTAACTGATATACAACGTGTTACAAAATAACCCCTAATGCCGAATATGGTAGATAGGGACCATCAAACTGAACACCTCTTACTATGGGACCAACTCTGAAATCGCGGAAAAAATCAACTGTTTCATACATTTTGATATTTTCGTTATTATTTTTGGTTAGTTGGTCCCATTGTAAAAGTTGTTTAGTTTGATGGTCCCTATTACCATATTCAGCAAAAGGGGTTATTCTGTAACACGTTGTATAATACAAAAAAGAACCTATTAGAAGAAAAATCTCAGATAATTTCCTCAGGAACATTGAATTATAATTTCTTATAATTTTTATCTGACACCTATAGGTGTGTTACAACATCACGACGCCATAACGGGCACAGAGAAACAACACGTCACTTACGACTACATACGACTGATATCTGCCGCGTTAAAGGACGTGCATGGGACTATTACTACTATAGCACTCAAGTAAGTACATAGGTTCTACACATAACAGCGCTGCAGAGTAAAAATCGGTAGCGTTGCAGAATCACAACGCCAAAATCGCCGCGCTGCAGAGTCGTAACGCCAAAATCGGTGGCTTTGCAGAGTCGCAACGCAAAAATCGGTAGCGTTGCAGAGTTGCAACGCCAAAGTCGGTAGCGTTGCAGAGTCGCAACGTCAAAATCGGCGTTGCAGGGTCGCAACGTCAAAATCGGGGTTGCAGAGCCGCAACGTCAAAATCGGCGGCGTTGCAGTGTCACAACACCAAAATTGACGGCGTTGCAGAGTCGCAACGCCAAAATCGGCGGCGTTGCAGTGTCACAACACCAAAATTGACGGCGTTGCAGAGTCGCAACGCCAAAATCGGCGGCGTTGCAGAGTCGCAACGCCAAAATCGGCGGCGTTGCAGTGTCACAACACCAAAATCGACGGCGTTGCAGAGTCGCAACGCCAAAATCGGCGGCGTTGCAGTGTCACAACACCAAAATCGGCGGCGTTGCAGAGTCGCAACGCCAAAATCGGCGGCGTTGCAGTGTCACAACACCAAAATCGACGGCGTTGCAGAGTCGCAACGCCAAAATCGGCGGCGTTGCAATGTTGCAACGGCAAAATAGGCGGCGTTGCATAGCCGCAACGTCAAAATCTCCGCGTTTCAGAGTAGCAACGGCAAAATCGGTAGCGTTGCAGCGTCGCAACGCAAAAATCAGTAGCGTTGCAGAGTCGCAATTCAAAAATCCACGCGGTCGAACCTTTACTTAACCTTAACCTTTTTCTCTATGAGAATAGAGAAAAAGGTTTGTTCGTTTCAAAATTAATAAATTTTCAATTTTTTTTCCAGTAAAATGATCAACTTTAATAAGCAAAATGGCGTCTATTTCAACTTTGATAGATGTCAATTTAATGAGTCCAGTTGCGTCACTTCGGAGAACGCTCAAGGGAATATGATAGTAAGTATACTCCTTATTATATTCAAACTAGCGGCCGCCCGCGACTTCGTCTGCGTGGACAGTTTTTTTGCTATCCCTCGGGAACTGTACGTTTTTTCGGGATGAAAGGTACCCTATGTCCTTTTCTGCACTCCTGACAACGTGTATGCAAAATTTCATGATGATCGGTTCAGTAGTTACGACGTGAAGGCGTAACAAACAAACAAACAAATAAACAAACAAACGGACTTTCGCATTTATAATATTAAAGTAAGGAAGTAAGGATGAGAAACTCCGTTTGTTTGTTATGCCTTCTCGTCTTAACTACTGAACCGATCATCATGAAATTTTACGTACATGTAGTCAGGGGTACTGAGAAGGACATAGGGTACCTTTTTTCATTACAAAAAAGTACCTTCTTTCATTACAAAGAAGACTTCCCAAGGGATAGAAAAAAACTTTTCACGCAGACGAAGTTGCTAGTTTTTTATAGTTACACTTTTCAAATTAAAAGCATTTTAACCGCCTTTGTGGTCTAGTGGTTCGCCCTCTCGTGTAACACGCAGGGGTTCTGGGTTCGATTCCCAGGGGGGTACGATTTGTACTCGGTTTGGTTGGTGGTAGGGTTTATTTCAAGTCCGCCTGGCTAGCTACCACCATCTTATCCTTCTTCCAGGTTTTTTTAATTTAAACACCCATTTTTTTTTATTGGGAAACAAACAATCCTACTAATATTATAAATGTGAAAGTTTGTGGGTTTGGATATTTAGATGTTTGGATGTTTGTTCCTCAACCACGCAAAAACTACTGAACGGATTTGGTTGAAATTTGGCACACAGATAGTAGATAGCCTAGATTAAAACATAGAATACTTTTTATCCAGATATTCCCACGGGAACTGAAACCACGCGGGTGAAACCGCGGGTGGCTGCTAGTATTTTAATACATATGAATTAAAAACACCCATGATATTTATCTACACCCATGATATGTATCTTCTATAAAGGGTTTTGACTTTGACCTTGACCTTGACGTTGAAATGACCTTGACCTTGAAGTTGACCTTTACCTTGAATTTGACTGTTTCAGAACCCTTTACAGAGGATTTGTTGTATGGGTGTAGATAAAGATATATTTCGCTACAGGTGACTGTGTACAACCCCCTGGCGTGGTCTGTGATAACCCCCGTGGCCATCCCCATCAGTCAAGACGAACAGTTTGAAGCTAAAGATAACACTGGTAAGGAAATTAATCATCATCATCCCCCTACCCTTACCCCAATTTATTTGGGGTGCAGTGCGCCCTTCTCTTCCATACCTTCATGTTCCTCGTCATCTCCTCATTTACGCCCTTCACATTCATATAATTCTGCACACATTCCATTAAATCACAAAAATCTGGATATAGAAAAAAATTGATAAATTCTGTAAGAATAAAAACGTCTTAAGGGCCCTATCACATTTTTTCGTCGAAATTTCGATTTTGACAGATTTTAACGATACAACCTAGAGAAACCTTTAGGTCTACTAAATACATTTATATGTGTTCGTGACAAAAAGTAATATGATGATTCACTGGAAAGTTAAAGGGTTAGAAAGGAAAATTAAATTAGGTGAACGATTTCTTAGAGTCAACTTTGAACATACACAGAAAGACAAACAAGTACAAACAACAAATAAAACTATGAAATTAGATTTTTAATGAAGTAAAGATTATTATGATATAATTTTTACGTAATAATAATAATGTATCTAGGAGAAATCCACAGTTTATTCTGAGCTTTTTTAGTAGTTTTATGGTTTTTGATTGGATTTTTTTTTCACATATTCTATACATAATTTCAAAATTCCGAGGCCGCTATGAACTATTCGACTATATAAGAGATAATATTCATTTTTTTTTATTTCAATTGTTTAGCACAGTTGTTCAATCCATGAGCTCAAAAAAAGTGCCTTCGCGCATTTTATGAAAATCTTTCTCTGCAATTTCGGGTTTAATTATAAAGTTAAGCAAATTTTCAAAAAAGCGAGGCCGCTATTAACTATTCCAATAGCTATTCTGCACCATTCAATAAGTCAAAAGTGTTAATGTATTTTTGTTTCTGAGATCGATAACGCCAAATTTGGCCATTTTACGCAAAAATCACAGTCGAAATGTAATATGCCTCTTAAATTGGCTTTAAATTCCGGCATTTCTAGAATTTTAATTCATTGTAGAATAGTTTTTTATATCCATTTTGGGTCAATGGGTCTTTTTCGGTAAAAAAAAAACCACAAAATAAATACCTATTTTCCCATACATTTTGTTCTAAACGTCTACTGTCTTAGAAACAAGCGTACGCAGCGACATCTACAATTAGCTTTGCGTTGCCATCCCCATTGTTAAAACTTATATTTTGCTTAGTAAAAGTACTTACAATATTTTATCAAATAAATAAATAAAAATGTTGCATTTATTTTATTCATACTAATACTATAAATTTCACGCCTAAACTACTGAACCGATTTTGATAAAATTTAGTACAGAGATAGAGTACAGCTTAAGAAAGGACATACATAGGCTACCTTTTATTGCAAAATAGCGGGAGATATAAATAAGGCGAGAGTGAGGGGGAGAGGGTGAGTGAGAGGGCGAGGAGGGAAAGAGGAAAAGGGAGGCAGCGCGCTTGGTGAGGATCCGCCAAATCACGGCTAATTAGATTTTGATGAAATTAAAACAGAATACTATTTATCCTGCCCGGTTAAAGGTTTCCAAAAGTTTTTTCGAATATCCACGCAGACGAAGTCGTGGGCAGAAGCTAGTACTTACCTAAATGAATGAAGAAACACAATTATTTTATACTGGATAAAAATGTAGTGTAATAATCAATTTAAATTCAATGTCAACAGGTAAAACCTACCCGGTCCAAACATACCCATTACCAACAGCAATCAAGGATATACCACTAAGAAACTCCAAGGCTACCCACGAAGCACTATTCTTAGCCCAGATCCCACCGCTGGGCTACAAATCATTCTACATACAAAAACTAACACTGAGACCTAAGAGGGATGTTAGTGAATATGAACAGAATAAAAACGACATTGAAGATGATGTCAACTTTGAGTTTAAGGGTGATGAGATAATGAGTGATGATCCGAGGGTGGTGCAGAGGTTTCCGTATGAGCAGGAGTTTGGTGATGAGGTAAGGGAATTGAGTATCTATTTAAAAATCAGGTAAATGGTAAAAGTATTGAATGAAATCAACGAATGTAAATTCGTAGAAGTAGATAGCAAATGTGTCAAAAGCGGCCAATTTTAGCAGTTTTCCTATCTACTTCTAGCCGGACTACTAGGGAATGTAATGATACCGTTTAAAATACTAGACTATGGACTCCACGTAAAGTTTTATTAAAATTGAGTATAATAATTACAATATTAAATAAAATTCACCGTGGCGCCACTTTCAGCCATACTACCGTCTTAAATTAAAATTCTCCCTTAATTTAAAGAAGTCCAACCAATACTGATTGGAATATAGGGTTATACAGTTTAAATTCAAAACTATACATGCTAAACAGATGTCGTTCTGTAACTTTTTCGATAATATCTACTTTGCAAAATTCTTCAAGTTATTTTAAACCAAATACTTATTTCAAATAAAAACCAAAATATTTCATTCACAGGGCGTTTCTTCCGGTGTAGAAGCTGAATCTAGTATTCTGAAAACAGTTCTATTCAACGACAAAACGTACAAACTTAAATTTAGCGCCGCATACTATCCAGGTTATATAGGCAACAATAAGATATATGAAAACAGATCTTCTGGCGCTTACATATTCAGACCAGATGCTGAGATACCTAACGAATTAGACGTACTAAATATATCTAATATAGAAGGAAATAACTTTGATGAAACAAGGATTCTAATGTCAGACAATGCTGAATTTTACTTCCGTAAATATAGGAATGATAAATTAAGATATGGTGAACTACATTGGGTTATAGGTCCTATTACAGATGAAGATGGTATTGGAAAAGAATATGTATTTAAATATGTCTCTAATATTATAAGTAATGGGGAGTTTTATACTGATTCTAATGGAAGAACTGTTTTGAAAAGAAAGTTGAATCAGAGACCTCAATGGAATTTGACCCTTGAAGAACCTGTGGCTGGAAATTATTATCCGCTAGTTGATTTTGCTTATATAAAAGATTCGAATGATAAATTTTCGTTAAGAGTTTTACCTGATAGGCCGGAAGGTGGCGCTTCTTTACAAGAAGGTGAAATAGAAGTGATGCTACATAGAAGATTGTTGCATGATGACGCTTTTGGGGTAGGCGAAGCGTTAAATGAAACTCTTGATGGAAAAGGTTTGGTAGTTAAAGGAACACATAAGGTGTTTTTCGATTCCCAAGATTTCACTTTCAAAGATGTTTTAGAAATGAGGAATAAACCTGAAATATTTATAAGCGATGCTAAAGATGTAAGCTTTGAGCAATGGTCAGCTTTGAATACGGAAAAAAGTTGGTTGAAGGATAATTTGGATGATGGGGTGAACTTACTTACTTTAGAGCCTTGGAGTAAAGACAGTTTTCTAATAAGATTTGAAAATTATTTGGACAAATCTCCTAAGTCTTTAAAGAAAGTTGATTTGGATAACATTTTGAATAACGTTAAAGTTGAATCTGTTAAAGAAATGGTTCTAAGCGCTGATAAGCTAGCGACAGACCATAAGCCATGGGAATGGACAACTTTTGACGAGTTTGCCGATGATTTTAATAAAGACTATGGTAGTTTCACTAAAACGCAAACAACGGTAAATAGAGTAAAGAATGAAGATGAAGGCAACAAAATTAATTTGGATGCGAAACAAATAAGAACATTTGTCATAAAATACGAAAGACTGTAGCCAAAGAAAATATCATTTCAGTCTTTTTAATTTTTTTAATAATTTGTACTTTTAGGTCATTAAAATAGTTTACAATGAGGGCTTTCCAAAGTGACATTTTTCACAAAAATAAGAATAATAACTATTTGCCTCACTAGATGGTGTTGATAGAGTATCATTAATCACATTGACACACATTTTTATCAACGTCACCTATCGAGTCTACAGTTTTTTGTCATTGTGAAAAGCCCTTATTTCAAATGATTTCATTTGTTGTAAGAACTTTGTTGTTAAGTCGTGCAATTTGGCCGTATGTAATTAGTACTTATTGATAAATATCAAATCGATTTATATTACATAAATAAATGAAAGATAAAATTACATTGTTTTTTTTTCAATTTCTTGTTGCTTTTTACAATATAGAAATTGTAAAACCATATTATAACAAATTGTCATTCTGTGTGTGAATTATTAACGAAACATTCGCATTCTAATTCAAATGTAACTGAAGACTTGGCTGTTTGGACACAGATTTCCTTACCTTCCCAATTATAGAAGATTTAAAAGACAACTTTAAGCCTCGATTACATACGCCGATTTTAGGAACCAATTTCGGGTTGTCACCCGTACTTGACAATAAAATATTGTAGAATAAGTTTGATTTTAAAATCGAATCTACACTATAATGGAAAAGTAAACATTGTTTAAGATTGGAGATGAGAATTGAAAATAAAAAATCATAAAATATTTTGACCTTTCCGTCATTTGTGCAAATTCACTGTTAAAATTTAACTTATTTATACGAGTGGCAACTCTAAATTGGTTCGTTAAATCGGCGTATGTAATCGAGGCTCTAGGATGCTAAATCGGCGTATGCGGAAGTTAGGTAAATACAGCAGTTAAACTTGTGAGTAGACTTTCAACGTATTTAGCGATTATTATAGTGCGTTTCAAATTTAATGGGGCGTCTCGGAACATCGCGTGATCGTGACGATGCGCATAACACAATTTTGAAAGGTGAGAGGTGGTGGGGCACGAGGGATCACGCCAAAACAGTGGTAGAATAAAATCTCAAAAAAATGTTTACACTGTAAAAGTCGGGATGATTTTTTTTTCTCATCAATCGTTGTCGTTGGAAAGGCCTCAATAAATATTATAGCTTTATTAAAACCACTTTTTGATTTAGGAATCCGTTTCCGAAATATTAAGCTTCTTGATCCTAACTCGAGTCAACTTCAAATCTAAGTCTTGACATTAAACAACCGTAAAATAGGTAATGCCTTTTATATTTTGAGTTTTGAATAGGTAAAGGTGAATTTACAGGTAGAAAATAAAAATAAGAACAGGCATACACTTAAAAAAGATTTATTGTTTTTTTGCAACAAAAAACTTAACAGGTAAACAGATTCGCTAACTTATACAGAAGACTAACAAATAAATTAATAACTATTTAACTAATTAGAAAACAGTTCACCGACAGAAAGTCCAAAGTATTCATAAATTTTACTGCATTTCAAATTACAACTCATTTTGGGACACATTAATACACTTGAGAGCATAACATTCAGATAGGTTTCTTTTAAGTTCTATCATATATATAATTAGTTGTTATGATTCAATGAAATTTATACATTTCATTTCAAATTATCCAATAAAATAAAATAAAAATAATATAACGATCAATGGTGAAGGCAGCTGTCAAAATGGCGCTGCGTACGCTTGCTCCAAGAGAACTATCAAAACAAAGGACTTTTACTTTAAAAATCGTTTACTTATAGCTTTAAAATTATCAAATTCTGTGTGTCTTGCATTGTAGAATAGTCTTTTAAATCCATTTTGGGTCAATGGGTCTTTTTCGGTAAAAAAAATACCACAAAATAAATACCTGTTTTCCCATACATTTTGTTCTGAACGTCTACTGTCTTATGAACAAGCGTACGCAGCGACATCTACAATTAGCTTTGCGGTGCCATCCCCATAACGAGCTAAATGGTACCAATTTTACTGAAGCCTTTTCAAAATAACAAAAACCGAAGGCTCGATAGATGGCGTTGATAAAAAGTAAGTTTCAACTGAAAAAATCATTTATCAAAACCAATTTTGACACTTCACTTGACCATCATCAACGCCATCTAGTGAGGCAAATAGTTACTATACAAGGTGTATTTGTAACCACTCTCCAAATTTTAAGGATGTTTAAGTTGTGTCAGACTGAACAACTTTGTCCATGAAACATGTGTCGAAATACACCAAAAATGTTGGTCATCCCATACTAAACTGATCACGTGATCTCTTTGATTTGTATGAAAAGTCTTTTCTCTTTGTAAAGCCTCTCACTTTGTAAAGCCCTCAATGTACTAAAAAACGTGGAAAGAAACTTAGGTCAATTTGTTCTCAAGTGTTTTTACAAATCATTCTCACATTTTAATATATTTATACTGCACTACAAAAGTCCTTATTTGCTGAGGTGCTAACACAATGGGTCCGTTCAAATCCACCTCTTGTAAAACTCTAGTTTCTTTATCCACAAACTCGTATTTCCCGCTCCCGTAAGCAGCGTTAAAATTTTTAACAAACTTATCTCTTTTCCACGAAAGAGGCACCCAATCTTTAAGCAATATATGCCCAGATAAAGTAGTTTCTTTTATAGACAAAATCTCCATAAACGAAAACATGCCTTTTAAGTAAACCTTTTTGATTCCAGAATGTACACAATCTGCCTTTTCCAAAAAGTTTTCGAATCTTAACAACAAACCATTATCATTCCATTGTTCCATCGTTAAAATTTGAACACCCAAAGGCAATTTAGATTTTAATCCACTAAATTCGTTCCTCTGCGCTTCCCATATACTCTTCCCATTTTTACCAAACCCCCAAGCAGGTGACGTTAAAATTTGTGGCTTCAACTCAATTTCCTTTGCCAGTTTCTTTTCGAAAACTTTATAAGGTTTATGGTCGGCTCTAGACACGTAAATATAGTGCTGCCCTCTTACGACCGTCCCTTGGCCGTATTCTGTCTCGTTTAAAGCGGCCTGATCGATGCTATCTTCGGTTAAAAGGCGTCGGTGTAATAACATGTTGATTTCGCCGTCTTTGAGCGAGGATCCTCCTTGGGATCGGTCGTTTAAGACTGCGAAACGAATGTTCTGGTCTAGGTCTTCGATGTAGATTTTCGATGTTACTGGGTAGAAGTTACCTGGGAATAAAGTAAAATAACAAATTAGTAGTAAAATAGGAGGAGCTCGGTGGCGCAGTGGATGGAGTGGAGGATAAACAACTTTCGCAAGGGTCGGTCAGGGGATGGGTGACCAAAAATTTATTATCTTGGGCTCCTCCGTGCTTCGGAAGGCACGTTAAGCTGTTGGTCCCGGCTGCATTTGCAGTCGTTAACGCTCACCAATCCGCATTGGGCCCGCGTTGTGGGTTATGGCCCATCCTCCTTATCCACCTATAAGGCAGGCTTGTGCCCCAGCAGTGGGGACATTTAAAAAATAAAAAATGGTCATAATGTAAAATAAATGAAATAAGTACTTGGATAAATGCATCGAAGGGTCGTGGTAAAACCAGCCCCCTGATTACGTAACCCGGTTTCGGTACGTACTAAAACCCGGTTTAAGTAAGATAGTTCTTTGTCACATTGGTTCTTACACATATGAGACAAAATATCTTGTTTTAAGAAATCCTATTTAACCGTGTACTAAAGCAGCAATGTAACTGCTATTTTGTAGAAGTTTGCGTTTGTAGAATGTGGCATTTATAGAAGTTGGCGTTTGTAGAATGAGGCGTGTGTAGAATTTGGCGTTTGTAGAATGTGGCATTTGTAGAATGTAACATTTTAAACTCAGGTGGCATTTGTAGAATGTGGCGTTTTAAACTGATGTGGCATTTGTAGAATGTGGTTTTTGTAGAATGTGGCATTTGTAGAATGTGCGTTTTAAACTCATGTGGCATTTGTAGAATGTGGCGTTTTAAACTCATGTTGCATTTGTAGAATGTGGCATTTGTAGACTAAACCTTATAGCTTAAGGGCCATAAAATGTTACCAGCTATAGGGTCCTTGTTGACCGGATAGTACGTGGGGCGCACGCCCCTGATCCGCTTGATGGTCTGTCGCCCGTTCGAGTCCGTGTAGAACACGCCGTGGTTCGTCAGATTCGTCGTGTATTTTATCAGGATTTCTTTACCTTCAAACAAAAAAAAATATTGTTCAGGCGTTCATTGCACCGGTTTCAAAAGGTATTTTTTTATTTATTTCTTATATTTAAAAATAAAAAAGTAAAAAAAAGTTTTCTCTCTACGCCCAGTAAAATATGACATTACCTAATCCATCGTCGATGGGTATGGGCCCCACGAGCCAGTCCACCTCCAGCACGGGGCTGTGCCTGTACAGGCGCAGCCCTACCGACGCCCAGCTGCAGAACCTGTGCAATGTTCACACTATCTGTAAAAACCTGTGCTTTGTTCGGATAATCTGTAAAAACATGTGCAATGTTCAGACAATATGTAAAACCTGTTCAATGTTCAGACAAAGTCTGAACAACCTGTGCAATGTTCAGACTATATGTAAAAATCTGTGCTATATTCGGATTATCTGTAAAAACCTGTACAATGTTCAGACAATATGTAAAAACCTATTCAATGTTCAGATAATGTCTGAACAACCTGTGCAATGTTCAGACAATCTGTTAAAACCTGTGCAATGTTCACCAGTTTAAAACATGTGTAATGTTCAGATAATCTGTAAAAACCTGTGCTTTGTTCAAACAATGTGTAAAAAACCTGTGCAATGTTCAGACAATCTACAAAGCGGATCTAGTCTTAAAAAGGATTCTGTTTTAAGCCTGTAAAACCAGAGACTGGAATACTTTCTCAATCTATTTTCTGTGCAATAATTTAATGCAATAATTTTATGTGCAATGTTCAGACGATGTGTAAAAATCTGTGCAACAATAGTCTTAAATTGTTGGATCTTTGTGTTCATTGAGTAAGTTTTGAGATCATACGATATTTACTGTTATTTTACGGTGATTGGCCTTACAAGGAAAATGACCTTCCATGGTACACTCACCTTACGCGGTATTGCAAACTGCTCTTGCGCGATCTTGCACGCCCATCGACGATATGCAATAAATATAAATAAACAAATAAAAGTGTATCCTCACTTTATATGTAGTTCCTGCACCACCTGATTCTTAAACACATTAGCCTCATACTCATCGAGGATCTCTGCTTTACTGTCCATAGTCCTAAACAGGTACGCGCCGGGCGGTTTGGGCGGACCCGCCCATCTGTTGGGGTTCATATCGCGGGGTATTGTTAAATTTTCGTACTTTCTCGGGTCGTCAGATACGTAGTAATACATCTGAATGCCCAACTGTATTCTTAAACCTTTGGTTACGAGCATGTTGATCACTCTTTTCTTTGCGTCTAGATTTACTCTGGCGTACTGAAATAGATAAGGGTAGTATTTAATCGGGTAATAAATTCCCATTTTGGGTATCAAAAATACTGGATATAGCGTAATGAAATACTAAAGCTAGGCTTCCTAGGATGACGGGGCCGTCATATTACGGCCGTAATTTAGCGGCGTAGAACGTTGTCTACATAGACACATTCAACGCCGCTATATAACGGCCGTAATATGACGGCACCGCTATCCTAGGAAAACCCTAGCTTACGTGGGCGACGGACTGAGGGCGACTACAAAAATTGAAAATTGGTGACTTTAAAATACAAATTGAGTAACTAGTTATACGGGTGACCAAATTACTATTTGAGCGACAACCTTAGGGCCAACGAACTAAGATACTAAGGAAGTGTAATTCCGTTCAAAAAATAGCACCACGCAAACTAACACAGAGTGGGCGGGGCTAAAAAAGTACTAGTGAAGCACGATTAGTCATGTCTGCCACGCGCTCGGCGACAGTCGTTAGCGTTACCACAAAAAAATAATTAGAAAAATGATTAAAATGACGTCATGTGAGGTCAAGTGGCGAAAAAGACCAAAAGAAGGCAGCAAAACTAAACAGACATAACATAACATAGGAAAGTAACATATTTTTCGTTTTTTAGAAATATCTATGAGCGTATACATACAAAATATGGTCGTTATTATGCAACAAGTGTTCAGTCGCTTTGTGGGGCAGAGTCAAATCTTCACATTCACTGCTATCACACATTTTTAAACAAGAATAAAACTCTCTCATGGAATTCAGTACAACAAAAAAAAGGAAAATTTAAATCAAAATTTTGTAATGCTAAAAATGGCGCGTCCTGCAATATGCAATACATAGAAAACGAGTAATCTGATGTAATCTCCTTGTTTTTTATTATTATACAGGGTGTAACAAAAACGCTGTCCAATCCGTGAAGGGATGATTAGGTAGGTACCTATAAAGATTCTATTCACGCAATCCTCTTTGATTAATGAGTAAAAATCCCTGGTTAAAATAGAATAAATAAAAAATGGAGAACTCACATTGCAACACCGAAGGCAGCAGAGTGGCACGACAAGTAGTGACGTCATGAGGTCAAGACCGTCAGATCAGAACACAAAGTAATGACAATTTCCAAAAACTATGATTTTTATGCAGCTCTGAAAACAGCTTTTTAATATGGAGTTTGATCCGCGGATCATTCTGCTGGAACCCTAATGTGAGATCTGCTGCGAAAATGCTACTTTATATTTCCACCACCAATAGAAATACATGCCTAGCAACGGTGCACTAGATTGTCCCGAACACTTTGCAGCACACCTGTATTCCACTTAATTAGTACAAATGTGGCTATTATTCGCAAACGCATTACGGATTCACTCTCACAAATTTTTTTAAACATCAACTGTAAACATGACCTCACAAATAAAAATCAAGGGGTGTCAAATCTGGAGATCGCGCTGGCTACGGAGTTGGTCCACCTCTTCCAATCCACCGTCACCCATATTGCTAGTTTAGGTATTTGCGCACCGGTCAATAAGCATGTTAAAATAGTCTGCATTTGAAAAAGATCTTGACAAGAATAAACTTTGACTTGGTGGAATACGCTGCTATAAAAAATACATTACGACAAACTGAGAACCTCCTCCTTTTTTGAAGTCGGTTAAAAAGGTGTCGCTATAAGAATTTTGTATTGCCAATTAAGGCATGCTTTTTTAAGTAAAAAATAAAAATAAAGCGACGTATTAATACTGTTGTTCTTTATCAGTCACACCTCTAAAAGACGTTTTAAGGTGTTGCTCGCGCAAATGTGATAATTATCTACATAATATGTACTTACATCTTATGAAAAAAAAAACTTTACAGAATACATTGTCTTTTATCGAGCATACCTATTTTATTTCAATAGCTTGCTTAATTTTAGTCCTTCTTGAAATCATATGTCTTACCAATTCGTGACAAATAATATGATCATCATTCATCAACATCATCATTTTATAATTTTCATAAAATAAAATAACAATAAAATCATCACAGCCGAAAGACGTCCACTGCTGACATAGGTCTCTTTTAGTTTTTTAGAGCGACTAGTTACAGGCGACTTGCATCAAGCGTATTCGAGCGGTCTTTACCAAGTCGTCCGTCTACATAGTAAAACAAACATTATATCTAACAAACAATAATGTACTAATTTCATAAAACAATTTTATGATGCCGCCCAGCGCGCCGTAGTAGGTTAGGTGTACTGACTGCATTCTA
Organism: Agriphila tristella; assembly: GCA_928269145.1. Lineage (NCBI taxonomy): Eukaryota > Metazoa > Arthropoda > Insecta > Lepidoptera > Crambidae > Agriphila > Agriphila tristella. Next base: position 2,463,138 of record OV743447.1, on the reverse strand, counting down.
CGTTACACCGTCCTCGCCTCAATGACAAAGGCACGACAACGGCCCAAAGAGTGACACGAGGCGAGTCAAATATCCAATCATGTTTGATCTGCGTTCAAACCCCAGCCAATAGAAAACGTCATATGCGTTAGAATACAATCTAATGCCGATTATGCGTGCATTGTAATAAGGTATGTTTTTACTAGTTCATTGTTGAGTTTGCGACCTTTTGTGTTACAGAATATGTGAAGGTGCCATTTTTTATGCAATATTTGTTAGGAGTTAGGCTTCCTTAGATCTTAGTTCGTTGCTTAGGGCACACAAAACATTTAAAATCCTTACTAGTATACAGGGGCGTAGCGTGCCTTGGCGGGGCCCCATATAAAAATTTGTTTGGGGGCCCTTAGGAAGGGTAAAGATTTCTCACAAGAGAAAAAAAAATTTGCATAAAATTAAAAGAAATATTTATTCATCATAATAATTTTATTAACTGTCACTTTTTTCATTTTTTTTACAAATATACAACGTGTAACAGAAAGGGGGTATCAACCCGAAAGGCGGTCAATGTACTCGTGAATCTGAGGGCCTAGCCAAAGTAACATTCGTAAATTTTCTTTATCGCTTCGCTTTCGAAACATGTATGGGATTGACATAAGGTTTCGTTAACAATCGAATTTTAAAACGTCAAATCCATACATGTTTCGAAGCGAAGCGAAAGCGAAAATTTGCAAATGTTACTTTGGCTAGGGGGGCAGAACACCTTCCAAAAGAAAAGAAAATTCAAATCGAAAAAGAAATTTGGAATTTCCATAGCAAATTTGAATTTGCCGCCAACATTTTATATGGAAAGTTCAAGAATTTTTTTCTGTTGTTAGGTGATCAGTTTTACGAATACTTTGACCTCCTTGTAGGGTTGCCACCTTTAGGAACAAAAAAAGTCAGGATAATTTTTTGTCTATTTTCTAAATGTTTACTGGTAGTAAAACTACTGTAGAGACTGGTAACTGATAAATGAAGGACATATTGAATGTATGTGGCTGTTTGTAATTAAAATACTCAAAATCAATTGAAGCAAACGGGCGGCTCAGCAAAGTAAGAAGTAAAAAAATGAAAACTTACCTAGCTGTAGGGAAAGAAGAGACACATTTAATGTTTTATTTTTATTTGACTATGTTTCCATGCATATTTTGTATTACTACAGGAATTCCGAACAAGAAATGTCTTTTGAATTCTGCTTTCAAATGAAAGCAGAATTCAAAAGACATCGTTGCTCTGCAGATTAAGATTAAATAATCTTAATCTGCAGAGCAACGATTTCTAACATTATATAGATCATTTAAGCGTCATATGGGAAAATACTCGCTCAACATAAGAATTTGAAGGGATAGGTGCAGTGCAACACAAAATAAGTAAGTTTAACTTGTTGTCCTTTAATCTTTTAAACATTTGGACCCATTTTTTATAAACACTTTGATTTTGATCGCGTGTTACGTCAAAAATCGGGACAAAACTGATGGATCGTCAGGACGCGGGACAATATGATCGAAATCGAGACGGGTGGCAACCCTGCCTCCTTGCGGGTTGATACCCCTTTCTGTTACACGTTGTATACTCTCCTTGCCTATTTTTCGGGTAACTGATTTATGCGCACGCTTTACGCTTGAAAAAAATTTTTCTTTTACTTTTTCCATTAAAAAAAAGTTTTTATTAATTTTTCCTTACGCACGTTGGGGGCCCCCGTGGGCCGGGGGCCCCGTATAATTGATACGGCTGATACGGCGGTAGCTACGCCCCTGCTAGTATATAGTATTATAAATGCGAAAGTCCGTTTGTTTGTTTGTTTGTTACACCTTCACGTCTTAACCACTCTAGCGATCATCATGAAATTTTGCATACACGTTGCCAGGGGTACAGAGAAGAACATAGGGTACCTTTCATCCCAAAAAAATGTTTCGTTCCCGAGGGATAGCAAAAAAACTTTCCACGCAGACGAAGTCGCGGGCGGTCGCTAGTTTTGCATAAATATTTTATTTAAAAAAGCTAAAAATACCGCCGTGTATGTGCCGGCCTAGAATAGCACTACCCCCTATCATCCCGTGGGTGTCGTAAAAGGCGACTAAGGGAGCATAGCCTTCAAGAGACGGGCAGCAGCGTCTCCAAAAAACCTTGGCCTACTGCGATCGCCAACCCGCCTGCCAAGCGTGGCGATTATGGCAAACCCCCCCCCTCATGAACAATGGATCAAAAAATTGGCCCCCAGTCCCCGGCAGCCCCGCTATTCCTAGCTACGGTAGCGGCTACGGTAACGGCGGGGCAGGGGGTGCTAAGAATCCCCGGGTGCGGCTCGGCTACCAAAAACGACGACAACTGCACCTGGCAACCTATAACACGCGCACACTAAGGACCGACGCGAAGTTAACCGAGTTGGAAGAAGTTATCAGCAAGGTACACTGGGACATTATCGGGTTATCTGAAGTCCGAAGAGCAGGAGAGGACTCGATAATCCTCAACTCCGGTAACTTGCTTTACTACCGGGAGGGCGACCAACAGTCCCAAGGTGGTGTCGGGTTCATCGTCCAAAAGTCCCTTGTCAACAACGTGATTACCATCGGAAGTGTGTCGACCAGGGTGGCGTACCTTATACTCAGAATATCCAAACGGTGTTCGCTGAATGTTATACAGGTTTACGCACCGACCTCGACACACCAAGATGACGAAGTGGAGGCTATGTATGAGGAGATCTCTAAAGCCATGCATAGCTACAAAACCCACTACACTGTTGTGATGGGGGACTTCAATGCAAAGTTGGGGAAACGATGCGGTGATGAGCTGAGAGTGGGGCAATTTGGAGTTGGGCAACGGAATGACAGAGGCCAGATGCTGGCTGACTTTATGGAGAAGGAGAACCTCTTTATGATGAACTCCTTCTTCAGAAAGCCGGAAAGCCGGAAGTGGACCTGGGTCAGTCCGGACGGTAAAGTCAGAAATGAGATAGATTTTATCATGTCGACGAAAAAGCAAATATTCAATGATGTCACTGTGATCAACGCTGTTAAGACGGGGAGCGATCACCGATTGGTACGTGGCACATTGAATATCAACCCAAAGCTGGAAAGATCTCGACTGATAAAATCAACAATTCGACCATTGCCGGCCCATATTCAAAATCCCGAGAGCTTTCAACTCGAACTCCAAAACCGCCTCGAAGCCCTTGAGAACAGCATAGATGTGGACGATCTAAACAACATGGTGGTGGATACTGTCCGTACGGTAGGGTCCAAGCTCTTTAAGACCCGCCGTCCCAAGATAAAGAAACTCTCTGACCACACACTCCTACTCATGGATCAGAGACGTGAAATGAGGCTCCAGAGTTCAGTAGATGCTAATCGTTATCGGCAGCTTAATAGACAGATATCTAAGTCTTTGACGAGCGACCTTCGCCAATTTAATACGAATCGTATTAAAGAGGCTATCGAGCGGAATAAAGGCTCCAAAGTGTTCGCGAGAGATCTGTCTATTGGGCAAAGCCAGATGACGAAGCTGAAAACTGACGACGGACGCATCATTTCATCAAAACCTGAAATCCTGAGGGAGATCGAGAGCTTCTATGGGCAGTTATATTCCACGCAGACACCTGTTGAAAGCAAGGCTAAAGACCCCAGAGCCAAGCTTACCCGACACTATACCCAAGATATCCCGGACGTCAGCCTGTACGAGATTAGTATGGCTCTCAAACAGCTGAAAAACAACAAGGCGGCGGGTGACGATGGAATTACTACAGAACTTCTGAGAGCGGGCGGTAAGCCGATACTCAAAGTCCTCCAGAAGCTCTTTAATTCCGTCATCGTCCAGGGCAGAACGCCAAAGACATGGAACATAAGTGAGGTGATCTTGTTCTTTAAAAAGGGTGACAAGTCCCTCTTAAAGAACTATAGACCCATCTCGCTTCTGAGTCATGTCTATAAGTTGTTTTCGAGAGTCCTTACGAATCGTCTCGCTCGCAAGTTCGACGACTTCCAACCTCCCGAACAAGCCGGGTTCCGAAAAGGCTTTAGCACCATAGACCACATCCATACGCTGCGGCAGGTTATACAGAAGACCGAGGAGTATAATGAGCCACTTTGCTTGGCGTTCGTGGACTATGAGAAAGCCTTTGATTCGATTGAAACCTGGGCGGTGCTGCAGTCTCTCCAAAGGTGCCAAGTGGACTATAGGTATATCGAGGTGTTGAGGTACTTATACCAAAATGCCACCATGACGATCCGAGTACAGAACCAGAACACAAATCCTATCCAACTGCAGCGTGGTGTGAGACAGGGAGACGTTATTTCTCCGAAACTGTTCACAGCTGCGTTGGAGGACATCTTTAAGCTCTTGGACTGGAAAGGACTCGGCATCAACATTAATGGCGAGTACCTAACACACCTTCGTTTTGCCGATGATATAGTCCTTATGGCTGAGACCATGGAAGACCTGAACACAATGCTCGAAGATCTCCGTAGTGCTTCCCAAAGAGTGGGTCTTAGGATGAACATGGAAAAGACGAAAATTATGTCAAATGCACATGTTGTACCCTCTCCAGTTCATGTTGGGAACACTACACTTGAAGTTGTTGACCATTACGTATACCTAGGACAGGCAGTCCAGTTAGGTAGGTCCAACTTCGAGAAAGAGATCTCTCGCCGAATCCAACTCGGGTGGGCAGCATTCGGGAAGCTTCGAAAAATCTTCGCGTCCGACTTACCTCAGTGTCTCAAGACGAAAGTCTATGAACAGTGTGTGTTGCCAGTGATGACTTACGGCAGTGAAACGTGGCCGCTAACTATGGGTCTCATAAGGAGGCTCAAGGTCGCTCAGCGTGCAATGGAGAGAGCCATGCTCGGCGTTTCCCTACGTGATCAAATCAGAAACGAGGAGATCCGCAGGAGAACTAAAGTAACCGACATCGCTCGAAGGATTGCTCAGCTGAAGTGGCAATGGGCGGGACACATAGCGAGAAGAATCGATGGCCGTTGGGGCAGAAAGGTTCTGGAATGGCGACCGCGCACCGGACGACGCTCCGTGGGTAGGCCCCCGACAAGGTGGACCGACGATCTGGTGAAGGTCGCGGAAAGCCAGTGGATGCAGGCAGCGCAGGACCGATCGTCGTGGAGATCCTTAGGGGAGGCATATACCCAGCAGTGGGTGTCGTGTGGCTGATATGATGATGATGATGATGAAAAATACCGTGTTGGGCAGCTTAAATCAGTTATATACTCGGTATAATAGTTGCCCACTTAGTATTTTTGTCACTGATTTAGAATGTTCACTGCTAACTAAAATTATGTAGTCGCCCGTTTTACGTATTTTTTGTCACGGTTATTTTCTCACTCAAAAAATAAACTGCTGCCAGGTTAAGTATTTAAGTATCCCATTAACAGTCGCCTTTAATTATCTCCAGTCACCCAATCAATTAATTCCCTTCTAATTATAGTTTCATAATTATATGTTTATCAATGGTTGGCACAGCATTAATAACTACAAAATTGGAGGGCACTTTACGATTTTTTCTATCGAGAAAAGATTTATCCATTTTGTTTCTGTCAATCACATAACTGAATTCTTGAATAGGTCAAAATTTTTTTTTGGTACCTAAATCAAGTCTGTGTGAAATGGTTGCTAAATTATGTGTCGATTTCTTGTTTTGCCTAAAGAATAACTTAAGCAAACTTACCCTATTTCTTATATAAGAATCTTGATTCATTATAAAGGACGGGTAGTTTGTCCAGTAATCTATGCCCTTATCATCTTCATCATCATCAGATGTTTCATCTTTATGTTCAGTATCACTATGGTCTAAGACTCTCAAAATAGGTTTAATATTTTCAGTTGTAACTTGGGTTGCTTTAATAGTCTCTGTTTTAGTATCAAGTTCTGAAGTTACACTTTTTTCTGTAGCACTTGTTTCTAAGTCTTCTATAGTTGTTGCCGTTTCGACATTTAGTTCTGTTGCGATATTGTTTGTTGGTATTTCAGACCATTGTATGACAAATGTGCTGTTAGGGTATTGTGATGTAGTCTGTTGTGTTATGTTATCTATTTTATTTGTAATAGTTGTAGTATCCATAGCTTTTACTGTCATATTTGTCTTGTCATCATCCTCAGTTTTAACTGTCGTATTAGTTTCAGATTTTACTGTCACAGTTTTATCAGTAGTGTCGTCGTCGTCAAAATATTCGTAGTCAGATAAATCTGTGTCGAGTAATATGTCGTTTTTCAGTAAATTCTTTCTTTTTCTTTTAACAACTTTATTAGATCTTTTCGGACGCCGCCAACCCTTTCTATGTCGTTGAAAATAATACGATCTGAAAATTATATTTTCTATTAAAACAAATCCCTACGTAAGTAATACAATCTGTTTTCGCAGATCAATTATTTAACTTGATGTAAGTGAAAAGTGATTCCTTAGCTCAGTGGTCAGAGCATTGGACTGGACTTACAAAGGTCGCGGGTTCGATTCCCGCCTGAGACAATTCTGGTGACGTGTCATTTATTTTCTAGTAGGTAAATTATTTAGTATTGATGTGCTTCCTGTATTATGAGTTTGCACAGTTGTTGCACTTTATAGCGATACGTTTACTACACTCGACAGATTGTAGTAAGCAATTTTGTTTGCATTTTGGCACAGCGCATTGACCTGTATATATTCCACTAGAAAAACTACAGCAAGCGTAAACTCAGTAGGCGCGTAAGCCTCAGTTGTAATTATGTCACCGGAAAATCATAAAAGTTAGATTACAATTTATCTCGCAATATTATTACTCACTTACTTAATGGCACCTATTTATTCCCATCTGCCACCGTCGAGCTCGAAGGATATAAAGGTTACTTTTTAGATGTACTTAAAAATTTACTGTGTAAGCTATGCTAACCTTATACCCATCGGCGGTAGATCTTCAGCTATAAAGATGAGCTCATAATTAACATAGCTCTGCCTCTCAGGGATCGCTCGTACTGGTTTAGGTATTTCAATCTGCCCCGCGAATACTCTTTTACCTGAAAACGTGAGAAATGTTTGTTTTAGAACAAGTTACGAAAAAAAAATCAAGACAATTTATCATCAATATTGAAAACTATTCGAACAAGCCGCTAAAGTCTGATTGTAATAGTATTCATACTGTAAGAAAGGCAATGGGCCCAATGTAGATCCTTGAGGCACACCTATTTTTTTGATTTAACGATTTGTACGGAGATTTTTTTATGATTTTATGTTCGAACTTTTAAATAGACAAATAAATCTTTTTTAATGACAAACTTTAAGGCAAATATTATTTACATATCTAGTGGTTATTCAGTTATTTTAATTGTTTGACTTAATCCAATGCTTTGAATGAGTCATTTCACAATGTTATTATAACAATTTCGCAGTATTTTGTAGAGAGTCATTGAGCTGATCTGATGATGAAGCCGGAGGAAGATCACGGGAACTCTATGATGAAACCATACAACCCCATCGTGATTGGGTTCGTTAGAATCGTCTTGACGAGTACTTTTTAAATTTTTATTTCACTTTGAATTTAGATAACTTTGGTTTAAGATTTTTTTCATAAAGTTTGATAACTTTATTGATATAAGTATCACGGTTAGATTTTTTAGTTTAAAATACTGCCAAATGACTTGATTTTACCCTATAGTAGTACATTATATTATACAGGGTGTTACAAAACAGTCCGCGATGCCGAATATGGTAGATAGGGACCATCAAACTGAAAAACTATGGGACCAATTTTGAAATCGCGAAAAAATTTTGGTATTTTCGTTATTAATTTTTGTACGAAACAGCTGTTTTTTTCGCGTTTTCAGAGTTGGTTCCAGAGTTAAAGTTGTTCAGTTTGATGGTTCCTATCTACCATATTCGGCATAACGCGTATTTTTGTAACGTATGTATTTTTGTTATCTGTGCCCTAACCTTTATGATGATAGAGATACCTTTATGGTCATAGACAATTTGCTCAACTTGGTGCGTCGGCAGCCGGACCGCCATGGTGACGGGCCACGGCAGCGGGTTGTATATTACTATCTGGAACCACAATTTAAAAGATCAAGTAATACCACAGAATAGATAATAGTATTAGTTATAGCATACAGAAGTTGCACTCTTCAAAATCGTTTAAATAAATTGCGACTCTTGCTCCGACACAATAAAGTGCAATTCAGGTCGCACAACGCTGCCATCGCTCCTAAACATTCACTTAGTAGTTGCCTCTCTTTCTATCATGTAGGTCTTATCTTTTCTGACGTATGAAATGTCCTCTCAAAGGACGCCGAGCGCTTCATATTTGCGCGCGGAGTGACAGAGCCCTGATAATACCTACTCATCAACTTTGTCTAGGGATCAAGGTGTTTTTTTCATACAAACGAGGTAACTTTGAAGCCTTGGTTTCCTGCAAGGGATGTACCGTGCTGTGATCTGATGATGGCTATCTAGGGAGTGAATGGAGGAGATTCAGATCACTGTACGAACCTTACTGAGCATTCTAAAAGATTGAAGTGTCAGAGTTTTCAGATTCAGGATTTCCATAAATTTAATGCTATTTTCGCGGTATTTTTAAGCATGTCTTTCTATCTTTTAGAATGCTGATTAGATCAGTTGGGTGTATACAGCGATCTGAATCTCCTACATCCCTGAATGGCCATCATCAGATCACAGCACAGTACATCCCTGGCAGGAAACCAAGGCTTCAAAGTTACCTCGTTTGTATGAAAAAATAATACGCTTCACATTTGTGTCAAAATGTATGAAAAGACAGCCTATTTGAACTCCATTAAAATCAAGTACAGCGGTGCTAGAGCTTCGGTGTGATAATAAGAAATGCTTAGGTGGACAATCTATCAAAATAAAGCACTTTTGCTTTTTGGCGGGCCCTTTTACATTTGGAGCAAAATGGATGATGTCCTTTTCACATTTATAATACTAATATCGATGGTGGAGATTAGTGCCCTCACAGTGGCGCCCTCATTATATTTTTTTTTGCTCGCTAAGTACATAGTGTCAAATTTATCAAAATCGGTGACTTATGCATATTCCCTGAGAGAGCAATAAATTTAATTAAGATAAGGGTGCCACTGAGAGGGCACTAATCGCCTTTGCATCAAAACGCTGTCAAAGTTAAAGTTATCGTCAAATGATAATGCTACCTATTTGTTACGTCAAACTTGTCAAAGGACATCATGCTGGCTGGCAACCTCTTTTTTTAGCTAACTTATGCTTAACCGGTACTATAACAAGCTTGTTCTCGTTAAAGTTAGGTGGTGCAACTCAGCCTAAGAGTGAGTTGCATCAAAACGCTGTCAAAGTTAATAAGTTATCGTCAAATGATAATGCGCCCTATTTGTCACGTCAAACTTGTCAAAGGACATCATGCTGGCTGGCAACCTCTTTTTTAGCTAACTTATGCTTAACCGGTAATAACAAGCTTGTTCTCGTTAAAGTTAGGTGGTGCAACTCAGCCTAAGAGTGAGTTGCATCAAAACGCTGTCAAAGTTAATAAGTTATCGTCAAATGATAATGCGCCCTATTTGTCACGTCAAACTTGTCAAAGGACATCATGCTGGCTGGACACCTCTTTTTTTGGCTAACTTGTGCTTAACCGGTACTTGGTAGATACAAGTGACGCCCTGCTGGGGCACAGCAAACATGAGGGGCAATTATTGCCTCTTACTTATAAATTTAAATTATAGTACATTACTGACGCGGTCAATAATGACTGCATTGCTGGCATCGCGATGATGATGGCCGATAGCGTAGCTTAGCGCAGGTCCAGGCCGTCGCAGCAAGGGCTGCAATGATGACCAAGCTTGAAGGCCGAGAGCGTAGTTAAGCTCAGCTTGAGGCCATCATAGCGTGGCCAGCAGTGCAGTCATTGTAGACCAAGTCTTGAATAGTGCTTTACTCAAAAATGTCAAAAAAGTAAAATGTCAAAAATGACAAAAATGTCAAAAATTACCAAAATGATCATTTTTGAATTTTTTGATATTTTTGACAATTTTGATATTTTTGACATTTTTAATATTTTTGATATTTTTGTCATTTTTGAAATTTTTGTCTTTTTTGACATTATTGACATTTATGACATTTTTTACTTTTTTGTCATTTTTGAGTAAAGCACTATACAAGACTTGGTCCAAAATGACAAAAAAATAAAAAAGGCAAGAAAGTCAAAAATATCAAAAAGGAAAAATAGTAAAAAAGTAAAAAAAAAATACAAAAACATCATCTACAACAAGACAACACCCGCGCAAATAAAGAATGGGAGTGTAATCCCATTCATTAACTGCGCGGGTTGTACAATGTACTTTTTTCACGAACTATGTTTGAAAAAAAAACTCGACAATAAGTCTCAAAGGAAATTGCTGGTGGCTAAAACTCGACAATAATGAAATCCCATACAACTTTGTTGCGTCACTATCGGAGGAGCACTGCAACCTCGACTTTGTTCAAAGAAGTTGTCAAGATAATGGCCATATTACAAGCATTTTTGAGTAAAATAAATTAACACATGCATATAACTAACAGTGACAACTTAACTAATATTGCAAAAAGTACTTTTGATATTGTATAATACTTTGATATATCTATACTTATAATAAACATTCTTCATTATATTATTGTACCTATTTCATAATTTACAAGCTTGTTATTGTTAAAGTAAGCTGGTGAAACTGAGCCTTAATATAGTACTTACATACATGTGGTCGCCAGTAGTGGAGTGGCACCGAGACACATTGAACTTGCACTTGATCAGAGTTTGCAGCTGGTGCGTATTATTTCTCAGAATACTATGAAACAAATAAGAAAATATTCAAGGTGAAAATATACAACCCCTAATGCCGAATAGGGTAGATAGGGACCATCAAACTGAACAACTTTTACTATGGGACCAACTCTGAAATTGCGAAAAAAAAACAGCTGTTTCATACATTTTGATATTTTCGTTTTTAATTTTTGTATGAAACAGCAGATTTTTTTTTCGTAACACGTTGTACTTAGGTTTGGTTTTTTGTTGGGTTGTTTTGTAACACGCTGTACCTATTAGTACTAATCGTACAGAAGCCCATTTGCGGGAGGAGAATCAAATAATAAGCTACTCTCGCTACACGGCAATAAAGTACAATTTCATATTGCACTATGCTGCGTGCCTAATATTATAAGCGTCTCCGAAGTGCTTCTCTTTCTGTCGATAGCTCTGTCTCAACCGACACATTTAATATAAAAATTTAAGCGCGGAGTGAAACTCCCTGCTTCTGTGCCTGTATTATGAGTTTTTAACCTCAAAAACGAAAAACATTTTTTTTATATACCCAAACCCTATATTATTGATAATAATAATTCAATAATTAATATATTAGATTACCTAGTAGAAATTTCTTGTTTCATGTCATTTTTACCCGCCCGTTACATGCCTCGGCTTGTACTTACTTAAGCCCCTGTAAATGCTTACTTAAACCCCTTCTCCAAGACTTGGTCCACCACTTGGCCACGGGGCCTCATCTCCCCGTTACATGCCTCGGCTTGTACTTACATAAGCCCCTGTGAATACTTACTTAAACCCCTTCTCCAGGACTTTGTCCACCAGGATCATGGTGGCTCGGTGCCAGCGCGCCACGTAATACTTGGCCACGTGTTCTCATCTCGCCCGTTACATGCCTCGGCTTGTACTTACTTAAGCCCCTGTGAGTACTTACTACTTAAACCCCTGTAAATACTTACTTAAACCCCTTCTCCAAGACTTGGTCCACCACTTGGCCACGTGGCCTCATCTCCCCGTTACATGCCTCGGCTTGTACTTACTTAAGCCCCTGTGAGTACTTACTACTTAAACCCCTGTAAATACTTACTTAAACCCCTTCTCCAAGACTTTGTCCACCAGTTGGCCACGTGGTCTCATCTCGCCCGTTACATGCCTCAGCTTGTACTTACTAAAGCCTCTGTAAATACTTACTTAAACCCCTTCTCCAGGACTTTGTCCACCAGGATCATGGTGGCGCGGTGCCAGCGCGCCACGTAGTACTTGGCCACGGGGCGCCGCATCTCGCCCGTTATGATGTTGTGGTCTTGGAGCGCGCCTACGGGACAACCGACAATTTCCATAGAAACAATGCTTAAGACGAGTAGAGCCTTCACAGTGGCGCCCTCATCTTAATTAAAGGGAATTAATTAAGGTGACAGGAAATAATTACAGGCGACTGTTAATGGGATACTTATTTAAGTATATAATTATATAGTATGGGCGATAGTATTTACTAATCCTGGCAGCGGTTTATTTTGTTGGCTACAGAATAACTAAACGGGGGGCGACAAACTGTGGGTAACAAAAAGAAATAAAAATGGGCAACTATATGTGGGAAACACATAATTTAAATTGGCAGTGAAAAATCTAAATGAGTAACAAAACTACTGAGTGGATGACTATTAAGCTAAGTGGGGTAACTATATAACTGATTTAGGGTAATACAATGTTATGTTTTTCTTGTGAGCCCGTGGTGCGTTGCCCAACATAGTATTTTTGTCATCTTGATTAGTTTGATAGTCGCCTTTTTAAATAAAATATTATGCCAAATTTTTAATGGTTTGTGTGCCATAAGGTTGTCGCCTAAATAGTAATTTGGTCGCCCGTTCTGATAACAAGTTACTCAGTTTGTATTTGAAAGTCACCCATTTTCAATTCTTATAGTCTCCCTCAGTCCGTCGATTTCGGTACGGTATATTCAATATTTTTGATACCCAAAATGGGAATTATTGTATTAGGGTAGTATTTAATTAAAGGTCATTTGGGCCTTTTGTTCGGACATTTGACCTACGTCGTACAGAAACGAAATAGGGCTAGTAGTGGCGTCAGTAGGGTGAAAAATACGGCGTTTTGTGAACCAGAGATTTCCTTTGGTAGGATTGGACCCTAGGATGGATATAAGGAGTGGAGCCACCACGATTTTTATAGTAAATTTTTTGAAGTTTTGGCTTTCAGCCCAATCTCGATAGATGTATTAGTTAAGCTGCTATGCCCAGTTTGATATCATATTCGTATGAATTTAGGGTGTCGAATTCATTTTTGGATTCATATTTGTACGATTCAATTGTTAAACTATTTAAAAAAATAAAAACAAAAATAAAATACTGGCTTGATTAAAGAAAAAAATTGCCATTAAATACACAAATTGGAATATTGAAAAAAGAAAAATACCTCGTAGGAGCCCTATTATCCTTTTATTTTTAAAATAATAATAAAAGAAAATATTCTTGTTTTGGCTAATTAAAAAAAATTACTTCGTTACCGTTGTAAGGAAGTTATTATTTTTATTAAATATTAAAATTTTAAATATCAATTTAAAACTTGCTTGTGATAGGCTCAAATTGTCGCAAATTTAGTTAGCTTTATAAAAGTATAGAGTAGAGATACCTGAAAAACGCTTTCTTAAGGTAGTTTTTTCGAAAATACTGAAACAAGTGCCAAGTTTTTCCAGCAATACAGGGTTTCCAAGGGTTAAAACTTGGGTAAAACTACTCTCAAGGTACCTAACAATATCTGAAAAATATCGTACTTACATGCGAGCTTGTGATATTTGCCTTTTTTTGTCGGTATTGACTGGCATTTTTGGTTTTTCTAATAATTTACTGATATTTTTTAATTCTGCGTTATACTTTTTAAGTTTATTTCAAAACAGTTTCATAAAAGTATTATAATGCATATATATTTAAAATAAGCTATTTATTACCTTTCATTTGATACCCATATTGTTATGATAAAAAATATTAATATTTCCATAGGTGTAAAAGAAATTGACGGCACGCGACAGTGAAATTTTTTTTCGCTACCTATTAATTGTTAATAAAAAAAAATGTAGGTTATATTTTTTCAAGTCTTCATTCTATAAGCTTTGTTAACGTATTTTTTGTTTGCAAATAAGATCATCGGTTTAATATTTACGGTGACTTAAAGTAAAAAAAATGTAGTTGAAAATATTGGTTATTGTGTAATGTTTGGGAAACTTCTTAATAAATTGCAATTTTTATACCAGAAATAAATTTTACGTCATTGATTTATCCGAAAATGATACCAAACTTGGCTTAGTATCTAAACTTAGGCAGTTATTAACCTTGGACTTCGTTAAGGCAGAATTCCCCCTTCCCCCCCACCTGCTTGAAAAATCCAGGTGGCTCCACTTCGTAAACCCATTTTAGGAACCCAAGGATCAATCCTACCGAAGGAAATCTTTGGTTCATCGTTTTTTTGCTTCCTACGACTGGGGCTATAGGTCTGTAAATAAATATATCTGCTACGCAGCAGCAGATTTGGCGCAAAAATCACTGAATTAATTCGTAGTAAAGAACTATACCTCCTCATTACCACCCATAAGGAAGGCCTGTGCCCCAGCAGTGGGGACATCAAAAATGGCTGATGGACAAAGAACTATAGCGATTGAAGAGAAATAATTCTACACGATTTTGAATATAGACTGATGAAACAAATTATTTAAAGCAATTTCGCTTTAATACCTAATGTTGTTTCTAAATAATTTCGAATAAAAATAATTTTTAAGAGGTATTTTCGAAATTAAAATGTATCGAGCCAAAACCACTGAATAGTGTTTCTGGTTCAATACGTGTCTGCAGAAAGATATAAAGAAATATATATCTTAATTTCAGATCTCTAAGGGATCTTTGAGCGACCTATGGCATTACATCAAAAGTGTCAATTTTATTTAATGTATCCCCTTAAATTGCAGTTAAACATACCGTTAATCCAATTGTACTCCTCGAAGATTGCATCGTTGTTGCCTAACCAGGCCATCACTTGTACTTGTTTAGCTATCTGAAAAAAATATAAGTAATACCACAAATTACATCACTACATAGTATAAAACAAAGTCGCTTTCTCTGTCCCTATATCCCTATGTATGCCTAAATCTTTAAAACTACGCAACGGATTTTGATGCGGTTTTTAATAGATAGAGTTTTTCAAGAGGAAGGTTTGTATGTATAATACATGGTGTCAAATTCCACACTACACCGAAGTGAAGCGAGGGCGGGTCGCTAGTAATACTATACTTCGAAAAAAGGTGAGGTGAAAGCCAAGCATTATCCCGTTGTGCAAAAAAAATACACTTTAAATTTCTATGAAAATGTACGTTTTTTTACCTGTAAATAACGATGACATTCTTTTGCAATGAATTTAAGTGCTGGCCGAGAAGTGTACATTCCGGCCGCATAAGAATCCTTATCGTACGCGAACGGGAAGAAATCATCTTGCTTCGTTTGTAGTTGAGGGCTAAAATAATGAATTAGGTTTCTGTAGTTATAAAATAATAGTGGGCCTAAAACGGAGCCTTGTGGTACACCAAAAGTTTGAAACAGGAGTGAAGCACAGTCGAGTTAGTTAGGCTCGTATTTATAAACCGCTCTTAATGTTGAGAGCTGTCTTGCGATCATACTTGAGATGTTTTTCTTAAAGGAGCAGCATCTCAGGTATGATCTCAAGATAGCTCTCAACGTTCAGTTTATACAAGGTGTTTGGTAAAAGCCTTATAAAGCCGAATATGGTAGACGAGGACCATCAAACAGAACAACTTTTACTATGGGATCAACTCTGAAATCGCGAAAAAAAACAGCTGTTTCATACATTTTGATATTTTCGTTATTAATTTTTGTATGAAACAGAAAATTTTTTTTCGCGATTTCTGAGTTGTTTCCATAAAAGTTGCTCAGTTGGATGGTCCCTATATACCATATACGTCTTTATAAGGTTTTTACCAAACACCTTGTATAACTATGGAAATCAAATAAAGCACAAAAAATAAGAAAAAATAAAAACATAAGTATTTTTGTTGTATTTTTTTCTTATTTAAGAATTTCGGTCGACTTTTAGCTGTCAAGAAGAGGTCTTTTTTGGGTTTTCGTACCTAGAGTCATATACGCTCTTTAAGTAGCAGGCAGGCGAGGAATAAAACATTTGCGCGCCTTGGAATCTTCCGTTTACCAACCTGAAACGATAAAATGTATCAAATGTTTGGCATTACCCTACTGACTTTTCTTTTTAGAGTTCCGTACCCAAAGGGTACATAGGTATAAGGCCTATACCCAGCAGTGGGTGTCGTGCGGCTGATATGATGACCCAAAGGGTAAAAACGGGACCCTATTACTAAGACTCCACTGTCCGTCTGTCTGTCTATCTGTCATCAGGCTATATCTCATGAACCGTGATAGCTAGAAAGTTGAAATTTTCAGAGATTATGTAATTCTGTTGCCGCTATAACAACAAATACTAAAATCAGAATAAAATCAATATTTAAGTGGGGCTCCCATACAAAAAACTTATTTTTTTTGCCGTTTTTGGTACGGAACCCTTCGTGCGCGAGTCAGACTAGCACTTGGCCGGTATTTTTTATATTCTTTATTAAATGGGTAATGTCTGAAAAAATTCAATGGGGAAGGTAACTGTCAAAATGGCGCTGCGTATGCTTGTTCCACGAGAACTATAAAAACAAAGGACTTTTACTTTAAAAATTGTTTTTATAGATTTAAAATGATCAAATTCTGTGTGGCTATAAAAATGTTGGCACTTACTAATTTCCGAAAAATCTGGATATTAAGAAAAAAATAATTTATGTATTCTGTAAGAATAAAAACGTCTTAATTTGGCTTTCCGTTCCGGATTTCCGGCACTTGCATTGTAGAATAGTCTTTTATATCCATTTATGGTCAATGCAAGAAGCTTATACCCACAATGGAGATTGCACGCCTAGTAACATAGTGAAGATTGAAAAAGACTCTTTAGTAACGTCACGGCGTATTGCTATCTCTTTCTTTACGTTTTACAATACGTTTTCGTTTCTCACGAACGAACGAACGACGAACAACGAACACGTATTGTAACACTAAAGAAAGAGGTAGCAATAAGCCGTCACGTCACTAAAGGACCTTTTTTCAATCTTCACTATGACATATGGCCGTGCAATCTCCATTGGAGGGAGGTATAAGCTTCTTGGGTCAATGGCAAGAATCTTATATTCATATTCTATGTCAACGGGTCTTTTTCGGTAAAAAAATACCACAAATAAATACCTATTTTCCTATAGATTTGTCCTGAACGTCTACTGTCTTAAGAACAAGCGTACGTAGCGCCATCTACAATTAGATTTGCGGTCCCATCCCCATTGGCAGATTTTTTTTAAAGTAAGAATAAGCTGGAAAAAGTTTTTTAGAATTTTTGGTTGCGTGACAAGATTCTAAAAAAATAAAATAACTTCGTCTTCGCAAATGTATGGGAGTAACAGCAGAAATTAGATTATTCCCAAACCACAACATGTATTTAAAAAAGTTTCGACACAATTATTGGTCTATGGTCAGGGGGTCTCACTCCGCTCTTAAACTTTTATACTAGCCTACTGCTCGCGGCTGACTCAGTCGAGCCAGCGCACAAGGGGTGCCGCGTGTCGGTTGAGACAGAGTTACGCGTCAGGAAGAGAAAAATCGGCTGTTTCATACATTTTGATATTTTCGTTTTTTTTGTATGAAACAACTGATTTTTTTATCGCGATTTCACAGTAGCTCCCATAGTAAAAGTTGTTCAGCTTGATGGTCCCTATCTACCATATTCGGCTTTAGGGGTTTTTGTTTAACACGTTGTATAATGAATAGTATAGTACTGTTTTAACTTTTATTTGACTTACTTCATAAGTGTATCTGTGTTTGAGAACCACAAACTGGCGTCGTGATACGCATCCCTCATACCCATTATGACCATGACGTGTTGGGTCGTGTAGAAGGGAGCTTGTCTCTCTGTCATTATTTTTATGAATTCTTCCATCTGAAAATCATATACACTCGACGTTAGAAAAATCGCACTTCACCGAAAATAAGTTTAGACTTGGCCACCTGCAATTGCTAGCTAACGTTTGTGTAAATGTTGATGTCTATTGAAAGTACATTTAATGAGCTTTCAATTAAAAATTGTTTGATTTAATTAATATAACAGTTATTTTAATTAAACGCTTAAAGCGTTATTGCTAGCGCCGCCATAAAAGGGAAATAAAAAGGGCCAATTTAGGAAATGCGGGTAAATTCGCTATAGAGATGATGGAGAAAACACACTTCAATAGTTCAATTAAAAAAAGGACTACCCAAAATGGATACTATTGCCCATGAAGTTAAAATTGCAAGAAATGAGGCAATGTAATGTTGCACAGAACCTGAATCTCAGTAAATAATTGATTCCGTTTGACGAGTATTCCAACGGTTTCTAGAGACTGTTGGCTATGTCCGAAGGGGAAGAAGTATATAACAACACTTACCATTAAATTAGATAGGATTAAATTAACTTTGAATAAATTTTTGAAAAGGTGCGATATTTCTGACACCGCCTGTATTGATTACTAATGACCAGATTATATGCAACATTTTTATGTTGCATATAATACTGTCATATTTTGGGCTTTTTAGCTCTAAATATGCATGCAAATATGCAAGAATAATTGCTAAAATATGCACGAAAATTCATAAAAAGGGCCAAAATATGCAACATGAAATAATAAAAAGGACATTTTTAAGGTTTTTTTAAGGTATGAGTACTCAACAATATACAGGGTGTCTGGTAAAAGCTATATAAAACCGAATATGGTGGATAGGGACTATCAAACCGAACAATTTTTACTATGGAACCAACTCTGAAATCGCGAAAAAAATCTGCTGTTTCATACAAAAAAAATAATAACGAAATATCAAAATGTATGAAACAGCAGATTTTTTTTCGTGATTGCTCGTGGTCCCTATCCACCATATTCGGCTTCATAAGGCTATTACCAAACACCCTGTATATACGTATTGGCGAAAATGACAATTACAAAATATATTTGACATTGAAAACCTTTGTATACGACTAAGTACTGTTCCAAATGTTCTGTAGACAAATTGTGTCTACGATCGCTTAACTGAGGCCCACTGAGGTGACTAAATTTCGGTGCCATGTTTGGACATGTTACAAATATATCTGAATGATGAACGAGATTGAGCGTAAAAATGCACGATTTCTTTAATCGCTCAAATATGCAAGTAAATATGCAAGGTAGTAAATTAAATGCAATATGTATTTGCATATAATACGGTCTTTACTAAATGAGCGGTTTTCAAAAGACAGTTTAAGAAAAAAAAAGTAGTACATAAAAAAGAACTAGATGGCGTTGAACAACTAAGTAGGTAAATTTTTAAGAAAAAGGCAAAGGATGAAATGTTATAACATTTTTATCATACGTTTGTTGAGTATGTGGTTTATTGCGTTGTGCGTTGGTTGTCCTTTCCCGTGTTCCAAAGAACTTTTTTCCGACCCTTATATTAGAAGGAATCATTTTTAAAAATCTACCTAGTTGAAGTAGAGCCATCTATCGACATAAAATTTTACTAAAATTATCAGCTGTCAGAAAACCGCTCATTACTCACTGACGTCCATTAAACAAGTACGCTGGACAGGCTATTGACATGAAATGCAGCAATTATTTGTGCCGATTTGAAAATCGCCATATTGGCGCTGATTCTGCTCTCAGGAGGAGTGAGTGTACTTGGAACTAATTAGTTCCAAGTACACTCACTACTGCCATAGTAGAATCTACTGCTCTAAGCGCTAATATGGCAATTTTCAAATCGGCACAAACGATTGGTGATGTGCGCCAGTCCAGCGTACTTTGTATAATGGACGTCAGTGCCATTACTACATCGAGATCGAGTCTACAGTTTTTTGTAATTTTGAAAACATTGATTTACACAAACTTACTCTTTCTCTTGCGTTGTTAAAGGTGGTAGATGAGGTAATAATCAAGAGGTCATTGCAGGGGAGCCCGAAACAGAAGCCGGGGGGAGGCCGGAAGCCGTCGTACAACTTGTGCGTATAGATGTCGCTCTCGAGGCCTGGCCAGAAATGGGACAGACCACACGCTGAAACTTTAATCATTTGGTTCCCGCAGTGAGGTGGTTCCACTCATGAATATAAGCAACTTTTAATAAAGGACCAACTCAGATATGGGGCCATCCATAAATAACGTCACGCAAATTCCATGACTTTTGACCCCCTCCCCCCTCATTGTCACAGCTGGTCACATTTGTGAGACCCCCTCCTCCCTAGTGTGACGTCACATATTTTATAATTTTACATCTAGAATTAATTATTGAATTAAAACAGCAGTTCCAAAATTTGTTTCATTTAAATTTAAATGGTTTTGAAATGTGACGTAACATTTAGGACCCCTTCCACCCCCCTTGTCACACAATGTCACACATCGTCAATCCCCTCCCTCCCCCTTAACGTGCGACGTAATTTATGGATGGCCCCTATCGCGAAAAAAAAACAGCTGTTCCAAACATTGAGATCGAGACCCACTGCGGAAACCAAATAATTACAATTTCACGTTGTATATTATAGGGGCTATCCATAGATTACGTCACACGAATTTCATGATTTTTGACGCCCTCCCCCGTCCTTGTCACAGCTGGTCACATTTGTGAGACCACCTCCCTCGTGTGACGTCACATATTTTAAATCTAGAAATAATTATTGAATTAAAACAGCAGCAGTTTAATTTCAATTTAAATGATGTTTGAATAAAATTAACATCAAATCAATTATTGCAAGAAATTAACAAAACAAAAACAATAGGAATATGCATAAGTCACCGATTTTGATGAATTTGAGCTTGATCGCTGCGGACACTTATAAAAACATGATGGAACAGGAAAAAAAATAAAAAAAATGTATTGTTTTAGTTTTATCACACGATGAAATCAGGGGAAAATAACGATATTTTTTTTTCATTTTCGGATATAATGAATTTTACAGTCAGATAGAATATCGAATAAGAAACAATATTTTGTATGACACATATGTACTTAAACGCAAAATTTAGGGAGATAATTGAAGATTATTGGCTAACGCCATATTAAACGCGCCGAAATACACCTGAAACGTGATGTGTGACGTCACCATTTTGTATGGAGCGTTTTCGGCGGGTGCTGCTGCGTGCTAACTTCAAGTAACTATATCACGTGAAAAAAAACGTAAGAGAAATGTTTTAATATTACAGTTAATTTTCTCACGCATTATACTTTTGATTAAGATTAAAAAAAATTGATGCATATTCCCTATTAGGTTATTATATAAATTAAAGATAAAACTTTCAAAGAGTTAAAATTTTTAAATGTGACGTTACGAAATTTAGGACCCCTCCCACCCCCTTGTCACGCAATGTCACACTTCGTTGGCTCTTTCCCTCCCCCTTAACGTGTGACGTAATTTATGGATGGCCTCTTAGGGCATCAATTTAAGATATGGTTTGAAATGAAACCGTTATTGAAAATTTAACCAAAAATGTT
Organism: Agriphila tristella; assembly: GCA_928269145.1. Classification (NCBI taxonomy): domain Eukaryota; kingdom Metazoa; phylum Arthropoda; class Insecta; order Lepidoptera; family Crambidae; genus Agriphila; species Agriphila tristella. Next base: position 2,441,768 of record OV743447.1, on the reverse strand, counting down.
GAGCACAAAATATACTCACTGTTGCCAAGTTATTCATGACTACCGGCGGCCCGCGACTTCGTCTGCGTGGAAAGGTTTTTTGCTGTCCCTCGGGAACAATACTTTTTCGGGATGAAAGGTACCCTATGTCCTTCTCTGTACCCCTGACAACGTGTATGCAAAATGTCATGATGATCGGTTCAGTAGTCACGACGTGAAGGCGTAACAAACAAACGGACTTTCGCATTTATAATATTAAGTAAGGATTTTGACGTCTTTGCATAGTAAGTATCGCCCTCAATTTTTGACGACCTCCGTGGTCGAGTGGTTCGCACGCCGGTTTAAGGCGTCACCATCTCTTGAGGTCCCGGGTTCGATCCCCGGCTGAGTCAATGTAGAAAATGAACTTTTCAATATTGTCTCAGGTCTGGGTGTGTGTCATACCACCGTTGTTTCTGATTTCCATAACACAAGTGCTATAGCTACTTACTTTGGGATTGGAGCAATGTATGTGATGTTGTCAAATATTTATTTATTATTATTATTTATTGTCAAGCTGTACTGTACCAAGGCTATATGTATACCATAACAACACCATAATAATCGCCTCTGTAGTCTAGTAGTTCGCCACCCGTGTAAGACGTAGGGGTCCCGGGTTCGATTCCCAGGGGGGGTACAATTTGTATTCACGTTTGGTTGGTGGTAGGGCTTGTTTCAAGTCCGCCTGGCTAGCTACCACCATCTTACCTAAGTCTGACGCCATAACAACAATTTAAAAATTGTTGTGTTCCGGCAGTTAGTGGTAAGATAGCCAGTTCCTCAGTGGTGAGGATTGGGTGTAGTGCGCTTCCACCATCGGCCTTATCGTCACTAAACATCAGGTTAGGTGATGACCAAGCATTATCCCTTATGCATGAAGAAATCCTTACCCAAATCATCACTCCCCCTCCACACGAACTCCAGGGCCCTCCTCCTCATCCTCGGTAGCTCGTCATCGTAGCTGATGGGGTTGATGAACAGCCCATCAAACCCCATCTGCGCCATGAGGGATGCGAATTCTCTCGAGTGGCCTATAACGTCTGCTTGCCATGCAACCAGGGGTCGTCCGCAATCCAAAAAGGTAGCGTTGATTTTCCTGACAAAAAAAATATTTTTTTAAAGTGAAATATTCTTTATTCAAATAAGCTCACATAATAAGCATTTTTAAATCGTCAATTCCTTTACCCTACCACCCATTATAACGTCTTTTAGCTGACAAGAAAAATGGGCGCAAAAAACTTGTCAGCGTTATCAGATGGAACAATATTTACAAATATGTATATCGTTTCCAGACTTTATATTAACAAAGATTAACAAATAAATAACATTATTTAATTAGTTCATTTCTAAATGAATCAATTTACAGGCTGATTATCTAACTAGAAACTATTTAGCGACCAGTAATAATTACGGAATCGTTACTGTCAAACCGTTTGACAGAAGAAATCGCGAATTCGTCGCCGTCGCGGCGCGGTTACTGAGTTATTGTGCAAGGAAATGCTCCAAAATTCGTATTATCTAACTGTACAGTAACCGCGGCGAATTCGCGATTTCTTCTGTCAAACGGTTTGACAGCGACCATTTCGTAAGGCAGCCATTACATGGTCATGCAAGCGTCAGTCAAATTCCATCAGTCATGAATTACGTTTGACTGATTGACTGATGGAAAGAACAAATCACATCATGCAACCATCAGTCACTACATTACACGGTAGGTTAATCGTCAGTCACAACCCGTGACTGTGGTTAAACTGACAGCAAAACCTACCGTGTAATGGCTGCCTTAATATATTGGTTGTTAATATTATGGTTCACAAATGTTACCAGCTGTGACAAGGACGGGGGAGGGGGTCTAAAATCATGAAATTCGTGTGACGTGATTTATGTATGGCCCCTTACTGGTCGCTTAATAGTTTCGAGTTAGATAATTAGCCTGCTTAATTAATAGCTTACCTTAATGTGTAGGTGAACTGGTCTATAATGGCGTGGTAGCTGGTGGTGGCCTCGTCGGGCATGCCCCAAGCGCCGCCCACGAGGTTGAGGCGGCCCTGCCGGAGCAGCGTGTACACCATGCGGCGAACTGTACAAACGGCAGGCAGGCTGATTATCTAAGTAGCGGCCGCCCGCGGTTTCACCCGCGTGGTTCCCGTTCCCGTGGGAATATCGGGATAAAGAGTAGGTATCCTATGTTTTAATCTAGGCTATCTACTATCTGTGGGCCAAATTCCAACCGAATCCGTTCAGTAGTTTTTGCGTGATTGAGGAACAAACATCTAAACATCCACACTTTCACATTTATAATATTACTAGGACTAAAAACCATTTAGCGACCAGTAATAATTACGGAATCGTCGCTGTCACACCGATTGACAGAAGAAATCGCAAATTCGTCACGGTTGCTGAGTTAGATAATACGAATTTTGGAGCATATCCTTGCACAATAACTCAGTAATCGCGACGTGACCGCGAAGAATTCGCGACTTCTTTTGTCAAACAGCGACGATTCCGTAATTATTGCCGGTCGCTAAATGGTTTCTAGTTAGATAATAAATAAAATAAAAGAATTCACTTCTCAAGCTTACGCGCTCACTAGACATGAAATAAAAGACTTTTTAACGGATACTAGCGCGGTTTTATTGAAAGTACTTTGGTAATTAGTTGGTATTTGGTTTGATTTTTGATTTTTCCGACGTTTCGGCACCTTTGCAGCTGCCGTGGTCACGGGGGACTGAAGCTACTCGTGAGCCTACCCTCAAGCGATGAATTTTTTTTTTAAGACGTTCAGAAATTAATATTTTACAATTTTATTTATCTTTTTAATTGGTTTAAGTTGATTTTGTGATTTAATTAATGCTGAAGAGAGAGAATCTACTGAAACTACCACCATTTCACAAAATTGGGAGGCCCCTCCAAGAAAGAAATGGCGAAATAAAACTTGGAGAGGAAAGCCGACCTCCGTCTTTTATATTTATTAATTTATTTGCAAAAGGAACTAACCGTATCATTAGATCTTGCAGTGTGTGTATGGGGCTTCAGCTTGTGAATGATGGGGTCCCAAGCTGGTGGAATTTTCCAACCATCATCTCTATTGAAATTAGGATATTTATTTATTTCGATAGCCTCGCGGAGCATTCTAGGAATAAATCTACGTTCCTTAGCAAGGATTTGGGGTTTGTCAAATCTAATGTAATGGTTGGGCCCCTCAAAGGCGTGATCACACACTGCAGACTTGTTATCGCGCCTATGTTTCATGTCAGCTACATGCTCTTTAACGCGGGTCCCTATACTTCTCTTTGTTTGCCCGATGTAGGAGAGCCCACAGTCACAATCTAGTTTGTAGACGCCTGCGGCTTGAAGGGGGATGTTACACTTGACAGGTCGTAAGAATTGGTTGATCTTCTTCGGCGGCTTGAAGTAAGTTTTGATTGACGCTCGCTTCAGAATGTTTCCAATCTTGTCAGTGACACCCTTCAAATAAGGTAGGATGGCAGGTTGACGCTCTACTGTGGCTGGTTTGTCGCGTTTTCTGTGACGAAAGCGTGGTACTTGCAACTTGTTTTTACGCAGTACTTGTTTGACGTGCTGAAGCTCAGCCGTCAGGTGTTGTTTGTCACAGATGCCGCGGGCTCTCTGAAACAAAGATTTCCCTACGGTAGCTAACTGTATAGGATGATGGTGAGAGTCACCATTGAGGTATCTGTCTGTATGGGTTGCTTTACGATACACTGTATGGCTCAAGGTTTGGTTCGGATTCCTGATAATGAGAATGTCTAGGAAAGCTAGTTTATTATCTGTCTCTAACTCCATAGTAAATTGTATGTTGGGGTTTATGGAGTTAAGATGGTTAAGAAAAGCAGGGACACTGTCTCTAGGTAGTATTGTGAAAGTGTCATCTACGTACCGTTTGTAGAACCGGGGAGTCACTGGTGCTGTGGCTAGTGCTTTCTCCTCAAAATCCTCCATGAAAATGTCAGCAACAATGGGGGATACAGGAGAGCCCATTGCTACGCCATCCACTTGCACGTAGAACTCCTCGTTCCATAACAGATAGCCAGATGTTAGGCATAATTCTAGTAGTTCTGCATATTCAATTGGCATGTTGTTATCAACTAGCTTTTTCCTGATGATATCAATGCAGTCCTGTACTGGTAAGCATGTGAATAAGGACTGAACATCAAAACTAACCATAGTTTCATCATCAGCGAGATGTAGATGTTGTATCTCACTGACAAACTGGTAGGAATCTTTTACAAACGCTGATGTATTACCTCTCAGTGGTGTGAGTGTTTTCGCTACGTGTTTAGCTAATTTGTAGGTTGGTGAGTCAATTTGGCTTACAATGGGACGTAGCGGAGCATTGTCTTTGTGTATTTTCGGTAACCCATACAGTTTCGGCGGTATAGGGCAGGATGGAATAAGATAATCGACGTCAAGATCTAACTGTTCTGAATGTTTTTTGATGAGTTCTTTCGTGTTATTAAGGATCTTGGCGGTTTGATCACATTTAACATGTTTGTAGGTTTTCTCATCACTCAAAAGTTCTTGTATTTTTGCGTTATAATCCGACGTATCCATAACTACCGTTGCGTTACCTTTATCAGCTCGAAGGATAGTTAATTCAGGTCTAGTGCGTAAGTTCTTCAACGCGACGTTTTCATCATAAGGAAGATTTTGCTTGGGCAGTTTACTACGACGTAAAACAGATGAAATATCTTGACGTATAGCTTCACTGTCCTCTTTTTTGATCTGATTTTTAACTAGACAATCCTCTACGCTGCAGATAATATCCTCATACGGTATTCTGCGAGGTGTTACCGCGAAATTCAGACCCTTATTTAATACTTTTAAAGTAGCTTCATCCAATATTTGTTTTGATAAATTGACAACTGCACGGGTTTGACATTGACGGGTGTCATCTTCTACTCTATGGTTCGTATCGTACGGAAATGCATGATGACGTTTGTGCAACTTCTCATATTTAGAAATTTGTCTATGCTTACATTCGTTGTATACGGCTGTTTCGCGTTTATTTAGCACCAGAATGTAATGGTTAAAGTCCTCCGTGGCAAGTTTTATCTTCAAGTCATTGGACAAGCGATCTATTTGTTGATTTAATGCTACCAAATCGGAACGATGTTCACGGATAAGGCTCACGAGTAACTTTTTGCTTGCCTGTTGTAGGATCTTGGCGCTCCCTCGTATGTCATGTTTTGGAGAAATCCTGACACAGTGCGGGATGAGATCTTGATCACGACATCTCTTCAAGAAGTTTAATGATGTTACCGAAAATACACAAAGACAATGCTCCGCTACGTCCCATTGTAAGCCAAATTGACTCACCAACCTACAAATTAGCTAAACACGTAGCGAAAACACTCACACCACTGAGAGGTAATACATCAGCGTTTGTAAAAGATTCCTACCAGTTTGTCAGTGAGATACAACATCTACATCTCGCTGATGATGAAACTATGGTTAGTTTTGATGTTCAGTCCTTATTCACATGCTTACCAGTACAGGACTGCATTGATATCATCAGGAAAAAGCTAGTTGATAACAACATGCCAATTGAATATGCAGAACTACTAGAATTATGCCTAACATCTGGCTATCTGTTATGGAACGAGGAGTTCTACGTGCAAGTGGATGGCGTAGCAATGGGCTCTCCTGTATCCCCCATTGTTGCTGACATTTTCATGGAGGATTTTGAGGAGAAAGCACTAGCCACAGCACCAGTGACTCCCCGGTTCTACAAACGGTACGTAGATGACACTTTCACAATACTACCTAGAGACAGTGTCCCTGCTTTTCTTAACCATCTTAACTCCATAAACCCCAACATACAATTTACTATGGAGTTAGAGACAGATAATAAACTAGCTTTCCTAGACATTCTCATTATCAGGAATCCGAACCAAACCTTGAGCCATACAGTGTATCGTAAAGCAACCCATACAGACAGATACCTCAATGGTGACTCTCACCATCATCCTATACAGTTAGCTACCGTAGGGAAATCTTTGTTTCAGAGAGCCCGCGGCATCTGTGACAAACAACACCTGACGGCTGAGCTTCAGCACGTCAAACAAGTACTGCGTAAAAACAAGTTGCAAGTACCACGCTTTCGTCACAGAAAACGCGACAAACCAGCCACAGTAGAGCGTCAACCTGCCATCCTACCTTATTTGAAGGGTGTCACTGACAAGATTGGAAACATTCTGAAGCGAGCGTCAATCAAAACTTACTTCAAGCCGCCGAAGAAGATCAACCAATTCTTACGACCTGTCAAGTGTAACATCCCCCTTCAAGCCGCAGGCGTCTACAAACTAGATTGTGACTGTGGGCTCTCCTACATCGGGCAAACAAAGAGAAGTATAGGGACCCGCGTTAAAGAGCATGTAGCTGACATGAAACATAGGCGCGATAACAAGTCTGCAGTGTGTGATCACGCCTTTGAGGGGCCCAACCATTACATTAGATTTGACAAACCCCAAATCCTTGCTAAGGAACGTAGATTTATTCCTAGAATGCTCCGCGAGGCTATCGAAATAAATAAATATCCTAATTTCAATAGAGATGATGGTTGGAAAATTCCACCAGCTTGGGACCCCATCATTCACAAGCTGAAGCCCCATACACACACTGCAAGATCTAATGATACGGTTAGTTCCTTTTGCAAATAAATTAATAAATATAAAAGACGGAGGTCGGCTTTCCTCTCCAAGTTTTATTTCGCCATTTCTTTCTTGGAGGGGCCTCCCAATTTTGTGAAATGGTGGTAGTTTCAGTAGATTCTCTCTCTTCAGCATTAATTAAATCACAAAATCAACTTAAACCAATTAAAAAGATAAATAAAATTGTAAAATATTAATTTCTGAACGTCTTAAAAAAAAAAATTCATCGCTTGAGGGTAGGCTCACGAGTAGCTTCAGTCCCCCGTGACCACGGCAGCTGCAAAGGTGCCGAAACGTCGGAAAAATCAAAAATCAAACCAAATACCAACTAATTACCAAAGTACTTTCAATAAAACCGCGCTAGTATCCGTTAAAAAGTCTTTTATTTCAAAATAAAAGAATATAAATATAAAATAAGAAATATAATAAAAATATTCAGCTTGCGGGTTATCACTCGTCAGGGTCGTCAGTTTCCCTAACTAGCCAGAGGGCCTAGCCAAAGTAACATTCGCTAATCTTCGCCAGTGTTTCTTTCAGACAAAATTCTCCGGGGGGGGGGCAATTAAGAGGTTCGAGGGAGCTCGTCCGTCGATCACTACATTAGTTGCCCGTCTACCTACACACAACCCATTTTTCTCCGGGGGGGCACTAAGGCTGCTCCGGGGGGGCCCTGCCCCCCGGAATAGTACCTGAAAGAAACACTGATCTTCGCTATCGCTTCGCTTTCGAAACATGTATGGGATTTACATAAGGTTTCGTTAACAATCGAATTTTAAAACGTCAAATCCATACATGTGTCGAAGCGAAGCGATAGCGAAAATTTGCAAATGTTACTTTGGCTAGGGAGGCTGTTCCTCTAACTGGTCAGTTTACCATTCGTCAGTTTCGCGAAATTCGTCAATAGGTGCGTTTCGTTTTTGGTTAGATGCAATAGGGTATTTTCCAAATTTTTGAAAACTGCTTATATTTAAAGATTGGGACGAACAATTTAACAGAAAAATAAAAATAAAATTATTAATGCCTTTTTTCTTCATTAAACCAATTTTCAGTCAAACTTACTTTAATGGTTTTGAATTTACCGCCAAAACGCTCGGTTCGATGATGTCTACTGTGTGACGTCAACTTTGTGTAAACAATAGAGTAAATTGTACCACAGACTATATAGGTTAACACAAAGTTGACGTCACATAGTAGACATTATCGAACTGAGCGTTTTGGCGGTATATTCAAAACCATTAAAAATAAAATTGACTTTAATTATTTTAATGGAGAAAAAAGACATTATTTAATTTATTTTCATTTTTCTGTTATACTGTTCGTCCCAATCTTTGAATGTAAGCAGTTTTCAAAAATTTGGAAAATACCCTATTCGTCAGTTCAGTATCAGTACAGTCATGTTAATAAAGTTTAGATAAACAAGCGTGAATATCTGATTGCATTGTCTTCAAATATTTTTTTAAAAGATCGGAAACAATAATTAAATCAACGATTTTTGTTAAGTAGCTTATCAGAAAGCTTATGCCACCACATGATTAACTGTGAAGAAATTTTTACGATATCTCTTAAACCTGAGAAGATATATACGAGCTAAAACACTGTTATTTTGGGGGCTCCTTATGACGTCATCGAGACGTACGCGAGCCTTATGCCGTACGTGATAAAGCACATATTGCATTGAGCTTGGCATTTCCTTCAAAACCCTTTTAACTCAACCATATCAAAACGGATTTCAAAAAATCTTTCACTAAGTTTCATAGCCATGAATATGTTATTACATTATACCAATAAAACTATAGGATTCAAATTTGTTACTGATCCTCAAAGGTATGTAAGTTGGTAACTAAATAATCCTCATTTACCTATTACATCAAAAAACAGTACGAGGCAAACAACTTGACGCTCTTTCGCCGGAGTGGGGATAAGTTCGCGCTTGTGCACTTGCGAGTGACCAATAGCGCGCGCCCCTCTCCCGCCGCCCGCGCCCCTCACCGCTACGCATACCCAAAATATGCGTTCTGCGCAATTCTCACCCGATTTCAAATGTTAATTTGCCTCGTACTATACATACCAGTTTCATCTCGGTTTGCCCACCAATGGAAGAAATACGCCATGTCAGAGTATGTGAATCTGAGAATAAAAGACAGTTTTATGATTCTTATATGCTACACCTTTAGGCGAGTATAGTAAGGCGGCCCCTAGACGACACAATAACATTGTGCAATATTTAACCCCCTGTAGACTCGTGTGTGATTTTTCAACTCACTACTCTAAGGTACGGAACGACCAAGAACTTTAAATATCATTATTATAACAAAGTCTTCGTTTTCCATTTGGAATACGAATAATCTAAACTTTCCTATAATCTAAATCAAATAAAAACTGTTTTTTGAGAAGCTCCCATGAACTTTAAAGTTCTTGGTCGTTCCGAACCTTAGAATGAGTTAAAAAAAATATCACACGAGTCTACAAAGGGTTAAAATATTGTGCAATATAATTGATCGTCTAGGGGCCGCCTAAGAGGGAAACATCTTGAAATCGGGTGGGGATTGCGCGAAATTTTGGGTATGCGTAGCGGTGAGGTTCGCGGGCGGCGGGAGAGGGGCGCGCGCTATTGTTCGCTCGCAAGAGCACATGCGCGAACTTATCCCCACTCCGTTGAAATAATATCCAGATGTTTGCCGCGTACTGTACCCAGCATTACGTGACGCACTACTTAGTATAGATAGTATTATTATCTGTGGTGGTGACGCGAACTCTTAACACCGGAGATAGGTGGCGCTGTGCTTTCAATACAATTTTACATTTAATTTTGTGCTCAAAAAATTCAATTAGTGATAAATAACTGCATCCATCAAGAAACGAATTTGAATAAACATGACCATCAGCCAATTTCAATTTCCCCACTGCTGGGGCACAGGCCTTCCTTATGGATGGATAAGAAGGATGGGCCATAACGCGGTCCCAATGCGAGTCGGTGGGTGTTAACGACTGCAAATGCAGACTGGTTAACGTGCCCTCCAAAGCATGGACGAGATCAAGATAATAATAAATTTATGGTCACCCATCCCATGGCCAACCTTTGCAAAAGGCGCTTAACCACTGCGCATTCGGGCTCCCCAAAATCCTACTAATATTTTAATGTGAAAGTTTGTGGGTTTGGATATTTAGATGTTTGTTCCTCAATCACGCAAAAAATACTAAACTGATTTGGTTGGAACTTGGTACATAGATAGTAAATGGCCTAGATTAAAACATAGGATACTTTTTTATCCCGATATTCCCACGGGAACGGGAACCACGCGGGTGAAACCGCGGACGGCAGCTAGTAATAACATGTATGTATACAACGATAGTATTTTATAGAATTGATAGGAACCATCAAACTGAATAACTCTTACTATTAGTACAGTAGCCCGTAGTACATTTAAATTATCAAAAAGGTTACCGCTCGCCGTTGTGATATAGTTATTTATTACGAAATTATAGATCCTTTAACCCAAGTTTTACAGATCGCAACCCGCCGTAACCTATATTTGTATATCTCCAAAAATGATATTTTTTTAGTTTTCGAGGTTTACCACATGGTTTAGCTATTGTCGTGTTCTACAGCTTTGTTTGATTGCCACTGATAATAGTAAGACTATGAAAAGAGCCATAGACAGATTTAAGACCAGATGAAAATGGATGGACTTTATCTGGTCTTAAATCTGTGTATGGTCACTTTCCTAGGCTTACTATTATGAGTGGCAATCAAACAAAGCTGTAGAACACGACAATAGCTAAACCATGTGGTAAACCTCGAAAACTAAAAAAAAATCATTTTTGGAGATATACAAATATAGGTTACGGCGGGTTGCGATCTGTAAAACTTGGGTTAAAGGATCTATAATTTCGTAATAAATAACTATATCACAACGGCGAGCGGTAACCTTTTTGATAATTTAAATGTATTACGGGCTACTGTAGTATATGGGACCAACTCAGAAATCGCGAACAAAAATTACCTAACTGTTTCATACATTTTGATATTTTCGTTATATTTTTCGTAAAAAAATTTTTTCGCGATTTCATAGTTAGTCCCATAGTAAAAGTTGTTCAGTTTAATGGTCCCTATCTACCATATTTGGCATAGGGGTTATTTTTTAACACCTTGTACCTATAAGTATGAGGTGGCAATGGGCGGGACACATAGCGAGAAGAACCGATGTTGGTTGGGGCGGGGCGGTTCTGGAATGGCGACCGCGCACCGGACGACGCTCCGTGGGTAGGCCTCGAGAAGGGGGACCGGCGTGAGGGGGAAGGTCGCGGGAGGCCAGTGGATGCAGGCAGCGCAGGACCGATCGTCGTGGAGATCCTTGGGGGAGGCCTATACCCAGCAGTGGGTGTCGTGCGGCTGATATGATGATGTATAACTTACGTTCTGTGTTCGTTGGCCCACAACTCAGATATTGCGTAGTCCAGTATGCGTTTTACGTTAATATTATTTTTTAATGGCTTCAAATCATCTGAAACAGTAAGAAATAGGACAGAATATACAGGGTGTTAGGCTGGCCCCAGACCTACCGGTTCCGTTTCTTTGCTTTGCTGTGCTACCTTGCTTGAAAGACCGCCGGCCAACCAGGGTAATTTTCAATCTATCGCATTTTGGGACTAGACCAAATTGGCAAGATAGCCATTAACTTGGTTTTATCAAATATCATCGCCTGGATTGCGAAGTAGGAAGCTTTTAGGAGATATGCCACCCTGAACATGGACTCCGATCGTTAAAAATAACTCGATCGCTTATTTATACAAGATGTTTGGTAAAGCCTTATAAAACTGAATATGGTAGATAGGGACCATAATAAAACTGAACAACTTTTACTATGGGACCAAATCTGAAATCGCGAAAAAAAATGAACTGTTTCATACATTTTGATAATTTCGTTATTAATTTTTGTATAAAACAAGTGCTGGAATAACATACCACCACCAATGAGGAATTTGACGTCGAAGTTCACGTTCAAGAAAAAAATTAAGATGTTTCTACTTGAGTGTCAGAAATTTGGGTACTAGCACTTCTTGCATGGGCGGGCGGTATACAATTTTTGTTTAATTAGGTATTATTATTATTATTATTTCAATCATTTTTTATGGAATACATTTTACACGATTTTGCAGCAATTTATTTATTATTTATTTATTTATACGAAATGGGATGAAGAATACGAATATATTTTTAATTTTACACATTGAATCCAATTACTACTTTAATTTAATTTGTTTTATTGTTATTATATTAATGATCATAATATGCATGTTAATAATAAATCCCGTGCACTTTTTGCCTCAGCGGGCCCTCTATGGTTGCAGCTGAAAATCAGTGATTTGCTCTAAAAAAGCAAATACAACGCTGAGCTGTGACCTTTTTGCACTACTACAGTACACATACTTAATATTAGTGTGATAATTTTAGGTTTTAGATGCATGATAATTTTTAAGTTTCATTGGTTTTATGCACTGTTTTATGTGTGTGTCTGTAGTTGTGAAATAAAGATGTTATCTATCTATCTATCAAAACAGCAGTTTTTTTTTAAAACGAAAACTAAAACTTTTCATCGCACCCCAGACGACGATATTTGATAACACCAGCTATCTTGCCAATGTGGTCAGGTCAAAATATGCGATAGATTGAAAATGAGCCTCTTGGCCGGCGGTCCATGGTAGAACAGCAAAGCAAAGAAATGAAACCGGTAGGTCTGGGGCCAGCCTAATTAGCACCCTAGAGAAAACTTTAAGGCCCTGTCCGAATTGGCATCGGTCGTGCGATCATGCGTTGCGATTTCATCGTGCGATGACACTGAACAATAGACGCATCGCATGATCGCGCGACCGTCAATTAGGGCCGCGTTCCGAATCACGCCAACAGTGCTCACAGCGTGTGACGTCATTCTATGCCGGTCCGAATCATTAGCACGCTGTCAGCACGCTCACGATACTATTGATTCGGACCGCTTGTGAGAGCGCTAACACCGCTAACGTTGGATTTTATAGAACAACATAACCTCAAAAAGGGTAAAGTTAATTTATTCTAAGGGAGAAGTAAATAAAAAGGCACTAATGAATACGAATTAAGTTTCTTCACTGAGACCAATTATTTACTAACCAATTTTAAACTCTTAAAGCTTCAAAACACTTATTACCACTGCTAGGTCTTTCAACATCAGATTAATATAATTATTTCGTTCGCATCTTTACAAAACACCTGCAGGTTAATAAATTCAGCTATCTTTTGTAAAAATCACAAATAATAACCACAACATCCACAACGATTCACAATTTAACCTCGTATTTTTTGTCAAGAATGAACTTTGACAAGGAAGTTTGACAGCTACACCGACTACGCTCACAGTGCTTTGGTGGAATACGCTGAGCGTCGTTAGCACATACGATGACGTCATCTGTGACGTCACATCAACTTACGTGAGCGTTGTAAGCATGATTTGGACCGGGCGTTAGCGCGCTCACAGTGCTGTAAGCGTGATTCGGAACGCGGCCTAGGACATTCAATAGATATCACTAGGTTTGATCGCACCATCGCACGACCGATGGCCAATTAGGACAGTGCCTAAGTGTGCATCGTGCCGTGCGTCCACTAGCGCCGCCAATCAAGAAAAAATCATTACAACGAAATAACTATGTTAAATGAAATTCTAAAAAATATAAAAACTAGTATTAGCTATCAACTAGAGATGCGCCGAATGTAGGTTCAACCGAATACGAATGTTCGGCCGAATATTCGGCCTGAAATGTACCGAACCGAATATTCGGCCGAATCATTCGGTTCAATTCTGCGCGGTAAACGGGTTTGTACACGCGTTGGTATGGCGCTCTGCAAGAGCCGGGTGGCGTTTGACACCGCCCCTTTCTGCCCCGCTGCTCTTTAAATTTTAATTAGATTAAATCTTCAATTACCTACTAATGTTGATTCTTAAAGTTTCCTCAAATTTTTATTTCTTTTTCATCTGAATATTTGTTACCTACTGAAGTTTTTTTTAAATTGTTGATTTCATAGAATTTTGAAAAAATATAATTTGATTATACATTTTAATACTCCTGTTGGTCCTAAAGATAGTCAAAACAAATTATTTTCTGAATAAAGTTGTAACTCAAAGGAAAACGGTGTTCTTAAAATTTTAAATTTCATAGAAATTTAATTTAGCTTATATTTAAAAAAAGCAGAAGTTGATTTGATATTTTTTTGTTTTAATCTTTTTTATTTTGTCAATAAATAATTAATACACAAAGAATAAGCCACGGCCCGTAAGTTTAGCGGTGACAGAAATAGAAACGTCTCTCGCCAATGAGACCCCAAAAATCACTTCTGTGTACAAAATGGCAGCGCTTAAGGCGCGCTTGTAGTGGAAGTTTAGGTATTTGAAGGGGTGAAGCAGACGAAGTGGCTGATAGACAGGCGGGGGCCCCGCACAGCGCCCCCCTCTCGTCCCGTGCAGCCCGCTGACGTCCTTATTCTGTGACTGATTAAGGGTGGCCGTATTCTGATTTTTATGGTTCCGGATTTCCGGAAATTTATAGGAAAATATTTTTTTAAATAATACTGTAACTCAAAATAATCACTATTATGTACTACTTGTCAGTATTTAAATGAGTATAGCTAAAACCTAAAATATTAAAATAAATGGAAAAAAACAACAATGTGACAGCGGCGACAGAGGGTAGCGGAGTGTTGGACTACACGTGCCGACGGGTTGAATTCAAATTCAAATTTAAAAATAATTTATTCAGTCTAGGCTGTTACAAGCACTTGTGAATGTCATAGAAGCTACGCCATCGGTTCGCAAACCCTAAGCGGGAGACCTTGTAACGAGAAGAACCGGCAAGAAACTCGTCAAGGGCTGCTTTTTTCTCCCTGTATATTTCATACAAAGTCGTCAACATTGAAAAATGAGCTCCACATTTAAAGTGAGGTCATTTTCCATCACAATAATTAACAAAAGTTAGCACACAATGGGTAGGTAGGTTGCAATTAAATACCTACTACATATCGGATAGGTAATTGTGAGAGTAAATAACTTTCAACTAGTTAGGAAATCGCTCTGTCTGCTACTCGAAGTTACATGCCGAGGCTTGTAGTGTTTCTTTCATTTATCAAAACAATGTACTTTCGACATAAACCACACATATTTAGTAATTAGTTTACCTTACTGTTTAATAAAATGATTTTTTTTTAAATATTCACAATTATTTAAATATTCGGTAATTATTCGGCAAATGAACCGAATATTCGGCCGAATACGAACATTAAAAAATGTGCCGAATGTACCGAATACGAATATTCGGCAGAACATTCGGCGCATCTCTACTATCAACTATTTTTGTATGCGTTAAATTCGTAGTTTAAATATGTTCGCGTAGTTAAAATCTGGATTCTATATTCTTTTACTATAGTATCATAGAATTAAATTATACAGACCGAAGATTTCTTTGTATGTATACCCGGAGAAGTGTCCGTCGAAACTATCCGTGTGCCCCATCTCGGTGTGCGAATACGGCACCACGTGGATGTATAGGTTCATTCCTTCTGCCGGCTCAATGCAGCCCTAGAAAACAATGTTAAATAAGTCATCGACCGCCCATCATGTTTCCGACATTAGGGGTATTTTTGTAACAGGTTGTATATGTCACCGGCAATGTATGAAATGCCCTTTAGGCAATGTATGAAATAGAATGAATATTATTGTCTGTATTATTGTCTATTTCATACACTACCTAGGCATTGTATACAATGCCTAGGTAGTGTATGAAAGGGGCTGGGCTCGGGGGGGTCGAGGGGGCTCAGGGGGGAGGGGGTTCGAGGGGGGCTCATTAAGTTTGGTATCGAACCTGCTTTATTCCTGTACACTCACAACACGAGGCGAACGAAAAATCTGTTTTGGATTTAAGTACTATTCTGTGCCCATAGTATAAGTTGCTTGTAATCATGAGTGAGAACCACCCCATATTGAGGGAACCAAATTATTAAATTCACGCTGTATCTAAAGGTGTGTATTTACAAAACAATATAATCGAATTGTAAACTTTCAATGCAAGTAAAATTGTAGACGTAAGTCGAAGTACTTACATTCAGTCGAGGCGGGCCATTCCAGCATCTTGTTTTTAATAAAAACTTACTTACCAAGTATCCACATGCTTCACCGCTGTAAGGGTCTGGAGTCAGCAAATCAATTGTATCACGATCCATGCCAAATGAATAACAAACATAACAAACAAATAACAAAACGTTTAAATACATCTTGGCAGTATGGTCATAGCAAATTGTTTAATTTTAAATCTATCTTAGATGAGATCTTTATTTTAAAGTATTGAAAATAAAAAATAACTTTCGAAACGTTGAAATATTTCGATTGCTGAATTTTGAATGATCTCTTTTATCATTTTTCGTACAAGTTTCGGTAATGTTTGTTTATAAAATATTATTATGAAAACACGAGTGTTATTTAATTGCGTAATGTCAATAATGTATTCCGGCAAACAGATGAAATAAACAAAACAATACCGTATTGTGAATCTCGTGTTTTTGCTTAATGCCTTTTGTTTTGAATGAAATTATTGTTTCATGATTGGATTTTATTCAATCATGAAACAATAAAATAAATATTGCATAATTTGTTTGTTCTTTTCTTGAATGAAAAGTTATTCGAATATAATTTACAAAATATATTTTTCCTTTGAAATCTGACTCAATTTTCGATTTTAAAACTTCAATATTACGATATTTGACTCAACTTTCGTCATTTGGATTTCAACAAAACTATGCAAAATTCGTTATTCAATTTAGATTTCAGATTTGACATAACTTTCGACTCAACTTTCGCGATTCAAGACAATTTCTGAGTTAACTTTTGAGATTCAATTCAACTTTCAAAATACGAGATACGACTCGACTCAATGACTCAAGTTTCGAGATTCAACTAAATTTTAGAGATTCATTACAATTGGGTTGGTAAACTTTTTCAAAATTATTGTGAATTATATATTTTCTGGTAGCTTTTGGCTTTGGAGTCAGGAGTAACCAATTGCGGAATTTTTATAATACATCATTTTAATTTAAATAATTATTTAAAATTTAAATTTACAGCATGGTACAATAAATCGCTATTACGGCTGTATGCGTAGGTAGTGCTTTTGCTCAAATAAAAAAAAAAAAATTTTGGCATTGGCAATGTCAACTATTTGCCATGTTAGTCACAGTCGGCTAAAATAAATAAAATAACACTTTTGTAAGTTTGTAGATATACATATATTTACGTAATCACAAACGTATAAAGCTTTCTGAAGGCAATTCCTGTTTAATCCTCTGCACCCCACGTCTCTTTCAAAGGTATGGGAATTGTACAAAATTTGTTCTGCGGATGGTCACATCTATATTTCAAACTAAACGGAACAAAGCAGTGTAGGTACTTTATCGGCGTAATAAGCTGGATAATGGATTTCTTCAAGCTGATCCATTTCCCATAACTGAACAATAAAAACACTAGAAAATCACAATAAATAAGCTGAAAAACAAACAACAACATTACGTCGTTATTAATGATTACCAAAGAGTAAAATAATTGGATTACTCTTTGTCACTTTCTGTCAAATCTGTCCTGTCAATCAGTTTTTTATCAGTAAATGCAAGGAAACTTTTTGTTCAGCCGTACGATAATAATATAAAAAAATATATTTGATTAACAAGGTGAAATAAAAAAATCATAAATTATTTTCTTTATTCTTCAAACTTGTGCTATCGACAAAAAATATAAAACAATTTTCTTCGAAAAAGTTTACCAACCCAATTTTCGAGATCCAACACAATTTTCGAGATTCATCTCAATTTTCGAGACTTGACATTCGACTCAACTTTTGTTACCAATTATCAACAAAACTATGCAAAATTCGTTATTCAATTTAGATTTCAGATTTGAAATACTTTTACTATTTGATTCAACCTTCGCTCCGCGATTTGATTTCACTCGCCATTCGACTCAACTTTCGCGATTCAAGACAATTTCTGAGTTAACTTTTGAGATTCAATTCAACTTTCAAGATACGAGATACGACTCGACTCAATGACTCAACTTTCGATATTCAACTCAATTATCGATACTTGACTTTCGACTCAACTTTTACGATATATCTTATTGGTCTTTAACTTAAATAAAACGCCAAAATTGTTCGTTCAACCAGTTTATTCGCTAAGATAACAATACGTTATTTTGTTTAACGGCGGCGGCAGTTTCTTCGTCCATCTGCGACAACTTGCTGCTTATAAAGAAACGCAGCGTGTCGCGGAGCGGCGCCGGGAAGTATGGCAGGGATATGACGGCGGCTAGAGCGGAGAAATTCGCGGGGAGCGACCAGCGAATCTTGAAGCCTTTGTTCTCAGACTAGAAAGAAAGAAATAAAAACATTAGGTAGTGTTAATGAGGGCTTTTCAAAATGACAATAAATTGTGGGCTCGATAGATGGCGTAGATAAAAATGTATGTGTCAATGTGTTCTTTTTACTAAGCTTCGAAGAGTACTCAGGCAGGCAGGCAGATGTAATCCTAAAATGTTTATCTTTGGGCAGTTGTCAGCCAGCGAGCGCTTACCTCTTTGGTACAGGCCGTTTATTTTTAAAAGCCAATTTTGACACATCTCTTTCCATCAACGCCATCTAGTGAGGCAAATAGTTACTATTTTTATTTTTAAATGTCACTTGAAAAGCTAATGAGGGCTTTTCAATTTTCTGACAGCTCCAATAAATAATACTTCAAAAAATTCGATAGATGGCGTTTCATGAAAGGCGAGCCGTAAAGTTAAACCACAGTACATATATAAGTTTTTTCAAACAGTAGAGGAGCTAACGTCACTTAGGCCCTTTTGTCATTGCACGCCGTCGGATCGCTAGGGTTGGCATTTTCCGGCCGTCTCGTGGAATGCTACGCGTGAACGCTATGGAAATAACTGCGACGCGATGTCACAACCCTGACCAAAGTACTGCGAACTTTGCTTAGCGCTCTTAGAGTGACGTCAGCCGTCAAATTCAAACGTTTCCATGGAGCTCTCATACTGTTTGAAAAAACGTATATAAATACTGTGGTTAAACCCCTTCACACTTAACGATTTATCCCTTTGTTCGCTTAAGGACAGATTCGCTTTACGGCAGATTCGCTTTACGACAGAAGTACAGTCAACTCGATATAGATAATCTGACTTAAGGCGCTGTAGGTAGTGAAAGTAGCGGCACCACTACATTTATTTTTATTGCTCGTAAACTAAGTCACTATTTAAAAAATTAAACACAAACACAAATTAACAAACAAACAAACGGACTTTCACATTTATAATATTAGTAAGGATTACTTTCACAATATTAAATTAGTCCCAAACCAAAATATAATTATACGCGCCTACTCCAATTATATAAGTTATCATGATAACAGGAATAAATCAATATTATTGACTTATCGCATACTATTAAAAATGTGTCATATTATTATACTTACCATAGAAAGAAGGAGAATACTTAAAATTAGTCAAATTATAAAATAAGTTCCTTTTTATTGATTGAAATAATTAATTACAGTCGATATTTCTTACCTTGATCAAGCCAAGTCCAGTGAGCATAGTGTTGGCCAACAGCCACGAGGCGGCATGGTGCTGCCCCCCCCTGGCCACCAAGATGGGGTATAAATGCCCAGACACGATCCTTGCCTTGTCGTTGGTACTGGACAGGCCCGATACGCAGAATGTCGCTTCTACGTATGTTTGGATTTGCTCCTGTGGGTCCATTATGGACTGAAAAAAAAAATTGAATTTTTAAATATGAGATTTTTGCATTTACAATGTTATTTTTATACGATACTAGATAATATACTAGAAAAAACCGGCCAAGTGTGAGTCGGACTCGCAGCACGAAGGGTTACGTACCTAAAAACGGCAAAAAACACGTTTGTTGTATGGGAGGCCCCCTTATATTAATTTTATTCTATTTTAATTATTAATTGTTGTTAAAGTGGCAACAGAAATACACCATCTGTGAAAATTTCAATTGTCTACCTATTGTCTTTATTAATATCGAGCAAAAAACTGCCAAAAAAACACGTTTGTTGTATGGGAGCACCCATTAAATATTTATTTTATTCTGTTTTTAGTATTTGTTGTTATAGCGGCAACAGAAATACATCATCTGTGAAAATTTCAACTGTCTAGCTATAACGGTTCATGAGATACAGCCTGGTGACAGACAGACAGACGGACAGCGGAGTCTTAATAATAGGGTCCCGTTTTTACCCTTTGGGTACGGAACCCTAAAAATACGACTCGCACCAGATTAATACTCAAACGGGAATCGAACCCGCGTCCTTTGGATCCCGGTCCAATGCTCTGACTACTGAGCTACCGAGTCACTCGGTAACACGGTCGTGATCATGATAACAGGAATAAATCAATATTTTTGACTTATCGGATACTATTAAAAATGTGTCATATTATTATACCATACAAAGGAGAATAGTAGAAGGAGAATTTTAATTGCTTAAAATTAGTTACTGAAAATTTTGATTTTAGGCATTTACAATGCTATTTTTATATTAAGGTAATAAATATTATTATATATTAAGGTTATAAATATTATTTAGAAAAAATCGACTCACCCGTAGCAGCTCAGACGGGACTCAAACCCGCACCCTTAGGATTCCGGCCCAATGCACTACCAATTATGCTACCGAGTCGCCAATAGGGGCGGCGCTACCTACGGGTGAGTCGATGTTTTCTATTATTTATTATCTTAATATAAAATAGCATTGTGAATGCCTAAAATCAAAATTTTCATAAATTATTAGCTATTTCACCTTAAGAGGCATATTACATTTCGACTGTGATTTCTGCGTAAAATTGCCAATTTTGGCGTTATCGATCTCAGAAACAAAAATACATTAACACTTTTGACTTATTGAATGGTGCAGAATAGCTATTGGAATAGTTCATAGAGGCCTCGCTTTTTTGAAAATTTGCTTAACTTTATAATTAAACCCGAAATTGCAGAGAAAGATTTTCATAAAATGCGCGAAGGCACTTTTTTGAGCTCATGGATTGAACAACTGTGCTAAACAATTGAAATGAAAAAAAATTAATGTTATCTCTTATATAGTCGAATAGTTCATAGCGGCGTCGGAATTTTTAAATTATGTATACCTATAGAATATGTGAAAAAAAATTCCAATCAAAAACCATAAAACTACTGAAAACGCTCAGAATAAACTGTGTATTTCTCCTAGATACATTATTATTATTACGTAAAAATTATATCATAATAATCTTTACTTCATAAAAAAATAAAATTTCATACTTTTATTTGTTGTTTGTACTTGTTTGTCTTTCTGTGTATGTTCAAAGTTGACTCTAAGAAATCGTTCACCAACTTTCATTTTCCTTTCTAACCCTTTAACTGTCCAGTGAATCATCATATTACTTCTTGTCGCGGACACATATATATGTATTTAGTAGACCCAAAGGTTTCTTTAGGTTGTATCGCTAAAATCCGTCAAAATCGAAATTTCGACGAAAAAATGTGATAGGGCCCTTAATCGATTGTCTAGCATCTATAAAGGTGTTGCATTCGAATGTCGAAGTTAATTCTTCACATTGATGAGATAACACTGGCTTACAGCGGAAACGTTAAAAAGTACTAGAAAATTTCGCTGCTCCTACTAGCGACTCGGTAGCATAATTGGGATGTTGACTAATGAATAAAATAACGAAATACTAATAAAAATCGTAAACATATTAAACTTTTAGAGTAGCTTGTATACCTCTTGGTTTTATATATTGCATATTATTTGTTTTATGACCCTTCAAAGTTGGGTGGACAAGTCCATTTAAAAAGTATAAAATTTATTAAAATAATTGATACCTTTAATTAGTTCGTAAAATGTATAGCAAATTTGTCTAAGAAACCATTTTGATAAACACAATATTTAATATAGCTGCCGAACAAATTTCCTACGCGTTGCATACTAACTAGCGAGGCGTGACGTCATACCTCAGTAGCCGTTAGTATGGAGCGTTTTTGGGCGAGTCCATTTGTGTGCATTTCACACTGTGATATCTCGGGCAGTTTTCAAGCTAGCGAAATAATAATTTTACCAATGTTTCTTTTTTTGAGAGGTAATTTATGTAATATAAAATAAAAAAAGTTGTCAACATCCCAATTGGTAGTGCATTGGGCCGGAATCCTATAAGTGCGGGTTCGAGTCCCGTCTGAGCTGCTACGGGTGAGTCGACTTTTTCTAGTGTTTTTTCTATAATATTTATTACCTTAAAATTAGTTATTAAAATTACTTAATTAGTTGTTCCGTGTCCACGGCCCCTGGAAAGGTGGCGTGACTCGGTAACTCAGCGGTCAGAGCATTGGACCGGGTATCCAAAGGTCGCGGGTTCGATTCCCGTCTGAGTATTAATCTGGTGCGAGTAGTATTTTTTCTAGTATACTATCTAGTATCGTATAAAAATAAGATTATTTTTGATATATTAGTTTCATAGAATTTTACTTCTTCTACTGTGTGACGTCAACGTTGTGTAAACAATTTTTACATCTATGTAGAATTTACTCTATGGTTTACACAAATTGACGTCACACAGTAGACGTCATCGAACCGAGCGTTTTGGGAGAAAGTTCAAAACAATTAAAAATAAATTTGACTTTAACGGGGATGGCACCGCAAAGCTAATTGTAGATGTCGCTGCGTACGCTGGTTCCTAAGACAGTAGACGTTCAGAACAAATATATTTATTTCATGTCTAATGGGCGCGTAAACTTAAGAATTCTTGAGATAGTCATTTATTCTATAAATGACTATCTCAAGGACAATGATATAAATTCGGTGCTTCGTTCAAAATGTTTACCAACATGCTTAGCCTTAAGTTAATGTCTAATTTTAACTAATTTAATAACTAATTTCTTTTAATAATTAATTGTGACTTAATTTTAAATACACTGGCCTGCAAAACTAAGTACTATAGAGGTCTATTTTCATACAAACGAGGTAACTTTGAAGCATTGGTTCTCCGCCCAGGATTAAGCGGGATGTGATCGGATGATGGCCATCCAGGGAGTGAATGGAGAAGATTCAGATCCCCATACACACCCAATTGATCTGATCAGCATTCTAAGAGCTGTTTGGATATGTTTAAAAAAACCACGAAAATAGCATTAAAATGCTGTAACTGATAACTCTTATCCTTACAGCTCTTAGAATGCTGATCAGATCTATTGGGTGTGTATGGGGATCTGAATCTTCTCCATTCACTCCCTGGATGGCCATCATCAGATCACACCACGTTTAATCCTGGGCGGAGAACCAATGCTTTAAAGTTACCTCGTTTGAATGAAAATAGACCTCTGTAGTACTTAGTTTTGCAGGCCAGTGTACTTGCCTACTTTATGTGATCTTTTGCATGATGAAAAGCAAGATATGTTAAGCAACCTAACTTTAATTTACCAACTTGTAAAACCATGTCTTTTGTAAATAAATGTTCATTCATTCATTCAGAAGGTAATGTATTTCTCACCTGCAAATGTGCGTCGATCACGTCAGCTGCATTATTTCCCAACTTCTCCAGGTTCTCTACGGTGGGGTCCCACAGGAACCTCGCTACGTCTGAATCAGAATATCAAACTGTCAAAATATGTACTAAACAATTATTAAAAAAACCTGTCAAGTGCGAGTCGGACTCGCACACCGTACCAAAAACAGCATAAAATCACGTCTGTTGTATGGGAGCCCCCCTTAAATATTTATGTTATTCAGTTTTTAGTAATTGTTGTTATAGCGGCAACAAAAATACATCATCTGTGAAAATTTCAACTGTCTACCTGTTTTTAGTATTTGTTGTTATAGCAGCAATAGAAATAAATCATTTGTGAAAATTTCACCTGTATAGCTATCACGTTCATGAGATACAGCCTGGTGACAGACAGACGGACAGCGAAAGCTTAGTAATAGAGTTCCGTTTTTACCCTTTGTATAACGTTATTTTTTACTTATTCTAGCGTTAATTTTAAAATTAACGTTATTTCAATAAATAACGTTAATTTAGATAACGTTACATTGAAATTAACGTTATTTCAGTAAATAACGTTAATTTTAACGTTATTTCAATTTCAATTTCAATTCATTTATTCGCAGATATAGGTAAAAAAAAGTAAACAGGTACATAATTATCACAAGAACGGCTATATCAGCATAAATATGCATGCGAAAAATATAGTGTCAATTTAAAGAATATTATCATGTTTACATACAAAAATTTTACAAATACAATTAAGGACAAAATTACATAAAAAAATAAAATTGATATTGTCTAAAATTTGATGTCAAAGTTACCTACATATAAAATTAAAATTAAGTAATGCATTATCAGATTAATGTCATAATAATTACAATCAAAGATAATTACAATAACAAAAAACATTAAAATCTTTATATTTACAATGATTTGTCTGTCAGATATTCATTAATTGTATAATATGCTTTTTCTAGTAACAATTTTTTTACATTTGTTTTAAAGACTGAAAGCTGTTCAATATCTCTAATGGTCTGTGGCAAGCGATTATAGATTTTAGGTGCCATACAGAATACACTTTTCCTATAAAGTGCACTCTTGCTCGGTATCAACACCAAGTTCTTATTTCTCCTTGCCGATTTGAATGTTTTAAATAAGTGCAAATTGGACTTTACATAGATGGCAACCTCAAAAATAAATAAACATGGTAAAGTAAGAATTTTTAAATTCACAAAGTAGGGCTTACAACTATCTGTTTGTTGGATTCTACACATTGCTCTTATGCACTTTTTTTGAGCCTTGAATATATCTTCTTTTAGGCAAGAATTCCCCCAGAAAATGACTCCATACCTAAGAATTGAGGCAGCGTAAGCATGATATGCAGTGAGAACTGTTCCGATATCAGATACTTTACCAAGCATGTAAAGTGCATATGAAAATTGGTTGAGCTTACTACGAACATGTTCTGCTTGAGCCTTCCAATTTAAATTATGGTCAATGTTAATCCCTAAAAATTTTGTTATGTCAATGGTTTCTATTTCTTTAGTCATACAATTTACGTCAAGTTTCATAGGTTCACCTCTATTTCTAAATGTCATTAATTTAGTCTTGTCAAGATTAATTATGAGATTATTAGATTTAAGCCAATTAATTATGTTTTCTAATGTCTCTCTTATTTCTATCGATAGTGTATAAATATCTGATCCAGTAAATATAACTGTACTGTCGTCTGCAAACAATATCATTTGTTGTTTTACTATCTTCGGAAGATCATTAATATAAATTATAAACATTAATGGACCTAAGATACTACCTTGAGGCACACCGTATTTATCGTCTCTATATTCAGAAAAATATTTTATTTCCTTACATGACTTGGGACATATTTTAGTTATGACAGTAGCTTGTTTCCTGTTACTGAGGTAGGATTTCAAAAGTGTAAGTGCAACACCTCTTATGCCATACGATTCCATTTTACTCAGCAATATATCAATATATTTCTTACTTTTTTTACCGTTAAACATTAAAATTAACGTTATTCCAATTAATAAGGTTATTTTTTTAGCGATAATTTTACCGGTAAAATATTTTTAACGTTATTTTTACCGGTGAATTTACCGATAATTTTTTTTAACGGTATTTTAAAGACATTTATTTTATAATTATTTTTTTAACGGTATTTCAATCCCTGGTGGTAGGGTAAAAGAATTGACGGTTTAAAAATATCCATAGACTATACCTGAATTGTCCGACGCCTTGTCCTGTCGGAACTTGGTCATGTCTATACTTGTGTCTTTGGCGTCGCTGTCTGATCCATCGGATTCTTCTTCTTCCTCTTCTTCTTCTTCTTCCTCTTCTTCTTCTTCATCGTCTGGATGTAAAATTGTCTTATGAGATTTGGCATTAAAAGTTGTATTTTTAGGCATAATGGGGAATATGCATAAGTCACCGATTTTGTTAAATTTGAGTTTGATCGCTGCGGACACGCATAAAAACATTATGGAACTGAAAAATAATAAGGGTTTTTTTTTTCATTTTCGGATATAATGCACTTAAAAGATAGAATACCGAATAATTTTCGTAAAAATCAAGGTCATTGGGCATATTTGACCTGCTTGATGAAAGTTCGCGTATAGAAACCAGTTTTAAATTGAAGAATTCAATCCCACTTTTCAAAATATTTATTACTTTTTTATATACCGACCGGCAAAAAAAGTTATTTCATATTATTTGTGTGAGTATATGCTTAATTTTATTAAACTTTTGTTAATAAAACAGAAACTTTTACTTTCAGCATTGTGAAAATGTGTGGCACAAGCATAATAAACGTTTGTATTGTCTTTATTTATTTATTTTATTTTATTTAATATTAATTATTATGTCCGATGATTATATTATAATGATAAAAAAATGAAAAGAGTCCTGCAAGAATGCGACCCATACCACTGGGTAGCAGATACATTTTATCTACATACCTAGCCCTATTCCATTTGTGTACGCCGTAGGTCAAATTTCCGAACAAAATGCCCAATGACCTTTTATACTTTTTAAATGGACTTGTCCACCCAACTTTGGAGGGTCAGAAAACAAATAATACGCAATATATAAAACCAAGAGGTATACAAGCTACTCTAAAAGTTTAATATGTTTACGATTTTTATTAGTATTTCGTTATTTTCCATCCCATAAAATACTGTCTGAAGAGATATCCTCGGTTCTTGCCCTAACACATACTTACATTCGTCACTGCCCTCTCCGTCGCTTAGTTCAGCACAAGAACCCAATTTGTCTCTCGTACAATTCTTGTCAGACGCCTTTCCTAAGCGGTTACCTGAAAATAATTTTGATTACAATCCCCGCCAATTGGTAATGCGCCTGGAGGCCATGTTTTTAACCTCAAAAACGATAAACAATAGGGTATTTTCCAAATTCTTTAAAACTGCTTATATTTAAAGATTGAGACGACGGATTTAACAGAAAAATATTAAAAAAATAATTAATGTCTTTTTTCTTCATTAAACCAATAATGTTAAATTTATTTTTTAAATAGTTTTGAATTGACCGCCAAAACGCTCGGTTCGACGACGTCACTGTGTGACGTCATCTTTGTGTAAACAATAGAGTAAATTGTTACACAGACTACATAGGTGTTAAAATTGTTTACACAAAGTTGACGTCTCACAGTAGACGACATCGAACCGAGCGTTTTGGCGGTAAATTCAAAACCATTAAAAATAAATTAGACATTAATTGTTTTAATAGAGAAAAAAGACATTAATTAATTTATTTTTATTTTTCCGTTAAATCGATCGTTCCAATCTTTAAATTAAAGCAGTTTTCAAAAAAATGGAAAATACCCTATTGTATTATTTTTATATATACCCTATCTTATTGAAAATAATAATTTAGTAATTAATATATAAGAATTTTCTCGTTTCATTGTATTTTTAGTATTGGATCACGTCAACGTGGATGATAATTAGACAAGGTTCCTGTCAGAACATGTCGATGCTGATCAGAACAATAGGGTATTTTCCAAATTCTTTAAAACTGCTTATATTTAAAGATTGAGACGAACGATTTAACAGAAAAATATTAAAGTATAATTAATGTCTTTTTTCTTCATTAAACCAATTAATGTTAAATTATTTTTAAATATTTTTGAATTTACCGCCAAAACGCTCGGTTCGACGACGTCTACTGTGTGACGTCATCTTTGTGTAAACAATAGAGTAAATTGTTACACAGACTACATAGGTGTTCAAATTGTTTACACAAAGTTGACGTCTCACAGTAGACGACATCGAACCGAGCGTTTTGGCGGTAAATTCAAAACCATTAAAAATAAATTAGACTTTAATTGTTTTAATAGAGAAAAAAGACATTAATTAATTTATTTTTATTTTTCCGTTAAATCGATCGTTCCAATCTTTAAATTAAAGCAGTTTTCAAAAAAATGGAAAATACCCTATTGTATTATTTTTATATATACCCTATCTTATTGAAAATAATAATTTAGTAATTAATATATAAGAATTTTCTCGTTTCATTGTATTTTTAGTATTGGATCACGTCAACGTGGATGATAATTAGACAAGGTTCCTGTCAGAACATGTCGATGCTGATCAGAACAATAGGGTATTTTCCAAATTCTTTAAAACTGCTTATATTTAAAGATTGAGACGAACGATTTAACAGAAAAATATTAAAGTATAATTAATGTCTTTTTTCTTCATTAAACCAATTAATGTTAAATTATTTTTAAATATTTTTGAATTTACCGCCAAAACGCTCGGTTCGACGACGTCTACTGTGTGACGTCATCTTTGTGTAAACAATAGAGTAAATTGTTACACAGACTACATAGGTGTTCAAATTGTTTACACAAAGTTGACGTCTCACAGTAGACGACATCGAACCGAGCGTTTTGGCGGTAAATTCAAAACCATTAAAAATAAATTAGACTTTAATTGTTTTAATAGAGAAAAAAGACATTAATTAATTTATTTTTATTTTTCTGTTAAATCGTTCGTCCCAAGCTTTAAATTTAAGCAGTTTTCTAAAAATTGGAAAATACCCTATTGAGTGTGTATAGCGACTTGAATCTCCTCCATTCACTCCCTGTATGGCCATCACAGCTAGGTCAATCCTTGGCGGAGAACCAAGGCTTCAAAGTTACCTCGTTTGTATAAAAATCGACTGGTGTCTTTAATTATGCGACCATCACTAATAATTCAGTAGCGTTAGCATTTAAATCGCATTTAATTCCTACAAAAGGTTGACATTTTTTGTTGCCCAATATGACTATCCTAGGTTTTCCCCCCGGCGGAGTTGTGCTTAAGTGGTAGGGGATAAAAATGTAAAAAAAAAGCAAACCTCAAAAGCAAAAGGGGATTTGACCCGGAAGGACTGGTTGTTCATCAAGATTGTGTAAGAAGGCTTTAAAGTTGGTTAAATTTGAAACAATTTGTGGGTAGAACGGTTTTGATACGAGCGATAGTTTTGGAGACACAGCTTTTCGAAATTAGGCCAATTTTTTAAGTTACGATTTTTACCAAAATTTTCACTGTGTGTCTCCCACGTCTAACTTTTGAAATAAGAGAGGGAAAAATCTAAAAAATATATATGTATGCTGTAAATCTTAATAAACGTTTTCAACGAAAATTAGTATGAACGAGATATAGCCAGCAGTTTTAGAGATATAGCACATTTTCCAAAACCGCAAATATAACTTTGCTATTTATACAAACACTATGAAAAACAAAGTTATTTTGCAAACGAAAAATGACAGTGGTATTAAATATAGTATGCTTTGTGTCTCCGAAACTACTGTTCGTATCAAAACCGTTCTACCCTCAAATTGTTATAAATTTACCCAACTTTAAAATCTTCTTACACACTCTTGATGAAAAACGAGATATAACCAAAACACCGCGAAAATACCCCTTTTGGGGTACATTTTTATCCCCCACCACTTAAGCACAACTCTGCCGGGGGGAAAACCTAGGACAGTCATATTTGGCAACGAAGCTATGAAAACAATAACACCTTTTGTAGGAATTAAATCCGATTTAGAGTTTTTTTGTTTAATTCTACTGACCTATAAGTAAGTAAATAATAATGAGACATCTCACCCGCTAGCACGACCCTGGCTAGTCGCTGGTTGCTATTCGGCTGGCAAGTGATAGACTCCACTATTTCCATACACGCTTCCTTACCAATCTCATTGTGGCTCAAATCTAACGACTGGACATAATAAAGTAATTATTTACTATAGTCAAATCAGACAGATTTTTTATGGAATCATTAGAAGACATGAATACAAGTTTCCTCCGAGTTTACACCATTCCTGTTATGAACGGAACATCGTTTAATGTTAGGTATTAAAATTAATGTCCCAATATTTTTACTACTTTAGCGAGTGACAAAAAGTGATTTGATGATCAGTAAAGCGCGCAACGCGAAAGTAGTGGGACAAGTACCTACGACGTCACAAAGGTGACGCCTCCTAGGTTTAAATTTTGTCAATTATCTCGGTAACTGTTTAATATGTGGTTTAAGCAAGCTAGGTATGCAATGATAGGTAATTAAAATTGTAACAAAACATGGAAATAAACTATTATTGTAGGTTTTATATTTAAAAAATATTGGGTCTTTAATGTTAAAACCTAACATTAAACGATGTTCCGTACAAAATGATAACAGGAATG
This sequence comes from Agriphila tristella, assembly GCA_928269145.1. Lineage (NCBI taxonomy): Eukaryota > Metazoa > Arthropoda > Insecta > Lepidoptera > Crambidae > Agriphila > Agriphila tristella. The sequence goes on along the minus strand of OV743447.1, from coordinate 2,411,774 downwards.
ATGGAAACTCAGAGGAAACTTATATTCATGTCTTCTAATGATTCCATAAAAAAATTACTACTACACGAATTACTTCCAATCTTTTTTCTAATTTGACTATACTATATTATAGAGTACTTCAAGATAAAGAATGGGCATTGTGTTAGAAATTAATTGTATAAGCCCTACATGAACGCAGCTATATTGATTTGAATGACATTGAAAGCTGTCACCTGTCACTTTGATTTTAACTCCACTTCCTGCTTGCGGCTCTCAGCCTTTCGTGTGTGTTTTTGTGTCGTCCCAATAATTTTAATAATCTTAATTCATCGTTATCAATTTACTACAAATAATGTAATGCTGGATTTTATCTTGAAGAATAAAACTCTGGATATTGCAACAATGTGTTTATTTGGTTGATCACGCCTATCACGCCATTCCATTGCCATTGCCACATTGCAACGTCTGCTTGAACAGGTTTTGGACCCAGTGATTATTGAAAAGGGAATCAAAAGGCGTGCAACGAGGGATCGACGTGTAATCGCCGTTGTATGTATCACCAAATTTCATTGTCGACCAGATTCATTGTCAAATATGCCTACGCAATCAGAAAATATGTCTACGCAACCAGCGGTACACATCACAAATCAAGTGGAGAAGCTGAATGGAATCTCATCTTATCAAAACTGGAAGTTTTCGTTGAAAATGTTACTCACTTTAGAAGGTTTGTGGGACTGCGTGATCGGCACTGATACTGACGCCGTGCGTGATAGCCGCGCCTTGGCGCGTATTTGCCTGGCACTACAACCCAACCTGTACCAAATAGTTCGATCAGCATCAAAAGCTAAAGAAGCATGGGAGAAGCTAGCTCATACATTCGAAGACAAAGGTCTATATCGCCGTGTTCTGCTACTTAGACAGTTACATCGAGTTGACTACAGTAAGTTTAGCAGCATGACTGAATACATAGAAAATGTCACCGGATTAGTCCAGCAGCTCTCTGACATTGGAAAAGTTATAGACGACGGTGAGGTGGCAGAAATTCTACTTAGCGGCTTACCGCAGGAGTTTGATACACTAGTCTCCGGTCTTGAAACTGCAAATTTAACAAGCTCGCTGACTTCTGAACTAGTGAGAACAAGATTACTTCAAGAAGAACACAGAAGAAATGGAAAATATGATAATGATGCTTTAGCTTTTCATGTAAAGAAGAATAAGCTTTTCAAGTGTGATTATTGCCGTAAACCAGGACATACAGCGAAGCGATGCTTTAAGAAAAAGAGGGATGAGAAGAAGAAAGAAGAACATCACTCCCTATATGCATCTGCTTACGTTGCTCACCACAATGATGTCATCATCGACAGCGGAGCCTCCGCTCACATGATCAATGATGCTAGGTTAGTAAGGAATTTTAAAAGTTGTAAAAATAACTCAATTTCTATAGCAAATGGTGGTCAATTAGAAATGTCTGGCATTGGAAATTTAGTTTTGTCTACCGACAAAAATAATATCACTTTAGAAAATGTTTTAGTTGTTCCCAATCTGTCAACGAATTTATTGTCTGTTAGTAAAATGTGTGACAATGGTTTTACAGTAGTTTTTGATAAAAATGGGTGTCATGTTTATAATGAGGTAATTTCTTTAACTGGCAACCAAATTCTAGCTGCTACAAATGTGAACGGTTTGTATAAGATACAGCAGTGCAAGCCGCATGTGTTGGGGCATTCCATGCTGGTGCATCCTAGGCAGCAGCCAGAGAGTGTCAATACTGCATTGGTGTCTGCGACAGTCTGGCATAAACGTTTAGGTCATATCGGCAAGAAAGGTATGAATAGTCTAAGGGGTGGTGGTATATGTTCTGGTGTCGTTTTTCAGGATGACGACTCGCCAAACAAGTGTATTCCCTGCTTAACTGGAAAGATGCATACAAAGCCTTATCCGAAGCTTGTGGGAGCCCAATCTACCGTGCCACTCCAAGTTGTGCATTCCGACGTCTGTGGGCCCATTCAAGTCAGCAGTTGGGGCGGTGCCCGTTATCTTTTGACTTTGACGGATGATTGCACTAGAAAAACCTTCGGTTATTTAATGAAGACAAAATCCGAGGTGAGTTCACATATTGTTAACTTTAAAAATATGGTTGAAAAACAAACAGGTTTGCAGCTTAAAATTTTAAGAACCGATAACGGTACTGAATACTGTAATAAAACGTTGACTGATTTTCTTAAAAGGGAAGGGATAATACATCAAACATCGGTGCCTTACTGTCCACAACAGAATGGAGTTGCGGAGCGTGTTAATAGGACAATTTTTGAGAAAGCTAGGGCCATGTTACATGATGCGGGTCTGTCTGAACGTTTTTGGGGAGAAGCAGTAATGACTGCTATATATCTGAAGAATAGGTCTCCTACCAGCGCGTTGTCAGATGACATTCCTGAGAGTAAGTGGACTGGACAGCCAGTCGATCTCAGTCATTTGCGCGTATTTGGCTGTGTAGCATTTTCTCACATTCCTGATGTAAAACGTCGTAAACTTGACGCTAAAGCTAAACCATTTATCTTTGTAGGTTATGGTGAGACTTTCAAGGGCTACCGTCTCCTTGATCCATGTCAACCTAAAAAGATTATGTATTCGCGTAATGTTACTTTTTCAGAAGATGAATTTATTGGAGGACTTCACTTTAAAACACAAAGCAGGAATAATGATTTTATCTCACATGAATGCATTATAAATAATAATAATTATAACAATATTGATAATGAAATTTTAAATATTGACTGTGATAATGATAATGCAAATAAAATTAATGATAAAATTATTAATAATGTCTGTGATAAAATTAGTCATAAATCTACTACGGAATCACCTATTTCAGGATCTGAGAGTGAACTACCTGTGTGGTCTCCCTTGTCGGACCTGCTCTACTGTACTGGTGATGAAGGTGATGGTTGTGATGGTGATGAGGATGATGTCTGCAAGGATGCTGTGTCTTCTCTGCCTGATGCCACACTTCAAGGAGGAGGTGGTAATAACAGTGATGAGGATGATGTCTGTAAGGACGCTGTGTCTTCTCTGCCTGATGCCACACTTCGAGGAGGAGAGGTTGAACACGTGCAAAGTGTTGCTTCTGACTCGCGTCCCGTACGTAGTAATAGAGGTAAAATTCCACTTAAATATAATGATTATGATTTATCGGCTATGCTAGTTGAGCAGAGTTCATCAAATGAGCCTAATACATATGAGCAAGCTACGAAATCTACTGACTGTGAGCAGTGGCTTCACGCCATGAAATGTGAGTAAGATTCATTAATTAAGAACAATGTTTGGACATTAGTAGATCGACCAGAAGCTGAAAACATTGTAAAGTGCAAGTGGGTCTACAAAAGGAAACACGATGCCACAGGCAAGCTAGATAAGTATAAAGCTAGATTGGTCGCCCGTGGGTTTAGTCAACAAGAAGGTATAGACTACAATGACACTTTTTCACCCGTTGTCAGACATTCCACTTTGAGAATCTTATTTTCCATTGCAACAGAAATGAATTTGCAGATGGACCACGTTGATGTTACCACAGCTTTCCTAAATAGTGATCTGGATGAGATTATATATATGGAGCAGCCAGAAGGTTTTTGTTCAGATAAAAGTAAAGTGTGTAAGCTGAATAAAAGTATATATGGTCTCAAACAGGCTAGCCGTATGTGGAACTTAAAAATTAATAATGTTTTAATTCATAATGGATATACTCAAAGTAAATGCGAACCGTGTGTATATATTAAGAAAAATTCTAAAGATTATATAATAATTGCTCTATATGTCGATGACTGTTACATATTTCATAACGGATGTATTAAAAATGTTTTATCATTACTAAAAGAAAACTTTGAAATACGTCATCTTGGCCAATTAAAAAATTGTTTGGGCATGAATGTCACTAGATATAATAATACAATTGTGCTAGACCAGTCTAATTATATAAGATGTTTGCTAGCTAAATTTAATATGAGTGACTGCAAGCCAGTACTTACACCGTTACCTGTGAATTGTAAGTTACAAAAATCTGATAGGAAATGTCTCGATGACGAAATATACAAATACAGACAACTGTTGGGATGTTTAATGTATTTGAGTGTGTGCTCACGCCCGGACATTTCATATGCTTGTAGTCAACTTAGTCAATACAGTACATGTTTCGACATGAGTCATTGGCGCGCAGCAAAGCGAGTACTTCGTTATTTAAAAGGGACGATCAACTATGGTCTCCATTTTACAAAAGGTAATAATTTTAATATCAGTGCTTATGCAGATGCCGACTGGGCTAATGACTCATCAGACAGAAAGTCCTACACTGGATTTGTTGTAAAATTAGGTAACTGTTTGATCAATTGGGAAGCTAGAAAGCAGCGTAGTATAGCTTTATCAAGTACGGAAGCAGAGTACTTAGCAATAAGTGACGTTTGCAAGGACATTTGTTTTGTGAAGAATTTTTGTCTGAAATTATTAACAAAACTTTTGATGTAATTGTATACAACGATAATCAAAGTGCTCAAAGATTATTACTGATAAAAGAATATTCGCATAAGAAAACAAAGCACATTGATTTGCGTTACCATTTCATAAAGGACTTAGTACAAAAAGGAAACATAACTGTAAGATACTTACCTACTACTGATATGCTAGCAGATGTATTGACAAAGCCACTATGTGCGCAGAAACATTGTAACTTTGTAAATTGTCTAAATGTAAGAGTTCGTGGAACAAATGTTTAATGTTTTGTTGTGTACTTAATTTATAAATAATAATATTATTATATTGTGATGAATCATATGACATGATAATGTAGAGTCTGTAATTATGTAGAGAGTCTATAATTATGTAGAGTCGCTCTAAAGGTAGAGTAGGGAACTCTTGATTAATTGTGTAGAGTTTTTTTTTAAACTAAATGTAGAGTCTTTTTAATTTTGTTTAAAGTCACATTAGTTTTTCTTTTTCCTTCATGTAGCGCTTAAGGAGGAGTGTTAGAAATTAATTGTATAAGCCCTACATGAACGCAGCTATATTGATTTGAATGACATTGAAAGCTGTCACCTGTCACTTTGATTTTAACTCCACTTCCTGCTTGCGGCTCTCAGCCTTTCGTGTGTGTTTTTGTGTCGTCCCAATAATTTTAATAATCTTAATTCATCGTTATCAATTTACTACAAATAATGTAATGCTGGATTTTATCTTGAAGAATAAAACTCTGGATATTGCAACAATGTGTTTATTTGGTTGATCACGCCTATCACGCCATTCCATTGCCATTGCCACATTGCAACGTCTGCTTGAACACATTGACTAACTTCGTGTTTACGTTAACATTTATTCTGTCATTACGTTAACATTTATTTCATTGCAAAAAAAGTTGAAATTGTAAATGACTTTTAGGGCCAAACTACTTTTTGTTAATTGTCTTTGTTATGTTAGACGATTGTTTCCGATGCTCATACTTTATATTGAAGTACTGTACAGCGAGTTTCAAATTATAGCAGGCCAATTTCATACGTCAGAAAAGATAAGAGTTATGCGATAAAAGAAAGGCGCGATTACAAAAGCCTGTTGATTTCGGCCAGGTACTTGGGCGAAACGCTCTGGCTTTTGTAGTGAAATTTCGACTACAAAAGCCAGATAATATGACGACTCAATGACGCCTTTAATTACTAAGTGATATTAAAAAATAAAACCAGCCAAGTGCGAGTCGGACCCGCGCACTAAGGGTTCCGTCCGTACCAAAAAAACACCATAAAATCACGTTTGTTGTAAGGGAGCCCGCCTTAAATATATATTTTATTCTGTTTTTAGCATATGTTGTTATAGCAGCAATAGAAATACACGATCTGTGAAAATTTCAACTGTCTACCTGTAGTTGTTATCAATATCGAACAAAAAACGGCAAAAAATCACGTTTGTTGTATGGGAGCCCCCCTTTAATATTTATATTATTCTATTTTTAGTATTTGTTGTTATAGCGGCAACAAAAATACATTATCTGTGAAAATTTCAAGTGTCTAGCTATCACGGTTCATGAGATATAGCCTGGTGACAGACAGACAGACGGACAGCGGAGGCTTAGTAATAGGGTCCCGTTTTTACCCTTTGGGTACGGAACCCTAATAAAAACGAAGCTCAGTTTGTTTGTTTTGTAAAAACATCATGCTTATTTTTCACTTAAACATGAAAACGTAACAACACGCGACTCAGCCGAATCACTGGCTTTAAAGTTGTTTGTTCCAACTTAAAAAGGCTGTTGATTTTGTCCAAATACCTGGCCGAATTCAAAAGGCTTTTGTTTGTAGTCTCGTTTTTAAAAAAAAACTCTAACTTGTTGATTTCAGCCACGTACTTGGCCGAAACGCTCTTACTTTTGTAGTAAAAAAATTCACTACAAAAGCCAGAGCGTTTCATCCAAGTACCTGGCCGAAATCAATAGGCTCTTGTAATCCAGCAAGAGAGGCAACCAACGGTGAATGTAATTCTAGAGAAGGGAGCGCTGTGCGATCTGAATTGCACTTTATTGAGTCAGAGCAAGAGTCGGTATTTATTTAAAATTTTACGAAATGCATCTTCTGAACTTACATCAGATACAGAAGAATACATAATAATGTATTCTGTGATCATACACTCGACGTCAGAAGAATCGCACCTCTTCGAAAATAAGTTTAGACTTGGCCACCTGCTATTGCTAGCTAACGTTTTATTGTGTAAATGTTGAGATCTATTGAAAGTACATTTAATGAGCTTTCTATTCATAATTGATTGATTTAATTAACATAACAGTTACCATGATTAAAGTTTAAAGCGTTATTGCTTTCGTCGCCATAAAAGGGAAATAAAAGGGGGCAATTCAGGAAATCCGGTTAAATTTGCTATCGAGATGATGGAGAAAACACTCTTCAACAGTTTAATTAAAAAATAAATACCCATGAAGTTGATCAAACATTGCAAAAAAATTGTTTTAAAAAACAAAAAACCGACTTCAAAAACCTGCCTCTAAAAAGCAAGAAATAATATTCAAATCATTAGATACGCATTATCATTGTTATAACAACACGTCTATTGAAGTCGGGTGGGGCTGGAGTACAACTTCCTTTTTTTATTCTAAAAGCCCCACCCGACTTCAATAGACGTGTTGTTATAACAATGATAATGCGTATCTAATGATTTGAATATTATTTCTTGCTTTTTAGAGGCAGGTTTTTGAAGTCGGTTTTTTGTTTTTTAAAACAATTTTTTATTTTATTATTTTTAGTGTAAGTACCTTCTATATTAGGTATATTATTATAGGTATATTATTGGGTAGAAAAATCGGCTCAGCCAAACGTGAGATATTCGCGGAGAAACATACATCCATACAGGTTAATCTGAGGGAGAACCTTTTTTTTTGAAGTCGGTTAAAAAGACTACACTAAAAGTACCCCTTTCCCAACAAAAAGAAACATCTAATTCGGTTCATAAATAACAAAGTCGTCATGTGAGTTGATGAAAATCATAGTATTTTCAGGATTTCTCGAAAACTACTGAACCGATTTGAAAAAAAATTAAATGGGACCATCTCGCAAGAAAACTCAATCGAACAAAAAAAGAATCATCAAAATCGGTTCATAAATGACGAAGATATGCGCGAACAACGATAAAAAAAAACATACAATCGAATTGAGAACCTCCTCCTTTTTGTGAAGTCGGTTAAAAATGAGGCAATGTAATGTTGCTCAGAAACTGAATCTCAGTAATTGATTCCACGAGTATTCCAACGGTTTCTAGAGTGTTGGCTATGTCCGAAGGGGAACAAGTATATAACAGAACTTAACATTAAATTAGATAGGATTAAATTAACTTTGAAGAAGTTTTTGAAAAAGTGCGATTTTTCTGACGCCGAGTGTAGATCCTTTTTGACCAAACTTCGGGCTCTATTAATCACATGATGTTTTTTTAGCAACTTTTTCACTCAATACAAAAAAACCTGTTTAGAAAGAGACAGATAGAGTTAACTCACTTCAAGTTTGCCCGAGTTGTCTTTCAACGCTTTTGCCAGCGCAATCGCGCCTTTACTCTTCAGTAAACAGTCGCCGAAATTTATTGATTTCAGGTTTTGCAAACTGTAACAAAATTATTCATTAAGAATGACATAGCTGTGCAGAAATTTTCTAAGGGAGCGCCCTTCGAAAAGGAAGAAAAACCGGCCAAGTGCGAGTCGGACTCACGCACGAAGGGTTCCGTACCAAAAAACTGCAATAAAAACGTTTGTTGTATGGGAGCCCCCTTTAAATATTTATTTTATGCTGTTTTTAGTATTTGTTGTTATAGCAGCAACAGAAATACATCATCTGTGAAAATTTCAGCTATCACGGTTCACGAGATACAGCCTGGTGACAGATAGACAGACGGACAGCGGAGTCTTAGTAATAGGGTCCCGTTTTTACCCTTTGGGTACGGAACCCTAAAAACTTCGCCCTTCGAAGTTTAATGGATTTTTACTATTCACTTCTCAAGCTTACGCGCTCACTAGACATGAAATAAAACATATTTTAATGGATACTAGCGCGGTTTTATTGAAAGTACTTTGGTAATTAGTTGGTATTTGATTTGATTTTTGTTGACAGAAGCTACTCGTGAGCCTACCCTCAAGCGATGTTTTTTTTAAGCCGTTCAGAAATTAATATTTTCAAAGATTTTATATTTAATTGGTTTAAGTTAATTTATAATTTAATTTTGTGAATTAATTAATGCTAAAAAGAGAGAATCTACTGTTTCACCATTTCACAAAATTGGGAGGCCCCTCCAAGAAAGAAATGGCGAAAGAAAACTTGGAGAGGAAAGCCGACCTCCGTCTTTTATATTTGTGAATTTATTTGCAAAAGGAACTAACCGTATCATTAGATCTTGCAGTGTGTGTTTGGGGCTTTAGCTTGTGAATGATGGGATCCCAAGCTGGTGGAATTTTCCAACCATCATCTCTATTGAAATTAGGATATTTATTTATTTCGATAGCCTTGCGGAGCATTCTAGGAATATATCTACCTATACGTTCCTTAGCAAGGATTTGGGGTTTGTCGAAACTAATGTACGAGGGTGGTTTGATAAGTCCATGACTTTTTAATTAAGAAAGACTTTTTTTCGGAATATTTTATTTTATTTCTCTACATAATCTTATTGTAGCTCTGCGTATTCAGTCCAACGAAGTTCCTACCTCTTTAACCCATTATTTTTTTCTTTCATCGCCTGAAAACTGGTAACTGAAATGAGGGCCCATTTCAGACACCACCTTTTGGCTTGATGAAAATCTTTGCCCGCTAAGACATTTATTCATGTTTGGTAGGAGAAAAAATCTCACTAGGGTTGAATCTAGATAATAGGAAGGATTCATCTTCATTCGATGAGTTTTGATGTCATGAGTGCCGCCGAGAGGGTCGACAGGGTCATTAAGAAAAGTTAGAAGTCGCTTTAGCTTTTTGTTTCCAAAAGTAATAATCTTTTGCCGAATTTGAAACAAAATAGTGTAGTGTAGTGTAAGTCCATGACTTTGAAAAGAAGAAATACTTTTTTTCATAATTTATTTTTGTGTCTTAAAAAGAAACTCTTTAAGGCATCTTTACACTATTTTTTTTTCAAATTCGGCAAAAGATTATTACTTTTGGAAACAATAAGCTCAAGCTCTTAATGTCCCTGTCGACCCTCTCGGCGGCACTCATGACATCAAAACTCATCGAATGTAGATGCGAATCCTTCCTATTCTCTAGATTCAACCCCAGTGAGATATTTTCTCCTATCAAACATGAATAAATGTCTTGATATATGTCTTGGTTGGCAAAGATTTTCATCAAGCCAAAAGGTGATGTCTGAAATGGACCTTCATTTTAGTTACCAGTTTTCAGGCAATGAAAGAAAAAAATAATGGGTTAAAGAGGTAGGAACTTCGTTGGACTGAATACGCAGAGCTACAATAAGATTATGTACAGAAATAAAACAAAATATTCCGAAAAGTCTTTCTTCATTAAAAAGTCATGGACATTCAATCCACCCTCGTAGTGTTGTCGTTGAGATTCAGGCAGCTGAGTCGCGGGTTCTTTCTCAACGCGTCCGACAGAGCGGATATTCCCGCGTAGTATTGGGGACGTGTCAAATGTGACCTATTAAAGTGGTAAAGTGGTAATATTACCTTGGTAGTGCATCGGCGATAGCTTCGGCGCCTTTCTGCCCAATAGTGTTGTCGTTGAGATTCAGACAGCTGAGTCGCGGGTTCTTCTTCAACGCGTCCGACAGCGCGGATATTCCCGCGTGGTATATACCGTTTTGGGGCATCGCTAGTTCTTCGAGGGTTTCCATTTGCTGGGGACAATATTATACCATTTATTATTAAACTAGCGGCCGCCCGCGACTTCATCTGCGTGGACAGTTTTTTGCTATCCCTCGGGAACGGTACGTTTTTTCTGGATGAAAGGTACCCTATGTCCTTTTCTGCACCCCTAACAAAATTTCATGATGATCGGTTCAGTAGTTACGTCGTGAAGGCGTAACAAGCAAACGGACTTTCGCATTTATAATATTAGTATGGATTTTAGCAGCAGAATGCTATTTTTTATAAAGGGTGTTACAAAACTTTGCAATCTTCCCAACCATTTTCTTTGCAAAAAAACTGTTATTTTATAAAAAAAAAATCGTTATTGATAGTTATCACAATATTTAGGCTCTAAAGCAGAAGTAAGAGAGATCATACGCGATCAGATTAAAAATAATATATTTCTATACAACGTGTTACAAAAATATGAGTAATGCCGAATATGGTAGAGAGGAAATTAGGGACCATGAACAACTTTCTACGGAACCAGGGGCCGTACCAGCTAAATCATCGATTGTCTTTTTTACTGATGTTTGACTAGTATAGAATGCTCTTAGCATTAAGTCCGCCTTTGTACCATACTTTGTGTATTGTTGTGCAATAAAGATTAATAAATAAAAAAAATAAAATATCGAAAAGTAAGGAAAAGTAAGGAATTTCGTTTTGTATAGGTACTTTCTATTGACGTAATTTGGAGGATATCAATGTTCGTGTGACATTATGAATTGGAGATTTGGGGTTCGCCATTTTGGCCCAATTGGGGCTCGATTTATCTGTTTTAATTTGAAACTCGGCAGACTTTTTGATAATCGATTTGTTAGCCGGTACGGCCCCGGTTCCTTCCATCTATGAACAGCAGAGCGCCATCTAGTACAGGCAGGCAGCACGAAATGCTACAACTCACTTTGAAGACATCGGCCAATGCTCTGGCCCCGTCATTTTCAAACCATTTTCTTTCAACTATGAACACTCGCAGTTTGAACGCCATCTAGTGCAGGAAGGTGGCACTAACCGCTACAACTCACTTTAAAGACAGCGGCCAATGCTCTGGCCCCATCATTTTCAAGCCGGTTCCTTCCAAATATAAACTCGCAGTAGAGAGCCATCTAGTGCAGACAGGTGGCACTAGGGAACGTACCCATACTACGTGACCCATTTTTTACCCCCCTCCCGCCCCTTGGTGACCACCCGTAGTATATGCCTAGACCCTCCCCCCCCCTTGGTTTTCATGTAGTATTTTATAGATAATGGTTTTACATCATTTTTAACAGAAATTAAAAAAAAATTTGCTCATTTTTGTCTTTTTATTAGTAAGGCGCTTGCCACGGAATGCCAAGAGAGTGTAGTATAAATTTACATACAAGTGAAAAAATGTATCAAGAAAAAAAAGCGTGCCATATTTGAATACAGCTTGAAAAAATTATCAATTTGTTTTTGCATTGAGAATATTGACTACGTGACAAAACATAGGCCCCTCCCCCCCTCTGTGACCAAGCGTGGTATTTTAAAGACCCCCCCCCCCACCCCTTAACGGGTAACATAGTATGAGTACGTTCCCTAAACGCTACAACTTACTTCGAAGACAGCGGCCAATGCTTTGGCCCCATCATTTTCAAGCCGGTTCCTCCCGGCCACGAACACTCGCAGCGGGCGCGGAGCGTGCGACAGCGCGCTGGCCAGCAAGCGGCCACCGGTGATGCCTAGACCGTTGTTATTCAGGCGGAGTTCCTACGACAATATTTAGTCCTTGAGCCCGCGACAATATTGCCTACGTCATATGACATGAAGGACTTCCTGTCAGATATGGCTTGGCAGACTTATTTATTATCAAACACACTAATATTAGAGAGAGTTTACATAAGTCTGTCAGTTCTGAAATGCCCGAAAGTACTTGAAAGACAGTGCCTAAGATGGTCACCAGATACCTTTTCCTACGTCATGTGACATCTTGACGTAAATTATTATAAACGTTTTGTAATAATAGTGTTTGAAAATAAATAAGTCTGCCAAGCTATATCTGGCCGGAAGTCCTGCAAAAGTGATTTTTAACCGGAAGTGAAGGATTTTCTCAAACTTCTGGCCAATTTTATTTGCGACTAGCGGGATTGAGGAACAACATTAACATCATCCTCCTGTCCTTATCCCAATTTATTTGTAGTGCTCTACACAAAATAAAATTTTGCGCTCGTAGAACGACCACTATTGGGGTCGGCGCAGCATGTAATACATACTGCATTAGGTTTTGGCAAAGTTTTACAGTCGGCCGCCTGCCTGACACCAACCCTCCTCGGGAATGCTGTTGTTAACAGTGTCCTCGCTGCCATTTGAGTGACCCTTTGTGCGATGGTCTGCACTGGGTCCCTAAAAAAACTTCCCTCTATCGCCTTCTACGATACCCACAGGATGAGATGGGACAGTCCTATTCTTAACCGGAACTGTGCGGCATTGAGGAACAACATATCACATTTATAATATTAGTAGGATTATAATAATTCTAATAGTAATACACAATTTTGTATCGTTACATTCCCTCGTAGTCAGTAGATAGCAACTGCTAAAAGTGGCCGTTTTTGACACATTTGCTATCTACTTCTACGAATGACTGCGAGGGCATGTAGTGATACCTTCTAAAAATACTAGACCATGGGCCCTAAAAACTCCACGTAAAACATTATTGAAATCTTTTTCTGCTAACAACTTATTAAATAAAAACCTCTGGCCACTTTCGGTGGGGTAGACACCTTAAGTAACATTTTTACGTGATTGGTTTTAGAATAGGGAGCGTTCAGTATTACGTAACTACACGTACGTACGTACTACAGAGTTTCACAACATGACAATTTAAAAGAAAAATATAATATACCTACATATATAAAAGGTTATAATGTTATCTTACCAAAATGGTGTTTAGTAATTTTTATATTTTAAATCCATTCAGAGTTAGTAAATAACAAAAGAAAAGGATGGACAAGGCAGTTAAAACACTGAATAGAATAAAATATGAAAGCACTAATTAAAAAATATTAATAATATAATTAAAACACTAACCTTCAGTTGACTGCAGACTTCGCTCTCGAGCAATTTAGCAAGCCCTTCCACCCCGATGGGCCCAAACGCATTGTCGCTGAGGTCCAGCACATCTAGTCGAGCGCCTGCTGTGATCATGCCATCACCGAGGGCTTTCTGAATGTAAAGGGAAAATCAATCATTGCTAGAATTAAAGATTTTGCATTTATCATTTGCGCTGAATTATCATATGATAGAGACCTCTGTCAGAGGTCTGGTCAGGGGACCTCTTTGATAAAAAAATATCCACAGAACAGTCCCCCGACTAAAATGATACTTATTATTTAACATTTTAGTTTGTTTTGGCAGGGCAGTCATGTTATTAATATTTATTTTAAATATTAATTAATTTGAATAAACTATGTCCGCATTTACACCATGTACTTGTTTATTTTTGAAACTTTATTCTAATAATGTCAAAAACCATGGAAAAGATATTGGGCAATTTATATGGCGGCATGACCCAGGGCGGCCACTGATGAAACTTATATGGTAAGGCTCGTCTTAACTGCTATAAACGTTGTATAAAATCTGTGAGACGTTGAGGAATGGATAATTAATACTTTTCTGCATTTTTGGCGACCGCATGTCATCGTCGGTGCAGTGTTGCCAGAATGAAATATAAAAAATACCACTAGAATTGACGATAATGTAGAGGTCCATGGTTGTGACCCAAAATCATTACGACAAAATATTCCCACCGACAAATCATTACTGAGGTGGACTATTTATTTGAAATTTAACTTTTGAGTATGGTTAAGGACTATAAAATGTGGGTGTTAAATAAAAGGCACATATAATAGCAGACGTGACTTTTGAACACATTTTATCTACACTCACAACGTAATGTTCCAAATATGAATTCAAAAAAGGTAATATAAATACGCACTTTATTTTCGTGGATAGGTAAAATTAAAAAATAAACTCATTACGATGCAGTCAACTGCATCATAAAATAACTTTTTTTCTCATTACGATACAGGGCAAATCCAAAAAGAAGCCAGTGCCGTAACATTAAAAAAAAACAACGATATTTTCCCACATATTTTCATTGATTTAAATGCACTCTATGGTAATCGATGACTTAGTGCGATTGCACTGATCTCTTTTTTTTTCTAATAGAATGCGCGCCATTTCTAAAGCATTTCAATTAAAGTTTTTATTTCAATTTTTACATTTTGTTATACTTACTGAAATTTGTAGGTTTTTTATTCTTGCTTTAAAATGTGAAAAAATGGACTCTGCCCAAGGAAACGACTTATTACAAGGTAGGTACCTAGCTAATACAAACAAAGTCTCTCTCTCTCTCTTTTCTAACGTTGATCTTTTATTTAGTAGGTTCAATCCCAAATGTATGAGTGTAGATAAAGTAGTGTATGAAACTGCACATAACTAGGTATTAAAACACTCGTGTGATACTATTAAAAACCTCGCCTACGGCTCGGTTTTTAAACACACACTCGTGTTTTAATACCCCTCTTTATGTGTCAGTTTCATAAACTACTATTTTAATTGTATTTTTTACATATATATTTTTTGTTTCTTTTTATGCTTGTCGATGTAGATATAATCTAAATGAATCGTTACAAAAAAGATTCTAATATATCTATTAAAAAATCGATTAAAAACGTAAGTATTTGACTTTTCTCACTTACAAGGGCTGGTGGAATCTCTGTTTTCATTCTCCCCGTGAACATATCCGAGAACCGGGCGATCTTGAGCTCTGGGTGGACCTCCAGGGCCTTTGCGATGGCTACTGCAGCGGGCACCCCGAGCGTGTTGCCCGTGAGCGTCAGGTACTGGAGGTCGGGACATTTGTTGATTGCGTCTACTATTGGTTGTGCTGTTGAGTGAAAATGAAAGATTATATGACAAAATACACAGTTCAGAACTTAGGACCAAAACAGGCCACTCTTTTTTCTGGCACCGTTTCAGTGAAATGCACGTGCAGTATCATTTTAGTGAACAAAATTCACAACACATGTTAGTAGTGCATCTCATTTGTGTTTAATTTGATGTAAACGCACATCAATAGTGCAAGAAAAAACATAGTGGAAAGATTTCTGCTCTTTTTTTTGTACTTTTTTCAGGATAAAAGGTACCCTATGTCGTTCTCTGTACCCTTGACAACGTGTATGCAAATTCCATGATGATCGGTAGAGTAGTTAAGACGTGAAGGCGTAACAAACAGACTTTCGCATTTATAATATTAGTAATGGCCGGTATACATTTTGATTAGTGTTTAGTGCGAGTGGCTCGTTTAGTGTTTAGTGTTTAGCAAAAAACACGTTCGGACAGTCTCTGTTTAGTGTTTAGTGTTTAGTGCGAGCGAAGTACAGTGTTTAGAAGCGCGTTCTATTTTTTCTGCGAGTAGCTCCTCCCGCGCGTCCCGCACGCCCCGCCTCCACCCCTCACTTGCAGCTAAACTTGCACTAAGCACGTCTGGACAGAACTGTTAAGTGTTTAGTTTATATCAACAAAGCCTGTACTAAACAGCGTATGCTAAACAGTATGGGACATCACCTACTAAACACTAAACAGTGCACTAAACACTAAACACTAAGCACTTTACTAATCAAAATGTATACCGGCCATAAGGATTACCAACCAAACTTTCTTTGATTGAATTATCAATCTATTCTTACAAAGGCTTTGAGCTATAAATCCACTTTCTTTTGTTTCTCGCATTGTTAGATACCCAATAGATAAATAATAAGCATGTTTTTAGTAAACAATAGAAATTAATAGGTTATGTTTTAATTACATCCAAATAAAATGTAAGCAGTTCAATGCAACTAAACATCTCTAACCACAGTTATTAGGAGTAATATTTACATTGATTTAGCACAAATAGTATACTAATGAAGCCAGAAAACATAAAACTTACCATCTTTTTCTGTATCGAGTTTCAAAGATTTGCCGAAAAAGTCAACACCGCTGGGGATCCTGCTAGGATCATTCAAAGCTTTTGTAATATCATTTAAATCGAAAGAAGCCATAGTTATACGTCACCGATGATTAAAATGGTAATAAATAAATAATGTAAAATAAAACATGAAAGCTTTGGCGTAAATTTTGTTCTGTCTGTGCTATAAACAAATTAGGGATGTTCGATCCGATCCGATACTTGCGTGGATCGATACAATGGGATACGATCCATTCGATTTTTGTATCGATACAATAGCATTCGATCCTTGGGTGGATCGATACACATGCATATAGGATCGGATCGAAAGAATCGTATTATGTATATGGTATAAATAAAGTAATTACTTAGAGAATATTTGAAGTTCAACGGAATATTTAGTCCAAATCCATATTACGATGCCATATCATATTTCAATGTACTGTCAACTTCGTCGTAACCAATATATTGTTTAGTTTGAGAAGAGAACAATTTTTATTTCGTTAAGATAAGTACGTTTTGTTTGCTTGGACCACTAATAATAATAATAATTAAACGCAACTTTTAATTTTGTGCTTTAATTGGGTACTTTAAAATACAGTGTGTTTTTTAACAGTGATCAAATTTCGTGGTGTGGCTTAGACCATCAAACTGGCCAACTTTGTCTAAAGGACCAACTTAATTGGAGCAAAAAATTATTAGTTGTTCCATACATTTTGGTCGAGTAGATACCTATTGATGTTTTCTATGGAACAGCGGAATATTTTTTGATCTGATTAAGTTGGTCCCTAAACAAAGTTGTTCAGTTTGATGGTCTAACTAAGCTATACCACAAAATTTGATGACTGTTAAAAAAACACACTGTAATATATTGCCATTATTTTTTAATTTACCATATACACGGTTATTTTTAAAAAATATCTAAAAATGAAAAGGGGTGTTCAGACCACGTTAATGAACAACTTTAATTATGGGGCCAACCACGAGATCGCGAAAAAAAACAGCTGTTTCATACATTTTGATATTTTCGTTATTAATTTTTGTATGAAACAGCTTATTTTTTTTCGCGATTTCAGAGTTGGTCCCACAGTAAAAATTGTTCAATTTGATGGTCTCTATCTACCATATTCGGCTTCATAAGGCTTTTACCAAACATCTTAGTAGTAGTGTATATTAGTCACTTATGGTCATGTTTCTATTAAAGTGATTAAAAATCCGATTTTTCGAAAATATTTGATTCGATACTGGATCGATCCAAAAAATCGTATCAATTTATTAGGATCGATCCATGGATCGATACAATGGATAACGATCCATTGCGATCCGGAATATCGATACAAGGCACCCGGATCGAACATCCCTAAAACAAATCACAACAAACGCTCCACGGCAACGGTAATTTTTTAATTTTTTTTGGAAATTTGACAATTTTGACAGTTCTCAACAAAAAGGCTATATTCCGAATCACGATAAAATCGATGTCAGCGCTCACGTTATCTGTCAAACCATAGCCTTCTATATTTCCAAGCCATGAAGTTGAGCAGAACGAAGCGCGGGAAACTTCGAGAAAGGCGGTCGTGTTTCTTTTTTGGCTTTAAATTTAATTAATTTATTTGGATAGTGGTTTGTAAATAATAGTTCAAAGTTTGTTATTTAAGTGTATTTATAATATATATATATATTAGTTTTTGTGAATAGTACGAGATTAGGTAAGTTTTTCATATTGTTTCTATGAACGAGCCCGAAGACCCTGGGGGGTCTGTCCCCCAGGCGTCTCATTTTATAACGATTAGCAATGCTTCAGCAGGAATGGATACTGAGGGATCTTTATTCGATACCGATTGCTCGGAATCTAATATAAATCCCCCCAAACGAAAAAGATCATCGGCACGCAAGTTATGTAAACATTGCAATAAAAAGAAGAAGAAAAGCCAGCATAAGTCTTCTGAACCAAATCCTTTAACAGAACTTGATTGCCACTGTGATTTTTCAACTCCTAATGAACAATGTTTAACAAATGAAATGACCTGCACCTCATCACCTGAAATTCAACCTTCCCAACCAGTGCCAACACAGAACACATTACCAAGTACTTTGGAAACTCCTGATACCAATTCTCGAACACCCGTGGCTAGGCTACTTTACCAAACTTCCGATGCATCTCCTTATGTTGTACATATTCAACGCGAGCAAGTGTCTCCTGACGAAAATACAGTTTTGCACCCAGTCGCTTTAGGACGATTTTTAAAGAAACATACTTTCAATAACATTGTAAATGGTAGTTTAAAGAAAATTGGAAGAAATAAAGTTTCTATTTCATTTTCTCATTTCCAAGATGCCAATAACTTTATAACTAGCGATATTTTAAAAACAAACAAATATAGAGCTTTCATCCCAACCCATAACATTACTCGGATGGGTGTGGTACGAGGTGTCCCCGCAGACTGGTCTGAGGAGCTCTGAGGAGGATATCATGAACAACATTTCAGTGCCCATAGGTTGTGGTACTATTATTAAAATTCGAAGATTAAAAAAGAAAATTACTAATAATGGGAAAACTGACTTTATTCCTATAGAAACTTTAGTTTTGACTTTTGATGGACAAGTCCTTCCTAAAAGGATATTTTTGTGTTACAATTCTCTTCCCGTTGATTTGTATATATTTCCAACTATCCAGTGCTATAAATGTTGTCGTTACGGTCACATTAAAACTCAATGCAGATCAGTTACAAGATGTTTTAAATGTGGATCAGGACACTCTGGTGAGAGCTGTTCTGTGGATGAAGATGAAGTAAGATGCTGTCTATGTACTGGTGCACATACTGCCATAAGTAAAATATGCCCTGAATTTTATAGACAAAAAAGCATAAAAGAAAGTATGGCCAAGAGCTGTATCTCATATGCAGAGGCATTAAAACTCCATCCCCCAGTTTATAGACCATATGCAGATGTTTTAGCCTCTTCACCTGCTCCACCTAGTTCATCTTCAAATCTAGCACACCCTTCTAATAATAATAATCTTTTAAACTCTTCATATGAAATAGCAAATAAAACAACTTCATATAAAAAAACTATATTTATTAAGCCAAAAACTCCCCATATTACAAATAAAGGCTATGACAAAACTGCTCATAATGCCTTAATAAATGAGTACAGAATTCCATCATCCTCTAATGGGACTGCTTTAAATAATAGTGACAATCTCTCCAACTTACCAATTAAAGATTTGATAATCGTTCTTATAAAAACTTTATCCAACAGCAATCTTATTGCTTCACCGCCCAACGCTGCACCTTCTGATACTTTTATAAATCTTAATCAACTTAATGAACTCTGTAATTCAATGGAATTGCAGAAGCATCAACAGTAAAAAGTCTGACCTAATCCATTTAATCAATAAGTATAATCCCTTTGCCGTCTCGCTTCAAGAAACCTGGCTTCAACCAGGTTTCAACTTTAAACTTTCTGGCTTCTCGTGCATTCGAGAAGACAGGCTTGACCCCACAGTAGGCTGTGGGGTAGCCTTATTAATTAAGCAATCTGTATTTTTCCAACACATTCCCATCTCTCAACACCGCAGTGATTACTCTATTATTGCTGCTAATGTAAATAATATTTGTTTTGTTTCTGTGTATATACCTTACCCCTCTTCAATCATCTATGATGAAATTGAAAATATTATAAAATCTCTACCAAAACCTCTTTTGGTAATGGGTGATTTCAATGCCCAACACTATTCTTGGGGTAGCTCTAAATCAAATCATTACGGCAGTAGAATTCTAGAAATGTTGCATAATAACAATTTATGTTTACTTAATACAGGGAAGATCACACGTAGGACCAAGCCAGATGAGGGTAGGAGTGTTCCTGACTTACCTATTGTCTCTCCTTGCCTTGCTACTTCATTAACATGGACAACAAACAATTCCACATATGGAAGTGATCATTATCCGATTGTGATTACTTTCATAAATAACTCTATGAATCAGCCACATAATCATCCTCCCCGTCTGAAACATAAATTAGATAAGGATAAATGGAGTGCTTTTAAAACACAAGTTGAACAAGATATAGATTCCCTCCCTCTTATTGATAAAAATAATCTTTCATCTTGTGCAACTGCTCTATCTTCTCTTCTAATTAATACAGCAAATAAAGTATTTCCAACTAAAACTGGTCATCGCAGTAATATTCCTTCTCCACCGTGGTGGGATCAGGAATGTACGACTATTATTGAAAAAAGGAAAGAGGCTGAAATAAATTATAATCTTTGCTCAACATCCGAAAACTTTAACATATTGTCGGATTTAATTAATAGTACACGGAAACTTTTCAAACAAAAGAAATGGGAAGGTTGGAAGAAATTCTGCACCTCAATTTCTCCTAATACTTCTCCTTCGGTTGTTTGGTCTAATATTCGCCGCTTTCGTTCAGCATTTAAAGAGTCCACTCCAAAAAATGTTCCTGAACATTTAACAGAACAATTTCTAGATAGATTAGCTCCTCCATATGTTGCTAATGATAGTTCACTACTGCAGGTTCCTTTCACTTTTACTTCTAATGTTGAAATGACTGGACTCAGTGCTCCTTTTTCATTAGCTGAACTTAAAGGTGTTTTGTCCTATGTCAAGGACTCTGCTCCAGGTTGTGATAGTATTCCGTATTCCTTCCTTAGTCACTTGACTGATAATAGTTTGATGTACCTTTTAAATCTTATCAATACTGTAATGATAACCGGCGATATTCCTTCTACATGGAAACTACAAGAGATCATACCCATCCTCAAACCAACTAAACCGGCTAACAATGCTTCCTCATATCGGCCAATTGCTTTATCTTCAGTTTTGGCAAAAATTGCAGAACATCTGATTAAAATCAGATTAGAGTGGTTCGTTGAAAGTAGAGGATTGTTGAGTGACAGCCAGTTTGGATTTAGAAAAAATAAAAGTACGATGGACAGCATCGGAATTATAACTACTGATATCCGAATAGCTTTTTCTTTAAACGAATCACTCTTGGCAGCCTTCCTTGATATTACGTCCGCCTATGATCATGTAGTTTTAAGTATTCTTCAGAATAAACTTATTAAATTACAGGTCCCTCCAATAATAATTAATTTCATTATTAACATTTTGTCTGAACGAACGATCAGCTTAAATCCAGGTACTGAAAACATGAAATCACGGTTAGTGTGGAACGGGCTCCCACAAGGGTCCATGCTAAGCCCACTCTTGTACAATATTTATACCCACGACCTAGAATGTTCCCTTCCAGATAACATTAGCATACTACAATATGCTGATGATTTGCTTATTTATTGTACAAACAAATCGATTGAAAACTTGTGTAACTCACTTACTCACGCTTTAAATTGTCTCAAAATTTGGCTTGAAAATAATGGTCTAAATATTTTCCATAGCAAAAAGTAATATAGTCCTTTTCTCAAGAATGCGATGCCCTCCACCTATTTCCGTATACTACGATAATGTAATGTTATCAACTGAAAATGAAGTCAAATTTTTAGGAATCATCTTGGATAGTAAACTAACTGCTCTAGCTCATTGTTACTATGTTGTTGCCAAATGTGAAAGAATCTTAAATATTTTAAGATGTTTATCTGGAGTTTGGTGGGGTTCTCATCCCTCCTCATTGAAACAACTTTATAATTCCTTAGTCAGAAGTATATTAGATTATGGGACATATTTTCTTGAACCTTGTAGCGCTCTTGGAATACACAAACTTGATATTATACAGTCAAAAGCTCTACGCATTGTTACTGGGGCCATGAAATCGAGTCCCACGAATGCTTTACAAGTTGAGTCATCTGATCCTCCTTTAAGACTACGACGCCAATACTTATGTGACAGATATTTATTTCGAGCCTTACAGTTATACAATCACCCACTCTATAATAAATTAAGAAGACTTTTAGAACTCGTGGAATCCTCTTCATACTGGTCTCATAAACAAGTACCATGTCTTATTGTTAGTTTTAGTAAATTTTGCTCTTTTCAAGCCCCAACACATAGATCATCATATCTTCCAATTTTCACAAAAAACTACGAATCATTAATTCTATTACCTAATATTATCTTCAATTTAGATTTTCATAAAAATTATTGCAATCTAAAGTATAATTTTAATTATCTCTTAGCTGATGAATGGCGTGACTGTCATCATATCTATTGTGATGCTTCAAAGCTCGATTGTAATAGCCATGTCGGTGTTGGAGTTTTTCATAAACAGTACCAAATAGTCCAAAAAGTAAAACTCCCACCCGAATCCTCAGTATTTACTGGTGAATGCTACGGTCTTTTTAAATCATTAGAGTACATTTTACTTTTTAAATTAAAAAAAGTTATTATTTTCTCTGACTCTAAGAGCGCTCTTGAAGCTTTACAAAAATTCCCCTTTAAAAGTAATCTAAGCCATCAAATCATTATAGATTGCCGTTATTTACTTCAAAAATGTTCATTGGAAGGTTATGATATATCGTTTGTATGGGTGCCTAGTCACAGCAATGTTGCAGGTAATGATAAGGCTGACCAACTAGCGAAAGAAGCAATGAATTCTGGAGATTTATTTCCTTATAAAAATTATTGCTATGATCTATGTGCTCAAGCAGGCGTTTCACTCAGAGAATCATGGGAATCTCAATGGCAGATTAGTAGTCAATTTAAAAGTAGCTTTTACAAACTCATTCAACCAAATATTCCTAATAAGCCATGGTTTAGCAGAATGAAGCTTGGTAAGGTTTCATCCACAATCATCATAAGAATGAGACTGGGTCATACGTGCACTCCTGCCCATCTGGCAAGATTGCGAATTGTGCAGGATTCTATTTGCGTGTGTGGCACTGGAGTGGGAGAAGTTAACCATATTTTCTTCTCGTGCCCTCTTTATGATCACACTTCCTTTTATGAATCCCTTATATCCCTCAGAATCCCTCTTCCTTCCAGTATTGTAAGTCTTTTATGTACCAATGATATTAATGTATATAAATGTATATCCGATTTTATAACTTCCAACAACATAAGAATTTAAGTTTTATTTCCGTATTGTATTTATTTATTATGTATCCTCTCCACTATCCAAATTTCCAAATTCCGTTTTGTCATCCTTATATTTTTATAACGTTTCCCTACCTTTTGTTGTGGCTAATACCCAAACCGGATGGAGCCAAAAAAAAAAAAAAAAAAAGTTGAGCAGAACGGCAACATCGCATGTGGTCAAGCACATAGTATTATATTATTTAAATTATTATTTATTATTTGTTTTTCCTATATTATCTATGTTTAAACTAGTTGTAAATTGTGATGTAAGGTTATTTCAATAAAGTTTTATATTTATTATTATAATTTATTTATTAGAACATAAGGTTTGAGTCAAATTATTTGAACTTTTCGGGGGTCCTTTAGTACGATGAGCATTTTGATCTAAGCCTCTCCTAGCAATAAATCTTACATCATTGGAAAGGTCTTTAAATTTGAAACACTTTATTGTTTCACAATAAACGTCAACTATTAGTACTTTGAGAGTTATAACGCTCTGAACTTGACCAATTATTTTATCATTTATGACCTAAAACTCCGAAAATACTAACAATTAATAATCATAATCATAATCATAATCATAATCATTTATTGCACACGAAACACAGGTACATTTAGAGTCAGATGTTATAACTAAATAGGTACAGTTTCACTGGCTTCCACCTTTACAGGCGATATGCAAAGAAAAAAAAAATGTCAGAATATAAAGTATTATCAAAGTTAAAAAATAGTTATCGAATTAATATTGTTCAAAAAATGATGCATCAATAATAAAATGTCAATAAATAATGTCAATAGAAAGTAAGTTTGCAGCAAATATTTATCATATAAAAACCTTTCTAATGATATTTCATTTATTGCTAGAGGTGGGGTAAATAAACTCCCATAGACAATAAACCACTTTTATACTTTAATAACCTTTAACTCCAAAAGTATAAATAATTGATATAAAGTATATTAACAGAAAATATTTGTCTTTAAAAGACCTTTCTAATGATATATCATTTATTGCTAGAGGGCGTGTTAATCAACTCCCTGCTGAAGAAAATCAACAAAAAAGATGACATCTTTGACAGCCATTTTTTCCTGGTTAACATTGATATTTTTCTTATTGTTTAAATATACAAAGCATTTCAATAAAGGAACTAAATTATTTTCATATTTTAAACCTCACACGATTACTAGGAAAAAAAATATCGACCTCTTAAAATTGAAATATTCCCATACATTTAGTATGGAGACTGGCCGACGACATGACCACGAACTGACAGTAACAGACGTTGCCAAACTTATGTTCACGGCTTGCAATTATAGAAGGCTATGGTCAAACCCATACAAAATCACTGACTCGGAACGCATTTTAGCGCGCTGACATCGATTTTATCGTGATTCGGAATATAGCGAATCACGATAAAATCGATGTCAGCGCTCACGTTATCTGTCAAACCCATACAAAATCACTGACTCGGAACGCATTTTAGCGCGCTGACATCGATTTTATCGTGATTCGGAATATATATTCTGAGTGGGTGTTTTCCAGCAGACTAAATCGCTAAGTCATCGGTCACCACAGTATATATTTAAAAAACCATGGAAGGAAAGTAATTTGTTTTAAAGTTCAATTTTATTACTTTAGGGCCGTCTTCGACTATAATAATAATAATAATAATCATTTATTTCAGGCAACAGAAATATCGTTTACAATATTAGGCCCATATAATAAATACCTTACAGACTAACATACATAATATATTATATCTTAACTAATTTACACGTAAAGAAGGCGGCGACGTGTTACGCAACGCAGTGTCCGGTAGCCGACCTCGAAACCGGCGGAATAGGACACCCTTCGGCCAAAAATCTTCCTTCATGAAGGTCGACAGATGTTCAGTCGGCACCCTCACCACAAATGAATTGAAGTTCACGTTGTGGCGGGACTCCAACCGCTCGACCATCAGCGTATATTTGGCTTTAATCCTGATGTACTCCACAATGTCATCGGATTTTGTGGAGTAATGCAGGCGGGACACGTACACCGGCGTCGTCGGGATAGCCGGCCGCAGCAGGTGGTTGTGTCCAGTCGGGGCAGTGCCGCACAGGTTACGACGAGAGGCTTTCTTCTTCTTTTCCACCTTCTTGAAGCCATCATCATCGCATCCTGCATCCTGTCTATAAAGTGTTGTATTACAAGTTTAATTATAATAGTGAATTTACACGAAAAAGGTACAGAGTTTTGTTTACAATAATTTTCTGTAGGTAAGTTGGCTGGAGAACTCGAGGCGTCAATCGAGCAGTATTTATACATTTTGATTTGGATGTTTTGAAGAGCTATTCAATACAAACAAAGTCAACACAGCACTATGATATTATTGAATAACCTGTCAAAACCATTTTGTGCGGTCAAGAATCTATATTTATATTACGGTCAACGGCACGCTGGGCTTCCACGACAGCGTAATGATCAACGAACTAAGATTGGTAATGATATTCAATCAATTTTATACTTAGTTAGAGTCTGGCCAACGCAGGCGCGGTCGCAGCCTGAAATTTTGGGGGGGGGGTCACTAAAAATAATAATACAATTGCTTTTTTTTTTTGGCCGGTTTTAGCACTACCAGCGCCCTGGGCGATATTTCTACGGGGCGCCCCCTATATGCGATTCCAAGATTTTCAATTTTGCTTGTTAGTTTGCCTTTTTTTTGTCAGAGTCACCTACTAATCTTGCTTGTTTATAGTAAAAAAAACGGCCGCGCAGCGCGATTTTTAGTCAGTTTCAACTTTTAAACTTGTGACCTTGCATGTATATAGCGAAAAAATGGCCGCGCAGCGCAGTTTCTATTCAGTTTCATCTGCTAATCTTCTAATTTTGTTTATTACAGTAAAAAAAACCGCCACGTAGCGCGATTTTTAGTCAGTTTCATCTACTAATCTTGCTTGTTTATAGTAAAAAAACGGCCGCGCAGCGCAATTTTTAGGCAGTTTCAACTACTAATCTTATAACCTTGCTTGTTTATAGCAAAAAAAATGGCCGCGCAGCGCAGTTTCTAGTCAGTTTCATCTGCTAATCTTCTAATTTTGCTTATTTCAGTAAAAAACCGCCGCGCAGCGCGATTTTTAGTCAGTTTCATCTACTAATCTTGCTTGTTTATAGTAAAGAAAAAACGTCCGCGCAGCGCAATTTTTAGGCAGTTTCAACTACTAATCTTATAACCTTGCTTGTTTATAGCAAAAAAATGGCCACGCAGCGCAGTTTCTAGTCAGTTTCATCTGCTTAACTTCTAATTTTGCTTATTACAGTAAAAAACCGCCGCGCAGCGCGATTTTTAGTCAGTTTCATCTACTAATCTTGTAACCTTGCTTGTTAATAGTAAAGAAAATAGGCCGCGCAGAGCGATTTTTAGTCAGTTTCATCTACTAATCTTGCTTATTTAAAGCAAAGAAAAACGGCCGCGCAGCGCGATTTTTAGGCAGTTTCAACTACTAATCTCGTAATCTGTCTTGTTCATAGTAAAAAAAAAGCCGCGCAGCGCGATTTTTAGTCAGTTTCAACTTTTAATCTTATAACCTTGCTTGTTTATAGCAAAAAAATGGCCGCGCAGCGCAGTTTCTAGTCAGTTTCATCTGCTAATCTTCTAATTTTGCTTATTACAGTAAAAAAACGCCGCGCCGCGCGATTTTTAGTCAGTTTCATCTACTAATCTTGTAACCTTGCTTGTATAAAGTAAAGAAAAACGGCCGCGCAGCGCGATTTTTAGTCAGTTTCAACTACTAATCTTGTAACCTTGCTTGTTTATATTAAAAAATGGCCGCGCAGCGCAGTTTTTAGTCAGTTTCATCTGCTAATCTTCTAATTTTGCTTATTACAGAATAAAAACTACCGCGCGGCGCAATTTTTAGTCAGTTTCATCTACTAATCTTGTAATCTCGCTTGATTATAGAAAAAAGTCAGTTTCATCGACTAATCCTGCTTGTTTATATTAAAAAATGGCCGCGCAGTGCTGTATAGAAGTACTGTCGGTACTGTATAGAAGATTTTTCTATTTGACGTGTATGATTTTGGGGGGGGGGTCATGTCCCCCGTGACCCCCCCCCCCCCTTCGGACCGCGCCTGGGCCAACGAGTCGTCATCTGAAACTAGTGGCAAATTTAAAATTTTGAAACTTTATTCACTCAAAATACTGCAAAATAGCAATTTTAAACTTTCGTTAAATTACTGTAGCTTGGATTTTTGTCAAAGCGTATGTACCTAAGATAAAATTGATATTTCGCAGTATTTTGAGTGAATAAAATTTCAAAATTTTAAATTTGCCGCGCGTTTGAGATGACACGACTCTTGGCCAGACTCTAAATGCAAAGCCATTTAGGTTCAAAATAAATTACAGATTTTTGACAGTTTTGTATAACCTCATGTGCTGCTGAGTGAGTGAGTCAATAACAAACAAACATTATTCATATTCACACACTGACCTTTACCATTCTTTTATAAAATAGGCCCCTGATTAAATACTGATGTATCTCAGTATTTACCATGCGTGTAGCCATTGCCTTAGAACAACGCAAATGGTCGAAGAAAATAGCGCCATCTCTGTATCTTAACCATCAACTTTCACAACAAAAAGTCTTCAAGTTTGCCACAAGATGTCACTGCAGTCAGACTTATCAAAATATATCCCAAAATAAAATAAAAACGAAGTCGGTACGGTCAACGGCACGCTGTGCGTGCCGTGACGTGTCAAACTTCAATCACATCTAAGGCCCTCCGCTGCCTTGAGCGGGACACGCGCGCGGGGCGACATAGATTAGAGCTTACTCATGCACTGCGCAAGCATCTGTCCGACAAAAACCAGCAATCTATATTCCCGCGCCGTGTACCCGCGGCGGGATCCCGCTTAAGGCCCTCCGCTGCCTTGAGCGGGATCCCGGCGCGGGCGTCCGCTCCGGGTGCTGTTTCCTGTATTTTCATAGAGCAGCGCTGCGTGTGGCGGATTGCCCGCCGCACGTGGCGCGGGCGGCGAGCACGCTCGCGGGTCCCGCGCGACGGGTCACGCGAGCGGGGCTGTTTCATGTATATTCATAGAGCAGCGCTGCGTGTCCGAGCCCGCGACGGGCTATTCGTCTGCGACGGAGCACGGCGCGGGCCCCCGCGACGGGCTGTTTGTCCGCGACGGAGTACGGCGCGGGCCCCCGCGACGGGCACCCGCACCGTGTACCCGCGCCGCGCCGGGATCCCGCTCAAGGCAGCGGAGGGCCTAAGGCAGCGGACGGCCTAATAAGTCAAACAGTTTAAGGGTTAAAATTAATTACAGATTTTTGACAGTTTTGTATAGCTTGTTATGCTGCCGACGATAAAAAAATCGCCTTTTTAAACTAGTAATTTAAAACCAAATTCTTAAAAAAATATGAAAATGAAAATCATTTTTGAGTATGGTCATGCGATAGCGATAGCAATGCACTGTCCGTCCTTGTTATATCATAACACAATGATAAGGACAGACAGTGCATTAAGGGTGTAGACGTGCATCACGTTCCATTTTTAGGGTTCCGTACCCTAAGGGTAAAAATGGGACCCTATTACTAAGGCTCCGCTGTCCGTCTGTCTGTCTGTCAGTCTGTCCGTCTGTCTGTCTGTCTGTCTGTCTGTCTGTCACCAGGCTGTATCTCATGAACCGTGATAGCTAGGAAGTTGAAATTTTCACAGATGATGTATTTCTGTTGCTGCTATAACAACAAATACTAAAAACAGAATAAAATAAATATTTAAGGGGGGCTCCCATACAACAAACGTGTTTTTTTGCAGTTTTTTGGTACGGAACCCTTCGTGCGCGAGTCCGACTCGCACTTGGCCGGTTTTTTTTAATTTTCAATACAAATGATCAAAACAACTCTGCGCGATCCGTAATAAGGGCGAACTTTGAAAAGTCCTATAAAATTATTAAAAAGACATTATAAAACACGCAATACAAAAGACAAACACCTCATTATTCATTATTACTAAGAAAAATAAAAAATACTTTAGAATCTGTTAATACCAGTAAAAAACATGCCAAAGTGTACCGATTTGAGCATCCTATCCTACTTCCTACTAATATTATAAATGTCAAAGTTTGTGGGTTTGGATGTTTAGATGTTTGTTCCTCAATCACGCAAAAACTACTCAACGGATTTGGTTGATATTTGGCACACAGATAGTAGATAGTTTAGATTAAAACATTAGATACTTTTTATCCCAACATTCCCACGGGAACGGGAACCACGCGGGTGAAACCGCGGGTGGCCGCTAGTTTTTTAATATTTTATTTCTCTGTGATTGAAATCATTTAAAAAAATCTCTATTGGGAACTCTTTGACAATACAAACAATAAGTGAAAAAATAAATATGAGTCGTATTCTTATTTGTTACAGCTGAAACGTTTGTGAAAAATACCTCTGACAAGCAAATTTCAAATTCCACTTAAACAGATTGTCGTCGTTTTAAAATACCTAATAATTTATTGTATTTTTTTCTCAACGGCACTCATTTAAAAATTTTGCTTCCTTAAACTAAAATTTACATCAATAGTAATGCTTTCATTCTTTAGATAACTTCTTTGGAAAAACGCTAATTTCTTTGAAGTGCATATATACAGTCATAACATCATAGTACAGTAGCCCGGCCCGTAGTACATTTAAATTACCAAACAGGTTACCGTTTGCCGTTGTGATATAGTTATTTATTACGAAATTATAGATACTTTAACCCAAGTTTAAGGCTGGCCCCAGACCTACCGGTTTCATTTCTTTGCTTTGCTGTTCTACTATGGACCGCCGGCCAAGAGGCTCATTTTCAATCTATCGCATATTTTGACCAGACCACATTGGCAAGATAGCCATTAGTTTGGTGTTATCAAATATCGTCGTCTGGGTTGCGATGCGAAGTTTTAGTTTAAAAAAAAACTACTGTTTCATACAAAAACTAATAACTAAATTATCAAAATGTATGAAACAGTTCATTTTTATTCGCGATTTCAGATTTGGTCCCATAGTAAAAGTTGTTCGGTTACATTATGGTCCCTATCTACCATATTCAGCTTTATAAGGCTTTACCAAACATCTTGTATAAATAAACGATCGATTTATTTTTAACGATCGGAGTCCATGTTTAGGGTGGCATATCTCCTAAAAGCTTCCTACTTCGCAATCCAGGCGATGATATTTGATAACACCAAGCTAATGGCTATCTTGCCAATTTGGTCTAGTCCCAATCCCAAAATGCGATAGATTGAAAATTACCCTGGTTGGCCGGCGATCTTTCAAGCAAGGTAGCACAGCAAAGCAAAGAAATGAAACCGGTATGTCTAGGGCCAGCCTTACAGATCGCAACCCGCCGTAACCTATATTTGTATATCTCTAAAAATTTTATTTTTTTATTTTTCGAGGTTTACCACATGGTTTAGCTATTGTCGTGTTCTACAGCTTTGTTTGATTGCTACATATAATAATAAGAATATAAAAAGTAACCATACACAAATTTAAGACCAGGTAAAGTCCATCCATTTTCATCTGGTCTTAAAAATGTGTATGGTCACTTTCCATAGTCTTACTTTATCAGTGGCAATCAAACAAAGCTGTAGAACACGACAATAGCTAAACCATGTGGAAAACCTCGAAAAATAAAAAATATATCATTTTTGGAGATATACAAATATAAGTTACGGCGGGTTGCGATCTGTAAAACTTGGGTTAAAGTATCTATAATTTCGTAATAAATAACTATATCACGGTAATCTTTTTCGTAATTTAAATGTACTATCCCAACTAGCAAAGAGATCGTTTAAGCAATCACTCTCACGACTATGGATCGTAAAACACTCGTATGAAAGATCCTATCATCTCAAAAAGCAGTATAAAAGCAGCTTTCTAGATCTTTCAGCATTCAATGCTTTTTGGTTCTATAAAAATGTCTAGTAACGTGGACGTGGATATCTCTCAATCGCATTCAGACAACCGTTAGTCTTATGACAGGTCTTTAAAAGCAACCAAATTGCTAATTTGTCCTAAAACTAGCTTTTATAGCACCACCTTTCGTCACTTAATTTTTACAGCATTATTGTGGATTAAAAGCTGTTCATTCAACAAAATAGCTTCTCAGTTACTATTACAGCATCTAATGTCATATCATAGCATTCGGCAAGGCTTTAATTCGACTTTACTATTAAAGTTGAGAAAACGCTATCAAATTATATACTACAGGCCCAAAGGTGCCCAAAGATAATTTTGGAAGCCATCATGCAGCATAATAGTGGTATGAAAGTTAAATAAAATCTTTTACAGCAGTGTGGAAAATGGACAATAATCGGTGGAAAAAACTAAAAAGAAGTGAGGGTTCCGACGGAAAGTTAATAAGATGTTGAAACCATCAACATCAACCAACGGATGAAGAACAAATACTTAATATTAGTGCGGATTCAGTAGGAAATATTACGCTAACACAGATTGTTTGTAAACCGTATGATAGATAACATTGCGCTAAGGAACCCTAAACTAGCTGCAATGGCGTTCTTAGTAGTCGTAAAATGGAAACCTCATTTCTATTTTTCGGCTAAGAGCTGAGTGAATGCTTTGTAATGATAATTGAAATGCTATTAATGGCGAAATAATTTTATCTATTATATTAATATTATTTGCGATTTATTATTTACCAGAAATCTTGTGGCCCATGAAAATATTAACTACAAATGTAAACTCCTACATCGGGCAAACAAAGAGAAGTATAGGGACCCGCGTTAAAGAGCATATAGCTGACATGAAACATAGGCGCGATAACAAGTCTGCAGTGTGTGATCACGCCTTTGAGGGGCCCAACCATTACATTAGATTTGACAAACCCCAAATCCTTGCTAAGGAACGTAGATTTATTCCTAGAATGCTCCGCGAGGCTATCGAAATTAATAAATATCCTAATTTCAATAGAGATGATGGTTGGAAAATTCCACCAGCTTGGGACCCCATCATTCACAAGCTAAAGCCCCATACACACACTGCAAGATCTAATGATACGGTTAGTTCCTTTTGCAAATAAATTAATAAATATAAAAGACGGAGGTCGGCTTTCCTCTCCAAGTTTTATTTCGCCATTTCTTTCTTGGAGGGGCCTCCCAATTTTGTGAAATGGTGGTAGTTTCAGTAGATTCTCTCTCTTTAGCATTAATTAAATCAAAAAATCAACTTAAACCAATTAAAAAGATAAAAAATTGTAAAATATTAATTTCTGAACGTCTTAAAAAAACATCGCTTGAGGGTAGGCTCACGAGTAGCTTCAGTCCCCCGTGACCACGGCAGCTGCAAAGGTGCCGAAATGTCGGGAAAATAAAAAATCAAACCAAATACCAACTAATTACCAAAGTACTTTCAATAAAACCGCGCTAGTATTCGTTAAAAAGTCTTTTATTTCATACAAATGTAAAGATTATAGACGGAAAAAATTAATTCCGCATATGAAAGTAAGACTTATGAGCTAACTTTAATAGCTTACCTTTATTGTCATTATGGCTGTAAAATCGTAACGGTATACTTAGCATGGCCATAATATTGCAACATACATTTATTTTTATTTCCTTCGTTTACGCGAACGCAACACAACAGTGACAACAACGGTTTATGAGTGCTGCTTGGTTGCATTTACACGATCAAAGTGTCGAGTGATTGTAACCGCTGTCGCGTAGCGGGTTGCTAAATGAGAAACCACAACTTACGTGTACAATAATTTATTGATGGCTTGAGCATGGGGTCGTGAGTTTAAGGGGCCCGACTGGTATTTACTTGCGTGTCCCAACTTATCTTAAGGGGGGCCCTCTGGTGGTAGGTGGCCCGATGTGGCGTGGGAAGGTGCAGTGCAGCGTGTGAAGCGCGTCGCAAAATGGCCGCCAGCAGAAAACCAAGTGGCCAAAGTTGGTCGGCCAAAGTTGGTTTGGCCAAAGTTGAATGGGTCAAACTGGATCCCTGAAATTGCCATCAAACTGCATAAGCTTGATGTTAAGCAGCCGCCGATTGCAATAGCCAATTCACCTAAGCCAAGCCAAGAAAAGTTGGGAGAAGAGAAAGTATGCAGTAGGTGAAGTGGCAAATTATCGCAATCAGAGCGGAGTGTACAAATACTAAAACAAATTAAATTGTGCAGAAAAGCATTGCGCTAATTGCTTACAAAAGGATTAATATTATAAAATGAAATGACATTGAATAAAATTGTAAAATTAATAAAATTAAAATGGGAGGGTATGAAGTGAATGATTTTGCAAATTTGATTTCGTCGTTATGGAATTTAAAAGATCACACCGAGATTATTACACACAGGAATGCATAATCATCAGCGTGCACTAAATTTTACATGAAACACAATTATTTTAAAACATAAAACCAAAATTACTAACTAATAACTACTACAAAACGATGTTCAACACTTACCCTTTCGGGGATTGCACTGAATTTATATTTAAAATGAAATAAAGTGACAAAACACAATTTTGATCACTGAGGTGTCCTTTTTCAAAAAAATTATAAAAATGATTTCCAACGGCGACTTTATGACGAAGTAAGTTCGTGTCGTCCGCGGGAGCTCAGGAAGCGGTGTGTGACAATGACGCAGCAAACCACTGCATCGCGAAATTAGTACGAGCTGCGCAGTCTGTTGCGCACACGCATTGTGTTATTCGCAACCACTGCCTTCACGTCGATACGCGAACAAAGTAAGATTAGGGTACTGTTCTCGAAGTGGTAAAACGTTTAAATAAACAATACGTTCGATTTGCAGTTTAATGTGCATTATTATTTTAATTGTAGTTATTAGTTTAGTGTTATATTAAGTTAGAAATAAGATTAGGTTAATTTAGCTATTTAAAAAAAATGGTTTGTTTTTATTTATTTTATTTTATTTTAATAAAATGAAGATTTTGTGTAATTTTAACTAAAAATTAACTTATAACGTTACAATACCCCCTCGCGCGACCAAGGATTTTATTCCTCTTAATAAAATCCGCACTTAGTAATTAAGTTAATGGTTCGTATTAACACTTTCATACTTCATCATTCATGCATCTCATACTTCACGCTTACAAAAGGCAACAATAAACAATATTATAGAATATTGACGCATCCTAACAATACGGTAGGTTCCTGTTACATATGAACTGGTAAACCCCTACAAACACGATTACTTTATTTAGATGTTACACATGCGAAGTTTCAGCTTTGTAGCGATATGTTAAAGATATTGAAAATGTTCATTTTATAATTTATAATTACTATCTACTGTTAAAAAAAAATCGAATTTATTGTTAAAAAAAAAATATTTACTTATTAAGACCAGCTAATTTCAAATCTTTTATGTGCCATGTTCCCAAATCTTTACCTTTCATATCCTCTAAAACGTAAACTAAAGGTGATTTTTTAGCAGTGACACGACATTTTATGAATTTCTGTGCCAACTTCTTGCTAAAATATTTATCTTTATCACTAAGGACATAGGCTCGTTTCATGACGATATCGCCCACCTGAAATTCGGCTGCTTTACGACGCAAATTGTAATGTGCGGTGTTCTTTGCATGAGCATGCCAAAGTTTTGCTTGTACATCGTCAAAGATACTTGACAAGCAACCTAAGTTATCCGCATAAATATCGCGCGGTAGGAATAAGACCTCATCACCTAAATCTGTGTCTGTGTAATGAGTACCACAGGTAACGAGCTCTCTGCCGAAAACTAAAAATGATGGCGTGAAACCAGTTGCTTCATTCACAGCGTTATTGATGGCAAACTGCACTTTGGGTATATAAATATCCCAGGTTCTGTGGTCATTCTCGACAAAAGTTGATATGCAGGTAATGATCGTTCTATTGTAGCGCTCTACAGTGTTTACTTGCGGTGTATACTTTGGAGAGAAATATACATTAGGTACGCTATATTTTTTGAAAAAAGCAGTTGTGTCACGGCTAATAAACTGAGTACCATTATCTAGAAAAATTGTCTGTGGGACTCCATGAACAAGAAAAACGTTGTCCTCTAAGATTTTAATAATGACGTCCGAAGTAGCTTTTTTAATAGGGTAAATTAAACAAAATTTGGAAAAAACACACGTCACAACTAGAATGTAGTTGTTCTGTTTACGAGTTGTAGGCAAAGGTCCCATAAGATCAATTGAAATTATTTGCCAGGGGCGTGAACACTGTTTAGGACGACCCATTTCACCTAATGTTTGATGGTTATGTGACTTGTACTCAAGACATTTATCACAAGAACT
Organism: Agriphila tristella; assembly: GCA_928269145.1. NCBI lineage: Eukaryota > Metazoa > Arthropoda > Insecta > Lepidoptera > Crambidae > Agriphila > Agriphila tristella. The sequence continues at coordinate 2,376,134 of OV743447.1, read as the reverse complement.
TACAAATTTTACGACGTCTTTATGCATGCCGGGCCAAAAATAGCGAAGCATAAGGCGATGGTATGTCTTAAAAATACCTAAATGTCCAGCAGAAGGCTGAGAATGATTTTCCGAAATTACTTTCTCCCGCAACTCGGAAGGAACAACAATTTTCCATGAAAATTCGTCATTAAGGCTACATTTACTTTTAGTCAATCTATATAAAATATCATCTTTAATTAAAAAGTTTGGATACTGTTGAGGACTATTCAAACAACCGTTGCGAAGTGTCTTGTACCACTGGTCTTTAGAGTCCAATATGTCGGAAGAACTAATGGCACTAACTGGAAATGCGCGTGAAAGAGCGTCGGGAATAACATTATCAACCCCGCGACGATGTTTGATTTCGAAGTTAAACGATGATAATCGTACTCCCCATCGAGCTAACCGGCCTGTAGGGTTATTTAGAGTCAGGAACCATTTTAAAGCACTATGGTCAGTATATACGGTGAAGGTTTTTCCGTTCTCTAAATAACATCGCCAATGCTCTAAAGCAGTAATCACAGCCAGAGTCTCACGCTCTGTAATGCCGTAATTACGCTCTGAAGGAGCTAACGAACGGCTCATATAAGCAATAGGGTGCTCTTTTCCGTCCCTGGTCTGCGTAAGCATAGCGCCAACGCCGTAACTGCTCGCGTCTGTATGTACCTCGAATGGTTGGTTGTAATCGGGGCAAGTCAGAACCGGCGCGGAAACCAAACATTCTTTCAGCTTCTGAAAGGAAGCATCAGCTTCGGCAGACCACTTGAAGGGGGGTGCGCCCTTTTTGTTAGAAGTGAGTCTATTTAAGGGACCTGCAATAGTGCTGAAATTGGGGACAAAACGACGGTACCATGTAGCTGTCCCGAGAAACCGTTTGACATCCTTCCGACAAGTAGGTGTCGGATAGTTCAAAATGGCCTCCACCTTCTCGGGATCGGTCCGTAGTCCACGACTATCGACGACATATCCTAAATACTTTAGCTCACTACGAAAGAAGTTACATTTTTCTAAATTTACAGTGAGATTAGCGTTCCTAAGCTTTTCTAAGACCTTTAACAAGAGCGTGACATGAGTCTGGTAGTCAATTTTTTTCAATTTCAATTCATTTATTCGCAGATATAGGTAAAAAAAAGTAAACAGGTACATAATTATCACAAGAACGGCTATATCAGCATAAATATGCATGCGAAAAATATAGTGTCAATTTAAAGAATATTATCATGTTTACATACAAAAATTTTACAAATACAATTAATGACAAAATTACATAAAAAAATAAAATTGATATTGTCTAAAATTTGATGTCAAAGTTACCTACATATAAAATTAAAATTAAGTAATGCATTATCAGATTAATGTCATAATAATTACAATCAAAGATAATTACAATAACAAAAAACATTAAAATCTTTATATTTACAATGATTTGTCTGTCAGATATTCATTAATTGTATAATATGCTTTTTCTAGTAACAATTTTTTTACATTTGTTTTAAAGACTGAAAGCTGTTCAATATCTCTAATGGTCATTACTAACGATGATGACGTCATCGATATACGCGAAAACATTTGCGCCAAACTCGCCAAACAAAAGGTCTACTAACCGTTGTTGCGTTGCCGGAGCATTGGTCAAACCAAAGGCAGTTCTTTTAAAACGTAGTGTACCTCTGCCTGGGACGTAAAAAGCGGTCTTATCTCGGTCTTCGGGCGCAATCTCTATCTGCCAGAAAGATTTGGATAAATCGATGCTGCTTAGATAACGCGCATCACGGAGGTTATCCAAAATCTCAGATATGTAGGGTAAGTTATAGGCATCGCGTTTGGTGACCGAGTTTAACTTTCGGCTATCGAGACAGAACCTAGGCTGTCCGTTTTTCTTGGTCACGAGCAAAACTGGGGAAGACCAGGCGCTTTCGCAAGGTTCGACTACGTCTAATGCTAGCATTTCATCGACCTGCTCAATCAAGGTTCGCTGTTTTTCCGGTGACATGCGATAGTATCGTTGCCGGATTGGTTGAGCATCGCCGGTATCAATTCTGTGCGTTATTAAGCTAGTTTTACCTAGACCCTTTCGTTCAAATGAAATTTCTTTAAATTGCTCAATAATATTGTCCGCAATCAATTTTTCCGATTCACTTAAATTATTATAGCTATGTAATATAATATCGGATGAGACGTCCACTGGAGTATTAATAGCATCGATTGAAATGTTTCCTAAGTATTTAGGGCATATCGATGGCTTAGAGCACACATGTTCTAATTACAAAAAGTAGATTTTTCAGGAGAGCAATTTAAAGTTGAAGCATCATAATACATAAAACTGTCTATGATATGGAATTCAAATTACATTTATTCATAAGACTTATTCTTTGGTTCTACAATTAAGTAAATTTCATAACGAAATTACGCCAAATTGATAACAAAATCAGCCGAAAACCTAGCTAACCCCCCTCACTTAGAACATTTGAACCCTCAAATTTAGTAATTTGAATGCACGAATGTACTAAGTGGGGCGGGGTTAGTATTTCTAGTAGATTAACAGGTACTTATCAAAACAAAAATATTAGATATATTTTTAAAATTATTAATTATAAATTAAAAAAAAAAAAAAGAATAAAAATTTATTATTAAATACCGACTCGAGATATTTTGTGCAGGTTGGAACATAAAATAATAATAATTTTATTAAATATATTAATAATAATATTAATAAATAGGAAATCAATAAAACATTGCATAGTAGGTTCATTCATTAATGTTTTGTTCTACAACATTTTAATGAATAGTAGGTACTCATTATAAATCAGTCTTTTTTAAACACTAACAAAATAAGTGAAAGTATTTATTCATCTTTAAATCAGTCATTATAATAAATAGGTAATCAGACTTTAGTTTACCGTTAGATTTTGAAAACTTCACATTTTATTTTTCCTAGTTCGATCATAAGATTCATAAGCTAAAGTTTTTAACAATTTTTGGGTAACTTACTTACATTACTTATTTGTACCTTTTAGAAAACATTTAAATTTATACAATACTAAATGTTGGTGTATGCAAAAATCTCGAATTTAAAAATATTTAAATTTCTTCAATATTAAACTCATCCTGATTCTCCTTTTCTTCATCAGATGTTTCAGTGTCAGTGGATATTTTAATATTTTCAGCACTGGATGGCAAGTCCCTATAGTATTGCTCATAGTCCGATGGAATCACATCATCCTTTAAAATGAGTAAGAAGATCTCTTTAGGGTTTCGTACCCAAAGGGTAAAAACGGGACCCTATCACTAAGACTCCGCTGTCCGTCTGTCTGTCTGTCTGTCATCAGGCTGTATCTCATGAACCGTGATAGCTAGACAGTTGAAATTTTCACAGATGATGTATTTCTGTTGCTGCTATAACAACAAATACTAAAAACAGAAAAAAATATAAGGGGCTCCCATACAACAAACTTGATTTTTTGCCGTTTTTTGGTACGGAACTCTTCGTGCGCGAGTCCGACTCGCACTTGGCCGGTTTTTTCTTACATTGTGATATTTGTGCACTTAAAAAGTTGCAAGCATTAGATTTGTTTTTGTATTACTTAACTGCACTTACAACATTTGGATTGTATGTAATATGTTAGATTACATGTCGTAAAAGTACTTAATATTTTTGTGCGTTAACTAGTACCGCGGGAGGGAATCTTTAAATCACTTATTGAGTTTGCGTAGCAGACTAGTAAAAATAAAGGATTTTAACACTTTTGGACATAACCGAAGCTTACTTGATACAACAGTGACACTGGGTTTTTGATAGAAAGAGATGGAATATCGACACGTGGGTAAGTGCAAACGGTAGAGCACGTCAATTAATACAGTTGTCACTCAAAAAGTAAAAATCGTAATTTTTGTACTTAGAACATGTGTGCTCTACGCCATCGATATATTAAATTTACGCCAAAAATCAACGCCTAGTATAAGAGACGTATCAATACCAGGTACAACAACAGCTTCAATGATGTGAAACTGGTTTTCAAAGTGCACAGGTATATTAATGTAGCCAATACTATTTAAAGACTGCCCACCTGCAGCAGTAACCGATATATAGCGGTCCCTTATCAATTTAAATCCCTGGGACTCTAAAACTAAATGTGAATTGTTGCCTAAAATTGTGACTGCGGAACCTGAATCGAGTAAGCCAGTAAAAGAGAGGCTGTTAATATTAATGGTGACATAAGGTCTGATATCATTATTAGGTTTATTATGAATTGTGGCAGTTCGGTATGCTTGAAAGAAAACACTTAAAGTTTTAAGCCACTTTTGCCAATCATCTTTATCAAAGAAATTGTGACTTGAACTACCACAATTCAATTCTACTAGTTTTTTGAACTGGATGGTTTACTCGAATTACAGTCAGGACATTGAGGAGTCTTAACATCCTTTCGACCACATTTAAAACAGTAAATGTTGTCCTTACCTTCTGTACACTGTCTCAAATTATGAGTATCTACACGACATCTAGGACAATAACGAGCTTTAGGAGCTTCGATAGCATGTAAATACTTTTCATTATTTGTTTTACTAGGATAATTGTTTGTATTATTAGGATAATTTGTTTTATTGTTGTTATTATAAGTGTAGTTATGGTTTGAATTATATTTATATTTTGTAAAAGCTTGATTTTTATTAAAAGGTGTATTGAAATTTTGTTTATATGTATTTGATTTAAAATGACCACTATTTTTATTACGATTACCATTGTACGCAAACTCTGGAGCCAAAGTATTAGAAGTAGCTGTACTAGGCTCATGAAAGTTTGCAAGACGTGACTGTACACTTTCATAATTTCGGCATAAGGATTGTAAAGATTCGAGTGTTTTAATTTCACTAACTGAGGCTAATGTACTAGCATAACAAGGTCTAATGTTATGGAGAATTATTTCCAACTTTTCGTCATCGGACAATGTTTTCGCTAAGCGTGAAAACAAACCAGACATAATTGATAAATAAATTGTTATGTTCTCCGTTTCACCCTGTGTTCTTGCACGGATTTCTGAAAGCAGTCTGTAATCGAAGTCAGACTGATCAAAATCTTGCCTCAGCAGAATAATGAGTTCACTCCAAGAGGAAACTCGGCTCTTTACACTCCTATACCAATGCAAAGCGTCACCTGTGAAAATCTCAGTAACGAATGAAAGCGCTTTAGGGCCTGAAATGTTCCTTGCGTCACAAAATTCCGTTACGCGTTGAATAAACGCCCTGACGCAAGTCTTTCCATCATATTTAAGCTTACTCAAATCACTAGAACCCCCACGATCGCAAGTGACCGAGATGTTCACAGGCAATGCAGGAGTAGAAGACTCGCTATTGCTGGCAGAAATTAAAGGATCAATTCCACTGTCTTTAATAGAATTAAATTTTTCAAAACAACTTTTAAACTGCAAAACGCACGTATCGTATTGAGGCTTGACAGACTCGTCCGGAATAATTCGGTTGATCCGATGATACAAATGATGCAACAGATTTTGCGTACGTAACAATGTATTTTTATCCGTACCCGAATCTAAATTTGTTTTTGTTTTAGTGAGGGTATCACTAACCCCAACTAAATCAACTGCAGCCTCTAATGGACTGTCCAAAATGTCCTCAGAAGGAAATAAAGGTGCTAACTTCGCGATCTGCTTGCGTAGGTCTTGCACAGTAGCACAAGGTGTGGAACCTCTAATGGTCACCTCGTATTCTAGCTCCGACTTTTGCAAAGATAAAAACTTTATTGGAAATGCCATATTGAACAAAAAAAATAAATAAATACGGACCTTCGGTAAACGACGCGAAAGAAAAAGAGAAAAAAAAATATCCGTAAGAGAGGGTAAATGTTGAACAATTTACTATCTACTTACAACTAATTAAAACTAAAAATAACTACCTAACTCCGTCTGTTACAAAAAAACAAACTAAGGCAACAGAAAGTAAAAAAAAACTGTTATATAAAAAAAACAACACAGATTTGCAAATAAAAAAGAAACAAACTAAAATAAAACAGGTTTGCAACTAAAAAAAAAAAAAACAAACACAGAACTTAAAAGAAAAAACACAAAAAAGCACACAACACACTAACTACAACTCACTGCGAAAGCAAATACCAGCCCATACCAAAACCAAGTTGAGGCGCCAGTGTATTTGCCCGACTGGTATTTACTTGCGTGTCCCAACTTATCTTAAGGGGGCCCTCAGGTGGTAGGTGGCCCAACGTGGCGTGGGAAGATGCAGCTCAGGGTGTGATGCGCGTCGCAAAATGGCCGCCAGCAGAAAACCAAGTGGCCAAAGTTGGTCGGCCAAAGTTGGTTTGGCCAAAGTTGAATGGGTCAAACTGGATCCCTGAAATTGCCATCAAACTGCATAAGCTTGATGTTAAGCAGCCGCCGATTGCAATAGCCAATTCACCTAAGCCAAGCCAAGAAAAGTTGGGAGAAGAGAAAGTATGCAGTAGGTGAAGTGGCAAATTATCGCAATCAGAGCGGAGTGTACAAATACTAAAACAAATTAAATTGTGCAGAAAAGCATTGCGCTAATTGCTTACAAAAGGATTAATATTATAAAATGAAATGACATTGAATAAAATTGTAAAATTAATAAAATTAAAATGGGAGGGTATGAAGTGAATGATTTTGCAAATTTGATTTCGTCGTTATGGAATTTAAAAGATCACACCGAGATTATTACACACAGGAATGCATAATCATCAGCGTGCACTAAATTTTACATGAAACACAATTATTTTAAAACATAAAACCAAAATTACTAACTAATAACTACTACAAAACGATGTTCAACACTTACCCTTTCGGGGATTGCACTGAATTTATATTTAAAATGAAATAAAGTGACAAAACACAATTTTGATCACTGAGGTGTCCTTTTTCAAAAAAATTATAAAAATGATTTCCAACGGCGACTTTATGACGAAGTAAGTTCGTGTCGTCCGCGGGAGCTCAGGAAGCGGTGTGTGACAATGACGCAGCAAACCACTGCATCGCGAAATTAGTACGAGCTGCGCAGTCTGTTGCGCACACGCATTGTGTTATTCGCAACCACTGCCTTCACGTCGATACGCGAACAAAGTAAGATTAGGGTACTGTTCTCGAAGTGGTAAAACGTTTAAATAAACAATACGTTCGATTTGCAGTTTAATGTGCATTATTATTTTAATTGTAGTTATTAGTTTAGTGTTATATTAAGTTAGAAATAAGATTAGGTTAATTTAGCTATTTAAAAAAAATGGTTTGTTTTTATTTATTTTATTTTATTTTAATAAAATGAAGATTTTGTGTAATTTTAACTAAAAATTAACTTATAACGTTACACCGCACTGCTATTATTACCACTAATAGGTCGAATGAAAGAGGTTCTACTTACTATTATAGCACCAGTAGCACTTGAGTTGCGATTACTCTACATTCTTTCAACTAAAACGCAATTCAGACGATAATCTTACGATATTTACAGCATTTAAAGCAGAGAGAAGTGCGCCCAAATCGCGTTGAGAGAACGTTCACAGATCGTTCACTCAACATTTTGTAAATCCGTCACACTACTAATAGCTGAAATAGAAACGTGCTGCTGATTTTTTACGACATATTTTGCTAGTTGGACGGGCTACTGTACTATCATAAACTTTAGCAATTTGAGTTTGGCGTTATGCCTGCCTGCAACAGCAGAATTATTATGAGACATAATAATTCATGACACTTCTATCAAACGATGAATCTTGATTTTAAGCCCAGCAAAGTTCAATTTTATTTGTTTTTGGTGTTTTTAGTCTCGATTATTCTTTTTTATTAATGTTTTTATTTTATATAAGTAAAGAAAATTACAAAAAGATGAGTTCCGTCCGCAAGAGAGCGCCCTTTTCCACTTTACTCTTTGGTGCAGTGTTGCCAGAACTTCTGTTCATAACATTTTGTGTTACTTTTGACCCTCTCATGTTACCTCCATGTTACACGAATGACGAAACACGACTCAAAATGTTTCTTTTCCGTAACTTTTGAAACAAAACACTCAATTATTTTCCAGCAACAAAAAAATGATCGTGAGAAAAGACGCACCGCACCAAAGGAAACGGAAGTTTTCGTTCATCGTGTCATTGTCACATTTGATTTGAGCCGTCTGTCGTGGTCGTTCGTCGTTTATTTTCTTTTTCCTTCTCATTGTCACACTTGAAGAGTGAGGAACATAGCATTATGATATGACGAACTTCGATCAAAGACAAACTTTTTTTTTAATTATCTTCAACCAACTCAAAGGATAAAGTCAAGTACGTACCTAATCGAGTTTAGTAAAGTGGTTGGTTTGTTTGTTGTCGACTTGTGTGTGTTACAGTTCAAATCACGAAAGATGACCACAAATGGCGCCCATCTTTGCGTCATAACTCATGAAGAAAAGACTTTAGACATAATAATATTTCATATATTTAAATAATATCGATATATATATCTATATGAATATGAAATATTATTTTGTCCAAAGTCTTTTCTTCATGAGTTATGACGCGAAGATGGGCGCCATTTGTGGTCATCTTTCGTGATTCGAACTATAACAATAATGTGCCATAAAGTAGATTTCTACATAAAATAAGAAAATGTTACTTTTCTCGTGAAAATGTTTCTTTTTGAGCTGTCTTGTGTTACTTTTCACTATCGGCCACTGGCAACACTGCTTTGGTGTTGTCATTCTGTTCAGTCAGTAGTGATTATATTCTCTTTGGTCAGTCAGTCACATAGAGTACATTACTACATTATTATACTAGAGATAGAGTTATCAGTCAGACCCAATGATCAACGCCATCTAGCGCAATGTGACAAAATCTGTACTACTACGATAATATATATAGGTACTAGTAGGTATCTTCCTTCAGTATAATTATTTGACTTGTAATTTTTAGGGAGGTACCTAATCGGTCAGTTTCTCCATTTTATGAAGAAAACTTAAAAAAATATTTTATTTAAAATCACCTTTCCCTATATAAAACTGTAAAAGACACACGATACCGCGATTCAGCACGGGATAGCGACATCTATCGACAGTTTAACAAACGAAAAATGAACGCCATCTAGCAAATAGTTCGGAAACTAAAATTTTAGGCCGCGTTCCCTTGTAGTGAGTCAAGTACTAAGTGAAAAGCCCCTGTACCTTGATTACGTAAAGCTGTTGCTAACAATTCTCGATTGAAATCGATTGAAAGCGCGGTTGCATTGCTGCTTTAGTTAAGATAGTTGTCAAATTGGTTCTTACTAAAGCAGCGATGTTACTGCGATTTCTGTCAGTGTTGATTGCAACAAAGTTACATAATTACCCCCCCGGGGGGTGATTTTGTAATTTTGTTGCAATCAACTCTGACAGAAATCGCAGTTACATTGCTGCTTTAGTTAGAACCAATGTGACAACTATCTTACTTAAAGCAGCAATGCAACCGCGCTTTCAATCGATTTCAATCGAGAATTGTTAGCAACAGCTTTACGTAATCAAGGTACCGGTCAGTCACAAATAGTCACAATCGCAATCAGCTGTCATTTGATTTTGAGTTTGAAGAAAGAAATAGCAGTTTTCCGGATTTTCTCGATTGGATTCGGAAAATTTCGTATAGTTATTTCATTTCGTTGTGAAAATTGTATCTATTCATCACATCCCTACGGCGGCGTACGTGACTCCATCCATCCAGCATACAACACCATGGCGGGTATGTAATTCTTAATTTGAAATTAAAGTTCTTTTTGTATCAATTTTGTTTCAATTTAGTGAGTGTCAAATTAGTTGTTTAAATAGCAGTTAATACGCAGTACCTACACATGGCCTAACTGTGGCCTAACCAACCGGTTTCATGTTTATTGACATTTCTTCTTCCTTCATTTATTTCCACTTAACCTTTGAACTTACTTGAATATTCCATGTACAATTTGTTTTTAATAAACATTTAAAAACTTACACGGCCTACGCTGTCAATGAAAAAAAAACTTATAAGAAAATATGGTCGGAGAGTTAGGTTCGGTTTCTAATGTTTCTATTAGTTTTTTATTTAGGGTTAATTTTCTTTTATCCGACTGACTTGTACTATTTAATTAAATCATACCGTTGACACAGTTATACTTATTATTGGCCAGTGTAAAGTAATTGTTTATAACCACTGGTGATAACCTATTATCAAATTGTTATTGTGTTTTGTTTTATAATTTTAACCATTGCATAATAAATTGTGATCTTTGTAAAAGATAAACTATTAACATAAATAATTAGGTAACTTGTTTTTTAATGTGTATTTGTCATATTCAAATTCAAATTCAAAAATAATTCATTCAGTCTAGGCTGTTACAAGCACTTGTGAATGTCATAGAAGCTACGCCATCGGTTCGCAAACCCTAAGCGGGGGACCTTGTAACGAGAAGAACCGGCAAGAAACTCGTCAAGGGCTGCTTTTTTCTCCCTGTATATTTCATACAGAGTCATCAACATTGAAAAATGAGCTCCACATTTAAAGTGAGGTCATTTTCCATTACAATAATTAACAAAAGTTTGCACACAATGGGTAGGTAGGTTAAAAAAAAATACCTACTACATATCGGATAGGTAATGAGAGTAAATAACCTTCAACTAGTTGAGAAATCACTCTGTCTGCTACTCGAAAGTGCACATAAGTAGGCAAAATTTACCAAAAAACACATGTTACAAGACATAAAAATTTAAAAAAAAAATGCAATTCTTACATTGAATTCTTACATAAAATATTTTACACCTATCTATTTATCTGCTTTTAACTCAGTTTTTATGACTGCACGATGGCAGCTTTAATGCCTCTTTAACTAAAAGTTTCTGGTTCGAATCCTGGTGTTTTTTATTTGCACAATGGGATAGTATTTGGCTTGACCTTCATGTCACAAGAGGTTAAGTGACGATTAGGCCAAAGGTGGAAGCGTACTACACCCAGAATCCTCGTGGAACTGGCTATCTTACATCTAACTGCCGGAACACAACCATTTTTAAATTATACACTTTTAAACTTTCGCGTTGCATTGTACTTAATTAAAATAACAAAAAAAAATTAAATTGTTGTTATAGCGTCAGACTTAGGTAAGTAATATGGTGGTAGCTAGGCGAACTTGAAATAAGCCCTAAGTACCACCAACCAAAGCGAGTGTAAATATTCCGCCCCTCCTAGGAATTGAACCCGTGACCCCTGCGTCTTACATGGGTGGGTGAACCACCAGACTTCAGGTGGTCATAATGGTGTTTGTGTGACATAAGCATTTGTTACCATCTATAATGTTTATATTTACCTAGGTAGTTTCCGCCCGAGACTTCATCCATGTGGATTATGGACATTCAGAAAATCCCTAGGGAACCTTGACCAGGATAAAAAGTATCCTATGTTTTAATCCAGTCTATAAACTAACCATGTGTGTCAAATTTCATCTAACTCTGTTCAGACTTTTTTGCATGATTGAGGAACATCCAAACCCACAAACTTTCACATTTATACAGCTCGTGCAAAATAACTTTAGTACCACATGTCTTGCACATTAGCAATTTTAGGTACCTATAAAAATGTTAAATGCACAAGCCATATTGTTTATGGTTTGGTGTAAGTTATATTGCGCAAGCTGTAATATTAGTAGGATTCTTATTTATATGTATTTCTTTCTGTTATAAAGTCACTCTAGTTCAAACGATGATTAGTTTGAGACTGAGATTGTTGACGAGAATAGGCTAAATAGGTACTTTGTTCCAGCGTCCAACAACCTGTACAGCAAGCTGATCAAAACCATCAACATCAATGGCAAAACATACAAGTACTTTGACCTGGCGTCATTCGGTGATAAGTATGGTGAGCTTTTCTATTTCCCTTTATAACATACGAGCCGCGACTTCGTCTGCGTGGTCAGTTTTTCCTCTATCCCTAGGGAATAGGTACTTTTTTCCGGCATAAAAGGTACCCTATGTTCTTCTCTGTACCCTTGACAATGTGTATGCAAAATTTCATCATGATCAGTTGAGTAGTTAAGACGTGAAGGCGTAACAAACAAACTGACTCTAACTTTTGCATTATTTATAACTAGCGGCCGGAAGTTAAGACGTGAAGGCGTAACAAACTGACTCTGACTTTTGCATTATTTATAACTAGCGGCCGGACGCAACTTCGTCTGCGTCGAAAATTTTATGCTATCCCTCGAGAACAGTACTTTTTTCTGGATGAAAGGTATCCTATGTCCTTCTCTGTACCCCTAACAATGTGTATGCAAAATTTCATGATGATTGGTTGAGTAGTTAAGACGTGAAGGCGTAACAAAGAAACATATTACTATAAGACTTTCATATTTAAAATATTAGTAAGGATAAGGAAAGTACTAGCGGCCGCCCACGACTTCGTCCGCGTGGACCCTAAGGAACCTTAGACCAAGGTAAAAAGTAGCCTATTATGTAAATCTAGGTCCTAATTTGTACCTACCAAATTTCATCAAAATCCGTCCGTCCGTTTAAATCTGAAGAGGTAACAAACTCACACATAAACTTTTGCATTATTCACTACATATTATAAAACAAAGTCCCTCGCCGCGTCTGTCTATCTGTCTGTCAGTCTGTCTGTTCGCGATAAACTCAAAAACTACTCAACGGATTTTCATGCGGTTTACACCAAATGGTAGTGATTCCTGAAGAAGGTTTAGGTTTTTTTAATAATTTATGGGTTTGCTCTTGACCCCAGTCTAGCCCAAAAGCAAAGACAGGGTCTATGATGGAGCGAGCTTACCCAGAAGGTGCTTATTCACTCTGGCCTTGAATAGAGTCAGGTTGTATGCGCTCGGGAACACAGACGGCCGGCAGGGAATTCCGTTCCATAGCTGCGTGTATATTAAGTTGCCATAATAAGTTTGTCTTTAAGAAATTTTTTACCAAAAGATTTTTTTTTAAACATCTGTGTTTGTGAGTGTTATGATATGCCTGTACAGGTTTAGCTTTTAAGATCAAATCTAGGTATTTACAAAGCGTGTTTAAGTATCAATGATAAGGCGGTTTAATGAATGCTGTAGTGTCATGGTCAGACTGTTATCGCATTTACATAATGTCTTTAACTAGCGACCCGCCCTCGCTTTGCTTCGGTTCCTTCCTTTTACAGGCGGTCCAGTCCACAAATTCCAGTTGTCACCTCCATTCGTTCCGAAAGTTAGTTATCGCTCGGCTTATATTATATTTAAAACAAACTTTGACAAATTATATACTTACAAAGTCAAAGTCAAATAAGCTTTTTTCAAATAAACTTAATTATTAAGTAGGTACTTTTGAATCGTCTTTATTTTCCTACCACCCGTTCCAGACTTTTTTAGCTGACAAGAAGAACGGGCGCAAGAAACTTATCAGCTGTAAGAGCCATAAGTAACGATATTTACAAACTTGAATATATCTTAAACCGTCTTAACTTACTTAAACCTTCCTCATGAATCACTCTATCTATTGGTGAAAACCGTATGAAAATCTGTGCTGTAGTTTTTGAGTTAGACAGACAGACGCGGTGGAGGACGGGCGGAATAACAAATTCTGCTGGTCAAACCCCGATTCGATCGTATTGAGTTTCGGCATTTGACTGTCCAAGTTAGTCTCTCCTGGGTTTGGCTATAAATTCGTTAGTCAAAAACCGAAACACGCTATTGGTTTTGGACTTTGACTAAGGTTTCTTGTAATCTTGTCAAACCTGAGGTTTGTCTAGTCAAAGGCTTCTTGTCAAACCTGAGGTTTGTCTAGTCAAAGGCTTCTTGTCAAACCTGAGGTTTGACTAGTCAAAGGCTTCTTGTCAAACCTGAGGTTTGACTAGTCAAAGGCTTCTTGTCAAACCTAAGGTTTGACTAGACAAAGGCTTCTTGTCAAACCTGAGGTTTGACTAGTCAAACCTAGGAGCGCCGGAGCTTCGGCGTTTGACTATAACATATTGATATACTTACACGGTATACCTGCTGAGAATATGATCTGATGACCCATAACTTAAATCTGGATGTACTTGCATCTGGGGCCCAACGGCTAACTTTTTGAACTTCGGCGGGTCTGCTGGGTTTCAACTTAAAATGTGGTTGATTCGTCCAAGCTTAAAATAGATAAATCGAAGTAAGGAATTTCGTATTGTACTTTTTGCCGAAGTTATTTGGAAGATAAAGATATGGTTGTCGTGTGACATCAAGAAATGGGGTTCGCCATTTTGACCTGATTGGGCTCGATTTATCCGTTTTAATTTGAAGCCGGCAGACTTGGAGAAGTTTGATGCGTTAGACGGTACGGCCCCTGGACATCTTCCAAATAAAAGCCTCATCAGCGGCTGTCTTGAAAGACTAGCTGCTTCTTCGAGCACAGGGGTAGCCAAACTTATGTCTTGTTGTGAGGTCTACTTGTGTTTAAAATATATCTATATATCTATTTCATATTTCTCTATTCAGTTTATTTCACTCTCGCGGGCTACCAAAATTTTATTCGCTATGTCCTTCGCCCTGTCTAGCATAAACTAATCTTGGTATTCCATTCCAGACCGTCTGCCGTTCAGCATAAGGGTGCTTTTAGAGTCATGCGTCCGCAACTGCGACAACTTCCAAGTGTTAGAGAAGGACGTCCAGAATGTCCTGGAGTGGGAGGCGAATCAGAAGGTGGAGGAGGGCGTGGAGATCGCGTTCAAGCCCGCAAGGGTGATATTGCAGGTCAGTTGAGTCGACCAGGTGTTAGAGAAGTGCGAGGCGAATCAGAAGGTGGAGGAGGGCGTGGAGATCGCGTTCAAACCCGCAAGGGTGATATTGCAGGTTAGTTGAGTCGACCAGGTGTTAGAAAAGGACGTCCAGAATGTCCTGGAGTGGGAGGCGAATCAGAAGGTGGAGGAGGGCGTGGAGATCGCGTTCAAGCCCGCAAGGGTGATATTGCAGGTCAGTTGAGTCGACCAGGTGTTAGAGAAGTGCGAGGCGAATCAGAAGGTGGAGGAGGGCGTGGAGATCGCGTTCAAACCCGCAAGGGTGATATTGCAGGTTAGTTGAGTCGACCAGGTGTTAGAAAAGGACGTCCAGAATGTCCTGGAGTGGGAGGCGAATCAGAAGATGGAGGAGGGCATGGAGATCGCGTCCAAACCCGCAAGGGTGATATTGCAGGTTAGTTGAGTCGACCAGGTGTTAGAGAAGGACGTCCCGAATGTCCTGGAGTGGGAGGCGAATCAGCAGGTGGCGGGGGGAGTGTAGATCGCGTTCAAGCCCGCAAGGATGATATTGCAGGTCAGTAGAAGGTTGTCAACTTTTTTGCGTCAAAATTGTCTGACTAAGATTATTACGTGTAAAAATGTGGATGACGAAAAAGGATTTATTCCTCGTTCGCCCCAAAGGTTCGCCTCACATTCCAAAATTTTCCTGGTTCACCCCACATCAATGTTAAGTCTTGTTTCGCCCCACATTACTAAAACTGAAAAAGTACAGCCAGCAAATAAATTAAATAGGTACTTGGGATATAAAAAAAGTATTTTTTTTTAAACTTTAACTGTACTATTAGTTATTCTGTGCTTTAACTTCCGAACGAACCTTACGAAAATCGTTATTACATAAAAATAAGACCGAGCTAAACGACTCTTCTCTTCTAAACCATTGGGATTCTTTAGCGATCTGGGGCCCTATTTTTGAATCGCTCGGCTGGCGTCGAGCGCTCGTTTCTACTGATTTTCGTTCGACATATGGCTCAAACGTTCGAAATAGAGTCATATGTCGAACGAAAATCAGTAGAAACGAGCGCTCGACGCCAGCCGAGCGATTCAAAATGGAGGAGGCCCAGATCGCTAAAGGAATGTATTTTTTTTATGGAATCATTAGAAGACCTAAATATAAGTTTCTTCTGAGTTTGCACCATTCCTGCTATGTACGGAACATTGTTTAATATTAGGTATTAACATTGAAGTCTCAATATTTTTTAAATATAATACCTACAATAATAGTTTCTTTCCATAGTTTGTTAAAATTTTAATTACCTATCATTGCAAACCTACCTTGCTTAAATCAGCTAAAAAGTTATCGAAATAAATCTAAACCTAGAAGGCGTTACCTTTGTGACGTCCTAGGTACTTGTTCCAGTAGGTAGTATATTTAAAAAATATTGGGACTTCAATGTTAATACCTAATATTAAACAATGTTCCGTACATAACAGAGATGGTGCAAACTCAGAAGTTCATGTCTTCTAATGATTCTATAAAAAATTACAACTACACGAATTACCTACTTCCAATCTTTTTGCTGGCTCCGTACCGATTTTGCCGCTGACTGCCGCTCTCTCGCTCGCACATTTCATGTTTTCTCAAGATTTTTTAAATCTGAGTTCGTAAATGAAAAATGTGTCTCGGCCATTTTTCGCTATTTAAGATTACGGACATTTCAACATATATTTCAGTTTCGAGTTGCTGAAGTACAAAAAGTTATCGTATTTGCCAGTTCAAATAACTGTTAGAAACGATAACTTTTTGTACTTTAGCAACAAAAAACTGAAATATATTTTAAAATGTATATTATCTTATATTGCGAAAAGTGGCCGAGACACATATTTCAATTGCGCACTCAGATTTAAGAGAGATCTTGAGAAAACATCAAATGTGCGAGCGAGAGAGCTGCAGTCAGCGGCAAAATCGCTACGGGCTCTTAAGGTTTTATTATCAAAACGGCGGCGTAATGAACTTATCTGTCATGCGCGTAATTATAATGGTCAAGTAGCATAGATATATGTATTATATCCGCTGTTGAGACATGTTGTTACTTATATATAGCAAGTGTGGAGACACACCTACTTATTTGCATTATAGTTACAATCTCAAGTTACTGGAGTGGAGGCCAAGGTAGCTTACTTTCAATATTGTTCAACGTCACGTCAAAACGTGTGCGTACATAATATTATACCTAATTATAAGTGACGCATTAATAGGTAGGTAATTGAGATACTATTCTTCCCTACTCATTTTAGATTTCTGTTTAGATACAAAAAAAAAAACAAAATGCTATAATAATAAATATTTAGTGTATTTAGTACCAGAAATATTAAAAGCAAATGAAAGTAATAGTTTAAGTCAGAGTGGTATGTGTTGTGTATATATAGATACTGTACCCCCAGGGGTACGCGAGGTTGCATCACGGGGTACACGGATACTATTGTCCATAAATTTACTCAAATATAGTAAAAAATGTAATGTTGCTCGGAAACTGAATCTCAGTAATTGATTCCGTTCGATTCGACGAGTATTCCAACGGTTTCTAGAGACTGTTGGTTATGTTCGAAGGGGAAGAAGTATATAACTTACTATTAAATTAGATAGGATTAAATTAACTTTTAAGAAATTTTTGAAAAGGTGCGATTTTTCTGACGCCGAGTGTATAATAAATATGGACTTTTTCACCAAGTGTTTAAGATCAAAGCAAAATATGTGATGTCATATCACTTGTAATGTTTAAATGCTCATATTGATTCAAAATGTGACGACTCACAATAATTAACATACACACATGACTTTTCTTTCTACAAGTCAAAGATCAAGGCGACTAACGGAAACGTTGACACTGATTAGAGTTAAGTTGTAAAGTTTACGTGGAACATCGAAAAATATTATTATTTATTAATCGCCATAACAATTAAGCATGCGCTTATCTTTAGCAGTGATGGGACTTGAATCACGATTGATTCGGACGATTCGAATCACGTCAATCCAAGCTCGATTCGAATCATCACCTGACCCCCTAGCCAAAGTAACATTTGAAAATTTTCGCTATCGCTTCGCTTCGAAAAATGTATGGATTTGACGTTTTAAAATTCGATAGTTAGCGAAACCTTATGTCAATCCCATACATGTCTCGAAAGCGAAGCGATAACGAAGATTTGCCAATGTTACTTTGGCTAGGCCCTCTGATTCGAATCGGTTGGCTGATTCGAATCGGTTGCCTGATTCGAATCACCGTTGGAATTCAAATCAGTTTTTTTATTCGAATCTTTGATGGCGTAACAAATTATTATTAACATTGAATTGTTTTTGTTTTATATACCATTATTGAGTTCATTGCTTGTATGTCCTAATAATTTACAGAGATGTAAGATAGGTAGAGATACCTATTAAACATTCTGAGATATTTTATTTTCGTTTTAATTGATTCGAATCATCGTATTGATTCGAATCATCACACTGATTCGAATCATTCGAATCGCCATCTGATTAGAATCATTTGAATCATCACCTGATTCGAATTCCCTTTCTGTACCCTGACAACGTTTATGCAAAATTTCATAATGATTGGTTCAGTACTTAAGAAGTAAAGGCGTAATAAACAGATTTTGTATTTATATTATCAGTAAGGATTCAAATAAGCTCACATAATAAGCATTAATAATTTTACCTTTATCATTTTGACGTCGTTTAACTGACAAGAAAAATAGGCGCAGAAAACTTATTAGCTTTATCAGATGGAACGATACCTATTTCCATATACGAGGGGCATGCCAAAAGTTTGTAGATACCTTTTGGACCGTCGGCCAACTAGGGTCATTTTCGATCCATCGCATATTGGGACCACAGCAAATTAGAAAGATAGCCATTAGCTTGGTGTTATTAAATATCATCGTCTCGGTTGCGAAGTAGGAAGCTTCTGGGAGATATTATGCCACCGTGAACATGGTCACCCATCGCTAAAAAAAATATTGATCGCATATAATGGTGAACAGGGTCATCAGGGCATCATTACCTGAACTATTTTTATGTTTTCATATCGATCGAATAAGGAACAAGGATCACAAGAGCATATATGCGAAATGTACTTACCTGGCCTGACCTCCTAGACGCTTCCTGAAAGCGACGAAAGACTATGGTTTTATATCGACCTCCGTGGTCGAGTGGTTCGCACGCCGGTTTTCAAGGCGTCACCATCTCTTGAGGTCCCGGGTTCGATCCCCGGCTGGGTCAATGTAGAAAATGAACTTTTCAATATTGTCTCAGGTCTGGGTGTGTGTCATACCACCGTTGTTTCTGATTTCCATAACACAAGTGCTATAGCTACTTACTTTGGGATTAGAGCAATGTATGTGATGTTGTCATATATTTATATTTATTTATTTATATACGCATGGATCCTGCCCCACCGCCTGAATTTAATACATAATACAAGACCCTAGTTGGCCGACGGTCCAATTTACTCAATAATTTGATACTGGCAAGTTATATACCATCGTAAACACTGGCCGTGTTATATTACAAAATATGTGTTTAAATTAGACACCTGTTTAAATGTGATGCTCTTACTTTTTGACAACATTGTTTGAAAGAGACAGCATCACATTTAGAAAGTGAAAGTGAAAGTGAAATAATTTATTCAGCACGCTTGTTTATAGTACACTTGTTTACAAAAAGTACTTACATAATACTTATTATAACACAAATTTTATATTAAAAAAAAGAAATTAGCCGAAATGGTCTCCAACCTCAGCTATTGTCACAGCCTGTGCGACACTGATTTTCAGGTGGAGCCAGATGTTTTTTAAGCGACAACACTCGCCAACAATGCAATAACACAATAAATCAATTTATGCAAACTTAACACGACAGTTCACTTAGTACGGTGTTTCACTTCTGTAATGAGATAGATGAGTATCGTTTTATAAAACAATATTAAGCTTATACAATAGAATTAAACATATTCAAAAGTGCTTAATTATTAAGTTTATTAGAATAAATCAGTTTTGACATTGACATATTAATACAGAGGTTCCGAAAATATATAGATATATAATATATTCCAATATAATAGGTCAAACAGTATTCATTAGGTAGCGCTATTTTTTTGTTTATGTAGAGTCAACTCTTTTATTTTTACCCGAAAAGAAGTCGCAGAAGTAAGGAGACGCAGGGGAGGTGGTATGTCGTTCCATATTTTGGTTGCAGCATATTTAAAGCTACCCCTAAAAGCAGCGGTTTGGTGGATGGGCACGTTAAGCAAAGCTAAGCGGGTGCGAGTAGACCATACGAGTTTCTCATACAAGTAGAGTGGCTTTCGATTTTTCACTATACCAAACAAAAGCAGAGCTAAGTGTACATCCCGTCTAGACTGCATATTCAGTGTGTTAGTACCATTAATATAGGGGGATACATGGCTCCTAGGCGGAATATTATAGCAAAATCTGGCACAAGCATTCTGCACCCTCTGTATTAAATTTTCCGTTTTTGACAACAATCTAGGCCCATATACTACATCCATATAATTAAACTTTGATAGCACCAGAGATTCTACCAAAATTTGTCTAGTTTTGGTGCATAAAAAATTGCGAATTTGATAGAGGACTTTCAGTCGGTAGAAACAATTACGGACTGTTTCCTTTATATGTGATTCGAACCTCAACTCTGAATCCAATACAAGACCTAAATTACGCGTTTCCCGTGTAAAGCAAATGGGTTCGTTGTTTATTTTAATAATTGGATTAGCTGAAACAATTTTTTGTACCTGATTTTTGGAGCCCAAAACCATACATTTAGATTTGGAAGGGTTTAACATTAAACAGTTATCATTTGACCACTTAGTAATACTTTCCAAATCCTCATTAATCTTTTGTACTGCACTTTGGACATCGTTTGGGTGACAAGGCAAATAAAGCTGAAGGTCGTCAGCATATAAGTGGTAGTTACAGTTTACAATTTTATTGATAATGTCTGCTGTGTATAGAATGAAAAGTATAGGACCCAAAATGGAACCTTGAGGCACACCTCGGGTGACTGAGGTGACAGAAGAAGTAGATTTGCTACCATCACTATTTAGAACCTCAACATACTGATACCGATTACATAAATAACTGTCAAACCACTTTAAAGTAGAACTATCAAAACCGTAATAGGACATTTTAGATAAAAGTAAAGGTATGTTAATCGTATCAAAGGCACGCGAAAAATCTAGTAAAACAAGAATAGTACCCATACCAATATCCTGTGACTCCAAAATGTTACTAGTGATGTCCAATAAAGTAGTAGTTGTGCTTCTATTTTTCCGAAAGCCTGATTGAGCATGAGGTAGAATGTTATTATGCTCAAGGAATTCCACAAGTTGTAGCTGCACAACCCGTTCCAAAACTTTTGAGAGGCAAGGTAAGATACTAATAGGGCGTAAGTCTTTATAAGATTCAGGGCAATTAACTTTTGGAATAGGCTGTATTTTTGCAATTTTCC
The DNA here is from genome assembly GCA_928269145.1 of Agriphila tristella. Classification (NCBI taxonomy): domain Eukaryota; kingdom Metazoa; phylum Arthropoda; class Insecta; order Lepidoptera; family Crambidae; genus Agriphila; species Agriphila tristella. Next base: position 2,354,904 of record OV743447.1, on the reverse strand, counting down.
AAGCTTCAGGAAAGGTACATGTATTTAACGATCTATTGATTAAAGCAGTAATAGCATCAAGTGAGTCAGGTAGAGTTCTGATTAACATTTCCAAAGAAACACCATCAACACCCTGGGCATTGGATTTAAGAGATTAAACAGGTGTCTAAGTTAAACAGTGTTAAAATTTTATTCAAAGTAGGAGGCCAATTTAATAGATCACATTCAACACTTCAACAAAATTCAACAACGCAATCTTCTAACGGCGTTCACACATTTTTTTTTCAAAGGCACGATTACTTAAGCCTTTTCAGTTAATAATACTGATTATAATACTGTGACCTGACTGTATCTCATGAATCGTGATAGCTAAACAGTTGATATTTTCACAGATGATGTATATCTTTACCCGCTATAACAAATACTAAAAACAGAATAAAATAAATATTTAAGTGGGGCTCCCATACAACAAACGATTTTTGGTACGGAACCCTTCGTGCGCGAGTCCGACACGCACTTGGCCGGTTCTTGACATATTTTTTTATGTTACTCGATTACTCGAAGTCGGAAACCTTTATTCAAAAAATTAAATGTACCAACCACTGTCGTATCTATAATAAAGCTGTAGAAAAGTTGTGTCTGTACAAAGAAAATATTTTGAAAAAAAGTGGTTGGGGTGTTTGATAACAACCTATAAAACCCATTTCTATCATTTTTGGAATTTTTGTCTGTTTGTCTGTTTATCTGTTTCTCTGTTTGTCTGTATGTTTGTGCGCTAATAACTTAAAAAGCGCTAACTCAATCGTAATGATGTTTACATAGAAATATACTATGTATTTTGCGAAATAATTTAGTCTTTATCTCATCGCAATCGGTTTACTCAATCAAAAGATATACGACTTTTAAGTTTTTAAGAAGAGTTTACGATGAATTCGTTGTAACAATATCTTTGGGGAATTATACTGTTAGAACGACGACTACCTGGACCTGGTGTTTCCACATCTGGCACGGTAAAATGGTCAATGGCTTAAAAGTAAACAAAAACGTGTCGAGTTTTGGGTCTATTGTAATTTCTCAGAAACAAAATGCACGGGCATGCAGTAAAATCAAAGCCCGGTTTCTATTAAGAATATTATTTTCTACTAGCTTCCGCCCGCGACTTCGTTCACATGGGCATTCGAGAAAATCCTTAGAGAACCTATAACCAGGGGGCTAATTGTCTAATTTCAAAATCTGTCGCAATCGCTTTCAGGATGTGATCCATTGATGCTTCTTTTTGGCACAAATAAAAACTTACCAAGGAAAAGCAGCAATGTGCACCTCCATCTGTCAAATGAAAGCGATTGCGATAGATTTTGAAAGTTAGACAATAAGTAGGCAGGATAAAGTATTCTATACTAGCTTCCGCCCGCGACTTCGTTCGCTAGGACATTCGAGAAAATCCTTAGGGAACCTTTAGGGAGCCTCGCTAGATAAACATAGAATTCTTTTATCCTGGTTAAAGGTCCCCTAAGGATTTTCTCGAACGTCCACGCGAACGAAGTCGCGGGCGGAAGCTATCTATAATAAAATTAAATATCGACATTTATGAAAAACTACAATCACTTGTTTAAAAAAAAAGACATTATACCCAGATTACCCAGTCGTGATTCGTGATAGATTGCAAACATCTAAGCAAGGCTAGTTTTGTATTCAAATAACACATATTGTATGGTAACACAATATGAGTACCTTTTGATAAATTGCCAAATGACACAAAAGCCTTGAATAAATTCCGACATAAATTATTTAATTTCCGTAACAAAATGTTTTATACAGTTGGCGAGTTCTTGAACGAAAAATTTACAAATTTCACGGTCCACGCACGCAACTATCAGCGTCCATTGAAAATGAACATCAAAAATAATAATAGAAGAAAAAAAATTTTTTTTCACATTTCAAAATGGCGTCGTACAGTCGCCATATTGATTTTTTCTAAAAAAAAAATATAGCCAGTGTCACTCGGAATGCTGTAAGGATTCTAACGATACCCCATTTATCCAAATCAGTTCAGGCATTTAGAAGTTATGGTGGAATAAAGAAACACATACCCACAAACATACATGAACCCTGAACACATAACACTCTTTTTGCTTTGGGCAGTCGTGTAATAAAAGGTACTTTACTAATACTTAGTTCAGGTATCTCGTCTATTGAAATCGGAGAGAGTTAAATTTTTAAGATTTGTTTTTGAAAAATTTCTAAGCTACCTTTAAATAATACATTTATTATATCCATATACACTTTATAATACTGAGACCTCACGACAGCATCATGTGCTAATATACAAGGTTATTTTTAGTTAAGACAAAACCTCTCGTGGGGTTGATCCGACCATCAAACTGAACAACTTTCATTATGGGACCAACCTTGAAATCACGAAAAAAAAATCAGCTGTTTTATACTAAAAATACCTACAATCCTATTCCATCGACATGTATCAAACAGCTGATTTTGTTTCGCGATTTCAAGGTTGGTCCCATAATGAAAGTTGTTCAGTTTGATGGTCTGATCAACCCCACGAGAGGTTTAATATTAACTAAAAATAACTTTGTAGAGTGCATCAACGCGGTTGAACTGCAACTGCAAACCACCCCCACCTTTGGGAACCTCCGCAGCCCACATGTGTCGTGACTCGTGTCGTCCGATCATCTACCCAGTGGGCTTATTTTGTAGCCCAATTCAATCTTCAGATCCATTTTTGAGAATTTTGATTAAGTCCTTCGAAAAAAAGTTATCCAAATTTTTGTACGGAAAGTCGGAAACATTTTTCCTTTTTGCTTTATTCTTTTGACATTTATAATAATTTATTTGAATACTAATTCTAGGCTTTATTTTTTAGAATCATGGACATTGTACTGTATTTGACTAGTAAATTTTATAATTGTATACTTAATTGTTACTGTAAAACCCCGAACTTATATAAATCCTAAGATTTTCCAGTAAAACCTAAGATTTACCAACTCTTAATTGTAAAAATTCGAATTATTCTGTGATCATTTCTAAAATTTACCACCATTCACTCGGTAAATCTTAGGTTTTCCCTTAGAGACGAGGTAAATGCTGAAAAATATTTATTTTGAAGGTGTTTTAAAATAATACTTTATTTATTACTAATAAATTCATCAAATCATAATAATTTAAACAAAGGATTTGACTGATGGGTAATTTTGGTTTAATCGTCTCCAGGATCTAACAGGCGTGCCAGCGGTGGTGGACTTCGCAGCCATGCGTGATGCTGTAAAGGATCTGGGCGGCGACCCTCACAAGATCAACCCCATATGCCCGGCTGACTTGGTCATTGACCACTCTGTGCAAGTGGACTTTGCTAGATCGTAAGTATTTTTTACTTTTTGGGTTCTGTACTTCAAAAAGGAAAAAATTGAATTATTTTTAAACCATCGGATTATCATTTGATATAAGTATCATTTTACCGAACTACGAAAAAACGAAAATTTTAAAAAAACGACGTTTTTGTAAAATTTACTATGAATGTTCGGCAATAAAAAGTTTTTCAAGTAAATGAAGAAAAGTCGAAATTAAGTTTGCCACTTGTTATTATCATTTAGAATCTAAACGATTTATGGCCAAATACTCAGACGCTACTTAACTTTGAGCGGCTCTCAAACAGAATGCTGTCTTTGTCATATCTTTGACATTTAATGCGACAGGACGACGTTTAAGAGCCCCTCAAAGTTAATTAGCGTTTTTTTTTCAGACCCGATGCTTTGAACAAAAATCAGGAGTTGGAGTTCGAAAGAAACAAGGAGAGGTTCCAATTTTTAAAAGTGAGTAATATTTATTTGCGTATAAATTATTGAAAATATTTTTTAATCAAAGATTATGCTTTTGATAGAAAGAGTGTAACCGCGCAGATAAAGAATGGGATTGAAAATGGCGGCTCACCGCGCTTCCCACAACGAGTGTGACTGAGAGAGCGATAGGTGTGGCGTTTAGTGTGCGAGCGAGAAGTGAATATAAACGACGCCATTTCTAATCCTATTCTTTATCTGCGCGGGTAGTTTTGAATATTTTTTGCGTGGAGATCCCCATTAAGGGTAAGTACTATTACCACCCAGAGGCAGAATTTAATATTATTGTTTTTTTGACAGTGGGGTGCTCAGGCGTTTGACAATATGCTGATCGTACCACCGGGCTCTGGGATTGTGCATCAGGTAAATTATTGTCTTTATTATATAAAATAATTATTTATATTATATATTTTTTCTATAAAGTTCGAACTTGATGTGATTAAAACACTTTTTACGGATTACAGCGCGTATTTAAAAATTAAGCAGCCTTTTTGATTTAGTCGTCCCGTAACCACTGCCCCTGGAAAGGTGTCGTAACACCGAGAAACCCAAAAAAAAAACAATAAATCAAAACTAAATAATCCTAAAACAACACCTGAATTAATTGGGTGACTGGAAATAATTAAAGGCGATTGTTAATGGGATACTTAAATACTAAACCTGGCAGTGGTTAATATTTTGGGCGACAAAATAACTAAACGGGCGACAAACTGTGGATTACAAAAAATACGTAAAACGGGCGATTACATGTGGGAGATAAATAATTTAAGTTAGCTAAAATTCTAAATGAGTGACAAAATACTGAGTGGGCAACTATTTACCAAGTAGGTAACTATAATTGATTTAAGCTGCCCAACATAGTATTTTTGTCATCTCGATTAGGATAATAGTAATCTTTTTTAAATAAAATATATGACAAAACTTAAATGTTTTGTGTGCCCTAAGGTTGTCGCCCAAATAGTAATTTGGTCGCTCGTTCTGAATAACTAGTTAATTAATTTGTATTTTAAAGTCACCCATTTTCAACGTTTGTAGTCGCCCTCAGTCCGTCACCCACTTAGTATTTCAATACGCCATATCCAGTATTTTTGATACCCAAAATGGGAATTTATTGTCACCCGATTAATTAATACCCAATATACGCGCTGTAATCCTTAAAGAAGTGTTTTATTTGTAATGAACTGTGCGCGCGGTAATCAGAAATGTCTATATTGATTGTGATAATTTACGATTTATGTGAAACCACGACTTTGAGATAACACCGCGGCACCGCAGTTAAACAGCAATTTAACTTGTCATTTCATAGATTTTATTTCATTTTTACATGTTAAATGCATGAATATGTAACAATGTGCTTCTTTTACTTAGATGTCGTTTTATGATTTGACTAATTTATTTTTGATAATTTCCACGATTATGTACATTGAAATTTGTAAAAGTTTACCCGCCTTTATTCATAAAAAATATTTTAAAAATTGATTTACTTCTAGTCAGTTTAGTTTTTGTTGAAAAGCTTTTTCTAAAAATATCGGATACTAATAAAACAATTACCTGTCATTAAATGTTATAAAGGGGATGTATTTAATAGCACTTTAAATTTGATGAAAACAGCTATAAAATTGTATATCAGAACTTTAAAATAATAATAGACCTATAATTTAATATTATCACTACAAAAATAATGGTTTGCACTTTAACTGTGTCCTAACTCCCAACCATTGGTCCCAACTCCAAAACCATTTAGTTTCTGTCCAACCATTCTGTGCCACTGTTAAAATGAGATGGAAAGATGAAAACAACTTGTGGCATAATGCATATGGCGTATGTGCATTATGCCACAAGTTGTTTTCATCTTTCCATCTCATTTTAACAGTGGTCAGTCTGACATGGTTGGACAGGTCGGTTCTGGCGTTGTTGGGGAACCTAACCTCTTCCTCGTCGTCGCACCTAGACGTCTGTTTACCAGTGCTTAAGTTATAAAATTAATTTGTAAGGTGCAAAGTATTAATTTTAAAGCTAAGCAATTAAATTGTATAGTGCAAAGTATTAATTTTAAAGCTTAGCATATTTATAGTGGAAACCATTATTTTTATAGTTCATTCAATAAATTTTGAAACTAAACATTTTAAAGTGTGTTACATTATTTTTAAAGTGCATTTATATATTCCCCGTTATAAAGTTGTAAAATATCATGAAATCAGCTGTTATGAAGTTGGCCATTTAGGGATAAATAAATAGGAATAATTTTATCACAGGCTAGAGAGCGATTATGAATAATAATTTTCAGGAATTTCCTTATTTTATGAATTAGATTAGTCTAATGAGACGGTACATTTTTAAATTACGTTTTGTATTAAAAACATGACAAGATTGTTTTAATCGCGAATTTAACATTACAACATTTAGTTACATTATTATTTTTAATGTAACACATTTTTAGAAGTTATACAAAATAACCCCTAATGCCGTATGATAGATAGGGACCACCAAACTGATCAACTTTTACTAAGGGACCAACTCTGAAATTGCTAAAAAAACAGCTATTTCATACATTTTGATATTTTCGTTATTAATTTTTGTGTGAAACGGTAGATTTTTTTCGCGATTTCAGATTTGGTCCCGTCGTAATAGTTTTTCAGTTTGATTAAAAAAATTCAAAAATAATTTATTCAGTCTAGGCTGTTACAAGCACTTGTGAATGTCCTAGAAGCTATTACGCCATCGGTTCGCAAACCCTAAGCGGGAGACCTTGTAACGAGAAGAACCGGCAAGAAACTCGTCAAGGGCTGCTTTTTTCTCCCTGTATATTTCATACAGAGTCGTCAACATTGAAAAATTACCTCCACGTTCAAAGTGAGGTCATTTTCCATCACAATGATGGTTAGCCCCATAATAAAAGTGGCTTGTAATCATGAGTGGAAACACCCCACGAAGGGAACCAAATGATTAAAATTTCACGCTGTATTTTTGTACCAGGTGAACCTGGAGTACTTGGCCCGCGTGGTGTTCTCTGGGGAGATGTTACACCCCGACTCCGTGGTGGGCACAGATAGCCATACCACCATGATCAACGGGCTGGGGGTCGTGGGCTGGGGCGTGGGCGGTGAGTAGTACACACGACTAGGGTTGCCAACTTTTTTTGGATCAAATATACTAGTTTCAAGACTTTTAGTGTAAAAATATAGTAGATGGCGAAAAAGTCCAAAAAAATATAGTAGGTTGCCGTTTTGTTTGGTGGATTTTGAAGAAGTTGCATTTTTCATAATTAAGTAAGTAGGAACTAACATCAGGGCTCCGTCACTCCGCGCGCGAGTTTGAAGCGCTCGGCGTCCTCTGAGAGGACAAATTTCATACGTCAGAAAGGATAAGACCTACGCGATAGAAAGAGCAGCAACTACTAAGCGAGTGTTTTGGAGCAAAGGGAGCGCTGTGCGACCTGAATTGCACTTTATTGTGTCGAGGCTAGAGTCGCTATTTATTTAAACGATTCTGCGGAGTGCAAATTCTGTACGCTAGTACTATTATCTATTCTGTGCTAACATTTTCATAATAATATCATTCAACAAGCATAAAGACAAGTGTTTAATCACAAAAATATAATGCAATTACTTATGTGCATATAATTTTAAGTAATTATATTATATTCTTTTGTTGATTCGTTTAATTTTTTGACTTGAATAAATATAGTAGTTTTGCCTACTATATATTTTTTCAAAAAATATAGTAGGCGAGCCCTCAATATAGTAGGATACTATATTATATAGTAGGGTTGGTAACCCTACACACGACACCTTGCAATGACATATACAGTGACACTGGGGGTCAAGGGGGCTACTCAAATGGCCACTTTTCTATTCGTTCGCTAACTTAAAAAATTAAAAATAAGCCATTAAGGCTCCGTACCGATTTTGCCGCTGACTGCCGCTCTCTCGCTCGCACATTTCATGTTTTCTCAAGATTTTTTTAAATCTAAGTACGTAAATAAAAAATGTGTCTCGGCCACTTTTCGCATTATAAGATTACAGACATTTCAACATATATTTCAGTTTCGAGTTGCTGAAGTAGGTACAAAAAGTCATCGTATTTGCCAGTTCAAATAACTGTTAGAAACATTAAGTTTTTGTACTTTAGCAACAAAATACTGAAATATATTTTAAAATGTCTGTAATCTTATATTGCGGAAAGTGGTCGAGACACCAGATTTAAGAAATCTGGAGAAAACATGAAATGTGCCAGCGAGAGAGCTGCAGTCAGCGGCAAAATCGCTGCGGGCTCTTAACTCTAAAATTACTTGCGGCTTGTCAATTCCATACAATACACAATTTACATAACCTTGCGACGTGTGACTTGATCACTTATTTTTGAGTTAGCGAACGAAAATAAAAGTGTCCATTTGAGTAGGGGGGGGGGGGAAGTGTTTCAATGGTGTTTGAATGGTAATGCTTTTTGACACTGTTCTTGTTTCTTAAACCCAAAACCGAAATACATTGTGTGTCTTAAATCCAAAACGGAATAAAAATGGCATCTCGATTTTGGGTTTAAGAAACAAGTTTCAAAAAGCATTACCATTCAAACATCATTGAACCACGATTTTGACGTTAACATTTGCAGATTTGACCCCCTGGTAACCTTTTACAGGGCACTGGTAATGAATGACACATGCCGTGGCGGTCACATAATTAAGGACATCAGTCGATTTTCATACAAACGAGGTAACTTTGAAGCCTTGGTTGTCCGCCAAGGATTGACCTAGCTGTGATCTGATGATGGCCATCCAGGGAGTGAATGGAGGAGATTCAGATCGCCATACACTCCCAACTGATCTGATCAACATTCTAAGAGATATAAGGATATGTTTTAAAAAACCGCGGAATGAGCATAAAAATTGTATGAAAATTCTGAAATTGAAAACTCTGATCCTTATTATAAGGATTAGTTCAGTAAAATTACGGGTTCGCAAAACATTAAATGGTAATGAAGTGGAATGCATACAATGATCACCTTACATCGACTTTTATACATAAAAAAATATTAATAATAATTAAGGTTCGCGCTTGACACTTTTGGCGGGGCATCGCCCCGATAGAGAACAATAGATGCGCGTGCGTCCATCTTGCCGAGGGGCGGGGCCAAGCACCCGTCCCTGCTGCGCGCGCCGCTGCTATTGGCTGCGCAGGCGTCCATGTTTATAAAGGGGGACGGCTCCACGCGCGACGTCACTGGTCACGCCACCGGTGCGTCATAGATCATACGATCCTGTGCTGCGTTTAGTCGTGTGTTTTGTGCTAGTGGAACTGGCAAGTCCGCTACACTACTCCCCCGCCGAGACCGTAACTACGGGCGATAGTAGTCGGGAAATCTGACTTTTCTACCACTCTTGGTTTGTTTGATGGGCGTTTCGGCTTCAGGTTTTTCAGACTTTTCAGGCTCCCGGCTTGGCAGAGGCTCATCGACGGTAATGTAGGCCGGTTTCAGTCTATCTATGCTGACTCGTTGCGTCTTCCCTTGTACATCGATGTCAAAGGTCTTTGGATCGCGACGTAGCACCTTGTATGGACCTGAATATGGCGCCTGGAGCGGTTTATGCAGGGGACCCTGTCGGATAAATACATGTGAGGTTAGCATAAGGTCTTTAGGTACATAAAATGGATGATTGGAACCTCTGTACCACGATGGTTGCTGTGGTCGCAATTTATTGACATGGTTGCGAATTCTACTCGCAAAACTGGTCATGTCATCTAAGTTTGCAGGTGCCGACGAAAAGAACTGTCCAGGTAACCTTAGTGGTTCACCGTAGACCATGTCCGCAGCTGATGCTTGGATGTCGTCTTTGAAAGCGCTACGTATTCCTAGAAGAACCCAAGGTAACGCTTCAACCCAGTTAGAGGTAGAATGGCATGCAATTGCGGCTTTGAGCTGCCGATGTAGTCTTTCTATCATACCATTAGCTGCTGGGTGATATGATGTTGTCGTGTGATGAACGGCACCGATGAGTGAAACCAGCTCTTTGAAGGTGTGCGACTCGAACTGCCGCCCGCGGTCCGTAGTGATGTGCTCCGGACAGCCGAACCGTGAGATCCAACCGTCCGACAGGGCGGCAACGCAGCTCTCGGCGGTGATGTCGTGTGTTTTGTGCTAGTGGAACTGGCAAGTCCGCTACAGTAATAAGCTGTAATTTTGTAATCTGACTTTGATGTGATTATAAAACACTAATATAAACGAATCCAACAAAATTTACGAATACAAAAAAAATCAGCGTAGTTCTAACTTTTTTTTGTTGGATTTACATTCACAATCAAATTATAGTTCCAAATCAAGCAAAAAGTAAAGAAAGTATGTAATTAGTAATTTTGCTAAAGTAATTGAATAAATTAATATTTTGATCAGTAAAGTAAAAAAAAATTGTGAAAATTAGTTGGATTCATTTACAAAATGACAGCTAGCCATTTAATCTAATGATCAAAAGAAGAAAGACCGCTATTGCAAATTATTTATATTTCGTCATACTACCTCCCGTAATTTTACTGAACTAGATCTGAGTTTTCAGTTGGAGAACCAAGGCTTCAATATAAGTTCGTTGGAATGAAAATCGACTTGTCTCTTTAATTATGTGACCGTCACTAGTGACACCTGTCCTGTGCCCTGTTTATCAAAACTTACAAGCTACAAGTAAAATTTTACAAGTTTATGTAAATTTTTTAAACTTTTAGATTTTATGAATTCACAATGCTATTTTTTATATTAAGATCAATATAATTGAAAAATATTAGAAAAATTCGACTCACCCGTAGCAGCTCAGACGGGACTCGAACCCGCACCCTTAGGATTCCGGCCCAATGCACTAATTGATTGTCTGGCGTCTGTAATAGTACAGTAGCCCGTAATACATTTAAATTATCAAAAAGGTTACCGCTCGCCGTTGTGATATAGTTATTTATTACGAAATTATAGATCCTTTAACCCAAGTTTTACAGATCGCAACCCGCCGTAACCATTTGTATATCTCCAAAAATTATATTTTTTTATTTTTCGAGGTTTACCACATGGTTTTTTACCTATTGTCGTGTTCTACAGCTTTGTTTGATTGCCACTGATAATAGTAAGACTATGAAAAGCAGCCATAGACAGATTTAAGACCAGATGAAAATGGATGGACTTTATCTGGTCTTATATCTGTGTATGGTCACTTTCTATAGGCTTACTATTATTAGTGGCAATCAAACAAAGCTGTAGAACACGACAATAGCTAAACCATGTGGTAAACCTCGAAAAATAAAAAAATATCGTTTTTGGAGATATACAAATATAGGTTACGGCGGGTTGCGATCTGTAAAACTTGGGTTAAAGGATCTATAATTTCGTAATAAATAACTATATCACAACGGCGAGCGGTAACCTTTTTGATAATTTAAATGTATTACGGGCTACTGTAGTATTACAGACGCCAGACAATTGATTAGTACATTGGGCCGGAGTCCTAAGGGTGCGGGTTCGAGTCCCGTCTGAGCTGCTACGGGTGAGTCGATTTTTTCTAATATTTTTCATGTAAATTGTCTTTTTCCAAATAATTTATGCACGACACTTGTAAAAATTGTCAGACGGAATTGGGAGTCGTCGGACACCCTCGGATTTTCCATTGAATTTTTTACAAGTTGTAAGCTTTTTTACAAGTTTTGATTTTTTGACTAACGAAATGACTAATATTAGGGTGAAAACATATAGTTAAATAAAAAAAAATTGTAGCGTTTAATTTAACGTGTTTTGATAAACGGATTTGTGGGATAATTATTTTCATTAGGAAAATGCTTGTTTTTTAAAAGCACAAGACTTGTAAGTTTTGATGAACAGGGCACAGGTAATGACATTTACATTGTGACACCTGGGGCATATTGCATTACAAAATACAAGCTCATATTATTAGTGATTTTCCATATAAATTCACTAATATTATTAACTTGTTGCAATAGGCCACTGGTAAATATTTTATTTTACTCACTTATGCTCTGAAATGTTGTCATTCCATTTGAAAAAAGAATGCGGGGCGTTCAACATTTCCATGGGGGTCTGGTTCATCACATTCTAAATTTGAAATTCAGTGCGGAAATGAAATTCAATACTTACTTCCCGCACTAAGTGCGGGAAGTAAGTGTTCCAAATTCAAATCGGTAGAACTTATCAGCTAGCATTCTTTTTATGAAACTTTATGGTTGCATGACCGGTCAGTAAACTTGGCCACGCGAACCAATTTAAATATCACATTTTTACAAAGAAAATTGTATTTCCTCGCATTTCGTGAGTAATAGTACATTACATCCGAGAACGGGAAGCTAGCGATTGCATTGTCGAGGATGGTTTGAAGCCCGAGCCACAGGCGAGGGCTTTAATCATTCGAGGCAATGCAAGTAGCTTCCAGTACAAGGTTTGTATAATACTTTACTCACGAAATGCGAGGAAATACAATTTTCTTTGTAAAAATGTGATATTTAAATTGGTTCGCGTGGCCATGTTTACTGACCGGTCATGCAACTATAAAGTTTCATAAAAAGAATGCTAGCTGATAAGTTCTACCGATTTGAATTTGGAACACTTACTTCCCGCACTCAGTGCGGGAAGTAAGTATTGAATTTCATTTCCGCACTGAATTTCATATTTAGAATGTGATGAACCAGACACCCACGGAAATGTTGAACGCCCCGCATTCTTTTTTCAAATGGAATGATAACATTTCAGAGCATAAGTGAGTAAAGTATTATACAAACCTTGTACTGGAAGCTACTTGCATTGCCTCGAATGATTAAAATGATTAATTCAAACCATCCTCGACAATGCAATCGCTAGCTTTCCGTTCTCGGATGTAATGTACTATTAATTTGTTTTATACATTGTCGAGTTTCTTTTCGAACTTTATAAAATTAAGTTAATAACGTTGTTCAACCAGGCATCGAAGCTGAGGCCGTGATGTTAGGGCAGGCGATCAGCATGCTGCTGCCCAAGGTGGTGGGGTACAAGCTCAGCGGGGAACTGAACCCGCTAGCGACATCTACCGACCTCGTGCTCACTATCACTAAGGTTAGTGATACGTCTAAATAATGATTAAGGCCGCGTTCCGATTCACGCCAACAGTGCTCACAGCGTGTGTCGTCATTGTACACCGGTCCGCATCATTAGCCCGCTCACGATACTATTGATGCGGACCGCTCGTGAGAGCGCTCACGCCGCTAACGTTGGATTGTTTTTAACAATGTAACCTCTAAAAGGTGTTATCTCGATTAAATAAATATTAATTTTATGGGATAAGTAAATACAAAGGCAATAATAAATATGAATCAAGTTCCTTCCCTCTGACCAGTTATTTACTTACCAATTTAAAAACCATCAAAAATTCAAAATACTTATTAAAGTCTGTCCATCCTTACTTGTCTTATTTAGTAAACAGTTTTTGACAGTTGTCATACGTCTTTTAAACTTAAATCATTATTTAAAAATATGTTAGTAACTTTATGAAATTGTTATTAATTTATTAACAATTTATTTCGTAATCTATGTGTGGAAAACCATTTGTTGTATTTTATAAATGGTTATTTCAATAAAAAGTTGGGTGAAGATTGTTTACCATATAAGACAAGTAAGGATGGACAGACTTTACCTCTGCTAGCTCTCTCAACATCAATTTATTATAAGTATTTCGTTCGTAGCTTCGTAAAACACCTGCAGATCAATAAATACAGCCATCTTTTCTAAAAATCACAAAATAATAACCACAAATTTTAACAAGAATGAACTTTGACAAGGAAGTTTGACAGCTACACCGACAACGCTCACAGTGCTTTGGTAGAATACGCTGAGCGTCGTTAGCACATGCGATGACGTCATCTGTGACGTCACTTCAACTTACGTGAGCGTTGTAAGCATGAATCGGTCCGGGCGTTAGCGCGCTCATAGTGCTGTAAGCGTGATTCGGAACGCGGCCTAAGGCTCAGTTATGCGGAAACATTTGTCTCTTTTTCTTTACGTGTAAAGAGTAAGAAAAATAACCTCACTTCTGCACTTTTGCGATGTTTTTCGTTGTTTTTTCATCATTATCTTTAGCATTATCTTTCTTAAAAAAAAGTTATTGGAGCAACTGCACAGTACGTTAAAGTGTATTTTGATGTAACATTCAATACGTTTCCGCTATTATTTACGCCAAAAATACAAACCGCGACAAGCGCTTTTGATGATATTCTGTTATTTTTACAATCATCTGTGAGGTTCATACGCAATTTAATACTTGTAGCTACTAGATAATCTTTTTAGCTTGTCGAATGTTTTTTTTGTGGCTACAACTTTACGTTTTCTATATAAAAAAATATGGCCCGCATAAACCATGTTTTCCCTTGACACTAGGGTTTCTGCTCGAGCTTTCTCGAACTCGAGAAAACTCGAGAAATTTAGCTTCATTCGAGACGAGAAAAAAGTGACAGGAGCTCGAGAATTCTCGAGTTTCGAATTTGTATCGTGGCAGACGCAACATGAGACAATTTTTCGCCCGCACTCCGTGCTTTTTCATTTATTTGTCTAAGGCAAAAGTAAGTTTTCCAATTATTTAATTAGTTATTCATAGTATAAATTCATCTTCGATGCACCAAAACTGCACTGCATTAAAATTGCAAGTTTTACTTACTTTTACTTACTTAGATTTTTTTTTCAATAAGAGATACCAAATTCTAAATAGTGATTGTGGTGCAGTAAAAGTAAAAGTAAAATTTAGATTAAAAAAAAATGTATTTTTATTAAATTTTAACAGATTTCAACAGTTTCAATTAAAAGACTCGAGATCCGGGAATTTGGCCTCGAGAATTCCCGAAACTCGAGAAATAAAAAAGGTTGAGAAATCAGAAACCCTACTTGACACTTAAAGCAGGCTAGGCGCACTCCGCGCTTTAGGTACAAAGCTTCAAGTAGCCAGCGGGTCCGTCCGGACGGACTAATTTCAGAGGGCTACCGCGTGCCGGCTGGGTCGCACATTAGCAGTTCGATTTCGATAGTATGCCTTAATACGAATAAAAAGGATCACGTTTTTCACTCTTCCAAAAGTTCCAAACGACATCAAAACGTAAGAAGTGCTTGTCTACTAGGTACCTAGTTAATAACTAGTATCCGTTTATTCTTATTGCTAAACAATCTTCGCCCAACTATTTATTGAAATACATAATAATTTATTGATTAGGTAGGTACTTACTTACCTACCTACCTACTTTCGAAATAAAATTAATTATAATTACAATTTCATTTCGTAATAAAGCCAATTGCTTTAAAGCCAGCATGTATAGTCTGATGTGGCGTTGACTGTACCTAGCCTATGTTTTTTTCAAACGTATTTAACTACACATTATTTCACAAACACATAACTTGTAATAAATTAACTACCAGTTATTTAATTATTATTTAAAAGAAGAATCCCTGAAGTCGTTAGAAGAGATAAGAGCTACGCGATAGAAAGAGAGGCAACTTCTAGGTGAATATAACTGTAGGCAAGAGAGCGGCGTGCAACCTGAATTGCACTTTATTAGGTATGGAATAGAATCGTTATTTATTTAAATGACTTTGCGGAGTGGATCTTCTGTACTTGTAGTGAACCTTAAAATTTGTTTTATTGTGAAAGTAAATGACATTATATCTATTCTCTCCCCAGCACCTCCGTTCGTTAGGCGTAGTGGGCAAATTCGTAGAATTCTTCGGGCCCGGAGTCTCCGCTTTGAGTATCGCCGATCGCGCGACTGTCGCCAACATGTGCCCCGAGTTCGGCGCCACTGTCGCCTACTTCCCGGTGGACCACAGATCGCTGCAGTACTTGTCCCAGACTAGTGAGTGACCAGTGTACATATTGTAGGTCGCCAACATGTGCCCGAGTTCGGCGCCACTGTCGCCTACTTCCCGGTGGACCACAGATCGCTGCAGTACTTGTCCCAGACTAGTGAGTGACCAGTGTACATATTGTAGGTCGCCAACATGTGCCCGAGTTCGGCGCCACTGTCGCCTACTTCCCGGTGGACCACAGATCGCTGCAGTACTTGTCCCAGACTAGTGAGTGACCAGTGTACATATTGTAGGTCGCCAACATGTGCCCGAGTTCGGCGCCACTGTCGCCTACTTCCCGGTGGACCACAGATCGCTGCAGTACTTGTCCCAGACTAGTGAGTGACCAGTGTACATATTGTAGGTCGCCAACATGTGCCCGAGTTCGGCGCCACTGTCGCCTACTTCCCGGTGGACCACAGATCGCTGCAGTACTTGTCCCAGACTAGTGAGTGACCAGTGTACATATTGTAGGTCGCCAACATGTGCCCGAGTTCGGCGCCACTGTCGCCTACTTCCCGGTGAACCACAGATCGCTGCAGTACTTGTCCCAGACTAGTAAGTGACCAGTGTACATATTGTAGGTCGCCAACATGTGACCGAGTTCGGCGCCACTGTCGCCTACTTCCCGGTGGACCACAGATCGCTGCAGTACTTGTCCCAGACTAGTGAGTGACCAGTGTACATATTGTAGGTCGCCAACATGTGCCCGAGTTCGGCGCCACTGTCGCCTACTTCCCGGTGGACCACAGATCGCTGCAGTACTTGTCCCAGACTAGTGAGTGACCAGTGTACATATTGTAGGTCGCCAACATGTGCCCGAGTTCGGCGCCACTGTCGCCTACTTCCCGGTGGACCACAGATCGCTGCAGTACTTGTCCCAGACTAGTGAGTGACCAGTGTACATATTGTAGGTCGCCAACATGTGCCCGAGTTCGGCGCCACTGTCGCCTACTTCCCGGTGGACCACAGATCGCTGCAGTACTTGTCCCAGACTAGTGAGTGACCAGTGTACATATTGTAGGTCGCCAACATGTGCCCGAGTTCGGCGCCACTGTCGCCTACTTCCCGGTGAACCACAGATCGCTGCAGTACTTGTCCCAGACTAGTAAGTGACCAGTGTACATATTGTAGGTCGCCAACATGTGACCGAGTTCGGCGCCACTGTCGCCTACTTCCCGGTGGACCACAGATCGCTGCAGTACTTGTCCCAGACTAGTGAGTGACCAGTGTACATATTGTAGGTCGCCAACATGTGCCCGAGTTCGGCGCCACTGTCGCCTACTTCCCGGTGGACCACAGATCGCTGCAGTACTTGTCCCAGACTAGTGAGTGACCAGTGTACATATTGTAGGTCGCCAACATGTGCCCGAGTTCGGCGCCACTGTCGCCTACTTCCCGGTGGACCACAGATCGCTGCAGTACTTGTCCCAGACTAGTAAGTGACCAGTGTACATATTGTAGGTCGCCAACATGTGACCGAGTTCGGCGCCACTGTCGCCTACTTCCCGGTGGACCGCAGATCGCTGCAGTACTTGTCACAGTATAAAAATATATCGCCTATTCACAGGTAATTGATATAAAACGTATTTATAAAATCTATATTTTCAAATTGCAAAGGTTATTGGGCATTTTGTTCGGACAAATTAATCAGGGCTAGGTATATAGATAAATATATCTGCTACTCAGTGGTATGGGTCGCATTTTTGCAGGACATGTTTCATTTTTTATCATTATGTCATAGCATTTCAATAATAAATAAAATAAAATAAATAAATCAGGACTATACAAACTTTTATTATGCTTGTGCCACACCTTTTCAAAATGCTGCAAGTAAACTTGTGTTTTACTAACAAAAGTTTAATAATATTAAACATATACTCACACACATAATGTGAAATAACTTTTTTCTGCTGGTCGGTACATAAAAATTAAAACACATTTTGAAAAGTGGGATTGAATTCTTCAATTAAAAACTGATTTGGTTTCTGTACGCGAATTTTCATCAAGCAGGTCAAAAATGCCGAATGACCTTTCGAAAAAAAAAAAAATCCGGACTTTGTAATTTAAACCACTAGCAATGTAGGTACAATACAAAGGGATAATTCATATAGCAATATAATACAAAATAAAAAGATATTTCAAGAACTGCGGATTTTGGGATATTACTCACGAAAAATCCATAAAAAACAGCATTTTTCTATTGGCCGGATAACTAAAAACACCAGTCGATTTTCACACAAACGACATAACTTTGAAGCCTTGGTTCTCCGCCAAGGATTGACCTAGCTGTGATCTGATGATGGCCATCCAGGGAGTGAATGGAGGAGATTCAGATCGCCATACACACTCAACCGATCTGATCAACATTCTAAGAGCTGCAAGGATCAGAGTTCACAGCTTCAAGATTTCCATACATTTTAATGCAATTTTCACGGTTTTTTAAAATATCCAAATAGCTCTTAGAATGCTGATCAGAGGCCGTATTACAAGCTCTTAAATCCTGCCAGGTTTATAAATTGCTCTAGTGACATCTCTTTCTCGTCGTATAGCAAATAAAAGAGATAGATTGATAGCCAGTCAGAAAACTGCCTGGAAATAAGAGGTCATAATACGGCCCCTGATCAGTTGGGTGTGTAATCATAGAAAATAAAATTTTAATAAAAAAGTTTTATAAATATAATGCTTGCTGATGTGTTCTTCCGTTTTGAATTCCGCACAAGTATTTAATTTCCGCTTTAGAACATTATGAACCAGATTACCACGTAAATATGGAACCTCCCGCATTCTTTTTTCAAATGTAATGATCATATTTCAGAAGGAAAACACCTTTTTTACAATATTTTTTTTTTATTTTCTTTACAGATCGCCCTCAAGACAAGATCAAGTTGATAGAAGATTACCTGCGCGTCACCAAACAGTTCCGAGATTACAACAATCCTGACCAAGACCCTGTTTTCTCTGAGGTAAGTACTAGAAAAAGAAAGAAAGAAAAGATCACAAAATCTTTAGGAAAGGCAACCACAGTTACGCGAAAACGAAATAATTATATTTTTGAAAGGTTGTCCATTGTCCATTATGGAACCCTGTATATTGTGTGATATCATCATATATTGTTGGCAGGTGGTAGAACTAAACTTAGCGGAAGTGGTGACATCTGTGAGCGGACCGAAGAGACCGCAGGACAGGGTGTCTGTCGTAGACATGAAGAAGGACTTCCAGGACTGCTTGACCAATAAGGTAAGATTTATATACCACTAGCGGCCTTTTCGTTGTTACCCGACTGCAAGAGGGTTATGTTTTTCGCGCGTATCTTGTATGTATGTAATATTCTTTATTACCTCATATCTTTCAAACGGCTGAACGGATTTCTATGATTAATATATCGTTAGATTTTTCTTGTCAGCCCAAGTGTTTTTAGGAAGGTGGCGTTTTAAAAAACCCATCATGGCGGCTGTACAGTGCTATTATATGTAGATAAAAAAAATTTTTTTTAGAATACTGCAATATGAGTCTCAAATTAAAGGGCTTATTATAAGGATTTCAAAAAGGTATATCATGACTGTAATATATAATAACTAAAAACACATAAATAAAATAAAAAATAAAAAACGTGCCTGCATAAAAAGGCAAGTCAACTGAAAAGATGGAAACAAGATTACATGTTAAGGGCAGTATAGTCGAGCGTCGTAGGCATTTAGCGCTACCTCCCTCCCCGCGGAGCGAGCCGCGCGAACGCATTTTCAAATGAACTCTCTGTGTTCTCTGACCCCGCAGACCAAGCCACAGAATATAGATATTTACTACGTGCAGAAAGGACACTCCCCGCCCGCGAATTCATGTGCCGAATCTAGTGCTCTGTCAACTCTCATGCACTGCGTGAACGCGCGATATTTATTTTGATAATTCGAACTAAATAATTATGTTTTTTTTGTTTATGTATTGTTATCAATAATGTTGTAAATCAATAAATAAGTATGATGGGTATGGGTACTTACTAGGTAAAAAATACATTTAACACACACAATAAAATTATAGGTAGCTAGGTAGTTAATTCGAAGTAAATAATTATGTTTGTTTATTCGAATATTATAGTTCGAATAGGTACTTGTTGTATGGTCTGTGAGTTTGAATTAACTACTTGAATGTGAATAAACAATGAATTCATTGAGTAAATTCGTTAGTGGAGTGTCAACTCAACTGCCAATATAATTATCTACAAATAAGTACCTAAACATATTTGAGAACTCAGAACAAGCTTTTTTTTGTGTAACCGATATTTTATTTTAACTTTTTTTTAATAATTTGCCGATGAAAAGGGACCTCCAAAAACGAGTAATCAAATATTAGGGTCAATTCATGCTGCAACCGAATCAAAGCGCATCGAATTGTTTGATGCAAAGCAAATTCACTCTTATCGTGTTATACTTCCCAGCAACACCACCATGGCGTAGAGATTTTTAGATAACCTCAAATGAAAGACCATAAAATGTACCTAATTGTACCCTAACTCAAAAAATTGTACCTCTGATAGTTTCAGAGAAAAAATCACTTGATTATGGCGTTTCCAGGAATTATACTTCCTGGCAACGTGACACTGTACCAGATTCCAATTGATCTTATAGTAATGACCAGAAATTGTACTTAATTTGTACCCCATTCAATAAATGAAACATGCAGAGTTTCGATAAAAAATATTTTTAAATCTACTCTTATTTGACCTGCAATACATGCAACGGACGTTGGGAAGTATACTTCTTGGCGACGCCACGCTGTACAAGATTCCAATTGGTCTCATAGTAATGGCCAAAAATTGTACTTCATTTGTACTATGGGCAACAGCGACGCTTAACCAGTTTGCAACAAAATTCGTGTGCGCGCGTATCGCCCCTACACGAACTAAACGTATGGTTGTGACGGCGCGGCGTGCAAGCGATTTTGACCTTAGCAGTGGTTAAGCGTCGCTGTTGCCCATGGTACCTCATTCAATAATTAAAATATGCAGTTTCGATAAAAAAAAAATATCTGCAATACATGCAATGCACGTTGTTATTGATATAAACTGATGTTTGGCTAAGGAATTATTATGCATTATGCAGTAGTAAGACCATAGAGGTAACCGCCTCTGTGGTCTAGTGGTTTGCCCACCCGTGTAAGACGCAGGGGTCTCGGGTTCGATTCTCAGGGAGGTACAATTTGTACTCGGTTTGGTTGGTAGTAGGGCTTAAGTCAAGGCCGCCTGAATAGCTACCACCATCTTATTTACAATTACTTACAATTAATTTGGTACAAATTAGTGACATTCATTTGGTACTATTAAGTACAATTTATTCGGTACCATATAGTACAATTTTATAGGTACAATTTGTACAATTTATTTGGAAATTAGTAGTACATTTTAGGTACTATTTGGTGCCATTCATTTGATACTAATAAGTATAATTAATTTTGTACCATATAGTACAATTTATTAGGTACTATATAGTACAATTTATTTTGTACAATATCGTACAATTAGTAGGTACTATTTAGTACAATTAATTTTTTATTAGGTACTATTTATTACTATTAATTTGGTATTGATAAGTACAATTTATTTGGTACCATATAGTACAATTTATTAGGTACTATTTATCTATTCATATTTTTTTGTACAAATACATAAAGTTAGGTAGAAATGGCGGACTTAATGCTAAGAGCATTATCTATAAGTCAACCAACAGCAAACCAATAAACACGAATGTGGCACAAACAAAGAAAAATGATATTCACATGCATACAAAATACATTAATACATACCATTAAATACATCTAAATATTATAAAAGAAGATACTGATTGGTGACATATCAACGCACAGCCCAAACCGCTGGGTTTAGAGACTCCAAATTTGGCACATTGATTCCTTATGAGGTCTAAAGGTGCACTAAGAAAGAGTTTTTCAAAACTCACCCTCTAAGGGTGTGAAACGGGGGTCCAAAGTTTGTATGAAAGTCCCTCAGTTTCGAAGCTAGGGTCTTCAAATTTTGTGGTTAGACTGACGATTGAAAATTAATATACACGTGTTTAAGCGTTTTTGAAAATTCTACCCCCGAAGAAGTGAAAAGGGAATTAATTTGTGTATAGAAAATTCTTCATTTTCTATGTAAAAATCGCTAAATTTATAATTTAAGCTTATGGATGGAAATCTAACGCAACGTATATCGTTACTGTTAGTATTTCAATACTTATGGGGATGAAATGGGTGTGAAATGGGGCAAATAAACCTAAAAATCAATATGGATGTCGTTAATGGGGTTTCCTAGGATGACGATTGCGAAAATAACATTTATTTTGAAGTTCAACACGGTGGACATGATGAAAAAGAAAATAAAATCGAAATTACAACAGCATAAAAATTCGTAGGAGCACGTCTAAAAATAAAATCAAACACATAATTTGTTATTTTGAAAATCATCCCATAGGGGGTAAATGGGGTAAGTAAACATAAAAATCGTTATGGATGTCGTTCTTGGGCTTTTATGGGATAATGATTGCGAAAATGACATTTATTTTGAAGACCAACACACACGGTGGACTTGCTTCAGCCCCTAAAGAGGTGAAATAGGGGATCAAACTTTTGTTAAGGGGTCGGGGACGGAAAGGAGTATGGGAGAGGGAGAGGAAGAGGGAGAGGGGCAGAGAGGGAGAGGGTAAAGAAACGGGAACGGGATATTAATATTCTAGACCCAATTCTGATTATTGCAATAAACTAGCTTCCGCCCGCGACTTCGTCGCGTGCATATTAGAGAAAATCCTTAGGGAACTTTCAACCAGGATCCGTCCAGCCGTTTTTACGCGATTAGGCGGGTCCTCACCAAGCGAGCAGCCTCGTGCGAGGCCCGCCACACGCGGCAAACGTCTTACCTCGCGAGGCAGCGCGCTTGGTAGGGACCCGCCTAATCACCTCAACATGTGGGTGTTTTTGTCAATAAAATTAGATGTATTTCACGCCTTTAAATTATCGCTAGTTTAAGACCAAAGGCACTGTATAGAGTAAAATTTACTGAGAAAAGTATTTTTTTAAAACACGTTTTTAAAACGGACTAAATTATTCCAAAAATCGGACTAAAAATAATAAAACGGACAAGTAAAAACAAACTAAAAAGTAAAAAATAAATTCTTCTGTAAATATTTATAACCCTAATAACTTATACCTACAGAAATTTTAAACCAAAAAACGTGGGGCGCATGCTATAGACAATATAACTTTACAAAACGCGCCCCACGTTTTTTGGTTTAAAATTTCTGTACGTATAAGTTATTAGGGTTATAAATATTTACAGAAGAATTTATTTTTTACTTTTTAGTTTGTTTTTACTTGTCCGTTTTAATATTTTTAGTCCGATTTTTTGGAATAATTTAGTCCGTATAAAAAAGGTGTTTTAAAAAAATACTTTTTTTCAGTAAATTATTATTTTATGCTTTTTAGTTAACGAGCTAAGACTAAAAATATACCATCTCCTATCGGAGCACTCGTCAAAACGATACAAACGAGCCCAAACTCGATGGGGTTGCATGGTTTTATTATAGAGTTCCATTGGCCTCCTTCCGGCTCCATCATCAGACCCTGGACACTATTTCCCAACAAAGTCCTCGTCAAGGCGATTCAAACGAGCCTAAACTCGATGGGGTAGCGTGTTTTTATCAAAAGAGTGCCTATGGCCTTCTTCGGGCTCCATCATCAGATCCTCGGACACTATTTCACAACAAAGTACTCGTCAAGACGATTCAAACGAGCCCAAACTCGATGGGGTAGCGTGGTTTTATTATAGAGTTCCTATGGCCTTCTTCTGGCTCCATCATCAGATCTTCGGACACTTTTTCCCAACAAAGTACTCGTCAAGACGATTCAAACGAGCTCAAACTCGATAGGGTAGTGTTGTTTTATTATAGAGTTCCTATGGCCTTCTTCCGGCTCCATCATCAGATCCTCGGACACTATTTCCCAACAAAGTACTCGTCAAGACGATTCAAATGAGCCCAAACTCGATGGGATTGCACGGTTTCAATATTGAGTTCCTTTGGCATGGCCTTCCAGCTTCATCATCAGACCCTGGACCTTATCTTCCATCAGAGTACTCGTCAAGACGATTTTAACAAGCCTAATCACAATGGGGTTGTATGGTGTCATCATTAAGTTCCTGTGGCCTTCTTCCAGTTCCATCATCAGATCAGCTTAATGACACCATAATATTGCATTGTATTTCAGTTCTGATCTGTGTTCAAAGTTTCAAGTCTCTAGCTCATCGGGAAGCTAGTTTAAAATCTTTCGCAAACTTTGCGGACAAACAAACAAACAAACAAACGAGAAAACAACGTTGAGGGCAGAACGCCGAAGACATGGAACATAAGTGAGGTCATTCTGTTCTTTAAAAAGGGTGACAAGGCCCTCTTGAAGAATACGAATCTTACGAATCGTTGCGCTCGCAAGTTCGACGACTTCCAACCTCCCGAACTAGCCGCGTTCTGAAAAGGCTTTCGCACCATATACCACATCCATACGCTGCGGCAGATTATACAGAAGACCGAGGTGTATAAACTACCACTTTGCTTGGCGTTCGTGGACTATGAGAAAGTTTTTGATTTGATTGAGACCTGGGCAGTGCTGCAGTCTGGTGCACCAAGAGGACCAAGAGGAGGAAGGAAAGGAAGGAAGAGGTGTTGAGGCATTTATAGGAAAATGCCACCATTTCGGCTCGAGTACAGAATCAGAGCACAGATCCCATTCAACTACAGCGAGGTGTGAGACAGAGAGAAGTTATTTCTCCGAAATTGTTCACAGCTGTGATGGAGGATGTCTTGAAGCTCTTGGACTGGACAAGACTCGGTATCAACATTAATGGCCAGTACCTAACTAACACACCTTCGTTTTGCCGATGATATAGTTTTTATTCATGGAAGTCTTGAACACAATCCTCGAAGTTATCCGTAGTGCCTCCCAGAAAGTGGCTCTTAAAATGAAGATGGATAAGACGAAAATCATGTCGAGTGCTCATGTTGTACCCACTCTAGCTCATGTTGGGAACACTACACACGAAGTTGTTGACCATTACGTATCCCTAGGACAGACAGTCCAGTTAGGTAAGTTCAACTTCGAAAAGAGATCTCTCGTCGAATCCAGCTCGGTTGGCCAGTATTCGGGAAGCTTCGACAAATCTTCGAGTCCAACTTACCTCGGTGTCTTACCTCAAGACTAAAGTCTAAGTTGTGTGTGTGTGTGTTGCCATTGTTGACTTATCGCAGTAAAACGTGGTCGCTAACTACAGGTCTCATAAGAAGGCTCTCACCCAGTGTGCAATGGAGAGCCATGGTCGGCATTTCCCTGCATGATCGAACCAGAAATGAGTATATGCATAGGAGAACTAACGTAACCGATATCGCTCGAAAGATTGTTTAGCTGAAGTGGCAGTGGGCGGGACAAATTAGCGAGACGAACCAAAGGCAGTTGGGGCGGAAAGATTGGAATAGCGACCGCGTACCGGACGACGCTCCGAGGGTAGGCCCCCGACAAGGTGGACCGACGATCTGGTGAAGGTCGCGGTGCGCCGCTGGATGCGGGCCAAGCAGGACCGATCGTTATGAAGACCCATGAGGGACCCAGCAGTGGGTGTGGTGCAACTGATATGATAATGATGACTAAATACTATTATAAAATCATAATAAGAAAAACCTCTATAGTAACAATCAAACTAATACAAAAAGAGAGGAAAAGAATAAAATTTTATGAGATTTCAACGGGGAAGTACCAATCGCTCCTAACTGAGACTTTTTTGAGAAATTAACTTCCTTTAGGTGTTGAATTCAAAGGCATCATTGTTAGGACTAGGAGATATTGGCACTTCGCCGTCGATATGTAGATGCAAGTTAGTTTAGCTTTTGTACTTGTTTCTTACAATTGTACTCTATGGTACAAAATTAATAGTACTAAATAGTACCTCATTAATTGTACTAAATGGTATCTACTAATTGTACTATATGGTACCAAATAAATTGTAATAAATAGTACCTAATAAACTGTACTGTATAGTACCAAATGAATGGTACTAAGTAGTACTAAATTAATTGTATTATTATGGTACCAAATAAATTGTACTATATAGTACATAATTAATTTTATTAAATAGTACCTAATAAATTGTACTAAATAATACTAAATTGATTGTACTAAATGGTTTGTAATTAGTACTTTATTAATTGTACTATAATATGTTACCAGATAATATGTACCAAATGAATGCTTTTGTATAGTACCTATAAAATTGAACTATCGGTACCAAATAAAATGTACCTAATAGTACCTAATAAATTGTACTATATGGTGCCAAATTTATTATACAAAGTAGTTCCTAATAAATTTTACTCTATTGTACAAAATTTATTGTACTAAATAGTACCTAAACTACCTTCTAATTGTACTATATGATACCAAATAAATTGTACTACATAGTACCTAATAAATTGTACTATATGGTACATAATTAATTGTACTTAATAGTACCAAATGAATGGCACCAAATTAAGCCCTACCATCAACCAAACCGAGTACAAATTGTACCCTCCTGAGAATTGAACCCGGGACGTCTGCATCTTAAACGGGTGGGCGAACCACTAGAGCACAGAGGCGGTTGCCTCTGTGGTCCTACTACTGCATAATGCATAATAAACATCAGTTTATATCAATAACAACGTGCATTGCATGTATTGCAGATCAAGTAAGAGTTTTTTTTTATCGAAACTGCATATTTTAATTATTGAATGAGGTACAAATGAAGTACAATTTTTGGCCATTACTATGAGACCAATTGGAATCTGGTACAGCGTCGCGTTGCCAGGAAGTATACTTCCTGGCAATGCCACAATCAAGTGCGTTTTTCTCTGAAACTATCAGAGGTACATATTTTTGAGTTAGGGTACAATTAGGTACATTTTATGATCTTTCATTTGAGGGTATTTAGAAATCTCTACTCCATGGTGGCGTTGCTGTGAAGTATCACACCGTCGACTCGTAGGTAAAGTCGTGATTGGTTGACACTTGATTTTGAGCCGTGCATCCTCACCGGCCAACGTACATAATTATTTTTCTCCCTTCAGCAGACAGATTCACCCAGGTGATTTATGTGTACCCTTAAGTAGATTAATGCACCCAGGCTAAAAGCAACCTCATTATCACCAGCCTATTCATGTTTCAACTGCTGGGGCATATTAGGCAATAGCCAGAAGAACAAATAATGTCGGGGAAAAAGTGAAGTTCGCTAAAATTTGTAGTGATTACTAGTAAAAAAAAAACAGGTGCAAGTGATTTTCGACCATATTGACATTTATCAAAATAACTGTTTTTAATGAAACAACAAAGTTTGTGAACAAAAATATGGGAAAAAAACAACCGAATTTCAAAGTAAATAAGACGACTAACGCTTGCGCCGATCTCGGCAGCAAGCAGCAGTGCGCTCCAAGTTGAACCGTAATGTTATGACCAAAAGGCTCAATTTGAAGTGAACGGAAAATTGTCGCGACCGCATAGCTGTGCGGAAGCATACTTTTAGGCTGCGTTCAAACGATAACACACGACCCGACCTCAACCCGAACTCAACTCAAACTCAACTCAAACTCACCTCAACCACAGCCCACCATGAAATACATCGCTTACAATTTTGAGTCTTATGACACTTTAATAAGGTCCTGTGTAATGTCCAGGTGAGTTTGAAGTGAGTTCTGTTTGAGTTCGGTTTGAGTTTGATTTGAGTTTGGGTTGTGTACGGGTTGAGTTTGAGTTGAGTTCGGGTTGAGCGCGGGGAGGGTGCAGTTGCATCGACAAAATAAAAAAAGAGCTTATTAATGTGTCATAAGATTCAAAATTGTAAGTGATGTATTTCAAGGAGTAGGCTGCGGGTGAGTTGAGTTTGAGTTGAGTTTGAGCTGAGTTTGGGCTGAGTTTGGGTTGAGGTTGGGTCGTGCGTTATCGTCTGAACGCAGCCTTACGGTACAGTCAACGGCATGCTGGGCTTCCCCAATGTGTCAAATTACTTCAATCATTTTTAAACTTTAAGTCGAACAGTTTAAGGTTCAAAATTCATTATAGATTTTTGACAGTTTTGTACTTATAGCTTGATATGCTGCTGACTGTACTTAGTTTTCTTCTTCATCTTCCGATATAAGTAAAATCATTGCAAAGTCAACCATTTTATAAATTATACGATAGGTATATTTTTTATTTTATATTTTATTTATAGATAAGTATTTATTTCTTAAAAGTCATCAAAATTAATTACGCGTTAGCTTGTACTTGGTTGCTGTATCCAAATACCTACCTACCTACTCTATGCATTTACAAATTAAACTAAATTGGTAATTTACACTAAATAAAATTTTACACTTAGATTACCTACTGCGTTTCCAAGTCTTATACTACTCTTCGAGTATCTAAAATATTCTCAATCGACTAGACGCGAGAGGGGGAACACAGCGCGGCAGCAAAAACGACACAGGTCCTACGCCGACGACGCCTCGCAGGCTACTAAACCAAGATTCGTCGTGCGTTTTATTATATATTAATTTTTAAATAAACATAAAGTCACTTTTTGAAAAAGTAACCGTAAAATATTCTGCTATATGTCATTACCTTTTTTTCTATATATTATTTGTGCGTAAGAGATTTATAATCTTTAAGTATTATTCAAAAAACAATGAAAATATTCATTGTCTTTGCACATTTTTATAGTCGAGTGAAAATACGAAAATCGTGTTTTTAACCGTAAAATAATCAAGTTCGATTATGAAACTACAACATATATTTTTATCTGCTCAAAATAAATAATGCTTGATTGTTTAAAACTGAATCAAAAATAAGTTAATTTGCAATATACTGCCCTTAAAGGCAACATAATAACATGCAGTCGGAGGCATATAATGAAAATCATTCATAATGTCACTTTCTTTACGCATGCCTCCGACTGCATGTTATTATGTTGCCTTTAATATTTAATCTTGTTTCCATCTTTTCAGTTGACTTGTCTTTTTATGCAGGCGGGTTTTTTAATTTATTTTTCATCATTATTTTTAGCACAATTATTTTTCTTGAAAAGAAGTCATTGGAGCAACTTCACAGTACGTTAAAGTGTATTTTGATGTAGAATTCAATACGTTTCCGCTATTATTTACGCCAAAAATATAAACCAGTTTTTTTTATAATCATCTGTGAGGTTTGTACGCAATTTAATACTTATAGCTACTATGAATAGTGAATCTCTTTATGTATATTTTTGTGGCTACAACTTTACGTTTTCATAATGAAAATATTACCCCCATAAATTATGTTTTCCTATCACGGACCCTTAACTAGCTTCTGCCCGCAACTTCTTTCGCTTGAACATTTGGCAAATCCCTAGTTAACCTTTCATGGGATAAAAATAGGGAACATGCACAAGTCACCGATTTTAATAAATTTGAGCTTGATCGCTGCGGACACCTATAAAAACATGATTGAACAGAAAAATAATAAATAAAATATAATATTTTAGTTTCATCATACAGGTGAAAATAGCGAATTTTTTTTTTCATTTTCGGATATAATGCACTTAACAGTCGGATAGAATATCGAATAAGAAATAATATTTTGTATGACACATATGTACTTAAACGCAAATTTTTTTTGGGAGATATTTAAAAATTCTTGGCTAACTCCATAATAATGCGCCTGAATCGTGACATGAGTGACGTCACACATGTTGACCGTTTTGTATAGAGCGTTTTCGGCGGGTGCTGATGCGCGCTAACTTCAAGTGACTGTATCACGAGAAAAAAACGCAAGAGAAAAGTTTTAATATTACAGTTGATTATCTCACGCATTATACTTTTGATTTTGATACAAAAACAAATTGATGCATGTTCCCTATTATTCTATGTATTAATCCAGGCTATAAACTATCTATATGCTAAATTTCATCATAATCTTTTCAGTCGCTTTTGCGTGACTAAGTTACAAACATCTAAACATACAAACTTTCGTATTTATAGTAGGGAGGATAAAATATATGACATAGATATAAGTAGAAAGGAATATAGAACATCATGACATTATAAACATGCAAGTGTAAAAAAGAGAATCATTCAAACTTTAAGTACCTAATAAAAAAATATTGATGTACCGAGTTTCAATAACAACCACCACAAAACCCAGTGACAGAATAAAAACATGCCTACTAAGTTAATGGTAGCTGGTTTGACCACTCTTAATGATTATTTACTATTTATCATAATATTTGTGACGTCTCCAGAGTTGATGACAATTGATAAAAATAGCGCAGGCAAAGAATAAACAATGATGTGTGTCTGATGATAAATATCACATACAGCAGTGATCTCAACACCCAGTGACAGAATACAAACATGTCTACTGAATGTGAGGTACTACAGTACAATGACAAATGCAATAAAGATGGCGCAGGCGAGAAGTAAACAATGATATGTATGATGATAGCGATGATAAATGTACAAGAAATAAACAGTTATATGTGTCTGATGATAAATGTCACACACAGCAGTGATCTCAACACCCAGTGACAGAATACAAACATGTCTACTGAGTGTGAGGTACTACAGTACAATGATAAATGCAATATAGATGGCGCAGGCGAGAAGTAAACAATGATATGTATGATGATAGTGATGATAAATGTACAAGAAATAAACAGTTATATGTGTCTGATGACAGAATACAAACATGTCTAATGAGTGTGAGGTACTACAGTACAATGACAAATGCAATAAATATGGGACAGGCAAGAAAGAAACAATGGTATGTGTCTGATGATAAATATCACATACAGCAGTAATCTGACACCCAGTGACAGAATAAAAACATGTCTACTGAGTGTGAGTTACTACAGAACAATGACAAGTGCAATAAAGATGGCGCATGCAAGACATAAACAATGATATGTCTGATGATAGTGATGATAAATATACAAGAAATAAACAATGATATGTGTCTGATGATAAATGTCACATACAGCAATGATGCCAACACCCAGTGACAGAATGGAAACATGTCTGTTGAGTGTGAGGCACTGCAGTACAATGATAAATGCAATATAGATGGCGCAGGCGAGAAGTAAACAATGATATGTATGATGATAGTGATGATAAATGTACAAGAAATAAACAGTTATATGTGTCTGATGATAAATGTCACATACAGCAGTAATCTAACACCCAGTGACAGAATACAAACATGTCTAATGAGTGTGAGGTACTACAGTACAATGACAAATGCAATAAATATGGGACAGGCAAGAAAGAAACAATGGTATGTGTCTGATGATAAATATCACATACAGCAGTAATCTGACACCCAGTGACAGAATAAAAACATGTCTACTGAGTGTGAGTTACTACAGAACAATGACAAGTGCAATAAAGATGGCGCATGCAAGACATAAACAATGATATGTCTGATGATAGTGATGATAAATATACAAGAAATAAACAATGATATGTGTCTGATGATAAATGTCACATACAGCAATGATGCCAACACCCAGTGACAGAATGGAAACATGTCTGTTGAGTGTGAGGCACTGCAGTACAATGACAAATGCAATAAAGATGGGGCAGGCAAGAAATAAACAATGATATGTGTCTGATGATAAATGTCACATACGGCAGTGATCACAACACCCAGTGACAGAAAAAAACATGTCTACTGCGTGTGAGGTACTACAGTACAATGACAAATACAATAAATAATGCGAAGGAAGAAATAAACAATGATATGTGGCTGATGATAAAAATGTCACATACAGCAGTGATCGCAACACCCAGTGACAGAATTCAAACATGTCTGCTGAGTGTGAGGCACTACAGTACAATGACAAATGCAATAAAGATGGCGCAGACAAGAAATAAACAATGATATGTGTCTGATGATAAATGTCACATACAGCAGTGATCTCAACACCCAGTGACAGATTACAAACATGTCTACTGAGTGTGAGGTGCCACAGTATAATGACAAAATTAAAGATGGCGCAGGCAAGAAATAATGAAAAGAGTTTGATGAAAAATTTCACATACAGCAGTGATCTCAACACCCAGTGACAGATAGAAACATGTCTACTGGGTGTGAGGTACATACTACAGTACAATGACAAATGCAATAAAGATGGGGCAGGCAAGAAATAAACAATGATATGTGCCTGATGATAAATGTCACATACAGCAGTGATCTCAACACCCAGTGACAGAATACAAACATGTCTACTGAGTGTGAGATACTACAGTATAATGACAAAATTAAAGATGGCGCAGGCAAGAAATAAACAATGATATGTGTCTGATGATAAATGTCACATACAGCAGTGATCTCAACACCCAGTGACAGAATACAAACATGTCTACTGCCTGTGAAATACTACAGTATAATTACAAAATTAAAGATGGCGCAGGCAAGAAATAATGAATTGTGTTTGATGATAAATGTCACATACAGCAGTGATCTCAACACCCAGTGACAGAATAGAAACATGTCTACTGAGTGTGAGGTACTACAGTACAATGACAAAATTAAAGATGGCGCAGGCAAGAAATAAACAATGATGTGTGTCTGATGATAAATGTCACACACAGCAGTGATCTCAACACCCAGTGACAAAATACAAACATGTCTGCTGAGTGTGAGGCACTACAGTAAAATGACAAATGCAATAATGATGGCGCCGGCAAGAAATAAATAATGATATGTTTCTGATGATAAATGTACAAAAAAATAAACAACGATATGTGTCTGATGATAAATGTCACGTACTGCAGTGATCTCAACACCCAGTGACAGAGTACAAACATGCCTACTGAGTGTGAGTTACTACAGTACAATGACAAATGCAAAAAAGGTGGCGTGCGTAGGCAAGAAATAAACAATGATATGTGTCTGATGATGAATGTCAAAAACAGCAGTAATCTAACACCCAGTGACAGAATACAAACATGTCTACTGAGTGTGAGGTACTACAGTATAATGACAAAATTAAAGATGGCGCAGGCCACGAAATAATGAAATGTGTTTGATGATAAATGTCACATACAGCAGTGATCTCAACACCCAGTGACAGAATCCAAACATGTCTACTGAGTGTGAGGTACTACAGTACAATGACAAAATTAAAGATGGCGCAGGCAAGAAGTAAACAATGATGTGTGTCTGATGATAAATGTCACACACAGCAGTGATCTCAACACCCAGTGACAAAATACAAACATGTCTGCTGAGTGTGAGGTACTACAGTACAATGACAAAATTAAAAATGGCGCAGGCAAGAAATAAACAATGATGTGTGTCTGATGATAAATGTCACACACAGCAGTGATCTCAACACCCAGTGACAAAATACAAACATGTCTGCTGAGTGTGAGGCACTACAGTACAATGACAAATGCAATAAATATGGCGCAGGCAAGAAACAAACAATGATATGTGTTTGATGATAAATGTCACATACAGCAGTAATCTCAACACCCAGTGACAGAATACAAAAATGTCTACTGAGTGTGAGGTACTACAGTTCAATGACAAATGCAACAAAAATGGCGCAGACGAGAAATACACGGTGATATGTGACTCATGATAGTGATGATAAATGTACAAGAAATAAACAATGATATGTGTCTGATGATAAATGTCACGTACAGCAGTGGTCTCATCACCCAGTGATAAAATTACAAACATGTCTACTTAGTGTGAAGCACTACAGTATAAAGACTATAGAAGCGCGGTGAAGATGATGTCTTTCTATTTTATTATGACCTGTAAGTTTTAATGAAAAAAGATGATTTTAGGCATACCACAGCAGTCACCACATCACCCAGTGACAAAACGTCAACATGTCTACTAAGTGTGTGATGTCTACCGCTGATATACAAAATTACAGTAAAAGCAGTATTATAAAATTCAAATGATGGCATGCTTACAAGATAACTGCAGATATAAATTGACTGTGATGATTTTTGTCAAATCGCAGCAGTCACCACATCACCCAGTGACAGAATGACAACATGTCTTCTAAGTGTGTGATGGTTATCGCTATTGGATTGTAATTAAATAAACAAGTAGGTGTTTTTCTTTAAAAATAGTCTGTTTTTGCCAAACTGCAGCAGTGATCATACCACCCAGTGACAGAATGACAACATGCCTACTGAGTGTATGATGACTACCGCAATTAGACAAATTATGTGCTGTGTGAATAGATCATATTAAATATCTGAAATACGGTCTTAGCTACTTATAAAAGAGAGAAAAACACTGGATGTAAGATGTGACTTATCACCAGCAAATGGTTGATTTGTGTTGTAGGCATCATAACACCCAGTGACAAAATGTTAACATGTCTCCTGAGTATATGATGACTATCGCAATCAGCCGAATTGATTACAAACTTTACGCAGAATTTTTCAAAAACTCAAATCATGGTATCTGTCAAATTGCAGCAGGCATCATACCACCCAGTGACAGAATGCCCACATGTCTACTGAGTCTATGATGACTACCGCGATCAGACCGAAAGACAAAACTATTTAATTATGTTTTAATGCTAGTTCAAAGTCACGATGATCTTGGTTACATGATTACTGACTATATTGAATATAACAAGTAACAGTTGATCTCCACGAATCTTCCTTATCTGATGAGTTCTGTTAACTGCAGCAGGCATCATACCACCCAGTGACAGAACGACAACATGTCTACTGAGTCTATGATAACTACCGCAATCAAACAACACGAATAATCAATCCAGCATGAGCATGTTCAAAGCAGTTCCACTCTCCATCTGATTTCCATCGGTTTGTTAAGACACTTAATAGCAGATTTTCATTGACCTTCGATAAAACGAGGAATTTGTTCAACTGCAGCAGGCATCATAACACCCAGTGACAGAATTTTGACGTGTCTACTGAGTGTGTGATGACTATTGTTAGTAAACAAAAGTAGTCAAAAAGTGATCTGAAATATAGTCTACAGAAAACACATGACCTTTACAATCGAAGTAATAATTATAAGCCGCCGAATTCATAACCACAGCTTGGAAATAAGTAGATACATTTTCTTATTGGCGACGTTTATCTTACTGCAGCAGTGATCATAACACCCAGTGACAGACTGTCAACATGTCTTCTGAGTGTATGATAACTACAACAATTAGACTCATAATTTCACAAATAATAATTTCTTTTAATTTCTTGAGTTCTTGTAAAGATGATTTAATTCTAACTGGTAATCATAACACCCAGTGACAGACTGTCAACATGTCTACTGAGTGTATGATAACTACAACAATTAGACTCATAATCTCAGAAATAAGAAGTTCTTTTAATTTCTTGAGTTTTTACACAGATGATTTAATTCTAACTGCAGCAGTAATCATAACACCCAGTGACAGACTGTCAAGATGTCTACTGAGTGTATGATAACTACCACAATTAGATTCATATTTTCACAAATAATAAGTTCTTTTAATTTCTTGAGTTTTTACACAGATGATTTAATTCTAACTGCAGCAGTAATCATAACACCCAGTGACAGACTGTCAACATGTCTACTGAGTGTATGATGACTACCACAATCAGACTCATATTTTTACAAATAATAAGTTCTTTTAATTTCTTGAGTTTTTACACTGATGATTTAATTCTAACTGCAGCAGTAATCATAACACCCAGTGACAGACTGTCAACTTGTCTACTGAGTGTATGATGACTACCACAATTAGACTCATAATTTCACAAATAATAAGTGCTTTTAATTTTTTGAGTTTTTCTTAAGATGATTTAATTACTTACTGCAGCAGTAATCATAACACCGTGACAAAATTTCAACACAGCAAACAACACAACAGCATCAACAACAAACAACAACAACAACAACATGTCTACTGTGTTTATGACAACTAACTGCCGTTATCAAACAAATTAGTTGATAATAATAAAAAATCTTCCAAATGTTGTTTTTTTATCTTAACTGCAGCAGTGACCACATCACCCAGTGACAGAATGTCAACATGTCTCCTGAGTGTGTGATAACTATTGCAATAAGACTAATTGGTTTTCTTCTCAACATTTATGACTTCTGTCCAATAACAGCAGGCATCATATTCCCAGTGACAGAATGTCAACATGTCTACTGTAAATATGACGACTACAGCTATCAAACAAATTGTATAATGGTAGGAAACTACTAACAACTTTATATCACTTTTGTCTGGTTGCAGCAAATATTATAACAGCCAGTGACAAAATGTCCATATGTCTCCTGATTGTATGATGGATGACTGATACGACCAGACCAGTTGCTAAAAAACCCCAAGTTTAAATAAAGATGACTTCTGTGTAACTGCAGCAGTGATCATACCACCCAGTGACAGAATGAAAACATGTCTACTGACTGTATGATTACTACTGCAACTAAACAAATTAATTCCTATTACGCACATATTTTCTTCTATATGCATCATATAGTATTTCTTCTTATCTTCTTGCTATAAATAAAGATTTGTTCACTAATATGATGATTACTGTGTAACTGCAGCAGTGATCATACCACCCAGTGACAGAATGACAACATGTCTACTGAGTGTATGATTGCTACCGCAACTACACAAATTAATTCCTAATACGCCAATATTTTCTTGTATATGCATTATATAGTATTTCTTCTTATCTTTTTGCTTTAAATAAAGATTTGTTTACTAATATGATGATTTCTGTGGAATTGCAGCAGTGATCATACCACCCAGTGACAGAATGACAACATGTCTACTGAGTGTATGATTACTACTGCAACTACACAAATTAATTCCTAATACGCCAATATTTTCTTGTATATGCATTATATAGTATTTCTTCTTATCTTTTTGCTATAAATAAAGATTTGTTCACTAATATGATGATTTCTGTGGAATTGCAGCAATGATCATACCACCCAGTGACAGAATGACAACATGTCTACTGAGTGTATGATTACTACTGCAACTACACAAATTAATTCCTAATACGCACATATTTTCTTCTATAGTCATATTGTATTTATGAAATGATGATTTCTGTCAAACAGCAGCAGGCATCATACCACCCAGTGACAGAATGACAACATGTCTACTGAATATTATGATGTCTACCGCTTAGGCAGATCAAATTTAATCTTGACAAGTTATTTAAAAATTGCCGAAAAGAACGCAATGAAAATAAAAAACCAACTAAATCATACCTGGGCCCTATACACCGTTAATTTTTAAGTATATCTAAAAATGAAATGGGGATATCAGACCACGTCGAACGTGCAGTTAAAAGTTAAAAATTAATAGTTTGAAAATATCGGAAAAAAATCTTGATTAATCGGCAAACTCTTAAAAATAGCAAGACGCGTGCGTAGATTTATTCTTTTCTTTATTTACGTAGGTAAACAAGATAGTCTCTTGATAACGCGCGTGTAATTCTATGAATGATCTTTAAATCCAGAAATCAGTAAAATTTTGGGACATAAACGAACCTCAATATCTTGACCAATAAATATTGAAACTTTTAACTGTACACACTCGATTAGAATAGGGGAAGAGATACACTCATTACATTTTCAGATATACTTAAAAAATAACCCTGTATAATAACGTGACAATACGTAAATTTTTTACGTTGCGGTGCTCTGCTCCGAGTAGTTTTTTTCTATTCTCAAATTAACTGAAGCAATGGATATAAAATTGTCATGACAAGTGACAAATTGTCACGTTTATTAAATAGCCCTGCTACCATATCTGTACAAGTACAACACACAACACAACATTATGATAACAATTATTTTAGATACCTAACAAGCCAAAAACTTTAGTTCGTACCTGCAACCACTTTCGAAATATCTTTATGACTCTAAAAGTTGTAAAAAGCTCTTGATAATTTTACTTGGATTCAATATTTTTTAAATATTTTAATAAGAATTAAAAAATAAAATAAATAATAAAATGCAACTGATTTCTTTTCTATTTGTCAATTACTTTTATAATGTATTTTCGAAATAATGCACTAAGTACCTGATTTATAATGAGGGTTTGCTTAATTGCTTAACATTCTATAATATAATAGCTAATGGTTTCCCAAAAACTATTAGGGTGTGAAAATTATGTTTTGATGTCCCTTTGTGAACTTAAACACGAATATTAGGTTTGTCCATTTTTTTTCTAATTATTTATAGAGTTAATGGAAAGTTTTGGAACTTTCTGATAAATAAGATTAATTATATATGTTATGACAACCAAAATTAAAATTCGTTAATTTATTTCGAATCTTTAAATATTTTATTTGATTTTAAATGATTTTAATTTTTAAAAAACGTAATAATACAACCTGCCAGTGCATATTTCGAAACCATTTATGATTTTATTATTTGCTTTTACATGAAATTAAATAGAATAATAGTTACTCAAGTTAAATAAAGTAGTTAATACTAAATAATATACAAGAAAAATTCGAATCGTCAATCATATTCTTGCGGGAATCGAACCCGCGACCTTTGGAATTCCAGTCCAATGCTCTTCCAACTGAGCTACAGAGTCACTGAGAATATGATCGTGACGACTAAAATTTTTTTAACATATTATTTAGTAAGTATTATATAAAAATAGCATTGTGAATGCTAAAATTTCAAAGAACAATGGCGATACATGAATTTATTTGATTTAACTTTAAAGCTAGGGTTTCCTAGGATAGCGGTGCCGTCATATTACGGCCGTAATATAGTAGCGTTGAATGTTGTCTATGTAAACAATACGGCGACACCGTAACGTCAGAAACCGCCCCGTATTGTTTACATAGGCAACGTTCTACGCCGCTAAATTACGGCCGTAATATGACGGCACCGTCACTCTAGGAAACCTTAGCTAAATGAAAAACTGCCTAAACGATCCAAAATAATTACTTAGGGAACTCAGCCTTGATATTTTTTAAAAGTGCGATGGAATCAAAACAATAAGTAAAATGCGGTAGATTCTGTGAAACAGAACAACAAAAATTAAGTACCTACTTATTTAAAAAAAAAAATATTTTTATACAGAATTTCTTGGATTCTATGAAAGTCCAGAAAATTCGTAAACTACTATTTACTCAGATTATCTAAAATCACTTTTCTAAATGCTGAACGTTTTAATAAATATATTTTCGCCTTTGTTCTTTAAAAACAAAGTAGTTCTTTTGAATCACTCTAACAAACAAATTATTTTGAGTCATCCATTTTTTTTATCTAACTAGATCAATTTTTATTTGTTCTTTCGAAATTATTACTGCGAATTGAAAATAGTTTTTATTTCTTATTTACTGAAATAAATATGATTTGTTAAAAATATGAACTTACATTTTCAACCACTAGATTTGCGCTTGGAATCCAACTAAGATGATTGTTGATATTTTTCACACAAAACCACTTCATTGAAATCACTAACACTTTTGCACTACATAAAACAAAATACTTAAAATTATTTTATTAGAAAATACTACTCTTTCCACTGTCTAAACATGACTGATGTAGACTTTTATTGACCATGGGTATTTATACAAAAATATGATGTTCTTAATTAGATGTTTTACCTGTGCACTAATGATGGTGTATTATCTAATTATCGAGAGTACTAGAACACTTTCTTAATTTTACAAAAACAATAAAAATATTACGGTGTCCTTATGTTTTTCAGCTTTAGCAAAAAATATGTTTTTATTTACTAGAAAAAATAAAAATGACTTTGTTGTTGTATTTTATGCTTAAGGGGCGTATACATATACAACTGTAAATACAGAGTAAAACTTGGTGCATAAACAAACAAACGTTGTAAGAAATTTTCATAGCGAAAATTATCGAAATTTTTGACAACACTATCGTTATTCATTTCCTTTTAATTTATTATAAACTTATAGCACAATATGCGTGTGTGAGTAAATGAGAGAATGTACGTGTGACACCTACATAAGTAATAAACTATTTCTTAGTTTTGAAAACTGTCAATCACATTTGAGAGCTACCTAAGAGTTTTTTTTAAGTTATAGTTTCAACATTAGGTTTATTAGGTCACGTAACGAATTTTTTGTATCGAGATATGTATTTGACGTTGTACGTCCCCTTAAGAAGTTAAAATTTAATGAAACAAAGTATTGTTTAATAATTCCTTTATTAGTTACAAAAATAAGCAAACTACTTATTACTATTTTAATATAAAAATATCAAAATTACAAACTTTTTTCGCATTTTTTCGCTGTCACAAAGATATATTTTCGCTGTCATAAAGATAAATAAAAGTTTCTAACCTATGTTAAAAATGTCAGCGTTGATAGTTATTTTTCTATCCCTCGGGAACAGTACTTTTTTTCTGGATGAAAGGTATGTACTCCTGTACCCCTGACAACGTGTACGCAAAATTTCATGACGATCGGTTGAGTAGTTAAGACGTGAAACAAACAAACTTACTTTCGATTTTTTATAAGTATTATAGTTAAGATAACAATAAAGTTAAAAATAATTATTATGTTTATTATATAACCGTGTGTTAACTATAATCAATTAATCATATTTATGCATAATTTGTCGTTTATTTGTGTCACGTTCTTGACCTTGTTACAAATGCAATTTTTATGCATTAGCAATATTATTTGGTGCAAATAATTACTTCCTACGAGTATTATATCATATATAACTTTAACGATAAATAAAAAAAGATAAATACTTATGTTGCTTT
The DNA here is from genome assembly GCA_928269145.1 of Agriphila tristella. NCBI lineage: Eukaryota > Metazoa > Arthropoda > Insecta > Lepidoptera > Crambidae > Agriphila > Agriphila tristella. The sequence continues at coordinate 2,314,440 of OV743447.1, read as the reverse complement.
TCTAGAAATAATTTATTTATAAATGAAATACAGTTACCACAATCAGAAAACTAAATAAAAAAAACAGAGTTAGTGTCGTTAGGATTACACTAAACAAAAAAAATATTTGAATAAAATAATTTTGACAGTTGAGTGTCCCAAAACCGCTATAACATGTCGTGTTTCGGTGATGGTGAGTGGGGGGTGGCTAGGGGAGCTGTTCTAACCTAGATTCGAATCTGGGACCTATGATGCAGCAGCCAGGATCTCTATCAAATAGTTATACTTACTTACTTAAGCACTGCTTAACTTAATCCACGTCTTCTATATGTAAATGTCCCTCGATGTAAATTCCCAACTAAAACATTTAGTGAGTTAGCTTTATGAGATCACGCACTGTCATAAGCCAATTCACCAAATGTTCTTGAAGAGAAATCTTCTCCTTTCTTTGCCGCCTTGCTTTCTTCTTTGCTGTTCTGCCACTGACCATGTCGAGATCAAGGAGGATTTTGTCTATACCAAAATGTCAAAAATGTCATCTGATGTAGACAAACGTTTTGATGATGTGTTAAAAATGTCATTTTAATGTAGACAGTCGATTGTAGAGGTGGATTCCCCGAAACATTTTTTCCCTATTATTTTATTTTGCTTTCCTAGAGCATTTTTCCACATAATCATGAATTTATATCGTGCTCCATTTAAATACCACATTAAAATAGGTATATTGTCATATTGTCAAACAATATTTTTAATTTTTCAAGCATTTATCGTTATAATATGGTTTTGGTAAACAAAATTAATGTTAATCTAAAACAAATTACGTTTTGCAAATACTCAAAAAAGTTAAAAAGATTTTCTTATAAAAACGGAGTCGTAATATAATATGATTAATAAAGGATTTTTTCGTACTAACTTTCTAGTATTTGGAAGAGAATCCGTGACCTAAAAGATGGTGTTTTCTTTTAGTTACTCGTTCATAAAGGTAGGTTTACGTATACACGGTTAGTTTTTAAGTATATCTATAAATTAAATGAGTGTATATCTTCCCTATTCTAATCGAGTATGTACAGTTAAAAGTTTCAATATTTAATAATTGGTCAAGATTTTGAGGTTTGTTAATGTCCCAAAATTTTACTGATTTCTGGATTTAGAGTTCATTCATAGAATTACACGCGCGTAATCAAAAGAGACTATCTTGTTTACCTACGTAAATAAAGAAAATAATGAATCTAAGCACGCGTCTTGCTATTTTTGTGAGTTTGCCGATTAATCAAGATTATTTCCGATATTTTCAAACTATTAATTTTTTACTGCACGTTCATATTTAGAAACGTGGTCTGATATCCCCATTTAATTTTTAGATATACTTAAAAATTCACGGTGTATAATAAACCATATATTTTATATTCTAACATAGTGTTATTTAAAAGTATATAGAATGTGTGTATACTTACATATAAGTAGCGATTGTGTTTTTTTGTGGTTTCCGGCAAATATATATGTTTCGTATTATCAGTTCTGCGGTTTAATGTTATTGATTTATAATTTTTGTGTCAATCAGTGTCTTTGTGTCGTAGAAAATAATTAATATGGTCATTTTAAAAATAACTAGATTGGGTGTTTTGTGACGAAAAAGCGGTAATCTAAATCAGCCTGCCTATTTAATAGGGAATATGCATAAATCACCGATTTTGATGAATTTGAGCTTGATCGCTGCGGAAACTTATAAAAACATGATGGAACACGAAAAAAAAACAGTTTTATCACACGATGAAATCAGGGGAAAATAGCGATATTTTTTTTTCATTTTCGGATATAATGCACTTTACAGTCAGATAGAATATCGAATAAGAAACAACATTTTGTATAACACATATATGTACTTAAACGCAAAATTTAGGGAGATAATTGAAGATTATTGGCTAACTCCATATTTAACGCACCGAAACACACCTGAAACGTGATATGTGACGTCACCGTTTTGTATGGAGCGTTTTCGGCGGGTACTGCTGCGCGCTAATTTCAAGTAACTATATCACGATAAAAAAACGCAAGAGAAAAGTTTTAATATTACAGTTAATTTACTCACGCATTATACTTTTGATTAAGATAAAAAAAAATGATGCATATTCCCTATTGTCAAACTTTGCATTCGTTTGATTGAACGCTTATGCTTACTTTTAAAGTAAAAAATATAATAAAAAAATTGTTTAAAAAAAACAAAAACCGACTTCAAAAAACCTACCTCTAAAAAGCAAGAAATAATATTCAAATCACTAGATACGCATTATCATTATAATAATAAAAACACGTCTATTGAAGTCGAGTAGAGCTGGGGTACAACTTCCTTTTTTTTTCCTTTTTTTTTAAATAGAGGCAAACTCCTTTTTAGAAGTCGGTTAAAATACCAAAACCTTCTCCTAAATACAACAAATACTATTCTGAAAATGTATCAAAATCTGTCCAGCCAAACGCGAGATAACCGCGGACAAACGTACATATATACATGCAGGTCAAACTGAAAACCTTTTTTTTTGAAGTCGGTTAATAAAATAAAGTAAAAAAATCGATGAAATTACTTCGCAAGTGTATATGTATCATGTATGTGTGTGTATCATTCACAACCCATACACAAAAAATATGAAAAATATGGAAATCTTATGACAGAATTATTTGGTTTCGTTTTCAAGAATTATTTTAAGTTGTGTAATATCCATAATCAAAGTTTTCACTTGCAACATTTTGTTGAATCATTTTTAACATACTAATAAACCGATTCCGTAACGATTTTATAATTATCATTTCCAAAATCTAATTAACTTTATTCGTCTATTACGAATCTCATTATTTAATTTAATGCAATTTATTGATGTCTTTTAGCCAGTAATTTGTACTAATGCAATGAAGTACATAATGATTTCCAGGCATTAGTTAAAATACTCATTTTGCAATTTGCTTGTAACATACCTGTGGTTATTAGACCAAACCAGAAAACGGGAAGTTGTTTTTGCTGTATAAAACTGATTTTGGTGATATTTAACTTTTACTAAATGTAACTACAGACTTTAAAGTTTATTTAGAAATCACACACAGTGTAACTAATATTCAACTTGTTACAAAAAACCCCTAATAGATAGGGACCATCAAACTGAAAAACTTTTACTATGGGACCAACTTTGAAATCGCGAAAAAAAAATTGCTTTGTTACATACAAAAATTTATAATGAAAATATCAAAATGTATGAAACAGCAAATTTTTTCGCGATTTCAGAGTTGGTCCCGTAGTAAAAGTTGTTCAGTTTGATGGTCCCTATCTGCCATATTCGGTATTAGGGGTTATTTTGTAACACGTTGTTTGTATCCTACTAATATTATAAATGTGAAAGTTTGTGGGTTTGGATGTTTAGATGTTTGGATGTTTGTTCCTCAATCACGCAAAAACTACTGAACGGATTTGGTTGGAATTTGGCACACAGCACATAGCCTAGATTAAAACATAGGATACTTTTTATCCCGATATTCCCACGGGAACGGGAACCACGCGAGTGAAACCGCGGGCGGCCGCTAGTATTACGATAAATAGTCATTTTTCTACTAAAATCGACGGAGAATGATAGAGCGTTATGTATAACAATATTTTTTAGATCTTTATTCAGTAAAGAAAGTAAGGGTAGGGTTTCGCACCCAAAGGGTAAAAACGGGACCCTATTACTAAGACTCCGCTGTCCGTCTGTCTGTCACCAGGCTGTATCTCATAAACCGTGATAGCTAGACAGTTGAAAATTTCACAGATGATGGATTTCTGTTGCCACTATAACAACAAATACTAAAAACAGAATAAAATAAATATTTAGGGGGGGCTCCCATACAACAAACGTGATTTTTGTGCCGTTTTTTGCTCGATATTAATAACGACTGCAGGTAGACAGTTGAAATTTTCACAGATGATGTATTTCTGTTGCCGCACTAACAACAAATACTAAAAACAGAATAAAATAAATATTTAAGGGGGCTCCCATACAACAAACGTGATTTCTTTGCCGTTTTTTGGTACGGAACGATTAATGCGCGAGTATGAGGGCCTAGCCAAAGTAACATTCGCTAATCTTCGTTATAGCTTCGCTTTCGAAACATGTATAGGATTGAAATAAGGTTTCGTTAACAATCGAATTTTAAAACGTCAAATTCATACATGTTTCGAAGCGAAGCGATAGCGAAAATTTGCAAATGTTACTTTGGCTAGGGCGGCTGGTTCGCACTTGGCCGGTTTTGTCCTTTTGTGGTACGGAACCCTCAAAATTTAACATCAGATTTGGACTTACCTAACATAAATAGCTTGAAATATATCACTTAAAATTAAACACCATATTATCGACTCACACCCTACAATGCTAACAATAAAACTAAATCCTAAAATTAAGATTGCAAGTAAATTCTGTGATGGTACGTGATTTTTGCTAAACACGAATTTCCTTGTTGAAAGTCGGTACTCAGCAGATTTTGACTTCCGCATCTTGTGCATCTTGTACAGTCAGTAGCACGTCAAATTATACTGTAAAAAATGTGCAATTTATTTTGAACTTTAATGTTTTCGCTTTTAAGTATAGAATTGATTGAAATTCATTACTCTGTCGTGCGTGGTAGTCCTGCGTACGTGATTTTCTTTGGTTTTTTAATTTTACGAGTTATCAGAGACTAGCCATCGCCCGCGACTTCGTACGCGTGTACCTATAATCTCAACAAAATGGCAATACGATGGAACCTTGTCACATTAACATCCACGTTGACGAAAACCGCAACAAAAAATGACATATAACAATAAAATTATAATAGGTACATAATTTATAAGGTACATAATATATTATAATTTTATATAATAAAAATATAATAAAATTATTGAATTATTATTTACATTAAGATAGATTCTAGGACAAACAATTTACAATTGTTTTTCGTTTTTGAGGTTAAAAACATGGCCGCCAGGCTCATTACCAATTTGCGGGGATAGTACAGTAGAAAACTTGGAAGGTACAAAAATAAGTCGACCAGTTTAATAAATGACCTCTTAGTGTATGAAAACTAGTGCTAAGGAGAGGTCAAGCTGTTTCCTTGGTTCTATATGCCTGAATTAGATGAAACATGGCAGGTTTTAAGTTGGACCCCAAGCTACCAAGCTGTCAAAATCTCATCGAAATCCGTTCTGCAGTTTTTGAGTGATGCGCGCAAAAACAATTAAAATTTAAAGTTTTATTACTTTAAAATTTACAGTTTTATTATATGTATAGATAGGATATAGACTATTGGGCGCACGCGAATTCGTCTGCGTGAAAAGTTTTTTCTATACCTTGGGAACAATATTTTTTTTCGGGATGAAAGGTGCCCTATGTCCTTCTCTGTATTCCTGACAACATGTATGCAAAATTTCATCATGATTATTTGAGTATTTAAGACGTGAAAGCGTAATAAACAAACAAACAAACACACTTGCGCATATATAATGGGAAATTGGTGTTTTTAGGGTTCCGTACCCAACGGGTAAAAACGGGACCCTATTACTAAGACTCCGCTGTCCGTCTGTCTGTCTGCCTGTCTGTCTGTCACCAGGCTGTATCTCATGAACCGTGATAGCTAGACAGTTGAAATTTTCACAGATGATGTATTTCTGTTGCCGCTATAACAACAAATACTAAAAACAGCATAAAATAAATATTTAAGGGGGGCTCCCATACAACAAACGTGATTTTTTTTGCCGTTTTTTGCTCGATATTAATAACGACTGCAGGTAGACAGTTGAAATTTTCACAGATGATGTATTTATATTGCTGCTATAACAACAAATATTAAAAACAGAATAAAATAAATATTTAAGGGGTGCTCCCATACAACAAACGTGTTTTTTTTTTGCCGTTTTTTGGTACGGAACCCTTCGTGCGTGAGTCCGACTCGCACTTGGCTGGTTTTTTTCTCACACACAGAGAACCTCATAACTTCTGTGATTTAAAAAATTCATCAGTTGCTGGATATTCCATCAAATAATGACCATAGCCGTCAACTATCAGCATAATTAAACCCAATTTATTTTGTTTTCTTAGCATTAAAAAATACCTTGAAAGTGACCAATTTATCCTTTGTAAAGTTACAAAAGTATAGGCTGTAGCCTAAACTTATTTTTTTCGCTTAAGTTATGTTGCCTAAGTTAGCTTAATGTTCAAACATTTGTACATAAAAGTTTTGATACAATAGCGTTCACGATTGTTAAATAATAGGGAATATGCATAAGTCACCGATTTTGATGAATTTGAGCTTGATCGCTGCGGACACTTATAAAAACAATAGCGACCGCCCGCGGTTTCACCCGCGTGGTTCCCGTTCCCGTGGGAATATCGGGATAAAAAGTATTCTATGTTTTAATCTAGGCTATCTACTATCTGTGTGCCAAATTCCAACAAAATCCGTTCAGTAGTTTTTGCGTGATTGAGGAACAAACATCCAAACATCTAAACATCCAAACCCACAAACTTTCACATTCATAATACTAGCGACCTCCCGCGGTTTCACCCGTGTGGTTCCCGTTCCCGTGGGAATATCGTAATAAAAGTTATTCCATGTTTTAATCCAGGCTATCTACTATCTTTGTGCCAAATTTCAACCAAATCCGTTTAGTAGTTTTTGCGTGATTGAGGAACAAACATCCAAACATCTAAACATCCAAACCCACAAACTTTTACATTTATATTATTAGTAGGATTAGTAGGATGATGGAACAGGAAAAAAAAATGTATTATTTTAGTTTTATCACACGATGAAATCAGGGGAAAATAACGATTTTTTTTCATTTTCGGATATGTGCACTTTACAGTCAGATAGAATATCGAATAAGAAACAATATTTTGTACGACACATATGTACTTAAACGCAAAATTTAGGGAGATAATGGAAGATTATTGGCTAACTCCATATTAAACGCGCCGAAACACACGGTCTGAAACGTGATGTGTGACGTCACCATTTTGTATAGAGCGTTTTCGGCGGGTGCTGCTGCGCGCTAACTTCAAGTAACTATATCACGAGAACAAAACGCAAGAGAAAAGTTTTAATATTACAGTTAATTTTCTCACGCATTATACTTTTGATTAAGATAAAAAAAAAGTTGATGCATATTCCCTATTTCATAGGTAAGAACCTAATATTACGATAGTAAGGAAATCTTCAAAACTTAGTCGCTTTAAAAAACAAATACTTATTTAAGATGTGCTTTCTCAAAACGTATTTATTATTAACGGTACCTAATTAACAAATAAACGTTCACTTTGATATTACAAATTATATTTTAATCTCTTAAATGCTCACCTTTCTTACTAATTAGTTAATTGTCTTTTATTTTGTTGTTTGAAAAAATATTTGGAGTTAATGATCTTATTGTTGATAAATTAACCCTTTATTGGGGGTTACGAAAATAGTTATTTTTGTGTATTATTATGAGATAATAGCGGCCGCCCGTGGTTTCACGCGCTTGGTTCCCGTTCCCGTGGAAATTATCGGGATGAAAAGTATCCTATGTTTTAATCTAGGCTATCTACTATCTGTGTGTCAAATTCCAACCAAATCCGTTTAGTAGTTTTTGCGTGATTGAGGAACAAACATCGAAACATCTAAACATCCAAACCCACAAACTTTCACATTTATAATATTAGTAGGATTGAGTTTGACAACTAACAAGTAAATATATTCTTAATTTTATTAGATTTGAAGTGTAATACATTTATTTTAGAGTTAATTTTGTTAACAAACGATTAAATTTCTTTCGTATAGTCTGTTTATTTTACTTATCCTATTTAGTAAACAACTTTTGACAATACTTAATAGTGTACTAGAAAAAATACGACTCGCACCAGATCATGATCTCGGACGGGAATCGAACCCGCGACCTTTAATATTATAATATTTTTGTTACATACTGAAGGTTACACAACATTTATTATTTCTTTGATTCTCATGTCGCCATTTTTGTTTGCCAAATATGTCTTACTAGCGACAGCCCGCGACTTCGCCTGCTTAGAAAGTTATTTCTCTATCCCTCGGGAAAAGTTTTTTCAGAATGAAAGATACCCTATGTTGTTATTAGGGTTGCAACCCTGATAACGTGTATGCAAAATTTCATGATGATCGGTTCAGTAGTTAGGACGTGAAGGCGTAATAAGCAAACAAACGGACTTTCGCATTTATAATATTAGTAAGGACTAGCGGCCGACCGCGACTTCGTCTGCGTGGAAAGTGTTTTTGCTTTCCCTCGGTCGGGAACAATACTTTTTTCGGGATGAAAGGTACCCTATGTCCTTCTCTGTACCTCTGACAACGTATATGTAAAATTTCATGATGTATAGATTATTGTGGATCTTCCACAGGCGTATTCAAGATGTATGTACTAGTGTACTACGTACTACTAACCTACATTGTTGATATTGACTTACTTTTAATAATTAAATTTCTGCACAAAAATATTGCTGATTTACCATTTTATTCAATGTCTTGCAAGCTTGCAAGTTGCAAGCTAGCCGACCGGTGTGAGAAAAAATAACAGTTGAGCTAACAATAAAATATGTGATGTAATTTGCCTAATTTATAGATTTCAATTTCTTCTTCCTTTATGTTAGAACAGGCCATTTCACCAAATTGACATTGGTCAGTAGACATGGACATTTTTGGGCAGTCGTGTAATTACTGACAAACCTACAAATGTATAAAATTACCCTGTTTCACAACGTTATATGTCACTAAAAATGTCGACTTGGTGAAATAGGGCCCAGATTTCCCGCCCGCCCAACAATACCAAGTTACCGAGGGGGCTTAGTGCCTCGGACCACGTTTTAAGATTAAAAAATAAATAAAATTAGAGGCACAGACAGTACCTACATAAAACAATAAGGAATATGAAAAAAAAAATCGTCATTTTTGATGCAAGTTCAATGTAATGGTAAGGCCATGTAAAGCATTCAGGGTGTTCAAAATTATCTTAGCAAACAAAGCTGTCAAAGTTATCTATGCATAATGCATTATTTCATAGCCTTCTTTATTTCCAAGCCGTGAACATAAGTTTGGCAACGTCTGTTACTGTCAGTTCGTAGTCATGTCGTCCGCCAGTCTCCATACTAAATGTATGGGAATATTTCAATTTTAAGAGGTCGATATTTTTTTTCATCGTAATCGTGTGAGGTTTAAAATATGAAAATAATTTAGTTCTTTTATTGAAATGCTTTGTATATTAAACAATAAGAAAAATATCAATGTTAACCAGGAAAAAATGGCTGTCAAAGATGTCATCTTTTTTGTTGATTTTCTTCATCAGGGAGTTGATTAACACGCCCTCTAGCAATAAATGATATATCATTAGAAAGGTCTTTTAAAGACAAATATTTGCTGTTAATATACTTTATATCAATTGTTAATACTTTTGGAATTAAAGGTTATTAAGGTATAAAAGTGGTTTATTGTCTATGGGAGTTGATCTACCACACCTATAGAAATAAATGATATATCATAAGAAAGGTTTTTATATGACAAATATTTGCTGCAAACATAATTTCTATTAATTGTTAGTAATTTCGGAGTTTTAGGTCATTAATGTTAAAAAAATTGGTCAAGTTTAGAGCGTTATAACTCTCAAAGTACTAATAGTTCGCAATTATAGCGATACAATGAAGTGTTTCAAATTTAAATACCTTTCCAATGATGTAAGATTTATTGCTAGAGGAGGCTTAGATCAAAATGCTCATCGTACTAAAGGACCCCCGAAATGTTCAAATAATTTGACTCAAACCTTATGTTCTAATAAATAAATAATAATAATAAATATTAAACTTTATTGAAATAATCTTACATCACAATTTACAACTAGTTTAAACATAGATAATATAGGAAAAACAAATTATAAATAATTTTTAAAATAATTTCATGCTATGTGCTTGACCACATGCGATGTTGCCGTTCTGCTCAACTTCAGGGCTTGGAAGATATAGAAGGCTATGATTATTTATTACATTGTTGACAGATAACTTTGACAGCTTTGTTTGCTGAGATAATTTTGAACACTTACTGCTTATGTGACTTATGTCTATAAATATGAAACAATCAGTGTTAAGATATTTTGAACACCTTGTGTGCTTACAACAATACGATGTGCGACTGCGTAGATCAAATTTATTTTTGTTTTTCAGATCATTTTGACTACTATAGACTCCTATATTAATTTTCACCTACCTACCTATGTATATTACAATCCCATACGATTTTTAATGGTATTTTCTTCCATAGGTCGGCTTCAAAGGCTACGGCCTATCACCCGCCGAGCTGCCATCATCAGGCAGCTTCACGTACAGCGATGGGCAGACGTACTCCATCACCCACGGGTCCGTCATCATCGCCGCCATCACCTCCTGCACCAACACCTCCAACCCGAGCGTCATGTTGGGGGCTGGTGAGTAGTTCATCATAATAATATATATCAATAACTGGACGACCTAGCTTTGCTCGGTTATTATCTCTGTTTCCACATTCGCCAACTTCCTTTTTCGCCAATTCCTGATTCGCCAATTCCCGATTCGCCAACTCCCGACTCGGCAAACTATTTATTGTAATATGGTGGTGTTTAGGTGATAATCTACATTGTTATCTCAAACATTAACTACATTCTTTTTAAACTTGTCTAAAAAAATAAAAAAAATAAAAACTTGAACATATAAAAAAAAGGTAAGTCACCAAGCCTGATTCGAACCCGTAATACGCGTTTCTTGCCGCCCGTGTCTTAACCCGTTGGACCAGACGAACAGTGGCCGGCAGGACGAAATTAGCGACCATATTCTGCGTCGATAGAAAAACGCATGAAAACTCGAAAACACGCGTTTTCCCAATCATAAGACTAATCTAGATCGATTGTTTACCCCCGAAAACCGCCATATACCAAATTTCAGCGAAATCGTTAGAGATCTGTGATTCCGAGATCACAGAAATAAATAAATATACAAGAATTGCTCGTTTAAAAGTATAACATAAAGTAACATCATTATTTTCATCCACCTGATCATCTCCCATCATCCACCCAAATAGCTCTTATCATCTATCTGACCAGTTCTCATGATCCATCCGACCATCTCTCGTGTTCTTCCCGACCATTTTCACCATTAACCTAAACATCTCTCAACATCCACTCCGCTCTTATCCTAAACTTGTCTGATTTTGTCTCTTTATTATGTGACTTAGTACCTTTTCACATAAATAGAGTTAGTATTGGAGCTCCAATATAACAAAAATACGGCGTTCCACAAGGCAGTATTTTGGGACCTATATTATTCATTTTGTACATCAATGACATAGCTGACATGACAGACCACAAATTCATATTATATGCAGATGACATCTCAATAATAGGGAATATGCATAAGTCACCGATTTTGATGAATTTGAGCTTGATCGCTGCGGACACTTATAAAAACATGATGGAACAGGAAAAAAAATAAAAAAAATGTATTGTTTTAGTTTTATCACACGATGAAATCAGGGGAAAATAACGATTTTTTTTTCATTTTCGGATATAATGAATTTTACAGTCGGATAGAATATCGAATAAGAAACAATATTTTGTATATTACATATGTACTTAAACGCAAAATTTAGGGAGATAATTGAAGATTATTGGCTAACTCCATATTAAACGCGCCGAAACACACCTGAAACGTGATGTGTGACGTCACCGTTTTGTATGGAGCGTTTTCGGCGGGTGCTGCTGCGCGCTAACTTCAAGTAACTATATCACGAGAAAAAAACGCAAGAGAAAAGTTTTAATATTACAGTTAATTTTCTCACGCATTATACTTTTGATTAAGATTAAAAAAAAATGATGCATATTCCCTATTGTGACCACTGACAAAATGAATAATTCAATAATAAATCATGAAATGGAAGTAAATAATACAATTGGCAAAATAATTAAATGGCTTGTAGCAAATAATCTGACAATTAATCTCAATAAATCTTTGTATATTCAATTTAATCGGTCAAAACATCAGAAACATAATTTTAAATTAAATATTCCTAGAATAAAGGAAGAGTCATCTACCAAATTTCTAGGTGTTACTATCGATAGCAACCTAAACTGGAAATCTCATAATGAAAATGTTTGTGATAGGGTAAATAAATTTTCATATGCACTACGACAAGTGAAAAAAGTCACTGATATGAACACGGCTGTTCTCTCATACCATGCATGTGTTGAATCCATTTTACGTTACGGCCTTGTGGTGTGGGGAAACTGCACAGATTTGAACAGAGCATTCATAGCGCAAAAGAAGTGCATCAGAGCGATATGTGGAATTCCTACTGATGAATCTTGCAGACCATTATTTCAAAGTCTTGGTTTGTTACCACTTCCTTCGTTGTATATATTTGAGATTGTAAAGTTTGTCCACAAGCACAAAGATCTCTTTAAAAAAGCCTGTGATGTAAATAAAAACCGGCAGCACAGAAATATCCATAGACTAATTATAAGTGATTTTCCAAAGTCAGCCGGATTTAGAAAAAGCTGCCTGGTAATGTGTGTTCAAATCTATAATAAGATACCCGACGAATTTAAAACACTCAATATGGTGCCCTTTAAAAATAAACTTTTTAGATGGTTGAATTCAATGAATTTTTACAGCATAAAAGAATTTGTTGATCGTAAATTTTAATGTCATTTATTTAAAAAAAATATTATATACCATTGTGAAAGTTGTGTTGAAAATGAAAAGATTTTAATAAGACTTACAAGGATTTGTTAGACTTATATTATAAAGATGAACATTTTTTGTATTTTGTATTTGTATGCTGTTTAATACAGCAAAACATGAGCGCCTACCTTTGTTTTAAGAACTGTAATACCATGTTTTAGACAAATAAAGATTTATTTATTTATTTATATACAACGTGTTACAAAACAACCCCTATTGCCGAATATGGTAGATAGGGACCATCAAACTGAACAACTTTTACTATGGGACCAACTCTGAAATCGCGAAAGAAAAGCAGCTGTTTCATACATTTTAATATTTTCTATTTTTTTATGAAAAAGCCGATTTCATTTTGCTATTTCAGAATTGGTCCCATAGTAAAAAGTTGTTCAGTTTGACGGTCCCTATCTACCCTATTCGGTATTAGGGATTATTTTTGTAACACGTTGTATAACTTTTTAAGGAGCAACTCTTTTGATTCCCATTTGAGTAGATTCTATGATAAAGTGTCATTATTCTAAATCTTAAGTAAGTAAATTTTTGGTCACCAATTGTGAGTTGTCTAGAATATATGTTTTATTTAAGACTAGCGGCCGCCCGCGACTTCGTCTGCGTGGAAAGGTTTATTGCTATCCTTCGGGAACAATACTTTTATTCGGGGTGAAAGGTGTCCTATGTTCTTCTCTGTACCCCTGATTTCATGATAATCGGTTCAGTAGTTAAGACGTGAAGGCGTAACAAACAAACAAACGGAGTTTCCCATTTATAATACTAGCGGTCGCCCGTGGTTTCACCCGCGTGGTTCCCGTTCCCGTGGGAATCTATGTTTTAATCTAGGCTATCTACTATCTGTGTGCTAAATTCAAACCAAATCCGTTCAGTAGTTTTTGCGTGATTGAGGAACAAACATCCAAACATCTAAACATCCAAACCCACAAACTTTCACATTTATAATATTACATAGTAGGATTAGTAAGGATTTTTTAAATTTCTTTTAACTGTTCTTTTTAGGTCTACTCGCTAAGAAAGCTGTGGAGAACGGCTTGAGCGTCCTGCCTTACATCAAGACGTCTCTATCGCCCGGCTCTGGGGTCGTCACCTACTACTTAAGGGTATGAATACATAATTAAATAAATACGTAAAGAAAACGCGACCTTTTGTGCTTAAGTGTTACTTTTTAACCGACTTCAAAAACTTTGAAAAGGAGGAGGTTATCTATTCGTCGCGTATATTTTTTTTTATTACTCAAAGACGGCTGAACCGATTCAAACGATTCAAACGTTATAACATGAGGTTTGTTCCCAAGTTGGTCCCATTTTTTTTAATTTTGAAATCGGTTCAGTAGTTTTCAAGTAATCTTGAAAATACTGCCGTTTTCGTTACCATTTTATATGAATTGAGACCGACTTTCAACCATTACTTTTTTGTTTATGAACCGATTTAGACAATTCTTTTTTTGTTTGAAAGAAGACACCTTAAGAATGATTCCATATTATTTTCATTGGTATTGGACTTTGGATTTTGAAGATACACGAGGGAACTTCTCAAAATCAAATAGGAACTGTACAGTGATTGAAATATTGGTAGGTTTATTATTGTCAAGGACATTCTGGACTAGATTTGAACTGCGAAGACCCAACGGAACACCTGTGGACATTGAGTTACTCGGGGTTTACCATTGAAAAATGTGAAACATTATACTTAACGTTTTATTTTATAAAATCATCGCTTACATACCTACCACAAAAAAGTTTAAAATAAAAAGCTTTTAAAAAAAAGTAAAACCTCCTTCAAAAACCTTAAAAAACAGCTCTATAAAAAGCAAGAAATAATGTTCAAATCGATTAATTAAAACACGTCTATTGAAGTCGGGTGGGGCTTTTAGAATATAAACCTCACAATAAGTAAAAAAAATACTTCCAGCTCCACCCGACTTCAATAGACGTGTTTTAATTAATCGATTTGAACATTATTTCTTGCTTTTTATAGAGCTGTTTTTTAAGGTTTTTGAAGGAGGTTTTACTTTTTTTAAAAAGCTTTTTAAATTCAAAATATCTTTTTTCAAATAAACTTATTTGTATTGTCTATATTTTCCTACCATCTATTTCTGTAACACATTACTGCTCTTCCACCTTGTGAGGTAAGGTTTCATGCAACGGGAGCTTGGTTTACCCGTTCCAAACTTTAATTTTATAATCTGTGTTCTAGGAGTTTTACTGCATTTAGATGGAACTTGGATGGAACTAAAATATACGATTTCTTTATTCTAATTACACGATATAATATGTCATTCATGTTTGTTTTTCAAAAAATTCAAATGAGTTCTTGTCTGTGCAGCCTAGATTTACACATTTTTAGCGACTCTTTAGTACAGGGATAGGGAAACTTCGGCATGCGGGCCTTTCCTGGCTCACGGAGCGTTGTAATTCGGCCCGCGACCTGATAAAAATACTTCCCTTTGTAATAAAAATGATTTTTTATTTTTTTATTTTTTATTTCAGTAAAAAATATATTGTGAAACGGGTAGTATTTAATCGGGTAACAATAAATTCCCATTTTGGGTATCAAAAATACTGAATATAGCGTACTGAAATACTAAGTGGGCGACGGACCGAGGACAAATATTAAAAATGGGTGACTTTAAAATACAAATTGAGTAACTTGTTATTCAGAACGAGTGATCAAATTTCAGCGACAACCTTAGGGCACACAAAACATTTGAAATACCATGTTGGGCAGCTTAAATCATCAATCAAATTAAATTATCAAAGTATTTGATATAACCCAATCAGTATTTTCGTCAATCATTTAATTATTTATCTCCCACATGTAGTTGCTCGTTTTATGTATTTTTTGTAATCCACAGTTAGTCGCCCGTTTAGTTATTTTGTCGCTAGCAAAATAAATCGCTGCCGGGTTTAGTATTTAAGTATTCCATTTTTACAGTCGCGTTTATTATTTTCCAGTCGCCCAATTCAAAATATCCCGTGTGAAAAGCAACGTTTATAAATAATAATGTTATTAATATCCAGTTAAAATAAAACTACAATCTTCAAATATTTATTTAATGTATTTTTTGCAGGAGTCGGGAGTAGTGCCTTACCTAGAGAAGTTAGGATTCGACGTGGTTGGGTACGGGTGCATGACTTGTATCGGCAACTCTGGACCCATAGATGACAACATTGCCAACACCATAGAAAAGGTAAACGAGACTAGTTTACATTAAACAATGTTGATAGTCTTAAATTTCCATGTTTCATATCATATGTCACAAAGTAGTTCCTTACCTAGAGAATAGGATTCGACGTAGTTGGGTACGGGTGCATGACTTGTATCGGCAACTCGGGACCCATAGATGACAACATTGCCAACACCATAGAAAAGGTAAACGAGACTAGTTTACATTAAACAATGTTGATAGTCTTAAATTTCCATGTTTCATATCATATGTCACAAAGTAGTTCCTTACCTAGAGAATAGGATTCGACGTAGTTGGGTACGGGTGCATGACTTGTATCGGAAACTCGGAACCCATCGATGACAACATTGCCAACACCATAGAAAAGGTAAACCAACGAGACTAGTTTACATTAAAAACTGTTGATAGGTAAAATAAATTCCATGTTTCATACCCAATAGAATATGAATATAAGTGCCTTACTTAGAAGTTAGGATGCGACGTAGTTGGGTACGGGTGCATGACTTGTATCGGCAACTCTGGACCCATAGATGGCAACATTGCCAACACCATAGAGAAGGTAAACCAACGAGACTATTTAACATTAAACACTGTGATAGTTTAAAATACCATGTTTCATACCCAATACAATATGAATACCTATAAGTGCCTTACCTAGAGAAATTGGGTTTTGACGTAGTTGGGTACGGGTGCATGACTTGTATCGGCAACTCAGGACCCATAGATGACAACATTGCCAACACCATAGAAAAGGTAAACGAGACTAGTTTACAGTAAACACTGTTGATAGTTTAAAATTCCATGTTTCATACCCAATAGAATATGAATATAAGTGCCTTACCTAGAGAAATTGGGTTTTGACGTAGTTGGGTACGGGTGCATGACTTGTATCGGCAACTCTGGGCCCATCGATGACAATATTGCCAACACCATAGAGAAGGTAAACGAGACTAGTTTACATTAAACACTGTTGATAGTTTAAAATTCCATGTTTCATTCCCAATAGAATATGAATATAAGTGCCTTACTTAGAAGTTAGGATTCGACGTAAAGTAGGGCCACTTTAATAGGCCACATTTGACATATGTCAGTCCATAGTGTAATTTGTCAATCGTAAATTTGCTTTATTTCCTGATTATTACAATAAATATGTATTATGAACTGAATAAAGTTAAGCAATTATGCCTTTAAATAAATAAATAAAGTGTCCTCACCGTTAAATAGTTACGTTGTTGAGTTTTCATGAACTGTAAAATGTGACCTATTAAAGTGGCCCTACTTTAGTTGGGTACGGGTGCATGACTTGTATCGGCAACTCTGGGCCCATAGATGACAACATTGCCAACACCATAGAAAAGGTAAACGAGACTAGTTTACATTAAAAACTGTTAATAGTCAGTTTTATAAGTACCACCCCCAAATAAATTGGGATAAGGGTAGGGGGATGAGTCAGTCTTATAAGTCTTATAAGACAGTCAACATAAGATACAGTTTATATTTAAAAAAACCTTTGTTTTATAGAAAACCATATAGTGGCCCCTATTTTTTGTGACATTATTATGTTTCTATGATAAAACACGGTGTTCCCAGAACTCTCTAATTTGCTGCGGCGTACTATTTGGGAACCGGAAATTCGAGGGCCGAATGGGGAATGTCCGAAAATAATCAAATTGGCTGAATATTTTTCTATAGGTAGGAATAAGGTCCCTTAGTAATAGAATAAAGTTTCATAATTTTCGGATGCATGAAACATTTTTTAAAAATCAAAGTCTCTTCGACTTTACAAATGTATGAAAGTAACAGCAGAATGGAGATTATACCTTTGCCACCACCTGCCACAACCACAACATGGTATTAAAAAAAAGATTCAAGACAAAATGTCAAAACTTTTTTTTAAATACGTGTAGTGATTGTGGCAGTTAGCGGCAAAGGTATAATCTCCATTCTGCTGTTACTTTCATACATTTGTGAAGTCGAAGAGACTTTGATTTTTAAAAACTTTTTTACCCAACCGAAAATTCTGAAACTTTATTCTATTACTAAGGGACCTTATTCCTACCTATAGAAAAATATTCAGCCAATTTGATTTTTTTCGGACATTCCCTATTCACCCGCACACGCGCGCCAACTATCTCGCATATGAAAATTTTTACTAGATGTCACTTAAAGCCTGTTTTTTTTTAAAATATTTTTTTAATAAGGCGTGTTTGATTTGAGCTGTATATCAATGAGAGTATTATAATCTTACTATAACAAAATACGGCGGTCCCAGAACTCGCTGATATGCTGCGGCGTACTGTCCGGGAACCGTAACTTGGAGGGTCGAATCCACATATCAAAATTTTGACTAGATGTCACTAAAAGGCTGTTTTTTTAAATAAGGCGTGTTTCTTTTGAGCTGTATATAAATTTGAGTATTACTATAATAAAATACGGCATTCCCAGAACTCGCTGATATGCTGCGGCGTACTATCCGGGAACCGTAACTTCGAGGGCCGCATCGATTCGCACACTCGTGCTAACTATCTCGCGTATAAAAATTTTGACTAGATGCCACTTAAAGCTTGTTTTTTTATTATAATTATTTTAATAAGGCTTGTTTCTTTTTAAGTGTATATAAATTTGAGTATTACTATAATAAAACACGCCGTTCACAGAACTCGCTGATATGCTGCGGCGTACTATCCGGGAACCGTAATTTCGAGGGCCGAATTCATCCGCACACTCGCGCCAACTATCTGGCATCTCCTCTTCTGGTCATAGCTTATGCTTTGGCCGGGACGGTGGACATTGACTTTGAGAAAACACCACTAGGTAAGTACCCTATACCTTAGTCATCTTACCTGTTACCTTAGTCATGTTACCATTAACCTTAGTCATTTTATTAGTCATCTTACCATATACCTTAATCATCTAGTTTACCTTAATAATCTTACCCACTATTTACCTTAGTCATCTGACTCATCTTCATCCTGCTCTCCATTTTCTTCCTATTTTTGTCATTCTCATCCTTTTTTTTTAAATTTTATTTTAGTTTGTTAGAAAACCAACAGCGTATTAATAAAATCCTAATCCTACACACATTTATTTTATGTATAGTATACACTCTCCAAATCACACCTCGTCAAAAAAAAACAGATCGTTTATATATTCCGCATCCACCCGCACACTCGCACCAACTATCTCGCGTTTCCTCTTCTGGTGATAGCTTACGCTTTAGCCGGTACAGTGGACATAGACTTTGAAAAAACACCACTGGGTAAGTTATAAATACATTTTTTTATTTTTTTCTATACTCATCTTACCCTTTACCTTAATCATCTTACAATATACCTTAGTCATTTTATCATTTACCCTAGTCATCTCACCATATACCTTAGTCATCTGGTGAATCATCTGAACATCAAACATTTCTTCCGCAACGGGGCTCGGAGCTATTATGAGAATCGCCTAAGTCACCGGTAACCTACGCTTAAAATTATTTTATTTTTCCTCCTTTCAAAGGCAGTTAAGTTTTGATGTCGAATATGAAAGATGACGTTTTACTACTAAGATTTTCATTCATAAAAACTTAATTCATGTATAGAGATACGGAAGTGCAACGTTACCATAATTCACATAAAGCTGTTTTGCATAAGCTAATAATTTTAATAGAAAAATAGCATTGTGAATGCCTATAATCCAAAATTTCAAAACTGTTTTGCATGTATAATATTCTTTTTACCATCGCCACTCTAAAAAGTGCGTTTAATTCAACGATAAGAGTGAATAATAAGCGATTTTATTCACCGAGTGAATAAAAATAATTTGAATTTGGAACAAGCGCGCGTCGTATGAATTATGTACAAAAAAAATAAAACGTGCTGAAAGTATGGAGCTATTCCATAGATAAAGCCATAGTTATACAATTAAATAAAAAAAATATCCCGCCAATTTTATTTAGGTTCTTTTTAGTGTCTTATCTTTGGGTTCTTTTCTAAAAAAAATATCTCGCCAAATTAATTAGGTTCTTTTTAGTGTCTTATCTTTGGGTTCTTTTCTTTATATTAGAGGGAGATTAGATGTTCAGTCTTGTATCAGTCCATTCCATCAGTCTGGTACGATCTTCAGTCTGTAAAAATTCAAAGTCTATACAAACTGATGAAATGGACTGATGTCAGACTGATCATGTAATTTCCTTCATAGCATGGTTGTTTTATGTCATTGGAAAACTTAGTTTCACTATTTTCTAACGGTTAAATTACCGATCACCTATCTAAATAATAAAATTTGTTAACTATAAATAGGTACTCGAGGAGCTCGATGGCGCAGTGGTTTAGCGCCTGGCCCAGCGATTGCGGAAGTTAAGCAATGTTCGCAAGGGTCGGTCATGGGATGGGTGACCAAAAATGTATTATCTCGAGCTCCTCCGTGCTTCGGAAGGCACGTTAAGCCGTTGGTCCTGGGGCTCTATTTTTGAATCGCTCGTTTGGCGTCGAGCGCTCGTTTCTACTGATTTTCATTCGACAAATCAACTTAAATGTATGAGATGTCGAACGAAAATCAGTAGAAACGAGCGCTTGACGCCAGCCGAGCGATTCAAAAATTGGGCCCCTGGCTGCATTTGCAGTCGTTAACACCCACCAATCCGCATTGGGCCCGCGTGGTGGGTTATGGCCCGTCCTCCTTATCCACCCATAAGGAAGGCCTGAGCCCCAGCAGTGGGGACATCAAAAATGGCTGATGGACAAATAGGTACTATAGGTGTAAGTACTGCTATTATGTTTTCTCGCAGTCAATGGTAAAAAGTAGAGTACACAACTCGTGAAAAAAAATTTCATCTCGGTCCTTTGTATCCCTCGTTTCGCTCAGGATTCTACTTTTGAATCCCTCGCTACGCTCAGGATTCAACTCTAGAATCCTTCGCTGCTCTCGGGATCCAACATAGTACCTCGAACTAAATTCCTTCTTTTTTCACTTGTTGTATAATCTACTATAATTTTATTGAATTATTTTGTATGAAAAATTATAATGAAAGAAAACGTTTAATAAAAAAATAATTCCTATGTTTTTCAATTCTATTTCATGGTCTCATTAATAGAGTTATGAGAAAAAAAAATCCCTGATTCTCCGACCAAAACACGCTGTATATTATTTAAGGTAAACGCGCTGATGGCTCTCCCGTGTACCTGCGAGAGATATGGCCCACCAGAAAAGAGATCCAGGAGGTTGAAGACAAGTACGTTATCCCGGGGATGTTCAAAGAGGTAACAATAACGGGTGTAACAAGATCTTCAACGAAGCCGAAGTCCACGTATTCCGCCCATCATCAGGATCAATTTTTTCTTTTAGACTATACCTGGGAAACCAATGGCTACGAAGTTATTGAAGGTCAAAGTCAAACATTTTTTTTCAAAATTTTTATGAAATCTTATTTTATTCGTTATTGCCTACTTTTTGTCCTATAAACATTATCAAAATTGTAAGTATTTCGTAACAAACAATGGCTTCAAAACGTCATCACTCGATGTATCTCATGAGTACGCACATAAACGCTGCCTTTCAACTCGGCCGCACGCAGCTCGCAGGCGCGGTCTTTTGTAAGCGTTACATTGCGTGGTAATGTATGCAATGCTTTTATAACACCAAAAATCAAAATCGTTTCCCAGCAATAATTTTGAACAGAAATGGTCCTGATGATGGGCAGAATACGTAGACCTCGGCTTCGCTGAAGGTCTTGTTACACCCGGTATACAATGAAACTAATCTCATTATCAGTGATCGGAGTAGGTAATTTGATTTTCTGTACTTGCATAATAAATAGTCATAGTAATCATAACATGGATGAGCCTTTTTTCCGAAATATCGTTTCGGTACTTACGGGATTGAATCAAATATTGTGAATGTTTGCACGTATGTGAATGCAATATTTACAGTAATTATTATCAATGGAATCCCAATTTACGTTTACTACGGTTTTAATTAAGTTTAGCTATGCTATATGTGTTTTTTTTAACCGACTTCATCAAAAGGAGGAGGTTCTCAATTCAATTGTATACTTTTTTTTATCGTTGTTCGCGCGTATCTTCGTCATTTATGGACCGATTTTGATGATTCTTTTTTTGTTCGATTAAGTATTATTGCGAGATGGTCCCATTTTTTTTTCAAATCGGTCGAGTAGTTTTTAAGTAATCCTGAAAATACTATGATTTTGCATCAACTACCTTGACGACTATTTATGAACCGAATTAGATGAAGTTTTTTGTGTTGGAAAGGGGATACCTTTAGTGTAGTCATTTTAACCGACTACAAAAAAAAATAAGGTTCTCAGTTTGACCTGTATATAGTATATTTCTCCCCGATTATCTCACGTTTGGCTGAACCGATTTTTCTACCTAAACAATACACGTACAATACACTACCTAATACAGAAGGTATTTACACTAAAAATAAAAAAATAAAAAATTGTTTAAAAACAAAAAAACCGACTTCAAAAAAAAAACTCTAAAAAGCAAGAAATAATATTCAAATCATTCGATAGGTACGCATTATCATCGTTATAATAACGTCTATTGAAGTCGGGTGGGGCTATTAGAATAAAAAATACGGTACGTTCGTACCCCACCCGACTTCAATAGACGTTAATATTATAACGATGATAATGCGTACCTATCGAATGATTTGAATATTATTTCTTGCTGAAACCTGCCTCTAAAAAGCGTTAAAGAGACGGCGAAAGGGTTAAAAATCTTGATTTATTCTTCATTCTACAATTATAAAATTTTAAATTTCAGAAAAATCTTAATAATTTAAAAATTCCGGAATTCCGGAGGCATATCCATATTATATATGGATATGCCTGTCATGCCATATGTCATATACGTGTCAGTTTGTTGACCCCAAATAAATCTACCTACTTAGTCCGATCACTGGTCACATTACTACGGTACGAGTTAATGAATGCGTTCATGCGCATTTGGTCCACTTGGTCCATTTCGCGGAACGTCCATTTCGTATTTGGTCCACTTCGCGGAACGTCCATTTCGCATTTGGTCCATTTCGCGGAACGTCTATTTCGCATTTGGTCAACTTTCACATAAATATGCTATATATTCTTTTATGGAGTATTTTAGCTTTTATTTTCGCTCTGCGATATATTTTGTTTTTTGTCTTGTTCTTAGTACGTCACCAAAGTACCAGGATCACATTAATATGGAGAAAGTTAACTTATTTAATTTAACAATGAGGATCAGTAACGATTTTTTTAATGGCTAATTAGAAAGCTAATGCCACCATATGATTAACTGTGTAAAAATTTTTACGATATCTTTTAAACCTGAGAAGTTATAAGAGCTAAAACACTGATTTTCCGGGGGTCCCTATGACGTCATCGTGACGGACGCGAACCTTATGTCGTACGTGATAAAGCACATATTGCATTGAGCTTGGCATTTCCTTTAAACCCTTTTAACTCAATCATTTCTAAACGGATTTTAAAAATTCTTTCACTAGGTTTCATAGCTATCAAAATGTGTTTATATTATATCAATAAAACTATAGGATTCAAACCTGTTACTGATCCTCATTAGGTAAACGTGTTTTGTGCTCGCCAATGAGGAAATTTCATAAAGTGGATCAAAATGCGAAATGGACGTTCCGCGAAATGGACCAAATGCGAAATGGACGTTTAATCAGCAAGTGGACCAAATGCGCATGAACGAATGAATGAACCAAAAATGGGAAAACTTTTTTCGGACCATCAAATTGAACGATTTATTATGGGAACACTGATGATCTGAAATCGTGAAAAAAATCAGCTGTTTGATCCAAAATTGAATGACGAAAACATTAAAATATATGAAACCGGTGTTTTACCATTGAAAATGGTTATCAGATGCAAATCGCCTGAGACGTATTTTTGGCCATATTTCCGAAGATTTTGGGAGGATCGAGATGAAAATAGTACTATAAGTTGAGGAATTTATCGAGACACGTATGAACTTTTGAATTTTGAGAATCTACTGGTGACTTTTTTTGGAATTTTGCAAAATTCCAAAAATTCCGGGTTTTTAGGAGGGTGTTTGTTTACTAAATTGTAAATATTTCGAAACAAAAACCGACTTAAGAAAAAATGAAAAAAAAGGTCCTAGGGTATTAGTTTAGCTACCAAATGGCGAAATAATTTTGAAAATCGGTTAATAATTGTAACCTGTAGGTGGTCCCTTTAGATTTGGAATTGTTGAAAAACGGGTGTTTCCGTACATAAAAAGTGATGTAGCTTTTATGATTATTGGCCGATCGTCATGGTAATAGTGTTAAAAGATGCAGAAGCAGACGAGAAGTGCATTCGTTGGAATTTTGAAAATATGTTAATAATATTTCGGCTGCGTCGAGGCAGTCAGCGGGCGCTTTTGTGACACGAGGCGGAGCCGAGTGTCACAATCGTAAAAATAAATAGGTACTACCTAGGTAACTTTAAACATATAATAGGACTTTGCATTTGATTTGATTTTGGTTTTTCGTAAATTTTGGTGTTCATTTTCAATGCTCCGATTCTTGCGGGGACTGTAAAATCTGTGAATTTTTTTTTCGCGATTTCAGAGTTGGTCCCATAGTAAAAGTGGTTCAGTTTGATGGTCCCTATGTACCATATTCGGCATTAGGGGTTATTTTGTAACACGTATATAGATACGTGGTTGATTTGACTGTTTAGATTTAGTATTTAATGATTATTTTGTTAATTAGGTGTACGAGAGAATCGAACTGGGATCCCCGTCGTGGCAAGTACTGTCCGTGCCGCAGGGCAAGCTGTACGGGTGGGACGCGGGCTCTACTTATATCAAGAGGCCGCCATTCTTCGACGGAATGACCAGGGTGAGACTTTTAAACTTATTATTGACCTTTGATATTTCAAAAAATTATCAAAATTAGAAGCGCCATTTAATAAAATAATACATAATAGCACATTATACTCTTTGAACGAGTTCTACAGCTCACCTAGCTACTAGTTATAAAATATTTTATCTACACTCACAACGTAATGTTCCAAATATGAATTCAAAAAAGGTAATATAAATACGTACTTTATTTTCGTGGATAGGTAAAATTAAAAAATAAACTCATTACGATGCAGTCAACTGCATCATAAAATAACTTTTTTTCTCATTACGATACAGGGCAAATCCAAAAAGAAGGCAGTGCCGTAACATTAAAAAAAAACAACGATATTTTCCTTTTCTCACATATTTTTCATGATTAAAATGTACTCTATGGTAATCGATGACTTTAGTGCGATTAGTTTGTTGAAATGCACTGATCAAATTTTTTTTTCTAATGGAATGCGCGCCAAGCATTTCCGATAAAATTTGGTTTCAATTTTTACATTTTGTTATACTTAACTGAATTTTGTAGGTTTTTTTATTCTTGCTCTAAAATGTGAAAAAAAAAATTACTCTGCCCGATATTTTAGTTTAGATGCAGCTAAGGAATTGACTTATTACAAGGTAGGTAGGTACCTTGCTAATACAAACAAAGTCTCTCTCTCTTTTCTAACGTTGATCTTTTATTTAGTAGGTTCAATCCCAAATGTATGAGTGTAGATAAAGTAGTGTATGAAACTGCACATAACTAGGTATTAAAACACTCGTGTGATACTATTAAAAACCTCGCCTACGGCTCGGTTTTTAAACACACACTCGTGTTTTAATACCCCTCTTTATGTGTCAGTTTCATAAACTACTATTAGGATTGTTCATTTGCTCTATCAATTACGGTTTTAATTATTTTGTATTAGAATTTTGGTTTCTTAAACTATTCTTGCGATTCCCGACTTTCTTCAATACGATGGTTTTAATTTCTTTTCTTTTTATAAATTGTTGCAAATAATTAAATATAAAAATATCGTAATAAAAAAAAGTAAAATAGCCTCAACTTTGTTAAAAACGGTTATATTTAAACAAATAAATTTTTAGATGTTTAACAGTTTACAATGCTATTTTTTTTATTTAAGATAAATAATATACTAGAAATATACTAGAGGTTCAGGTTCGAATTTGTCTGAGGTTTTTTTTCTAATATATTACTTATCTTAATTTAGCCTTTAAGTTTTATTTCATTGAACCTATGTTTCCCCCTATATCCAGGATCTCCCCCCCATTTCCCCCATCGTGCAAGCTCGCTGCCTGCTGCTCCTAGGAGATTCTGTGACCACAGACCACATCTCTCCTGCGGGATCTATCGCCAGGAACTCTCCTGCTGCCAGGTTCTTGGCTGAAAGAGGGTAAGAACTTATGACTGATTATTATAGTTTCATTTTAGATGTGCAGTCATTTTTGGTGTGGTCAAAATTGGGATGGTTGACCGAAGATAGGTTGGCTAGGTACTTTTAATGTTTTAGTGTGGTCTAGTGAGAGATGGGTGACCGGAAACGTTTGCAAAGTTGTTTCGAGTTGTACAGAAAAGTACTAGGGCAGTATGAGTTTCAAGGAGGTTTCCTGTCAATATACGGTAGGTAGGATTTAATTAGTTAATAGTGAATCGTACAAGACACAGCTCCAGGGAGACTCGGTCACATTTCTCTCGCAGAAACTTTCGCCAGGAACTCATCTGCTGCCAGGTTCCTGGCTGAAAGGGGATGAGGATTCTTAGTTTTTAGTTAGAATTGAGTTGAAAAATGTTAAATTTCGCGTATTTGTATGAAATTCCAGGAGAATTCGACAGTAAAGTCCGCAAGTTGATAGCTTTCGAATGATATCAAGTTCAAATAAAATAAGATTGAATAAAAATTAAAAAAACTTGTATTTTTGTATGGAAAACCATTTAGCATAGAGCTACCATTGAGCTCTTTCTTAAACATACATACAAAGTGTTTTAAAAATATCCTTAAAACTTTATATATTATGGTAGATGGGGTCCATCAAACTGAAAAACTTTTACTATGGGACCAATCGCGAAAAAAATCAGCTGTTTCAAACATTTAATTTTATTTATTTCATGGATAACGAGTAGCTGTACAAATAGGTGTAGAAAAAGCGTAGGAAACAATAAGCTAAATTATAGGTTTTCGCGTAACAATATACAATTTTTCAAAACAATAATTTTATGTACTTTATATAATCAAAAGTACTTAAATGGTATGTGTGTGGAATGCTCACCATACCACCATGAGCTCTTATTCAGTAAATAGATGTTCAATAAGTGTTCGCTTAAAAGAATCTATTTTGATATTTTAGTTAGACGGTTGGTTTTTTTTTTGCGATTTTATAGTTGGTCCAAAATTGGTCAGTTCGATGGTCCATACCTACCATATTCAGTATTGCGTGTTGTTTTGTAAAGGGATCGGTACCATTTTGATCTACGATATTCGATATACTCATGATGGTATGATTATTATATTTGCATGTCGTATAGGGCACGGGTGCCTATACTTTTTCATAAGGAGATCGATCGACCTAGCAAAAATGTATAACTAAGAGACGACACTTTGACCGTGTACCCCATCAAATATTTATCAAGAAAAAAATGCATAAGTAAAACTACATTGGATGCAATCTGTTATCCTTGGCGATGGACCTTAAAACCTCTTGCGATCGACTGTATGAGCACGTTTGATATAGGGTTTCCCTATCAAAAAATTTAATTTATCGTATTTTTCTAAAATTTCACTCTGTAAATATTAAAAACCCATACGCACGAAGAGGTTTTAAGGGGTTTTTCCGATCTTAAATCCTGTATTTATTTATTTTCCCCATTTCCAGTTTGACGCCCCGCGAGTTCAACTCGTACGGGTCGCGTCGCGGCAACGACGCCGTCATGTCGCGCGGCACCTTCGCCAACATCCGCCTCGTCAACAAGATGTCGCCTGTTCCTGGGCCCAAAACTACCCACCAGCCCAGCGGGGACGTTATGGATATATTCGATGCTGCTGAAAGGTAAGATGAAACGAGAGCAGATTTTAGTGTGGTCAAAATTAGGATGGGTGACCGAGCAAAAAATAGTCCAGGCTGAGGTGCTTTTAGTGGTTTAGTGTGGTTAAGATTGAAATGGGTGACCGCAAACGTCCCATGCGCCTGTAGAAAAGTTTCATTTGTACAGAAAAGTACCAGGGCAGCATAACATTGAAGGCGATTTCTTTACCAATTTCTATATACAGAAGTAAATAGGAAGGATTAGCACTTCTTTGGTTATTTAATAGACACATTTACTATAGAGATCAGGGATAGTATATAAAAGCTATAAGGTGATCAATATAGTGCAGCCACTTATAATGAGGCCATTAGTAAGATGGGTCACAATTTAGTATAGTTTGTCGCCTGTTCCTGGACCGAAAACTACCCACCAGCCCAGCGGGGACGTTATGGACATATTCGATGCTGCTGAAAGGTAAGATGAAATGAGAGCAGATTTTAGTGTGGTCAAAATTAGGATGGGTGACCGGGCAAAAAATAGTCCAGGCTGAGGTGTTTTTAGTGGTATAGTGTAATTAAGATTGAGATGGGTGACCGCTAACGTCTCCTGCGTCTATAGTAAGATACTAATTGTAGATAAAAAATACCAGGGCAGCATAACATGAAAGGAGATTTCTTTACTAATTCCTATATACAGAAGTAGAAAGGAAGGATTACCACTGCTTTGGTTAGTTAGTAGACACATTGACTGTACAGATCAGGGATAGAATTAGAAAGCTATAAGGTGATAAATATAGTGCAGCCACTTATAATGAGGTCATAAGTAAGATGGGTCACCATTTTAGTATAAAGTCGTATTACTAATTTCCCAGCAAAAATGTAAACAAAGGTGTTGCCAGAACAAAACAACACAAAAAGAAATAGTATATTGCTAAGTCAAGAAACAAACACACTTACATGGTTTTTCATCACAAACCTAATAAAAATAGACTAGATAAATATTCTGAATCATGAGTTTTGCGTCAAAAAGAGTAATTTAATTTACTCACTTATGCTCTGAAATGTTATCATTCCATTTGAAAAAGGAATGCGGGGCGTTCAACATTTCCACGGGGGTCTGGTTCATCACATTCTAAATTTGAAATTCAGTGCGGAAATGAAATTCAATACTTACTTCCCGCACTGAGTGCGGGAAGTAAATGTTCCAAATTCAAATCGGCAGAACTTGTCAGCTAGCTTTCTTTTTATGAAACTTTATGGTTGCATGACCGGTCAGTAAACATGGCCACGCGAACCAATTTAAATATCACATTTTTACAAATAAAATTGTATTTCCTCGCATTTCGTGAGTAAAGTATTATACAAACCTTGTACTGGAAGCTACTTGCATTGCCTCGAATGATTAAAGCCCTCACCTGCGGCTCGGGCTTCAAACCATCCTCGACAATGCAATCCCTAGCTTCCCGTTCTCGGATGTAATGTACTATTAATATTTCATTATAACATTTTTATAGTAGAAAACATTTTATGACGCGTGCACACATCAACTGCAAACAGTACACATCAACCTTTGGTCTTTTTATAAAATTTCATATAAATTAGTATTATATGAAATTACAAGTAGTAGCTGTAGTGTAGTAGTAACATTTGACTTTTGGTATTGGGGGGTGGAACAGGCGGTGATGCTACGTTTTTTGATAGTTTACACACAGGCAATATTTAAGTAAAGTTTTCTTATCAGTTCGTTTCAAGAACTTTTAACATCAAAAATTATGATAGGTTATAAAGATAACATTTCTGATTACCATCATGCTACTTTAAAATAACCCTGGATGACATTATATTTATAATGACTCAAAATATAAGATACAAATTAAAAAGTTTTAAAAGTGACCAAAGGTTTTCAATATCTGAAAATGTCACTATCAGGGTCAGTTTGTCAATTTGACAGTGACGTTTCTTTGTTTACATTTTTGCTGGGAAATTAGTAATGCGACTTTAGTTAGCAACAAGTTGTCTCCAATATACGCCTCGTCAACAAGATGTCGCCTGTTCCTGGACCCAAAACTACCCACCAGCCAAGTGGGGACGTTATGGACATATTCGA
This sequence comes from Agriphila tristella, assembly GCA_928269145.1. NCBI lineage: Eukaryota > Metazoa > Arthropoda > Insecta > Lepidoptera > Crambidae > Agriphila > Agriphila tristella. The sequence continues at coordinate 2,284,509 of OV743447.1, read as the reverse complement.
TGCTGCTGAAAGGTAAGTAAGATGAAACGAGAGCAGATTTTAGTGTGGTTAAAATTAGGATGTGTGACCGGGCAAAAAATAGTCTAGACTGAGGTGCTTTTAGTAATTTAGTGTGGTTGAGAATGAGATGGGTGACCGCAAACGTCCCCTGCGCCTGTAGAAAGATTTTATTTGTACAGAAAAGTACCAGGACTGCATAACATTGGAGGAGATTTCTTTACCAATTCCTATATATAGAAGTAAATGAGAAGGATTACCACTGATTTAGATAGTTAGTAGACACATTGACTGTACAGATCAGGGATAGTATTAAAAAGCTATAAGGTGATAAATATAGTGCAGCGACTTATAATGAGGTCATTAGTAAGATGGGTCGCCGTTTTAGTATAGTTGGTAACAAGTTGTCTCCAATATACGCCTCGTTAATAAAATGTCGCCTGCTCCTGGACCAAAAACTACCCACCAGCCAAGCGGAGACGTTATGGATATATATGATCCTGCTGAGAGGTAAGTAAGATGAAACGAGAGCAGATTTTAGTGTGGTCAAAATTAGGATGGGTGACCGAGCAAAAAATAGTCCAGGCTGAGGTGCTTTTAGTGGTTTAGTGTGGTTAAGATTTGGATGGGTGACCGCAAACGTCCCCTGCGCCTGTAGAAAGATTTGTACAGAAAAGTAACAGGACTGCATAACATTGAAGGAGATTTCTTTACCAATTCCTATATACAGAAGTAAATAAGAAGGATTACCACTTCTTTGGTTATTTAGTAGACACATTGACTGTAGAGATGGCAGCACTCGTTAACGACTTTAACGGATATGTTGGTTTAGAATTCTTAAATCTGAAAAAAAAGAACAGTCGATTCCTCTTAAGATAGCCTTAAATTTAAGAATCTTTTGAGTATTTGGCGATTAAAATATTATCATTTTGCCTCGTTTGTTCCAGATACGCGCTAGAGAAGGTCCCCCTAATAGCCATCGTGGGGAAGGACTACGGCTCGGGCTCCAGCCGCGACTGGGCCGCCAAGGGGCCCTACTTGCTGGTAATATATAATAACTAGCGGCCGCCCGCGGTTTTACCCGCGTGGTTCCCATTCTTGTAGGAATATCGGGATAAAAAGTATCCTATGTTTTAATCTAGGTTATCTACTATCTGTGTGCCAAATTTCAACCAAATCCGTTCAGTAGTTTTTGCGTGATTGAAGAACAAACATCCAAACATCTAAACATCCAAACCCACAAACTTTCACATTTATAATATTAGTACTAAGTACTATTAGTAGGATATACAGGGTGATTTTTTATGCCAATCGATCCTATTTCATGTGTGGATATAATAAGTGGATATATAATACTCTATGGGACCATTTAAGGTATGAGTACTAGAAACGACAGAAATCGCCATAAAAATTTCCCATACATTTTGTACTAAAAAACGTAAAATCTCCTCGAATTTTTTTTTATTGCCAAATAATCCTATTTCTTACTGTGAACAAAATACTCTTTAAGGCCAACTGAAATTTGAGTACAGAAACTACGTAACACAACATCGTCTTCACACGCAGGCACAATTTTTTACAACATTAGATCAAAAAAGTAGCATAACATCGTTATTTTTATTCATCTTTTAACTTTGGCCACATAACATCCGTTATGTTTAGTCGTCTTATAACTTTGGCCACATAACATCCGTTATTTTTAGTCATCTTATAACTTTGGCCACACAACATCCGTAATTTTTAGTCATCTTATAACTTTGGCCACATAACATCCGTTATTTTTATTCATCTTGTAACTTTGTCCACAGGGCATCCGCGCTGTAATAGCGGAATCTTTCGAGCGAATCCATCGCTCCAACCTAGTAGGAATGGGTATCATGCCGCTGCAGTTCTTAGCGGGACAAAACGCGGACAGTCTGGGACTAGATGGGACAGAGAGTTACGACATCGCTGTCCCGGATAGCGTCGCACCGGGGGACATAGTTACTGTGAAGGTAATCATCACATTAATATTAAGCATAGGCAATAACGGGACAGAATGTTGATAATCTGGGACAGAATGGGACATAGACTTACGACACCTCTGTCCCGGATAGCGTCGCACCGGGGGACATAGTTACTGTGAAGGTAATAATCACATTAATATTAAGCATAGGCAATAACGGGACAGAATGTTGATAATCTGGGACAGAATGGGACATAGACTTACGACACCTCTGTCCCGGATAGCGTCGCACCGGGGGACATAGTTACTGTGAAGGTAATAATCACATTAATATTAAGCATAGGCAATAACGGGACAGAATGTTGATAATCTGGGACAGAATGGGACATAGACTTACGACACCTCTGTCCCGGATAGCGTCGCACCGGGGGACATAGTTACTGTGAAGGTAATAATCACATTAATATTAAGCATAGGCAATAGCGGGACAGAATGTTGATAATCAGGGACAGAATGGGACATAGACTTACGACACCTCTGTCCCGGATAGCGTCGCACCGGGGGATATACTTACTGTGACGGTAATAATAACATTAATATCCTAGGGGCCATCCATAAATTACGTCATACGAATTCCATGGTTTTTGACCCCCTCCCCCGTCCTTGTCACAGCTGGTCACATTTGTGAAACCCCGCCTCCCTGGTGAGACGTCACATATTTTACAATTTTGCATCTAGAAATAACTTGAATTAAAAATCAGTTCAGAAATTTGATTTATTTCAATTTAAATGATTTTGAATTGTGACGTCATGAAAATAAGGACTCCTCCCACCCCCTTGTCACACATTGTCACATTTCGTCGATCCCCTCCCTCCCCCTAAACGTGTGACGTAATTTATTGATGGCCCCCTAGTACGCATAGGTAATAGCGGGACAGAATGTTGACAATCTAGGACATGGGACAGACTTACGACATCGCTGTCCCAGATAGCGTCGCACCGGGGGACATACTGTGAAGGTAATAATAATAGGCATGGATAATAGCGGGACAGAATGATAACAATCTGGGACTGGACGGGACAGAGAGATGTAAATGTGAGTCTTCATACGATTGCTTCGGACGAACTTATTGCCATCCTACACAAATTCCAGTTTTAATTATTATTTTAATTAAATATACAAAGTGTTATAATAACCCCTAATACCGAATATGGTAGATAGGGAGCATCAAACTGAACAACTTTTACTATGGGACCAACTCTGAAATCGCGAAAAAAAAACAGCTGTTACATATTTTTAACGTTTTAATATTTTTGTTATAAATTTTTATGTAAAACGGCTGATACTTTTTTGCGTATTGAGAGTTGTTCCCATAGTAAAAGCTGTTCAGTTTGATGATCCCTATCTACCATATTTGACATTAGGGGTTTTTGTAACACGTTGTATCCTTACTAATATTATAAACTAGCGGCCGCCCGCGACTTCGTCTGCGTGGACAGTTTTTTTGCTATCCCTCGGGAACTGTATGTTTTTTCTGGATGAAAGGTACCCTATGTCCTTCTCTGTACCCCTGACAACGTCTATGCAAAATTTCATGATGATCGATTTAGTAGTTAAGACGTGAAGGCGTAACAAACAAACAAACAAACGGACTTTCGCATTTATAATATTAGTAAAGATGCGAAGTCTGTTTGTTTTTGTTACGCCTTTATGTCTTAACTACTGAACCGATCATCATGAAATTTAGCATACACGTTCTCAGGAGTTCAGAAAATGACATAGGGTACCTTTCATCCAGAAAAAAGTACTGTTCAGTTCCCGAGGGATATCAAAAAAGTCGCTAGTATGTAATAATTAACTCAATAAGTATTTAACATATAATAACTATATTTGTTTCCAGGTGTCAACAGGCAAATCATTCCAAGTTAAAGTTCGTTTTGACACAGAAGTTGACTTAACTTACTTTATGAACGGAGGCATACTCAACTATATGATTAGAAAGATGTTATAAAATCACAGTTTATTAATATAGTTAAGCAGGAATTTTGAAAAACGATCATTTAGTAATTTAATCACAAACTAGGCAAAGCAGATAAATTGTGACTCAATCGTATACTTACTATTATAATTGGGACTAAACATAATTTGGGACTAAATAGGAGTGTATTTAACACAATAATATTGAAATACACTTTGAACCCAAACGATCAATTATATTGCTCAATAATATAAATTGCGCTATCTTTTAGCGTTTTGCGCAATGCTGACTTTACACGGTGCAAAGAAAGAATATGGTGTAATAAAAATTAAACTCGCTCAAAATTATGTTCAATGATTGCTCAATCTTCAATATTAATCTTAAGATTAATATTGGACAAAAAAATTGTGCAATACTATTCCCGCCATTTGCTAATGCACAGGAACCTTGTCACATTAACATCTACGTTAACGTCATCTGCAACTAAAAACATGAAACTAGAAAATTCTAGCAGGTAATTTAATATATTAACTATTGAATTATTATTTACATTATAATAGTGTTTAAGTATAATATATTTTTACAATTGTTTTTCCTTTTTGAGGTTAAAATATGGCCGTAAGGCGCACTAGCGATTGGCGGGGATAGTACGTAATGTTGAGCAATATAATTGATCGATTAAAGCTTAGACAGAAAAATAGGTCTTTCGTTGCTGATCGTACATAATACCAATGTAACTAACCACAAACTGCTCGCAAAAATAAGGTGAAAATTTAGTTTTTATTTTGAACAAATTGTGGAAATTTTGGTACTATTAAAATTAGTTTTGAGTTTTATTTTCATGCACATTTATTTAAAAGGTAATTTATTACAGTTTTCTTTATTTTTAGATTAAGAAAACGATATTATAATTTTATATTTAGTGGGGTGAAAAATATGGATGTGAAATATGATATTTTTTTATTTAATGTATGTAATTATTAGGTACTAGATTTAAAAGGGTGTATGTTATTGTATTTGTATGTTAGGGTGCTATATTGTACTATTATTAGACCAATATCATTACTTTTTTATTTTCTATATTTAGTACAGTCGGCAACATGTATTTAGAGACAGCGAATGCCCCACATAGTTAAAAAAGTGATCATAAATATCAGAAAAACTAAAATGTTTGACTTTTTTCACACACAGGGTGTTTTAACAAGTAATCTAAGTGGAATGGTTATTTTTTGTATTTTATTTACTTGTAGTACTTATTTTATTGTTTATCTTAAAGTTAATGTTGATTATCGCAAATAAATGATATTTACATATTTTTAATTTGTAGTTTTTTTCTACCTACCGCTGTAAGTATTGAATAAGTTTGGTCGAAGGAAGGTGGGTGGCCAAATTAGGCTCGATAAAGATTGTGCAGACACTTTCAGTGTGGCCAAACTTAAGATGGGTGACCAAGTTAAGCTCAATAAAAATTGTGCAGGCACTTTCAGTGTGGCCAAACTTAAGATGGGTGACCAAGTTAGGCTCGATAAAAATTCTGTAGGCACTTTAGGTGAGGCCAAAAGAAAGATGGGTGACCAAATTAAGCTCGATAAATATTGTACAGGCACTTTCAGTGTGGCCAAAATTTAGATGGATTACCAGACCAAGTTAGGCTCGATAAAAATTGTGCAGGTAACTTTGGTGTGGCTACAACAATAAAGGGTGACCAAACTAGACACGATAAAGATACAAATGGTCACTAATCTTTCTTGTGGGTAACTGCACAATCTTTATCGGTCTATTTGGTCACCCATAATTTTTTGGCCACACTAAAGTTACATGCATACTTACTTTAATCGATCCTAATTTGGTAACTCATCTTAAGTTTGACCACTCTGAAATTAGCACAAAATTCATGATATTGGGATTTTGTAGGTAAAGTGTTCAATAAAACAATTATTTGTAGTAAAGGTACACGTTTAATGCTACATACAGGATTTCCGTTTTCTCAAATAAAAAGGCAATTCTACAGCTCACAGATATTTTACATTCCGTCGAAGGACACTATATTCATATATTTATATATTTTTTCTAGCAAAATTACGTCTAAGTTGTTTTTTCATAAAAAGTTTTATGGCCAATCATCTTAATCTAAATTACACCATGGTGAAAGTTTAAAAAAACGTTTTTCTTTAAAAAATATCGTATAAATGCAAGTTTTCAGACTTGTGTGCGTTACTACCAAATGAAAAATAATTGAAAATTGTATGAATATTAGTAGTTTCGATGAAACAGCATCAATTTTCGGTGTAAAATTGGCTAAATGAAATTACGGTTTTGCCGAAAGTCAGTAAAAATATATATTATTCGAGTAAAGATACGATCGAGACTCGAGAGACCGTCAAAACGAAATAAACTAAAAAAATACACACTTAGATAAAAATGATTTGTTAATTCAAGCTTAAGGCAAAATTTTCAAATTCTTATAAAAATTCAGCTAAAATTGTATGTGGAATCTAAGTCTTCGGTGTAAGCTTAGCTTTGACCAAAGTTGAAGTAAGGAGAATTCGATTTTTTGATTCGAATTCGATATTCGGTTTGAAAATTTTGCCTTAATGCTTGAAGCAAAAGACAAAATTTTCAAATTCGTCTTTATAAAAATTCAGCAAACATTTTATGTGAAAAGTCTCCGGTGTAAGAAGCAAAGCTAGTTTGACCAAAGTTGAGATGAGGAGAATTCTATTTCGGTAAAATTGGCCTTCGATGTATAAAATTACAACGAAACAACACATTCGATTTGGTCTGAAAACCTGCATACAAAAGTTTTTTTTTAGCAATAAACAAAAAATATTTACTAAAAATCCTTACAAATTATTTTATCATGATGTGTACAAATATTGCTTCTGAATTTTCCTTATTAAAATTAATATTGCACCTAAATACACAATAAATACATTTATTAAATACATTTTTATTAAAAAATATAAAAAAAGAAATACAAAAGTCACAATTATTAGATTCGAGATAAAGTTAGTTTTAATTTTATTTTTTATATTTAACTCTAAATAGCATTATTATATCACTAACACTTGTTATTGCTTAAAATTAAAATTATTCGCTACGTATTATTAATAAATTCATTTTTATGGTTGATTTTATTAATATGGATATAAAATTATTATTATACATATTCAGTATTCGGCAAAGGGACAAATATTTTTTTTACTTTTTTTTATATTGGGCTGGTTTACAATTTTAATACTTTCGACAGCAAAGAAATCGACTTAGGTTTCCTTTAAGTTCTTTCAGATTTACAGGGTGTTACAAAACAACCCGCCGAATATGGTAGATAGGGACCTTCAAACTGAACAACTTTTACTATAGGACCAACTTTGAAATCGCGAAAAAAATTTAGCTGTTTCATACATTTTGATATTTTCGTTATTTTTTGTATGAAAAAGCAGATTTTGTTATTCAGTTTGATGGTCCCTATCTACCATATCCGGCATCGCTGGATGTTTTGTAACACCCTGTATAATCAGTTGAGATAATTCAATGAAATCGATACATTTTAAAGATAAATTAGGTAACGAGTTTAAATTCCTTACATCAATTGATTCTGTTCTGAAAAAGATGGAATAATCAAAGCCAAGTAGATTTTTCATGGCTTTCAAGCGTAGTTTGTTGTACAAAATACATATTGTTAAAAAAAACATTTAATTAGGCAGCTCATTCAATTTGTGCTTGTATTTGTAGCTTTATTGAATAAAACGCTAAAAGATTGTATATATCTTAAAAATCACATACAGCCTATTTTTGGACATATTAAATTGTTCACCGAAAACTTTAAAAGTAATAAAGAAAAATTTCACCACAATTATTTACAGTACGATTTAATTCTAAAAGCCGATTTTACTCTAATAATAAAAGTGTAAAGTCCAACACTTAGAAATAAGTCTTTGGTGTTACAATCGTTTGACGATTCGCAAATGAATGGGTAAAGCAAACGTGTAGAATAGATAAGTAACAGCATGTTATCTTATGTCCTTGAAATAAAAAAAAACTACCTTGCCATAGAGACGTCCAATTGGCAGTTGCCTATCTAGAATACTTCCATGTGAAAGTAATGCGCATCGTTGACTATATACTTCCATTTGGACGCACCAACGCAGTCAATTCCATAGATACACAACAAAGATTTTTTGGTTTTGATGCAGATCGTCATTTCCTAAAATGGTCATCGCGAAAAATTTGGTCATTTTCGTAGAATGTCATTTTCGCAAATGGTCACTTTCGCAACTGGTTACTTTCGCAAAACGTCACTTTCGCAGAATGTCATTGACAATTTTTTCTCAAACTCACAATTTTGGGAACAAAAAGAAAAAAAAATTACATTCTGCGAAAGTAACCATTTGCGAAAATTACATTCTGCGAAAGTGACCATTTGCGAAAATGACATTCTGCGAAAGTGACCAAATTTTTCGCGATGACCATTTGCGAAAATGCCGATCTGCGTCAAATCTAGACGTACTTAGGAATGTACTTCCATTTTGGAATCTTCTAAAAGGTTGTTTCGTCAGTGGCTACCCTACATAGTGTAAATAAAAGCCTGGGCACACCGGCTGCGTAGACACGCGCGTAGTGACGCGCAGCAAAGACAAATGTGCAGTCTACGCGTTACGCAAGCGGTGTGCCATGTCTCATAAAGTTTCAGACATTACAACGTTATGGTACGTCTACGTGCACGGTTACGCATCCGGTGTGTTTCGCACTTAAATGTGGCTAGCTATGGCCGTTTGATATTTAAACATTCTCAAATCAAAACATTCATAAACAGCTGATAACTTTGAGTGCATTTACCCTGCTACCCCACATTCAGACGACTTTTTAACTATCGGCGTACTATTTTTTTTAATTCCTATGCGTTAATTCGGTTCTGATTCTGAATTTCACCTTGTATTTATAAATAGAAAATACGATAGTGGGTTTGCTGGGGAGCTAACGTAATTCATGTTAGCGCATAGAGTTAATAGGTGTGGCTTTACTCTTAACGTTATGCTTACATTTCTTCTGAGATAAAAAGACGCGTGAATTCGCGCATTCTACGGAACACCTGCATTCTACGGAATATCTGCATTCTACGGATCACGCGCATTCTACGGAACAGGCGCATTCTACGGAACACGCGCATTCTACGGAACACGCGCATTCTACAGAGCATTATGTGAGATACTTTGCGACAGAATACTGTTACTTATTTATTGTACGTCAAAAAAATCAAAATTGACTAAAATAGTCACGCAGATTGGTTAACCACATTCATATGGTTAATGGTACCATGACCGTGATGCACGGAGGGTATACAATACAACGTGTTACAAAATAACCCCTAAAGTCGAATATGGTAGATAGGGACCATCATACTAAACAACTTTTACTATGGGACCAACTCTGAAATCGCGAAAAAAAAAACAGCTATTTCATACAAAAAATAATAACGTAAGTAAATATGTAAGAAACAGTTGATTTTTTTTCGAGATTTCTGAGTTGGTGCCATAGTAAAAGTCGTTCAGTTTGACCCTATCTACCATATTCAGCTTTAGGGGTTATTTTGTAACACGTTGTAGGTACGAGGGTGGATTGATAAGTCCATGACTTTTTAATGAAGAAATACTTTTTTTCGGAATATTTTGTTTTATTTCTGTACATAATCTTATTGTAGCTCTGCGTATTCAGTCCAACGAAGTTCCTACCTCTGTAACCCATTTTTTTTTCTTTTATCGCCTGAAAACTGGTAACTGAAATGAGGGCACATTTCAGACATCACCTTTTGGCTTGATGAAAATCTTTGCCCGCCATACATTTATCTAGACATTTATTCATGTTTGGTAGGAGCAAAAATCTCACTGGGTTTGAATCTAGAGAATAGGAAGGATTCGCATCTTCATTTGATGAGTTTTGATGTCATGAGTGCCGCCGAGAGGGTCGACAGGGTCATTAAGATAAGTGACAAGTCGTTTGAGCTTTTTGTTTCCAGAAGTAATAATCTTTTGCCAAATTTGAAAATAATGTAGTGTAAAGATGTCTTAAGGAGTTTCTTTTTAAGACAGAAAAATAAATTATGAAAATAAAGTATTTCTTCTTTTCAAAGTCATGGACTTATCACACCACCCTCGTAATCGTGTTTTGTTCATGGGCTGTAGTTTTAAAATTAGCTTTGCGTCAATTATGTTAGGGTGTTGAAGAATGCACCGATGAGCGTCGCGCACGCGGGCGCGCACAGCGCCAGCGCCGGTATGAGCACGGCGCAGTGGAGCCGGCGCTGCGCGGCGGACGCGAACATGGGCGTGAGCTCGTCCGCGTGCGCGTGCGCGCCGCCCAGCGTGTGGAACTGGAAGATGTCGCTCACCTGCGAGCAAACAAACGTTCAATGTAATATACAATGTGTTACAAAATAACCCCTATTGCCGAATATGGTAGATAGGGACCATCAAACTGAACAACTTTTACTATGGGACCAACTCTGAAATCGCGAAAAAAATTTGCTGTTTTTATTACAAAAAATAATAAGAAAGTATATCAAAACCTATGTTATAACATTATCCAATTTCTCCAAATACTCAAAATTTTCCTCTAATTTTTAAAATCAACTGATTTTATTTTGTGAATTTGGGGATTAGCTACGATTAAATTCTCAAAATATAATTGGGAAATCTTTGGGATTATTAAATATAAATTGAATAAATATGATATTAATTAATTATATCTTTGGGAATTTTAGGGAACAATATTTCCCATCTGGTAATAGTACTGTAGCCCCCTTACATCTAAATCACCAAAAAGGTTACCGCTTGTCTTAGTGTTATTGTTATAGATTTTGCAATATTGTATACTAAAACCGAAGTCTTAAAGATCGTAACCCGTCGTAACCATAGACAGTGATAAATCTAACAATATTGCAAAATCTATGACAATAACACTAAGACAAGCGGTAACCTTTTTGGTGGTTTAGATGTCCGCGGGCTACAGTACTATAAGTAAAGTCATGTTTATCGTACCTCGTTCCACATACTTCCCATCTGGCAAATAAAATTTACCACACTTTATTCCAGCCGTATCTGTTCTACTACACGACGCCAGTCTGTAACCCCTTAAGTTAGTGCGTCACGCGATGTGTGGGCGCCGTAAAAGCAGTCGGGGCTGGGATCACTACCTATATCGTACTACGAGCTTTCTACTTATCTAATATCTGCAGTTTCAGATTCTATTCCCAGCTAAGTTAAATATATAATGTCCAGATTTGAGAAAAAGATGTCTGTCTGTACTGTAAGGATTTTTGGAGGAAATTAATTACCCTTAATCTGGATACTCTGAATCGGGTGACGTAGTCACTTTGGGATAGCTAGAGTTGCCAAATTAGGATTTTTTGCGAATTAGGGAAAAAAAGGTATTTGGGGAAATAATATCTTTAGGGTTGGGAAAAAAATGAAGTATCAGGAAAATAGTTGCGGGATGGTGATATTGGGAAAAAATGGTACTAAGATTTTTAAGGGGAGAATACTTCCCAAAATTTTACATACCACATATTATTATACCATACCTCGTTCCAGCCGTATCTGTTCTTGGCCTGCACGATGGCCTCATAAACTGCTCCGGGCTGTAACCCTTTAAGTTCATGTGTGACTCGATGTGTGAGTGCTGTAGAAGCAGTCGGGGCTGGTATCACTACGTCATGCCACCTGCCCGGCTGCTGGAACGATTCGTTTATCTGGAAATAATCATTATTATTAATTTATTTCCAATAAAATACATTATTTGGTGTATCATACCCAAAGTCTTCCATACCAGACTGTACAAAGTGATTTATCACTTTGTACACTCACGTGTACCATGGGCAACAGCGACGCTTAACCACTGCTAAGGTCAAAATCGCTTGCACGCCGCGCCGTCACAACCATACGTTTAGTTCGTGTAGGGGCGATACGCGCGCACACGAATTTTGTTGCAAACTGGTTAAGCGTCCCTGTTGCCCATAGTGCGTACTTAGTGTATGAACACTAAGTACGCTAAAAACAGTGTTCTATCTCGTATTTCCCGTACATAACAAGAGTTTCAAAGATATTGATATTTTCGCTTACTTCAAAAATACTTTTAAAAAGCATATTATTAAAAAATTACAAACGTCACAATAAACTCTATTCAATTAATTATCGATAAGTGGCAGATAATGTATTGAGCGCCTGTTTCACAATCTATTAACAGGACTCTAACCATAGACTTATTATATTACTAGCGTAAGGACACGGTCAACGTCGCTACGAAGTGACGCCAGTTGGTTGGCCCTAAAATTAAAATTTTAGGACCAACGCGATTCAGTCATCCGCGGAAGACTATGGTAGACAGACGGTGATTGACGTGACATAAAAATGGCGAATGGCGCATTTGTAGATTGCAAAAATTATGATGCAAACGTTAAAAAGTTACATGGAATATCGTATCCATCGGTTAGTAGCTTTTCATTATTTTTATTACGTGTCTAACAATTTTAATAAATTATAAAATATTTTACTATTACTTGTTATTGTTCGAGGTAATAGAGATGGGTCATCATGACTCAAATGAACTCGTTCACTTGAAGATCTTTATATGGACTCAAATGAACAATGTAGTTCAATTGAGTCCATAAAAAGATCCTTAGTTCATTTAGTTCCATATCTAGTTAGCTCAAAGAACGATAGTAAACGGAAAAGATAGATTACGAACACTGCGTACAGAAATGTCTCCTATGAAACATATTTGCTGCAAAAATAATTATCTACATTACATTTCAATTCAAATAATTACAGATTGCCTAATGATCTAGTGCGTAAAGAAATATGGAGTCGCATAAAATAACGAAATCAGTCCTATTTCATAAGCTTCCTAAAAACGCAAGAATATGCTCTGCCTTTAAAAAACTTTAGGTACCTATATTGATGCTTATATTTTAGGAGGAATTTGCATGTTAATAATCAACCTTGACAATGTAATTATGTATTTAGTTGCATTAGGATTAATATCATGATACGAATGTCATCATCTTCCGATCAATAATTACTTTTATAGAAAAAAAATATACTGTGGCTTTCGTTTCATTATTCCTATTTTCATTGGGATCTCTATTTTTTTTTAGATAAAATACTGCTAATGTTACTTGCTAATAATTCTTGCTGATAATTTCAATAGGTGAAAGTTTTAAAATCTGATCAGTTAGTTTTTGAATATTTGCATTAAAAACAATCAAACCAACAACCGCCGCCCGCGGTTTCACCCGCATGGTTCCCGTTCCCGTGGGAATATCGGGATAAAAAGTTTAGTTTTAATCTCTAGGCTATCTACTATCTGTGTGCCAAATTTCAACCAAATCCGTTTAAGTAGTAGTTTTTGCGTGATAGAGGAACAAACATCCAAACCCACAAACTTTCACATTTATAATATTAGTAGGATAATTTATAGTTTATAATATTAGTTTAGTTTAACTGTGAAAAAGCACAAAAACATCTAATTTGAAATACTTAAACTGATATAATTAGGTACCATAATAAAAATATAAAAAAGTTAAAAGTACTTGCGACCCAAAGGAGCCAGATGAATGAACTTGTCCTTAACTCCAATTGAAGTAAATAGTTCACTTCAGGAATCTTTTTTGCCCACCTCTAATACGGCAGTAGTTGGAGTGGGATCTAAAAGATGTCGCTGATTTTGCTTGTATGAAGGAATTATAAAGCAAATATTCGGATGGGCTCATCCTTCCTTTTGAAATCATTGACTCTAACATAATTTGTACGAAATTTCCCGTCAAGTAGAAATATTAAATTAAATTGAACTCATTGTGAATCAGGTTCTTAATATTATTAATTCATAAAATAAAAAAATATATTATTTACTCTAACACACACACACACACACACACACATACACACACACACACACACACACACAAAATACGATAAGTAGCAATTTATATTTTATATTCAAATTTTAAAAAGAAAACATGTAAAATGGACTTCTGTTTCTTTCTTTTACATTTTGCCTATGCATACAATAAATAATATAGGGAAACCTGTAATTGGCTATACATATAGATAATACTTGATGTAATAATATATTGTAAACGCATTTGGTTTTCTTAAGATCAAATAAATTAAATAAAAAAAAAAAATCGAAATTAATTTGTAGAGTGATCATAAGGGGCCATCCATAAATTACGTCACTCGAATTTCATGATTTTTGACCCCCTCCCCCGTCCCTGTCACAGCTGGTCACATTTTGTGAGACCCCCCTCCCTAGTGTGACGTCACTTATTTTACAATTTTACATCTAGAAATAATTATTGAATTAAAACAGCAGTTCCAATTTTTTTTTTATTTCAATTTTATGATTTGAAATGTGATGTCACGAAATTTAGGACCCCTAACACCCTCTTGTCACACAATATCACACTTCGTCGACCCCCTCCCTCCCCCTTAACGTGTGACGTAATTTATGGATGGCCCCTTATTAATAAATTTTCGACTACACTAAAATCGCGAAAATAAAACAACAGTTTCATACAAAATTGTTTACAAACTAATTATTTTTTTGCATTTCCAGGATTACTTCCGTTTACACTTGTGACAATAACGGGTGTTTAACCGTTTTATTTTGATTAACAAAACATACTATTACAACTGTCAATTTTCAGTATATTAAGCTTGTCGAGTAGGTATTGCGCTTTTGTATACCTGTAGAACAGCTGATTTTTTTTCGTGAAATCAGAGTTGGCCCCATAGTAAAAGTTGTTTGTAATCATGAGTGGAACCACCCCACTGCGGGAACCAAATGACTAAAATTTCACGCTGTATAGCTATTTACCCACAGGCATAAATCTGTGTAATAAAACAGTCGTAGCGGTAAGCAGTGGTAGATCTCGTAGCACGAGGCTCGTAGCTCGTAGTCGTAGAATCCGTAGCACTTATTGAATCCATAGCACAGCGGTTCCCGAATGGAGTTCTGCGGAACCCTGGGGTTCCGTGAGAGGCTCTCAGGGGTTCCGCGAAAATTCAAGAGTTTAGGTATAAAGACAGTCCCGCTTTTTGGAATTCATTAGTAAATATAAAAAAAAGCGGAATTATTGAGGCCCGTAGTAATGGAAAACATGCATGGAAACATAGTAAAAATAAAAATACCTAAAACATTAAATCAAAAGCCTTTTTTTTCCCCTTCAGTTAAGTAGGTATAGTTATCCTTTCTTTTTATTTTACTCTTACTTTGCCGACCCGCCCGTTTGTTTCACATACTTACAAACATTCACATACATTCAACATGTCCTTTATTTACCAGTAACCAGGGACCCTATTTTTGAATCGCTCGGCTGGCGTCGAGCGCTCGTTTCTACTGATTTTCATTCGACAGCTCATACATTTGTCAAACGAAAATCAGTAGAAACGAGCGCTCGACACTAGACGAGCGATTCAAAAATAGGGCCCCAGACTCTACAGTGGTTTTACTGACAGTTTTAATGATTTCAACGTACATTTAGTTAGAGAAAATAGATCCAAAAAAATTTCGCAGCAGCCTTGTCCTGGGTTTTCTGTTAGGTACTGAATGTAGCAAACCTGGTTAGTTTACTTCTTACTTGAGCTAGGGTTCCACCCAAAAACGGTGAACTAAAAAAGGGTTCCGTAGCCAAAAGAATTCGGGAACCGCTGCCATAGCATACCAACAGCCGTAGAACAATGATTGCTACGCGATCTAATCGATAGCTACGAGACGCTACGTAATCTGAGGGCCTAGTGCGAGTTGATGTTTTCACATTTCACTTTCGAAAACGATCGGATATGCTGCTCATAGTTAATGTGAGTGAAAGAGAGAAAACTATAGTTTTCGACAGCGAAAAGTGAACACATCAACTCGCATTAGGCCCTCTGTAGCTACAGTATGATCTACGGCTGATGTTGGCCCGTAGCACAAGGCTCGTAGCTCGTAGTCATTCGTCGTAGATTCCGTAGCAGTTATTGAATCCGTAGCATACCAACAGTCGTAGACCATTCACGTAGCTGCAGACTGATTACGTAGCGTCGTAGATGTTGATTAGGAGCCCAATCGGCTAATAGGCTAGTTGACAAAATTTGGAAAATAGTTTAAAATTAAAGTTTGGTGTCTATTTTACCCCAAAAATATATTCTTTTAAGAAAAATAAGTCATTTTAACTATGAATTTTGCGATATTAAATGTTATAGTGACTCACTGCCAGCTGCCTATACAGCAGTCTAAGCTCGTAGCTGTGTTGGGCCCGGGCCCAATGTGGACTGCTGTGCGGGCCCATTAACTTGTATATTATAGTTACCGCCAGCTGCCTATACAGCAGCTTCAGCTCGTAGCTGTGTTTGGCCCGGGCCGAATGCGGACTGCTGTGCGGGCCCATTAACTTGTATATTATAATTATCGCCAGCAGCCTATACAGCAGCCTCAACTAGTAGCTATGTAGGGCGCGGGCCCAAGGCGGACTGCTGTGCGGACCCATTAACTAGTATATTATAGTTACCGCCAGGTGCCTATACAGCAGCTTCAGCTCGTAGCTGTGTTGGGCCCGGGCCCAAGGCGGACTGCTGCGCGGGCCCACGTGCATTAACTAGTACATAATAGTTACTCACTGCCAACTGCCTATACAATAGTCTCAACTCGTCCAATGGCGGATAGCTGTCCACCATGAAGCTGAGCTCGTAGCTGTGTTGGGCCCGGGCCAGCGGCGGACTGGTGAAGCGCGCGGGCCCAGGGCGGCCCGACACCTCCACGTGGCGCCGCGACCGGCCCAGGCTGTTGTCCGCCACGCAACTGGAATAAGGGACATACATTTTAAACATCTGTGCTTCTCAAACATACATCATTAATTCAAAATATCTGGAAAGATGTTTCAATTAAATGTAGAGATAATTCCTCACTTGATGGAATAACACTGGCTTGGCATAAGAGTGGAACTCATTCGGAAGAGCATTGGACCGGACTTCCAAGGTCGCGGGTTCGATTCCGGCGTGAATATAAGATCTAGATCGACTCGATTTTTAACCGACTTCAAAAAAAGGAGGAGGTTCTCAAGTCGTCGGTATTTTTATTTTTTTTATGTATGTTTTAACATAACTTCGTCAGTTGTCAAACGATTTAAAAAAATCTTTTTTTATCTTAAAGAACATAGTTCACGTCATAGCCCATGAAATTTTTACAGAGATCTGGCCAGTAGTTTTTTCATAATCCTGAAAAATATCAATTTTTTAGCTTGCCATCGCACGAGTTTTTACGGAATTTCGGACATAACATCTTTGTTTATGAACCGATTTAGATGATTCTTTTTTTGTTTGAAAGGGTATTCTTTAAGAGTGGTCGCATATTAATTTCATCGGTATTGAACTTTGAACTTCGAAGATGCAAAAGGGAACTCCTCAAAGTCAAATAGTATATCATTCCAGCTCGCAAAGGGCGCTAATGGATCGAGTGCACCCGAGATTATAAAGTAATTTAGATTTTGGTAGGTTTATGACAATCCAAAACAAACCAAACCATGGTCTGCGATGCAACGTTCTGAACTAGACTTGGACTATAAAGACACAACGAAACTCCTCAAAAACAAACATCGTAAACTTGGAAATTGAGTTATGGGCATTGTCTTATTGAAAATATTATATAAAGTTAAAAAATATCTACACGCTTGTTTATATCCTACCTACCACTAAAAAGTTGAAAATAAAAAAGCTTTTTTAAAAAAAAGAAAAACCTCCTTCAAAAAACCTGAAACAAAAACAGCTTCAAAATTAAATACCTCTAAAAACCAAGAAATAATATTCAATTAATTAGTTACGCATATCATTATAATAAAATATGTACGTCTAATGAAGTCGGGTGGGGCTTTTAGAAATATAAAAAAAGAAGTTGTCTTCCAGCCCCACCCGACTTCAACTAACTTTTCCGGATATCCCCTAGCGAGGGGATATCTGGAAAAGTTAACTTTACCATACTTTTTTTTACCAAGAATAGGCTCAAAATTCGACCATAATCAGGTATATGAGGCCAGATCTATGTGACACTTTACCCCCTTTTTTAAGCATCAAGTACCTACCAACATTATGTCATATTACCTATAATTGCCGAAATCCTCGGGCTGCACGTTCGCAATGAGCAACGTATGATTATTCCCTCGCGCGGACATCGTGATGCGCTCCGTGACGGAGTGCATCACGATGTCACGATGCTACGGAGCCTCCGTAGCACTGTAACACCTTTTTTTTTATATACCTATGGGGTAACCAACATTTGATTTTAAAGTACTTGTTATAGCGGCATTCTCGTTATAGTCTTGTAGGTTGGACAAGGAACATTAGGTATTAAGTGTAGGTAAGAGTTTAGATAGGTTTTACAAAACACACCTAGTGTTTTCATATAGCTTTTGATGTGGTTTGTGTAGGATAAATGCATGAATATTTTTACCTTTATTTGGGTCAATTTCCAGTAGTTTAACGAATGTCGGCGATTATACCGCCCACTTTGATCACAAAGCATTCACTTGAATTCATTTTAAAAATATCATTCACAAAGAATTTTAGCACTTTTCAATAATTAAAGCAAATAAACTTTCTTGTTTACATATCTCACAGCTGTCTTTTCAATTGACAAGTGACAACTGTCAGATGTGACGTTTAGCGTTCCGATTCCAGCTAACTGAGCGTTTCGGACCAATTAATTTACACTTTGGTGATAAAATCAAATAAATAAATATCACCTATTTGTTATTTTAATTAAATAAAGTAAATGTTAATGTCTCGCATGCTAGTTAAACGTTTTAATATTAATATTCAGACAAAAGGTAAGTAAGTTCAGGGAGTACGATTGTCTATGGTGTGTCTTTTGTCGATGGTACTCATTCGAGAGAATTCTAGCAAACTCGGTGGATTTCCGCCATATCACTTTTTCGCCTGTGTCATTCAGACTTCGAGCAACAAAAGGCTTCGTTTGTCACGAAGGGAGAAGCCTTAGCGATATTACTCTATTCAAATTATTCTGGCATTTTTTGCGGGGGGGGAAAATGCACACAAGTGCAGTTCCGCATACCCACATACAAAAACTACACTGTAATGACGACACTCACACATAAAAAATAAAACAAAACAGCAAAAATTTGTGTACGGATGAGTCACACATCAAAATATGACACGTTTTTGACATAAAGGGCTGGGCTCAACTGTCGATGCAGCAATATCGATACGGAAAAAGTAATAAAGGTTACAAACTCAATCATTTTACGATGGGGTGAATAACAACAAAGAGGTCATTTTTATACGCTCGAGCTTTATACAAAAAGCTCGAGAGTGTAGGTGATTGGGTTGGGACTAATGTGTACCCAGGGAAGTTGGGCTCAGGCTGCTGACACTGAACATCGCTCCATGACAGTACTGCCATCTGCACACCCAACAATTTGAATTTACAACAATCGGTGATCGTTCCCCGTCTTAACGTTGATCACAGTTACATCATTGAGTAATTGCTTTTTTACCATCGCCACTCTAAAAAGGGGGCCTCCATTAATCACGTGATGTTTTTTTGGCCAATTTATAACCCCCCCTCCCCCTTGGTGATACATGGTGAGGTTTTACGTTAACCCCCCCTCCCCTCCTCTAAATCACGTGTATTTTTTTGGTACAAAAGAATCTCAACATTTTTCAGTGCAAATGTGTCGCGGTGGGCGGGGTTATCGTCCTGGTAACGGTGAGTCAACAATCAGACGCCGTTTTCAAAATACACGTGATATCTTACTACACCCCCCGTCCCCCTTGTGATACTTCGTGATTTTTTCAACTACCCCCCCCCCCCCCCCCCCCCCCCTTCGAGGCTCACGTGATTAATGGACGACCCCAAAGTGCGTTTAATTCAACCATAAGAGTGAATAATCGGATGAATCTTCGGCTACTATTCAGCTCTTAGCAGTGTTATTTGCTTTAATTTGAATATGGTTTATTTAACAGTACTACTTACGGTCAGTATTCAGCTTGGATAAGAATCGCATAAGTCTTTCCTAACTACAACTCGACCAAATTAAAACAGTGTCATGAACTTAGCTGTCATGCAGCTATCATGCGCCTAATTATCTTGCTCGAGAGACGGCCGTTAGTCCCTCGAACTAAATTCCCTTTTTATTCACTTGTTGTATAATCTACTATTTCGACATTTATTTCGCGATATCTGTCGCGCTCACATCAGTGCAGAGCAAATCATGTAAATATCTCGCAAATGAATTTGGCGCAGAATCAGGGCCAGATTGACCAACACTTTATCGACAAACATTATTTAACGGTAACATCACTAAGTTGCCCATCAGCGAGAACTCGGATTTATCTAGCGACAGATCTGAAATTTGTACGGACGAGCCATGGACTAGCAGACCCGATGTCACTGAACAAATTTGACAACTAATTAAGAATAAAATATACGAATTTAATGTTTAAATGTAAACAAATAGCATTAATACGATAAAAAATTACTTTTATGTGAAATGTAAAACCGTCTTTTTGTATACTTGATGTTCAAGATCTCTTTTAACAGCAAAAAACTCATCAATTCGACATTTTAAACAGAGCAACGTTCACACGCGCGACTGGACTCGGTCTAGAAAGAAATCCGGGCGCAACTGGTTTTACTAACGCGTATGCCCATTTGGGCTTGTACTTCGGCAGAGGGGAAACGCTTCGTATGGCTTCTCTTTCTGTAGAAGCCCGTCTTACTCTAAGCATTCAGAGATGCAGGAAATTTTCGTCATGTGAAGTCAATCCATGTAATTGCTGTCTGGGTTTTCTTTAATTTCATAATGTGTTGAGCCTGAATTGTAGGGGTGAGTGGTCTACCAACGGATGTAACTATTTGTCTGTTTTTTAGTAGTGAGATCCAGATTGTAACCTCGTGTCGTATTGTTCTCAGGGCTCCAGCTCGTCAATTTATATTTCATCATGTCTTTCATGAGATAAAAACCTGTGATAATTAAAGCCCAAATTTGGTAAGTTTCTCAACCTTGTTATAATGTTAGTTGTAAGGAAAACCTCATATTCAATGTTGGACAATTTGGTGACTTTGATTTTTTATTGCAGGGCTCCACAGTTTTACCTCAAAATTTCAAGATATAAGTACTTCCAGGTTTACCTCAAAATTTCAAGATATAAGTGGTTCCAGTTTGGTCCAGGGAATACTTCCAAGGTTATGGTTTGAGTTTGTTTCGATGTAACGTCGTCTGTGCAGCGGCTTGGCGAGAATTCCATGCTATGATGTCTCATTAAAATCAGCGCGACGAGCACAGGTTAAACCGTACCATTGCCATGGATTTATAAAACTAACCAAGGTATTCCTCAGCCTTCTTTTATTATCATCGCGGCAGTGATTCTGTAGTATGTACCCGGTGAAGTAATTAACGTTCATATCTAGTACAAAATAGTGTTTTGATGACATGTTCAGACTCAACCCGGAGCAGGTCTACAGCCAATAAATGTACCTATAGTCATGTTTCAAATTTATTTAGCTTCAGCGTAACTCTGGTCCATGAACCAGAATGTAGAAATAATTCTATTTTACTATGAATGTCTTGTGTTAAGAGGATAAGTAATAGGTATCTTAGCATAAGTTTTGTGAGTACATATGTGTTCGGTTCTTGACGGTCGGCCGACTTGAGAGATATGGTGACGTTTGAAAACTTATTTCAAATGCGGAACCGGCCTCTTAATCCGTCCGACTAACTGGAAACGAACAGATATGCCCTCACCTTCACTTTTAAGGGTTTATATTTTAAATCCCTACTTCTTTATATGGTTTTAATTTTATAATGAACCCAAGGGTATTGTTTTTGTAATTAATGTATGGTCTCACTTTAACCTGTTAAGGGTCCCTGTTAAACCATTTGCCCTTCGTGCGGTTTTAACATTATAATGGGTTCTCTAGGTATTATGTATTAATATAAAATGTGTGACTTCATTTTAACCCTTCGGATTCTTCGTTAAACCATTTATACCCCATGTGGTTTTAAATATTTTTATGACTTATCTTCTGCGAATCGTTGTTAACTTGGTATTAATTATACACCGTGTTAAATAAATGTTTGTTTCAACGTAAATATTGGTTTGATTTATTAAACTCACTTTGTTTCGATCTGTGGACAATTAATCTTTTAATTTTTAACTTTCATTGACATTAACGGCGCCCAAAATCATAATTGTTCCATAGATGACTGAGCCACGCGAATCCACATAACCCCTTTGCTCTACCGACTAACATTTTCAGTGGGGTAATTTCCATCTATACCCCGGGGTAAAATTTTTCCCATTACAGTGGCGCCCAACGTGGGGCCCAGATAAGTGAGATTAATAATTCAATATTTTAGTGCTGTATTTAACGTGAATTTTTTTTTTTTCAATATGGCTGAACTTAATTGTAACGTTAATTTCTTGCTCAAGGAGGAACTTGAACATGAATTATCCGTTCTTAAAGTCTCTTTTGATGAGCATAGTAGTGTCGACCAATTACGAAAACTTTTAAGGAATACCTTGAAATTAGCTCGTAGGGGTAGCTTAAAAATTCCTTCTACAGCTGTTTCTACTAGTAACGAGGAAACAGAAGTCTCGGTTCTTCAATTTAAGGCTGGTCTACTCGTTAATTCTTTTGATGAGGAAAGCATTCCGGAATCTACGCGTTCACGCCTTGTTGGTCGTGCGAATTATATTCTTTCTAGAATCTCCAGAATCGCCAACCCTCCGGAAGAACTTTTGGTGTTGCAGGGGAAGCTGATTAATTGTATTTCAGAAAATGATGAATCTTCGGAATCTGATACAGAAGATAGCTCTCCCCGCGTCAACAATACTCAGACAGTCATTTACAAACCAGAGAAATCTTACAATCTGTGTTCTCTCAACTTGAAGTTTAATGGTGACACTTGTGTCCGTGCTTTCTTATCTAGGTTAGAGGAGCTTTGCGCTGCTAGAAAAATACCTAAGGAGTATGTTTTTACTGGGTTTCCTGATTTGATCGAAGGTCCTGCTCTTTACTGGTATCGTGCTAGTAAGTCGGGGTTCCACAACTATGATGAGTTAGTTTCAGCATTAAAATCAGATTTTGACCTTCCTGGTTTCGACGATCGGCTTATGCAAGAAATACAATCGCGCACGCAGGCTAAGCACGAATCTTTAGTTGTGTTCTTATCCGTCATATTAGGAATGATGTCTCGTTTGAGTACGGAGTTGTCCGATGCGGAAAAACTAAAGATCGTGATGCGTAATATCCGGCCTGAGTACAATCGTGAATTGATGCTGGTTGATGTCCGGTCGATTGAACATCTTAAGGAACTAGGCAAGCGAATTGAAACCTGTAAACTACGAATTGAAGGGTTTTCCGAACCATCTTTTACCAAACCAAGTGTTGCACCAGATTTTCACTATAAACCGAAGACTAAGTCTGATATTTCCGAATCTAAAAATACTGCTAACCTTAATAAAAAGTTTTCGGTCGCGTCTGTTCAGAATTCCAATTCTAAGAAGGGTTCTGTATATTGTTTTGTATGTCGAAATAACGAGCATGCTACGTTTCGTTGTAATGCATCTCGTCCAATTTTATGTTTTAAATGTGGCAAACTTAATGTTAAGTCCACTGAGTGTCCGGATTGTAATCGGCCAAAAAACTAGGTAACTAAGTCTCTCTGAGTAATGTTAGTACTTGCAGAGAGACCTATTTTAAACCCAATTTGGAGGACAATAGACCATATTTAACCGTTAAGGCATATGGCGTCCCTATCA
Organism: Agriphila tristella; assembly: GCA_928269145.1. Taxonomy (NCBI): domain Eukaryota; kingdom Metazoa; phylum Arthropoda; class Insecta; order Lepidoptera; family Crambidae; genus Agriphila; species Agriphila tristella. The sequence continues at coordinate 2,260,777 of OV743447.1, read as the reverse complement.
GTGGTTTACTTGATTGTGGTGCTAGTTGTTCAATTCTCGGTGACAATGCCCACAAACTTTTCATTAAACTTGGTATTCCGTTGAGAGCTCTTAATAAACCTTGTTATATTAGAGTTGCTAACGGTTCCGATTATTATTGTCAATATTATATGGACGTTCCTATTGAATATAAAGATGAAACTAAAATAATAAAGTTTTATGTTCAACCCAAGATTACACTTCCAGTCCATTTTGGAATTAATTTCTGGAAATCGTTTAATCTTGCTCCCGATGTTTTAGCTTGCATTCCCTCTATTCATTCTGATAGGGTTTGTGAAATTGATAGTATCTCGGAGATTGGTTTAAAACCTTTTGATTCTTTAACTGATAAACAAAGGTCCGATTTGGAAAATGTTAAATCTTTGTTTGATAATATCGACTCTGAAAGAGTTGGTCTCGGTCGTACTCATCTTGCTGAACACCATATTGAGACCGGGGATGCTAAACCCGTGAAATAAAGATATTATCGTATGAGTCCGGGAAAACTTAAACTTTTAGAACAAGAACTTGATCGTATGTTAGACTTAGGGATAGTTGAACCTTCGAATTCACCTTGGAATTCTCCCACTACTCAGGTTCCTAAATCAGATGGTAAAGTTCGAGTATGTTTGGATAGTAGGATGATTAATGCTGTGTCTAAAACGGATGCCTATCCGCTTCCATATATAAATTATATTCTGGATAACCTTCGGGATGCAAAATTTTTAACATCTCTTGACCTTAGCGCCGCGTACCACCAAATACCTTTGTCGGCCAGTTCCAAAGAAAAGACAGCATTTACTGTCCCTGGTCGTGGTCTTTTTCATTATAATGTCATGTGCTTCGGTTTGGTGGGAGCTTCTGCTACAATGCAAAGACTCATGGATAGTTTGTTTGCAGCCCAGTTTGACAATAAGGTTTTCTGTTATATCGACGATATCATCATCTGTACCGATTCTTTCGAAGAACATATCTCTATTTTAAAGGCTGTTTATGAAAAACTTAAAAGTGCCAACCTTACTATCAACATGGAAAAATCTCTTTTCTGTCGACCCGAACTAAAGTATCTAGGCTACGTGGTAGATTGCTACGGCTTGAGGACAGACCCGTCCAAAGTAGATGTTATTGCTAATTTTCCCGTTCCTACTGATGCTAAGCAGGTCAAGCGTTTCCTTGGCATGGCCGGATGGTATCGACGTTTGATTAAAGATTTTTCTAAAATAGCTAAACCTTTATCGCGGCTAACTAGTAAAAAGGTTCTCTTTAAATGGACTCCTGAAGCTGAAGAATCTTTTTCCACCCTTAAAACCGCGTTAATTTCGGCACCAATTTTAAAATGCCCTGACTTTAGCTTACCGTTTTACATCCATACGGATGCTTCCTCTTATGCTATTGGTGGTGTTTTAACCCAGAAGTTTGAAGGTGTTGATCACCCCATTGCTTATTGCAGTCGGACTCTTACCGACCAAGAGGTCAATTATACCGCAACTGAGCGAGAATTACTTGCTGTTATTTATGCTTTGGAGCAGTATCGAGCTTATGTTGAAGGTACTAAATGTTTTATAGTAACTGACCATGCTTCTTTACAGTGGTTTTACAAACTTAAGAATCCCACTGGACGCCTTAGTAGATGGGCGTGCCGTCTTAGTCAGTTCGTTTTTGAAATTATTCATAGAAAAGGGAGATCATGTCGTTCCAGATGCATTATCTCGTATGAAAATCGACTCTATTGAAATTGATCCTCACCAGATCACTGATCCTTGGTATATTAAACTTTTTGAGGGATGTTCACGTAATCCTAAACTTTTCCCAAATTTTTCTATCACTGAGGGAAAACTGTATCGGTTGACTAAGAATAAATATAACCTTACATCTCAACACGAGTGGAAAATTGTGGTTCCTGCTGAAAAACGTGCGGAGATCATTCAGAAGTATCACGACGAGCCAGCTTCTGGTCATTTTGGCGTAGCTAAGACTCACAAGAAAATATCTAACATGTACTATTGGCCGTCTTTATTTTGCGACGTTAAAAAGTATGTTAACGATTGTGAGATTTGTAACACTTACAAGCCGGTTAATACTGCTCGTCCGGGTTTGATGGGTGATCCCCGACAAGTTACTAAACCTTGGGAAGCGATTTCTTGTGATCTTCTAGGACCATTTCCACCTTCTTACTCGCGAAATCAATATTTATTCGTTGTCTCCGATTATTTTAGCAAATATGTCCTTCTCTTTCCTTTGCGAAGTGCTACGGCCAAGGCTGTGTGTAAATGCCTTGAAAAGGGCGTGTTTTTGGTGCATGGAGTTGGTCGTATCCTATATACAGATAACGGTCCCCAATTCACCTCTAAAGAATTTAGAGATTTGTTAAAATCTGTGGGAGTACCTCACATTTTCTATAATCCTCGTTACCACCCTCAATGTAACCAAACTGAAAGGGTTAATCGGGATATTGTTCGTGCCATTGCTTCTTATGTGCGTTTCGATCACCGCAAATGGGATCAAAACATTCAGGAAATCCAATGTGCCCTCAATACCTCCGTTCATGCAGGAACTAAATTTACTGCTTATTACCTTAATCATGGTAGGGAAATGGTACTCGATGGAGCAACTTATAACTCGGATCAACCTTTTGATGGTCAGGCTGTTACTGTCCATTCTGATAATTACACTTCTGGTTTGCCCAAGTTGCAGAAAATTTTTAAGGACGTTGAAAGCCATTTGCAAAAGGCTTATCGTCATAATGTTAAGTATTATAACCTGAGAAAGCGCCCTCTCGAGCTTCGGGAAGGTCAGATAATTTATAAAAGGTGTTTTCCTCTTTCTAACGCTTCCAAATATTTTTCTGCCAAATTATCTCCCAAATTTGAGAAATGTGTAGTAGATAAAAAACTGGGTAACGTGGTTTATTCTTTGAAAAGTATGGACGGGAAACCGCTTGGTTTCACATTAAAGATATTGTCGTGCGGGGTCACAGTGAAGGCGCTTGAAATCCCCTTATATGGTTTTTGGTTTCAAGTTTGCCATTGTGTTACCTTTTGCGCAATGTTGTTTTGACATTGTTAGTTAAGTAAGTCATAACTTTGTAAGTTTTTAGTGTATATTTTATCCGTGTTACATCCGTAGGTCTTGTCGCATTTGTGAAAACCACAAATGATACCAAGGATGGTAACATTTCTGTTTTCTTTATTATGATGGCGTGTCGTCCTGTGTGATGATTTGCTTTTGCCTTTGTTGTGTGTTTTAAGGGATGTTGGATTTCCACTCCTCACGCTTTACTTTTAGAAGTCACTGTTTTGCATACTTCAAATTTACATGTAATTTACCCATGTTTGCAGTTTGGTAAATTACGTGCTGGTTTTTGTTTAACCAACCTGTGTTTAACACTGGTTATGGCTAGAACCTGGATTAGCTCTCCTTTTGTGTTATTGGGTCTATGAAACGGTTCTACCTTTTTCCATTTTCACTCTTTTGAGGTATTTATTAGGTTTCCCTTGATATGACTCAAGCTTTCTTTGTCTAAGTTTTGAGTCTTGAGGTGGTTTATCTTTAAGTAAAGTAGGATTAAGGTCTGCTTTGTTTAATTTAGGTTGTTACTTTAGATTTCGTCGTTCCTCTTGGCGAAAATTTTTATCCAAAACTTTCGTTTTGAATAAAATTTTTCTTTCCCAACTAAGACGGTACTGTAACACCTTTTTTTTTATATACCTATGGGGTAACCAACATTTGATTTTAAAGTACTTGTTATAGCGGCATTCTCGTTATAGTCTTGTAGGTTGGACAAGGAACATTAGGTATTAGGTGTAGATAAGAGTTTAGATAGGTTTTACAAAACACACCTAGTGTTTTCATATAGCTTTTGATGTGGTTTGTGTAGGATAAATGCATGAATATTTTTACCTTTATTTGGGTCAATTTCCAGTAGTTTAACGAATGTCGGCGATTATACCGCCCACTTTGATCACAAAGCATTCACTTGAATTCATTTTAAAAATATCATTCACAAAGAATTTTAGCACTTTTCAATAATTAAAGCAAATAAACTTTCTTGTTTACATATCTCACAGCTGTCTTTTCAATTGACAAGTGACAACTGTCAGATGTGACGTTTAGCGTTCCGATTCCAGCTAACTGAGCGTTTCGGACCAATTAATTTACACTTTGGTGATAAAATCAAATAAATAAATATCACCTATTTGTTATTTTAATTAAATAAAGTAAATGTTAATGTTTCGCATGCTAGTTAAACGTTTTAATATTAATATTCAGACAAAAGGTAAGTAAGTTCAGGGAGTACGATTGTCTATGGTGTGTCTTTTGTCGATGGTACTCATTCGAGAGAATTCTAGCAAACTCGGTGGATTTCCGCCATATCACTTTTTCGCCTGTGTCATTCAGAGATGCAGGAAATTTTCGTCATGTGAAGTCAATCCATGTAATTGCTGTCTGGGTTTTCTTTAATTTCATAATGTGTTGAGCCTGAATTGTAGGGGTGAGTGGTCTACCAACGGATGTAACTATTTGTCTGTTTTTTAGTAGTGAGATCCAGATTGTAACCTCGTGTCGTATTGTTCTCAGGGCTCCAGCTCGTCAATTTATATTTCATCATGTCTTTCATGAGATAAAAACCTGTGATAATTAAAGCCCAAATTTGGTAAGTTTCTCAACCTTGTTATAATGTTAGTTGTAAGGAAAACCTCATATTCAATGTTGGACAATTTGGTGACTTTGATTTTTTATTGCAGGGCTCCACAGTTTTACCTCAAAATTTCAAGATATAAGTACTTCCAGGTTTACCTCAAAATTTCAAGATATAAGTGGTTCCAGTTTGGTCCAGGGAATACTTCCAAGGTTATGGTTTGAGTTTGTTTCGATGTAACGTCGTCTGTGCAGCGGCTTGGCGAGAATTCCATGCTATGATGTCTCATTAAAATCAGCGCGACGAGCACAGGTTAAACCGTACCATTGCCATGGATTTATAAAACTAACCAAGGTATTCCTCAGCCTTCTTTTATTATCATCGCGGCAGTGATTCTGTAGTATGTACCCGGTGAAGTAATTAACGTTCATATCTAGTACAAAATAGTGTTTTGATGACATGTTCAGACTCAACCCGGAGCAGGTCTACAGCCAATAAATGTACCTATAGTCATGTTTCAAATTTATTTAGCTTCAGCGTAACTCTGGTCCATGAACCAGAATGTAGAAATAATTCTATTTTACTATGAATGTCTTGTGTTAAGAGGATAAGTAATAGGTATCTTAGCATAAGTTTTGTGAGTACATATGTGTTCGGTTCTTGACGGTCGGCCGACTTGAGAGATATGGTGACGTTTGAAAACTTATTTCAAATGCGGAACCGGCCTCTTAATCCGTCCGACTAACTGGAAACGAACAGATATGCCCTCACCTTCACTTTTAAGGGTTTATATTTTAAATCCCTACTTCTTTATATGGTTTTAATTTTATAATGAACCCAAGGGTATTGTTTTTGTAATTAATGTATGGTCTCACTTTAACCTGTTAAGGGTCCCTGTTAAACCATTTGCCCTTCGTGCGGTTTTAACATTATAATGGGTTCTCTAGGTATTATGTATTAATATAAAATGTGTGACTTCATTTTAACCCTTCGGATTCTTCGTTAAACCATTTATACCCCATGTGGTTTTAAATATTTTTATGACTTATCTTCTGCGAATCGTTGTTAACTTGGTATTAATTATACACCGTGTTAAATAAATGTTTGTTTCAACGTAAATATTGGTTTGATTTATTAAACTCACTTTGTTTCGATCTGTGGACAATTAATCTTTTAATTTTTAACTTTCATTGACATTAACGGCGCCCAAAATCATAATTGTTCCATAGATGACTGAGCCACGCGAATCCACATAACCCCTTTGCTCTACCGACTAACATTTTCAGTGGGGTAATTTCCATCTATACCCCGGGGTAAAATTTTTCCCATTACAGCACTTAAGGGGAACTAATTCTGATACCATGCAGACCTATGTGACACTTACCCTAATTATTTACGCATTAAGTACCTACCTACCAACATTATATCATACTAGCGGCCGCCCGCGACTTCGTCTGCGTGGAAAGTTTTTTTGCTATCCCTCGGGAACAATAAATTTTTTCGGGATGAAAGGTCCTACTCTGTACCGCTGACAACGTGTATGCAAAATTTCATGATGATCGGTTTAGTAGTGAAGACGTGAAGGCGTAACAAACAAACAAACAAACAAACGGACTTTCGCATTTATAATATTATTAAGGATTACCTATAGTTGCCGAAGTCCTCAGGCTGCACGTTGGCAATGAGCAACGTGTGATTGTTCCCCCGCGCGGACATCGTGATGCGCTCCGTGGCGCTCAGGGGGAACGAATTCTGGTACCACGACACCTGGAATGGGATCACAATGATTATTTAATGTGACAAACTAACAAAAATCTATCTTCCATACATTTACAACTCCAAATTTATCGATTGTTGGGATACGCGTAGAGTCCTAATGGCTGAAAATAGAGACACTATTTTTGGAGGGACGTTAAGATACCTTTCATGATGTAGGTGAGCTGCGAAAGGATTTTAGAAAATTCACCCCTTAAGGGGATGAAAGTTTGTAATAGGGGATGATGGAAATCCCTTAGTTTAAAAGCTAGGATGTGAGATGTTGTATTTAGACTGACGATTAAAATTATAAGGGGAAGGGCAAGGGCAAGAGCTAGGGCAAGGGTAAGGGAAGGGCTAAGGCAACGGGGAGAGGATGGGGAAGGGGAGAGGTAGGGGGAGGAGGTCCAAGAACGGTGACGGTAAGTGAAAGTGAAAGGAAAGTGGAAGTAAAAGTGGAAGTGTAAGTGTAAGGGGAAGAGGAACGGGATACTTATATCTCTGGACTCAATGAGGATCAGTAACAGGTTTGAATCCTGTAGTTTTATTGATATAATATAAACACATATTGATATCTATGAAACCTAGTGAAAGAATTTTTGAAATCCGTTTAGTGTGGCATTAGCTTTCTTATTAGCAACTAAAAAAAAATCGTTACTGATCCTCATTCTGGGAACGGGGACGGGGACGGGAACGTCTTCTAAAGCATAAAGATTTTCTAATCTAAAATGAACACGCGAACGAAGTTGCGGGCGGCCGCTAGTCAATACAAAATAAAGAACTACTGTTATAATGGTGATGAAGATGAATTGATGATATACTCACCTCAGCGGGCGGGTCGGCCAGCACGGTGCACAGCAGTTCCGCCCGGAAGCCCTCGCCCGTGTGCACCCACGACCGCTCCACGGTTATCTCGGGCGGATCTAGAAATAGGAAACAATTTTAATACAAAATACGGACACACATTTTTATTAACAAACTAGACAGAAATGGCCTCTGTTGAGGCAGGAACTGTTCGGTAATATTCAGCGAAAAGGAAGTACTTCCACCTAGGTAACTGTCTCGATATCGTGAGTCAGATCTCCATACATTTTTGCCTTTATGTTAACTTGACGTAGCGCGACGTCAAGTGTGTATAATGTTAACGCATTGTACTTGTACTTTTCGCGGATCCTGCATTTTTTCGCCTATTGCTTACGGTATGATCGCGGCGCTACAGCCATTTGAAAGTGATATATCATATCGCATTTCGGTGGTCAGAGACGAATAGAAGAGGTTCTATAAATCTAAAGTGGCTAAATCGGGTTTTAACCGTGTCCCCACCGCTATGCCCCACTGGTGGGTCCACAGGTATATTTTTTCCCTGTAGACCCACTGCACTAGATCCTATCCAATCTGGCAGTTCTCGTGGGTCCACGGTTAATTCTTCTAACACTTTCGTTCCCCGTTGACCCACTACACTAGAGATATGCCAAAAAATGAGCCTTTTTACCCACTGCTATTCCCCATTTGAATCCCCATAAAGATGAACATCGGAACATAGAAAGGTGAATATGAAGCGTTCAGTATTGATTAAGATAAAAAATAGTAATAATGTTAATAATGTAAATAATGTTTAGAAATAAAATGCCGTCTTTCACGAAAATCTCGATAATTACGCAATTAGGCTTTATCGAATAGCCGATATCTAAGAAAAAATAACGGTTTATCGATGCAGTATATATGCCGTCATGCGTCCGCGCGGGCGTTGTTGACGGAACGGCTTAAAAGATTTTGGTCTGGACGCATGCGTCCGGGCGGTCGTTTAAAGGCAGTAAAAAGTAAAAAAAAAACATAAAAAACACTTGTTTAAAACATTTTGAAGGAACTGTTTGTTTTATAAAATAAAAATAAAATAGGTACCTGTTTCATTTCCACCCCTGATAATGACCTTCATACTTATCCAAACATGACAGCGGTGGTATGACCACGGTTAAAAGACGGGTTTGTTTCAATTACCCGTAGACCCACTGTAGTGCAGTGGGTCTACAGGGAAAAATATTTACCTGTGGACCCACTAGTGGAGCAAAGCGGTGACACGGTTAAAACCCGGGCTAAATGTATGATAGATAAACTGATAAAGTTCACAGTATACTGACTCATATCAAGTACTTGTAGTTGAAACTTCGTCAGTATACAGGGTGTCTCAAAACTTTGCCACATGGAGGGAAAGTACCTTAAATATTGAAGATAGAAAATTTTACTGAAAGACTTCCTTTTGTTTTTAAAAAGAAGCGGAACTGCATTCAAAGTTTTGTTTTAAACCGCATACGATTCCATACAAATTGATACAATCCGTAATAATAAAATTTTAAATATTAAATTTAATGGCCTTCATTTTGTTTAAGATACTGTGTTACTTAAGAAAACAATATCCTTATAAGTAACCCTTTCGATTGGTAACGTAAAAATTAATAAAATTATTTTCGTTTTTGGTAGGTTCGATTCCTGGTTAAGGCAGGCGATTTTTCAGAAATCTTTGAATGCAGAAAATTTCCCATCTTCAATATTTGAGATACTTATCCTCCGTGTGGCAAAGTTTTGGGACACCCTGTATAATGTATATGCGGTCCAACACCATTATCAATCGTAAAGACGTAGTGTTCACTGTGCTGGCGCTCGAGGCTTTATGTGTAGACCAAGAGTATCAATAGACATACACAGACAGATAGACAAAGGGTACCTAACCTATCACACTATACTTACATAGTACTTGTAGCTGGAATTCCGTAACTATAGGCGGTCCGACGCCATTATCGACAGTACAGGCGTACCGTCCGCTGTGCTGGCGCTCGAGGCGAGACAGCTGCAGCTGAGGACCCTCGCCGAGACGAGAGTTGCTGTCGTTTTGGAATGACACCTAGAAGTTAAGAAAGGTTTGGTTAGGTTGTTCTTACACTTATATTAAAGATTATATTCATTAGTTCACGCCACGTGACAGTTGGTACAGGGTTACCCATCGGAATCAGTATGCTTCCCAAGTTTTCCCGGACCTTTCCAGGTCTTCCCAGGTCAGGATCTTCTCAGGGTTCTCAGGTCAGGCGGTTCTACAATGCGCTGGAAAGACCCGGGAACTGTTGCGAACTATCAAACGTAGAAAGGTTGGGCATCTCGGACTCGTGTTAAGACATGAAAGACACCAGCTACTCCAGCGTATAATGATGGGGAAAGTATTGAGAAAGCGACGCGTTGGCAGAAGAAAAAAGTCTTGGTTACAGAACATCCAAGAGTGGAAGAAGATTGTCAACGTTGAACAACTATTCCGCTTGGAACAAGTCAGGGCTAGATTCGCTGAGCTGACAGCGAATTATCCAATAGTGGAGAGCTACAACAAGAAGAAAAAGATCAGGGATTTTCTCGCTTTATGAACGAAACTACCTAAAAGGTCTAGATCTGGCGACTGCGTGACCGCGAGAGTAATAATAAATAATAAAATACACTTTATTGCACACAAAAAGAAAAAGAATTACAGAAAGAAGGACAGTTACAGAGAAAAAGCATACAAGAGGCGGCCTTATTGCTAAGCAGCAATCTCTTCCAGGCAACCCTTGGGTGAAAAATAAATAAAGATAGGACTAAAAGGGGAGTGGGGTGCAATTATGAAAGGAATAGGTAGTGTATTAGAAAATAAATATATCTACAGATAAATACAAATAAAACTGAAGGAGAATTACATAAATAGTCAGTCAGAATAAGAAGAAAGGAAATAACTTCTAACTCTATCTCGGAAGGAACTAAGAGTCTGAGCTTTCCTGATAGGTTCTGGTAAGGAATTCCATAAGCGGACAGCATGGACAGTAAAGGAATAAGAAAAGAAATCGGTAGAGTGTTGAGGAAATGCAAGGGTAAGATTTGAAGAAGATCGTAGTTTACATTGCGAGGACGAAGAGAGATAGGAGAAACAGGCTTTAAGGTAAGGTGGTGAGGTTGGAAGGAAAAGTATGGAGTAAAGGAGCGTAAGAGTGTGTAAGTCCCTGCGCCGGCGAATAGGGAGCCAGTTCAATTTAGAACGGAAGTGAGAGACATGGTCAAATTTGCGAAGATTAAAAATGAACCTTATACAGACATTCTGTAGTCGCTCAAGTTTGTCAAGAAGTTGCTCTGAAAGATCAGTGTAACAGACATCAGCGTAGTCGATAATAGACAGCAGTAGAGATTGCGCCAGAGTAATTTTAGTGCTGGTTGGCAAGAAATTTCGAAGTCGGTTGAGCGATCCATAAGCAGCAAATACCTTTTTTCTTACTGACTCTATCTGTGGTCTCCATGACAGATGCTGGTCAAAGACAACACCAAGATTCTTAACAGATTTCGAGTACGGGATTGTAGTGCCATCAAAGGTGACCAAAGGAAGCTCATCAAAATCGATCCTCGAAACGTAGTAAGGATTGCCTATAATTATGCATTGAGTCTTAGCTGGATTAACAATTAAACCAAAGGATTTACTCCAGCTACTGATTAGTGCAAGATCCGAGTTGGTAACAGCTACTGCATGTGAAAGTTCTGATAAAGGTGCCTGTGTGTATATTTGCAAATCATCCGCATAGAGGTGATAGGAACTTGAAATAGAATCTGAGATTGAATTTATAAAAATTGAAAAAAGGAGTGGAGATAAGACGCCACCCTGAGGAACGCCGGCACAGATGTCGCTCCACCCAGAGAAAGAATCTCCAATGCGGATGCGCTGCCGTCGCCCTAGCAGGTAACTTTGAAACCAATCAATTGCAGCTGGAGATATGTTCAGAGAACGTAACACACCAAGAAGGATGTCAAAATCCACGGAGTTAAATGCATTACTAAAATCTAATAATGTCAGTAGTGTGAGTTGTTGTTTATCCATCCCCTGGCGTATGTCGTCCGCTATCTTAATTAACGCTGTAGAGGTGCTGTGGCCTTTGCGGAAACCAGACTGAAGAGGATTGAGGAGATGGTTTATATTGAGATAGTCCGTAAGCTGTCTGTGAATAAGTTTTTCCAGGACTTTGGAAAGGAAAGGAAGGATAGAAATTGGACGGAAATCAGCAAACAAGGTAGGTTTCGACTTTTTGGGAAGAAGAATAACATTCGCGTCCTTCCAGGAATCAGGAAAGGTACCAGTTGTAATTGAAGTATTAAGGATATGGGTTATAATAGGAGTAAGGATGTCAAGGATGGGAAGGATCATTTTACGGCTAATGGAATCAGCACCAACAGCAGAGGAACTAATGGACAGAATTGTTCTCTTTACATCACAGTCTGCAAATTGATTAAAAATAAAAGGAGCAGAATCTTGGGTTGGCAAGGTTGAAAGATATTGCAAGGTATTGGCTTTTAAGTTGCCATCTATAGGAATCGTCGTGGTGAAATGACTGTTAAGTTGGTTGAGATCGATATTATTATCGGGATTGCTTGACTGAGATTTGCCAACACCAAGAGTTTTCAGAAACTTCCAAACTTTCGCAGGATCTTCTTCACCTTCAATGGATTTATGTATATGGCGTCTTATAGAGTCCCTAATCACAGTGTTACACCGATTTCTAGCGCGATGGTATCGTGACTCATTACCTTCCGAAGAATCGAGTTTGAATTTAGCTTTCGTACTGTTCTTTTTTGCCATTAGCGTCCGTATCTCATCTGTCAACCACGGTGCCGGAAGATGTTTAATTTTCACCGGACGGACAGGAGCGTGCACATCAAATAACTCAGTAAGAGATTTGTTAAAAAAATCAACTTGCTCGTCCACGGAATTGGATGAAAAAATTGGCGACCAGTCAATGTTGGCAGCGTCTTCTTGTAAACGGTCTTGATCGATACTATTAAAGCTACGCTGAAGCTGCACGGTTGGTTTTTGTTTAGGAGGACGGAGCCGGTAGGACAGATACACCAGATCGTGGTAAGAGAATGCGTCAGCAGAAAGTTGACCGTGCTTAACAGCTAAAGAAGGCGACGAGACAATCATAAGGTCTAGAAGGGAGGGAGTGCAGTTGGGGAAGTGATGGGTTTCCTCCAAGGGTAAAATATGTAAATTAGAAGAATTCACTAAAGAATGTAACTTTTTGGCACGGATATCGTCTTTAATTAGACAGGTATTGAAGTCACCCATAATTATGGTTTGAGAATATAAAGGAACGAAATTTTCTAAGAGTTGCTCGAAAGACTCAAAATAGTCAACTCGGAGCGAAGGGCTGTAGAAAACCCCTAAAAGAATTTTTGAATGGGACAGAGATACCTCAAGCAAAAGGTGCTCGGCGCTATTGGAAGGTGGTGGCTGTGGGGAGTGACTAAGGACAGTGTAAGGGATATGAGAGCGAAGATATATAGCCACACCTCCATGTGAGGAACTTACACGATCATTACGGATTAACTGGAAACCGGGTAAAGAGTAGGAGATAGAAGAAAGACAAGGATGTAGGAAAGTCTCAGAGATAAGTATAGCCTGAATATGTTTGCAGTCAAATGACGCAAGCATATCAGAAAAGTGGGCAGGGATGCTTTGCGCATTAATATGAACAACGTTGAAATTTTTAGGGACATCATGGAATGAATTATCTAGCAACTCGTTTAGAGGGGGATCTAAGCTTTGAAAGCTCGAGTTAGAAGTTACAGAAGAAGAACAGGACAGAAATAGGTCGTTACTATTATCTAAAGATATACTCATAAACTTACTTAAATATACTTAAAATTACTAAATATAACAAATATATAAAATGACATACTTATATACAGCACCCACAGGTTGTCTGAAAGAATCGAACGTAAAGAAGAAAGAAAATCAGAAGTTAACAACAACTATGGTACAACACAAACATGAAATAGGCACAAAAAGCATTTTAAACATAGAGAAAACAATACTTATTGGCATTAAACTATTGTTAGGCAAAGCATCACATGACAGACACAATATATATAAAAAAAAAGGAAAAAGAAAAACAACAGCAGTATTTAGATGACTCAGCGTATAGCCTGCTGGAATGCACATTTTGTCTATGGTCTCAATCAAATGGTCTGTTCGTGGTCTGTTCTGTCATGTCATGCATTGTGTGACACTGACATTTGTTTTTTTAGTGACGTGAGTCGTGAAATAAAATAAATAAAAGATGTGAAAGCAAGTCGGATGAAAACGAAAAGAAAAAGAAACTACCTTCTATAGACTTTTTGACTACATACGAAAGAAAAGTAATAGGTACAAACAAAAAGTCCAACACAAAAGCAATAGATACAGACAGAAGGAGCTGACAAACACTAAGTAAGTATGGAAAAACATTGAGTTATAGCTATGTTCAGCATCAGTAACTAACAGGTAGGTTACAAAGAATACCTATACAGCCTATAACACCTACTTTCTCTTCGCAGAAACAGCCCTCTTGGGCCTTGGGACAGGAGCCGAGGGCGGATTGCGCACAGCAGCTGACGCCGGCGCCGCCGTACTGGCTTCTATACTGGACAGGATGAACGATGTTTCCGAGCGATCTTCTAAAGCTTCGTGTTCCTGAAAATCGTTCCTGAAAATCCTGGTACCGGATGGGTCAAGCAACTTTGATGCTTATATGACAGTAACGATAACCATGTACGTAGTTTTGGAAAGACGATCTGAAGAAGTTACAAGAAGCCGCTGGATTTAGGCACTGCAAGAACGATTTGTAGATCCTTGAGGTCTGCTGAGCTGAAATGTTTGTGTTTGTAAAAAAATGGCTGAATATGATGAGATAATGAGAGGGTCTCAGAGGGTGTATATTGAGTATTCTATATTCACCAGTTTATGCCACGTGACTGTGGACACGGGGCTCAATACCTATACCCTTGAGGAAGAGGTAATGGCCCCAGCAGATCAATGTGAAGGTCTCTGAACCTGGCGGATGGTGTACCGTATGATGCCACGTGACTGTGAGCACAGGGTTGCTAGCCGCAAGGAAAGGAAAGACAAAGACAAGGGCAATTACGAAGTCCTGGAATGATGATCAGACGACAATAGCTGAAAAAGTAGCTAGATAAAGACACGAGATTTGATGGTGTGTATTGACCAGCATGTTCACTCACCAGCTTATGCCACGTGACGGTGGGCACGGGATTGCCAGCCGCGCGGCACTCGAGCACCGCCGCGCCGCCGCGCCGGGCGGCCGCGTGCCGCGACTCGGGCGACGCGCGCACCGACGGCGGGACCAGCACTTCTACCGTGTGCACCTGGTCGCGGGCCACGCGATCAGATATTTGACATACGTAGTCGCCCGCGTCCTGTGGACGAAAGAACTAAGTCAAAATCCGTTCTGGGTAGGAGCTACGATGCTAGAAATACACAGATAGGCTGAAAACGCATCGACAGGTGCCGAGGTTGGTGTCTAGATATATCCAGGTTACTTGGTGACCACACTGGTAGGTGAGTAGCTAGGATAGTCGCCTTGATCTCATAGTCTTTGGTTGTAATTGTATGTAAGCCTTGCGCATACGATACAATCTAGGTAGTCGACTGGATGTATCGAGGCACCTAGCGTGCAGTGCGGCCGGTTCTGAACATTCGTGAACGATAGTTTTACTTGGATACACATCTATTAGGTTCTAAGCACTAATCTAGGCAACTGTTGGTGCTTAGGCGGTCATACTGAGACAGCATATATCAAACTTACAGCACTCTTTATTTTTTTGTCAAAAGTTAAATCAGGGTAAGCGTATGCAGATTGCAGCAAGGACCGGAACAGCTTACCGTTAAAGGGGCTTTTGATTCGCTATTTCATAGACTGTCTTGTTTTCAAAAACCCTATCGAAATGGAAACCCAGGTAAGCATGCTTACCCTTTCGATAGGGTTTACTTACCGAATCCGAAATCCTATCCGGGAAACCCTATGCAGGCTTTATGAAGGGGTTTTAAAACGTGTTCCATCCAGCAATTTATCCACCCAGTCCCACCTGGGTCGAAAGACCGGAACCGCTTACTGTTAAAGGGGTTTTGATTGGGTATTTCATGAACCGCTTACCGTCAAAGGGGTTTTGAATTGGTTATTTAATAGACTTGTTTTCAAAAACCTATCAATTCGGTAAGCATATCGTCGACTAACCCTATCGAAAGGGAAACCCTATCATTTGGTAAGCTTTTTAATAGGGTTTCCCTAACAATTGGCTTAACCAAAAAAAGGGGTTTTCCGGTCCCTGGATTGCAGAGACGCAGATTACACGAGCAGAGCAGAGCAGATCTGCGCGGCGCAGAATGTTTCTGACACACGTCTGTTATCTAAGAAAAGTGCGTTGCAGAGTGTGCAGCTCTTGGCACGTTCGTGTATTAAGTCTACTTTGTCCTGCGCTGCGTGCGTCATCTGCGTCTCAGCATACAATTAGCCTCAATGCTTTCCGCACGATGCCGCATTCGCCCCGCGTACTATTCTTTTTTTTCCTGTGTAGCCTTGGCTGTTCCTTTGAGGGTAAATATGTTTTCTGTGATGTGTCATACATCAGTGGGGATATGATATTAAAATGGCTGATGAGAAGATGACGATGTTTTCCATACTTTTTTGAAAAATGTCACCAAAATTACTTATCGCTTTAGTTTTCTCGATAGAATCAGATAACAATAGGTATTAAAATAAAAAACCGTACCTTTACAGCAAAAATGCAGATTGACTCCAAATTGTATTCGGGGAATTCAATTTAAGCGCCATATCGGTATTGTTGCCGTTACAAAAAAGCATTTACATACAAAATGGCTTCCCTTTTAAAATGTGATATTTCTTTCTGTTAAGTATTCAAAAATTTGTGGACTTGAATCTATTTTACCAAAATAGTTATTTTACGAAGTTTCGTTTTATTTTTTTATTAAACCATTTAATTTAAAGCAACTGGTTACGAACATACGGTTTCGTATGCCGCCAAAAGGATATTTTTGGAGAGTTCGTTTGAATTAGTTTGCATGTATCTATTCTAAGTCATGTAGGTAATGGTTAAAATCCTTTTATTTTAACCTTGTACTAAAATAGCTCTCTGAAACATTGCGAAATTATTTCTCTATAATAATAAAATGATTGACATTCATGCATGTCCTTCGTTTATTCATTTCATTTATCACGGACCACCGAAACATCGTGCTATTTTTTTTATTAAACCATTAAATTTAAAGTAGCCTAGCATCGTAAGTATAATAAAACCGGTTTCGTACAAGGATATTTTTTCCTAATTTGCAACTGGTTACGAACATACGGTTTCGTATGCCGCCAAAAGGATTTTTTTTGTAGAGTTTGTTTGAATTAGTTTGTATGCAAGTCATGTAGGTATAGGTAATGGTTAAAATCCTTTTATTTCAACCTTGTACTTAAATAGCTCTCTGAAACATTGCGAAACTACATTGCGAAATTATTTCTCTATAATAATAAAATGATTGTTATTCATTCATGTTCTTCGTATTCATTTGTCACAGACCACCGAAACAATAAACATTTCGAACAATTGACGTCCAAAACAATATGGCCGCCGAAATTGCGCGGGAACGCACCTCAATGTTGCCACACATAAAAAATAACGAGGAGAAACCGCCAAAAAGGTTTTATGCGGTGATTATCATATTTTCCGGGGCCAATTATCGTTTCGTTTGGATTTTAACTTTTTTTCGGCGTCCTGAGCTACGGTGTAATTATTTTGAGCTCTTAATAGGATTAAATTAGGATTGTGTCCGCTTGAATAAGATTCCGTGGATTGAGAAAAGATTATTTTTTATGTGCTTTGGAAATAGAAAAGCGGTCCGTACATTTTCTTCTTTCAATCAAGTTTTTCATGAACAACGAAGGTGCAATTTAACGTTTTCTTTTATATTTACCTACTTAAGAAGCCGTACATTTTTTTTTGCAACATAATCGGTTTTAATTAATCATTATCATCATCATCATCAATAACGATCAAAATGTGTGAAACTGCTGATTTTTTCGCACTTTCAGAGTTGGTCACATAGTAAAATATATTTTACTTACTTACTTATGCTCAGAAATGTTATCATTCCATTTGAAAAAGAAATGCGGGGCGTTCAACATTTCCGTGGGGGTCTGGTTCATCACATTCTAAATTTGAAATTCAGTGCGGAAATGAAATTCAAAATTCAAATCGGTAGAACTCATCAACTAGCATTATTTTTATAAAACTTTATGGTTGCATGACCGGTCAGTAAACATGGCCACACGAACCAATTTAAATATCACTTTTTTACTAAGAAAAAAATATTTCCTCGTATTTCGTGAGTAAAGAATTATACAAACCTTGTACTGGAAGCTACTTGCATTGCCTCGAATGATTAAAACCATCCTCGATAATGCAATCGCTAGCTTCCCGTTCTCGGATGTAATGTACTATTTCTCACTTACCTATGCTCTGAAATGTTATCATTTCATTTGAAAAAGGAATGCGGGGCGTTCTACATTTCCGTGGGGGTCGGGTTCATCAGTGCGGAAATGAATTATTTCAATACTTACTTCCCGCACTTGTGTGAGAAGAAGTATTACAAATTCAAAACGGCAGAACTCATCAGTTAGCATTATTTTTATAAAACTTTATGGTTGCATGGCTGGTTATTTAACATGACCACAATACGTGCTAAAAACAATTAATTTCCTCGAATTCCCGTTCTCGGCTGTAATGTACTATTGTTTAATGGTCCCTATCTACCATATTCGGTATTAACCAATTTTTTTGTATAATTCATAATTCATTTATTTGCTAAATATGTAACACGTTGTATATTTATGGTAATGATCACCCATCCGAAAACGTACCATTATAAAGTTCGCTTAACATTTCGCCAACGTGAAATCTCATTAATTTAAACGATCATCGATCGTCGTATTATTTCATTTCACTCCGAATAATCTCTAAATAGAATCTGAATAATGAAACCCGAATTGAATCAGCGGCGATAACGAAATGATTTAATAGCGGGTTTCTTAATGAGAATACAGGGTTTATTCAATGTTCATTCTTATTGTTTAACTAGCGACCGCCCCCTACTTCGTCTTCATGGACAGGTTTTCTTCTATCCCTCGAGAACAGCACTTTTTTCTGGATGAAAGGTACCCTATGTCCAGTGCCGGATTCAGACTACTTGGTGCCCTAAGCAATTCACGCCTGTGGCCCACAGGCGTGGATTACTCAGGGCCCTTTACCATCTACGTAAGGGAGAATACCTGTCTAATAAATTATGCACAAAGTTCCAGATTTGTCAGAAAAATACCTGTCTACAGTAAAAAGTAGATTTTTAGCCAGTTTCAACCATTAATCTTGTACTTACTCTTGTCTTTCCTGTTGTCTGTAGCAAAAAAAAAGGCAGCGCAGCGCGATTTTTTGTCAATTTCATCCACTAATCTTGTAGTAAGTCGTTTTACATGGCCACGCAAATGAATTTGAAATAAAACATTCTTATTTTTTTATTTCTTATTTTTTTTTCAGTTTTTCGGTGTCGATAATGATACCTCCCAGACGTGATGCCCTAAGCAATTGTTTAATTTGTTTAAGGGTTATCTACCTCTGCCTACGTCTTTTTCTGTATCTCTGACAACGTGTATGCAAAATATAAGAAAATATGTGTTGGTTGCATTCCCTAGAAGTAGAAGTAGATATAGCAATACTGCTAAAAGTAGCCGTTTTTGACACATTTGCGAATGACTATGAGGGAATGTAAATATCTAATAAAATACTAGACTACGGGTATTAAAAATTCCACGTAAAGTTTTATTAAAAAGGAGGAGGTGCTCAGTTCCTCGGAATCTTTGTCCTCTGAGGGCGCCACTTTCGGTATTGAATGCACCTTAGGAAAAAACTAGCTTTTAACAAAACTTCACATCTCATTAATCGGTGACACGTCACGTTTTCCCGCTAAATTATCCATAAGTGGCGACCCCTAGCGGCGCAGTGAGGCGGCGCGTCAAATTGACAGGAAGGGACCAAGATGGC
The DNA here is from genome assembly GCA_928269145.1 of Agriphila tristella. Taxonomy (NCBI): domain Eukaryota; kingdom Metazoa; phylum Arthropoda; class Insecta; order Lepidoptera; family Crambidae; genus Agriphila; species Agriphila tristella. The sequence goes on along the minus strand of OV743447.1, from coordinate 2,241,435 downwards.
GGCTCGTAAATTTGGATTACGCGGGAAAACAGCGGATGGGGTATTTGTGTTTGGTAAATGGTATATGATAGGGAGAATCACCTGATAATTTAGAAGTATGGGCCTGCTAAATAAACGATAAGTAGGTAGATGAGTAGGTGCTGACCTTTGGTGTTTGTATGGTCTAGTGGTTCACTCAGCCGTGTAAGAGGCAGAGGTCCCGGGTTCGATTCCCAAGAGGGGGGTACACTTGTATTCGGTTTGGTTGGTGGTAGAGCTTATTTAAAGTCCACTTGGCTAGCTACCACCATCTTACCCGAGTCAGACGCCATAACAACAATTTAAAAATTGTATTCCGGCAGTCAAGGCTGGTTTACATTATCTTAGTATTTAGTAGAGTGCTTAGTAGCGTGCGAGTAGATTCGAATGCGAGTGCTGTAGTTTTGGTGCCTTTCCAGTGACCGTTTACACGCTTCCAGTAGAGTGTCATTTTCGCCATACCTATAATACCTATTATTTAATTCAATTCAAATGCGCGTTCACCGGCAAATGCACTCTACTAAAGACGCTACTAAAATGTCGATTTACATGCTACCAGTGCGAGTGCGAGTAAAATATCGCGCGGGGGGTGAGACTACTACTGGAAAGCGAGTAGAAAGACTACTAGACCGTTACTCTCTTTAGTCAAAAGACGACCGTTTACATGTTTCCACTAAAGCACTCTCCTAAAGACTAAGATAATGTAAACCAGCCTTTAGAGCAGTCTTTCCCAACGTGGGCGATAACGCCCCCTTGTGGGCGCTGCAGGCCTAAAGGGGGGCGGTAAGAGACCCAGAAAAAAAGGGGGCATTACTGAACAGCATCAGATTCAACCTTCACATTAGTTTTTATATAAGAATTGATTATGTTTGTTTTATTTTCAATGAAAGATACTCTGGCGTTTCAATAATTATTATCTGGTTAAGCAACTGCATTTGGAAAGAGATGAGAATGAAAAGGAATTGTTAGATGTGCTTCAAAGCAATACACAACTCAAAAAGGAAATGTCTGAGTTACATTTGTCACAACAGAATATGTTTGAGGAACGTAATAGGTTACAAACTTTAATCGATGGGTTCGACCAGTGCAGAGATGAGTATGAGAAGGCCCTCAGACTCATCTCTGGACTGGAAAAGCAGCTACATGACGCTAATAACCGTATTTATAAGTTAGAGTCAGAACAAAACCAAGCGGTAGTCACTCAGAACTTGAGTCTTTACGATGAGTTAGTCGGCTGTGACCCAAAACTTGTTTCTCCCTCACTTAACCATAAGCCAACAATCACAATTGATTTAACTTCTGAAGACTCAATTAATTGCACTATGAGTCAGGCAATGGTTGGTTGTAGTAGAAACAAGCTAAAGAAATATGTAAAAATTAACAAGTATATTTCAAAAACAAAAAAGTTACTAAATAAGCAGAAACACTTTTTCAAAAATATTAGTCACATTAGAGAGCGTAGACAACTAATTGAAAAGCTGGATACATGTCAAATTATAATCAATGAGAATAGACTGACATATGAAAATAACATTGCTATGTTAAATACTAAAATTCACTCATTACAGGAGTCATTATCCAGGATGACCCAAAATTATGACCGTTCCAAAAAAGAGATAGGGGAATATATACTGGCACTTAAATGTTTATCCACCCCCTCTCTGTCAGAAAACCATTCAACCCATAATGATAGCTCCTTAGCGTCAGGCCTAGATGCTCGGGACCATTTACAAGACCAAACAGTGTATGAGCCCTTAATCTCAGAACATGTAAATATTTTAGCAAGCACAAGTGAAAATAATTCCTTTACCACTAACAAATGTTCAAACATTATGTTGTGTGATGAAATTGGAAAAGATTTAGGCTACTTATTCAATAATCAATTGGGAGAAAAAGTTTTAAATTATTGTATACCGGGTGCGACCCTACATGACATTATGAGAAAAGTAATAACTCTAAACTTAAATGAAAATACCAATTTAATTATATTAGTTGGTCAAAGAGGTAATGTAAACAAGAAGGATCTCATTTCATACTACAATAAGTTATGCAGTTTAAATATAAATAAATTTGTATTGTTTACACTACCTTACAGTGCTAGCTTGCCACAGGAAGAAAATAATATCAGATATAATTTAAATTTAACACTAAGCAATATGACTTATTATAATAGTCAGAGATGTCACATAATAGACATAAATAAATTAATATTTAATTTTAAATTGACAAAAGATAAATATTATCTTACAAATTATTTTAAAAGACAAGTAGCTTTAGCGCTATCATTTTATTTTAAACATTTAGCCAAGAACTTGGCTATCACTTCTGCTTCTATTGAGCAGAATAGTTTTGACATTTTAAATGTGACCTTGGAATCCGTTCCAAGTAATAATAATACAATTTTTACTCCTGCTCCTATTGAGCAAAAAATTGTTGACATAAAAAATAACACTTTGGCATTTGTCCCAAGTAATTCTTTTATTAGTAATTTAAATTACATAATAAGACAATAGAGGAAGTCTCTAGCCGTGTAATGACTAAGGAAAAGCCTAAATATTTAACTATAGTTCACCAAAACATTCAGGGCTTTTCTGGCAAAGAATTAGAATTAGAACTTTTTTTAACTGAAAAAAATGTTAATATTTTATGTGTCACTGAGCACTGGCTTAAGGAATATGAATTAATTACAGGATTTCAATGTTATGAAATTGCTAGTTCATTCAGTAGGAAATCCACCACTAGAGGGGGATCTTTAATAATTTTGCAAAACAATATGAATTTTAAGGAACGAAAAGATGTGATATCCCTCTCTATTGAACAACACGTTGAACTGTCATGTGTGGAATTAGATCAGTTGATAATGATTTGTGTGTATCGCCCACCAACTGGTAACTACCCTCAATTTGAGTCCGCTATGGAGGACGCTCTAAAATTAGTCATCAAAAAGAATAAAAAAATTGTGGTGTGCGGTGATTTTAACGTAGACATCTTAAAGCCGTCCTCAATTGCAAGTAGGTTTCTGAATTTGTTTAAGTCCTTCAATTTAGCAAACACCTTTTGTGAACCTACAAGAATCACTGCTACATCTAAAACTTGCCTAGACAATATTTTTAGCAATTGTAATGTACTTGATAAAGAAATAATAAATTGTATTCGTTCTGACCATAGCGGACAAATAGCTTCCCTTGAGCACCATCATGTTCCTCATCAGTGTAATATAATTTGCAGACCTCTAACTAAAAATAAATTGGAAAATTTTCATAATAATGTCACTGCCAAAACTCTTTGCTTACCTAGTAATGATAATCCCAATACTCATTATGATGATTTATTTAATTTAATTAAAGTAGAATTTGATAAAACATTTAAGCAAAGATCTATTAAATCCAAAGACTTTAAAAAGAAATTTAGTGATTGGGCAACACCAGGCATATATGTTAGCAGAAATAAGTTGTTTGAATTATATGGTCAGAAAACAATTTCAAATGATCCCGAATTTCATGAATATGTAAGAAACTATTCAAAAATGTTTAATAAAGTATGTACTTTAGCAAAAGCAAAATGTATATCTTCAATAATTCATCAGTCAGATAATAAAATAAGAGCCACTTGGAATATTATAAATAAAGAGACTGGGAAAACTAAAAATAATGACCGTGAATACTCATTAGTATCAGACAATAAAATTATTGAGTCAGATGAAGGAGTGGCAACAATTTTTCAAGATTTCTTTTCTAAAATACCTATTGCAACTACCAGTAATTTAAATTCATCTCCAAAAATTGCTGTCTCCCTCTTGGAATCATGTGTTGATAAGTGCAATAATGTATTTAAATTTAGACATATCAATAGTGATACCATTCTTAAAACATTTAATTCAATAAATATAAAAAAGACTGAAGATCTCTGGGGCATTTCAACTCACATAATTAAGTCTATAATAACTACTATTGCTCCCCATCTTGCTTTTATTTTCAATAAGTGTGTTGATGAAGGGATATTTCCAGACTTAATGAAATATAGTAAAATCATCCCTCTTTTTAAATCTGGGGACAAAAGCGATCCCGCTAACTTTAGACCCATTTCCATTTTGCCAGCACTAAGCAAAATTTTTGAAAAGATCATTTATGATCAATAATTATTAGCACATTTTCTTATCAACAAACTACTTCACGAGAAACAATTTGGTTTTACTCGTGGTAGATGCACAACTGATGCTGGAATTGCACTTCTCAAACACGTCTTTGAAGCATGGGAGAGTAAACAAGATGCAATTGGTATATTTTGTGATCTCTCTAAAGCATTTGATTGTGTCAGTCACAGTACTTTATTAGATAAATTGGAACATTATGGTGTATCAAAAAATGCAGTAAGCCTTATGCAATCGTATCTGTCGGCGAGAACCCAAAAAGTTGTTGTAAATAAAACAGAATCCTATGAAGCACCTATTACTATGGGCGTGCCGCAGGGATCGATATTGGGTCCATTGCTTTTTCTTATTTATATTAATGACCTTCCTTACTATACTAAAACCTTATGTGAAATAGTACTGTTTGCTGATGATACTTCTTTAATTTTTAAAGTTGATAGAGGATGTAACTGCAGTGACGATGTAAACAGCACTCTTTCCAAGGTGATGCATTGGTTTACTATTAATAATCTGAAGCTTAACTCTAGTAAAACTAAATGTGTCAAATTTTCACTTCCTAATGTGAGGCAGGTTCATATGACTATACATGTAAATGGCGAAGCAGTCGAATTTGTTGACTCAACAAAATTTTTAGGTATTACTATAGACTCGCGGTTGCAATGGGACCCTCATATCGATATCCTGTCAAGCAGACTTAGCTCTGCTGCCTTTGCAGTTAAGAAAATAAGGCTTCTGACCGACATTGAAACAGCAAGATTGGTTTACTTCAGTTATTTTCATAGTATTATGACCTACGGTTTGTTGTTGTGGGGCTCAGCTGCTAATATTAATAACATATTCATCTTACAAAAAAGGGCAGTGCGCGCTATATACAACTTACGGTCTAGAGATACTCTTCGTGACCTATTTAAAGAAATTAAAATATTAACGGTAGCTTCCCAATACATCTATGAAAATATAATGTATGTAAAGAAAAATTTAGATAGCTTTGTAAAAAATAGTAATGTTCATAAACTCAATACAAGAAACAAGAACAAACTTGCTGTTCCAAGGCGCAGACTGCATAAAACCGGAAGCTCTTTTTTGTGTAGATGTATTACCTTTTATAATAAGATACCAGAACAAGTCACAGAACTGCCCTTGGAAAAATTTAAAAATACTGTTAAATCCAATTTAATGAGTAAAGGTTATTACACTGTTGACGATTATTTGAAGGATAAAAAGGCATGGGCATAGCTTTTGTATTGTTAATTATTACTCTAATACCTCAGTATTGATTAGAACAAGTCCGGAATTCTTTCATAGGTCTAGATAAAAGTCCTTTAATTAAACTCGAATCGTGATTTTCTTTTCTAAGTATAAAATTGTGAGAAGTATCCTACCTACTTAAAAACGTACTTCTGGCTTCCTGACTCGACGACTTAATATGGGTAGCTTTAGTATGTCATGCTCACTTCAAACATTTCTGCGGTGGTGTCGTGTGAGGCGGGTCGTTACGTTCCCTCAAATATGGTTGAGCGAAGCGATGGCTGGTTCATGCGTCATGCTCGTGAACGGGTGCTGCCAGTGGGAATGGGTCTGCTTCTGTCTGCTTGTATTAAGGGCGTCGTATAACTCGTATATAAAAGATCTGTTTTATATTGTCTGTATGTATGGCACTTCTTACTCAAAAAATATAATTCTTAATAGCTTACCTTGTTTTGATTTATTTAATTGCAATATTTTTACTTTCTATAGTCAGTAGTTTAGTGAAAGACCTATGAAAAGCTTTTGGATATAAATTTTCAATTCGATGCCTTAACATAGGTAGTCTTAGTATGTCATGCTCTCTTTAATCATTTCTGCGGTGGTGTCGTATGAGGCGGGTCGTTACGTTCCCTCAAATATGGTTGAGCGAAGAGATGGCTGGTTCATGCGTCATGTTCGGGAACTGGTGCTGCCAGTGGGAATGGGTCTGCTTCTGACTACCTATCTTAATGCATATTGAATTGTATGTTTTTCTTTTATTTTTATCCTAGACTGAATAACAAGTTCAAACTTTGAATTTAGCTTAAAATCTGTAAATTGATTAAGAAATTTGAAACTCATTAAGAAATGAGCTAATTCAATAATGTTATTTATTTGTTAATCTTTGTTAATATAAAGTCTGGAAACGATATACATATTTGTAAATATCGTTCCATCTGATTGATAAAGCTGACAAGTTTTTTGCGCCCATTTTTCTTGTCAGTTAAAAGACGTCATAATGGGTGGTAGGGTAAAAGAATTGACGATTTAAAAATGCTTATTATGTGAGCTTATTTAAATAAAATATATTTCACTTTCACTTCACTTTCATAATCAGTTATAAGTACTTAGCGGTTTTTAAGTATGTTTAAAAAGGGGGGCGTTAAAAAATAATTTATTCTTAAAGTGGGCAGTAGACAAAAAAAGGTTGGGAACCCCTGCTTTAGAGGTATGATAGCCAGTTCCTCAGTGGTGAGGATTCCGGGTGTAGTGGGCTTCTACCTTCGGCTTTATCGTCACTTAACATCAGCTGAGGTGAAAGCCAAGCACTATTTGTTGTGGATAAAAAAAGACATGACTCTGATTGGTGTGAACAAACAAAACGATGCTTATTTTCGAAGCGGAAGGCGTGGTAGATATGGCCCAGCTTCCTTATGCAAGGCCTGTGCCCCAACAGTGGGGACATTATAAATAACCGATCAAAATTATAAGGAGTTTAGGCACTGTTCTGTTTCTGTTCTATTTCTCAAAATAAGTGTTTTTGATTGTTTTACTAATAATTTACAAAACTGAACAAATAATGTCGATATTTAGATTCCGCATAAACCAAAATCTAAGCGCGGGGCATTTCACTTATGAAAGCAGTACCTAGATTCCGCATAAACCAAAATCTAAGCGCGGGGCATTTCATTTATGAAAGCAGTACCTAAGCAAGGTGTAAATCTTTTTAAGTCTCGAGTTAAGACCCAAAATCAAACGCGCATAAGTTTTTGACTGGACTATACAGCCTCTTGACCTAACCGAGCCCCTTGATTGAGACGAGCCTATCGAAGTAAAGGACTCGAGTCCTTTACAAGACTAGTGGATTGATATTCACTCTGGAGACTAGCTATTACTAAACGAATTTACTAAAAGCTGTGAATGTGTAATTGCAAGTAAATATAGTTACAAAAAATGGCACCACAGGGCTAAAAAACCGGTCAAGTGCGAGTCGGACTCACGCACGAAGGATTCCGTACCAAAAAACGGCAAAAAAATTACGTTTGTGGTACGGGAGCCCCCTTAAATATTTATTTTATTATGTTTTTAGTATTTGTTGTTATAGCAGCAACAGAAATACATCATATGTGAAACACCACATTATTGAGTCAACAATTGGGCCAACGTCTGTGATCTGCAGTTTGTAACCGTCGACGAGGCGGAACCTCTCATCCCTGGTGACCATCAGGCTGGCGGCGGTCAGGACGGCCGGCCCTCATCTCCACAGCAGCACCAGGGATCCTATAATACAGCACATTATTGAGGAACTGACCTGAGGCCCGACGTCTGTGATCTGCAGGTTGTAACCGTCGACGAGGCGGAACCTCTAATCCCTGGTGACCATCAGGCTGGCGGCGGTCAGGACGGCCGGCCCTCATCTCCACAGCAGCACCAGGGATCCTATGATACAGCACATTATTGAGGAACTGACCTGAGGCCCGACGTCTGTGATCTGCAGGTTGTAACCGTCGACGAGGCGGAACCTCTCATCCCTGGTGACCATCAGGCTGGCGGCGGTCAGGACGGCCGGCCCTCGCCTCCACAGCAGCACCAGGGATCCTGGGAAACACCACATTATTAACAAACTGTTAAAGTATTAGAAGGAAGATGGAAGGAAGAAGGAGCCGTGAAAGATCACCGACACGATGGACCGATGCAGTTAACGAGGTCTGCCAAACTGACATCTATCCGGATCTATCGTACCGCATGGAGGGACCTCATACACCGAGTGATTTCATGCTGACGCGACCCTCAGTCATGAGGATATGAGGAAGAAGAGAACATTAGGTCCTTACCTATGAAATTGGCGATTTGTATGTAGATTTTTTAACAAAACGCATTTTCATAAGTTATTTAACAACTGTGAACGCTATTGTAACAAAACTTTTTTGTCCAAATGTTTGAACATTAAGCTAAAAATTAGGGAACATAACTAAAGCAAAACAAAAAATAGTTTGGGCTAATTACTACGGATATGATAATAATTTCGAAAGATCTAACAAAAGAAGGAGTCACTTTGAAGGTATTTTTTTAATAATAAGAAAACAAAATAAATAGACTCTGGACTGGATACTTACTTAAAGAAACTTTTTCCATAGTTTTCATTTCCCCTAAAAAAACCCCGATAGTCACATAATTTTTTTGCCCAAATTCTCGACGACCTGAGTGGTGCAGTGGTCAAAATGCCGGTCTAGCTCGCAAGAGATCCCGGATTTGAATCCCAAAAAAATTAAATGATGAATTTTAACCTTCGTGACAGGTCTGTTTATTATTATTATTTCCAGTAATGTGAATAGTGAACATCTTTTGACCTCATTTTTTCAGATCTTACACAAAAACTTGTGTCGGAATTTATCTCATCAAGGTTTTCATACATTTTAAATACGAATGACTTAAATATCTTACCCAAGTTTTGAACTTGACAAGGCAGCAGCAGCGTGTCCCCAACCACTGTCCTGAACGAGTGGCCACGCGACAGGAACCGGGGCCCATCGTCTGTGGACAAGTATACACTCATAAGCATGACCACAACACTATACAGGGTGTCCCAAAACTTTGCCACATGTAGGGAAAGTACCTTAAATATTGAAGATAGCAAATTTTACTGATAGAAGACTTCGTTTTGTTCAAAAAAATTATGCGAACTGCATTCAAAGATTTTTTGAAAAACGCATTAATTCTCATACAAATTGATACAATACGTAATAATTAAAATTTAAATGTTACATGGTCTTCCTGTGCTATTTAGCAAAAAATAATCCTAATAAGTAAACCTTTCGATCGGTATCGTAAAAATGAAATAAGTATTGTTTTTTTTCTAATTTGGTGGGTTCGATTCCTAGTTAAGACATGCGATTTTTCGAAAATATTTGAATGCAGTTCCAATTATTTTAAAAATCAAAATGAAGTCTGCTTTCAGTAAAATTTTCTATCTTCAATATTTAAAGTACTTTCCCTCCGTGTGGTAAGGTTTTGGGACAGATACCTATATAGCGTTATAACCTTAGAGTAACACGGGCTTCTACAGAAAGAGAAGCCATACGAAGCGTTTCCCCTCTGCCGAAGTACAAGCCCAAATGGGCATACGCGTTAGTAAAACCAGTTGCGCCCGGATTTCTTTCTAGACCGAGTCCAGTCGCGCATGTGAACGCTGCTCTGTTTAAAATGTCGAATTGATGAGTTTTTTGCTGTTAAAAGAGATCTTGAACATCAAGTATACAAAAAGACGGTTTTACATTTCACATAAAAACGTCTACAAAATTTGGCCATACGTTTCATATTCGGTTTACGTAAATACGATCATGTGTCACAATTTCGCTGTCAGCTTAAATGGCTTCCTATACGCCTTCGCCGTGATATGCACATCCTTTCTGCCCTCTTCAAAATCCTCAAGGATCCCAAATCACCTAAGTACCTCGTTTCCCGGTTCCAGATGCTTCCTCCTCCCTCTCGCCCTAGGCGGGCTTGCATCACTAAAACGCTGGAGCTACCTAGAAGCAACACCAGTTTCCTCCGTAACTCCTTTTCTGTTAGAGCTGTACAGCTTTGGAATAAACTCCCGTTAAATATCCAGGATTGCCCTAACGTCAAGACCTTTAAATCTAAAGTTAAATTGCACTTTCTAGCACAATTATCGTACCCTGAGTCATAAATAACATCATCTCATAATCACTTACATATTTATTTATATGTATGTATTGAGTATGTATTTAATGTATTTAGGTATATTATATATTTTTTTTTATATTATTTATGTATATGTATTTTATATATTATGAATAAGTATAGATTTTGTATTATCATCTTATTATTTAGTTTTTTTTAATATGTCGTGCACTTTATGGACCTGCTTTTATAAATCTCTGACACCTCTTAGGTTGGCTGGAAGAGATCTCTTTAGAGATAAGTCCACCTTTGCTCACAATTATTATAATGATTTATGTAACAAATATTATTAGTGCAATAAAGAATATATAATAATAAAAATAATTTTTTATCGTATTATTGCTATTTGTTTACATTTAAACATTAAATTCGTATATTTTATTCTTGATTAGTTGTCAAATTTGTTCAGTGACATCGGGTCTGCTAGTCCATGGCTCGTCCGTACAAATTTCAGATCTGTCGCTAGATAAATCCGAGTTCTCGCCGATGGGCAACTTAGTGATGTTACCGTTAAATAATGTTTGTCGATAAAGTGTTGGTCAATCTGGCCCTGATTCTGCGCCAAATTCATTTGCGAGATTTTTGCATGATTTGCTCTGCACTGATGTGATCGTGACAGATATCGCGAAATAAATGTCGAAATAGTAGATTATACAACAAGTGAATAAAAAGAGAATTTAGTTCGAGGGACTAACGGCCGTCTCTCGAGCAAGATAATTAGGCGCATGATAGCTGCATGACAGCTAAGTTCATGACACCGTTTTAATTTGGTCGAGTTGTAGTTAGGAAAGACTTATGCGATTCTTATCCAAGCTGAATACTAACCGTAAGTAGTACTGTTAAATAAACTATATTCAAATTAAAGCAAATAACACTGCTAAGAGCTGAATAGTAGCCGAAGATTCAACATCGCTCTGTATAACTTAAAATCGCTTATTATTCACTCTTATGGTTGAATTAAACGCACTTTTTAGAGTGGCGATGGTAAAAAAGCAATTATTCAATGATGTGACTGTGATCAACGTTAAGACGGGGAGCGATCACCGATTGTTGTAAATTCAAATTGTTGGGTGTGCAGATGGCAGTACTGTCATGGAGCGATGTTCAGTATCAGCAGCCTGAGCCCAACTTCCCTGGGTACACATTAGTCCCAACCCAATCACCTACACTCTCGAGCTTTTTGTATAAAGCTCGAGCGTATAAAAATGACCTCTTTGTTGTTATTCACCCCATCGTAAAATGATTGAGTTTGTAATCTTTATTCCTTTTTCCGTATCGATATTGCTGCATCGACAGTTGATCCCAGCCCTTTATGTCAAAAACCTGTCATATTTTGATGTGTGACTCATCCGTACACAAATTTTTGCTGTTTTATTTTATTTTTTATGTGTGAGTGTCGTCATTACAGTGTAGTTTTTGTATGTGGGTATGCGAAACTGCACTTGTGTGCATTTTCCCCCCCCCCGCAAAAAATGCCAGAATAATTTGAATAGAGTAATATCGCTAAGGCTTCTCCCTTCGTGACAAACGAAGCCTTTTGTTGCTCGATGGTTATAACCATAGAAATAGAATGTCAAAGAACAACAATGTCAATAAGAAAACGAATGCATACTTACATTTTATATGAGATACGTAAAATATGACTTAAATACATAAAATATGACTATATTATGGCAAAGGAAATTAATAAACTATGTTCCATACTGTTTTCTTTGTCGATAAACGAATAAATGTAGCGAAATTTGGTTTTAGAGAAATGTGTGGCAATATCTTATTTACCTTTGAAAAGTGTGATTACTTGGATTGTTTCTTTTTGTCACATCACAAAAGAGTACAAGACACCATAGCTCCACGATACCTTTCTTTTTAAATTCTAATTAAGATTAAAAAATATTTTAAACAAACTGTGATTGCTCATGACGCTAGAGGCTCTTACTGTAAAAAATGTTGGCACATGTCACTTGATCCTTTGTCTCTTTTTTACATAGACAATGTCCGTATGATGTTAACTTCTCTTTTCCACGCTTTGTTGGTCTTCTTGAGCGCAGCGAAAATTTTTCTATGTCTATGGTTTCTGCCAGATTGGCTTTTTCCTATTTTGAGAAAAAAAAATGGGAGAAAAGAAAATGTCTATCTACAACGTGTTACAAAAATACCCGTAATGCCCAATATGGTAGATAGTGAGGGGTTTCATATTGATACGGGGATACATTTTAATATTTTCGTGATTAATTTTTGTATGAGACAGCATATTTTTTTCGCGATTTCAGAGTTGGTCCAAAAGTTGTTCAGTTTGTTGGTCTCTATTTACCATATTCAGCATTAGGGGTATTTTTGTAACACGTTGTATTTAATATTAAAAAACATTAAAAATTAAACGATTTTTTCTTACACACCCAAGGCTATAATTTTCTATAATAAACTGAAAACTTTGATATGCTTGCCGGTTCCGAAACCTGTTATACACACACTAAAGTAAATATTTTTATTACAGAAACAAAAAAAAGCCTAAAACCTTAGAATAATAAAGCCAAGAATGATAGTATCCTAAAAGGCGGTCTGTCAAAAGTGAGGCAAAAATGAAATTTATGTGTGCGTGAGGTGCTTGTGTTTACGCTCGACGAAACGCACACAGCAAAAAACTAATGTTACCAGTACATGAAATTTTCCCTTAAAAGTAGGGAAATTGAAACCATCGTCGTACTTAGAGTTGCGATTGTGTAGATTTCACCATTTACATGTAACTAGAGTTTGCTTGTCATAACTAGAGACGGGCTAGGGTTTAAACCGAAATTTTATATATTATATATTTTTTAAATAAGATGTCGACTGTGCAATGCTAAAAATGACAAAATTAAAGATGGTGCGAACTTTTTTGTTTATGAACCGATTTTGATGAAACTCGATTTGGGGCATTATTTTGACAAGAAAACAGCAACGCAATGTTAAAAATATAAAAATCCAAAATGGCGAACAAATTTTTTTGTTTGAGAGCCGATTTCGATGAAACTCGGTTCGGGGTATTATTTTAACAAGATAACAGCAACGCTATGTTAAAAATGTAAAACATCCAAGATAGCGGCCAACTTTTTTGTTTGTGGGCTGATTTTGATGAAACTCGGTTCGGGGTACTATTTTCGCAAAAAAACAGCAACGCAATGTTAAATATATAAAAAAAATCAAGATGGCGGCCAACTTTTTTGTTTGTGGGTCGATTTCGATGAAACTCGGTTCAGGGCACTATTTTCACAAAAAAACAGCAACGCAATGTTAAATATATAAAAAATTCAAGATGGCGGCCAACTTTTTTGTTTGTGGGCCGATTTTGATGAAACTCGGTTCGGGGTACTAGTTTCGCAAAAAAACAGCAACGCAATGTTAAATATAAAAAAAAAACAAGATGGCGGCAAACTTTTTTGTTTGTGGGCCGATTTCGATGAAACTCGGTTCAGGGCACTATTTTCACAAAAAAACAGCAACGCAATGTTAAATATATAAAAAATTCAAGATGGCGGCCAACTTTTGTGTTTGTGGGCCGATTTCGATGAAACTCGGTTTGAGGTACTATTTTAATAAGATAACAGCAACGCAATGTTAAAAATATAAAACATCCAAGATGGCGGCTAACTTTTTTGTTTGTGGGCTGATTTTGATGAAACTTGGTTCGGGGTACTATTTTAACAAAAAAACAGCAACGCAATATTAAATATATAAAAAATCCAAGATGGCGGCCAACTTTTTTGTTTGTGGGCCGATTTCGATGAAACTCGGTTCAGGGCACTATTTTCACAAAAAAACAGCAACGCAATGTTTAATATATACAAAATTCAAGATGGCGGCTAAATTTTTTGTTTGTGGGCCGATTTCGATGGAACTCGGTTCGAGGTACTATTTTAGCAAGATAACAGCAACACTATGTTAAAAATGTAAAACATCCAAGATAGCGGCCAACTTTTTGTTTGTGGGCTGATTTTGATGAAACTCGGTTCGGGGTACTATTTTCGCAAAAAAACAGCAACGCAATGTTAAATATATAAAAAAAATCAAGATGGCGGCCAACTTTTTTGTTTGTGGGTCGATTTCGATGAAACTCGGTTCAGGGCACTATTTTCACATAAAAACAGCAACGCAATGTTAAATATATGAAAAATCCAAGATGGCGGCCAACTTTTTTGTTTGTGGGCCGATTTCGATGAAACTCGGTTCAGGGCACTATTTTCACAAAAAAACAGCAACGCAATGTTAAATATATAAAAAATTCAAGATGGCGGTCAACTTTTGTGTTTGTGGGCCGATTTCGATGAACCTCGGTTTGAGGTACTATTTTAATAAGATAACAGCAACGCAATGTTAAAAATATAAAACATCCAAGATGGCGGCTAACTTTTTTGTTTGTGGGCTGATTTTGATGAAACTTGGTTCGGGGTACTATTTTAACAAAAAACAGCAACGCAATATTAAATATATAAAAAATCCAAGATGGCAGCCAACTTTTTTGTTTGTGGGTCGATTTCGATGAAACTCGGTTCAGGGCACTATTTTCACAAAAAAACAGCAACGCAATGTTAAATATATACAAAATTCAAGATGGCGGCTAAATTTTTTGTTTGTGGGCCGATTTCGATGGAACTCGGTTCGAGGTACTATTTTAGCAAGATAACAGCAACTCAATGTTAAAAATATAAAAAATCCAAGATGGCGGCCAACTTTTTTGTTTTTAGGCCGATTTCTATGAAACTCGATTTGGGGCAATGTTTTAACAAAAAACAGCTATGCAATGTTAAAAATATATAAAAATCCAAGATGGTGGTCAACTTTTTTGTTTGTGGGCCGATTTTGATGAAACTCGGTTCGAGGTTCTATTTTAATAAGATAACAGCAACGCAATGTTAAAAATATAAAACATCCAATATGGCGGCCAACTATTTTGTTTGTGAGCTGATTTTGATGAAACTCGGTCTAAATAGTCACTTTTGTGGTATGGGAGCCTTCAATCACGTTTGTTGTATGAGAACCCTCTTTAATATTTTTTTCTGTTTTTAGTATTTGTTGTTATAGCGGCAACAGAAATACAACATCTGTGAAAATTTCTCCTGTCTTTCTATCACGGTTCATGAGATACTGATCCTGATGACAGACAGATAGACAGATGGACAGCGGAGTCTTAGTAATAGGGTTCCGTTTTTACCCTTTGGGTACAGAACCTGGTGGCTAACTTTCTTATTTGTTTTTCTTTTTTTTCAACCGAGTTACATCGAAATAAACCCAAAAACATAGTTCACCGCTACCAACCCTTTGCCATTTTTAGGGTTCCGTACCCAAAGGGTAAAAACGGAACCCTATTAGTAAGACTCGGCTGTCCATCTGTCTGTCTGTCACAAGGCTGTATCTCATGATCCGTGATAGCTAGACAGTTAAATTTTTTACAGATAATGTATTTCTGTTGCTGCTACAAGAACAAATACTAAAAAAAGAATAAAATATATGTTTAAGGGCTGCTCCCATACAGCAAACAGTATTTTTTGCTGTTTTTGGTACAAAACCCTTCATGCGCGAGTTCGACTCGTACTTGGCCGACTTTAAACACTTTTATTTATATTGATATTGCTGTTTTCTTATCAAAATAGTACCCTGAACCAAGTTTAATCAAAATCGGCCCACAAACAAATAGTACGATTTTATCTTGGATTTTTTTATATTTTTAACATTGGGTTGCTGTTTTCTTATCAAAATAGTATCCCGAACCGAGTTTCAGCGAAAGCGGCCCACAAACAAAAAAGTTGGCCGCCATCTTGGATTTTTTATATGTTTAGCATTGCGTTGCTCTTTTCTTGTTAAAATAGTACTCCGAACCGAGTTTCATCGAAATCGGCCCACAACCAAAAAAGTTGGCTGCCATCTTGGATTTTTTATATTTTTAACATTGCGTTGCTATTTTCTTATCAAAATAGTACCCCGAACCGAGTTTCATCGAAATCGACCGACAAACAACAAAGTAGGCCACCATCTTGGAATTTTTATATTTTTAACATTGCGTTGCTGTTTTGTTGTCAAAATA
Source organism: Agriphila tristella (assembly GCA_928269145.1). Taxonomy (NCBI): domain Eukaryota; kingdom Metazoa; phylum Arthropoda; class Insecta; order Lepidoptera; family Crambidae; genus Agriphila; species Agriphila tristella. Next base: position 2,225,278 of record OV743447.1, on the reverse strand, counting down.
GTACGCCGAACCAAGTTTCATCGAAATCGGCCCTCAAACAACAAAGTTGGCCGCCATCTTGGATTTTTTATATTTTTAACATTGCGTTGCTGTTTCCTTGTTAAAATAATATTCCGAACCGAGTTTCATCGAAATCGGCCCACAAACAAAAAAGTTGGCCGCCATCTTGGATTTTTTATATTTTTAACATTACCTTGCTATTTTGTTGTCAAAATAGTACCCCGAACCCAGTTTCATCGAAATCGGCCCTCAAACAACAAAGTTGGCCGCCATCTTGGATTTTTTATATTTTTAACATTGCGTTGCTGTTTTCTTGTCAAAATAGTACCCCGAACCGAGTTTCATCGAAATCGGCCCACAAACAACAAAGTTGGCCGCCATCTTGGATTTTTTATATTTTTAACATTACCTTGATTTTTAACATTACCTTGCTATTTTGTTGTCAAAATAGTACCCCGAACCCAGTTTCATCGAAATCGGCCCTCAAACAAAAAGTTGGCCGCCATCTTGGATTTTTTTATATTTTTAACATTGCGTTGCTGTTTCCTTGTTAAAATACTACTCCGAACCGAGTTTCATCGAAATCGGCCCACAAACAAAAAAGTTGGCCGCCATCTTGGATTTTTATATTTTTAACATTGCGTTGCTGTTTTCTTGTCAAAATAGTACCCCGAACCGAGTTTCATCGAAATCGGCCCACAAACAAAAAAGTTGGCCACCATCTTATATTTTTTATCATATAATTTTTTTCAAATGAGAACATTGCGTTTTTTCAATGCTAGCAACCCTTTTAGTAGATAAGTAGTTGTCGAATTGCGTGGAATCTTAATTATGTAATTGAGATGTGTTTAACTTTTAATTGATCAACTAAGTAAATGCGGGGGATATTTTTTCCCCGTACTGGCAACATTTTCATAAAATATGAAGTGACAAAAATAGTTATTTTTGATGAATGATTTACGTAAAAATGTAAGTGAAAACACGTTAATTAGACGTGAAATGTTATCTACAATCTTTCTAGTGTTTTTTCGATGTAATGTGACCTGATTGTGACATCCGTTCATTGCGCAAACCCTCATTTTTATTGAAATTTTCGGGAGTTGTGTTCGACACGAATATCACTTGAGAAATGGCGGGCCGAATAGTCATACTTAGCCATTCTGGCTCAGTTTGAGTTGCCTCACCATACGGACGCGGACTAGGTATCTGGGTCTTATTAATCTAAGCCTAAAACATAACTTCCAACTAAAAAGGTATTTCCGTTCGGGAAAACAGTTTAAACGACTGTCAAACACCGAAGAAATTTATATTCAGTGTGCGAAAGTTAAACAATAAATTATCTGCAGTAACTCCAAGTCGGACTTACTCTCATTCGTCTTCTCGAAAATAGGATTCTATGATTTTCTTATTCGAACTTACTTATTTCAATTCGATTTAAATAAGTTTGAAGTTTAAATTTTCTGTTTTTGAAGTATACGCGGCTTAATAGGACATATCTGTGAGCTACTGACAGATGAAAGTTTCTTCATTAGGTATTTTATTTTAGCAATTATAATGTAATTGTCATACAATACTAAATATATAAAAAAATCGACTCGTTACCACGATTGTCTCAAGCGGGAATCGAACGCGCGACCTTTGGAAGACCGGTCCAAGAGGATCAGTAACGATTTTTGTTTAGTTATGCCACCACATGATTAACTGTGATTTTTTACGATATCTCTTAAACCTGAGAAGTTATAAGAGCTAAAACACTGGTTTTTTGGGGGTCCCTATGACGTCATCGCGTACGCGAACTTTATGTCGTACATGATAAAGCACATTATTGCATTGAGCTAGGCATTTCCTTCAACCCCTTTTAACTCAACCATTTCTAAACGGATTTCAAAAATTCTTTCACTAGGTTTCAAAGCTATCAATATGTGTTTGTATTATACCAATAAAACTGTAGGATTCAAACCTGTTACTGATCCTCATTCTCTTAATAACTGAGCTACCGATATTTTATCTCATTGCGAATAAACTTTATTGGCATAAGTGCGTGTAAATAAAATGACTGTGGGGAATAAAATCAAATGGGCTGATGTTTTTCATAGAAATAAAATTTCAGAATTTTAGTTGCGTGAAAAAATCTGAAACATTAAATAAACATATGAATAAAATGACATCTTAAATTAACATTAAAAATAAAATGTAGTAAACCAAAATTACTGCACCGCAACGTACAAGATTAAACCCGGAAGTGGCATAACGACCGGATCCCGCTCCGCCGCCATATTTATAGTTTCCCGCGGTTTGCGTTTTGATCCATTTAGTAGTTCGTATAAATTGCATTCGGTATAAATGCACTTTGTTTCGTTTGTTTTCAACTTTAAAATTTAATAATGTTTTTTGTTTAAACATGAATACTACAGAGCATATGCGTAATAACTAATTTACACCGTAGAAATAATTAATTAATCAAATATATTGAGTAATATTATATATTTACTGAAGTTGTACGTTATGCTGCACTGCGCCCTTTGGCCCCACTTTATCTAATAAGCCCACCTTCATATAATACCTCCCTGACATTGTTCTGTGCGTGCACATGGCACCAGCTAGTTCCCTTCATCTCGTCGGCCCACCTTCATATTAAAAGCCCCCCTCCCTACTTCATAAATTGTAATACAACTTACAGCGGTTGTTCATAGCGGACTATGAGTACAACATACCTTATCAATCAGAACCCCACCATTTTGTTGGCACCCTCATGTTGCTCTGCGGTTGTTATGTGGGTGCGCTACGGATCATAATAAATAATAATCGAATTCCCTCTTTGTAAATTGAAATACAACTCACTGCGGTTATTCTGTGCGTGCGCCACGGTATCAACCAACATTCCTCCATAATGTTGGCCCACCCTTTTATCAAAAGCCCCCCTCTATGCAAATTGAAATACAACTTACTATGGTTGTTATGTGGGTGCGCCACGGTATTGACAACACTCCTTCATTTCATATTGCTTGACCCACCCTTATATTAAAACCCCCCTCTATATTAATTGAAATACAACTTACTGCGGTTGTTCTGTGCGTGCGCCGCTATGAGCACAGCACACAGCACCAGCCAGCCCCCCTCCATATTGTCAGCCCCCTCTACTCGCGTGCTCTGGGGACTCCTTCATCTGGTGACAACAGAAATACATACATTTTTTTAAATATTGAAAAATATCTGAACAAAGAAGTTATATTCGAACAACCATACAAAACATAAATTTAATAGTAACCAAAATGATAGTATTTTCAGGATTACTTGAAAATACTGAACCGATTCCAAATTAAAAAAAATTGATCATCTTGGGAGTTGCCGATGTTTGAATCATTTCAATCGGTCCAGCCGTCTTTGAGTTATCGTTGGACGGACATACACAAAAACCTACAAACGAACAGAGAACCTCCTCCTTTTTTGAAGTCGGTTAAAATATTTTTTTTCCTGGAGCTTTACTGGACAATGCCTAATATCATTGGTGTATTTTTAGTAACTAAGTTTGAATAGGAATAAAACACATTTATTTCTTTCTTCCGTATCTTTTTGATTAAATAATCATTTTAATCAAAGAAGATACCCTCAAATCAACCATACATTGATTTACTTAACACTGAATTTTGCAGTTCAAATATTACAAAAACAAATCTATCATGTAAAAACGTCTAAACGTATTAGCGATTCCAATCACACGCTCGTATTGTTGCGCCCCTACAATCAAAATAAGTTTATCACTCAAATAGCTCTCGTACATCTGTCAGAATATTTACTCTGTGTCGAAAACAGAAGCGTCGGTATGTTGCGTTGACTCATGTTGACTGCTACCATGCAGCCAACCCCACGACTTTCAAAGCATACGATAAGTTGACGTTAAAACGAATTTGACGACGATAAGTTGACGTTGACAAACACGACTATACACACGATTCGGCACACGAACCCGCGGGGTGGGGTGAGGTTATTGATTCTGGGGCGGGGCGGAGATTGTCCTTTCTGTACAAGGGCGTCGCCAGCCCATGACCCAGGGTGGGCAAGTTACTATTAAAGATTAAAGAGGATGAGAAAAATATGAATTGTAGGTACCTACAGTCAAGAGCACCTAGTGAATTTATTCAAGGTTTGAGATGCGGGATTTATCGGAAAAGCAAGTCAATTGCACGGCCAGGACTTTGGTTACTTTGCAGTTGGCTACATTTTTTAACCTCTAGGGGAGGGCAGCTGCCCCCCTGCCCACCCTTGGCGAAGCCCTTGTTTCTGTATGGTAGTACTGATATCTATTCTATGGACGGTATGATCTCAAGAGATACGTACCTAACTCTCAACAATTACGGGCCTCCATGAGTGTGGTGCACGAAATACCCCGATTTGTACAGAGCGGCACTTCTGTTGACTGTATATTTAGTGCATCTGTCGGTAAATCTTTCTGAACAGACGGACAATTTGGTTTATATCGAATTATCACGCTTTTACACAAGAAATAATAAGTGGTATAAAATAAAGCCGATTCGTGTTTGTCTGTTTGTTCGCTTAGTTCTTTAACTATGCAACGGATTTTGTATACTTTACTATCATTTAGATATTTTTCTGTAAGATTTATGTGTACCTATAAACACTAGGTTCGTCGTTAGTATAAAAAAGTGGATATATATTAGAAAAAACAAGAAAAATCGTCTCACCCGTAGCACATCAGTTGGAACTCGAACCCGCACCCCTGGGATTCCAGCCCAATGCACTGACCAATTATGCTACCGAGTTGTTAATGGGAAAGATGAAATTTTCTAGAACTTTTTACGTTTTCGCTATAAGCCAGCGTTATTTCATCAATGTGAGAATTAACTTCAACATACAAATAAAAATAGCATTGTGAATGCCTAAAATCTAAAAATTCAATAATGGATATACTACCTAGTTTGCGTAAGTATGAAAAAAACCCAAAACTTCGCAAATAATATGATACCTACCGAAAAAACCCTTATTTTTCTAACCCCATAATTGATATTAAATAAATAATGATCGAATATCTCGTTACCGCTGATTGATTTCATAGAATTATTATGCCAAGAAATTGAGGGAAATATCGACAATTTATGGGATCGCCCTTTCTATTGTTGCAATAGAAAATATGATAGGTACCCAATTAGTTTTTAGAGAAAAGGGAAATAGATTTTAATGGAACAAAATTCGTTTCTTGTTGGGCATGTTCTAGAAAAGTGAAATTGACTCATGTCATGTCATTAATTAGTTAAAATAAAAACCTCTAGAAAAGTAGATTACTAGCGACCCGCCCTCGCTTCGCTTCGGTGTAGTGTGGAATTTGACACCATGTATTATACATATAAACCTTCCTCTTGAATCACTCTATCTATTTAAAAAAACCGCATCAAAATCCGTTGCGTAGTTTTAAAGATAACCATACATAGGGATATAGGGACGGAGAAAGCGACTTACTATGTAGTGAAACACGATAATTTTTAATCTTTATTTTTATTTTTATTGGAGGAACTTAAATAAAATCAAATGTATTTGAAATAAATAGCATAATAGGAGTTCCTGTAAGATAATGTAATTCTTTTACTTTATCTGTAATATAGGGGTTTAAAATGAAATTGCCGTTTTGTATGGAGAATTTTAAAGAATTTGAATTTTCAATACTAACATTTTCTTAATTTATTAAACAACCATGAACGCTATAATGTTTTAAAACTTTTATGCACAGATGTTTTTTCGTTTCTTTTGATGTTGTGTATGAAATCCGAAATGTTCTACAAACGTTTTTATTTTTGTTAATTTATTTTTACTGTTTCATTCATGAATTGCAGAATTTGAAGAAGATTCTTGCCATTAATGACGCAAAAAAATTGGCGCAGTTCACAAATGTCATACACACAAATCCTATAAAAAAACCCAATTCATTCGTCAAACACGTACGTTGTGTGTTTGTTTTTCTTAATCGCTCAACATGCAGGGTAGGAGTCAACAAATCAATACGCAGGGTCGAGTACAACCCTCATGGGGTGAACGGTAGTGATGTGCTGTCGGCTTATCGATAAAGTCAGTCAAAATTAAAATAGCTTTATTCAAATAAACATAATAATTAGGTACTTCTGCATCGTCAATATTTTCCTACCACCTGTTCTAGACTTTTTGTCCAGATCTATTGCCCAGTCCAGATAGTCGATGGATGCAAGTTTCATATCACAGACCATATAGCAACTAGTAACTCTGTAAAGCTAGGGTTTCCTAGGATGACGGTGCCGTCATATTACGGCCGTAATATAGCGGCGTTGAATGTTGTCTATGTAAAAAATATGGCGACACCGTAACGTCAGAAACAGCGCCATATTGTATACTTGTTGTTTACATAGACAACGTTCTACGCCGTTAAATTACGGCCGTAATATGACGGCACCGTCATCCTAGGAAACCCTAGCTTAAGCTGTAGACCTCGCGTTTGTTAGTTTTTCGATATGCCTGAAATAGCTATGTTTTTTTTCGAAAAATATCGAAAAACTGAATCGACAAAGAATTAAATATAATTATCGAATAGGGGGGGCACCCTAGCCAAAGTAACATTTGCAAATTTTAAATTTTAGCGGCCGCCCGCGACTTCGTCTGCGTGGACAGATTTTTCCTATCCCTCGGGAACTATTTGTTTTTTTCTGTATGAAATGTACCCTATGTACTTTCCAGCACCCCTGACAACGTGTATGCAATGTATGCAAATTCCATGATGATCGGTTCAGTAGTTACGGCGTGAGGGCGTAACAAACAAATAAACGGACTTCCGCATTTATAATATTAGTAAGAACTAATAATATATAGTCAGGTGGGGTAAGTGAAACATACTTTATTTTATTTTTATTTAACAAGGTGTAGTAAAGCTATAAAATTCGCAATTAAAGTAGCTGTATAGGCAATGTACTCCTAATTAAATCAGCCTTTAACGGTATGAATATAAATATCTAAAGACTTGCATTAAGCAACAAAATCACGAAACGAATATAAAAGCTAAGGATTGTTTCACTTACCCCTGACAAGGGGGAAGTGAAACAGTGGCCAAAATAGCATTAAATATTGTGTCCATTTAATTAAAAACATGACAAAAGGATCATGTTTAACCGTTAATATCCTAAATGTATCAAATTCTCATAAAATAGGGTCCAGTTTTAAAGATTTATCAAAAAAACATCGTGTTTTGCGTTTTGACATCTAATGAATTTCTTTTTGGTTTACTAGCTAGTTTAATGATCGCAGCGATATCTGTGTTGTATTAAGGGAAGTAATTCGTCATTCCTGCTTTATCGACACATCGCTATGAGAATAAACTACGATAGTTTCTTAGATATGGTTGGGTGTTTCACTTACCCCGGTGTTTCACTTACCCCACCTGACTATACATTTGTGAAGGTGGTAGAATTTTCGAAGTAATTTATAAAATATGGTAGAATGACAAATAGGTACTCATTTAAGTTCAATGTAACTTTTGGAGTGAAAAGAAAAGATTAATAAGCATGGCACATCACTAGTGCACATGCAAGACTATTGTATGAGGGGTGCCATCCAAATTGGATGATCGCGTTGGCTGGTAAATCGGCGTGTATTTTTTTCATTTAAATGCTTTTACATATTATTTCGGATTTGATCGAGATTCGAGATTAGATTGTTTATCTCTAGGTTATTAAAAAAAAACTATTTTTTCGCTTTACATTTAATTTGATTTTACAATTTCTATTTAGTTGAACTACATATTATAAAAGAAGCAAACAATATTTTATGTTTCAAGATAACTTCTCCTAAATGCTGACCGACACCACAAAAGTCAAACAAGCAATATATAATTACTAGCGGCCCGCCCCGGCTTCGCACGGGTGCAATGTAGTTACTAATGTACTTAATAGCCTAGTACTTTTTTCGACATTCATTTAAAATTATAGAAACACCCAATTAATTTTCACGACTCAGCAGCTTAGTTCAGAAAAGCTGAGACCACCATTTCCTGAAATTTTGGTAAAATATTTCAAGACAAAAAACTATTAAAATAATCAAACTAAAAACATTATACAATAAAAGTAGGTCAAACAACGCTATGTATAGTATGTTGGCTTTCAAAGGAAATGTTTCTAAGCTTGTTATTAAGCTTCGAAAAGAGAATATTAAAATTCTGTCAACACGCGATTTAATAACTATGACAGAATTGGTGATTAAAAACTTAACCCTTTGCTATTAGCGGGGCCGAACCGACCCCAAAGATTAGCATGATCCTTAGCACAATTGTCTGTCTATCTGGGAACATTAAAATGGCCAGTTCCCAAGGGCTGGTGACCTCCGATGTTTTGCATTTTCGTTATTGTTTTGCGAAACTTGGACAATTAGGAAGGGAGTGAGGGATTAGTTAAATTTGTTTTTCTGTGTGAGTAGTTTTCTGTGATATTAGTTTTTTGGGGGTTTATGTTTGATGTCTTCTACTGGTTTTGATAACGAAATGAAATTTTCACAGATGATGTATTTGTGTTGCCGCTAATAAATACTAAAAACAGAATAATTAAGTAGGGCTCCCATACAACAAACGCGATTTTTGTCATTTTTTGGTACATAACTCTTCGTGCGCGAGTCCAACTCACAAGAAATTCAACATTAAACCTTAAAAAACCGGCCGGTTTTTGATGTCTTTCACTGTTTTTGATAACGAGTAGTTTATTTTTTATGTTGAACTTTACTAAATAAAGTACGACGAAAAATAGTGTACCTGATTACAAATAAAAGCATTGTTAAGATTTCATGTCTACGGCGTCCTTACAAAAGATTTTTAAACACTTGTTTGACTTTGATGCTGACACTTTTTTGACAATATTGTTTGAAAGAGACAGTATTACATTTAAACAGTATCTTAGTTAAACGGGTGTTTAAAAATCTTTTGTAATAACACAGTTAGTGTTTACGATGGTGTATAACTTTCCAGTATCAAATTATTGAATAAAGAGTATCTAAAAAGTTTTGGCATGCCCCTTGCATAATGATGAAAAATTTAGTAAAGAGGATTAAAATAGAGGTACTTAACAGCAAAAATATATGAGAAATCACCAACCAATACCCATTTCAAAGTCAACAAAATACCGAAATCCGATTATCGCGTACAACTTGTAATATTTCAACATTAAATGCTTATTCTATGCGCGCACGCGTCGTGGGAACGCGTCTAATATCGGGGATCGGAATACATTTGTGGGGTCCGAAGGTCACTAATTTGACATTTAAACCAATATGTCTGGGGTGGGGTCTCTTGGGCCCGCGACTGGTTGGGGGTTATCGTTTTCGGGGTTATATTGAATATTGGTTTTGTTACGGTAAAAAGATGTTTTTGTATTGATGAAAAATAATGTATTTTTATATAAGTAATGTGATGATGATAATGGTAGAATAAGAATAAGAAAAAACGGATTAACATTTTATTTAAATTTTATTATTATTATTTTTTTGCATACATAATGCTATTTATAAATAACATTTTATTTTCAGTTTTATTATTTCTTTCATTGAGAAAATCGCTCTGCGAATGAACCGCTCATGGCGGAGCTTGACAGACTGATCGCTCGATCGCGTTTGCTAAGCAACGCTCGGTCCGGCCAGGTGTCGGATGGGTGACCGTTAAGTGGCATTACAACTGAGAGCTTCCGTGCTTCGGAGGGCACGTTTAACCGTCGGTCCCGGCTGTTGTCATCTGATAACAGTCTTTAAGCCAAGTTAGAGGCCTTACAGGCGGCTTGATAAACTCTAACACCAGAGGTGGCCACTACTCTCTTCTTATCGTATCCTATCCAGAGAATTTTATTAATAAAGCCATTCACATAAAAATCTTTATAGGGAACTTCATGTACATAAGAACTCATTTATCATGAGGTGAGCGTGTTTCTATAAAAATAACGTGGCGTTTGTTTTTTTTAATGACAAGTGTAGGTGTGTAGGTATATTTAAAAATCAACATCATCCTTAGCAAACTACTAGGCTCGTATACCTTAGGTGTTAGGCGCTTCACAAATTAGTCATGTGTGAACTACAGGCATTGTCTCACAGCCCTAGCAATTTGCACCCCTACTTATGCCCCTACCTTAGGTATTTGCACAGAGCCGGCTTTAGGACATAATTAATACCTTTAAGGCCCCAAAATCATTTACCTATTCAGTCTAGGCTGTTACAAGCATTTTGTCCTGTCAAAAAGCTACGCCGTCGGTTCGCGCGCCCTAAGCGAGAGACCTTGTTAAAAGAAAAATTGCCAAGAAACTCGTCAAGTCGTTCACGTTACACTTCTCATATCATTACTCAGAAATAACTTTTTTTTTCCTGTGGCAACACCGACGGCACCAGTTGTCAAATTTTGCTCCCGTATTTAAATTTGAAATATTTTAATTATTAGCATAATAATTGTGGCTAATTCCATTGAATCACGTAACATTTACGTATAAAATTAAGTGTAGTGAAAACCAACAGTGAGCTGTTTGTGTATTTTGTGTGTTTTGTGACGTCGAACTACGGTCACTTTCACTTACCGGTATGACATGACATTGCATTTTTATCTGTAAATCATTGTTATCTCTTTCAAAGTAGTAATTTTTGTATGTGCTTTTAGTCTAATCTGTTCAGTTTATAACTAGTAAGGCTACATTTAAGGCCGATAGTGTAGTGTTATCATTTGGATAACCTCACTATAGTTGATTAAACATCCCCTTGGAATTACTTAGGTTTAACAAACACCTTTTTATTTTCACAATGTTGACCCGTAAGGCCGCATCTCGCCAGGAGGAGGCTAAACTCCATCAAACCCTACAGGAACTAAAGGCCACCAAGGAGTTGGTTAAGCAACTGCATTTGGAAAGAGATGAGAATGAAAAGGAATTGTTAGATGTGCTTCAAAGCAATACACAACTCAAAAAGGAAATGTCTGAGTTACATTTGTCACAACAGAATATGTTTGAGGAACGTAATAGGTTACAAACTTTAATCGATGGGTTCGACCAGTGCAGAGATGAGTATGAGAAGGCCCTCAGACTCATCTCTGGACTGGAAAAGCAGCTACATGACGCTAATAACCGTATTTATAAGTTAGAGTCAGAACAAAACCAAGCGGTAGTCACTCAGAACTTGAGTCTTTACGATGAGTTAGTCGGCTGTGACCCAAAACTTGTTTCTCCCTCACTTAACCATAAGCCAACAATCACAATTGATTTAACTTCTGAAGACTCAATTAATTGCACTATGAGTCAGGCAATGGTTGGTTGTAGTAGAAACAAGCTAAAGAAATATGTAAAAATTAACAAGTATATTTCAAAAACAAAAAAGTTACTAAATAAGCAGAAACACTTTTTCAAAAATATTAGTCACATTAGAGAGCGTAGACAACTAATTGAAAAGCTGGATACATGTCAAATTATAATCAATGAGAATAGACTGACATATGAAAATAACATTGCTATGTTAAATACTAAAATTCACTCATTACAGGAGTCATTATCCAGGATGACCCAAAATTATGACCGTTCCAAAAAAGAGATAGGGGAATATATACTGGCACTTAAATGTTTATCCACCCCCTCTCTGTCAGAAAACCATTCAACCCATAATGATAGCTCCTTAGCGTCAGGCCTAGATGCTCGGGACCATTTACAAGACCAAACAGTGTATGAGCCCTTAATCTCAGAACATGTAAATATTTTAGCAAGCACAAGTGAAAATAATTCCTTTACCACTAACAAATGTTCAAACATTATGTTGTGTGATGAAATTGGAAAAGATTTAGGCTACTTATTCAATAATCAATTGGGAGAAAAAGTTTTAAATTATTGTATACCGGGTGCGACCCTACATGACATTATGAGAAAAGTAATAACTCTAAACTTAAATGAAAATACCAATTTAATTATATTAGTTGGTCAAAGAGGTAATGTAAACAAGAAGGATCTCATTTCATACTACAATAAGTTATGCAGTTTAAATATAAATAAATTTGTATTGTTTACACTACCTTACAGTGCTAGCTTGCCACAGGAAGAAAATAATATCAGATATAATTTAAATTTAACACTAAGCAATATGACTTATTATAATAGTCAGAGATGTCACATAATAGACATAAATAAATTAATATTTAATTTTAAATTGACAAAAGATAAATATTATCTTACAAATTATTTTAAAAGACAAGTAGCTTTAGCGCTATCATTTTATTTTAAACATTTAGCCAAGAACTTGGCTATCACTTCTGCTTCTATTGAGCAGAATAGTTTTGACATTTTAAATGTGACCTTGGAATCCGTTCCAAGTAATAATAATACAATTTTTACTCCTGCTCCTATTGAGCAAAAAATTGTTGACATAAAAAATAACACTTTGGCATTTGTCCCAAGTAATTCTTTTATTAGTAATTTAAATTACATAATAAGACAATAGAGGAAGTCTCTAGCCGTGTAATGACTAAGGAAAAGCCTAAATATTTAACTATAGTTCACCAAAACATTCAGGGCTTTTCTGGCAAAGAATTAGAATTAGAACTTTTTTTAACTGAAAAAAATGTTAATATTTTATGTGTCACTGAGCACTGGCTTAAGGAATATGAATTAATTACAGGATTTCAATGTTATAAAATTGCTAGTTCATTCAGTAGGAAATCCACCACTAGAGGGGGATCTTTGATAATTTTGCAAAACAATATGAATTTTAAGGAACGAAAAGATGTGATATCCCTCTCTATTGAACAACACGTTGAACTGTCATGTGTGGAATTAGATCAGTTGATAATGATTTGTGTGTATCGCCCACCAACTGGTAACTACCCTCAATTTGAGTCCGCTATGGAGGACGCTCTAAAATTAGTCATCAAAAAGAATAAAAAAATTGTGGTGTGCGGTGATTTTAACGTAGACATCTTAAAGCCGTCCTCAATTGCAAGTAGGTTTCTGAATTTGTTTAAGTCCTTCAATTTAGCAAACACCTTTTGTGAACCTACAAGAATCACTGCTATATCTAAAACTTGCCTAGACAATATTTTTAGCAATTGTAATGTACTTGATAAAGAAATAATAAATTGTATTCGTTCTGACCATAGCGGACAAATAGCTTCCCTTGAGCATCATCATGTTCCTCATCAGTGTAATATAATTTGCAGACCTCTAACTAAAAATAAATTGGAAAATTTTCATAATAATGTCACTGCCAAAACTCTTTGCTTACCTAGTAATGATAATCCCAATACTCATTATGATGATTTATTTAATTTAATTAAAGTAGAATTTGATAAAACATTTAAGCAAAGATCTATTAAATCCAAAGACTTTAAAAAGAAATTTAGTGATTGGGCAACACCAGGCATATATGTTAGCAGAAATAAGTTGTTTGAATTATATGGTCAGAAAACAATTTCAAATGATCCCGAATTTCATGAATATGTAAGAAACTATTCAAAAATGTTTAATAAAGTATGTACTTTAGCAAAAGCAAAATGTATATCTTCAATAATTCATCAGTCAGATAATAAAATAAGAGCCACTTGGAATATTATAAATAAAGAGACTGGGAAAACTAAAAATAATGACCGTGAATACTCATTAGTATCAGACAATAAAATTATTGAGTCAGATGAAGGAGTGGCAACAATTTTTCAAGATTTCTTTTCTAAAATACCTATTGCAACTACCAGTAATTTAAATTCATCTCCAAAAATTGCTGTCTCCCTCTTGGAATCATGTGTTGATAAGTGCAATAATGTATTTAAATTTAGACATATCAATAGTGATACCATTCTTAAAACATTTAATTCAATAAATATAAAAAAGACTGAAGATCTCTGGGGCATTTCAACTCACATAATTAAGTCTATAATAACTACTATTGCTCCCCATCTTGCTTTTATTTTCAATAAGTGTGTTGATGAAGGGATATTTCCAGACTTAATGAAATATAGTAAAATCATCCCTCTTTTTAAATCTGGGGACAAAAGCGATCCCGCTAACTTTAGACCCATTTCCATTTTGCCAGCACTAAGCAAAATTTTTGAAAAGATCATTTATGATCAATTATTAGCACATTTTCTTATCAACAAACTACTTCACGAGAAACAATTTGGTTTTACTCGTGGTAGATGCACAACTGATGCTGGAATTGCACTTCTCAAACACGTCTTTGAAGCATGGGAGAGTAAACAAGATGCAATTGGTATATTTTGTGATCTCTCTAAAGCATTTGATTGTGTCAGTCACAGTACTTTATTAGATAAATTGGAACATTATGGTGTATCAAAAAATGCAGTAAGCCTTATGCAATCGTATCTGTCGGCGAGAACCCAAAAAGTTGTTGTAAATAAAACAGAATCCTATGAAGCACCTATTACTATGGGCGTGCCGCAGGGATCGATATTGGGTCCATTGCTTTTTCTTATTTATATTAATGACCTTCCTTACTATACTAAAAACTTATGTGAAATAGTACTGTTTGCTGATGATACTTCTTTAATTTTTAAAGTTGATAGAGGATGTTACTGCAGTGACGATGTAAACAGCACTCTTTCCAAGGTGATGCATTGGTTTACTATTAATAATCTGAAGCTTAACTCTAGTAAAACTAAATGTGTCAAATTTTCACTTCCTAATGTGAGGCAGGTTCATATGACTATACATGTAAATGGCGAAGCAGTCGAATTTGTTGACTCAACAAAATTTTTAGGTATTACTATAGACTCGCGGTTGCAATGGGACCCTCATATCGATATCCTGTCAAGCAGACTTAGCTCTGCTGCCTTTGCAGTTAAGAAAATAAGGCTTCTGACCGACATTGAAACAGCAAGATTGGTTTACTTCAGTTATTTTCATAGTATTATGACCTACGGTTTGTTGTTGTGGGGCTCAGCTGCTAATATTAATAACATATTCATCTTACAAAAAAGGGCAGTGCGCGCTATATACAACTTACGGTCTAGAGATACTCTTCGTGACCTATTTAAAGAAATTAAAATATTAACGGTAGCTTCCCAATACATCTATGAAAATATAATGTATGTAAAGAAAAATTTAGATAGCTTTGTAAAAAATAGTAATGTTCATAAACTCAATACAAGAAACAAGAACAAACTTGCTGTTCCAAGGCGCAGACTGCATAAAACCGGAAGCTCTTTTTTGTGTAGATGTATTACCTTTTATAATAAGATACCAGAACAAGTCACAGAACTGCCCTTGGAAAAATTTAAAAATACTGTTAAATCAAATTTAATGAGTAAAGGTTATTACACTGTTGACGATTATTTGAAGGATAAAAAGGCATGGGCATAGCTTTTGTATTGTTAATTATTACTCTAATACCTCAGTATTGATTAGAACAAGTCCGGAATTCTTTCATAGGTCTAGATAAAAGTCCTTTAATTAAACTCGAATCGTGATTTTCTTTTCTAAGTATAAAATTGTGAGAAGTATCCTACCTACTTAAAAACGTACTTCTGGCTTCCTGACTCGACGACTTAATATGGTGTTGAGGGAGGTTACTAACCTATATGCTCTGCTCTATGGTACATTCGGAATTCAAGTGAGTTTGATTATGTCAATCTGCCTGCACATCTGTAGTTTGACGTATTCATTGTAAACTCTTTAGCTTTAGTATGTCATGCTCACTTCAAACATTTCTGCGGTGGTGTCGTGTGAGGCGGGTCGTTACGTTCCCTCAAATATGGTTGAGCGAAGCGATGGCTGGTTCATGCGTCATGCTCGTGAACGGGTGCTGCCAGTGGGAATGGGTCTGCTTCTGTCTGCTTGTATTAAGGGCGTCGTATAACTCGTATATAAAAGATCTGTTTTATATTGTCTGTATGTATGGCACTTCTTACTCAAAAAATATAATTCTTAATAGCTTACCTTGTTTTGATTTATTTAATTGCAATATTTTTACTTTCTATAGTCAGTAGTTTAGTGAAAGACCTATGAAAAGCTTTTGGATATAAATTTTCAATTCGATGCCTTAACATAGGTAGTCTTAGTATGTCATGCTCTCTTTAATCATTTCTGCGGTGGTGTCGTATGAGGCGGGTCGTTACGTTCCCTCAAATATGGTTGAGCGAAGAGATGGCTGGTTCATGCGGCATGTTCGGGAACTGGTGCTGCCAGTGGGAATGGGTCTGCTTCTGACTACCTATCTTAATGCATATTGAATTGTATGTTTTTCTTTTATTTTTATCCTAGACTGAATAACAAGTTCAAACTTTGAATTTAGCTTAAAATCTGTAAATTGATTAAGAAATTTGAAACTCATTAAGAAATGAGCTAATTCAATAATGTTATTTATTTGTTAATCTTTGTTAATATAAAGTCTGGAAACGATATACATATTTGTAAATATCGTTCCATCTGATTGATAAAGCTGACAAGTTTTTTGCGCCCATTTTTCTTGTCAGTTAAAAGACGTCATAATGGGTGGTAGGGTAAAAGAATTGACGATTTAAAAATGCTTATTATGTGAGCTTATTTAAATAAAATATATTTCACTTCACTTCACTTCACTTCACTTTAACATGTAACCAGCAGTGGGGACGTTAAAAATGGCTGATGTACAACATGTAAATTGTTGACGAGTTTATTTAAAGACTTGTTTGTGAATAATGAGCGAATGTTAAAAAGCCCTGCGTATGCTTGCGCCCTTTAACCCCCTACCTTTTTAAAAAACAGTCCCTCCCTGTACACAGAAGGGGTAGTAATAAAAGTACGCCGTTTGTTAAGAGCATGGAATCAAATGGTTTATTAATTTGTACTGATTGAGAGTAGAGATTCGGGGAAGAAATTAATTGTGGAGAGGATTTGAGTTCACGTGTTTAATTTATTTATTACAAACTTGCCCTTAAAAAATAATGTACAGAAAGGTACAGCGCCACAGAATACATATGACAGTACGCGAAAATCTTCGACGGTAATCTGTCTACTCCAACAAAAATAACTTTTCTGTAAAAAAAATCGTCCTTATAAAACATAGAAGTCTTTGCATTTATGTAAATTATATATAGGTATGTGACAAATCTTATCGAAAACGATTCGTGATAAACGAGATCAAGTGACTTTACAATGAAAAACTTAATTTGGTAGCTAGCCAGGCGGACTTGAAATAAGCCCTACCACCAACCAAAGCGAGTACAAATTGTACCCCTCCTCGATCGAACCCAGGACTCCTGTGTCTTACACTGGTGGACGAACCACTATACCACAGAGGCGGTTAATCCTTCTACCTACCTAGTGCTATCTCCCCACCATCTCCTCAGTTCCCCACTCGTCCAGCTCGCGAATAAATATTAATTAAACGTGTATTAGCACTCCCGACAGGTGCTTTAGAAAGCTCCGAATTATTGCTGTGTAAACATACGGAGAAGCGTCACGAACGTAGAAGAAGATTAAAAATATTGTGATTTAGGCGAACAATGGTGAACAAGGCAAAAAACTAATAGACGAAGAATATCATGCTAAAGAACTTGTGCCAATGTAATCCTACTAATATTATATGAAAAAGTTTGTGGGTTTGGATGTTTCAATGTTTGTTCCTCAATCACGCAAAACTACTGAACGAATTTGGTTGAAATTTGGCACACAGATAGAAGATAGCCTAGATTAAAACATAGAATACTTTTTATTCCGATATTCCAACGGGAACGAGAACCACGCGGATGAAACCGCGGGCGGCCCCTAGTTAATAATAACAAAAGCTTTAAAAAAGTTTAAAAATGAAAATACAAATGATTCTTTTATGAAAAAGCTTTGATAATATATTTCGCAAAAAACGTTGAATCGATAAGTAAGTGTTCTAATACGAAATGTTTAGTAGAAAAATGTACCAGTAGATACGAGATCTAGGTACCTTTTTTTCTACTGTGAAAAAAATGCATTATTACGGGCGTTGGCATAATCGCCTTTCAAACGCGAAAACTTTTTGATTAATTTTTGACTTTGTATTTTGACAATTCTATCCTTCTATGAGACTATTATTATCAATAGCATTACAATAAATTTTGTTGAGCAATAATTATTACCTTCCAAAGCATTGCGCTTGTTGCAACACACCAGAATAATTAGTCAAAATTATCCTTACATTTTCCCCGCCACAACCTGATTAGGCAAATTATCCCATTTCCTAACCGAAAGATAACCAAATAATTTACAAAAAAAAGCGAAACCGCTACGGGCCTGCACACAATACGCGTCCGTGTGTTTCCATAGTTGTCTTCTCAAAACATTTTGCTTGCGGCATGAACGCTATGATTTACAATGCTATGTTATAATATAATTCATATGCATACATATAGGACTTATATATGTTTTGAAATGTACAGTGACTTGTGAATTATGGTTAGCATGTTGTACGGTACGATCTATGATTCTGTGAAGCGATATGTATGAAACTATTGGATATTAGTTTTCAATTCGATGCCTTAACATGGGTAGCCTTAGTATGTCATGCTCTCTTTAATCATTTCTGCGGTGGTGTCGTGTGAGTCGGGTCGTTACGTTCCCTCAAATATGGTTGAGCGAAACGATGGCTGGTTCATGCGTCATGCTCGTGAACGGGTGCTGCCAGTGGGGATGGGTCTGCTTCTGACTACCTATCTTAACACATATTGAATTGTATGTTGATTGTTGTTGAATACCTGGATTTTTTTTCTTGATAACCTAGATTGAATACCTAATAACCTCGAATTTAGCTTGAACCCTGTATGTAATTTGATTAAGCTAATGAAATAATGTTTTTAATTTGTTAATCTTTGTTAATATAAAGTCTGGAAACGATATACATATTTGTAAATATCGTTCCATCTGATAACGCTGACAAGTTTTTTGCGCCCGTTTTTCTTGTCAGCTAAAAGAGGTCATAATCGGTGGTAGGGTAAAAGATTATACGATAAGTATGTGAGCTTATTTAAATAAAGATATTTTTCATTCATTCATTCACTCAATCTAATATTTAACCTAGTTCTCATCAAAATCTCTACCTGTACGAACTTGCGAATGTCCTTCGACACATTATCTCATTAAACTTAATTTAATTAAAGTACTTAATTATGTACTTAACTTAACATGAGCTTAGTGTTTAATAATTAAGAGTTTTTTAAGTACTTTGAGAGTCTGTACCAACTTAATTACTAAATTTTAAAAGGCTTTCACTTACTTTAAAAAGGTTATTTAAAGTTTATAAAACCAGGCCAAGTGCGTGTCGGGCCACGCGCCGTAGCGTTCCGTAGAACTAATAATTATATCTCGTTCAAATCAATTTTCGTTGAAAGTGTTTATTATGATCTACAGCATATTTTTTATTTTTATTTTTCACCCTCTTATTTCAAAAGTTAGAGGGGGGGGGGGACACACATTTTACCACTTTGGCAGTGTTTATCTTTCAAACGGTTGACTTTGAAAAAAATCGTCTTAGAAACCTCAATGCCATTTTTAAAGACCTATCTATAGACACCCCGCACGTAGGATTGAAGAAAAAAAAAATTTCAGTTTCAGTTCCATGTATGGGGAGCCCCCCTTAATCTTTTATTTTTTTATTTTTGTGTTAAATTCGTTAAGCGGTTAACAGTACATCTACCTACCAAGTTTCAACTGTGTAATCCTAATACTTTCGGAATAAAGTGGCTGTGACATACGGACGGACAGACAGACAGACTGACATGACGAATCTATAAGGGTTCCGTTTTTTGCCATTTAGGCTACGGAACCCTAATATCATAATTTTGCATTAGAATGTAATGAAAAATGTACATTTTATTTTATTTGAAGTTCGTTAACGATTATTATTTTTGATCTAGGTGTTTTGTAAGTAAGTAAGTATACTACATAAAAAAATTGTTTAAAAACAAAAAACCGACTTCAAAAAAACCTGCCTCTAAAAAGCAAGAAATAATATTCAAATCATTAGATACGCATTATCATCGTTATAATAACGTCTATTGAAGTCGGGTGGGGTACGAACGTACCGTACGTACGTACGGGAAGTACAACTTCCTTTTTTTATTCTAAAATCCCCACCCGACTTCAATAGACGTTATTATAACGATGATAATGCGTATCTAATGATTTGAATACCTGCCTCTAAAAAGCAAGAAATAATATTATTATTTCTTGCTTTTTAGAGGCAGGTTTTTTTGAAGTCGGTTTTTTTGTTTTTAAACAATTTTTTATTTATTTATTTTTAGTGTAAGAACCTTCTGTATTAGGTAATGTAGGTAAGTATATTATTTAGGTAGAAAATTCAGCTAAGCCAAACGTGAGATAATCGCGGAGAAACATACAATATACAGGTCAAACTGAGAACCTTTTTTTTTGTAGTCGGTTAAAATGACTACACTAAAGGTATCCCCTTTCCAACACAAAAAACTTCATCTAATTCGGTTCATAAATAACAAAGTCGTCAATGTAGTTGATGCAAAATCATAGTTTCAGGATTACTTGAAAACTACTGGACCGATTTGAAAAAAAAATAAATGGGACCATCTCGCAAGCAAACTCAATCGAACAAAAAAAGAATCATCAAAATCGGTCCATAAATGACGGAGATACGCGCGAACAACGATAAAAAAACATACAATCGAATTGAGAACCTCCTCCTTTTGATGAAGTCGGT
Source organism: Agriphila tristella (assembly GCA_928269145.1). Classification (NCBI taxonomy): domain Eukaryota; kingdom Metazoa; phylum Arthropoda; class Insecta; order Lepidoptera; family Crambidae; genus Agriphila; species Agriphila tristella. The sequence goes on along the minus strand of OV743447.1, from coordinate 2,204,623 downwards.
TATTTAATTTGCTATACAGGGTGAAATCAAAGTCATTGGGATTTTTTTATACGAAGAATCCTGAGGTCATTTACACGGGTTGATTTCGGGTGACTTGTCAGGCGACTTTAATCGAATAGGGCTCGACTTCGTCAACTCGCCATGTCGAATCTGGCCGACCGGCGAGTTGACGAATTTTAATTTGTGTTATGTGCCAACTCGCCATCTCAAAATCAAATAAATCAAGCTAATTTTACATCAAACTTCATCAAGATCGGTTCAGCAGTTAATGCGTGAAATCGTAACAGACTTTTGTTAATTATTTGATAACTAGTAATATAATAAGTCTATGCAATAAACATAATTATCACACAATATAGTTTTTACACAATTCTATTCCCTACAAAATATGCAAAAGTAACTCTGTATGTCTGTCTGTTATGATTTCACGCCTAAACTGTTGAACCGATTTTAATGAAATTTTGTTTAAAATTAGCATGATTTATTAGATTTTGAGATGGCGAGTTGACGCATAACACAAATTAAAATTCGTCAACTCGCCGGTCGGCCAGTTTCGACATGGAGAGTTGAGGAATATCGACAATCGCTTGTAAAATTCACCACATCATTAAAATTAGATTGCACGGCTTTATCAAGCGTAGTACCTACCTATACACAAAACGCTTCTCACTTTTTTTCAAGTGCACATAACGAAATTCTAAAATCGCAAGCTAAAATCATGAGAAACCTCCATCGTTATTGTACGCCTAATTTATTATAGAGGGTGGTTTGTATGCGCACGATTTGATCATAATGCGCAAAGTGTGGCGAGCACGCGTTGGAGTATGATACTTTTTTTTTTAAATTCCGTACTTCCCGCACCGGCCATTTTTATCAAAATAGAAACTGTATGACATTAAGTAACTTTAAAATTTGAATTAGAACATTAGATGTATATAGAGTTCATACATTAATACTTACATACATAAATATGTTAAAAACCTGCAAACACAGGCTGTCTCAAAAACTTTGCCACGCGGAGAGAAAGAAGGTAGGTAGTGTAGGTACCTACCTTATTAGAATTGAAGATAAGAAATTCATGTTACCCACATGAAATATAAACATTTAAATTTTAATTATTACGTTTGTAAAAATAATTAATTAAAAAAACACATTCGATACGATGATCATGATTCGATACGAATCATGATCCTAATAAGTAACCCTTTTGATAGGTATTGTAAAATAAAAAAATATATTTTAATCCTATTTGGTTTAAAAAAAACCTTTGAATGCAGTTTCAATATTTATTTAAATCAAAATGGAGTCTTCATTCAGTAAAATTCCCTACTTTACCTTCAATATTTAAAGTACTTTCTCTCATTGTGGCAAAGTTCTGGGACATCCTGTATATTTTTTCTCTTAACAGACTATTTGACTCTAAAAGTTGTCAAATATTTTAACCCAGTATTCTATTTTAACAACAAAGTAAAGAAAACTATTCATATTTATAAAAGCTAGTGATATTTTCGAATTATTAAATGCAACCATTTGTTGCCAACCCTAAAAGCTAACCCTGTGCCTACTATATCCAATCGCGTGAGAGGCGTCCTCGTTAACCATTGTATCAATGCCGACACGTGTCGAGTCAAAGAGGAAATGGAGGGGTCTTGTCCGACGACGAGACATCGTGGGGGTCTTGGCCGACAGTACACGTTGAGTGGTTACTGTGTCCGACAAAAAATAGGGGTGGTAAAATATAGCTGGTTCACTATTTTTGACAATGGATGCATTCCAACAGACAAATATCTGAGCCATCGATCGCCATAGAGTACATTTTAAACGTGGAAAGTAAAATATTGAACGTTCTTTACAAATTACTTACTTTCCATGGTTACAATTTACTGCCATCAACCGTCGAGAGAATGCGTTTCTGACAGATTTGTGAATTTCCCTAACGTTAACTGAATTAGATTCTGATCTTCTTGTCCAGGAAAAAAATGTAATATCTACGCATTATTTCGACGGCCACACGTGGCCACAAAGTTAAGTTCTTTATTATTATTATTATTATTTACGCACAACGGATTAGTGCTTGGCCTTCACGGAAACGCACTACACCCGGAATCCTCATCACTGAGGAGCTGGCTGCGTTTCCCTGCGTTTACTAAAGTGATCTAATCAGAAATGAGGAGATCCGCAGGAGAACTAAAGTAACCGACATCGCTCGAAGGACTGCTCAGCTGAAGTAGCAGTGGGCTGGACACATAGCGAGAAGAACCAATGGCCGTTGGGGCCGAAAGGTTCTTGAATGGCGACCGCGCACCAGAGGAGACGCTCCGTGGGTAGGCCCCCGACGAGATGGACCGACGTGAGAGTGAAGGTCGCGGTGCGCCGCTGGATGCGGGCAGCGCAGGACCGAGCGTCGTGGAGATCCTTGGGGGAGGCCTATACCCAGCAGTGGGTGTCGTGCGGCTGATACGATGATGATGAGGAGCTGGCTATATTACCTCTAGCTGCCGGAACCCAACAATTTTTAAAATGTTGTTATGGCGTCAGACTTAGGTAAGATAAGATGGCGGTAGCTAGCTGAAATAAGTCCTACCACCAACCAAACCGAGTACAAATTGTACCCCCCTGGGAATTGAACCCGATTGTCAGTGTTGTTGACATGAAAATGATAATTTTGACAGATAAAAAGTTTGTAGACATTGGAATGATAAGTATTTCTGACAACTAAGGTTTGTTGAAAATCACAGACCATACAACAAATACTGTAGATATTGCATTGTCATTTTTGACAGCTTTGCTTAGAATGGAAAATAAACAGAGAGTTGTTTGATAATTTTGGCTTGCCTACTTTTTTATTTTTGTCCTTGTTTCATAAATAGAATAGACGATTATTAATTCTTTGTCATTAATTAAAGATATTTTAATTATCCATTAAAAAATATATTTTACACATTGAACATAAATATTAAAATGTCCATTTAACAGTGATTTATTTCTCGGAAAAGCTGTTTAATTATTTGTTCGTACTTATCGTAGTGCGTCACATCACACAGCAATCATTTTGAAATATCGCTTAAAATACTTAAATTGATTTATGATGCGTAATAAGTACTTTAGCATTTCAACATCTGTTTTATACAAAATTTTATTTGTACTCCGGTAAAATGTATGAAACAGCTACAACTTTTTTCGCGATGTCAGCTAGGGGTAGCATGGCCGACAAAACACGATATATATCGCGTGATACAATGATACACGATATGATAGCGTTGTATCGATACCCAACTGTCAAAATCCATTGTCTTTTGACAGTTAAACATGATAAATCATTACTTATATCATATTATTATCATGTTTGGATGGTCATGCTAGGCAGGCAAGGTTACAAAATAATTATCGACTTTGCAAAAGGTTTTCAAGTTTCCTAATGACAAAGAAACAAAGTTGTAGATAGTAGTTTATACCTATCTATTGTTTTTAAATAGTTCCTATGCGACCTTATTTTTCTAACCTTATCTTTTTTCTACGTAATTAATTTCTTGTTAATTCTATTCGACCAATACATCAACGTCGAAATAATCTTTGGAAATAATCTTACTTTTTATAGCTTTTATTTTCTTAAGCTTAAGGTAAAAACTCCTTTGTCTTAAATGTTAATTTTAACCGTTCTTAAGTCAATGTGTTAAAGTTCATGTTAGAGTTTTCCATTAGGTTTATTAAATTAATTTTCCTTTAATTGATTATTGAAAAGGAGTGGAAAATTTATTCCATTTTATTTAGGAAATGCTTTAATTTTCGTAAATGTTTAAAGTGTTTTTTTTTTATTTGTAAAGATGTAGAAAAAGAATAAAATGTTTTTGTTATAGACATGCAGGTAAAATTACAAGATTAGGTAGTGGATGAAACAGACTAAAAATCGCGCTGCGCGGCCATTTAATAAGGTTCCGTACCCAAAGGCTAATAACGGGATCCTATTACTAAGACTCCATTGTTCGTCTGTCTGTCACCAGGCTGTATCTCATGAACCGTGATAACTAGACAGTTGAAATGTCACAGATGATGTATTTCTGTGGCCGCTATATCAAATACTAAAAACTGAATAAAATAGATACTTGAGGGGGGCTCCAATACAACAAACGTATTTTTTTTCGGAATCCTTCGTGCGTGAGTTCGACTCGCACTTAGCCGATTTTTCTGAAAAATCAGGCGTTTTGTGCATCCTAGAGAGGCATCCTCGCTTACGTAGATTGTAACCCTAGCTACCACCATCTTACCTAAGTCTGACGCCATAATAAAAATAGCATTGTTGTGTTCCGGCAGTTAGAGGTGAGATAGCCAGTTCCTCAGTGATGAGGATTCCGGATGTTGTGCGCTTACACTTTTGGCCTTACTTATCGCCACTTAACATCAGGTGTGGTAAATTAAGGGCTGGTTTATACGGGGTCAGTGACTGGACCCAGTGACTCGGAATTTCGGACCCAGCAACTGGGTACATGTAGACAGGATCGGCAGTAAGTCGTACTGTTCCCGAAAATAGAACGGGTGGCTAGTCAGCTGGACTGACTTGCGAGCGAGAAGTGGATTGGGTTGAAACTAGTGTCTACACGAGCTCAGTAGCAAGTCAGTGCTGGACTGGGTTACTGTACTGCCATGTAACTGACCCCGTATAAACCAGGCATAAGGCCAAGCACTGACCCGTTGTAGAAAAAAAAAACCAGCCAAGTGCAAGTCGGACTCGCGCACGAATGGTTCCGTACCAAAAAACGGCAATAAAATCACGTTTGTTGTATGGGAGCCCCCCTTAAATATTTATTTTATTCTGTTTTTAGTATTTGTTGTTATAGCAGCAACAGAAATACATCATCTGTGAAAATTTCAACTGTCTACCTGTAGTCGTTATTAATATCGAGCAATAAAGGGCATAAAAATAACGTTTGTTGTATCGGAGCCCCCCTTAAATATTTGTTTTATTCTGTTTTTAGTATTTGTTGTTATAGCGGTAACAATAATACATCATCTGTGAAATTTTCATCTGTCTAGCTATCACGGTTCATGAGATACAGCCTGGTGACAGACAGACAGACAGACGGACAGCGGAGTCTTAGTTATAGGGTCCCGTTTTTACCCTTTGGGTACGGAACCATAAAAAGTGCCCACAAAAAAACCCGGGCATTTTCTTTAAACGTGTAATTTCTATTTAAATACGGAGTTGGCGTGACTAAAACAGACAGATAATCAATTCCTTTCTTTATGGTTTGACATTCCTGGGGCGCGGTACACTGCCACCCCATAGTCATCAATTAATGGTCAAGTACGAGTTGTTTTATAAATATTTAAGTAGGTAGGTAGGTTATTTTGGTTGAGTGGGTTAAAAATAGGGAAGACTTAAGCCTTAGCAATATCATATTAATCACATTTTTGGCTTACGCATCCCTTTTGGCAGGCATGCATTCATTTTGCATGTCAGCTAACTCTAAACCAAGTGAATACGTGTCTATAAGTATCTAAACAAAAAATCAACATTTAACATGAAATAAAACACGTTTTAACGGAAAGCGCAGTTTTATTGAAAGTACTTCGGTAATTAGTTGGTATTGGCTGGTTTGATTTTTGATTTTCGCTTGAGGGTGGGCCGGTGGGCCCACGAGCAGCTTCAGTCCCCAGTAACCACGGCAGCTGCAAAGGTGCCGAAACGTCGGGAAAATCAAACATCAAACCAAATACCAACTAATTACCAAAGTACTTTCAATAAAACCGCGCTAGTATCCGTTAAAATGTGTTTTATTTCATGTCTAGTGAGCGCGTAAGCTTGAAACATTCAAAAATATTTCCATCCATCTCGCTTCCTTTAAAATTTTCGAATATGAAACTTGGTCCGGTCGGAAATAAACTATCGTCACCGAAACGGACGTTAATGAAATTCCTTCTCAAGTATCCGTTATGAATTGCGAAGTTCGGAAATATGCCCAGAAGACTTGGCATTCTTGGGCTACTCTCTTGACTTGTAATGTTTTCCGGTATTCAATTATGAAACGTGAAAACGATGATTTTTAAACGTCGAATTTTTGGGGCCTTACCTACAAAGGAAAAAAAATGTATTCCGAGTAACAGCAGAATAAATAAGTAAGTACTTATGATAACAGCTCGAAAAAAATATGGTTTTCCAAAGGCGCAGAGATTTCGTACAAAGTAAACAAACTTTTTTTATGCACAACCTTCACCTCACCTGATGTTAAGTGACAATAAGCCCGAAGGTGGAAGCGCACTACACCCGGAATCCTCACCACTGAGGAACTGGCTATCTTACTTCTTTCTGCCGGAACACAACAATTTTTGAATTGTTATTATGGCGTCAGATTTAGGTAAGAAGGTGGTAGCTTGCCAGGCGGATTTGAAATAAGCCTTAGCACTAACCAAACCGAGTACAAATTGTACCTCCCCGGGAATTGAACCTGGAACCTCTGCGTCTTACAGTGGTGGGCAAATCACTAGAGTCTAGTGACTAGACCACCCATGTCAGACTATATTCAGTACCGTAGCAGTTATCAAGAAGAGACAGTAATGTTTTCGAGTAATAAAAGATCGACCCAGAGAATACAATCGACGAGATCGAGTTCGAGTGCGATCGAATAAACGTCACAACAGCACATTGGAAACCTTGGCAACAGTTTCTTAAGTAAAAAGGTCTCTGGAACGGGTGGTAGGAAAATATGGACGATTCAAAAGTACTTAATTACATATTAAGTTTATTTGAAGAAAGGCTTTTTGACTTTGACTTTGAGTTAGAGTAAAATAACAGATTTTTGACATTAATTCGATCCTGATGTGAACTCGATCCCGTCGGACAGGTGGCGGTCTCTATTTAATAAACATGATCGCTAATTATAACCGGACACCAAATTGTCAAACTTATTTACAACTAGCGGCCGCGCGTGGTTTCACCTGCGTGGTTCCCGTTCCCGTGGGAATACCGGGATAAAAAGTATTCTATGTTTTAATCTAGGCTATCTACTATCCGTGTGCCAAATTTCAACCAAATCCGTTCAGTAGTTTATGCGTGATTGAGGAACAAACATCCAAACATCTAAACATCCAAACCCACAAACTTTCACATTTATAATATTAGTAGGATAATAATAGGATAGGATTGTCACGTTTATTAAATGAGGCCCATCCAGAGCCTTTTATTAACGAGGATAATTGTAAATTACAATGACAATTTGGTTTACGTTGCGGTGTCTATGAGTTTGATCATTGAGGTATATTTTTTCCTATTTTCATTTCAAATTGGTTGACGCAATGGATACAAATTATCATTGTTTGACAATATTGGCCCAGATGGACCTTCTATCATCTTCTATGTAAAATATAATAAAAATACAGTATGAACATTTTTTAATGGTTTGATCTGATATGAGCATAAATTGCTTACGCAAGTGATAAGTATTTTATTTATAATACAAAAGGTGAATAAAGCCAACAAGGTTATCAGAATAGTTTATTACTAGGAAATCGTTTTTAGTGAATTTTAGTAAATGTTCTTATTTTGTTTGTTATTTTTTCGTAAAAGGACACTTACCGACCAAAATATCCCATCACAGTAATCCAAAGTTGTTTTATTTATATAACACAAACTTAATTATAAAAAAAAGTTTTTTTAGTACGTTCACTGACACTCTTTAACACTAGCAAATAGTTTTTTTCTTTTGTTTCGTCAAAAAGTTCAAGATCACTTTTCTAAGCAACTTTTTTGTTCAAAAAGTTTTTATAAAAATACTTCTTTGTCAGCAACTTTTTTTACGTAAAAAAATAAACTGAGAAACGTGTGTCCCTTTTAACATATCATAAGCTACTGACTTTGGCCCTGCCAATTATACAGGGGTGCTTGTAGGGGAGTTTCTATTCTATAGGGTGATTATTTCCGCACGATCTGACATAACAATGTGGGAAACCGAGTCTATAATTTAGAGATTAAAAGTCACTTATTTTGTTGTATAATAGACGTTTTAATAACTTTGTAAAAACGGGTTTATGCGCTGTTGATCTAGTTTTAATTACTTCTATATCAGAACATGTAAATGCTAATTGCAATTGTAGCGTTAATGATTGTTTCCTAATTGCTTAATAAGGGCAATGGTTTACAATTTGTACATGTACATTTACCCGTTAGAGTAGCGTTACTTAAGTTTTTTTTTCTCTCTAATTTTGGTAGGTAAAAAAAATACGTTAACAAATTGTAAAAACAAATTTATTTTACTAGTACCTACCGTATAAAATACCGACCACTATTCTATTATTTATATCAATAAATAAAATAACACTCCCCATGCAATTTTCCCCCCGAATTTACGTTTTAAAAGCTTGCTCGCTGCTCCCAAGAGATTCCTTATTGGTTTTCTGACAAATTATTTTTTATTTGAAACCGTGGCTTAATGCATTTTTCCTTGAGGGTGCTTTGTAATAGCGTTGCTTTACGATACAAGTCTATCGATAGATAAGCAATAATATGAATATCGATCAAATGTGCGTCATGCTAGTGAACAGGTGTAGGTTTGTATATAGCGGGTTTTTCGATAAATTATGTGACCAGCGAATTTTTTAAAGATAGGGTGGAACCCGAGTATAAATAAATGTATTTTTTTAACAAACAAAAAAAAATCCTGCCTGAGACGATTCTGGTGGCGAGTCGATTTTTTTCTAGTATACCTACGTATTTTATTAAAATTGCATTGTGAATGCTAAAATCTCAACCAAAAAAGATAATTGATTTTTTCTATCTAATCTATCAACCGATTAACGGTATTTATAATAACAATATCAAATTAAAACATCTCCCCTTATTTTAATATAATTATCGTATGGTGATTAGTGGTCACCTTTGGTGTTAGAGTTTGTCAAGCCGCCTGAAGGCCTCTAACTTGGCTTAACGACTGTTATCAGATGACAACAGCCGGGACCGACAGTTTAACGTGCCCTCCGAAGCACGGAAGCGTTCAGTTGGATGGCCAATTAACGGTCACCCATCCGACACCTGGCCGGACCGAGCGTTGCTTAACAAACGTGATCGAGTTCGATCAGTCTGTTAAACTCCGCCATATGCGCTTCCCTATTCTCTAACATCTCTTCTATTAGGAAATGAAGCAAACTATCTATACCTACATAAAAGGCAAACTATCATTTTTTTATTAGAAAAAATGTAACTCTCGTGAAATTCAGGTTCGATAAATACAGACTTTTTTTCGATTCAGTTTTGTCGAAATTTTTCAAAATGGCGTTAAAGCGAGGTCTACAGCTCACAGAGACACTATTTTTAAATTAATAAGTTAGTTGAAATAAAAAGTTAGTTTTAAGTTAGTAATAAAATGAACAGAAAGTTTCTCATTTAAATGGATTTTACTAAGACTATCGATATCGATAGTTTTGTCGACAATTTGGCTTCACTGGTAATCAAAAGAACAAGTAATAAATCTTAATATTTAGCTAAGGAATGATATTTTATTCGGAACTACTGTATGAAAACCTTTTAGTAATACAAAAAACCCATTAATTCAACATAATATTTTGTAAGTATATCTACTTTACCTGGCACAATATCTTTAAAAAATAAAAATAAAAACAGATTTTTTATTTCACGCAACGCAATCGAAAAAATATGTATAAAATTAATTTGATATGTACGATTGGCAACTCACATGCCTTAAGCTAGGGTTTCTTAGGATGACGATGCCGTCATATTACGGCCGTAATTTAGCGGCGTATGTTGACAATACGGCGCGGTTTCTGACGTTACGGTGTCACCGTATTGTTTACATAGACAACATTCAATGCCGTTATTATTGCCTAGTTCCAAATCACGCCAACAGCACTGTTAGCGTATAATCCATTAAATTAAGTAGGTACACAAATACCCTATTTGTGTAATATTTTGTGACTATTTAATTTGGTCGGATTCGCGCTAACAGCGCTGTGAGCGTGATTCGGAACGCGGGGTATATTACGGCTGTAATATGACGGCACCGTTATCCTAGGAAACCCTAGCTTTACCACTTTAAAAATTCGTGTGCGTGCGTATCGCTCCTGCTTGAACTAAACGTATGTTAGTGACGGGGAGGCGTGCAAGTAATTTTTACCTTATGAGTGATAAAGCGGTCGGCTGCGCTACGCAAAAGTCAAGTAAGTCAGTTTCCAAAAAATAAAAAATCATTTTCTGTTTAAGCAAAGCAAGCCGCATCTACCATTTTTTTATTTTATTAAAATTCGGTTTAATTCGGGAAATATAGCCAATAATCTGTTTCAAGAATATTTTTCCATTTGCAAAATCTACGCTAAATCAAAGTATATTTCCCGTTTCTAACTTAAAAACAAGCAAGTCTTATCAAGATACTTGTATTTTAAATAGATTAGCAGATACTTGATTTCTATGTATTTATTTTATAGTATTAAGGTCTATATTCTATGGCTCTATGCAAAGCTGAAAACAAGCATCTACTAAAAGTACAATAGAGAATCTAAGTTACTTGTTTATAGCGTAGGTAGAATATTATTGACAAATCAATACATATTTCTACGCAGAACACTATTTTCGTTCTTTGCGTATTGTACATTATGCTACGAAGGGGTCAAAATGTAGGTAAGTATGAGAACTGTTTTTTTACAGAAATATGTTTTCACCTTAAATACCAATGATATTTTAACATTTTAGTGTTCAGAATATCTATATTTTTCAATAAAAACACAAAATATGTAAAGTTTGTCTGGAATGAGATACTTGGATTTGGTTTAGGGCAGCCGTGTTGTCAATAGTACCTAAAAACGGAAGCCGCTGGATACGGGCAGTGCAGGATCGATCGTCGAGGAGATCCTTGGAGGAGGTCTCAGGCTATGTGGCTAATATTTTTTACACGACTGCCCAAAAAGGAGTGTACATGTGTTTAGGGTTCATGTATGATTTGTATGGGGTGTCGTTAGAATCTTTAGTATCATCCCGAGTGACACTGGCTATATTTTTTTGAAAAAAAAAAAATACTTCTGTTATTACAATATGGGCATCAAATGAAAGGCCTTGATGAGCACATTCCAAAACTATATAATTTGTTACTAAAATGTGTGAAATAAAAATAAATAAATTAAAAAATAAAATAAAAAACACGACTGCCCTGCCAAAATGAACTAAAAACTTAAATAACAAATGTCATTGCAGTCGGGGGACCTCTTTGATCAAAAATTGTTCGATGAAATGGTCCCCCGACTGCAATGACACTTGTTAAGTTTTTAATTCGTTTTTGGCAGGACAGTCGTGTTTTTAATATTTTTTTTAATTAATTTGTTTTTTAAATGTAAACGTGTATTAATTAGGTTTAGTACTAACCTCTATTCTGAGACTAAGTTGGGTGTGACACCTTTATAATCTGAAACAAGGCAAAAAAAACAAAATATATGTAAAACGATACACGAATCAAACAAAAAATTCTCCAAAATTATTAACAATGTATTCAATAAAAACAGTTGTTTATTAGTATATTTATTTATACGATTCTTTCAGTAATGAGTATAATCTCGTTAACGTGATAATGGAACCTATAATAAACGAAAAAACCGGTCAAGTGCGAGTCGCACTCGCCCACCGAGGGTTCCGTACCGAGGTAGATATTTACGTACGTACTTTAAATAAAGACTATATTTTTATGATTTAATTAGAAATAGTTTTCAGAGTTTTTCCTATACTTGGTATAAGATTGGTTTCATTTGACATACATTGCTACTTTTCTTTGGTATGTTTTTTCTTACCCTAAAATGAAGTAGCAATGTATCACATTCATCTGTCAAATGAGACCGGTCGCTAGGTGGTTTCTAATTAGATAATCAGCCTGCGGGTGTATATATTTTTTTTAGATTTTATAACAACTTCAAGGGACTGTAGACCTGAGGATTTTATCTCCACGCGTCCCCGAGATAAGGGGTCTTGACTTGACAGACAGACAGACAAACAACAAAGTGTTCATATAAGGGTTCCGATTTTTTTCCTTTTGAGGCCCTAAAAACTCACAAAATGAAAACAACACTGTCCATTTTGTGATAGTTCGTACCTATTTGAACCAATTTTTTTGTGAACAAGTTCTGCAGATAATTAATATAATGCAAAAAAGTGAAATGACATCATACTTTATTATGACGTATGTGTGAGTAACTTTCGCAAGTGTGGGATGGATGACCAAATATTATTAAAATTTCGAGATCCTCAGTGTTTCGGAAGGCACGTTAGCCCGTTGGTCCCGGCTCTGCATTTGCAGTCATTAACACCCACCAATCCGCATTCGGGCCCGCGTGATACGAAGCTACCCCGGAGCTACGAAATAAATGAAGGACTAAGGAACCTAATCTAGCTGCAGACTCTTATTAATTAGTAATATGAAAATAAAATAGTAAAATAAAATAAAAAATATTATTAAGAAAAATATATTCTTCAAGTGAAAAGAACTCTAAAATACTATGGCGTATGAATATTATGAACTATCAAAATACAGAACGCCCTACGATGCAGCGCAGCACTACACAAAGTGCTGGTGTCCAGGCTTCTCAGTAGAAACACCAAAATCCGGATCTACAAGACCGTCATCAGACCTATTTTAATGTATGGCAGTGAGGCCTGGACATTAACACTTGGTGAAGAAAATAAACTTCTGGTCGCCGAAAGAAAAATCCTTCGTAAAATCTTTGGTCCTAAACATGATGCTGATGGAAGCTGGAGGATCTTAAAGAACGCTGAAGTAGAACAACTCCTGGCTGGGCCTAATATCATTGGAGAAACGAAGGCACACAGACTCCGATGGCTTGGTCACGTCGAAAGAATGGGATTGGAGAGGAGCGCCAAAAGAGCCTATCTCGGTCAAGCTACTGGCCGACGCCCGGTCGGACGCCCCCGCTATCGATGGAGAGACGTGGTGGAGGCCGATCTACGTGAGCTCGATGCTGGGGACTGGCGCGAAACAGCAAAAGATCGAGATAGATGGCGAGCTCTAGTATCGGAGGCCAAGACACACTTTGGGTCGCTGAGCCACCGGAGTAAGTAAGTAGTAAGTATCAAAATTATAAATTTTAAACCAAGTGTTCGCGTGAATGTTACTGTTGTGATGCTGATGTGATGAGAGCCGGGCGCTGGGAGACGATGGTGTCGGATGTGGACGTAGCCGGCCGATGATGGAGTCATGAGGAGGTCGAGGTAAATTTTATAGGTAATATGATAATAATGAAAGATCTGGCTGCGATCAACAACTGATTTATTATGCACGCACTGCATGTGCTTTTATATGAGGAGGGATGCGTGTGTGCCTATACGTCAGTACACACACTACAATAGCAATGACAATTTGGTTTACGTTGCGGTGTCTTTGAGTAGGTAGTTTGAATTGATCAGCCTATTTACTATTTTTAAATAAAATTGGTCGGCGCAATGGATACAAAATCTTTATGGTGATTGTCCGTTTAGTAAAAAAGCAACATAATAACATGCAGTCGGAGGCATGCATTAAGAAAGTGACGTTATGAATGATTTGAATTACTATATGCCTCCGACTGCATGTTATTATGTTGCCTTTAATATTTAATCTTGTTTCCATCTTTTCAGTGGACTTGTCTTTTTATGCAGACGGGTTTTTTTAATTTTTATAAATTTTTTTTTATTTATATCTTTTTAGTTATTATATATTACGGTCTTGATATACCTTTTAGAAATCCTTACAATAAGCCCTTTAATTTGACACCCATATTGCAGTATTCTAAAAAAAAAAATTTTCCCATTACGTATATTAGTACCGTACAGCCGCCATGTTGTTTTTTTTATAACGCCACCTTCTTAAGAACACTTGGGCTGATGAGACAAATCTAACGATATCTTAATTACAGAAATCCATTCAGCCGTTTGAAAGATATGAGGTAATAAAGAATATTACATACAAACACACATACAAACATACTTACATAGTTACATACAAGATACGCGCGAAAAACATAACCCTTTCTTTGCAGTCGGGTAAAAAGGGCCCAGCCTGCCTACCATGACGATCGAAAAACGATAAGATATAGCGATTTATCACGTTTAACTGTCAAAAGACAATGGATTTTGACAGTTGGGTGTCGATAAAACGCTAAATCACGCGATATATTACCACAGTTTAACAATCTATAAGTTGTTAAACACCTTTGATGTTGGACGACGCCGCCGCGATCCACCGCCCGTGTAGGTACTTACGTAAACAGCCGTAAATGTGCAAGGGTTGTCAAAATAGAAAATAAATGTAATTAATAAATATTTTTTTATATACAAGTACTTGGGTAAGGCCGTAGATTTTTCTACTTTATAACATAAAGTAACATAGGCTTTTTTATGTTTCGGCATCATAAAAGGTAACATAAAAGCAACATAATTTATTGTAAAGCAACTTTACAAAAATAATTCGCTATAACTTTCAATGGGACCAATTATTATATCCTTAAACAAAAATTTCTTTTTTAAATCACACAGTGTCAAAAGCAGTACAAGTAAAATCAGCAAGCACTTACTTGAAATAAGAATAATAAAAATATCTTATTAAAAGGCTCTAAACTTAAGAGTATTCGCAATTTAAGAGCAACACTCCAATCTTGGCCACTTCAGCAGTGCAGACAGCGCAACTACATTTATTTCATTAGTTTGCTCTCGATCGTCGACAACTTCTTAATTACAATTCAAACACTCTGTTTAAAAGTCGTACTTTTATTCACTGATCTATTTACCTTAGTGGTTTTAATTATTTTGTTATTATTTACCAATCAAAAAACAATTTAATCGATCAACCAACTGTGAGAATTCTTATTCTTCTTATTTTTAGTTTGGCAATCTACTCTCCTCTTGGAAGCAATTTTTGCCAGTGTCAAGTGTTGAATAGTTCAGTGGTCGCTGTGTTTCAGTTTACATTAGAATGCGGGTGCATCGCATTCCAATGCTGCTTGGACAATGACGTCCATTAAATGGACGTCAGTGTGCTTGAAGCATTTGACACCAAGTATACCTATCAAGACAGTTTACTCGCTTAGTTCTGCCGAGGTAGCCACCACTACAATAAAAGTCTCCGCTTCACACAACCAAGATCGCGTCTATTTCAATTATCCCACATATTGTTCAGTTGCGTAGACACTTGTACCACAAAACGACACCAATTTTAAATCACAATATCCACTATGAATTAATTTGCAAATAATTAAAATAGTCACCGAACCGAACTCGACAAAATCAAAAACTCTGTGAGAATTCAGCGGCATTTTTAAAAAGAGCTATGTTGTTTGTTGTTTTTAAATTCTCTCGTTATTGGGATTCGGAACGCAAAGGAATCTTTGTCCGTACAACCAAGTCTTTTAGTACTTATTATAAATTCTTTTCGTCGGTTAGCTTCATGATGCGGGGGCATCAAGAAAAATCGCATTGGAATTTTTCTTGTCGTCGAAAGTTACGTTTGACTTACAAAAAAATCGAAAACAGTTTATACGAGCATTATTTCTGTGAACATCATCCATGTTTCATACATTTTTGGTCCAAATATGAATGTGCCGGCCAAAAGACAAAAGTGTATGCTTTTTTTCTCTATTTTTCTCCATCTAAGCATTTTTTATCATGGCACCGAAGCTGTAGCACCGCTTCACATTTGTGTCAAAATGTATGAAAAGTCAGACTTTTCGAACTCAATTAAAATCAAGTACAGCGGTGCTACAGGTTCAGTGCCATAATAAGAAATGCTTAGGCGGACAAAATCTATCAGAATTTGCTTTTTGGCCAACTTTTTTACGTTTGTGCCAAAATGTATAAAAAAACAGACTTTTTGAACTTATTTAAAATCGACTAAAGCGGTGCTACAGCTTCGGTGCCATATAAATGCTTAGGTGGATAAAATCTAACAGAATAAAGCACTTTTGCTTTTGGCCGGCACCTTCACATTTGGACCAAAATGGATGATGTCCTTTTGAAGAAATCCTAACTATTTATTATTATTTGTTCAGCGCTAGCATAAAAAATTGAAAGCCAAGAATATCAAACACTTCTTGTGAATGGCGTTTATTTTTTACTCTTCATTAGACCAGCCTCAATGCAATTGACAAGGAGTTTTTAATTAAAATTTCCGAGGCTCGTCCACAGACCGCACTTTTTTCTTAATATTAAACCTTTTTAACTATCTTTGTAGAGGGCGTTTCTAAAGAGTTTTAAAAATTTAATGTGTCTCGTTTAACAACTTTTCACTGTGTCCTCTTTTTTATCTTGTTTCATTACGTGTTGGCTGAATGAAGTGTATTTTTGTCCTTTTCAACAAAAACTCATGAAACAGTTTAAAATAAGTAAATACTTCTACATGACATTTTTTTAACGTAGTTGTACTTGTCTATGGGCCGTATTCACAAACAACACTCAAAGAGCCTCGAGAATACGCGAACGCACTGCGTTCAAATAAAGCTTTGAGATTTGTTTAACGTACCTATTCAGGCACTGTGACACCTCATAGTACCTAATGTTTGTGAACACGGGACACGGGTATACTTAGGTGTTTTTATTTCAGAATTTTTTGAAAAGGGATCGATAAAAGAGGGCTTTTCAAAATGACAAAAAATTGTAGGCTCGATAGATGGCGTTGATAAAAATGTATGTTTCAATGTGGTTTTTTTTATTATGCTACGAACAGTACCTACTCAGGTAGGCAGGCAGATGCAACCCTAAAATGTTTCTCTTTGGGCAGATGTCAGCCAGCGAGCGCTTACTTGCCTCTTTGGTACAGGCCGTTTATTTTAAAAAGCTGATTTTGACACTTCTCTTTCCATCAACGCCATCTAGCGAGGCAAACAGTCAGTATTTTTATTTTTTAAATGTCACTTTGAAAAGCCCTCGTTAAACCAAATGACAATACTGCAAGGATAGTTTTATCTGTAGAATTATTAAGATGTCATTATTCGTCATGAAATAAATAATTTCATTTAAAATTTATTGCTTGTATGTACCCATACCACAATAATAATTCAATGTGATTAAAACTCGCTAATAATTCATGTAAAAACGACAATTAAAGTTAAATTGGAGGAGCGTCAATATATTTTATTAAGCTTTGCCGCCATTTGTCCCACATACGGGAACAACTTGCCGCCATTTTGAGCTAGCAAGATGAATTGCGCGTCACAGCTCTTTACCGAAAGAATGACTGCCGTATATCACTCAACGTCTCAAATAACATACGATTTTAACCCACAATCAACATTTGTTTGAAGTCTTTTTTTATGCACAACAGGGTATAGTGCTGGCCTTCACCTCATCTGATGTTAAGTGACGATAATGCCGAAGGTGGAAGCGCACTACACCCGGAATCCTCATCACTGAGGAACTGGCTATCTTACCTTTAACTGCCGGAACACAACAATTTTTAAATTGTTGTTATGGCGTCAGACTTAGGTAAGATGGTGGTAGACCAGGCGGACTTGAAATAAGCCCTACTACCAACCAAACCGAGGGGTGTACAAATGTACACCCCTCCTGGGAATCGAACCCGGGACCCCTGCGTCTTACACGGTTGGACAAACCATGAGCGGATGAATGAGTCTATAACAAGTCGTAAATATTTTGTTTTAATAAATTATTTATCATGAAAGTATAAGTGAAATGCGATTTCGTGCGTGCAGATATAGAAAGCCTGCATTGATAAAAGTATGTCATTGACGCTATGCAGGAAAAATATAAAATAAAATAAAAAAATACAGCCACAAAACTAAAATGTTGATAGTAGAGAGAGAATTTCTCTATTTTAAGAAAAAATACCGTACACCCGCAATGCTTTTTTCTGTCTTTTATCTTGAACCGTAGATACTGCAAAATTTTGCTGAAGATTTACCAAATCTGCTTTGCCATTTCTTTAACCTCGACATCACTTCAACGCTAGATATTATGGAATTTCTAACAATAATAACTTTTAACTTTTTACGAGAAAATTGACAGAAGAGCCACTGTTTGAAATAGCAGTTTTCCGTGCACGCACACATTGCCATTACGTACCGACAATCTCAGATCAAACCAGGCTATAGTCAGTACATAGTCTGGCCAGCGAGTCGTGTCATTTCAAACCACCATCGTTAAATTTGAAGATGTTGAAGCTTTATACACTCAAAATACTAAGAACAGACAATTTTATACTTTCACTAGCTGCCTCGCCCCGGCTTCGCATGGATGAAAAGAGAAAAAATTTTTCGTAAAAGTTTTTGAAAATTTTCTTTTATACAAACCTTGTCCTGATAATAACAGACACAACAAAAAAAGAATTATCTAATTTGGTACATACATTCTGTGATTAATTTTCTGACGGAAAAAAGAAAAATGTTTTTTTACATCTTTTCGTAAAAGTTTTTGAAAATTTTCTTTTATACAAACCTTGTCCTGATAATAACAAACATAACAAAAAAGAATTATCTAATTTGATGCAGTCGTTCTGAAGTTATACTCTTACATACATTTAGGCGATTTATTTTTATTTATTTAAATTTTATTTTTTTAGCTAAGTTTTTTGTCTAGGTGTATGTACTTACGATAAAATTAATAACTCGCAGTATTTTGAGTCTGAAAGTTTGTGGGTTTGGATGTTTAGATGTTTGGATGTTCATTCCTCAATCACGCAAAAACTACTGAGCGGATTTGGTTGGAATTTGGCGCACAGATAGTAGATAGCCTAGATTAAAACATGGAATACTTTTTATCCCAATATTCACACGGGACCGGGAACCACGCGGGTGAAACCGCGGGCGGCCGCTAGTAAAAAATAAAAAATTATCGACGGTTTGAGATGACACTACTAGCTGGCATAAAAATAAACAATATTTTGATAATATTAGGTACTTACATCATATCATCTTTGGGAAAACTAAAAAAACTTAATTGTGGCATTGTTTTTGAATTGTTTGCACTACCAAACACAGCACAATAACTTGGCGCCATTGTAATACAATTTAATTCTAAGATCTTACGCACAGAGAAATTATTACGGAACGCAAAAACAGGCAAACGCGCGTGCGGCGACGCCGGCCGTGACAGCCCGACTGAATATTCTGTTTAACGGACGCGCTAATATCGTGACCTTGAGCCCGTTCGAAGCGGGAGTGTCCGTTCTAGTAAGTTTTATTTATTCTTATGTCGCTGGTTAGTTTTTAGGCTTTGTCATTTCACCCTGGCTAGGTTAAAAAATCCTTGATATAGACTGGCATTAACTGTGCTAAAAGCGATAACAATGAACAATAGCTGAATATATTTCACTAGGAAGCTTTATTGAAATCATCCATCCATTATTATAATAAAAATATAAAGATTGGTATTTTTTCTGAAAAATCTTTTATAGCGTAAGAAGGCTGCATATCCCACAATGCCTTGGTCGTTAAGCCATAAATAACGAATAAAGACTTCGTGGACACGCCTCCCATTATCCCGCCGAAGGTTTTAAAACTCTTTTTAAAACTTCAAGATGGCCGCCTAAGCAATTTTTCTAACAATACAATAATTAAATACTTAACTCCAAAAATATTAGTGTAGATTCAATAAACAATAATTATTTTCTTGTCTTTTTACGTAAGTTTGTAGGTATAAAGTTTTAAATTCTACTAACAAAATTAAGTGTTACTAAGTGCTGTCTTTACTTTAGTACCTAGTTAATTAAAGTTTTTAAACTAGTTTTGTGTTGTTCACTTAATTTTATAAATTGAAAATTAATATAAAACATTGTTTGCTGTTTGAGAAATTGATTACTGCTTCTTTCATTTTGTTATTTAGAAAAGTAGAAGAAGAAATTGATTAGCGCGTACAAAATAACCGATATTTACGTGCCGGACTACAGCTGGGCCACAAAAAAAAATGTTGGAAATCTGACTTTTGACTATGCCATGATGAAGTCGATAATTTGTCGGAATTTGTCGCCAAAAACCAGAATTTGTCGGTCTTGCGTTTAGGAGATACGTGTGGCTCAGCTGTAGAGACGTCTCTACAGCTGGGCCACACAGAGATCGATGTGAGGATACGCTTACGACCTTTTGTTCTCGAGATCCAGGTAAAAAAGTCTCCACAGCGCATCCTCACATATCTCCTAAACGCAAGATCGACAAAATCTGATTCTTGGTGACAAATTCCGACAAACTAACGGCTACACACTCAAGTTATCAGATTTTCGCTATGACCTTCCTTTCTCAAGATCCAGGTAGAAAAGATTCCACAGCGTATCCTCACATATCTCCTAAACGCAAGATCGACAAAATCTGATTCTTGGTGACAAAATCCGACAAACTACCGGCTACACATACGAGTACTCAGATTTTCGCTACGACCTTCCGTTTTCGAGATCTGTGTGGCCCAGCTGTAGAGACGTCTCTACAGCTGAGCCACACGTATCTCCTAAACGCAAGACCGACAAATTCTGGTTTTTGGCGACAAAATCCGACAAATTACCGGCTACACATACAAGTAATCAGATTTTCGCTACGACCTTCTGTTTTCGAGATCTGTGTGGCCCAGCTGTAGAGACGTCTCTACAGCTGAGCCACACGTATCTCCTAAACGCAAGACCGACAAATTCTGGTTTTTGGCGACAAATTCCGACAAATTATCGACTTCATCATGGAATAGTCATAAAGTCAGATTTCCAACTTTTTTTTTGTGGCCCAGCTGTAGTCCGGCACGTCCGATATTTTCGATATTAGAAGCTAAAATATAATAAAGGAAATATTTGAGTACAACCTAAACAACCTTATAAGTGAAATACACACTTTGTATAGTTTCATTTAATTTAAATTTGTAAGATTAATCTCATGCTCACTTTAATCATTTCTGCGGTGGTGTCGAGGCGGGTCGTTACGTTCGCTCAAATTATACGGTTGAGCGAAGCGATGGCTGGTCCACGCGTCATGCTCGTGAACGGGTGCTACCAGTGGGAATGGGTCTGCTTCTGACTACCTATGTTAACGCACGTTGAATAGGGAACATGCATAAGTCACCGATTTTAATAAATTTGAGCTTGATCGCTGCGGACACCTATAAAAACATGATTGAACAGAAAAATAATAAATAAAATATAATATTTTAGTTTTAACACACAGGTGAAAATAGCGAATTTTTTTTTTCATTTTCGGATATAATGCACGTAACAGTCGGATAGAATATTGAATAAGAAATAATATTTTGTATGACACATATGTACTCAAACGCAATATTTAAGGAGATATTTGAAAATTCTTGGCTAGCTCCATAATAATGCGCCTGAATCGTGACATGAGTGACGTCACAAATGTTGACCGTTTTGAATAGAGCGTTTTCGGCGGGTGCTGCTGCGCGCTAACTTCAAGTGACTATATCACGAGAAAAAAACGCAAGAGAAAAGTTTTAATATTACAGTTGATTATCTCACGCATTATACTTTTGATTTTGATACAAAATCAAATTGATGCATGTTCCCTATTATAAGAATTGCGTTTTTTTGTATCTTGTGTTAAGTGTTTTGGTAAATATTGCATATTTAGGTGCACTTCCGAGTAGCAGGCAGAAGTGATTTCTCAATTAGTTGAAAGCTATTTACTCTCACAGTTACCTATCCGATATGTAGTAGGTAATTAATTTCCACCTACCCATTGCGTGTAAACTTTTGTTATTGAATGTGATGGAAAATGACCTCACTTTAATTGTGGAGGTCATTTTTCAATGTTGACGACTCTGTGTGAAATATACAGGGAGAAAAAAGCAGCCCTTGACGAGTTTCTTGCCGGTTGTTCTCGTTACAATGTCTCCCGCTTAGGGTTTGTGAACCGATGGCGTAGCTTCTATGACATTTACAAGTGCTTGTAACAGCCTAGACTGAATTAATTATTTTGATTTTTTTATTTATTTGAATAACTAACGCGGTTAAAATACAACTAAAGGATAATCTTTATTGGACCTGCGATTGCAGCTATCGCAAAGGTCAGTCAGGTCATGGGATACACTATCTGTATTGAACCCATATATGGTAAGGTAAGATATGGTACTTCTCTTTATCCAACCATAAGGAAGACCTAAGCGTAAAAAAATAGGAAGCAATTGCAAAAAAACTAAAACAAAGGCCTGTGCCTATCAGTGGGTCATAAAAGCTTTGAAAGCTGAAATTCAGACAAAATGCCTGCACCTTTACTACACCTCATTTTAAAACAGACAAGGTTTCAAGGTGGCCACTGAAATCCACTGAATTTTTACTATTCCAACTGCATGGCACATAGTTATTTTAAGTGGCACATGAAATTTTTATGAGAGTAAAAACTAAAATTACACTGGAATTTTCTTCTTCAGCAATGCTTTAAAATGTGAAACTGCGAGGAACTGAACTTAAATAAATACGTAATAAGCTTTAGCTCAAAAGATATTTTAGTAAAAATTTTATATTAATAATATTCACCATCAGGCATTTTAATGTCCCCACTGTTGGGCTGGGACACAGGCCTTTCTTATGGGTGGATAAGGAGGATGGACCATTACCCACCACGCGGGCCCAATGCGGAAATGCAGCCGGGACTAATTGCTTAACGTGCCTTACGAAGTATGGTGGAGCTCGAGATAACATTTTTTTTGTCACCCATCCCATGATCAATCCTTGCGAAAGTTATCGCTGGGCCAAGCGCTATACCACTGCTCCACCTAGCTTCTCATACATATCATATTATATATTATATTCTCATGTCATATTAATAATAATATTTTTCTAAAACCACCAAATTGTATAATTGCGAAGATGTTTCACTGAGATGTAGTCGGAACGAGAAATTGGCAATTTGATACCTAAGTAAACGCACAAGAATAAATAAAACTTACTAGAACCACAGAATATATACTCTAACGCGAAAAGAAACGACACTTGCGCATGTATGCTCGTAAAATCGCTCGCGGCTATGTGTGCGTGTCTGGAGGCGTGCGGGGGCAGCGCGCGGCGCGCGGGGAGTACAGCCGTTAGTCGCCGACTTACCCGGCCAAGGGTTCTACTGTCGCTCGCCGCTCGCTTGGCCCATCGCAATCCGCATTGTACCGCATTTCTCACGGACTGACAACGCGACGCGACGCAACATTATTTAATTGTTAGATAATCATGCCCGGCGGCGGGCATTATTGTTGTGTTTGTTGTTGTGGCAACAACCAAAAACAATATCCTGATAAAAGTATCTTCGTATTTTAAAAGTTAAAATATACGAAATATTAGTCATGCCCTTACCCTTCCTTTTACCTTACTTTAATTATAAAAAAAGATCTGAAAACAAGGATTTCAGACGATTAAACTCGTAAACTCGCAAGTAGGTAAAATTTGTTGTTGTGGCAACAACCAAAAACAATATCCTGATAAAAGTATCTTCGTATTTTAAAAGTTAAAATATACGAAATATTAGTCATGCCCTTACCCTTCCTTTTACCTTACTTTAATTATAAAAAAAGATCTGAAAACAAGGATTTCAGACGATTAAACTCGTAAACTCGCAAGTAGGTAAAATTGACAATAAATAAATAAAAATACAAATCAAATCTTTCATTAACATGTTAAAGATTAATAAATTTATTATAAATAACAGAAAATATAGTATAAGAGTTGCAATTTATGATGTACTAACAGCCGCCCGCGGTTTCGCCCGCGTGGTTTCCGTTACCGTAAGAATATCGGGATAAAAAGTATTCTATGTTTTAATCTAGGCTATCTAGTATCTGTGTGCCAAATTTCAACCAAATCCGTTCAGTAGTTTTTGCGTGATTGAGGAACAAACATCCAAACATCTAAACATCCAAACCCACAAACTTTCACATTTATAATATTAGTAGGATCTACCCTACCTAATATAATTTAAAGATTACAAAAAGTTATTATAAATCAAACCTATCTTTCATTAACATGTCCTTGCACAAGTTTATATTTCCTAACATACTATGTTATCTCCTTTGTTACAAGTCTAAATTCGGTATCAACCCTAGCGCTTCCACGCTCTGGCTCAAGGTCGCTGGCGCTCGAACTCTCATGTACAGAGTGTGTCATGGCTGTGCTAGAACGGACATTCCCGCTCCGAACGGGCTCAAGGTCACGATATTACCGCGTCTGTTAAACAGAATACTCAGTCGGGCTGTCTGTCACGGCCGGCATCGCCGCACGCGCGTTTGCCTGTTTTTGCGTTCCGTAATCTTTTCTCTGTGCGTAAATCTAAGAATTAAATTGTACTATAATGGCGCCAAGTTATTGTGCTGTGTTTGGTTGTGCAAACAATTCGAAAACAATGCCACAAATTAAGTTTCTTTAGTTTTCTCAAAGATGAATATGAGGTAAGTACCTAATATTATCAAAATATTATTTCGTTAACATAGTACCTAATTAATAAAAAGGACCTGACCTGAGTATTTATCAAAAAAGATGTACATTTGTGAAAAAAACATCGTCACACAAGTTCTGTGCCAAAATATAAAATAAAAGGAATGAAGAAAATGTCTACCTACCAGTGGCGAAGGGTCCATACAAGCCGATTCCTATCGGCTTACCTTTTCAAAATCTCACCCCATTGATCCACCATGCAGTTCATATTATTATAATATATGTCATTACTTAATTAATTTTCACCATTTCGGTAATGCCTACAGTTAATATTTATGGGTTTCTAAGTGTAAAAACGCTCTGCGAAAAACACTTGCGCGGCGCGCCGAACGCAAGGAGCACGCAAGGAGTATCAAATTCGTTGTCGCACAAAACCTCAAGGCAAGCCAACATCCTTTAGCTTTCCTTTTCGTACTATGTCTTGGCGCGATTGCCACGGGTAACGGTTAATTGTTATTACTCTGTTTCTTTCTTACCAATACACACAGTCGCGTGCCTTTCGGTTCAAAAAAAGGTGAGAGGTAATCCGCAGCAGGCCAGCTTAAGTTTTCTGTTTGAAGCGATTTTAAAGTTTCTTTTCTCTTTCTGTTGGAGAGATGAATGAGTATTTATTTATGATGAAAAATAAACAAAATAAGAATTATACAAGAAAATATATCGCAAATCAGATATTTTTTATTTAGAGTATAATTTTGTTCGATTTGTTTCGGAATCGGAAGATGTTGGATGTCGTCGAAAGGAAGGAATTTAGTTTTATTAGTAGTACCTATGTGTGCGCCATTATCATTGCTTACGTGCGTGTTTGGTAAAGTAATTATGTATTTTTTCTTGTATTATCTTATCTTTTTACTTTTTACCTAATTTTGTGATCCCCGGCTTACCTTCGCCATAAATTGACCCCTCACCACTGCTACCTACCTATACATTTTCATAATTAGGTTTGGGTTTGGATTTCGTTACGTGTTGAAACACAACGAAACAGTAAGTAGATCAAACCTAAAAATGTTTTAGAAGTACATTTTTGTTCAAAATTTAATTTAATTTCCATACTAAATGTTTAGGTATTTACTTTATTCATACAAACTCAGGAGTAGGTAAGTACTTACTTACCCAGAAAAAGTGATTATTTCATTTTTATATTTACCAACTAGAATAAAATAATGATTTTAAACTAAAGAAAAACTCATATTTTAGCGATATGATCTTTAAACGTAAGCAACATTTGACAGTAAGCAACCCTGGCAAACACGCTTGGGCGACAGCGGGGCGGAGCGACGTGAAGGGGGAAGTAGTTGTAGCGACCAAAACCGCTACAGCAAACGCTGCCGCTCATGAGATGCGCCAGAGTCGAGAATCATACGAGGATCGTACGATGCTACGTCACAGCTATTGTTTGCGCGCCGGGCGGCAAGATGTCCACGCGCGACACGCTGCTATTGGATGACGCGCCCGCCGGCACGGGGCGAGGCGCCCCCCACCTCATTAGTCGGCTAATTACCTTTCCCACTCGACGCGGGCGCAGCCGCGCTGCATATAAGAAGACGGCCAGCATTGCAAGACACACTATATTTTCGATTCTCGCTCGCTTAACTTTCTTGCCATAAATAATTGTAATTTTGTTTTCTTTTTATATAAAGTTTATTTCAAGTTTAATTTTTCGTTTGCTTAAGCTTACCTATTTTTTACAAAATATTATCGCGCTAAAAATTTAGGCTTTGCTTGCTTCCGCGCTTACAAATATCCCGGGTTCGATTCCCGGTAGTATTTCCTGTAGGAGTTACGGAGTCCTACATAGTTATATAAATGGCGGCATTTGGGACTCGCACAAAGAAGAGTCCGTTGGTTCTAGTAGTATTGTTTATTCTTATGGTAAACGCTCTTGGCGCCGAAAGAGTAGAAACCAACCTTGCGAAAAATCTTTCGCAAATGCTATATACCTTGCTTTTGCTATATACCTACTTCTAGCAGTGATTAAGAAAGAGGGAATGTATAATCATACATTCCCTCTTAATCACTGCTAGAAGTAGGTATATAGCAAAACTGCTAAAAGTGGCCATTTTTGACACATTTACTAATTCTACGAACGACTACGAAGGAATGTAGTGATATCTTCTAAAAATACTAGACTATGAGCAGTAAAAATTCCAAGAAAAGTTTTATTAAAATCTTTTTCTATTAACATTTCAACAAATTTCGCTTGAGTCTTGGGATAGGAGACTGAAAATGGCGTACTCAGAGGTTTTTATTAACAAAAACCTCTGAGTGCGCCACTTTCGGTGGGAGTATTCACCTAAGAGCTAAAGACTTTGGTATCCTATCCCAAGATCCTAGCGAAATTTACTCAACTCGCAGAACTGCGCCAAAATAAATCAATGGTGTACCATACTGAGTTTTAAGAAGTTATGAATAGCATTGTTAATGAAATTGCATGGCTACTTGCATTCAGCCAGTTCAAAGGCAAACTTTTCTTTCAACCCATCTCAGTGACTTCAACTACATTCAGAACAGTTCCATTGTGTTTCATAGCTTTTAAAAGGTTTACTATAAAAGGCATATATTAAGCCTGTATTGTAAGTTTTGGATGAATAGATTTTTGAACCAAACTTTGCTCTGGATTTTAAATTCTAAAGATTGGGTAGTAAGCTGTTTGAGTAAAATGAATACCTAAATAAGTTTAAAGGCATATTCATATTAGTAGTTTATGAAACTGACACATAAAGAGGGGTATTAAAACACGAGTGTGTGTTTAATAGTATCACACGAGTGTTTTAATACCTAGTTATGTGCAGTTTCATACACTACTTTATCTACACTCATACATTTGGGATTGAACCTACTAAATAAAAGATCAACGTTAGCAAAGAAAGAGAGACTTTGTTTGTATTAGCAAGGTACCTACCTTGTAATAAGTCAATTCCTTAGCTGCATCTAAACTAAAATATCGGGCAGAGTAATTTTTTTTTCACATTTTAAAGCAAGAATAAAAAAACCTACAAAATTCAAACCTACAAAAACTAAAAATTGAAATCAAAACTTTATCGGAAATGCTTGGCGCGCATTCCATTAGAAAAAAAAATTTATCAGTGCATTTCAACAAACTAATCGCACTGAAGTCATCGATTACCATAGAGTACATTTTAATCATGAAAAATATGTGGGAAAATATCGTTGTTTTTTTTAATGTTACGGCACTGCCTTCTTTTTGGATTTGCCCTGTATCGTAATGAGAAAAAAAGTTATTTTATGATGCAGTTGACTGCATCTTAGTGAGTTTATTTTTTAATTTTACCTATCCACGAAAATAAAGTACGTATTTATATTACCTTTTTGAATTCATATTTGGAACATTACGTTGTGAGTGTAGATAAAAAAAAATATGAAACAGCTGATTTTTTTTCGTGATTTCAGAGGTGGTCCTGTAGTAAAAGTTGTTCAGTTTGATGTTCCGAAGATAAGGTTTCCCCATTTTGGGTTCCATTCATTATTGTATAAGTTAATAAAAAGAAAACATCAAAAATTTAAAAGCGACTAGGTACACCTATTTCAGAAATACATTATCTCAGCCTTGTATTGCAGTATTGTTTGACCCAACAAGTTTGAGCTAAATGCAATAAGCCCGAGCCACTACAAAGTACATTTTAAAAGTTCCGAAACTCGGTAATGGTGAAATCCTCTGAGTACGTCTGTTTGTTGATGCCACTTTAAAGTTTGGCTTGGGGATTACGAATAGAGTCGTAGTGCACTTTAATCATACATCTAGCCGCCTAACCGCCATTTAACCGCCTCTATCGTCTACTGGTTTGCCCACCCGAGTAAGACACAGAGGTCCCGAGTTTGATTCCCAGGGGGTAAAATTTGTACTCGGTTTGGTTGGTGGCAGGGCTTATTTCAAGTCCGCCTGATCTACCAACATCTTACCTAAGTCTGACGCCATAACAACAATTTAAAAATTGTTGTGTTCCGGCAGTTAGAGGTAAGATGGCCAGTTCCTCAGTGGTGAGGATTCCGGGTGTAGAGAGCTTCGGGGTTAGTGCTTGGTCTTTACCTCACCTGATGTTAAGTGACGATAAGGCCGAAGGTGGAAGCGTACTACACCCGAAATCCTCATTACTGAAGAACTGGCTATCTTTAACTGCCGGAACTTTTAAATTGTTGTTATAACGTCAGACTTGATAAGATGGTGGTAGCTATTCAGGCGGACTTGAAATAATGCCTACCACCAACCAAACCGAGTACAAATTGTACCCCCTTGGGAATCGAACCCGAGACCCCTGCGTCTTACACGAATGGGCGAACCACTAGGCGGTTAAAATCCTTGCAACTCGGCGCAAGGTGTCTGTGCTCCATAAGCTTTAAGAGGTGATATCATTGTTATCGAGGTGAAAATCCCAGTGCAGTTGACAACAAGCGGCGCTCTAAAACACTAGCTTTTTGGACGTATTTAATTTTGAAAACCGCGTGCGGTACAGAGCAGGTAGTGTCTGTCTGTAGCCCACAGGCATTTCTAATATTACCACTGGGCCATCTTCTTGAATTTTGTACACGTTGTTCGATACCTTCGATCAATAATATCTATCCTAGATCTTCACGAACTAAATCTGCACGCGTGGCAGTGGCTGATAAAAAAAAGCGATTCGAAAAAAAATCGATCTAATCACCACATGAATGTTTTTATGTGGGTACAAATTATTAATTTTCCCAAAATTCATCTTTAAATGTAAGAATCATAGAGAATACTTTGTACATAATAAGCTCCGGTTTGAAGGGCTTTATTTTGAGCTGCCGTTTTTGAGACTGACTGGACATCTTCTTCTTCTTAAAGTGCCGCTTCATTATTGAAGGTTGGCCGTTGTAACGTTACAAAGAAGAGGGGAAGGTAGAGAGCCTACCTAGAGTAGAAGGATTGTATCTAGCTAGTTAAGGAGCAAAGTAGAAAGATGAAAATATAGTACAATTAACATTTATTTACACTAAACCTAACAGACAAGAAGTTAAGGAACTTAAATGCTACGAGGGAGGATAGGGGGAGTGGCGAATCTTCAGAGGCTTGCAGAGGGACAGGGGAACGTAATATAGCGCGCGGAGAGGAGGCGCAAAGGGGCGTAGTTAAACCGTCGACGAGCACGCGGAGAGGGGACGCGGAAGGGACGTAGTGGTACCATGGATGAGTAGCGTAGACAGGCCGGAGATGGAGCGCAGATGAACGGAGGCTGGCCGCAGATGGAGCGTTTCAGCAGTAGGATAGTTGGTGCTGACCAGCAGGAGTTGGAGACTCGCAGCACCCGTAGAACTATTAGTTCCGGGAACGGCCACTACTTGTTTTCACCGTAGATCTCGAAGACTGACTGAGCCACGTAATAGGTTTGACAATATTTTTATACTCACAGTAAATTTTGAAAAACCGAAAGAAAAATGTAGAAGAAAAATAATACAGCATTTCAAAATGGGAATTCGTTTATTCGCTCGGCAGCAATACAAAAGAGCGGGATGGCCAATAAATTGATAGACAACCTACGCGAAGTGTGAGTAGAATTGAAAAAAAACAAATAAACTTAGCTGTCACTTGTAAACAAGCAGCTGTCAAAATAAATACAAAATTATAACCTCACTTTTCCACTAAGTATGAAATTTATGTATGAAATTCAATAAAATTGTATGAAAAAGGATGAAACTACAAACCTAATAAGAATCGCCGTAAAAAGACGAATAAATTGCTGCCAAGCAAATGCTTATTTTCAAAGAATTTGGAAAGTTATGGCCAATACTTAATCCCTAAAAACTTAAACTAATTAAAACTAGCTTAAAACTAAGAGCTCAGGAGCGACAGGCAGCACGCTACACCGTCAGCTCCTTAAATTTGGCTTTGTCCATGGCGAGTCTGAACAATTGTTCAACCGTCTTAACGCCGGTCCACTGGCGGATGTTACGAAGCCATGACATTTTGCGTCCTCCCACTTTGCGCTTTCCGGCAATCTTCCCCATCATGATGGTCTGGAGAAAACGGTATTGCGGGTTTCTCAGGATGTGACCAAGATATGCGACTTTTATTTTAACGGTCCGAACCAACTCCACCTTTTTGGTCATGCGCTTAAGGACCTCGACGCTGGAAATATGGTCCGTCCAACTTATACATACTGTCTTATTCAGAGATGTTTCACAAAACTGGGGTGCAAGACTGTTCTAACAAAACCTGGTTTAATGCTTGTAAACCAATCACAATGCACCTTTTAATCCTTAAACGGTGGAACTAAACGTTGAACTGTCACTCTGAATACGATTTGCGCTAAAATGGCGTTAGTCCGCAGTCTAACGCCATGTTAACTTTGGCCCTAGTTTAACGAACGCACTCTGAATAAGACAGCTAGGGTATTCTTGATCGAAGTTCAATACACACTGTATTTGTAATTCTATTGACCAACTTTGAATAAAGTCCACTTTAAGTATGTTGTACGTACATTGGAACTTGGTTTGTCAAACTTTTAGTTAACAAAGTTAGGAACCGCTGGATTCTATCTAGAAGTATCGGTTTCGCATTCCCTTCTGAAGTTAGAATTAGGATTTGTAGCGAATTTTGTGGATAGAAGTTTTGTAAGTACTTAGAATTAAGAGGACTCTTTCCTGATAATTCTTCAGTTTTTTTTTCTTTTGATGTACAGGGTGAATTTTTTTGAACACTCGACAAATGTGATTTGGCTTAACTTAAGACCCTCAAACTAAACAACTTTGTCTATGGGACCAACATAATCAGAGCAACAAATCAGCTGTTCCATAGAAATCGTCAATATCCTCTACCAAATGTATGGAACAGCTGATTATTTCTTTGCTCTGATTAATTGTGCCATAAACAAAGTTGTTCGGTTTGACTGTTTTCGATTTCACCTTGCATGTAAAATACAAGATCAATTAATGTCATAATCATAAGACATCTTATTCCTACTAAATATTATGAATGTGAAGTTTGGATGTTTATTACGCAAAAATGGCGGGATGGCGGACAGATAGTTTATGGCCTGGATTATAAAATATAGGATACCTATTTTTTATTTCCGGTCAAAGGTTCCCAAGGGATTTTCCCAATGGATCGCGTGCGGAAGCTTGTAAAATATATTTTTTGTTGATAATTTTATTATACATTCTGATCTTCAAAATGAGTATATTTTATTATAGTCTTTAGTCAAATTATTTTGCCATCCACTTTATTTATATAACCACTACTTATATAATCATATTTTTAAAATCTCAATTCGTTTCAACTAAAATGTTTACACAATTTTAATCAGTAAAGTAAAAATATCTAAATTCATTACAATATAAAAAAACAGTAATAGAAAGGTGATTCTCAACTTAAGTTGTGTAATTTTAAACTAAATAATATTATTTAATTATGTCACATCATTTAAATTTTATTCTAACTATAATTTTAGGTAAGTTATTCTAATTTAATTTTTGAACCAAAATAGTTGTACTTATTTATATTATGAAATTTTTTAACTTCTGTTATCACGAACAGCTTTTGAAAATATTCGATAGAGTATTTTTTATGGGAAAGTAGAGCGCCATCTATCGCCTAAAAGCGAAATGACATTTTCTATAAGGAACTTAAGGAACTTAAAAAGCATCTACTAACACTGCAAAAATCACTATGTTGATAGACAATGAACGTTGCACTCTGGCACTTACTCTCGGTTTTTTCACGATTTGCTTGATGGGTTTAGGGTCCAGCTCCATGTCTTTTTCGCGTAGTTTGAAGTTTGCGCAAGAGTTTGGGCAGCTGCCATATTTCTCACCCAATAGCACTGGACACGCCGTGGTACAGCGCAACGTTATTCCATCACGACGGCCATGGCATGGGGAAGTTGTTGTTTCCACGGGTTACCTACTGAGTATCCGTAGCAGCCAAAGACCTGTATGTTTGTGGTAGCAGCTCTAATCTCCATTACCACGTCACAAATGTCCGCGTGGCAAGCCACGTTTTTCACTTCGTCGACGTGGCAAGCATTTTTATTAATTTATATTTAGGGTACTTCGACTGAAAATGACAAAACATACTCTTGACTATGACAGTGACACTGACACGACACGGTACGACTGACAGACGGAACAGACTAGACAGATTACAAAAACCACAGACTAATCAAAAATTTTATTTTTTCTCTTTTTCCTTTTCTCCTTCCTAAAATCACGGACTCCTTTCTTTTAAATGTTGGCATATGTATTTATTTCTTTATTTATATTATTATTCCCTAAAAGTCACCACCTTACCTAGGGAGCTGTCTGAAAATCAGCGTTTCTGTGGCATTCTACGCAATGTCGCAGAAGCACAGCTGAGGCAGCTACCCGTTGGCCCTCGCACCTATCTCTTTGTAATTATTGTTTCCTTTCTTTTTTTTTTCCTTTACGTGTTTGTTGTTTAATCGTTTAATGTTTGTTAAGTTTTAAGGTGCAGAGACCAATAAATGTTTTTCTTTCTTTCTTCTTTCTTCTTTCTTCTTTCTATAGATAAAACTCTATATAGAGTACTTTTACTCGCGTTTTTTCTCGATAGTTGTTCGTTAGGGGTATGTGGCATTTGTACCTAATGTAATTTAATTGGTTTTTACCGAGATTTGTAGCCAAAATTGACCAAGGGTACAAATCTTGCAATCGTTTCCGAGTCATGAATGTTAAACTATTATTAAATAGTTATATTATTTTTATAAAAAAAAATGTATTCTATCCGTTATTTAGTTGCCAAAGTAAAGCTTTTCTTATAGTTTGAGTCTAAATGATTCCTACTCAGAATAATAACACTAGAACGAGAGCTCCCTACGAAGTGCGCTGTTAAAAGTGAGGCAACTAAAACAGCCAAAGTGGCTCCGTTTTCAGATTTCTATTATTACCTACCCCCCTACTCAAATGGCCAACATTCTATTCGTTTGAGCGCTACGCTTACTATTAAAACTTTAAAATAAGCAGTAAACTATAAAATTACGTGCCGTAAGCTTGACAATTCCATACAATATATCGAAGTCTGTGATTTACATAAGTTTGCGAAATGTGATTTAATCATCTATTGCTCATATTTAAGCTTTAAAAGTAAGCGTAGCGTTCAAACGAATAGAAAATTGGCCATTTGAGTAGGGGGACAGATTATACCGAATAAGTACAAAACAGTTTCAATTTTCCTAAATTTAATAGATTACTTAATATATTATTGGATTTTAGTTACGATTAGGTAATGTATGAAAGATATAAATCTGAAAACTAAGCCATTCTGGCTTAGTATTAGTTGTCTCACTTTGCCGATGAGTACACGGTTTCTATGTGTTATAATTCTAGGTTCCTACTGTGATTTATTCCGAGTTGTTAATATATTATTCAATAAGTAACTTTGAACAAAGTTCCCACTGATCAAATTTTCCGTAAGTAAATAAACAAGGGATTCCGTAATACCCACGCTTTCACCAAACTAGTTTAAATGCGGACTGAAACAGTAACTTGTTTGGGGTCAAAATCAATTACCTATTAACTTTGATATGACTTTCCAACTATAAGAACAGACAAACGTGGGAAGAATAATAAATTAAAGATGAGTGGCTAGAAAACAAACAAATTTTTTACAATTCATGAATGAAACATTGACAAAAATAAAAACGTTTGTAGAAAATTTCGTATTTTATACACAATATCAAAAATAAACAAAAAATTGCTTTGGGGAAAAAAGAAAGTTAAAAGTTAATTTTAAAATTGTGGTCACCGGTGACTTACGCGGCGTTTAACCTGTAAGTAATATTATGGACCAATTAAACCAAACATAGTAGTCGAAAGAAAATACGGGCACTGTATGGTTTTCCATACAGAAGAGCTAATTTCTAAAAGGTTTTTTAAATTTGGAGTCAATCTGATTTTATTTTTGGATATTGTTCGAAAGCCGTAATAGTCAACTTGCGGACTTTAACTTTAACTTTGTTATGGAAACATTATTGTATATTTTTTCTTTTATGGATTCCCAACCAGTGGGGTGCGCCCCTCTAAGGGGGGAGCGTAGAGGAATCCAAAGGGGGGCGCGATAAGTGGCTCTAGCTAGACAGTTTGTAGCTTGGACGAATTTGATTCGTCCAAGGTTTGTAGTTATAAAAAAACTATTTTTTCAGGGCCTTTAACATCCTCTGTGGTCTAGTGGTTCACCCACCCGTGTATGACGCAGGAGTCCCGGGCTCGATTCCCAGGGGGGTACAGTTTGTACCTACTCGGTTTGGTTGGTGGTAGGGCTTATTTCAAGTCCGTCCTAGCTACCACCATCTTACCTAAGTCTGACGCCATAACAACAATTTAAAAATGTTGTGTTCCGGCAGTTAGAGGTAAGATAACCAGTTCCTCAGTGATGAGGAATCTGGGAGTAGTGCTCTTCCACCTACGCCTTATCGTCTAAAAAACTCTATTTGCCGTGTGTCAGTTAGAATTGAACAATGATAAACGTGGATTTTTGTATGAAACTTTAATTTTCTTTCTCTTCTAATGGACACACGGAAAAAAGTCTGGAACGGGTGGTAGGAAAATATAGACGATTCAAAAGTACTTAATAATTAAGTTTATTTGAATAAAGCTTATTTGACTTTGACTTTGACTTTGACACGGTGAAGCTTAGGAAGAAAGACCTTTGCCCCAGCAGGTTGGTTGTTAAAATGGTTGACGATGATGATGGTTAAGTTGGTGATGTGTTTTTGTTTCAGTGATGATCAGTTACGTAGCGGTCGGCGCTCTAGACAGCCACAACAATAAACCGAACCTTTCATCCATGATAATGTACCCGTGGAATTTGATGTCTTCCTTTATCAAAGGATACCAATAAAATATGAAGAGAAATATTTTTTTTTTATTATCTTTCATATATTCATTAAACCCTTCTAAACAGGTACTCGACTCTTACCTACTTTTTTAGCGTTAAATAACATTGTGAATAAAAAAAACCCTGTAATATTTCAAATAATCATTTAATAAATAGGTACTTACTAGATATTTTTAAGCTCTTATGAATCAGCCAAGATTCTCTTGACTGATTCATAAGGGCTTAAAAAATCTAACATACCTATCTTTAAAAATACACTTGCAGGGATTTAATCGCATTTAGTACTTCTGCCTGTAACAATTTTATGTAAGATCTGAAACTACACGAATAGAAATACAATTTTTGACATAAATTTT
This sequence comes from Agriphila tristella, assembly GCA_928269145.1. Taxonomy (NCBI): domain Eukaryota; kingdom Metazoa; phylum Arthropoda; class Insecta; order Lepidoptera; family Crambidae; genus Agriphila; species Agriphila tristella. Next base: position 2,169,050 of record OV743447.1, on the reverse strand, counting down.
AAATAAAAACTAGATTTTTTAAATCTAACTATTCTTTAAAAATACACTTGTAGTGATTACTACGCGGATTAGCGCATTTTAAATCCGAAACTAGAGATTTTAGATTTAAATTCATAGTCATAGCAAAAAGTAACTCTTGGACTAATGTTGGTCAGAGCTTATTCAGCCCAATTGAAAGCCCGTAGGTTCGATTCCTATCTCAGTACATGGTTACAGACGAGTTGTTTTTCTAGATCAAACTGATAATCCTAGATACGCCTAACGCTTACGTCAAATCTAGTACCAGCCTGTTGATAGTTTTTTTATTCGCATCTTACTTCGAACCTCACTTCATTTCCCATGAATTTGTTAAAAGAAATTAGCTGAATTTAGGCTACTTTAGCGATTGCAAAAGGTTTTAGGTAGCTACCGTATTTATTAAAATCTTTTCTTAAAAAATACCTATCATTATCTCATTTACGATTTAAAAATTCCCGCGCAGTGAAGTATGAGAAGTGAGGTTTGAGTTTGGTTACAGAATCGACAGGCTGTCCTGATCTAAGGCGAAACGAAAGCTAGATCTAGCCACAAAAGACCTGAATCTTTTGTAATCTGCACTGAAAGCACGTCGAAGCTTGGGCGACAATGGTCTGTGGATATGTGAGTTGTGAGCTTCATTTCCTATGCCGAGGTATGACGATGTCATTTCCTTGATAGTTAAGATGAGTGAAATTGTATGCCATCGAGATTCTGAGTTAAGTAGGTGCTATTCCAATTCTAAATATTGATTTAAAATATATCTTTGTCCCGCCGAATCACAATATATAACATTCTTGAGCCACTGTTTCCCGATAGGTACTATGGGCAACAGCGTCGCTTAACCAGTTTGCAACAAAATTCGTGTGCGCGCGTATCGCCCCTGCACGAACTAAACGTATGTGACAGCGGGCGCGGCGTGCAAGCGATTTTAACCTTAGCAGTGGTTAAGCGACGCTGTTGCCCATGGTACAATCTGGGGGCTTTCAAGTCGCGAGTGAATAGGTATCTTCTAGCTAGGCGTTCCATCGTAGATCGCATTTTCCTAGGATGACGGTGCCGTCACATTACGGCCGTAATTTAGCGGCGTAGAACGTTGTCTATGTAAACAATACGGCACGGTTTCTGACGTTACGGTGTCGCCATATTGTTTACATAGACAACATTCAACGCCGCTATATTACGGTCGTAATATGACGGCACCGCTATCCTAGGAAACCCTAGCTTTACCATCAGCCCCCCTAACCAATGTAACATTTGTAAATTTTCGCTATCGCTTCGCTACAAAACATGTATGGATTTGACGTTTTAAAATTCGATTGTTAACGAAACCTTATGTCAATCCCATACATGTTTCGATAGCGAAGCGATAACGAAGATTAGCGAATGTTACTGTGGCTAGGCCCTAAAATCCAGTAAAGTCTTTTGACAGTTGAAAGCGATAAATTGCTATATTAAACGGAATTTTGGTGGTCATGCTATCCTTAGAATGACCACCAAAATGCGTATAATATAACTCGACTGGTTTCTATAGACACGAGGATCAAGTTCTTAATTTAAAGCAATAAAAACGAGTACCATCTAGTGATCGAATAGTAGATTGTTATACAAGACGCTAAAATGACCCATTGCATACGAGGTAGTTTTATTCCCGAGCTTTAGCGAGGGAATAAATAGAAACCGAGTTACAATGGGTTTTAGCGTCGTGTGTTACACTCTACTTTTCACTACGAAGGCGAGAAAATAAAATACAATATTAAATACCTAGTTTATACTTACGTAATCGAATCCACTCATTTTTCTATCCTCCACTTCATAAACTTTTCATACAGTATTTAAATAAATGATTTGTGCTTGACGGCAAAAGATTAAAATTATTTCTTTCCTATTACTTACTTACAGTCACACAATTCAATCAGTTTGGTATTAGAGAAAAATTCTAAAGATTTCGCGCCTTTTTTAATTTCTACTGTAGCAGCTAAGAAACACAATGCACGCATTCTACGATCAAACTTAAAGTCACAGAGTATAAATAAGTCTATGATTTCACCGAAGAGATCGCTGCTTTTAGTTCCATTTTCAAAAATCGAGCGAGTTTTTATTCGTAATTATGAATAAAGACTTTTTCGTTTTAGTAGGTTCATTGGTAATAGACAAACATTAAAAAAGAAAAAACTTTATCCCCTAGGGGTATTTATGCTATTTTATCCTGACTCTTGTACCTTACAATGACGGACTTTTTGAGCAAGAGGAGTGAAAAAGGTATTATATATATAAACCTTTTGAACTGTGTTGTGGTTATCATAGTGAATCTAAACAGTTAAAGTTTCATTTAAACCCAGTCTTATACGATTGAATTGATACGTTTTTACAAAGGTTCATACGGAGCAGCTGGTCGTCTACGATACAGGGGCAGCCAAGGGTCCAACAATTATTATTTACATCGATTTGAACCCCAGGGTTCATTTTAATTGTTTTAAACCTACCAGCCATCCCAGCATGCGCACCACGATAAAATTTTGTCGCAACTATTTTCACAGTAGTGCGATTTCTGTCCCCGCCACACCGCATTTATGTGAGTGGGACCGGTGGGACAATCATAGCGATACGATCGTTGAAAGATAATCGTGGTGCGTATCTAAAGAAGTGATAAAATTACCATACCATTTATAGAAATGGACTTGAATTTAATTATATTGGTGATCATAAAAATAGCAGTTCTGGTTTTACGCTATAATTTATATGACCAGTTCAATACAATCTTTCTCTTGCAAGCTTGAATCACAATGGTGTTATTTCTGATAAAAAATAATAATAATATCGAAATAAAAAATGATGTTATATTGAAAAGTTTATAATTTTCATTAAAAAAATATGCCAATCAATAATCAAAGATAGAAAGAATTTCAAAAATAAATGTTTTAAAATAAATAAATCCAGCAATAAGGAAATGAAATTAAAATGTTATTGTACTCCGAAAATGTTACTATAATTCCCCTAAAAAGAATTTAAATGCCAATTAATATTCAAAGAATCCCAAAGACCAAATTAGTAATTCCAGCACGGATCGCAGGGCGATGGACAGGGGGGCGGACAGGGAGGTGGACAGGGGTCAGGACAGGGGCAGGGGCATGGGGGAGGGCATGGTGGGGGGCATGGTGGTGGCAACGGGCACGGGCACGGTGGGTACAGTGGCGGGCACGGGGAGTAGGGTGGCGGGCACGGGGAGTAAGGTGGCGGGCACGGTGAGTAAGGTGGTGGGCACGGCGACGGGCACGGCTGGGGACACGGCGAGAAGGGGGTGTAAATAGTAGTGGGGCAACAGCACGGCGGAGTGGGGCGGCTGATGCAGACTTGAGGGGATGCTATTCCAGGTTGTCCTTGGTCCCCGAAGCATACAGTAGACCCGTCACATTGGCTGAAGCACCTCCATGGTGCTGCCGCCGCGTAGGCGATGAGAGCTGGAAGTGATACTGATGTTTAATATATGTCTCTATCATGTCTTTATGCTTTCCTTTAGGGAGATAAAAAAATACAAAACGAGCACAGCTATCGATCTGGTTTTGGATGGTCTTTTCCTTCTTCTCACGTCGTATTCCTCATTGCTGAGGGTCCTGACCACCTTTTAGTCGGAGAATCCAACGTTTCCATACCCTTAATCGTGTTCATATCCATGAGGTTTTCTTACTCATTCTTTTTTTTATTGGTAACTGGGCAGGCATTTGACCGCCATCTTACTTGGTAAATAGGATGTGGTCTAAGCCCTAAGGTGTAGCACGCTTGCCCAGAAAATGTCTCTTACTCTATACAGCTCTGTCTGTGTTTGTTTAATTTTTTAAAATCTCTTAACCAATTATGGGGAATTTCAGTGAAAATGGAGTTGAACTTTTAGTCCATATAGCTAACTGTTAGTGCCAAAAACAAAATTCCACGAGGTGTATGACGTGAACAATAGCTAAGTAGTAGCTATGGAAAGTATTTTTATTCTTATTAAATAAATGTTTTAAAGAATCAGACTGTTTGGAAGAAAATAAAGAAATTAAGCAACATTAACAAATATCTAATAAAAATTGAATTTATACTTACCCAAAAGTACCAGTGCCTGTTTTCCCACCATGTTTCTGACATGCTATGACTGTTGAACTTCATCTTATATAGTAAAATTTTGGTCTCCATACTACCTTGTATATTTTTGGTTCAGTTAGCGAGAAATCAGATTTCAGAAGTTTAAATAACTTCTTTATCTTTTAATGTTATCGGATACTTTATGTTTTTTAAACAAAAAGTATTTTGTAGGTAATAAAAATAAAAAACTTATTAAAACCCTCTCGGATAAGCCCCTAGGGGCAGAGATATGAGTTTGGAGTCACCACTCGCTAGGGTAGAGATCAAAATCAAAACTTTAAGTTTTCAACACAGAAACAATATTAAAAGGATATGCTTGAGCGCTCCATAAAAATTGCCAATTTAAAACAATATTTTGATTTCTTTGTTATGAAAACGCTTAACCAATCGATGATAACTTCAGCTATTAAGAATCGCTTTCCGGTTGCATATCAAACTAAACTATCGTTTAAGCTATAAAATATATAGGTTTTGTATGAAAGGACGCATACGTTGACGATATGGGGAGATATACGGCGTTGGGATTGTTAGGTTAGTGGCTTTTTATTATCTTTTTTTATTTAATAATCAAAATCAAAGTAAAAAAAGACCTATTTTGTACCATATTTTTTTTTTAACCTTATTGTCGTTTTTTTCAGTGCTAATAGCATCAGTGGCGGCTCAACCTACCCCACAATACTATCCCTGCCCTTGCCCGCCCCCTTGCCCGCCCCCCTGTCCACCACCCTGCCCCCCACCCTGTCCCCAACCATGCCCCCAACCCTGTCCCCAACCATGCCCTATGCCGTGCCCTATGCCTTGCCCGCCACCCTGCCCGCAACCATGTCCTCCACCGTGCCCGTCCCCGTGCGACGATCCGGCAAGTAAGTTAAAATTCAATTTACTACTTAACTTCTATTTTTTTTATTATGTCGTGATTTTTGTTGCTCTAATAATGATCTGAGCAGTAAAAAGAACTTATGCTAATGGAAATCGGACACAGTCACAGTAGTAGGCACAAATCAACGCCGAAACAATATAGAAATAATAGTTTTACTACATGTAGCATCTTAAGTAACCGACATCGCTCGAAGGATTACTCAGCTGAAGTGGCAGTGGGCGGGACACATAGCGAGAAGAACCAATGCCCGTTGGGGCGGAAAGGTTCTTGAATGGCGACCGCGCACCGGACGACGCTCCGTGCGTAGGCAACCGACAAGGTGGACCGACGTCAGGGTGAAGGTTGCCGGAAGCCACTGGATGCGGGCAGCGCAGGACCGATCGTCGTGGAGATTCTTGGGGGAGGCCTGTACCCAACAGTGGGTGTCGTGCGGCTAATATAATGATGATGATGATGATACATATAGCAAGTATAAAAAACAAAAGGCACATCACCAAGTTGTTGTCAATATTTGTGAATTTATTTATGATTTACAGCTTCTGTGTTTAGTCAAAGCCTCTCATCACAAATTTTCCTTTCCAGCACCATGCGGTGACGGCCTTATAAGAGTGCTGTTACAACGAAGCTGCACTCCAGACAGGCTCCGTGCAGCTGGGTTCCAGCAGATACCAGTTCCAGGCGGGAACTTCTTCGTTTCCCGCTCCCCCGACGTTATCATACAACCTCCCCCTATTCTAGTGAGGCCAAAACAGCACGACCCTATCACTCCCCCTTATATTATCGTCCAACCTCCTAGCCTACCACCCATCACACCTAGACCGATAGTCGTACGACCTCCCCCTATCGCGCCTATTCAACCACCTCCGATAACCGTTAACCCTCCATGCCTACCACCAATCCAACCTGCACCAGTCATCGTTACTCCCCCGAAACCACAACCGATACAACCCGCGCCAATCAGGATTTGTCCCCCACCGCTAGACCCCTTCACTCCCCCACAAATAGTCATCCGTCCCCCCTCCCCCGCTACCATCCAACCCCCCATTATAACGGTTACTTCTGACATTTTCAATGGGGGTAACCGCCTGCCATCCCCATCGCCTTACCCCTGTGATTACCCATCCCCTTGCCCGCAACCATTTCCTTGCCCGCAACCATGCCCCTGCCCGCAGCCATGCCCCTGCCCGCAACCATGTCCTTGCCAGCAACCTTGCCAATCTTATTAGAAAAGTAATTTGTACTTAAATCTTAAAATATATGAACACAATCCATAATCAGATTCAACAGTTACGAGAAAAAAGAAAACACCTTCTTTTTTTCAAATAATGATAAATAGATATAGGCAATATGATTTAAGATAAATGTATAAGGATTGAATTGAACCCCCACCAAATGATATTTGATCCCCCACCATCAGATTTGGACCCTTCGAAAAGTTTGCATTGTTTCTGAAATATGTATGATGTTTTGTATATTTTAAGATGTGTTTTTAAACAAAGATCTCTTACTGTGACCTATGGCTATGTATGTATGGACTGACAAAATGTATTTAAGCACCCGCATTGTATGAATTGTGTGATTGTTTACAAAAGTAGCTTAAGTATTTATGTATTAATTTTACCGATATGTAAATATATCAATGAATATATTTTTTATTTTATTTCCAAACAGCTCAAAATTATAGTAACACAATGGCACAGAAGATAATAAAAAACAACAGTGTTATAAAAAAGACTTTATGCTCTTTCAATCAATAATGTAAAAACCGGCCAAGTGCGAGTCGGACTTGCGCACGAAGGGTTCCGTACCAAAATACAGCAAAAAAATCACGTTTGTTGTATGAGAGCCCCCCTTAAATATTTATTTTATTCTATTTTTAGTATTTGTTGTTTAGTGGCAATAGAAATACATCATCTGTGAAAATTTCAACTGTCTACCTGTTCTCTTTTTTAATAATGAGCTAAAAACGGCAAAAAAATCACGTTTCTTGTATGGGAGCCCCCCTTAACTATTTATTTTATTCTGTTTTTAGTATTTGTTGTTATAGTGGCAACAGAAACACATCATCTGTGAAAATTTCAATTGTCTAGCTACCACGGTTCATGAGATACAGCCTGGTGACAGACAGACAGAAAGACAGACAGACGGACAGCGGAGTCTTAGTAATAGGGTCCCGTTTTTACCCTTTGGGTACGGAACCCTAAAAAGTGACAGCATCACTTTTAAACAGTGTCTACGTTAAACAGCTGTTTAAAAATCTTTTCATTTTATCCACATTTCCTAGTAATATTAAATACAGCATGATAGATGCTAAAATTTTAATATTTAAATTAAAAAAATAGGTAACTTGATCATACCTTAACCATAAAACATAAAAAATACTAGAAGAAAACCATCTCCAGAACAAACTTCATATACTTTTCTAGCACTAACACCGCTACAAGCTATTTTTAGGTCGAGTCCTTAAACGTATTATTGTCATTTTAACTATTTCTCGCTTCCAAAAACTCGTTCATCTTTATCCGCTCATTTCGCGGTTGAGCTCAGGTATTCCTCGAAGCGCACCTATTTTGAACCGCACCTAATGTAGCGCACCTAAACTATTCCTCGAAACGTACCTAATTAGGTAATTAGTTTTAATAGCACACCTATTTATAGGTGCGTTTCACGGAATAGTTTAGGTGCGCTTCAAAATGGGTGCGCTTCGAAATGAGTGCGCTTCGAGGAATACCTCTCGAGTCCGGGCAGACAACGTGCATCATTTTGAAACTACGAGACATTGTGGTGCGTCTACGATTTCGACGTATTTGCTACGGCGTAGCACGTAGCATGTAGCTCGTAGAATAAAATTTTAAAAAGCAGGAGTCCAATTGCTCTATAGTATAGTTTTTTTCTCCGTGCAGTTTGGGTCATCATAAATCATAGCTCGGCTTCAGCCCAGCTAGGGCGGAGAGCATGTTGCGCGGGCGCAACGCCAGTATCGATAAAAACAAATGAGTCATCGAAGGTAGGTACACGGCAGCGGCAAAAAATTAAATGCCACCAAAAACAACACTTTTAAAATTGCAGACGTCGAAGTGTTACTGCATGAAGCAATTTCAAACATTTCGCAAAAGAACTGGGAAGATTGAAGCATGGAGAAAAACTCCACGAGGAAGACTTAAAGAAATCTCATCTGGCAGAAGAATTCGTAATTCATGTGGATGATGATGACTCTGATTATTCTGATGTAGAATTTTAATGTTAATAGTTTAAGATTTAATTTTAGATATAAGTTACTTTCTTTTCTGTTTATTGTAAACTTAGGTACAAGTATTTTTATTTATTTTTAACGTAACTTGCATTCTACTTAAACTATTGTACTTACTTATAACTATTTTAATACATACTAATAATTTTTTTAATATTATTATTATCTTTTTTTGCTCTTAAATTTAAACTTAGATATAAGTACCTACTTATTTTTTATAACATAGATACCCAATTAATAATTTATTTTTAATCATTATTATTCTTATTTTAATAAATACCTACGTTGTTTAATCTATTTTTTATTTTATTTTTATCACTAATCGACATAATGTCAAAACTAAATACACTATCGATAACGCTTATCGACAACAATAATGCGCATCACTATGCCCGCCCATAAGGCCCGTGAGTGGGAGAGAGAGCGCAATACTCCGATGATTTATGACCCAAACTGCACGGAGAAAAAAACTATACTATAGTTGGTTACTAAGTTCTGTAACTATGGAAAACATGAATAATACTAAATTTACAAATAATGCTACAATGAATTATATACCAAATGAAAGCACAAATATTTAAGATTATCATGTATTAAAATTATTCGAAATGACCGCCTCTGGCATGAATACACGCCTTTAGACGACGAGGCCAGTCATCGATGGCAGCACGAACTACCACCATATCCAATTCTGCGACTGCCTTGAGAATAGCGCGCTTAAGAGAGTCGAGATTCATGTGGGGCTTAGCACATGCTTTCTCCTCAATAAGTTGCCATATGGCATAATCCAGAGGATTTAAGTCTGGGCTGGAGGATGGCCATTCTTCCTGCGCGATAAAATCAATTTTGTTAGCCCGAAACCATGCTTGTGTAGATTTTGCTTTGTGCGCAGGGGCAGAGTCCTGCTGGAAGACCCATGGCTGGTTTTGAAATAAAGTGTGGCTTAAGGGTTTGACAACAGGTTCCAGAACGGTATCTTGATAGACTCTAGCGCCAGTTTTCACACCTTTTTCACAGAAATGAACCTTACTTAGCCCTGAATAGGACACCCCCAGCCAAATCATCACTGATGAGGGGTGGTGACCTCGTTGGACCCTCGGAGCAATCATGCTGGCTTCTTTACTATTCTTAGCGTATACTCTATCATTTTGACGGTTAAAATTTTCTTCGACTGTGAAGATTTTTTCATCAGTAAACAAGATTTTTCGATGACCGTTTTGTGCGTACTGCTTTAGTAGAGCGCGACTTCGTGCTAACCTCATAGCCTTCAATCGTGCGTTTAGCAGATGGCCCTTTCGTCTACGGTAAGCGTGAAGCCCAAGGTCATCATTGATAATTTTTTTAAGGGAACTTCTCTTCACAGTCATCTGTATTGCCAATAACTTTTGCTTCCGGACGGGATTTCTCGTGATTCTCGCCTTCACTGCCTTGATCACAGCTGGTGTCCGAACGGTGCGTGGTCTTCCTGATCTTTTTCGGTCATCGACGGTCAAGGTATTACTGTACCTATGGATAGTGCGATAAATAAATTGCTTGTTGATTTTCAACTTTTGTAGCAACTTGAAAATCATATTCGGTGGCTGCCCACATTTGTGCAGAGCAATTACAGCGACACGATTCTCCTTCAACCCCCATTCCATGGTGAAATAAACAAAATATGATATACGTGTGGTATGGAATTATAGCTTATAAAACTGTCAATAATATGTCATTTTTATTTTTTCTTTTCATTTGTTTTAATGGCCAGTAATCGATAAAGAAACTCAGTAACAGAACTTTTGACCAACCTGTGTATATTGTATTCAATTGCAATGTATAAGACTGTTTGTATCCTAATTAAAAAAAAATTAAAAAAAACATTTTTATCGTTATTATAACGTCTATTGAAGTCGGGTGGGGTATGAACGTACCGTACGTATGTACGGGAAGTACAATTTCCTTTTTTTATTCTAAAAGCCCCACCCGACTTCAATAGACGTTTTAATAACGATAAAAATGCGTATCTAATGATTTTAACATTATTTCTTGCTTTTTAGAGGCAGGTTCTTTGAAGTCGTTGGTTTTGTTTCTTAAACAATTTTTTATTTTTACTGTAAGTACCTTCTGTACCTATATATTATTAGGTAGAAAAATTGGCTCAGCCAACGTGAGATAATCGCGGAGAAACACACATACATACAGGTCAAACTGAAAATCATACTTTTTTGAAGTCGGTTAAAAAGACTACACTAAAAGTATCCCTTTTCCAACACAAAAGTCAAGGTAGTTAATACAGAATCATAGTATTTTCAGGATTACTAGAAAACTACTGAACCGATTTGAAAAAAATATAATGGGACCATCTCGCAAGAATACTTGATTGAACGAACGAAAAAAAGAATCATCAAAATCGGTCCAAAAATGACGAAGATATGCGCGAACAACGATAATAAAGGTATACAATCGAATTGAGAACCTCCTTTTGATGAAGTCGGTTAAAAACCAAAACTGAATTGTTACCGTTTTTGTTTCGTTTACAGAAGAATACTTGCTTTAGTTTTCTTAAAATTATTGAAAGCTATGCCTAGGGAGCCTAAGATGCCAATCTTGGACAATATAATTGAGAATTTTTCAGCTATTTTTTTTTAGGTAAATATTACCTTAATGACAACTTAATGGTTTTGGTTTTACCGTTCAAAATTACTGCAATCAGGCCTTTGGAAAAAAAAGCGATGCATAGAGCAACCTCTGCGCGCCTAAAACATGATGATAGAACGGGGAGGTGACTTTGTGCACTCATAATCAAAGAAGGATGTCCATTTCGAACCTGGAAAGATCTTCATTTAATCAATTCTCGTGAAGGTACATACCAGGTGTAACAAGACTCTCAACGAAGCCGAGGTCTACGTATTCTGCCCATCATCAGGACCATTTTTATTCAAAATTACTAATGGGAAACAATTTAAATTTTTGGTGTTAAAAAAGCATTGCATACATTACCACGCAATGTAACGCATACAACAGACCGCGCCTGCGGGTGAATGCTACACGTACAGCTGCGTGCGGCCGAGTTGAAAGGCAGCGTTTATGTGCGTGCTCATGAGATACATTGAGTTATGACGTTTTGAACCCATTGTTTGTTATGAAATACTTAAAATTTTGATAATGTGTCTTTAGACAAAAAATAGGAAATAACGAATAAAATAAGATTTCATATTTTTTTGACTTTGACCTTCAATAGTCTAAAAGACAAAAATGATCCTGATAATAGGCGGAATACGTGGACTTCGGCTTTGCTGAGGGTCTTGTTACACTCGTTATATATAACTTTGCATTTTTTACCATTGAAAATGGTTATCAGATGCAAATCGCCTGAGACGTATTTTTGACCATATCTCCGAGGATTTTGAGAGGATCGAGATGGAAATAGTACCAAAAGTTGAGGAATTTATCGAGACTCCTGTGAACGTTTGAATTTTGAAAATCTACTGGAAACTTTTTTTGGAATTTTGTGAAATTCCGCAAATTCCGGGTTTTTTGGGGGGTGTTTGTTTACTTAATTGTAAATATTTCGGAAAAAAACCGACTTAAGAAAAAATTAAAAAAAGGGTCCTAGGGTATTAGTTTAGCTACCAAATAGAGAAATAATTTTAAAAATCGGTCAATAATTGTGACCTGTAGGTGGTCCCTTTAGATTTGGAATTGTAGAAAAACGGCTGTTTCCGTACATAAAAAGTGATGTAGATTCTATGATTATTGACCGATCGTCATGGTGATAGTGTTAAAAGATGCAGAAGCAGACGAAAAGTGCATTCGTTGGAATTTTGAAAATCGGTTAATAATATTTCGGCTGCGTCGAGGCAGCCAGCGGGCGCTTTTGTGACACGAGGCGGAGCCGAGTGTCACAATCGTAAAAATAAATAGGTACTACCTAGGTAACTTTAAAAATATAATATGTAGGACTGCATTTGATTTGATTTTGGTTTTTCGTAAATTTTGGTGTTCATTTTCAATGCTCCGATTCTTGCGGGGACTGTAAAATCTGTGAATTTTTTCTGTAACTGGTACTTACTTATCCCAATGTCTAACTACCCATAAACATTTCCCACCATTTCTTTCCCAACGTGTCTGAAGTACCCGTATATTTATTCCTGACAGGTGAGTCACGTCTGCAGGGGGCCTAACGAACTGTTTGATCACGTGACCCGTGGATCACAAACAAGGTGGTATAAAGATATCATCTATGGTTTGAATCACAAAGTATTTTGGAAAAAGAAATGTCTTTATACACTTGGCCTTATCGTGCGTGAGATTTTATCAATAAAAACCGGATAAGAGCGTATCGGAGTTGGCACATTTAGGTTCTCTACCGAATAAGCTAAGCTAAGGGCAGGGTTTATCTGGTGCCACGCGTTTGACCACAAAATTAAGTTGGTTTGGTATAGGAAAATGAGGGATTTTAGAGAATATTAAAGACTATAGTTTTTATGACCTCTTTCGGTTTTTATATGAGCTCTGCTTTCCAAAAATCAGGGTAAAAATAAAACTAACACAAAAGATAAAATGGACATCTAAAGGACTCTCTAAAAGCTGCAAAACAAATAGAGCACTACGATTTAAATATTACTCAACCAAAACTACAAATGACCGTAAAAGATATCTGACATATAATAAATTATTGAAAAAATGCACAACACAGGCAAAAAAATTGGCAAATAGAAAATACGTTTTAAATAGTCACAATACCGGAAAGGCAACATGGACAGTAATAAAAAATGAAACGGGACAAATCAAATCAAAAAAACATATAAATAAATTGACATGTAACGGAACAGACATATTACAACCATCTGACATTGCCAATAAGTTTAATGACCACTTTACTGACAAATCTGACATTACAAAAAGGACATTGAATAATTCAAAATATAATTACAGTTACAATAACTCGAGTCATTCTATTTTTATAACACCTGTTGACGAATTAACGATAAATAGGATAATTAGGACCCTAAAAAATTCAAAGTCGGAAGGCTATGACTCTATTAATACCAAAGTTATTAAAGCCTGTAACAACCAATTATTAGGTATATTAACGTTCCTTATAAACCTTTCACTAGAAACGGGAACGTTCCCAGACAAACTAAAATATTCGGTAATTAAACCGATGCACAAAAAGGGAGACGTATCCGATGTAGCAAACTATAGACCTATCACACTTATCTCAATATTTGCTAAAATATTCGAAAAGGTTATGTATGAAAAGCTCATTTCATTTCTAACCAAGCACAATATTATACAGAAGAATCAATACGGCTTCCAAAAACATAAAAGCACGATCAACGCGGCTTTTCACTTGGTTGATAGCATTCTGCGTAGTGCAAAAAGTAAAAAGAAAACCACGGTTCTATTTCTTGATATGTCTTCCGCATTTGATCTGGTTTCTCATGATATTTTACTGAGAAAATTAGAAAGTTACGGGGTGAGAGGAACGGCAAATGACTGGGTTCGCTCTTATTTGAAAAACAGATACCAATGTGTAGAGATTGAATATTTAGATAAAAAAAAAAATTCACTACCAGTGAGATCAGACTTTAAGCGAAATTTATATGGCATTCCCCAAGGTAGCGTAATCTCTCCTTTGCTATTTCTGCTCTATGTAAATGACATTGTCCCCGTAACTAAACACGAAAGTATATTATTTGTCGACGATATATCCATAGTAGTAGCATCCGACATTAACGCCTCCGTGGCACAACACAAGATAGACATAATTGAAACTTTGACATTAATTACTAACTGGTTACAAAATAATAATCTTAAAATCAATTTATCAAAAACTAATTTAATGAATTTTAATAATTTTAAAGATGACCCCATTGACATAACTTTTAACGGACAAACTCTACGGACGGCTGAAAATGTGACATTCTTAGGTATTATTATCGACTCAAAATTTAACTGGAAAGAACATGTGGAAAAAGTATGCAACAAGTTAAATAGTTTTGCATATGCTTTACATAGGCTTAGTATGATAGCATGTAGAAACACGGCACTAACCACATATTTCGCCTATGTGGAATCTGTTCTTAGATACGGCCTACTAATCTGGGGAAATGGAACGGAAACTAAAAAAGCTTTTATTGCACAAAAAAGGTGTGTTCGTGCAATATGTCACATAGCCCCAGATGAACCTTGCCGTCCCTACTTTAAATGCTTAAAAATACTTCCACTGCCATGCATTTACATTTTTGAAGTGGGAGTTTTCACATATCAAAACATTAATAAATTTACAAAGTCTAAAGATTTGACAAGTAGGAGTAATAGAAATCCTAATAGGTTAGTGTTAGACAATATACCTGGATCAAAGTGCTACTTGAAAAACTGTTATGTGATGTGGATTACCATTTTTAATCATATACCAGATACAATAAAATGTCTACCCTTGAAAAAATTTAAAATAATCCTTCGCGAATGGTTACTCGAAAATACATTCTACTCCATCGATGAATTCTTGGAACATAAACGAGTAAAAAAATAAACATATGAAATTATAGTAGATGCATGGACAAAATCTATCCCAATTTAATGTGAAACAAAATATAAAATGTAATTTTAGTTTAAATATTAAGATTTGCATGCTATCAGTGTATGGCTAAATAGGTTTAAGCAACATATTATTTCTGACCATCTCTGTAATACCCTATTTATCGCAAATAAACAATTATGAATTATGAATTATTATGAATTATATTTTTTATGATTTAATTACAAAAGTATTTTATTACAATAGTTTTCAGATTTTTCCCTGTAGGTACTTGTAGTATAAGACGATATTACTCGCCAAATTTCATAGTCCTAGGTCAACAAAAAGTACACTAAAAATTTTGATTCCCTTAAGAGTATCGAAATATGCGTTTTTTGCTATAAAATTAGCTACCTAGTGTGAATGCAAAAACTAAAATCAACATTTTTGTCTTTTAAAAAACAACATGTACCTACTTTTTTTATTTTTTTTCTATTTTTTTTATTACCGAAACAAAATTTTACGTTAACGAAGTCGTGACCAAAATAGAATTTGCTCTCGTATTTAGTTTTGGTGTTGATTGGTTAGAAATCAATCGAAAGACCTTCAGACAAACTTCGAACTGTCAAAATATAAAGAGAATCATATCTACAGCTAACTGGTAACGGGAAAAGAAAAAAACGTGTTTTTAAAAAAAAATCACAGATCTCGAGCTTTTCACGACCTTCGAGTACATTGAAAATGAATTTAATAATTGAATTTTATAAAAAATATATTCCTTTCTTTGAATTAGTACTTACAATACTTTGAAATCACAGCAAAGCCATGAACAATTTTGGATTTACTTTTCTGGGATTCGTGTGTATGAAATTCATAATATATAAAAATATTTCATTTTTATAAACATTACAATTTTTTTGAAAGGTAACCTAAAATATATAAAAAAATCTAAGATTTATTTTAGCTAGGTACGTCAACTCAGCGACGCGAAGCGCATCTAAGGAGTGCGCTTCCCGAAATTACGCCTACATGCTACATATTGTAGCCCTCGTTGATACGCGTCTTATGATTTGAGGCTTCAACCATTCATGTAGCCTTAAAACTTACGACATCAAGGCGATGTCGCACTCTGAGCGAAAATGGGGGCTATACTGAAGCGATCGAAAAATCATTTTTAATGTTAAAGGTTAAGCTACAGGGCAAACCCTTAACCCGATCGTCTTTGTTTTAGGCTCAAAATGTAGCTGACTAAATTGTTCAGAGGAATTTTTCTCAAAATTTTGATATCATTCTTCGTTTCCAACATTGATCAAATTATTCTTTTTGCACCTTGTAGCTCTCGTAAATACGCGTCTTTTGAGTCTTTTTGAATATCATATCTTCACAACCTTCTGCGATATAAGGGGATTGCACTTTTTAGTGAAATCGGTGCCTATACTGGAGCGAACGAAAAGACATTTTAATGTCAAAATTTTTTTTCAGTAAATTATTATTTTCTGCTTTTTAGTTAACTAGCTAAGACTAAAAAATATACCATCTCCTATCGGAGCACTCGCCAAGACGATTCAAACGAGCCAAAACTCGATGGGGTTGCATGGTTTCATTAAGTACAGAGTTCCTGTGTCCTTCTTTCGGCTCCATCGTCAGACCCTGGAAACTATTTCCCAGCAAAGAACTCGTCAGGACGATTCAAACGAGCCTAAACTCGATGGAGTTGCACGGTTCTATTATAGAGTTCCTATGGCCTTCCTCCGGCCCCCATCATCAGATCCTCAGACACTATTTCTCAACAAAGTACTCGTCAAGACGATTCAAACGAGCCCAATCTCGATGGGGTAGCGTGTTTTAATTAAAGAGTTCCTGTGTCCTTCTTCCGTCTCCATCGTCAGACCCTGGAAACTATTTCCTAACAAAGAACTCGTCAAGTCGATTCAAACGAGCCCAAATTTGATGGGGTAGCACGGTTTCAATATTGAGTTCCTATGGCTTGGCCTTTCAGCTTCATCATCAGACCCTGGATCTCGTCTCCCATTAGAGTACTCGTCAAGACGATTCTAACGAGTCCAAACACAATGGGGTTGTATGGTTTCATCGTAGAGTTCCTGTGGCCTTCTTCCTGTATCATCAGATCAGCTCATTGACACCATAATATTGCATTGCCTTCTAGTTCTGACCTATGTTCAAAGTTTCAAGTCTCTAGCTCATCGGGAAGCTAGTATAAAATCGTTCGCAAACTTTGTGGAGTAACAAACCCACAAACAAACACACAAACGAGAAAGCAACCTAATAAAAACGTGTTAAAAAACTTTCTTCTTTTGTAACCACGCAGCGGTTACAAAACGTAGTTACAAAGGCGGCCGGAAATATTTTAGATTGTAACTGGTTACGAACGAAAAATGGAAATCCGTCTGTGTGTGGCCACTTGTATACAATCTACTCTGCGTAGTTATTGCTTTCTTTATAGTTTATATCCAAGCTGATGCGATGCTGACTACATGCCAGCGATATGCTGAGGACGTTCTTCTCAAAATTAGTAGAATACCGTTTTTAGATCAATGGCGTTAGTAAATCAATGGCGTGTCTGCGACTTAGCAACTTGTTATAAAATAGCGGAATTGAGGCCCAGTTACATAAACGGCCGAAAGGGTTTTGGCATGGTTCTGGGTAGCGAAAACTTGTCAGTTGTCAATCGTTACCGTTTTTGCAAATGATATCACAAAATGATATACGAATGCGTTACAAAAGATAAAAAGTCATCCAAAACGAAATTAGTTTATTTAATTAATAAAGTTCGTAGCGAATTAAAATTTACATAACCTCTCTGTTTGGAAAAAAAAAGTAAAGTTTAAATGGATTTAAAATAAACGTAAAAGTTTTTCAAACAAACCTTATTTTTGAATGCATAACTAACTTTTTAGTAGTCCGCGCGTAACATAACAAGACTAATTTAAATTTAAAAAATGATTTTTTACTTTATCAAATTTAAATTTTGACTTTAAAACGAAGGTTTTAAAGTTTCGGTTCGGCTGGCTGACTCTACTTAATTTAAATAGTTTATTTTAAGCTTATTGTTTTATAATATCTATGATTGCAGTATAAAAGTGATTTGATTAATTAATATTCATCAGACGACCGGAAGATGGCTAGGGGCAAAGTTTTATGGTTATCTGGTAATTTTTTTTTTTATTTTTTGCATTAGATTATTCACAACATTTTTGGGTGCATCAATAAAATACATCACCAGTGGTTTTCAATAAGTTTTTCCTACGTACCACTTCAAGAAAAAGCTCAAACTTGTGTACGCATGGCAGGAATAAAAAATAAAAAATCCGGCCAAGTGCGAGTCGGGCTTGCCCACCGAGGGTTCCGTACCTACATACATCTATACATATAATAAAGCTATACAAAAATTGTGTCTGTACAAAGGAAATATTTCGAAAAATGTGGTTGGGGTGTTTATAACCAGTAGAATCCATTTCTAACATTTTTGGAATTTTTGTCTGTTTGTCTGTATGTTTGTGCGCTAATAACATTAAAAGCGCTAACCTAATCGTAATAATGTTAACATATAAATATACTATGTAAAATGCAGTATAGTTTTTATTTCATTGCAATATGAAATCAGATGTTGAAATTTTGCTGGGCGTACCCCTTGACCGGGCGTAACCTCACGTCCCCCGGGGGCGCGTACCACTAATTGGGAAACACTGCACTACACATAACCTCAACTTATTACTTTTTTCGTTCCGGCTGCATTTTGCAGTCGCTAACACCCACCAATCCGCATTGGGGCCGCGTGGTGGGTTTTATGGCTCGTCCTCCTTATCCACCCATAAGGAAGGCCTGTGCCCCAACAGTGGGGACATTAAAATGGCTCATTGACAAAACCAGAACGCAAAACCTATGATCTAGCGATATGTGGCAGTAAATAAACCTCTTTTTCACAGTTCTCCTATTGGGCACCGCGCTAGGCCAGCCCCTGCCCGACCCGGACCCCCAGTACCCTTGCCCGTGTCCATGCCCGTGCCCGCAACCACTCCCCGACCCCTGCCCCCCGCCCCAGCCCCCCTGCCCCTGCGACCAGTCGTCTGATGCGGTACAGATCGGACCTTGCAATCCGGAGGCGCCTCTTGTCAACTACGCGTATGGGCAGGCACCACCTGGTAAGTGTTTACGACTTTCAAAGGCCTTTACTGACTTGGTTTAAGACTTTAAAAGACCTTTACTGACTCGGTTTAAGACTTTAAAAGACCTTTACTGACTTGGTTTAAGACTTTAAAAGACCCTTACAGTCTTGGTTTAAGATTTTAAAAGACCTTTACTGACTTGGTTTAAGACTTTAATTCATCAATGCCAGCACGGACGCCGCGCCGCCGGCGTCCGGACAACAGTAGAAAATCTATTGTGTCTCATTTTCCGTTGACGGCGTTGACTGGTTAAAAGGCCTTTACTTATTTGGTTTAAGACTTTAAAAGACCTTTACTGACTTGAGAGACCAATGCTGCAATCACACATTCGTGGTCGCCTCGCCACTCGCACGAGTCACTCGACGAAACGATTTTGGACACTCGCACTCGACCATAAAGTATACATTACCGCTCATACACTTTGACTGGCGTTCGAAATGCCGCTGCCATCGCGAATGATATGGCTTCATTTTCATAAGTCCACCTACCTTGACTTTAACCCCTCAACAAACTTTTAATGGTGTGACTTTGATGATGACTATGATCTACCATGGGTAAGTTTATGTGACGATCTTCGAGACCGAGTAGATAATAAGAGATTGTGACGTCATCTAGGACTAGGTTTTTGGAACAGTTTTTGGATAATGTCTATAAAAAAATTAAAATAAATAGTCACGAATCACCAACTTTGAGTCGGTTGATAAGATTTCTATTATCTTTCTGAGCTTCTTTGTTGATTTGGGAGTGAAAAGTTGTCTTAAAACCTGCTTATAATCCTGCGTGTCGCACTAAATCAACTTGGAAGTTACCTACAAAGTAACCTACAAAATGTTATTCAACGTGTTACAAAATACCCCTTATGCCGAATATGGTAGATAGAGACCATCATATGGGACCAACTCTGAATCGCGAAAAAAAATCAGCTGTTTCATACAAAAAATTATAACGGAAATAT
Source organism: Agriphila tristella (assembly GCA_928269145.1). Classification (NCBI taxonomy): domain Eukaryota; kingdom Metazoa; phylum Arthropoda; class Insecta; order Lepidoptera; family Crambidae; genus Agriphila; species Agriphila tristella. Next base: position 2,149,133 of record OV743447.1, on the reverse strand, counting down.
CAAAATGTATGAAACGGCAGATGTTTTTTTTTCAGATTTCAGAGTTGGTCCCATAGTAAAAGTTGTTCAGTTTGATGGTCCCTATCTACCATATTCGGCTTTAGGGGTTGTTTTGTAACACTTGTATATGCAAAGCATTAAAAATATTGTGAACAGGTTTTCTTTCAAATCCAGGGCAATACATCATCCGACCGGGCCAACTCCGCTTCCCGACTCCACCACCGATCGTGGTCCGCCCGGGCCAGATCAAGCTCCCCACCCCACCCCAGATCTGGGTGAAGCCCCCTCGAATCCAACCCGAAGCCCCCTCGCCGATCACCGTCCGCCCGCCGCCCGTTAACCCTCCTCGCCCGCCGCCGATCTACGTTCGACCACCACCGGTGCAAGTTCCACAACCAGCACCGATTGTGGTCCGACCACCACCGATTCAAGTGCCGAGACCACCACCTATCAGGGTAGGTTCACCATCAAGCATATTTGATATCGTCACTGCTGGGGCACAGTCCTTTCTAATGGGTGGATAAGGAGAATAGGCCATAAACGCGAGCCCAAAACGGATTGGTAGGTGTTAAAGACTGCAGTTTCATGGGCATTAGACCTTGGATTTGGCCCCCTTGCCGATCACCGTCCACCCGCCGCCCGTTAACCCACCTCGCCCGCCGCCGATCTACGTTCGACCACCACCTGTGCAAGTTCCACAACCAGCACCAATTGTGGTGCGACCACCACCGATTCAAGTGCCGAGACCACCACCTATCAGGGTAGGTTAACCATCAAGCATATTTGATATCGTCACCGCTGGGGCACAGTCCTTTCTAATGGGTGGATAAGGAGAATAGGCCATAAACGCGAGCTCAAAACGGATTGGTGGGTGTTAAAAAATGCAATTTCATTGGCATTGGACCTTGGATTCGGCCCCCTCGCCAATCACCGTCCGCCCGCCGCCCGTTAACCCTCCTCGCCCGTCGCCGATCTACGTGCGACCATCTACCACCACTGGTGCAGGTTCCACAGCCAGCACCAATTGTAGTTCGACCACCACAGGTTCAAGTTCCGAGACCACCGCCAATCAGGGTAGGTTCATCATTAAGTATTTTTATGTGCCCTCTGTTGGGGCACAGTCCCTTCTAATGGGTCCACCCATTTGAAAGGACTGTGTATTGTAAAGATAATAGGCCATAAACGCTAGCCCAAAACGGATCGGTGGGTGTTAAAGACTGCAGTTTCATGGGCATTGGACCTTGGCTTTGGCCCCCTCGCCAATTACCGCCCGCCCGCCGCCCGTTAACCCTCCTCGCCCGCCGCCGATCTACGTTCGACCACCACCTGTGCAGGTTCCGCAACCAGCACCAATTGTGGTTCGACCACCGCCGATTCAAGTGCCGAGACCACCACCAATCAGGGTAAGTTCATCATTAAGTAATTTTTATGTGCTCTCTGTTGGGGCACAGTCCTTTCTAATGGGTGGACAAGAATGATAGGCCATAGCCGCGAGCCCAAAGGGGATTGGTGGGTGTTAACGACTGCAAGTGTAGTCGGTATTGACATCTTGACACTGCGCCATCGAGAGAGAGGCAGAGGTAAGAGGCTATTAACATTAACATAGAATATATAATAGTGCTATTAATACAAAGGGCATTTTAATAATATATGTCGTCGAAAGATCTCTTATATTGGGAGAGGTGCTTTCAAGTCTATTTATTTATGAAAAAAGATAATCTCTACATAGTCCTCAGAAGAAACATGTCAGCCAAAGAACATTGCCAAAACCAACAAGTAATTTTAAAATTACGATTATACAGGCAAACAATATTTTAGGATTAAGATTTTAATACTAAAAATGCAATAGTATACAAACGATTTGTGCTCAACATTTCTCAACTCAGCTCAACTTGTTTCAAATACATTTCTCAGTCAATTTCTCCACAGATTCAACCGAAGCAATTGCAGATTCCAGCACCGGACAATTTAATCGTGAAGCCACCTCGTATCGTAATCCCTGGGTATCCAATCATCGCCTTCCAGCCCGACTCGCCTCGTTCCTTCAGGACTATTGGATGTGCGACCATCACACCTTGCCGTAACCCTAACTCTCAGCCACAGCCATGTCCTCAACCGATGCCTGATCCTTGCCCAATGCCTTGCCCAATGCCGTGCCCTATGCCGTGCCCTATGCCGTGCCCAATGCCTTGCCCAATGCCGTGCCCAATGCCGTGCCCAATGCCTTGTCCCCAACCTGACCCATGCAACCCATGCGACCCTTGCGACCCATGCTCTTAAATCTAAACAGTAATATTTATGTATATTAAGTAGTATATTTTTAAACTAAGTTGCCTTTGTAAATATGTGATCGATTGTAATATAATGCGGGTGCTTTTAGCAAATTACAACTTGTTTTATTTTTATTGGTATATTTCAATTAAGTGGGGTTTTGTATTGGAAGGGATACCTCAAGGATCATACTTAGGGCCTATACTTTTTCGTTTATATTGTATTGTAAATATGTCTTACCCCTTTATACTACTTAAAAGAAAACAGGGGCCACTGTTTAGTTTTCCATACAAACGAGCCAATTTCTGAAAGGTTTTTTATAAGTATAAATTACTACCTAGCCAACTTGCGCGAATTTACTGTAAGTATAATTTCTATTCGTCATGATGTGTCAGTCAGAATAGAAAGAAATTGGAGTTTCATACAAAAATACGCAAGATTTTAACATTTTTAAATTAATATAGTTTGACTTAAAAAAGGAGGACTTTAATTTATTAGTTAAAACATAAAGATATTTACTTAACTCTTGTATGTTCGCGGAACCCTTGAGAGCCTGTAAGGGAACCCCAGGGTTCCACGGTACACTATTCGAGAACCGCTGGTCTACACAACACTTTTCACATGCAATATTCTATTCTGTGAGCAAAATCCTTGATCCAAGGCTCAGTATTTACTTCCAAGTGTTTCACATCATTAAAATGTTCAGATGCATTGGTTTCCGACGCAATTCCCAATCCGAAATGAAATCTATAGCTGATTTTACCTCTCTCGTTACGGTGCACTCTTCTCTTTTACTTCAACGGGAAAAACCGTATTTTTAAATCAGTTAAATTTTCTAACACTAGTGCTGTACGAAGCTAAACGCATTCCACACTTTAGGTACCTACCATGTGTATTTATATTATGAATTTCAGTATGCAGTTTATAATTACCTTTAGGTGACAAGTATGAGATCTTTAGACCCAAAAGTTTAAAACCCTTCTAATTTTCGTGCAGCAAATGTTAACTTTCGGCTCGGAATATCATTATAAATTACAGAAAAAAATTTAGTAGATGTTAAAGACTTAATTTACAGACAATAAAGTAAATATTTAAAAAAATAAATGAGTAGGTGTAACGTTTTTTTATCATAATTTAATTATACTTGATTGAAGGTGAAGATTCTTATAAATAGTAAAAAAAACACTAAATAAATTAAACAAACAAAATCAACATAATATACATTTTATTTGCCAATTAAATATATAAATTTATACATATAGAATACATAATTTATACAATTTGAATTTTTAATAACATTTTTTTTTTCATTTCAAACCGACGACTGATGGTTATAATGTCAAATTGATGCTTACAATTTGGTCAGAATAAAAAGAATGAAATAGACTATTGAACTTGTTTAACAATGATTAAATTTGATCAAAATACTAACAATATTTTTTTCTGAAACAATGAATTTGAACAAAAAGAAATGAAAAATTTTGCGCATCAAGTCGGTTGAAGTATTTTTTACCTTGCTTCTTTGGGAGATCAAAATCCTATATTTATAAATTGGTCATGATTTTCAGAATTTGAAACGTAATTTTGTGTAGTGATCGGTAAACTTCCTACCATGGAGCTTCTAAGTGTGTTGCTAGAAGTTGAGTAGGAATGGTTATTTATAAAAAACGGTTGAACGGCAGTCCTAGACCAAGACCTACGTTAGGAGCGGTCTCGCAGACCGTCGCAGTGCCTAATCCACTGAAATTAGGCATGCCGTATGGGTATCCACCGAAACCACCGTACATGCCACCACAGCCGAGACCACCATAGCCCATACCTATAAGATTAGGCGTAGACTCGCAAACTGTGGTTGAGCCCATACCACCCATACCGCCTATACCTGCCATCCCGTATCCTAGGCCACCATACCCCATACCTCCCATACCTATAAGATTAGGGGTAGACTCACAAACTGTGGTTGAGCCCATACCACCCATACCGGCCATACCACCTATACCGGCCATACCACCTATACCTCCCATCCCGTATCCTAAGCCACCATACCCCATACCTAAAAGATTAGGGGTAGACTCGCAAACAGTGGTTGCACCCATACCGCCCATACCGCCAATACCGGCCATACCGCCCAAACAACCCATACCTCCCATCCCGTATCCTAAGCCTCCATACCCCATACCTAAAAGATTGGGACTAGACTCGCAAACTGTAGTTGCGCCCATACCGCCCATATACGGCAATCCCATACCATAACCATAACCAATATTAGGAGTAGACTCACAGACCGTAGTAGCCCCAAGACCAGGGTACAAACCCCCATAACCATAACCCAGTCCTAACCCTAAATTAGGGGTGGTTTCGCAAACTGTGCCTAGCCCGTAACTTGCGTACGGTAGCCCGTAACCAAATCCAAAGTTAGGGGCAGTTTCGCACACGGTAGCTGTTGGGCCTAAGCCGTTAAAAGGCAGTCCTATGCCATAACCAAGCCCTATGTTAGGGGTACTCTCGCAAATGGTGGTAGCGCCATACGATGGAAGTAGACCACCAGTTTCGCAGACTGTTCCGACCCCGGGTCCGATGAATGGGTTACATTTGGCCGTGCAGAGAAGTGCTGGGGATTAAAAAGAATGATTTAGAAAGGAGAAGCGGCATTTGCTATCGAAAAAAATGCTTAGCTTGTACACAATAGAATTTTGTCTTAAAATAAAGCCAATAATATTTGCTACATTTATCAAGTTCTGTTTTATTTTTAACGTATGTAGAAAAAAGTTATTTAATTATGAATATTGTTTGATATGGAGAAACTACAGAAATAATGAGTCATTGAGAAACGTTCCGTTATCCACATTCAATTTTCACATGGCAGAAAAGACACTATGAAATGTAAAAACGTGGCTGCATAAACCATAATTATTTTACTTTTTTTTTCAAAATTAAGATAACGAATAAATGTCAATTTGACTTCTGATATTCTGCTCACAGTCAATGCGAGTGAAAGAGAAAACAATAGTTTACGGTAAAACAACAGTTTGCATCATCTCATGCTAGGGCCATTGAGATAATATGAGGAGCTGGGGAACAAAAGCGGACTTGTCCACTGTACCCGATTTTTATTTTTATTTTTTTTTGCACTCTTTAAGCTCATATCTAAAGACCTCCGGAGTATTTTGTATCAAAAGCGGTCCGGTCTAATAAAAAAAATATGTTAAAAATCATGATTTCTTTCAAAAGCGGACTTGTCCTGTTAGAAATTAAATAAAATTCTAAGGGATTTTTTCTCCAATCAAAACCGGACAAAAACGTAAGGAGAATTGCCGTTAGTACGAAAAATGTCAAACAAAACCGAATAAGTCAAAAAAAATATGCTTTTTTTGTTATGATATCCCTAAATCAGTTGTGGCAACACTGATAAATTAAAGGCTATATTCCGAATCACGATAAAATCGATGTCAGCGCTCACGTTATCTGTCAAACCCATACAAAATCACCGACTCGGAACGCATTTTAGTGCGCTGTCATCGATTTTAGTGTGATTCGGAATGCAGCCAAAAAAAGATAATCAGCTGTGTGAAGTGTGTGTGACTGTAACTGCTTTTGTAATTTTGAGAAGCATTTTACTACAAAACTGACAAAACAATGGACGAAAACGAAGAAATAGTGGTTCATAACCGGACATGTCCATAACTCTTTGAATCATAACCGGAGTTGTCCACCTTTAATAATCAAAACCGGACTTGTCCATTACAAAAAAAATAAAAAAAAATTGAAAACACATATTTTTGTGACCAACAAGTAGGCTATTGGTTATGTTGTATTATATACTATATTATACTGAAATGCATAAATTTCAGCCCATATGCATATACCTATTTCAGTTTTTTTGCTCTAGTGTAAAATATAATTAATTGGACAAGTCCGCTTTTGTTCCCCAGCTCCTCATATTTACTGTAATAGAAAAGTTAGTTAGCCGGGGATTAAATCCGGTATCTCAGAAATGGTGATACCTTGAAACCGGTGTGTAAGCCACTTGACCAAGGTTGAATCGAATTATTAAAGTTTTTCTATCAAATAAATTTTTGAAGATTTTTTTTATTTAAAAATACTACTTACCCACTAAGATGACTAAAGTCTTGGTTGCCATGTTGTCTCCCAACTACGGTCTGTGCTCACTGAAGCACGCGAAACTGTATTTATAGTGAAAAAACTAATTTTCTTTGTTATGGTGTACCATCTTTACGGTTCACTTATTTTACCGTAACGGATGAACAAAGAAAATATTTGGTTTAAAACAATCTTTTTTTAATTAAAAAAAGTTTACGAAATTTAATATTAGTTTAGGATTTTCAATTTTCCCTTTTTTATAATTTTAATTTCGTATACCTTACTAGATAAGTTAGTAGTGCAAGTAACATTAAAGTGAGGATACGTATTTTTTTCTCTGTATTTTAATTCACTATAAAAACCAGCCAAGTGCGTGTCGGGCCACGCGCAATTAAGGGTTTCGTAATAACCTTTTACTATACCAATACAAAATATATATTTTTTCCTATATTTATAAGTTGATCGACCATTACTTGTCAATTTGTAAAGTCTACCTAGCAATGATAGTTTTCCTTTTAACTTCATTACACATCTGGAGACGACAATGTGACAAAATTAAGACATAAAAAACAATAAAAAATATTCAATAGTTTAGTCACAGGAAATATTTTTGACTCTATAACGAAATTTGATCTAGGACACTTTTCTTGTTTTAAGGCTTAATATTTTGCAAAGGATGTCTAAATCTAAGAATGATTTATTATTTTTGATTCTAATGATGAGAAAAAGTAGAATTTGACGCAAAAGCGATTTCCACACACAGATTTGGATATCACTAATTATAAAATCCTATATTTACCCACGACGGACGGAACGGAACGGAGGCGGTATATGCGTTTGGGGTTAGAGGTTGTGCGTTTGTTTGTTTGTTTGTGTGTTTGTCTGTTACCATTTTCCTCGGAAACTACTAAGCCGATTTCGATGCGGTTTTTTGCATTCAAAAGGTTTCATTTCAGAGCAGGTTCTTAGACATTTTTCATGGTGGTAGACCACCAGGGGATCTGCAGCAACCAGATAAGTCAAGTTTGTCTATTACCATTTTCCTTGGAAACTACTGGGCCGATTTCAATGCGGTTTTTTGCAATCAAAAGGTTTCATTTCAGAGCAGGTTCTTAGATATATTACATGGTGGTAGACCACCAGGGGGCGCTGCAGCAACCAGATAAGTCGCGCTTGAGAAGTTTTCTAAAACTACTCCACTGATTTCGATGCGGTTTTCTGTAATGGGTTTGTAGGTTATCGGCGATGGTTCTCAGATAGATGTTATGGTGTTTAACCGCTAGGGGGCTCTGCAGTTATCATTTTCTCATTTATTTCCAAAGCGGTTTGACCAATTTGGATGCGGTTTTCTGTAATAGTTTTGTAGTTTGTCGGCGATGGTTCTTGGTGTTATGGTGTTTAGCCGCTAGGGGGCGCTGTAGTAATCATTTTCCGAATGGTTTGACCAATTTAGATGCGGTTTTTAGAGTAGATAACGTATGAATTCTTTAAAAAGTTTAAAATAAAATGGCAAAATTAAAAATTTTGCAAAACCCACGACGGTAAAAATTGTAACTCTTTATTTAAAAAGACTAAAATAAGTTTTACAAAAATCCCTCGACTAAAAGTGATGTAGGTACTATACATACTTTATCTACCTATTCATTAATTACAAACGCAAGAAAAATCCGTCGGGGGCTGCCATTGCCATTTCTCTAACTATAACTGAAAAATATTTGTTCATTTGGGGGCAGGTAGTGGCAGCCCCAACGGATTTTTCTTGCGTTTGTAATTTATGAATAGGTAGATAAAGTATGTATAGTACCTACATCACTTTTAGTCGAGGGATTTTTGTAAAACTTATTTTAGTAAAGACTAACTAACGGTAAAAATTGTAACTCTTTATTTAAAAAGTTAAATAAAGAGTTACAATTTTTACCGTCGTGGGTTTTTCAAAATTTTTAATTTTATTTACAAAAACTCGAGGATTGTTTTTGATAAATAAATATTTTGTCATTTTATTAGACATTTTATCTATAATGTGTTTGTAATTTGTACTTATCTTTTGCTGCCGTCAGCCTAGAAAAATTGTATCAACAAAAACTATATTGCAAATCAGATGAAAATCCATTTTGGAATGGATAATAAGTAATAATAAAAAAATCGGGACAATTCACAGCAATAATTTGGTCCCAAACTAAGTATCTTGTACTATGGGTACAAAATAAATTATACCTAATACATAAATATTAGTGTTAAACGACCGTGACTCGGGACCAAATGCTTGTGCTCATCACACACACATCTGCACCTACCAGGATACGAACCCGAGACCTTTGGCGCAGAAGGTATGGACGTCACCGTTGGACATAGCGGTCGTCTAATGATGTAGATACCTATAGTCTTACCAATTAGCTAGTAGTTATAGTAGATTAGCAAAAATTACCTGAAATTAGAAAAAATATATCATTAGCCACATAACAAACCGTTTAAAAACATAAAAAATATGTAAGTCCGTATTGTATTGTAAGGAATAAATGAGACATCATCATCATCATCATCATATCAGCCACACGACACCCACTGCTGGGTATAGGCCTCCCCTAAGGATCTCCACGACGATCGGTCCTGCGCTGCCTGCATCCACTGGCTTTCCGCGACCTTCACCAGATCGTCGGTCCACCTTGTCGGGGGCCTACCCACGGAGCGTCGTCCGGTGCGCGGTCGCCATTCCAGAACCTTTCTGCCCCAACGGCCATCGGTTCTTCTCGCTATGTGTCCCGCCCATTGCCACTTCAGCTGAGCAATCCTTCGAGCGATGTCGGTTACTTTAGTTCTCCTGCGGATCTCCTCGTTTCTGATTTGATCACGTAGGGAAACGCCGAGCATGGCTCTCTCCATTGCACGCTGAGCGACCTTGAGCCTCCTTATGAGACCCATAGTTAGCGGCCACGTTTCACTGCCGTAAGTCATCACTGGCAACACACACTGTTCATAGACTTTCGTCTTGAGACACTGAGGTAAGTCGGACGCGAAGATTTTTCGAAGCTTCCCGAATGCTGCCCACCCGAGTTGGATTCGGCGAGAGATCTCTTTCTCGAAGTTGGACCTACCTAACTGGACTGCCTGTCCTAGGTATACGTAATGGTCAACAACTTCAAGTGTAGTGTTCCCAACATGAACTGGAGAGGGTACAACATGGGCATTTGACATAATTTTCGTCTTTTCCATGTTCATCCTAAGACCCACTCTTTGGGAAGCACTACGGAGATCTTCGAGCATTGTGTTCAGGTCTTCCATGGTCTCAGCCATAAGGACTATATCATCGGCAAAACGAAGGTGTGTTAGGTACTCGCCATTAATGTTGATGCCGAGTCCTTTCCAGTCCAAGAGCTTAAAGATGTCCTCCAACGCAGCTGTGAACAGTTTCGGAGAAATAACGTCTCCCTGTCTCACACCACGCTGCAGTTGGATAGGATTTGTGTTCTGGTTCTGTACTCGGATCGTCATGGTGGCATTTTGGTATAAGTACCTCAACACCTCGATATACCTATAGTCCACTTGGCACCTTTGGAGAGACTGCAGCACCGCCCAGGTTTCAATCGAATCAAAGGCTTTCTCATAGTCCACGAACGCCAAGCAAAGTAGCTCAAATGAGACATACAAAAATATAAAAGTAACATGCATGTATGTATTAGAGCCTTAACTGGACTAGACAGACACCTATTTCATTTGAAATTGAGTGATATGACGTCTGCAGATATTGCAATGAGGAGCAGAAACGCCCAAGCACCAGTTATGTGATTGTGGACCCCTAATCCACAGGCGTAGTATCCATCTGGGGCGACTCGTAATCGACCCGGAGGAAATAAAAAGTCTTAAAACCAGGAAGATACTTGACTTCCTGGGAGCCGCAGGGCTTAAAGAGTTACTATAATTAGGTGGCGAGTCACAATAGATCTTTTAGGTCGCAATAACTACAGCTCTACCAGAGCTGCAGAGCCCCTAACCAGAATTAAGCAATTGTTTAGGGCATCACGACGGAGGGGCACCATAATCAGCACCAGAAAAAAAACGAGATTAGTGGATGAAACTGACAAAAATCGCGCTGCCCGGCCGTTTTTAGGGTTCTGTAGCCAAAATGGAAAAAAACGGAACCCTTATAGATTCGTCATGTCTGTCTGTCTGTCTGTCTGTCCGTCCGTCCGTATGTCACAGCCACTTTATTCCGAAAGTATTAAGATTACAAAGTTGAAACTTGGTAAGTAGATGTATTATGTTAACCGCTTAACAATTTTAATACAAAAATAAAAAAAATAAAACATGAAGGGGGGCTCCCCATACATGGAACAGAATCTGAAAAAAATTTTTTTCTTCAAACCAATACGTGTGGGGTGTCTATAGATAGGTCTTCAAAAATAAATGGCATTGAGGTTCTTAAGACGACTTTTTCTCAAAGTCAACCGTTTGAAAGATAAACACTGCCAAAGTGGTAAAATGTGTGTCCCCCCCCCCTCTAACTTTTGAAATAGGAGAGTGAAAAATCTAAAAAAAAAATATGCTGTAGATCTTAATAAATACTTTCAACGAAAATTAGTTTGAACAAGGTATAATGAGTAGTTTTTGAGATATAGTACATTTTCCAAAACCGCAAACATGACTTTGTCATTCATACCAACACTGTGAAAAACAAAGTTATTTTTGCAGACAAAAATAAAGTGGTTTTAAATATCGTATGGTATAAGGTAACTACGGAACCCTACGGCGCGTGGCCCGACACGCACTTGGCCAGTTTTTTTTAAATAATAGACTGGCATATTTCAGAAAAATTAGGAATTTTGTACATATATATCATAGACAGGCAGCCTCCCTTACGTAGATGGTAACCGTAATAGGGGTCCTACAGGCGTGGATTGCTTAGGGCACCAAGTAGTCTTAATCCGGCCCTGCCCGGAATAAAAATAGAAATAAAAATAGGTACCAAATAATAACATGTCTGTAAAAATGCTATTAAACCTCGATTAAAAAAATAACAGAAAATCCGAAATTACCTTATCAAAAGACTGGCAAAAATTCATAACATGCTCGTGATTCGTGAATCAATAATATTTCATCCATTTTATCAATGTTTACTTAATTCTAGATTTTTCATCACATTTCTTATAGCTCTATCAATCAACTGGCTGCGTATAAAGTCTGAATCTAGATTTTTTAATAATAATTAATTAATAATAATGTGCAAGAAATTAGTGATGTTTGTAATAATAGGTAAATGTTTATAAATAATCGATTTCAATTGTTTGTGATTTATATATAAAATAATAATTATATACTGAGATTTTACGAGATAAATAGCTTTATTTGCAAGTGCAACAAAAGAAATCGTAAGCCGCTGGATGCGGGCAGTACCTACGTAACCGATCGTTTTTGAGATCCTTTACCACAGAATAATAAAAGCATTTAATGTACGTACAGAAGCCCATCCGCGGGAGAACAATCAAATAATAAGCTACTCTCGCTGCTCGGCAATAAAGTACAATTTCGAATTTCACAGCGCCGCATTCCGAATTGCTTCTCTTTCTGTCGCGCAGCTATGTTCAACTTCTCAACCGACACACGACACCCCTCGTGCGCTGGCTCTACTGAGTCAACCGCAACCGCTAGGCTAATACAGTTTAAGCGCGGAGTGAGACCTCCCTTTAGCCGGCAGTGGGTGTCAAGCGGCAGACATGACATTCCATAAAAATAATGCACTACCATCTCCTTTTCAGCTCTCATCTCATCAACAACATCATCACCGGCACCCAGTTTCGGCGTCGGCTACAACTGCGACTCCGGCCGGATCTCCCTGCGATACAACCTGACGCCCAGGATACCAAAACTATCTCTCACTACAGACTTGAGGCGTCTGTTCCCGGATATTGATACTGGATGTTTCAGAGATTGTCATAATAGAATTATTGGGACGTATTAAATGAATTAAAATAAAGTTTCTGTTTCCCGAATTACCTATACTCAGATAAATGAATGAAATTATATCAATAGTTCCTTACTTTATAATATTAATAAGACTTTTATCTACACCCATGCCTCCTCTGTAAAGTGTTCTGAAACGGTTAGCTTACTGCCAACATTACAATATTCGAGCGAGAGGAGGTCGCGCTTCTCCCCTCGCCCACGCACGACGAGTTGCATTATGAAATTCAGTACAACATTATAACACTCGTTCGGATAATAAAATGACGAGGAGGAGGAGGAAAGTCAAAGTCAAAGTAAAAATCAAATTCAAGGGCAAAGTCAAGGTCAAGGTCAAAGTTAAAACCCTTTATAAAGGATACTTAAGATATCTTGGGTGTTTTTAATCCATATGTATTTAAATATTGTTTGTTTCCCAAATTAAAGAATATCCTTCAAGAAAAACTGTCATGACAATCCGTAAAATGACGACCTCTATGGTTGAGTGGCATGCACGCAGGTTTTCAAGGTGTCGCCATTTCTGAGGTCCCTGGTTCGATCCCTGGCTGGTCCGATTTGGAAAACGAACTTTTGACTCAGATCTTGGTCTTTGTAGTTCCACCATTTTCTCAATTTCCATAACACAAGTGCTTAGCTACATACTTTAGAATCAGAGCAATATGTTTCTTCTGATGTTCTCTAAAGCTTGGTATCTTATTAATCTGAATAAATATTATTTTCATCAATTATTGTATTAAGTATTTATCTTCCTAGAAATCTTAGAAATACTGTGTATCCGCGGCTTATCATCCTCCTTAATTAAAAATCGCAAAGTGAATCTTTGGCGTTTTCATACTACTATCCCCACAAATTACTGAAGGACCTGGCAGCCATTTTTTCAAACGAAGAACGTCATTTGTACATTTTTCATATATTATGTAGAATAATTAAATAATTAACATATTATCTACATTACCTATTCGAATTTAATTGTTACATGTCATTTTTAGTTGCGGATGACGTCAACGTAGATGTTAATGTGACAAGGTCCCATCGTAATAGCAATTTGCGGGGATTATAGTGCCTAGCATCTGCCAATGACGTCATCTACTTAGCATTTTTCTAGATGGCCATACAAGTTCCATCCCCTATTTAATTCACCTTCTATTTTCATTATCGCGACAAAAATAAGCACGGTTCAATTTATCTTATTAAAAAAATTCATCAAAATCGGTTCAGGCGAGAAAGAAATCTTTTGGCTTTCAGAAATCCGCTGGCCAACACTCTCAAACACTGCTCGAGCTCCTCAGTTATCTATATATATAAAATTCAAAGTCCTGACTGAGTGAGATATCAACGCACAGCCCAAACCGCTGAACCTAGAGACTTGAAATTTTGCACACAGATACTTTATACAGTGTAGGCATCCACTAAGGAAGGATTTTTGAAAATTCCATCCCTAAGGGGATGAAATAAGGGATGAAAGTTTGTATGAAAGTCCCTCAGTTTTGAAGCTAGGATCTTCAAATTTTGTGTTTAGGCTGATGATTGAAAATAAATAAATACGTGTCTCAGCGTTTTTCAAAATTCTACCCCCAAAGGGGTGAAAAGGGGGATGAAGTTGTGTTTAGAAGATAATCCTTCATTTTTGAAGTAGAAATCGCTAGATTTGTAATTTAGGCTTATGGATGGAAATCTAACGCAACGCATATTGTATTGGTATAATTTCAACCCCCATGGTGATGAAATGGGGGTGCAATGGGGTAAATAAACCTAAAAATCGATATGGATGTCGTTATTGGGGTTTTCTGGGATGAAGATTGCGAAAATGACATTTATTTTGAAGTCCAACACGGTCGACATGATTTAACCCCTAAAGGGGTGAAAATTGGATTTAAATTTGGTATTGAAAACAATATAAAATAGACATTACAACTTAAAACTTCGTAGGAGCATGTCTTAAAATAAATAGGCAAACATATATTTTGTGGTTTTGAAAATCAACCCCTTAGGGGGTAAATGGGCTAAGTAAACGTAGAAATCGATATGGATGTCGTTCTTGAGGTTTTATGGGATGGTGATTGCGAAAATGACATTAATTTTGAAGTCCAATTTAACCGCTAAAGGGGTGAAAATGGGGTACAAATTATATATGGAAAAATAATATAAAATAGACATTACATAGTTTACAGCTTAAAAATTCGTAGGAGCATGTCTAAAAATAAATAGGCAAACACATATTTTCTTATTTTGAAAATCATCCGTTAGGGGGTAAATGGGGTAAGTAAACATGAAAGCCGATGTGGATGTCGTTCTTGAGGTTTTATGGGATGAGGAATGCGAAAATGACATTTGTTTTGAAGTCCAACACGGTGGACATGATTCAGCCCAAGGGGACGGGGACGGACACGGGAACAGGAACGGGAACGGGGGCGGGGACGGAAACGGGAAAGAGTAAAGAAACGGGAACGTGATACTCTTAATATCTCTGGACCTAATTCTGATTATTGTAATAAACTAGCTTCCGCCCGCGACTTCGTCCGCGTGGATATTAGAGAAAATCCTTAGGGAACCTTCAACCAGGATCCGACCAACCGTTTTATACGCGATTACGCGGGTCCCCACCAAGCGCGCAGCCTCGTGCGAGGCCTGTCACACGTCGCAAATGTTTTGCTTCGCGAGGCAGCGCGCTTGGTGGGGACCCGCCTAATCGCGTATAAAACGGTTGGTCGGATCCTGGTTGAAGGTTCCCTAAGGATTTTCTCTAATATCCACGCGGACGAAGTCGCGGGCGGAAGCTAGTTCAATTCATATAAATAAGAAAAATATGAGGTCCTAAAACACATCCTTGTGGCATACCACTATTGTAAAAATGTAGTTCATTGGACACCATATATTCCAGAAATATACCGGGTGTAACAAGACCCTCAACGAAGCCGAGGTCTACGTATTCTGCCCATCATCAGGACCATTTTTGTTCAAAATTATTGCTGGGAAACGATTTTAATTTTTGGTGTTAAAAAAGCATTGCCACACAGCTGCGTGAAAAGGCAGCGTTAATGTGCGTGCTCATGAGATACATTGAGTGATGATGTTTTGAAGCCATTGTATGTTACGAAATACTTAAAATGTTGATGATGTTTTTCTTTGGACAAAAATGAGGAAATAATGAATAAAATAAGGTCTAAGTTGCTACGGGTGAGCCGATTTTTTCTAATATTTTTCATTATTTATTCATCTTAATATAAAAATAGCATTGTGAATGCAAAAATCTAAAAGTTTAAAATAAGGTTTCTGGTTCAAAAATGATCCTGATGATGGGCGAAATACGTGGACTTCAGCTTCGTTGTGGGTCTTTTTACACCCTTTATGTATGTGAATTTCAAAATTGTGCACCACGTACAACAAAGTCAAAAGCTTCGGTAAGATCATTATAATTTATTTTTCAAAAATCAAACGTTGTTTGTTTTCATACGACTATTCTTGCTGATTTTTCTAAGAATATGAATAAGAATTCACAAACATAATTTAAATCCGCTGGAAAAAAAAATATTTACGTCATCTAATGCTAAAGTTTTCACACGCTTTTTGCATTTTTATTAAACATACAATAGTATCGATAAAATAAACATTGACATTTGCAAAGGCATCCGAGTGTAAAAAGTCTGTCAACTATAATGAAATAGAAAATTAAATTTCAACCATATCACCTTAAACATTAAGTTCATTATAACTATTTATAGTGAGTTTTGTTATCGTTGAAATCATTCTTACTTAACTTTCTTAAAAGGAATTGAAATAAAGTTTCTTTAATTCTTTTAATTACTAAGGAAGATGCCGTCGCCACTAGTACTGCTTTTTCTATTAGTCTTGACTCGTAAGTTTTTCATTTAATATTCATTCATTCATTCAACTTAAGGGGACGTATACCGCTGGAAGAAATTTTAAATTAATGAAAACATTATCGTGTTTAATTGATTACTAATAAACTATTTCTTATTTTGGGAAACTAAAAGTAGAGAACTAGCTAGCTAAGGTTCCTTTGAATTATAGTTTCAAGATTATAGGCTTTGGCACAGCATTGTGAAACTACGAAATTGAAGGTCAAATTACGATTTTTTTCTATCGAGAAAAGTTTCAGCTAAGTATCATGTTTCACATAAATGAGATATTTTGAGACCAATATCAACTAGAGTCTGTCTAAAAAGTCAGTTTACATACATACATAATTTCAAAAATAAATTTTTTACCCACCTAAATCCCCAACCACCCCACCAATACCCATCTAAATAAATAAATAAAAAAATATGTTTACTATTAGAATTTTGACAGCACCGACAGGGTTACCAGTATAAGATTTTTTTTAATAATTTAATAATTTCTCAGGTAAACTGACTTTTTAGACGGACTCTAATACTGTGTGAAATCGTTACTCAATTATGTGTACTTGACGTTGTTAGGCCCCTTACTCTTGCCGACGAAGTCTTTTTCACTCTTACATACCTATATTACTATTTCTTGAGGTTCATACAGGTCATTTATTGTTTCTTTTATATGCTCCATATCATAAAGACTCTTCAAAGCCTTCCTGTCTTCCTCTTGTTTTCTACTCTTCCTACTATGGTGGATCTCAAGTAATAAAATTGTAGTCTTTTATCAGATGTCATAATATCTAATTATTTCTGTCAATTCATTCATTTAAGGACTTACTGTGCCAACCATTAAGTTGGAATCAACTGCAAATACATACAGTTAGGAGTGTACCGTATTTGTTAAGTTCGCCTAGTTACTAGAATAAGGAACATTCTCTTTTCTTACCATTTTAACGAAACACGTAAGATATAGCTTATTGTGTGTGTTTAGCAGCTTATTACGAGTTCTAAGCTTTTTTAATCCTATTGGGAAATTAACTGCCAATCCTAATAACCTACCAGGTTAATATTTTTGTATTTTATTTCTTCCCCTTGTTTTCATTTTTCAACATCAACATAAAGATCCTGTAGTTTATAAAATTCGTGGTTCTCGAAATCGTAAAAAAACTCAAAGAGTTTTTAGCACTTTTACTTTGTTTTAAAACGAATAACAGTACCTTTGTTTCGTCTTCGATGTAGATCATCATAATTATTTCCATTTTCTTGTTTTTTTTTGATACAATTAACTTTCTGTTTTCTATAATATGTTGTTTATGCCGAAACGAATCCTATATTTCGCTTTTTATAAGTATGTCGACTTTGAAACTACGCTGATTACCTACTAACGCGCCAAGGCCCAAACACACAGCGGAATAAATGTGACTTGAGCCGGCTTGTTTCTGAGGGCCTGTTACAAAAAAGAATCACGAATGTCGGACGCAATTCGTCGTCAAATTTACTTGATATTAGAGCTTATTCGTGAGTCAATAGTGCCATGGTGTGGGACGAATATCGTAAGCTTAGCGTGATGCTTTTTTGTAATGGCCCTCTGCCTCATGATTGTTAAAAGTAATATCGAAGCGATGTTGTGATTGAGATGACGCTATACCCGATGTATGGCTCTGTCTCTATAACAACATCACTTTGAGGTTGCTATAAGAGCTCAGAGTACGGCCTCTGATCTAATCAACGATCTAAAGAGTTGATTTCATTCCAGAAGTTGCAGTGGTGGTGACCAGACCAAATGGCTACTACTGCAATGTGCCGTGTCCCCTCACGAACCCCTGTCATAGTCCATATCAGGAGAGCCAGCAGTCCAACCAGAACTACCCAGTCACTGTCAGGATCTCCTACGACCAAGATTCTACAGGTAAACCAAAAAAATAACGAAAGGTGACACAAAATATTGTGCCTGGATTTCAGAGGATCATGAAGTATTTAATTTTTTTTTTGGTTTTTATTGTGGTCGATTCTGTTGACACAACCCCAAACATACCTTGATCGGAAAAATCTCCGCACCATTGTGTTCTAGCATGTAACCCTAATTGCCTCTTGAAGTTATGACACATAATTTTATTGGACCTTCTACAGTCTAGTAGACAGATAACGCATTATAGTCCAAGAGAACATTCGTGGCACGCGAAGTCGTAAAACGCGTCAGTGACGTCAGTCATTAGGGTCGCGCGTGCCATTGGAATGAGTCCGAGCCCGTCCATAAGGCCTATAAGTGCAAGGGAGCGCACGATATAGCTTAGCTACTCCGTTCACACATTATTTTAATGACCTCGTGTTCCACGAAAGTTTTCATGGACTATATCTAGCCAAAAACAATGAAATGCTCAGGCCTGCCAGATGGCCGTGGCTGCAGGTGTCTTGCAGCTTTCATCAAATCTGCCACAATAGCGACCGAAGTTGGGTCCCGACAAATGTGCGCACCCTGGGCACTCTGGGCAAGGTGCAACAAAGGTACCTATGCTCTTGTGGAATCATCATTATCATATCAGCCGCACGACACTCACTACTAGTATGGGCCTCTCCCAAGGATCTCCACAACGATTGGTCCTGCACTGCCCGCATCCAGCGGCTTCTCGTGGCCTTCACCAGATCGTCGGTCCACCTTGTCGGGGCCTACATATGAATTATGAATTACCCACGAAACTTCGTCCAGTGCGCGATTGCCTTTCCAGAACCTTTCCGCCCCAAAGGCCACTGGTTCTTTTCGCTTTGTATCCAGCCCACTGCCACTTCAGCTGAGCAATTCTTTGAACAATATCGGTTACTTTAGTTCTCTTACGTTACGGATCTCTTCATTTTTGATTTGATCACGCAAGGAAATTCCTAGCATCCTTTGCACGCTGGGTGACATTGAGCTTTCTATGAGACCCATAGTTAGTGACCACGTTTCATTGCCTTAAGTCTTCAATGGCAACATAACTGGTCAAAGACTCGTCTTGAGACACTGAGGTCTATCGATATTATTCTTCAATTTTTTTGTTACAGCACCATATCAAGGCGCATTTCCTAACTACAACGAAGGCAGATCTGGACCTCCAACGCCTGAGCCAGTGCCCTCCCCTCCCGCACCTCAACCCCCCGCGCCTACACCGGTCGAAGAAAAAACAAGGAGATCCGGGGGTCTACTGAGCAGTCTGCTGAATATACCAGGGGCTATAGCTGACACTATACTCAGCGGGGAGATAACACTTTAAAATGGTCGTTATATTAATAAAAATTTGATCACAACCATTAATTATCCCAGTTTAATTGGGGTCTCCTTAGTATCTTCCTTATTAATAAAATTATTAAAGAAAAAACGTGTTAAAAATGACCGCTAATATACATTTAGATATTGTTTTGGATTCATTTCATTTCAGTTCTATATAAAATACGGTATAGGTAGATAGATAGGTAGTTAGTAATTTAGAATAATAACACCTAGATCGATAGTTCCACTGACAAAAGTGAGGCAACTAAAACAGCCAAAATGGCTCCGTTTTACGATTTTTATTCTCCATTATTACCTAATCATACCGAATAAGTACAAAACAGTTTCAATTTTCCTACATTTATTAAATTAGTTACTATATTATTGGATTTTGGTTACGATTCGGTAACGTATGAAGGATTTAAATCTGCAAATTAAGCCATTTTGGCTTAGTATTAGTTGCCTCACTTTGCATATACGAGGACACGGCTTCTAGGTGTTATTATTCTAAAGTTACTAACAATAAATGACTTACGTATATTAGCAGTAACTATTATCTAATCTGTGGTATTAGGCAGGGCAGAGACCTGTATGCATAGAGAGCATGTAAAAATATTATTGTGTGTTTATTTTAGTAATTTCTATTTCGACAGATAATATTTAATATTTTTAAAGCCATGTTTTATATTAAAATACTTTTTTGTCACAATTTAAAACGGACACGCTGAGTTTCATAGATTGATAAAACACAAGCGTCTAAGTATAAAAGAAAGTACATAATTTACATTATACAAAATAGTGGAGCAAATTAATAAGTAGGAATTACTCATCTACTCTCGGATGCTCGTTTAGTTGTGTTTGTCAACTGTCAACTTATTTTGATATTCAAAGCAATGCGTCATAACTTTATTTACCAAAAAAAACGAATTATATATTGATCGCCCGCCACTCATACAGTACAAACTGCGCGGTAGCCCTAGACTTACACACACAGTTGCGCGTGTACAAAAACGTCATCTGACGTCATCTGTTTATAGTAGCGCGGTTGTATGGAGTGTCCGGGGTGTGGTGATAGATATGGTGGAGCCATAGCCTTGTCATGGTGTGGTGGAGCCCATAAAAAATACAATAAAATAGTATACTCGTAGATTGGTAGTCAACGTGTTAAGTAAATAACGTTATTTAATTAGTAGCTAAGTTAAAAAATAAAAAACTTTGTTCCTTTGACTTACTTAAAAAGTTCAGTAGTAAAGCTTTTTTAAGTTACACTCATTAAAAAAGTTTTCTTACAAAACAAACCTTTTTAGACGAGACAAAGCGAACCAATTTCCATAAAAACTCTAATTTCGAGCTTAAATCGTTCGAAATAAAGAACAAAATCCTTTAGAAACAATCAGTCGAACGCTTGAAACTGTTTTGGGCGTAAAAATGCAATTATGAGATCGCAGTAAAATTATAAGGCTAGGGACAGACATACTGCCTACTTCTAATATCATAGTAGTAAGTAGTAATACCTACTTCATTCACTTTTTTTTTTATCTGTGTGACTTTAAGGCAAATGCGTTCAGACGTTTTTTTTTGAGTGATAATTTCTCTTCCCGTTCCTTTTTAAAGTTAAAAAAAATCACAAAATTTTTGAATCTGTGTGACTTTCAGGCCAATCCGTACAGCCGTTTTTGAGTGATAAGGTCTTTTCCCGTACCCTTTCACTTTCATCTAACGCGGCACAATGCATTTTTAGCGCACGCTGATCGTGCGCTTTCGCTTTCCTCTTGCACTTTCAACAGAGGCATATCTCAGGACATACACTAGCGCTAGCTTCTCAAAAGAACGTCAGTATGGCAGAAAGTTGAACGTGAAAGCGCATGAATTGGAGGCTAACACTCACTAATGCATGTGTATGACGCAAGTTGACTTGAAAGTTGAATTGAAAGTTAAAACTACTCGCTGGAGACAGACTTTTTATTGCTTTATTGCAATGGACGTAGCAAGCATTTGTGCCAAATTGAAAGCGATTGCGATAGATTTTGAGTGAGACAATTGGGTGTCAGTATAGTGTAACAAACAGCACCCAAACATCACAAACATAATGACTACCTCCATATTAATTTTGTACCGATACATACATTATATCACCATCTCTGCGATACCGGATTCGATCCTCGGGTGGGCTAAGGACTTTTCTATATTGTGTCAGGTCTGGGTTTTTGTGATACCGTTCTTATCTGATTCCATAACACAAATAATGCTTTAGCTACTTCTGAATCGGATCAATGCAATGCTAAGATTTGAAATAAAATTTGAAATAGTCTACAAAGTTATTACGGCGTAAAGAAATGCAGCAATGTGTCACATCCATCTGTCAAAATACTAACAGGGTAATTTTGCGACCTCTTTACAAAATCAAATATAAGTTCAAGGAAAAAATAAAAAAAAATTGGTGAGATAATTATGAATTATTTCTTTTTAAATTTACAGTTTTCAGTTACTTTTTATGTCCAAAAAATTTAGACGCGCACGCTCACCCTCGCGCAAGCGACGCGAGCGGGGGAAGGCGGGTGGCGGGAGGGGGGCTCGCGCGGGGCGACCGTGCGATGCGCAAACAGTGACAACAATTTCAATTTGTGTAGGGAAAAATGTTTTTACTTCACAAATTGATTGTACTGGTTGTTGAATGACCTGACAAAATTTGAAAAGGGGTCCAAAAATTACCCTGTATAAAAGCGATTGCGATAGATTTTTACGATTTAGCCCCCGGCTGTGTTAGTCTGTTCTCGCCTTAACTTTTATTGTCTATCATTTTGTATCGGCAAAGTTGATCGTCGGAAAGGCGTGAAAGCCTTCGGAATTAGCAAATGAAACTTAAGCAAAGATTAGGAACAAAGCGCTCCATTGTTTCGGGATTCGAGATAATGTTTGCTCGAATCGGAATGAATTGTTTATATTGAATAAGTAAAGAGATTAAAGTTGTTTTAGCACATTTGGTGAAAATGTTTGAGAAGAGTAAAGAAAAATATCAGATACGTTAAGGGTCCGGCGAACTGTGAGCTTTCAATACAAAACACCAAAATGATTTGTAATTTGAGCATAATTAAGACAGTATTAACTGTATAAGGTTGTATAACAAAAATAAATACTTACACTATCCTTACTATCCTTACTAATATTATAAATGCGAAAGTCCGTTTGTTTGTTTATTTGTTTGTTTGTTTGTTACGCCTTCACGTCGTAACTACTGAACCGATCAACATGAAATTTTGCATACACGTTGTCAGAGATACAGAAAAGGACATGGGGTACTTTTCATTCAGAAAAAAAGTACTGTTCCTGAGGGAAAGCAAAA
This sequence comes from Agriphila tristella, assembly GCA_928269145.1. Lineage (NCBI taxonomy): Eukaryota > Metazoa > Arthropoda > Insecta > Lepidoptera > Crambidae > Agriphila > Agriphila tristella. Next base: position 2,126,368 of record OV743447.1, on the reverse strand, counting down.
AACTATCCACGTAGACGAAGTCGCGGGCGGCCGCTAGTTCAAAATAAATGCCAATTACAGTTTTTCGTACAAAACTGTAAATCGCAATAATTATTAATTGGTTTGGTATTTTGGATTTTTATTTAATAGAAACCTAGACAAGTACTGTTTAAATCCGGTTATCATCACGAGAAGAGTTAATTATGCTCAAGTTGCAAATCATGTTGGTATTATGTTTGTATGGGAACTGATTGGGAAGCTCACTGTTTGCCGGAGCCTTAAGAAGATAGGTCTCAAAAGGAGACCCGTCATTTTGTGCTGAAGTTTTATTTTTTTTTCTAACTAGCTGTCGCCCGCGTCTTTGTCTGCGTGGAAAGTTTTTTTTCTATCCCTCGAGAACAACAGCTTTTTTCGGGATGGAAAAAACTAACTTTCGCATTTATAATATTTTAGTAAGGATAAAGACTTTTTCACATATAAATCTGAGGTATATGTCAACCAAATGACAAATTGTAACCCCCTCCTTGAAATCAAACCCGGGACCCCTGCGTCTTGGCCTGTGGGCGAACTACTAGACCACAGAGGCGGTTAATTTAACTTTAAAACATCAGTCTGTCGTGTTTTCAAAACAAAGAATAATTTAAAATATTTCGTTGGCAATTTCTATGAAAGATATTTTTAAACAAAGATAAAACATTAACGCTTTAAATGCAGTTTAATCAAATGTATATTAAACTATGGCTAATGAGAATAAAACATCGGAAATTAGTTTTTTTAATTGATAACTTTGTGTGTGACTTTTTTCAGTTAGAAATGTTGTCGTGTTTTGCTTCGGTTGGATTAAGATGGGTGGCCACGTAGCTCAAGTACGTATTTTTTCTTTTTATAATTAGTATAATAATAAACAGCAGTGTTGTGTGGAATTAAATATCGAGAGATATTTTTTTTATGTCTATTCAAAACATGTTGGTTTGTTTGAAAAAAAATGCGTTAATTGTACGATTTATTTACCAGTAATTAATTCGGGTTCCCTATGATTTTGCATAAAAAAAATTGTCCTAATATGACATAGCATAATATGATTTCGCCGAATATTATTTACGCATAATATTACTTAGTCATAACAGCTTAGGCATAATTTTTTTAAGCATAACTACTTTAAGCATAATCATATTTAAGCATAATATTCTTTAGCATAAATTTAAACACGCATAATGTTATTAACGCATATTTTTAATAGACCTAACACTTATACGCAGAATAATTAACTCCTAATACTTTATACATTATATAACATCTTATAATTATAATATTGCTCTGATGCAATTTGTAGGCTTTTTACATTTTAGGTAGAACGTAGCAATTTTTTATTTTTCAAAGACGACGGTGGACGTAATGTTAACTATTCTGGGTCTAACTATATTATTGCAAAGTTGTAATTTAATCATTTTATATTAAAAGTAAAGTGAATTATAGTTACCAATGCACACTTTTATTAGTAAAAGAGGAGGAACTAAATTAAATGTTAATGGTTTCATATATGAGAAAAATCGTGAAGTAAACAACAAATATTATTGGGTGTGTGAATTGAGAAGAAATAACAATTATAAATGTAATTGTCGACTTATTACGAAACTGAACGACGACCGACATGAAATTTTATCAAAAAAATTACAGAGTCACAACCATGAACCAAATGCTCTCAGAGAAACTGTAAATTTTGTGTTTACATTTTATGAAATAATTATCGTGTGTATTACAATCATGTTGGCGGCTTACGGGTGGCCCAAGGGCCACCCACGCCGCACCTTAACCTATTATTACTCTATATTACCCAAGTAAGATTGGTTATAATTAGTACTTTATTTTTGTGTTTCAGGTTCAAAATACCATGAGTAAAATAAAAGAAGATGCAAAATCAAATCCTAATAAAAAAAAATCAAAAGATAATAAAAATAAATAAATGTATTGGCGGCATATAATAATTTATAAATTTCATAATATTAATTAATAAATTTCATTAACCTTATATTTTTGTATAATACCTATGTTTTTTGCATGAAAATAAATGAAGTAAATTTATTCTTATTGTTTTTTTTAGTTTTATGACTAAATAATATTAGGCGAATAGACAATATGCCAAATAACATTATGCGAAAACAAATTAGTCTAAATTATAATTATGCTAATATAAATAGTATGCCTAAAAACAATTATGCCAAAGTATTATTATGACAAAAAAAATTATGCCGAACCTGTTATGCCAAATCAAATTAGGTATAAAAACATTATGCGAAAACAAGGGATCCCATTAATTCGATATTCATCATCCAAATGTATTGTTTAATAGCTTAGTTTAGTTAGGAGTTAAATATTAGCTGCCGAAATGTTTTTGCGATAAGAGTCTTAAAACATCAAACATTGTATGGTATAGTCCTATACAATCCAATACCTTGAAAACTATACAGACTTTTCTCTTTATTTAAAATGTTATTATAACACGCTTAAATATTATATAAATTATAACTTTTAAAACAAAAATAATTGTATGAAAACTTTAAAATAAAATAGAGAGGTTATATAAGTGTGAAGAATGCATTTCTTATCAGTTACAACTTAAACTCAACCAGTGCAGTGTTAACTTAACTTTATAAAAAACCATGGTAGGTTCATTTTATTTTATTGAGTGTTACTAATTTCTCGGAATTTTTATCATCATCATATCAGCCGCACGACACCCACTGCTGGGTATAGGCCTCCCCTAAGGATCTCCACGACGATCGGTCCTGCGCTGCCCGCATCCAGTGGCTTCAGGCAAGCTTCACCCTCCCGCCGGTCGCCATTCCAGAACCGCCCTGCCCCGACCAACATCGGTTCTTCTCACTATGTGTCCCGCCCACTGCCACTTCAGCTGAGCAATCTTTCGTGCGAAACTATTTACTTTAGTTCCTATATGGATATTCTGATTTCAGATTCAATCACGCAGAGAAAACACCAAGCATGACTTTCTTAGACTTCTTAAATGACACCTTAAATCCACTTTGAGATTATAGTGAGTTATGTCAATCATCTTTTTTATTTCTTTTACAGAAATCTTTCTGATGTCTTCTTTACGCGTCTTCTGATATGCTACAGCTAGGGCCATTGCAAACTATACTATCATGTAAGTAAAAAAATATGGAAGTTTGTATGCATAATAACCGATCGATCAAAAGATCGATACTGCAAAAGCAGTAACCACAACTTGACCAAGATAGTTCATTACGCCGCGCCGCGCCGTCCCGTTTTAATTTAGTCGGAGTTTTGGTTGGAGTATTGTCTGGTGGCAGATTTCATAAGATATAAATAAACTCGAGAGCAGAAAAATCGCACAACAGGCCTATTTTCATACAAACGAGGTAACTTTGAAGCTCTAGTTCTCCGCCCAGGATTAAACAGGCTCTGATCTGATGATGGCAAATTAAAGAATAAATGGTGGAGGCCCATAATGCCAAGGAAACCTAACAGATTCGTTGAGTCGTTTAGCTCAGGGTTGAACTTTAAAAAAATACGAGCTAAAATGACATCAAAAGTATGTAAAATGTAACACTAAAAACTCCATACAGGCTCTGGTGTAAACAACGCTTCTGATTCGTTGGGTTTCTTTAGCGATCTGAGCCTCCTCCATATATTCTTTAATGTGCCATCGTCAGATCAGAGCCCGTTTAATCCTGGGCGGAGAACCAGAGCTTCAACGTTACCTCGTTTGTATGAAAATAGGCCTGCTGTGCGATTTTTCTGCTTTCGAGTGTAGATAAAATGCAATATTAATAAATTACATCCTTATTAATTTATAAAAAACAGTAAATAAGGAACACAAGTGCGGTTTTTTTAAATAATGCCGTCTAGATGTTGGTCCCTCGCTTTTCTTACAATCTCGTGGAATCCGTCGATTGTATTCTGTGACTCCGAGTGTGTTTTTATGATAAACTGCACAGTGGCAACCCTTGACCTATTTTCGTCTTTTCCGCGCAATTGCGCAATTTTCCGTATAAATAAAAAAACTAAATTCCTGTGTTGTATGCATGGTATCCTGTCTACCATATACAACTTAATAAGGCTATTTCCACACATATTATAAAAAAATAAGGATTTCACGCTCCACGCAACAATTAGAGTAACATTGTACCATTGAAATCGGAGAGAGTTCTATTTTTAACCGACTTCCAAAAAGGAGGAGGTTCTATGTTCGGCTGTATGTATGTTTTTTTTTATTTTTTTTATGTATGTCCGCCGATTACTCGAAGACGGCTGAACCGATTGAAATAATTCAAACGTTATTAGATCAGGTTTGTTCCCAAGTTGGTCCCATTTTTTGAAATTTTGAAATCGGTTCAGTATTTTTCAAGAAAACTTGAAAATACTGTAACCATTTTATGAACTTATACGGATGATCGACCACATTTTCTTTGTTTATGTACCAATTTAGATGATTCTTTTTTTGTTTGAAAGACGATACTTCAGTGATGATACCATTATGATTTCATTGTTATTGGACCTTGGATTTTAAAGATACACAAGGGAACTCCTCAAAATCAAATAGAAAATGTATAGTGATTGAAATATTGCTAGGATTATGACAATCTTAAACAAATTAGGTATCTTACTATGGTCAAGGACGTTTTAGACTAGACTTGAACTGCGAAGGAACGACGGAACTCCTTAACAACAAACAGCACGAAAAGTAGAAATTGAGTTTTTAGTGGTACCACGGAAAAGTGTGTAATATAAAAAAATACATAACATCATCGCTTACATTTACATAATATACATACCCATAAAAAGGTAAAACTATCTTATAAGTACAGTAGGTACTTACACTAAAAAGAAAAAATTGTTTAAAAACAAAAAAACCGACTTCAAAAACCTGAAAACACAATTAGCTTCAAAATTAAATACCTCTAAAAAATAAAAAATAATTTTCAAATCATTAGATACGCATATCATTGTAATAAAACACGTCTAATGAAGTCGGGTGGGGCTCTTAGAATAAAGAAATTGTCCTCTAGCCCCACCCGACTTCAATAGACGTGTTTTATTACAATGATATGCGTATCTAATGATTTGAAAATTATTTTTTACTTTTGAGAGGTATTTAATTTTGAAGCTAATTGTGTTTTCAGGTTTTTGAAGTCGGTTTTTTTGTTTTTAAACAATTTGTTAAGATTTGTTTTTGAAAAATTTCTAAGATATAATTTTTTTTATTTGTACAACAGCGGTTCCTGATTATAATATAGTGTTCCACGAAAATTCAAGAGAATTAAATATCTTTTTGTTCTTATTAGAACAAAAAGATATTTAATTAAGTAAGTATATTAAGTATATAAAAATATTATAGTAAGTATATAAAAATATTTATTAATGTTTTTATCTTAAGAAGTCCGTCTTTTAAAGTCAACCTATACTTACAAGATGCGAACAACAAGCCAAAAAGAGTCAGTATGGTGTGATTTCACGAAAAAAACAAAGTTACAATTAGTTTACTTCTTTCTTGAGCTAGGGTTCCGCCAGAAAACGGTGAACCAAAAAGGGTTCCGTAACCAAAAGAATTCGGGAACTGCTATACAAAATTTTGAAATCATAGCAAACCCATAAACTTTATAGTAAGGTACTATAAACAATTCCACAAAAGCAAAGAACTATGAGTCTTGACAAACTCCACCTTTCCACTCTAAATAATTTCATAAAAAGCTCATTTCTCGCCTTAAATGAGTGACATCAAATAGATGCTCGGCCACAGAATAAGTAACTAACAGTAGGTGTTTTCTTGTCTTGTCCAAATGACGCGATTGACACTAGCCACACTTTTTGGTTACACTGCTGTTAAGACTTTACTGGTTCGTCTGAACAATGTGGTATGACGGAATGCGTCTCATTCACGCATAGCATAGTATGTAGGTACCATGGGCAACAGCGTCGCTTAACCACTGCTAAGGTTAAAATCGCTTGCACGTCGCGCCAGCTGTCACATACGTTTAGTTCGTGCAGGGGCGATACACGCGATATACGCGCGCACACGAATTTTGTTGCAAACTGGGGGCTAATTGTCTAATTTCAAAATCTATCGCAATCGTTTTCAGGCTGTGATACATTGATGCTTCTTTTTGGCACAAATAAAAACTTACCTTTGAAATGCAGCAATGTGTCACATCCATCTGTCAAATGAAAGCGATTGCGATAGATTTTGAAAATTAGACAATAGGTAGGCTGGTTAAGCGACGCTGTTGCCCATAGTACATCAGGGTTTATCTTTTATTTTCCTCTTTTATTTTCTTCATAATTTTCGTTTTAATATTGACTAAAAAAGAAAAGATTTCTTGATACGTATGCCTGCTTCAGGTTACAGCGGAAAATCAGCGATTTGCTGAAATTGCTGCTACGCTTGCGTTGCGTAACTATTGCTACGGTACACAGACATTTTTCATCAAATCATGCCTCGTGTTAAACGAATAAAGTGTGTGTCGCAAGCAAAGAATACAATTATTTATCTGTCTATCTAGCTAGTTGCAAAAATATTCCGACATTCCGCGCGTTAGTCTGATGAAATAACGCTGGCTTGCAGCGAAAGAGTAGGATATCGGAAGAATTTTGACGATGCCACTAATGACTCGGTAGCTCAGTTGGAAGAGCATTGGATTGGACCGGACTTCCAATGGTCGTGGGTTCGATTCCCGTCTGAGACAACGATCTGGTGACGAGTCGAATTTTTTCTAGTATATTATTTGCTAAATAATATACTAGAAAAAATTCGACTCGTCACCAGATCGCAATTTTTTAATTTGAGATTTTAGTTTTTTTAAACAATACTATTGTTTAAAAAAACTAAAATCTCAAATTAAAAAATTGCAATACTGTGTTTTGTTACACTGTGGCTTGGCCTCAATATATCACTACTTGTGGAAGTAACTCGTAATTACTGGAGCGATCTTAGGGCGTGGAGTCGGAAATAAAGAAATTGTGTTGTTAATAAATCGCCATTATTATAGAAAAGATTTGGGCCATCAGGAAAATGGGGACACTGAAAAAAGTGTAATTTACTAATTGAGTGTCTGTAGAGCTGATAAGTAATATGAAAATGTCTTGGATAGCGACTGTCTCTTAACTATTGTAATTTGTATGACGAGCGTCGTTTTTTCGCCGCGCGCATTTTAGTCCGTGAGCCCGCGACAGTATTGTATTGCACGATGAAATGCATGGCACACGGTCGGAAAAGTTGTGCTGAGCGAGGATCAGAAGATTATCGCAAATAAAATTGGCTGGAAGCTTATATCACATAACGTAAATATAATCTTAAAATTTTGACCAGAAGTGGAAGATTTTCTCAAGCTTCCGGCCATTTTTACCCGACTGCAAAGAAAGGGTTATATTTTTCGCGCGTATCTTGTATGTTTGTTTGTATGTAATATTCTTTATTACCTCATATCTTTCAAACGGCTGAATGGATTTCTGTTATTAAGATATCGTTATATTTGTCTCGTCAGCCCAAGTGTTCTTAAGAAGGTGGCGTTATAAAAAAAACAAGATGGCGGCTGTACGGTGCTATTATAAGTAGTGGAAAAAAATTTTTTTTTCGAATACTACAATATGGGTGTCAAATTAAAGGGCTTATTATAAGGATTTCAAAAAGGTATATCATTACTGTAATATAGGTATAATAACTAAAAAGATATAAATAAAAAAATTAATTAAAAAAATTAAAAAACCCGCCTGCATAAAAAGACAAGTCCACTGAATAGATGGAAACAAGATTAAATATTAAAGGCAACATAATAACATGCAGTCGGAGGCATATAATTCAAATCATTCATAACGTCACTTTCTTTATGCATGCCTCCGACTGCATGTTATTATGTTGCCTTTAATATTTAATCTTGTTTCCATCTTTTCAGTTGACTTGTCTTTTTATGCAGGCGGGTTTTTTAATTTTTTTATTTTTTTTTTATTTGCATTAATCTTCTGATCCTCGCTCAGTACAACTTTTCCGACCGTGTGCCATACATTTCATCGTGATGTCATATGACGTAGGCAATACTATCGCGGGCTCACGGACTATTTGGTTTTAGGTACGAAGCACGCCAACCACCGGTCCATACCACCAATCCAACCGAGTACCCTCTCGGGAATCGAACTAGAGACCACTATGGTCTAGTGGTTCGCCCACCCGTGTAAGATGCAGAGGTCCCGGGTTCGATTACAACTTGTAGTACTCCGTTTGGTTGGTGGTAGGGCTTATTTCAAGTCCGCCTGGCTAGCTACCACCATCTTACCTAAGTCTGACGCCATAACAACAATTTAAAAATTGTTGTGTTCCGGCAGTTAGAGGTAAGATAGCCAGTTCCTCAGTGGTGAGGATTCCGGGTGTAGTGCGCTTCCACCTTCGACCTTATCGTCACTTAACATCAGGGGAGGTGAAAGCCAAGCATTACCTCGTTGTGAATAAAAAAAAGACCCCTGCGTCTTACACGGGACGAAGCACTTTGAAAATAAGCACCATTCTTCCCTTTCTTTAAAAAAAACTTTATTGGATTCTAAAAACTTTAGCCCCTTAAGGGGTCTTAATCCACACTTTGAGAAGCGCTGAACTGCCCAACCCAACATTAAAGCGCCGGTATTACTTGAAAATAGTCAATAAAACGACTTGTCAGCTGTATTAGCATCGCAAAGCATCGCCTGGTCGCCGCCATTTTGAGAGTTTTTTTATTGATGTAGGGTGACAATGATATCAGATTAAGCGCAAAACGGTCTCAAAAAATCCCAACCGTGATCGAATTTTTGAAAGTTGGATATAAGCTTTCGGGCAACAATTCTGAGTATTAACCGAGTTCAATACTTAGAATAAATTAATATATATATATTTTTTTTTTTTCATATTTTTAAATATTAGACAACGTTACAAAAGTTGCATTGCATTGTATAACAAAGTTTTAAACATAAAACGAGGAAAAAAAAAACATCATTGTTCGTAGGAGATATGAAAAATAGTTATGTATACCGAATAAGGTATTCATCGTCATCATCATCATCAAATCGCAGTGAAAAACCGAAACAAAACATGACTTTCCATATGCTTAAAAGTTTCTTGCACAGTCAACATAGATAAATAGTACGATATAGTCCTATATACGCTACACAGGAGAATAACATGTGACCAAGCGTTTGATATTACAGAAAGAATGAAATAAAATAATTTATTTTGTGCCAAATCAGAGTACTTAGGTATTGTTTGACAATAAAATTACAAGGTACACAAAAATCACTCTGAATAATATTTTTGCACCCTTACGTTTACTGATTGCAGTTAATAAAACTCTCGTGTGGCTATAATGTCTTTTAGTTTTGCAGTAGGTCATCATTATTGCTTTTTAACTATCTTCAAAAATTTAAAAGGAAAGGTTGTCTATCCGTCGCGTAAATATATATTTTTATATGTTTGTACACCGATTACTCGAAGACGTCTGAACCTATAGAAATAGTTGAAACTTTATTAGGTACATCAAGTTTGTTTTCAAGTTGGTTAAATTTTTTGAAATTTTCATATCGGTACAGTAGTTTTCAGTAAATCCTGAAAATACTGACTTTTTCGTTACGATTTTATATGAATTTAGACGGATTTTCCACCATAACTTTTTTGTTTAGGAACCAATTTAAATTATTATTATTTTGTTTTAAAGAAGATACTTAAAGGATTGATACCATATTATTATTTACAAAATATGTTTGAAAATTTATCCATGTCATACAGAACAGTGTGGTCACCGCAATTCAAATTTGGCTGTAAACGCCTGAAAGTATTTAAATTCATCGGTATTTCAGTAAATTCAGAAAGGCCTCTCTGAATATGTTATCTGCCCAATGGCCCTTGTGAAAATAATGTTTTATTTATATATTTAAAGTTTATTGCGCATCAAAATGCACAAAGAGTGAACATAATCCATTGTAGAGGAAGAAAAGGAGTTTTTATGGCACTCTTTTTGAGACTGTTTTTATCCACCTCGGGATAGTGCTGGCCTTCACCTCACCTGATGTTAAGTGACGATAAGGCCGAAGGTGGAAGCACACTACACCCAGAATCTTTACCACTGAGGAACTGGCTATCTTACCTCTAACTGCCGGAACACAACACTTTTTAAATTGTTGTTATGGCGTCAGACTTATGTAAGATGGTGGTAGCTAGCCAGGCGGACTTGAAATAAGCCTCACCACCAACCAAACCGAGTACAAATTGTACCCCTTCTGGGAATCAAACCCGGGATCTAACATAATGATTGATTTGACGACTTTTAAACAGCTTTAAATATTTTTAGATTGATCTAAAAATTTTGACGCACAGTAATATAATTATGATTTATTTTGATGGCATAATGATGTATGCTCAAATTATAAATTAATGATTATTTACAACATTAGAATTCGTGTAGGTAAGACTTCTTATTATGTATTCTGTGAATTCGATTAAAAATTAAATAAATCGGTATCAACTAAGTTTAAATTCACTTACCTTATGACATTTCTTGAAAAATTCCGAATTTACCTATAAAAAACAAAATTTTAAATCAGTTCAGTGTGGTAAATAATATTTTTTCAGTGTAGTATGCATGCATTTAGTATCCTATCTACCATAATCAGGATTATTCAGATATTATCAAACACTCGTATAATATAAATACCTACTTTATTAACAGACTGTATAAAAATTAATTCTTCTACTCCTAATCCCTAAAACACCTGGTTTCTTATTAGCCAAGATTAATCATAATAGCTGCTCAGAATTTTAATTGTTAATTTAGCTCTCTAATTAAGAAAAGAAACAAATGAATGTTATTAATTTGCAAAGATATTTTAAAAAGAGCTTTCGTAAATAAGTTGAAAATAAAATTGGAAAAACAATTTATTTTTACTAATATTATAAATGCGAAAGTAGGTTTGTTTGTTTGTTACGCCTTCACGTCTTAACTACTCAACTAATCTTCATGAAATTTTGCATACACGTTGTCAAGGGTACAGACAGAAATTTAAATTTTTCAGTTTTTCATGCATACAAACCTCATTCAAAAAACCTGAAAATCAGTAATTGAAAGAATACGGAGAGCAATATAGTCCTAGACTAGACAATGATTATCTTTTTATTTTGAAAAAAAAATTTTTTTCAGGTTTTTTACTGTGCAGTCTCGTCCAATCAGAAGTGTGGCAGTCCTACGACTCCCAGGCCCAGACGTGGGGCAATGTAGACCACTGGAGGCAGAGCTATCAAGTATGAAAATTAACAATAATATTGGATCCTCACCTATGAAATTGGCGTTTCTTTCTCACAAATAGAGAACCTCGTCACTTCTATGATTTAAAATATTCATCAATAGCTTGATATTATATCGAATAATGACCATCATAGACAATGGGGAATGTCCGAAAAAAATCAAATTGGCTGAATATTTTTCTATAGGTAGGAATAAGGTCCCTTAGTAATAGAATAAATTTTCAAAATTTTCGGTTTCGTGAAAAAATTTCAAAAAATCAAAGTCTCTTCGACTTAACAAATGTATGAAAGTAACAGTAGAATGGAGATTGTACCTTTGCCAACACATGCCACAACCACAACATGGTATTAAAAAAAAAGTTTCAAGACAAAATGTCAAAACTTTTTTTTTTAATACGTGTTGTCTTTGTGGCAGTTAGCGGCAAAGGTATAATCTCCATTCTGCTGTTACTTTTATACATTTGTGAAGTCGAAGAGACTTTGATTTTTAAAAACTTTTTTACCCAACCGAAAATTCTGAAACTTTTTTCTATTACTAAGGGACCTTATTCCTACCTATAGAAAAATATTCAGCCAATTTGATTTTTTTCGGACATTCCCCATTATGAATGCACTAATGTTTAAACACTAAAGACTTATTGTTTAAACATTAGTGCATAAAATTTTAAAACATTAGCGTTCATGCGTGAAAATGTTAGTATGTAAAATGCGATTTCTTTATAATTCTCAATACAAAAGGCCGATTTCATAGGTGGGGATACTTACTGATTCCTCTGTGGCACTCAAAATGTATATTTCTGAACAAAGTCTTCATAGTTTCCTTTGGATTGACTAAAATGACAAATAGATCCGAAATCATAAACGTATTTTCTTTTTCAGGCAAATTCCAATAAAAAACAATCGACACAAACAGTGACCCAACTTTTTAACAAACTTAACAGATCACCTTATCAATATGTCGAATTTAATTCTACAAATTCTAAAAAGATAACCTTAATTGGGTGTGGAAATGAAATATTTGACATAATAAGGAAATTAAAAAGTAAAAGTCAAAGAAAAGACGTAAAAGCAACATTTGTACTAAACAAAAATAATCAATATACAACTATAGAATGTATCGATACTGATTTTCAATTATTGAAAAGTTTACTGAAGTATAACCATTTATGTGTTGAATTTAATGAAGAGTATTATGATGAATTCAACAATATTATACCATGGTGCCATGAAAATTTAGTCATGCTTCCAAGTAAAGAAGAATCTGAAACTATAATTAATCAAATTAATAATTTAAACGAAAACATGGAAGAATATCCGAACTTTGGTAATAACAATGAGGGTAAATTGATTTATAATAATTATCCTCACTATCACGAAATACATCTGCCACCAGAAAAGAATATTATTGTTGCACCTATAGATATAAAACTGAAAACAGAAAAAGAAGGATATATATTTTCAAAAGATGATATAATTACAGGACTTCCTCGAAGTAACGTAGACTCAATAGTGAGTGAATTTGAAACTCAAGATAGAACCATTCCAAACAATATCCCTTACTATAATGGATACCAACTTGGATCTAATTATGTTAACAGTTATAACACTCATATTTTTAGGAGTTTTAGAAAAGAACCTAATTTAAATATTAATCAATACAATTTCGCTCCGGCATATGCTCCAAAACTACAATGTTACACGCACAATTCTAAACCAATTCATTATCATAGCCATGATATTGTTGTACCTGCCCTAAATAATTATAATTCAAATATGATAACCAAAGCAGAAGCAGCTCATAACTTTTTTAATGCGGATGGTAATTTTGCTAGTAGTGAACCTTCCAGTAATGTTTATAATGCCAACCATTTATTTTACACTCCTGTTTCAAGGACTTTTAAAAAAGAACTTAATTTAAATTTAGGTAATAATCAATACTATTTTGCACAAACAAATGCTCCGAAACTGCATTTTATACACAATTCAAAACCTATACATTATCATAGCAATGGTATTGTTATACCTGTCCTAAATAATTATAATCGAAATATGATATCCAAAGCTGAAGAAACTCATAACTTTTTTAATGTGGATGGTAATTTTGCTAGTAGTGAACCTAGCAATAATGTTTTTTTTAATAATGCCAACAATTTATTTTACACTCCTGTTTCAAGGAGTTTTCGAAGAGAAGCTAATATAAATTTGGATAATAATCAATACTATATTGCACCGGCACATAATCCAAAGGTGAAATATTATACGCACCATTCTAAACCAATTAATTATCATAGCCATAATATTGTTATACCTGCCCTAAATATTTTTTATTCAAATATGATATCCAAAGCAAAGGCAACTTATAACTTTTTAAATGCAGATAGTAATTTTGCTAGCATTGAACCTCCGAATAGTGTTAATAATAATGCTAACAAGTTATTAAACATCCAATCATGCGATAATAGAGGAACAAATTTTGGTAATGCCGTTGAAATTCCATTGGTTTATAGAGCAGAGTCCAAGCCATATATTATAAATAAAAATAACTATACATCTCCATTTAAAACAATTGCTACTTATGTCCCTGTTATTCATGATCAACTTCTAATCAATAATAATGACATTTACAAACAAAATTCAAATATCGGATTTGCAAATACCACAACTTTTTATTCTATACCAGATTCTTGTCGTTATAAAAATTTTGTGATAATTGACTCTGACAATAATAACACGACGAATTTTAAAAGTGCTAGAACAAATTATATCAATAATCAACATGGTTATAAAAATGGTTATAATAATATAAATAGATATACAGTTTATCCCTTAGAAACAAAAGGTACTGATAAAAATGACGTGCTAAAATATTGGCGAAATAGTGAAGATACCAATAATCAAATAAAAAATCTTAATTATTTCGCTCCTTGCGCAAAATATAGTGTTTATAATACTGAAACATCAAAAAAACTTCCTAAACTATATGAATCACTTAATTTAAATATTGTACCTGTAAAATTAAATCATTATCCAAAAACTTATACACCAAGTTATGCATTTGGAATTCCTAGTTATTCTAATTTCTTAACACCAAGTTACAGTGACTTGACACTAACTCCAGCTCAAGTTACATTATCATACTTTAATCCTACTAAATATATAGAACCAACTGAAACATCTAACTATTATCAAACTACTCCAACCTATAACTTACAAAAACCTGCAGAATTTAAAATTAAACCAATGCAAACTAACCTGAGTCCAAGTAACAGTGACCTAACGCCAACTTTGGCCCAAGTAACACGTACTTGTACATACTTAAATCCTATTAAAACTAAATATATAAATCCATTTGAAACATCTAACTATTATCAAACAACTCCATTCTATAATGTCCCAAAACCAAAAGAAGCTAAAAATGTACCAATGCATCAGCTTCTTATGGCAAGTTACAATAATTTTGCACCAACTCCGACTCAAGTTACACCATCATACTTGTATCCGTCTAAATATATTAATCCAGCTAAAATATATAACTATTATCAAACGTCTCCAATCTATAACGTTCAAAAAATAATAAAACCTAAAACTAAACCTATGCAACAGATCCTAACACCAATTTACAGTAACTTTAAGCCATCTCTGGCTCAATTTACACCATCATATTTATATCCCACTAAATATATAGATCCATTTAAAATACCTGACTATTATCATACAACTTCAAACTATGGCGTTCAAAAATCAACAGAACCTAAAAATAAACCAATGCAACCTTACGTGACGCCAAGTTACAGTGACTTTACGCCATTTGTAGCCCAATTTACACCATCATACTTGTATCCTATTTCAAATATAGAACCAACTAAAACATATAACTATTACCAAACAATTCCTACCTGTGACGTCCAAACATCATCAAAACCTAAAATTAAACCAATGCATCTATTTCTCACGCCAAGTCACAATAACTTAGTACCAACTCCGACTCAAGTTACACCATCATACTTATATTCTACTAAATATATAGATCCAACTAAAACACATTACTATTATCATGCAACTCCAACCGATTACGTCCAAAAAACAATAATACCTAAAATTGAAACAATACAACATTTCCTAACACCAACTTACAATGCATCTGTAGATCAATTAACCCCATCATACTTGTATCCTATTACAAATATAGAACCGACTAAAATATTTAACTATTACCAAACAACTCCCACCTATAACTTACAAAAATCAAAAGCTAAAAATAAACCAATGCATCAATTTTTCACGCCAAGTTACAGTAACTTTGCACCATCGCCGACCAACGTTACACCATCATACTTGTATCCTACTAAATATATAGATCCATCTAAAATACCTAACTATTATCAAACACCTCCAAAGTATAACGTCCAAAAATCAACAAAACCTAAAATTAAAGTAATGCGACCTTTCCTAACGACAATTTACAGAGACTTTGCGCCATCTCTAGCTCAAACTACACCGTCGTACTTATATCCCACTAAATATATAGATCCATTTAAATTACCTTACTATTATCATACATCTCCAAACTATAACCTTCAAAAATCAACGGAACCTAAAAATAAGCCAATGCAACCATACGTGACGCCCAGTTACAGTGACGTTACGCCATCTGTAGCCCAATTTACACCATCATACTTGTATCCTATTTCAAATATAGAACGAACTAAAACATCCAACTATTACCAAACAACTCCTACCTGTGCCGTCCAAACATCAACAAAACCTAAAATTAAACCAATGCAATTTCTCACGCCAAGTTCCAATAATATTGCACCACCTTTAATCCAAAATACACCATCATACTTGTATTCTACTCAATTTATAGATCCATCTAAAATACGGAACTATTATCATACAACTCCAACCTATTACGTCCAAAAATCAACAAAACCTAAAATTGAACCAACGCAAACATTCCTTACAAATCACAGTGACTTTGCGCCATCTCTAGCTCAATTTACACCATCATTATATACAGATCCGACTATAACATCTAACTATTATCAAACATCTCCAACTTATAACGTCCCAACACCAACAAAACTTAAAATTGAACCAATACAACCTTGCCTGAGGCCAAGTTACAGTGACTTAACACCAACTTTGGCCCAAGTTACAGGTATAAACCTAAATCCTACTAAAAATAAATATATAAATCCGTTTGAAACATCTAACTATTATGAAACAACTCCATTCTATAACATCCATCCCGCTAAATATAAAGATCCACCTCAAATACCTTACTATCATCAAACAACTCAAATCAGTTACGTCCAAAAATCAACAAAAGCTAAAATTAAACCGATGCAACATATCCTACCACCATCTTACAGTTACTTTGCGCGATCTCTAGCTCAATTTACACCATCATACTTACATTATCCTACTAAATATATAGATCCAACTAAAACATTTAACTGTTATCAAACATCTCCAACCTATAACGTCCCAAAACCGACCGAACTTAAAAATAAACCAAGGAATACATTTTTAACAAAAAGTTACAGTGACTTTGCGCCATCTCTGACCCAAGTTACTCCTACATACTTGTATCCTACTAAATATACAGATCCGACTGAAATATCTAACTATTATCAAACTTCTCCAACCTATAACGTCCCAAAACCGACAGAACTTAAAAATGAACCAAGGAATACATTTTTAACAAAAAGTTACAGTGACTTTGCGCCATCTCCAACCCATGTTACTCCTACATACTTGTGTCCTACTAAATATACAGATCTGACTAAAATATCTAACTATTATCAAATAACTCCAGCCTACAAAGTCCAACAAATAACGAAACCTAAAATTGAGTCAATGCAATATTTCCTCACACCAAGTTCCAGTTACTCTGCAGCAACTCTGGCTCAAGTTACACCGTCCTATTTATATCCTACTAAGTATACAGATCCAACTAAAACATCTAGCTATTATCAGACATCTCCGACCTTTATGGTGCAAAAAGCAACACAACTAAAAAATGAACCGATGCAACATTCCCTAGTAACAAGTTACAGTGACTTGGCACCTACTCCAGCGCAAGTTACACCTTCATACTTGTGTCCTACTAAATATACAGATCAAACTGAATCTAACTATTATCAAACAACTCCAACTTATGATATATTAAAATCAACAGAACCCAAAAATGAACCAATGCATAAATTTTTGACGCCAAGTTACAGTAACTTTGCAACACCTCCTACCCGAGTAACACCATCATACTTGTATTTTAATAAATATATAGATCAATCAAAATCAACAAAACCTAAAATTAAACCAATGCAATATTTTCTAACACCAACTTACAGTGATTTTGCGCTATCTCTAGCTCAATTTAACTTTTATCAAACATCTCTAACCTATAACATCCAAAACCCAACAGAACTTAAATATAAACCAAAGAATATATTTTTACCGCCGTCCCAAGCTACTACTTCTAAAAAATATACGGATCCGACTGAAACATCTAACTATTATCAAACAACTCCAATCTATGAAAAAGAACCTAAAATTGAACCAATGCAACATTATCTAACTACTTACCTAACACCTACACCTACATACTTAAATCCTACTAAATATTTAAATCCAACTGAAACATCTTACTATTATCAAACATCTCCAACCTACAACACCAAAAAATCAACAGAACCTAAAAATAATTCCCTAAAAACAAGTTACAGTGTCTTGGCACCAAATCCAGCGCAAGTAACATCATCATACTTTTATCCTAATAAATATACAGATCCAACTAAATCTAACTATTATAAGTCAACTCCAACCTATAACGTCCAAAAATTAACAAAACCTAAAATTGAAGCAGTGCAACATTTCCTCAGACCAAGTTACAGGTACTCTACACCAACTCTGGCCCAAGTTACACCTTCGTACTTAAATCCTTTTAAATTTTTAGACACTAAAAGGTCAAAATATTATCAAACAACTCCAATCTATAATATCCAGAAATCATCAAAAACTAAATATTATCTTCCAGCTCAAGTTTTGTACAAAAGCATACCTAAGTCGAAAAATTATATCAGTAAAAATATGTACCTGGCTCGTCTACTTGATACAACAGAAGGTAAACGTTACAATACTAATATAGATATAACTATACCAACTTTAAATGGTTTGTATGACTATCCAACTTCATTTAAAACAAGATCTAGCGACACTATACCAGTTCAATCATTCCCACCTTCAAACCATGTCAAAGAAAGAAACTCATATTATCCACAAGCAAGCAATCTTTGGGGACCAATTTGCAATGCCTATATTATTCCTGGAAAAATAACCTCAAATACAGGAAAAGTGGAAGTAACACACCAGCCAATATTTAAAAAACTCTTCAATTATGCAACTAACGGTCAATTTCACTATGTGGTAGAAGAAAGAAGAAGTCTAAATAATGTTATTAATGCTTATAATTATTATATACCTAAAAAGACTTATGTACAAACTCCTTACCAAAATTCAGACTTTGTTGAACTAAAAAGCCCAGAGACGGCAAGTATTTACAATACTCAAGGAAATATAGAACAATATTTCCCTCAAAATAATATTAACAAAAATGGACTATTTGAAGATTACACAGTGCATTTGAAGAAAGAACCTAAAAATAAAGCTATAGGTATACCATACTTTGTAAACAATTACATATCTTATACACCTTTCTATAAATATAAAAATGTACCTCTGAAATCTTCCTATGGTCCAGGCACTAGTCCATTTTTATCTAAAAACGTAACACCAAAATTTGAAAATAGCATCAATTATAATCTTCCTAAATCTTTTAATTTAAATGGAGCTTCAATTTCCAATCCTATCGATGTAGTATCACCAGGTCAATATAATTATTTCTATGAAAATTGGCCATATACATTACGAGATAGCTACTTTAGTAAATATAGAAAAAAATATGATAAAGGTTTTTTGAATAGCGAATTCTTCACCAGTTATGTCCCTTTCCAAAGAAATAAACATTTCCTAAACAATGAAGAAAA
The DNA here is from genome assembly GCA_928269145.1 of Agriphila tristella. Lineage (NCBI taxonomy): Eukaryota > Metazoa > Arthropoda > Insecta > Lepidoptera > Crambidae > Agriphila > Agriphila tristella. The sequence goes on along the minus strand of OV743447.1, from coordinate 2,107,045 downwards.
TAAACTATACGACAATAATAAACAACTTTTGGAACCATTCCTTATAAATAGTAAAGAATCTAATGGATTTTCCAGTAAATATAATGATAGATTAGAAGCAAATCAGAATTTAATGGAAACTAAAGTACCAACCAAATATAAGTACAATACTATTTATAGTTCATCTACAGCTGAAGCATATCAATGCAGTTCTGCAATTTCTTATCCAATTCCAATTAACAACAAATCTCCAATCGAAAATTTTAATGATAGATCAGTGAACTGGAAGAGATATTCTGGAAAGACAGTTACGCCACTTGCACATTTCAATACATACAAATCATCTGTTGAACCTTCATATAAACAGCAAGATAAATATTATAGCACAAAAACTAAAGATAATTCGTTAGAAAATAGAGTATCTTATATCACAAGCACGGCAGCTCCAGGAGAAATGTCACAATTCAATCCAGTAGTTTCTTTTTTAAATCCAATTAATAATGAACTAGCAGATATGAAGTCAAATGCACTAACATACAATCCTTGTGAAGGACTAAAGCCGTATACATCACAAGCCAGTAACTTTAAAAATTATAAGAACATCAATGATAAAGTATTTTTTAATTCGAATGGGTTTATGGCTATGAAACCCACCAAGGCACGTTTTAGAAGCAGAAAAGTATCTTATGAACCTTTTTATTTAAACTATGAATCAATTAAACCAAATATTGCTAAAAGAAAGGAACCGAGTACTCAATCACTTACAGCATCCTACGGATTTTCTTCAAACTATGAACCACGAATAAATAGCATATCACAGCGCATCAACTATAGAATGCAAGGAATAACATCTAATTATCCTTTCTTGGAAAATACGTACAGAAATAGACCAACATTTGCGTTACCAAGTGACGACAAATTTGTAAACGGTTATACTTTTCCAGGAACAAACTACCAAACATTGTATAATTTATATAAAAATTACAAACCTTTTGGTAGTTCACGAGTAAAAATCGATAGCTTTCCATCAGCTAAATTGTTCTATACTACAATTGATAACAATAAAGCTTCACAACATAAATCAAATTACGATATCGCATATAGTCAAAAATATATTCCTTCCTCAAATTTTTATAGCACATTTACTGACATAGCTAAAACTTCTCAATTATCACTAGCTACAAATCCAGGACAAATTGATTATTTACATCCGACAGTTTACTCTGCAAATATTGAACCTATTAATCCTAAAAACATTCCTTGCACATCCACATTAACTATAAACGAAGTAAATCGTCCTTTATATACTTCAAATCTAGGTAGAATCGTCACAGAAGATATAAAAAGAAAGTTTATAAGCGAAAATGTTATCAATAAACTGTATAATCTTTGCTTCCCTATGACTATAGATTTAGGCGCTATTGGAATAGCAAAATACATGCCTGATTCTTGTGAAAAACAATTTATTGTTCAAACAAACAATCCTAATATAGAACTACGAGCATGGCAATCGAAATTAAAAGTTATAAAACCGAGAATTGATTTTGATGTTGCAGATGTTGGTGTTTTAAATTTTGTACCTATAATAAAATGTAAATATAATAATGATTATGACAATATACAAGAAATAGTTAAGAATATTATTAGTAACAAATATGGAGAACCGATAGTTATAAGAGATTTTATTAAATGTGATCCTTTTGCTGTATTTTGTGACGTTAATTCGATTAATATGGCGAATAATAATTATAATATTTTGTGGCCTACTTACGATGGCAATTATTGTAGAAACGCTCACAGTAATTATGTTTTTTCATAAATTAAAATTACTTAGGGCAAATTTTTGTCTTCAATGGCAATTTCTATAAAATTGTATGTTATGTTAATTGTAATTTAATTATAACTTGTTAACTTAGAGATGTCGACCAATTTTAATGCTTCATTTTTAGTGCTAAGTATCTATTTATTTGCCATTATAATATTATAGTAGGGTACATATAAGACTACACATAATGAAGAATTCGCATTGACCGACGTCTTGATGACTTGTGTGTTTGAATGTGTGTGCATTTTGATGTATGTATGGGTGTGTATTGTTTGTGCGCAAACGTGGAGAAATAATAGGTATATAGAATGTTTACAGTCAAATTATTTAACTTAGGTTTATTTTAAGTACAGCTAGATTTAATACCATGGTTTAGTCTAGTTTTTGAGTAGATACCTAATAAAAATAGTTTTTAAATATATTTTAAAGTATTGGGACTGAATGTTGCAAACTTGTAATGAATAATAAACAAAAAATTTCAAACATCTGTTTCGTTTTATTACCTATGCCTCTTTCGACGAGCCAAAGTAGCCTTAGATACGATCAAGCATTTCTTGTCAATCATTTACATTGCATTACCACCGCCACTGCTATTTGCCTACTTTTGATAGGCCTCGCTATATTCTGTGATGCTTGTCAAGCATCGCTTCTAGATGATCAAAATGTGATTGACAAGCCGATGCAATGTAAATGATTGAAGAACGTTGAGCTATTTCGGTGTGAATACACCATAAGTCATTTTTTTTTTCTATTATCAATTTGGTCTAAAAGTTTATTTACTCAGTAAAAAGGTTACGGAATACAAATGTATCTTGGTCCCTGCGCACAAAATATGTGGGACCGGTCGTAACAACCCTTAACGGCGTGCGTTAGTTCTGTTTTTATACAGGGTAGGGACACCATCTAATGTGTTTTAAAGTAGGACAATTGTCGCGCCTTTTTTCTGTAAGCTATTAAATAAAAAATGCAAACTTTAGTTAATAATAATATTAATTAACGTTTATTTCGTTGCCAAAATTATTCGTATTATAGATTAAAAGTAAATTATTAAAAAAATATATATATAATACACCGTCACTTCTCTACTACAGTGCAGGCTAGCAGAGTGTTCCAGCATCGGCCCATCCCATCTAAATTTCGAATTTGTTGGGAAGTAAAATCCTTTTTTCAGTCGACCGTTTTTTTAAACAAAAATATCGCGCTAATTCGTCATCATCGAATTTTAAATTAAATCACTCGCTCGTTTCGGTTACACTTAAGTTAGGGTTTCCTAGGAAGACGGTGCCGTCATATTACGGCCGTCATTTAGCGGCGTAGAACGTTGTCTATGTAAACAATATGGCGCGCTGTATTATATTTTGCCGCCGCCATATTTTTTACATAGACAACGTTCTACGCCGCTAAATTACGGCCGTAATATGACGGCACCGTCTTCCTAGGAAACCCTAGCATTACAGAAGAATCTTTGCTTTAACATTAGTGCTTTTGTTGAGAGGTTTTTTCGGCATAATGGCCTGATCTAAGTTTTATCTAACCCATGGTAAATTTCCAAGTATTTTCTTCACAAAACCGAAAGCAATCATCATCATCATCATATCAGCCGCACGACACCCACTGCTGGGTATAGGCCTTCCCTAAGGATCTCCACGACGATCGGTCCTGCGCTGCCTGCATCCACTGGCTTCCCGCGACCTTCACCAGATCGTCGGTCCACCTTGTCGGGGGCCTACCAACGGAGCGTCGTCCGCTGCGCGGTCGCCATTCCAGAACTTTTCCGCCCCAACGGCCATCGGTTCTTCTCGCTATGTGTCCCGCCCATTGCCACTTCAGCTGAGCAATCCTTCGAGCGATGTCGGTTACTTTAGTTCTCCTGCGGATCTCCTCGTTTCTGATTCGATCACGCAGGGAAACGCCGAGCATGGTTGCGCGCTGCATGGCCGCGAAAGCAATATAATGAAAATAAATTAATAGTAAGTATTTAATTGAATCAGGCGTCACTTGGCGGAAGTCCAAAACCATTTTGAAAAAAGAAATATATGTAGCTTACTTCCGCAAACAATATATGCAAAATGTACCGCCCGCCCGCCCGCAAAAATATGCACATGCACACCACAAAATATCAGTGCACAATACCTGCATTAAGCAAGACAGCATCACACCCTGCACCTTCACCAATTAGGCTACTCTACGCAACATATATTTCTTTTTTCGAATATAAATGAATAATTAAGCAACGATTTTACAGAAATGGGGAAAATCCCAAAAAGCACAAATCCACAGTCACCCTAAAAAGGGCACCACTATAAAACACAACAGCACATGAAGCAAATTTTTTGCATTACCCGCAGTTTTCAAGGATAAAGTTGCGTATTCGTTAGTTTCAGGAATTTAGAACGGTTTTTAGGATATTTGGACAACGCGAGGATTTGCTACATAAGTTTAATAAATGGGAAAATGTAGGTGTTATTTCACTGGGTGAAAATTTTAATGGGTAAATTAAGATAGATAGTTATGGTGGATTCTAGACGTGTGGGGCAAAGTAGAATAGCACTGAGGAGTTCGGAGGAGCAGTGGTTTAGCGCCTGGCCCTGCGATTGTAGAGGTTAAGCAGCTTTAGCAGGGATCCCTTGTTTTCGCATAATGGATTTATACCTAATTTGATTTGGCATAACGGATTTGGCATATTTTTTTGTCATAATTTTACTTTGGCATAATTGTTTTTTGGCATACTATTTATATAAGCATAATAATCATTTAGACTAATTTGTTTTCGCATAATGTTATTAGGCATATTGTCTATTCGCCTAATATTATTTAGACATAAAAATCAAAAACAATAAGAATAAAAAAATTACGTAACGTACTTATTTATTTTCTTGCTAGAGGGGTATGTATTAAAATGCCGAAAATTTCATATTAATATGAAATTAATTTATTTATTTACGACCGAAATATCGACGTATAAAACACCTATTTTCAAAATACCGAAAATCCTAAATATCGATATCCGATAAACCGTAACTTAAAAGATCGATTATTAAATGACCGATAGTTCGAAATCCCGAAAGTTAGAATGCCGATAGTTCCAAATCCCAAAAGTCTGTTAGGTGCGACGACGAGCGAGCGTAGCGAGCTTGGAGGAGGTAAAGTTTGATTGCGACCTACAACGCACGAGCCGAGCGAGCGAAGCGAGCGTGCCACGGCAGCGGTCGGCGAAGTGCCAGAACCACAGCAGCGGCACTCCCTGTAGGTGTGGCTTTGTGAATTTAGGTTTAATTCGTTTGGTTTTAGTTTAATTAATTAATTACTTAATTAATGTGTATTAAATTCTACTATTGCTTTTTCAAAAAGGAGCAGAAAGTTCTTCTTTATTCTTATACATAATTATTGTAGCTACTTGAATTCAATAACATTTGAAGTACTTATTTATTTTATTTTTTTGTAATATAAAGCACTATGTTTCACTCGGAAGAAAGTGCAATTACCACATCACCCCTCAATGTACAAATAGTATTATTGAGAAATACAATAATATGCCCTGCATTGCATTGTTAGCAAATTACATTGCCTGAATGGTGAATGATTAAAGCCCTCGCATGCGGCTCGACACATATCACTTTAGTTTGTCGTTCTTGCCTGTAATGTTATGTACTATTGCGCGGTGCGAGCGAACTAGGCAAGCCTGATAGCGCGTGACTCCGCGGAGGAGATTCCTCGCCCCGATGGCGTCGCGGCACCCCCGCGCTCGCCCGGCGCACTAACACACGTTACTACGTTAGTATATATTTTCTTTGCCAGAACCGACCTGCTGGCATATGTAACCCTCAATTAACCTTCAGTTTTTAAAGCTTCGGGATTTAGTATTTTAGTTAAAATATTATCCTTTCGTGATTTTAAACTTACAGCCAAACAACCGTTCGGCCATTTGATTTTCGGTGTTTCATCCATAGGTCTTGTGAAATTCGGTGTTTTCAACTTCGGCATTGTAAATACATACCCCTAGCCATGCATGTGACAAACAATATTTACATTTATTTCAAGTGTAAATTTTTAGCAATAGCTTTTAAATGTGTAGGTTTTGAAGTGTATTCATTTTTTTTGTTTATTAAAATATGCGTTAATAACATTATGCGTATTTAAATTTATGCTAAAGAATATTATGGTTAAACATGATTATGCTTAAATTAGTTATGCCTAAAAAAATTATGCATAAGCTGTTATGACTAAGTAATATTATGCGTAAACATCATTCGGCGAAACCATATTATGCTGAGACATATTATGCCTTAAAATTTTATGCAAATACATAGGGAACCACTTTCGCAAGGGTCGGTCATGGGATGGGTGACCAAAACATATTATCTTGAGTTACTCCGTGCTTCGGAAGGCACGTTTAGCCGTTGGTACCGGCTGCATTTGCAGTCGTTAATACCCACCAATCTGCATTGGGCCCCCGTGGTAGGTTATGGCCCTATAAGGAAGCAAAGTGACAACCCTAGAAGACGCAAATAGGCTATTGTTTTCGCTAATCAAGCAAAACACAATTTCGGTCTAGGGCTGCCAATGCAGTTTATCATAAAAAAAAGAAAAAAAACGTGGTTTTATGGCTTGTTAATTATTTTCCAAGGTTGTATGGTAGGTACCTACCCTATCTACCATACTTTGCCCTTTATTCCGTTATACATACATATAGTATGACCCTTTACAAAACTTAAGTCCCGTGTGCGTATTCAAACTTGCAAGTTTAAAATTAACTGCAGTTAAAAGTGTTCGTCTAAATTAACCGAAAAACCAACTTATCCATTAACTTAAACACAATTAATATTATGACGGCTCTTTAGTTTAAATACGTATCTATTTTAGTTACGATTAAAATTGCAACAAATTTCATAAATTTTGTGTGTTTTGACCGATGGATTTTGGGAAATGTCCGAAAAAATCAAACTGGCTGAATATATTTTTGGTAGCGTGAAAAATAAAAAAATAAATAAGTCTTTTCGACTTCACAAATGTACAAAAGTAACAGCAGAATGGAAATTATACCTTTGCCACCACCTGCCACAACCACAACATGGTAGTTATTAAAAAAAGTTTCAGAACAAAATGTCAAAACTTTTTTTTGGGTTCCGTAGCCTAATGGCAAAAACGGAACCCTTATAGATTCGTCATGTCTGTCTGTCTGTCTGTCCGTATGTCACAGCCACTTTATTCCAAAACTATTAGGATTACACAGATGAAACTAGGTAGGTAGATGTATTCTGTGAACCGCTTTACGATTTTTACACAAAAATAATGATAAAAAATATTACCCATGGTACCACATATTACCACATGGAATGGAATTGCGACGTAAAACATTATTAACATTGAGGTTTCTAAAACCATTTTTTCAGAAAGTCAACCGTTTGAATGATATACACTTCCAAAGTGGTAAAATGTGTGTCCCCCTCCTCTAGCTATTGAAGTAGGAGAGTGAAAAATAAAATAAAAAATATTATATTGTAGATCTTAATAAACACTTTCAACTAAAATTGGTTTGAATAAGATATATTTACTAGTTTCAAAGATATAGCACATTTTCGAAAACCGCAAATATAACTTTGTCGATTATACAAACACTATGAAAAATAAAGTTATTTTTGCAGATAAAAATTATAGTGGTATTAAATAATTATGGTAGGTATATGGTAAGTACGGAACCTTACTGCGCGTGGCCCGACACGCACTTGGCCGGTTTTTTAATACATGAATACGTGTTGTGGTTCTGTCAATAAACATATTATGTGGATAATATTTTATTTACACATCAGTCGTTCGTTTTAGCACCGTCTTTAAAAGTTCCTTACAAATCCCATGGTCCTTTTTACCCCTGCTTAAATATTGAAACGGTTTTGGCACGAAGTCCGTGATTCGATAATTAATTCACCTCACCATGAGTCAGCCAGTATCCAATACTTTAAAACTTGAAACTTTTTCAGTCTTTATATTTTTCTTTTTACGTACTTAAATAATGTTAAAATTGTTGTTGTGACGACAAACTTAGGAAATAATAGCTTCCGCCCGTAACTTTGTGCATGGAAATTCGAAAAATCCCAAGGAAACCTTTGGTCAGAATAAAAATCTGTTTTTTAATCAAGCTAAATAAACTATCCGTGTGCCGAATTTCATCCAAATTCGTTCATCCGTTTTTGCGTGATTGAATAACAACGCATATAATTTAGTATGATGGTTGTAGTCTGTCTAAAAAGTCTACATGGGTAATTTCAAAGGTAATTTTATTACCCACCTAAATCCCCAACCACCCCACCAATAACCATCTAAATAAATAAATATGTTTACAATTAGAATTTTGACACCTCTAACAGGGTTACCAGTATAAGTTTTTATAAATAATTTAATAATTTCTCATGTAAAAAGACTTTTTATACAGACTCTAGCTGGCTAGATGCAAAAACAAGCTCTACCACCTACCTGAATCGAACCCGGGACTCCTCCGTCGTACACGGGCGAGCGAGTTAGCTAAAGGGCGTTGACAAAAATAGCATATTTCATACAAACTATCAAGTCCTTATTTTTCGAAATGAATGAACCGATTTTAATGAAACTTTCAACGCATAAGCAGGATACATAGGTGTTAAAAGTTAGTTAAGAACATTTAAGACCAATGTATTCTTCTTATGTGTATGAAGTTTCATGAAAATTGGTTCTTTATGTTTGGTTCTTCTAATTTTTTACTTTAAGATTATAAAATAAAGTATTTTATTACAACAATAAAACAGAAAAAACTTTAAACCTCAAAATTTACGATTGTTGTTGGAATTGTGCAAAAGTTTTTCAGATTTCGTTTCGTTATTTCCCAAAGGAAGGCGAAATTCAAAATGTTGCGAACGTTAAATAAAACGTGTTTTGAACGAAAAGGCTTTATTTTGCGTGTTATGGAGAATTTACTGTAATTTTTTCATGTAATGAGGGCTTTTCAAAATGACAAAAAGCTGTAGGCTCTAAGTATTTTTTACTACCAATTTTGACTTCCCTCTTACCATCAACGCCATCTAGTGAGGCAAATTGTTACTTTTCTTTTTTTTAAGTCAATTTGAAAACCCTTCAATCAGACAAAATAACTGAACACTATAATATTTTTTAAAGTTTGAATTTGGCGACCTCAGTCAAGAGTGCGAAAATCATTGCAGGAATCTCGAAATAACGCCCCACACGTTCAAACTGGGAGCAAATTTTGTACAATGTACATTATTATTTTCTTTGTTTCTTACTATTTAAGTAAAAATAAGTATACATTCATGTTTTAAAAAGTTACATTTCTGCTACTTTCGAATGGACTTTGGTCTTGTCTATTCCACTATCCTTACCTAATATTAAAATGCGAAAGACAGTTTGTTTGTTTGTTTGGTACGCCTTCACGTCTAAACGGCTTGACGGAATTGGATGAAATTTGGTTGACAGACAGATTAGGACCAGCCTTTCTATTGTCTAATTTCAAAATCTATTGCAATCGCTTTCAGGATGTAACACATTGATGCTTCTTTTTGGTACGAATAAAAACTTAGCAAAGAAATGCAGCAATGTGAATCCATCTGTCAAATGAAAGCGATTGCGATAGATTTTTATATTAGACAATAAGCACCCTGGATTAACATAATACCTAAGCTGCTTATTATCCCGCTTAATGATTCCCTAGGCCGCTTATTTTATATTATTTTGTGCCCGTAGGTGTGCTTATTTACTAGAACAAGAATATGTTATGCAAAATAAACAACAATTACGTTCAATTCTTTGTTCAAAACAACATATTCCTAGGTACAAAATAGTAATATCATGTTGCAAGTCATGCAAGATTGTAGTTGATAACGAAATAACGAAATACGTGCTTCACGAACGAAATTAACCAGGAAAATTAATTCAACAATATGCCGAGAACAAAGGAACTAGTAATTTTTCATAAAAACGTAGAATTGTATTTTAAAATTAGTTTAATTACAATTTCCATTCGCTGTGCCAAAAATGAAGCACTGGGTTTTTAACCAGTTTTTAGAATTTTGGAATTAGACCATCTCTTTTTGAGATTTTTGCGCAATTTTGTCGACTTCAGTTAGGCTGTGCTGGCAACTGGAAAATATGTGAAAGTCATACAAATGATAAGTCTTTATAAATAAAAATGAATCGCCGAAATGTACAAATTAGATAGGGATTCATCCATAGAACTTTTCAAAGTTCTATATTCTTTTATGTACCCCTGACAACGTGTACGTGAAATTTCGTGATGATCGGATCAGTAGTTAAAACGTGAAGGTGTAACAAACAACGAACTTTCGCATATATAATATTACTAGCTTTTGCCCGCGACTTCGTCCGCGTGGATATTCGAGAAAATCCTATGGGAACTTTAAACCAGGATAAATAGTATTCAATGTTTTAATTTCATCAAAATCAGATCAGCCGTTTTAACGTGATAAGGCGGGTCCCCACCAAGCGCGCTGACTTTGACGGCTTTTTCGTCTCATAAAATTTCATTCCCTATTATGACACCTACAGACTTTCATACAAACTTTTATCCCCTATTTTAAATCTTTCAACCATTATTTCGTAACAAAAGGTAGCCTGTGTCATTTCTCAAGCTTTACTCTATCTCTGTGGCAAATTTCATTAAAATAGGTTTAGTATTTTAGGCGTGAAAGGTTAACAGACAGACAGACAAAATTACTTTCGCATTTATAATATTATTATGGATTAAGGTATAGATTTTTTATTGTGAATTTTGTTCTGTCAATTTAACTCATGGAAGTCGATTGAATAACATAATCTCGTAGTGTAAAAGTATGTAAGTAGGTACCTAATAAATACGACAGTGGCATAACTTCTGAAGTCTCTCTATTCTGTGGTACAATCAAACTTTCATCGCCTATTTCATCCCTTCCAACCCTTATTTCGCAATAAAAGATAGCCTATGTCCTTTCTCGAGCTCAACTCTACCTCTGTACTAAATTTCATTCAAATCTGTTCAGTCGTTTCGGCGTGAAGGCGTAACAGACAGACAGACAGACCGAGTTACTTTCGCATTTATAATATTATAGTATATAGTATATAGTATGGACTAGCGGCCGCCCACGACTTCGTCTGCGTGGAAATGTTTTTTGTTATCCTTCGAGAACAATACTTTTATTCGGGATGCAAGGCACCCTATGTCTCTGTACCCCTGACAACGTGTATGCAAAATTTCAAGATGATCGGTTCAGTAGTTAAGACGTGAAGGTGTAACAAACAAACAAACAAACGGAATTTCGCATTTATAATATTAGTAAGGATAGTAAGGAAGTATAGATTGCTATTTTGTGCTATTTATACTTTTAAGTTATCGTTCAAACGTTTAGAAAGTCGGTCATTTTAATATTAGAATTCTACGAACTTGTACACAAGTTTCAAATATTTGTAACTTTGCAACTGTCAACTTTTATAAGCTGTCAAAACGAGCCTCTTCAAAACAATACAGAAACGAAACAAAATTTAAATAAATTAAAACAAATTGCATTGTTTCGACTCCACAAGTACTGCGTGATTGAAATGTATAATTATCGGTTAGCTAACTGAAAACAAGGGGTTATGAAAACTGAGCTTATAACCTGTGCAATGCACGCAATGGTATTTTTTTCCATATAAAACTACTTAGTTCCTTACACATAAGGGTTAATATAAATATTTTTGGGTCAGAAGTGGTATTTCGTTTAAAAAAAACAAAGCTTAACAATTACGCAGACTTTATAAATTTTAACAATAATTTTAATTTGAAAAACGAAACAATGGAAATCAGAACATAAAAACCAACACAACCCAAGTGACAATAAAGAAAATTAGGATATCACCCAAATCCTAGCTCGACCGACAGCAAAACTAGCCACGATGTTATCGCCTCGAACGCCAAGAGAAAAGTGAAGCGCGCGCGCCGGTGTTGCCGTTTTTATAGCCGACCGAGGAGGTGGGGTTGGCTTGGTAGGGATGACCGCTTACACGGCCTCTCCTGATGAAGAGTCGTCCTCGACTCGTGCTTTTCTTGGGGTGCCAGCAGCTTCAGTTGTTGGAGGTTCAACTTCAGGGTCCAAGGAAGGCATAGACAGCCCAACCTCGGTTCTTGAAGGTCCAGCTTCAGGGTCCAAGGAAGGCATGGATAGCCCGACCTCGGTTCCTGAGGGTCCAGCTTCAGGGTCCGAGGAAGCCATGGGTGGTTCGACTTCGGTCCTTGCAGACGTCTCGATGAGTTCGGTATCTTCGGTGTCGTCATCTAGAAGGAAATATAAATTGAAAAACTATCTGTTTATTATTTTAACACATTTCACATTCACTCTCAGGCTTATTTCTATCACACAACGTTCAATTAATTCATCCTTCGTCTAACAAACGCATACATCAGTCGCACACATAGCGTTCCTTTCATACACACAAAATCAAGAGACTAAGGTGTCTCTTTACGATAACGTTATTCTGTAGGACTTTTGTTTTCTCTTGTAGAAGTCATGCTGCCTGCTGCCATCGCTGCATCTTGTTCACCTGCAACATAATGCAGCCAACGCATCCGCCTGACGACATACGTAACAGGCTATAGGTTTTCACCTATTTGGCGACTTGGTTGACGTACCAACGCCAGGGCGACTTGACAAATGAATGCCAACGCCAATGCGACTTGACACGTGAATGTCAACGCTAGTGCGACTTGACAAGTGAATGTCAACGCTGGTGCGACTTGACAAGTGAATGTCAACGCTAGTGCGACTTGACAAATGAATGCCAACGCTAGGACGACTTGACGACAAACGCCAACGTCCGTACCCGACAAGCGATTCGCTACGGGACTTAGATACACTCAACTCAGCTTTAAAACACACGTAACCCTTTTCTTCCCGATGATAACAGCTAAGCTTGGCTTTGTTGAACTTTAAATTAGCTATTTGGTTATCAATTTAGTAACAACAAAAAAAAAATTGATAATGGTTATCTCGCAAAGAAAAGGGCACGACACTGACAATGAATAAATGCTTACGTTCAAAAAACGCTGCACATGTCTCCGGGCACCACTCGCCTCGCCACGGCACCATGTGTTGTGCCGCAGCCTGCGTGGTCTTGCCGTAGCTACCACTGAGCAGCCTCAGCTCATAGCGTCCGCTTGGCAAGATTTTGGTCACCTTATATGGACCGCGCATACCAGGATCTAATTTCCCTGTCGCCTGTGAAAACTTGATAACAAAGACGAGGTCATTAACATTAAACTTTCGAGGTGGTTGTCGGTGCCGATTCGCTCGTTCATCCTGACCAGCTTGATTTTGTCTTAGCAACCGACGGGCCCTGTCTCTGTTGATTTCTCGTAAGGCCTCTCGATTGGGTGAGGAGTTTTCTGCTGCAACATCACGCACCAGCGCACGGACGACGGGGGTTGTGGCGCTCGTACCAATGAGCAGGTGAAGAGGGGAGGTTTGCGTGGTCTTTTGCTTCGTGATGTTTAAAATAAGTTGTAATTTCCACAGCGTATCAGACCACGACGCATTCTTGTGATTAGTTTCAATGCGAAGCATGTTCAGGACTGTTCTCACGTACCTTTCGACCTGCCCATTGGCGTGATGCATCTCCGGCGTGATGTAGTGTAGCTCGCATCCTAGCTCGTTGACCCACGACGAGAACTCGTTCGACTCAAACATGCGGCCTTTATCCGTAATTATTGTTTTTGGCACACCAAAGAGAGAGACGGCTTGCATAATCACTCGCTTCAGTTCAGTTGCATCCTGACGATACATGGGGAAGAGTAGACAGTACTTGGTGAAGGCGTCTACTATGAGGAGGATAAACTTATATCCCTCTGACAACGGCAGTGGGCCCAGCGCATCCATGTGGACGGTGTGGAATGGCTCATCTGGTTTCACCCAGGATGTGATGTTCTGGAGTGGAGCACGAGGAACACGCTTCTTTGAAATGCACACTAGACAGTGGGAGGTATATTTGCGAACGAATTGTGTAATGCCGGGGAACCAAAAGTGCTTCAAGATAAGATCTAAGGTCTTATCTGCCCCAATGTGGTCATGCTCGTCATGAAATATCCTTAGTAGGCTGAGTCGATGTCCCTTGGGTATGTAGCAGAGTAAGCGTGGGTCCTCACCTGATGGTGTGTACTTGTAGTATAAGATGTCTCCCTGAACCACGTACCTGCTCTGATCTAGCTCACCATCACGATGTTTTTGGAGTAGATCTCTGGTCTCGTCATCAGCTGATTGGGCTATCTGCGCCCAGTTACGCGGCCTGGAAATCTGGTTAACTTGGACTACAGGGTTACGGCTCAGGTAGTCTGCGTGGGGCATCATAACTCCCTTCCGATACTCGATAGAGAACTCGAAGTCCTGGAGGTAGATCCACCAGCGCGCCACCCTTGGCAGCAAATCTTTCTTGCGCTCCGTTGATTTCAGAGCATTGCAGTCGGTGACGACAACAAACTTTAGTCCAACGAGGTAATGGCGGAAATGTTGGAGAGCCTTGACCACTGCCAGGGTCTCGAGCTCATATGAGTGGTATTTGCTCTCGGCTCCCTGGGTGACCTTACTAAAGTACGCTACAACGTGTTTCTTGCCATCAGGATGCGTTTGAAGTAAGACTGCCCCATAACCAATGCTGCTTGCGTCGGTGTGTACTTCTGTCGGGAGTTTGGGATCGAAAATTACGAGGACCGGTTCACTAGTTAAGTGTCTAATGAGGTCCTGTCGGATCCCTTCGTGTTCAGAGGTCCAACTGAACTCAACGTTCTTTCGAGTCAGGTGTGCTATTGGTGCCGTCTTTAAAGCGTAATCTTTTATGTAGCGGCGGAAGTATCCGGCCAAGCCAAGGAGTTGGCGTACCTGCTTCACGTTCTTGGGCGGCGAAGTATTGACAAGAGCCTCAATTTTACGTGGGCTTGGCCTAACCTGACCTCTACTGACTACCCTGCCTAAGTACTCGACTTCCGTCACGAGGAATGAACATTTACGAATGTTAATTGAAAACCCAGCCAATGTGAGGGCGCGCAGAACCCTACGAAGAAGTTCAATCCCTTCATCGATAGTATGACTCATAAGGAGCACGTCGTCTACATAGACCAAAACCTGACCTTCATCTATGAGGGGGCGAAGGGTATCGTTTATGATACGCTGGTAGACGATTGGGGAGTTGGCTAACCCATATGGCATTTTGACGTATTCAAAGTGCTCCTCTGGTGTTACAAAACCTGTTAGGTGTATGCACTCTTCTTTTATTGGGATCTGGTGGAAACCAGTCGCCATATCCAAACTGGAGAAGAACTCATAACTACCCAACCTATCGATGTGGTCGTCAATTAGAGGGAGTGGATATCTGTCTTTGACCGTTATGCGATTCAGAGCTCTAAAATTGACACAAAGCCTATCCGAACCATCCCGCTTTTTGACAAGTATGATCGGGCTAGCATACTCCGACTGAGACCTCCTAATTATACCTTTGTCCAAAAGATCCCTAGTAATTTCCCTAACTTTTATTTTTTCTTGATAAGACAACTTATAGGGTCTATACACGACCGGCGTAGAACTAGTAAGTTTAATATCCATATGTCCTGTTTTAACTGTTGTTGTAGCCGTACCAGAAATAAGAAATTCTGAAAATTCACCTATGACCGACATAAGGGAAGTCAAAGCGTCACCTTGAAGAGGCGTGTTAACTTTCAAGTCTGTTTGAGTGATCTCTTTAACAGTATTAATCGCGGAAGCTAAAGAACTAGAATGGGTAATGTACTGAACGTCTTTGGTGCGTACATAAGTGATACCATCGCGGTTGAGCACATCAGTGCCAATTATGATTGGAGTGTTCATGCAAGACGGCGGTACTACTATCAGATCAACCTCTACTGATATATTTTGAAATTCTATTGTCGTCGTGACATAAGAAGTGGCTACTATTTCCCTATCGCTTATACCCTTAAGTACGCACCGTTTCGCTTTCAGTTGACATTTGAGGTATTTAAGGACGTCCGAAGAAATGAGGGACACATTGAGGGCTCCACTGTCTATAAGCACATCGACAGGTATGCCATCTATCACGGCTGAGGTGATGTCTCTAAGATGAATAAATAATGAAAAATATTAGAAAAAATCGGCTCACCCGTAGCAACTTAGACGTGATGTCTCTATTTTGCGGAAGATCAGGTTGGTAGGAGCACAAGTTAACATTACGCGGATTTCGGGGCGCTGATCGCGCTTTCGCAAAACAGACGTCCTCAGTATGTCCCTGTTTCTTGCAGAACGTGCAGGAGTTATTCGTACTAGTACTAGGTTTAGACGCTGTATCAGTGTTTGCGTTTGGTTTAGGTTTCTGTGGACAGTCGCGATGTAAGTGTCCACGCCTATTACATTTAAAACACTTGATATCCGTGCGGCTGTTCGATTTTTGGAAATGAGGTTTCTTAGTTGTGAAGTTCGAACGACTATCATGCCTTGTTTGGCCAGGCTTAGTGTAAATTGATAAAAATGAAACGAGGTTCTCAGGGTTTAGATCAGCATTTGCAGCGGCGGCACGAATCTGAGGGTTGTCTATCCCCCGTATAACTATTAAAGACCTTAAGTCATCACTCAAGCCCTGAACCACTTTCAAACGCAATAGAGTGCGGCGAGCATATTCCGCGTAAGTGGGGTATCTATCTGACGTTGTTTTCATGGCATCGAACAAAATATTCGCGAAATCTAGCTTACGCGGGCAGAGCGGTTTAAACTCTTGCTTAAAATTCGACCAAGTACGGTCATTTGTGACCCACTCTCCCAACCACACCTTGGCGTCACCTTTAAGACATGAAGCTACACGTGATAGACATTCATGATCGTTCCAGCCATTTGTGTCTCTGGCGCGATCCACTTCTTCGCACCATGCATCAATGTTATTAATCGAAGGATCGAAATTAGAAACGAAATACGTGTGCGATTTCACAGGTTGAATAGTTTTAATAGCTTGAATTAGTGCTTGCGCAAGAGTGGATGCCTCAGAGCAAGGAACGGCCGATCTAACGGAATCAGGGTGTTCAACTCGTAACGAAGGTGTTCCAGGTGTCCGGGAGCGTGGGGTAGACCGCGATTTGTTATGCGTACGGGGAGCGCGAGGACTACGTGAACGAGTACGGTTCCGACTACGTCGATGACGGCGAGCCTTACCGCGCGATGGAGATCGTCGCCTTTCATACGAATCATCGGATGAATAATCATAACTTCGATCCCGTGATCTATGCTTTGATCCACGTTTACTTGAAATAATACGGCGTTTTCGATAACGCGACCTACTACTAGAACGTTCGCGTTCGTAGCTACGTGATTTAGACCTCATTTCGAAATATCGGCAGACAAATTATCGATATGGAACGTAAATATCACTCAAAAAACACAAACGTAACTAAATTCACATAAATCAACGAGAATCACAACGCAAGACAAAATATTAAAAAAGATAACCTCTAATTCATAAAATAACTGAAAATTTTGATTTACAAGTACTTACCCCAAGCACAGTGAACGATTTTACAACAGAAATCACAATTTAACAGACACTCACTTCGAAAAGAAAAATAACGGTCAACCTCACGGATTTTTCGAAGTACCGACAATTTTTAGAAAAATGAGTCAACATTTGTTTCGTTTTCCATCAGTGGGTCGTTAAGTCCCGAATCCCACTTCTGATTTTGGGTCAGAAGTGGTATTTCGTTTAAAAAAAACAAAGCTTAACAATTACGCAGACTTTATAAATTTTAACAATAATTTTAATTTGAAAAACGAAACAATGGAAATCAGAACATAAAAACCAACACAACCCAAGTGACAATAAAGAAAATTAGGATATCACCCAAATCCTAGCTCGACCGACAGCAAAACTAGCCACGATGTTATCGCCTCGAACGCCAAGAGAAAAGTGAAGCGCGCGCGCCGGTGTTGCCGTTTTTATAGCCGACCGAGGAGGTGGGGTTGGCTTGGTAGGGATGACCGCTTACAATATAATATATTATATTAATATATATAATAATATATTAACTTGTTACATAAAGTTAACAAATATTTTAGCCATTAGAAAAAAGATATGATTTTATATAGTTTTTTTAAGCCTATGCGATTGAAGTAAGGAATGTAAAAAAATGTGTGACTAAGATGAATAAATAATCAAAAATATTAGAAAAAAATCGGCTCACCCGTAGCAACTTAGACGGGTCTAAGATCCCGTCTAAGTTGCTACGGGTGAGCCGATTTTTTCTAATATTTTTTATTATTTATTCATCTTAATATAAAAATGGCATTGTGAATGCAAAAATCTAAAAGTTTAAAATGTGTGACATCGTTTATTTAAATTTTCTTCTTCATTTTATTTTTATTTTTTATTTATTAAGGAAACAAACGGACATACATATATATATACATACATATAACATAATACATTGTGCAACGTTAAAGGGGTCCAAAAAAGACCTATATATTTTTACAAAAAACTATCGAAACTTTGAACAATTTATTTAATAATGACGAACAACATATTATCACAACTTTACCATTAAACTGTGATAATAATATTGAGAGCCAGCAATTCATTCAACTCACAGGTATTAGCCACAAAAGTAAACTACCAACTTTAATCCGAAATTCCGCTCTGGCAACACTACTTTTAGAACTGTCAAACCTTTCCCGCCCAAACAAATAAATGTCCGTTGGACGGCGTCGAATGATTTATGTCCCAATCGGAGCTAATGCCGTCCCACTTTGTCCCGTAGTAGTGATGCGGGATTCGATCAGTCGGGATTTAGAAGCTGACGTTTAGATTGATCGGTCACATGAAATTTGGCGGGCGTTTTGTGTAAGATTTTTTAGTTTTCTTCGAGTCAACTTTTGACCTTCATTTTGTGAACAAACAACATAGCTGTAGTTATTAAAGACGACGCATAAAAGGACTACCTCTAGGTTAGTAGCTATTATTGTATTCTGTCTGTACTCTATAGTTTAAGTATAAAACCTATGACAAAACACTTTCATGTCATTTCATACATTCAGGCTTGGCATTTGACTGACATTTCCGAGGCAATATTTTGTGATCGGCCTTTAAGGCATCGATAAAATATTAGTTATGGATCGGCCAAATGTTAAACTTTATTGTGCATTAAATGTTATCATAGACTATCTAATGAGGTGCAGAACTGTCGTGTCAACCCTGAAGCAATAGGGCTGTGTAAGGTTTTTTTTTTTCACAACGGGGTAGTGTTTGGCCGTCACCTCACCTGATGTTAAGTGACGATAAGACCGAAGGTGGAAGCGTATTACACCCGGAATCCTCATCACTGAGGAACTGGCTGTCTTACCTGTAACTGCCGGAACACAACAATTTTTAAATGTTTGTTATGGTGTCAGACTTAGGTAAGATGGTGGTATTGCCAAATTTAAAATGCCGGTCAATCATTTTATCAGGAGAGATGGGATAAATAGACCTCGGCATGTGGGGGGGTTTTGTCGATAAAATTGATCATATGATCATATAATGTCAAAATCAAACACTTTCAAATTTAAATCAGGTGTTTTTATGTCCCACTGCGGCTGGGACTAAAAGCTTTCCTTAAGGATGGACCAAAACGCACCAAGCGGGTGGGTACAATGCGGATTGGTGAGTGTTAACGACTGGAAATACGAGAATTTACCTTGCTTTTCTAATTCCTATTCACGGAAGAGCTCGCATTAATAATTTTGATAACCTCACATCCTATGAGAATAGTGACCAAATTCCACGAAGGTTGGTTATGTTATGACCAACCTTTGTAGACTTTAATCGCGGCAATGAGCTCCTTAAACTGAATTCAATAAAAAAAATCGTCGTTTGTTAAGTAAAATAAAATTAATTACCCCAAAAAAATCACATGTGAAACTTCCACGAAGAGAACGAACGACCATCAATCTTCATTCGTTCACGGAGTTTTTACACTTTTGGCGGGAAACGAGTTTGGACTTATTGTTAGTTGTGCGCGTAAATTGAATGAGGGATCTTTACAAACACATCAAAGTCTCTTTCGTGTCAAAAGGCTGCTAAATCACTTTCTTATATGGATTGCGTAAGGATATTTTTGGAATTTTAGACTGTGCTGACACATGTAAATTTTATGGCTGAACAAGTTTGGAAGAACTTCTCAGTATAAAGTCTAACAGTTGTAATTTGATAGTTTACAGTGTCGTGCCTGACTTGTTTCGTATTTGCTTCAATCGATGTCGTGTCGTCGACTTAAAAAGTGTCAATTTCTCAGTAGGGATGGATGACAACTAATGAATAAAATAACGAAATACTAATAAAAGTCGTAAACATAATTAAACTTTTAGAGTAGCTGGTATAACACCAAAAGGGTTATATTATATTGCGTATTATTGGTTTTATGACCCTTCAAAGTTTGGTGGTTTAATAAATTTTATACTTTTTAAATGGACTTCCATTTAAAAAGTATAAAATTTATTAAAATAAATAATACCTTTAATTAGTCCGTAAAATGTATAGCAAATTTGTTAAAGAAACCATTTTGATAAACACAATATTTAATATAGCTGCCGAGCAAATTTCCTTTGCATTGCATAAAAACTACCTAGGCGTGACGTCATAACTAGGTAGCCGTTAGCATGCAGCGTTTTTGGGTGAGTCCAGTTTGTGTGCATTTCAAACTGTGATATCTCGGGAAGTTTTCATGTTAGTGATATAATTCTTTTACCAATATTTCTTTTTTGATAATTAATTTATGTAACGTTAAACAAAAAAAATTTCGTCATGCCTATTGTCATGACAATTTGGTTTACTTACATTGCAGTGTATTCCGCCCTTGTAAGTATCGACACAGTTCTAAGGAAGGTAGTATAGTATTTTTGGTGATTAGTTGGTTCAAGGTTGGTTCCGAACTTTTATTCGGTTTGACAGTACGGCAACAATAATGAAGTTAAACATACATTCGGGGTCGAATCAGTATATAAGCTCTCAGCACTCACCGAAATTAAGTTCATAAAGTTTGTAACGGCAAACTTAATACAATAGTTGCTAACCAGGCATCTTGGAAAATTACGTAGGTACTTACTAAATCAAGCGGAAAAAGACTTATCTACTAAATCAGGCGTAAACGTAAACTCTCTTGGAAATCGAACCCTCTAGCTGGGTCAGTAGTCGACAACCTTTTAGCAGACACGGAGCAAATGTTGGCAAACTTTTTACCTAAAGGCACACTCACACCTCATAAAATTAAAATTATGCATGTTGTAGACAAAATATAAGAAGTAACTGAAGTTTCATTGGCCATTTTTAATGACCTCGATGCTGATGCACGTGCCTTTCTTATGGGTGGATAAGGAGGATGGGCAATAACCCACCACGCGGACTCAATGCGGATTAGTGGGTGTTAACGACTACAAATCCAGCCGGGACTAACAGCTTAATATGCTTTTCGAAGTACGGAGGAGCTCGAGATAACTTTTTGGTCACCCATCCCATGACCACAATAATTACTATCCGCGTCAATTGGTAATGCGCCTGGCGGCCATGATTTTAACCTCAAAAACGAAAAACAATCGTAATTTTCTCATATACCTAGACCCTTTCTTATTGAAAATAAGAATTCAATAATTAATATATTATATTACCTATTAGAATTTTACTGTTTTTTGTCATTTTTAGTTGCGGATGACGATGATGTGTATGTTAATTTGACAAGGTTCCAGCGCATTACCAATTGACGGGGATAGTAATTCAAATTAGGTAAATACTTATATTATATCAAAACACTTTTTTTTTCATGTAAGATGTCTTTGGACATCAAAATACTTACCCTAGGTAATAACTCTGTGTTCTGGATCTTTTCCATTCACTCCCTGGATGGCCATCATCAGATCACAGCTAGGTCAATCCTTGGCGGAGAACCAAGGCTTCAAAGTTACCTCGTTTGTATGAAAATCGACTGGTGTCTTTAATAATTATGTGACCGCCACTGTCTGTACACCTGTTTCTTAGAGGGAGGCTCCTCCATTTCCTTTATTATTTCATGTATCATTCAAATACGTTTATCCTTTTGTCTCAACAATTTTAATTCCATTTAGATATTTATTACTCTCACGATCTTCTTCAATATTCATAAAATGCTACAGAAACGGTGATGAAAAATTTCCAACGAACGCCAGTGGTACGACAAAAAACACATGTTTTCACTCTCCGCGCGTTGCGTATGACGTGTGACCGAACGAATGAATGAGTGAATGATGGTGACGTCATAAATATCATCCCGGTGCGACGATAAATCAAGGGGATCGTCGCTCGTTCATCATTCACGGGTACGTGTGAATTTTTCATAGTAACAAATTCCGCATGATGGTGGAAGTGTTTAAAAAAAGATTTATGGATAACGCTCGCTATTTGGTGATTACTACAATAAAATGTTATTATTATATTATGTTGACGACCTCCATGGTGGGGTCATGGAGTGTCTTTTACACCCCGGTTTCCATGAAAATGATATCTATGTAAGTACTTTATAGAAATTAAACTTTTCTAAAATATCTCAGGCTTGTGGTACCGTAATTATTTCTGACTAGCTTCCGCCTGCGACTTCGTCCGCGTGGACAGTAGAAAAATATGGCAATCAGTTAAAATGAGAGTATGAAATCTAGTACTACGGAGAGTTTAAGCTGTTTCCCTGGTTCCACCCACCCGAATTAGATGAAACATGGCTTAAATTTTAAGTTGGATCTCAAGCTGCTAAACTGTGAAAAGATCATCAAAATCCGTTCAGTGGTTTTTGTGTGATGTACGGATTTACATTTAAAATAAGTACTTAAAGTACTTACTTTGGAATCGGAGCCGTATATGTGAAGTTGTTCAACATTTATTTATCCACTATACACTTATGTTAGCCACCTACTTTTCGTATAGGACTAATGCATTTGTAATCATTGTTTGTCCAACTCTGATCCGATTTCTCTGCGTATACAGCTGCGACATTTTCCTTACTGACATTAAATCCACTACTTCTCATCTCAGTATTTTCCTTAGTGATTCTACATCAAAAAGCGTTTTAGGTTTTCGCAGATAATGGAAGTAAAAATATGTTATTTAAGGGCTGATGTTTTAATGCCTAGATACAATTTATTCTCTAGTTTACGTATTAAATTGTAATTTTTTTTCATTCTCTTGTCTGTCAAATATTTTGAATGCCATTTATTATTTGGTTAATCAAAGATTTAAATCGTTAGTTAATAATTTAATAGACTGATATCTGTTATCTGAGGATAAAAAATCAGCCCGAAAACAATTTATTTTTGTTAAATGTCTGTGCTTTTCTTTCGACTTGTATACAACGGCGTTTACAATTTTGTATACAATTGATAACTTCCATGTTGATATACAAGAAGTATCAGTTGTATACAAAATTTTAACCGCAGTTCTAAACTGCAACGATACTATATTTTAGTCAGTGTCGTGAATTTTAAAATCGCTCGGTTTTACGTGATGTCCGTTCTAAAACACGCGGGAAAACCTTTTTATGGTCACCGTCCGGCCATATTTATGGTCCATTCATCATTCACTCATTCGTTCGTTTTGTTTAAATGTTGCTAGCGCAAAAATGCAAATTCTACCTTTTCAATTTGCCCGCAAAACAAAAATATATATTTTAGAGTTGTGCTCCATAGAGAAATCCATCCCCTATGGATGGAAAAGGAGGATGGGTGTGGATGATAACCCAACACGTGGGCCCAATGTGGATTAGTGGGTTAATTTAAGTGTAACAGAATATCTATTTAAAAAAATATACGTGTTACAAAATAGCCCCTAACGCCGAATATGGTAGGTAGGGACCATCAAACTGAACAAAATTTACTATGGGGCCAACTCCGAAATCGCGAAAAGAAATTTGCTGTTTCATACATTTTATATAATTTCGTTTTTATTCTTCTTCTATAAAACAGCTGTTTTTTTTTTCGCGATTTCAGATTTGGTCCCATATTAAAAATTGATCAGTTTGATGGTCCCATATTCGGTATTAGGGGTTACTTTTGTAACACGTTATATACTTCCGTGATAATAATACATTAATGTTGACACGTAATTTCTGTAATGTTATTTCATATTAGTCAGTAAGAAATTTTACAGTTAGTCAAAAATCTCTGACTTCGTTAATCTAAAACGTGGACAAGTTTGATTAAGTTAAATAAAACCATGTTGTCTTTGTCTTATTTTTAAATACAAAAATGACAGCTATAGTGGCGACAATAAAATACCTTGATAATAAATGTCAGAAGTCATTAGAACCAAAACTAATGTAAATTAATGATATCATTCTACAAATGTATGGTATAACTAATCTAATAATGGGCTATTTTCATTGTTTGTAAGGTATTCCCAGTTGCGTGACTAGCTGTTGATCGAAAGGTCATCGCACTGGCATAAAATATAATGTAGACAGAAAAGTCGAACGGAAAAAATAGCTGTTTTCCGTGCACATAGAAATTAGTATGGGCAATATCATGCCAAACCAGCGCTTCGACTTGAAGTAAGTATTCCATTCAACTGAGCCAAAGAAAAAGAATTTATTTTGTGAACCAAATTAAGTAAGACAATAATTATCTTCTTAATTATTATTAGTTTGGTCTAAATGGAACACAAAAAGGCTCACACTCAGCATAACTTTAAGGCACCCAAAGTGTGCCCTAACACTGATCTTCTGTGCAATAATTTTACATTCGGTAGATAGGTAGTGCATAAAAAACATGTAAAAAATGAAAAGTCGTACAAAAATGACACAGTATAATCAAGTGTCATTTTTTGTGAGTTTAAAAGATATTTTTCAAGGTTAGTCTCAAAAGATTTAATTGTTTTGGCACTTTGAATTGGAGGTGGTATATTATTCCAGCATGTCGTAGAGCAAATAGGTAGCAACTGTAATGAGTATTCCACTTGAGGCAACTTTGAATATTTTCGCAAGTTGCTCTTTTAAGGCGACTTGATCAAACTTTAACAGACAAAAACTTATCTGACCAGCTGGTCTAGTTGTCTAGGACAGCTAGTCAAATAAGTTTATGTTTGAAAGACAAGTTTGCCAGTTGTGTGACAAACGCTTGACTATTCGATTATTTGAATAGAATAAAAGTGACATTAAGAGAAGGAATTTGGCATTTCAATACGTCATGTCATGATTGTCTTTGGTGAGCGACATCTTATGTCAATTACAAACAAGTTTATATTCTATTCGAATTGTAGAATGCCACGGTACTTGGCTATAGAGCCAGCCTCCTGGTTACGTAGCTTTGTTGCTAACAATTCTCAATTCAAATCGATTGAAACCGTTTGAAATTAATGATCAGTTCCAGTTGCTAACATTAATTTCAAACGAGAATCGATAGTAACAAAGTTACGTAATCAAGGGGCCGTTGAGAGCGTCGCTGTCGTCTATGGAGTTAACAATATTTGTTTTTTTGCTTCTACTCCTACTAATATTATAAATGTGAAAGTTTGTGGGATTGGATGTTTAGATGTTTGGATGTTTGTTCCTCAATCACGCAAAAACTACTGCACGGATTTGGTTAAAATTTAGGTTAAAAGTAGATAGCCTGGATAAAACATAGGATACTTTTTATCCCGATATTCCTACGGGAACGGGAACCACGCGGGTGAAACCGCGGGCGGCCGCTAGTTTTTATATAAGTTTAATGTAATATATAGGTAGTATTTTGTAAAATATTTCTGTTTGAGCAAGTTTGGGCATGACGTGGCAGGCCATTTTCATGTGGGTGCCACCGTGGCATGATTGACTTTTTTTTTCTTTCAATCAAAAGGGTTTTTGTTTCATTCACTAGCCTATGCCTAGTTTTCTTGTATGTGCTTTTATTTTTTAATTTTTGTAACTGTTATCGTAGGATAGGATTAATAATTTGTATTAGTACTAATTGTTATAATGGTAATAAGTAAGTAATTAATCGTATTTTTTTTCTCTTTATATGCATTTTTTTTGGTCGCATTCGCACGCTCGTGGTTTTGTTTATATATATATTTTCTATCATTTTGTTACATAGTTCAGTGATGTCACTACTGGGCCTCGGCAGAATACCAGTTGCAGTAGATGTTCTTTCTCGTCTGCTGCTTATACTGAGCCGAGGTCAGTCTTGGCATCACATAGCACTGCACAGTGTGACTGCTTTTCTTTCCTTGTAAGTTTTGTGCTGTCCTAATATTTTTTTGTTACGCTTTGTGTATGTGATATGTGCTGCCAATAAAATGCTATTCTATTCTATTCTATAAAATCACACTTCCAGTTTTGATAAGATTGTGTCATGTACTGCAGCAACCCAGCCTAAGTATTGAAAAATACTGGAATTTGCTCGATTACTTCAGTTTGCTATTCACCCAGTTGCTCTAAGTGGAATAGGTAAGTACTTCTTCGATTCTGCAAAGGTTAACGTGACAATCATGTATCGTGCGGTATTGCTTTTTGACACAGCTCTTGTTACTTAAAAAACAAATAGCAACTCAAAAAATACCAATTATATATAGTTATTTTATTACACTTACTACACACATATACAGTTACTTATATGTTACATATAGTTAGCATTGAGCGGCGATTCTGTATTCTGACATATTTTATGGCACCGGTAAGAAGGCATTTTTAAAAAGTCAATATCATTATGCTTTCCGTGGACAGTTTGATTTTTCCATGAAAAGCACAATTACCGACTACATGCGGCATTATAATATTTTATTCATGGCTCTTGGACATATTTGCTTTCTGTATGCACACGAGTACCTATTTATTTCCCATTCCTACTGTTTCGGAAGTTCCGGGTAATTACATTTTGTAGTTATTTTTAGGGTTCCGTACCTCAAAACAAAAAAACGGAACCGTTATAGAATCACTTTGTTGTCCGTCTGTCTATCTGTCAAGACATTTTAATTCAGGAACGCGTGGAGGCATCGAGTTGAAATAAAAACCATATAGTACTCAGGTCTACGGCCCCTTGAAGCTGTAAAAAAAAAACTTCTTAAAAAAGCTAACGTAAAAAAAGATACGGCCGTTTATGCCGCAAAAAACGCATATTTCTACACTCTCAAAGGCATCAAAATTCATAAGGTACTTCCTGTTGACCTAGAACTATGAAATTTTGCAAGTAATATCGGCTCATACTACAAATACAGGGGAAAATGTGAAAACTATAAATACATTTGTAATTTAATCAATATTAAAAATATTGTCTTTATTTGAGTACCTACAAATTTGTACGGAACCCTCGGTGGCCGAGTCAGACTCGCACTTTTCCTTTTTTTTTAACAGAATTTCTATGAAATTATTTTGCAAGTTACTTAAACAACGAAATTGGAATAGGTATTATGTCCGAAGAAATATTTGACCGAGCGAAGCGTCTCTGCTTCAACTTGGGCAAAAATGTTTTCGTATGTTCTTTCGGATTCCTGCAGTCTCGCTGTCCGTCTGTTCTCTTCTACAGGTCGCATTTCTCAACCGATTATCGTGAAATTTTGTGAGCACGTTCAATAATTATACTATGTTTTTTGTCGAGCCAGTTTTACGAAATTTTAGGAAAAAACCCATTCGAAAAATGTTCATAATTAGAAGCGCCGTCTAGTTTCGATTAGATATAATAAAAGAATACCTAACCTACCAAACAACACTAGTACTGCTTTTCTAAAGCAGTGTCAACCTAGTGGCGACATCTATTAGATAAATTTTTAAACAACATATTCGTAATGAAACTTTGACTAATGACGAAAGATACTCAAATTGTAATATTTGGCGTATGCTGTACGTAGGTTGGAAAAAACAAACAAACTTGCGGTAAAATAAATATAATAGTACATTAACGTGTATGCCTTATGTTTGCATTCCAGTGCCTGAAATGAGTGCTGCGGGCAACACTACATTCCACGCCAACGAAAAAACGAAAAATGAATATTAATTGTAAAGAGCAACCTGCGTTGCTTGGACCACGGATGTTAAGGAGCACCGTAACCGAAACTATCGGATACCCGAAAAAAAATATCCGTAACGTTATCGAATTTGTATGAGTCTGCTGACTCTCGCTACATGCGCGCACTTTCATACAAACCCGTAGACTTGATGTGAGAGGCAAATTAGGTTACGAATAATAACACCTAGAACTATAGTTCTCTACAAAGCGCACTCTCAAAAATGAGGCAACTAAAACAGCCAAAATGGCTCCGTTTTTATTTAGATTTTTATTCTCCATTATTACCTTATCATACCGAATAAGTACAAACTGAATAAATAATGAAAAAATATTAGAAAAAATCGACTCACCCGTAGCAACTCAGACGGGATTCGAACCCGCACCCTTAGGATTCCGGCCCAATGCACTACCAATTATGCTACCGAAATTTCCTAATACTTTTTACGTTTCCGCTGAAGATCAGCGCCATCTCACCAATGTGAAGAGAATTACTTCGACATTCGAAGGCAGCCCCATTGCAGGTGCTAGACAATCAATTAAGGTGAAACAGTCATATAATTATAAACTTTTAGATTTTTGCATTCACAATGCTATTTTTATATTAAGATGAATAAATAATGAAAAAATATTAGAAAAAATCGACTCACCCGTAGCAACTCAGACGGGATTCGAACCAATGAGCCGGCCCAATGCTCTACCAATTATGCTACCGAGCCACTAATGAATTTGGCGAAATCGAATGTCGAAGTAATTCTCTTCACATTGGTGAGATGGCGCTGATCTTCAGCGGAAACGTAAAAAGTATTAGAAAATTTCGCCAAATTCATTAGTGGCTCGGTAGCATAATTGGTAGAGCATTGGGCCGGCTCAGACGGGATTCGGAATTAATCCCGTCTCAGTTGCTACGGGTGAGTCGATTTTTTCTAATATTTTTTCATTATTTATTCATCTTAATATAAAAATAGCATTGCGAATGCAAAAATCTAAAAGTTTAAAAGTACAAACTGTTTCCATTTTCCTACATATTATTGGATTTTAGTTACGATTTAGTAACGTATGAATCCTTACTAATATTATAAAAGTGAAAGTCCGTTTGTTTGTTTGTTTGTTTATTACGCCTTCACATCTTAACTACGGAACCGATCATCATGAAATTTTGCATACACGTTCTTAGGGGTACAGAGAAGGACATATAGGCTACCTTTCATCCCGAAAAAATGTATTGTTCCCGAGGGATAGCAAACAAACATTCCACGCGGACGAAGTCGCGGGCGGCCGCTAGTGAAGGATATAAATCTAAAAACTGAGTCATTTTGGCTCAGTATTAGTTGCCTTATCATACCCGTCAATTGGTAACGCGCTGGAACCTTTTCACATTTAACATCCACGTTGACGTGATCCGCAACTAAAAATGACATGAAACAACAAAATTCTAATAGGTAATCTAATATATTAATTATTGAATTATTATTTTCAATCAGATAGGTATATAAAAAAATTACAATTGTTGTTCGTTTTTTAGGTTAAAATCATGGCCGCCAGGCGCATTACTTATTGACGGGGATAGTACTTTGCATACGAGGGCTTCCAGGTGTTATTATTCTAAGGTTGTGGAGACAAAATGCTCGTTCGCGCTCCTTCTAAAAGTTTCAGATAATTTCGGATAGGAGCGGAGTAGAGACACATTATAACAGATTTTTCTGCCCGCTGCTGTGCCCACACACTAGTTTTACGTTTACAATTTTTAAAACATCTTATATCTGTAACAGAAACTATCAAAAACTAATGGATAATCCGAAATAATTACATATCCGTAACCGTATTAAAAACTGGTGTAACATTATTTCTATATTCGTATCCCGATCCGAAATTTCTAGACATTGAACGCCGGTTACAGTCATAATAATTTGGAATAAAAACTATTTAAATAACTATAAAATCAACTGAAAATTAACTTAAGTATCATATATTGTTTTAAATTTCCATGGTTATTGACGTTAATAGAATAAACTATGTCGGGATTTACACCATGTACCTGTTTATTTTTGAAACTCCGATATTTCGGCGCAGTTGCATGCGCCATGATCACGGAAGAACTGTCGATTGTTGCGTGCGGGTAGATGTTATTGGCAGACGAATCGGTCTACCCTCCGTCTAGTTCTTTTATTACTACGTTCGATACCATTTTGATAGTCTCAAAAATAAACAGGTACATGGTGTAAATCCCGACATAGTTTATTCAATTAAGTATCATAATCATAACTCCATCATATCAGCCACACGACACCCACTGCTGGGTATAGGCCTCCCCTAAGGATCTCCACGACGATCGGTCCTGCGCTGCCTGCATCCACTGGCTTTCCGCGACCTCCACCAGATCGTCGGTCCACCTTGTCGGGGGCCTACCCACGGAGCGCCGTCCGGTGCGCGGTCGCCATTCAAGAACCTTTCCGCCCCAACGGCCATCGGTTCTTCTCTCTATGTGTCCAGCCCACTGCCACTTTAGCTGAGCAATCCTTCGAGCGATGTCGGTTACTTTATTTCGCCTGCGGATCTCCTCATTCCTATAACTTATCATAAGTTGAAATGTTGTAATTAGTGCATAAACTGTAAGTAGACCTGAATAAAAATAAAAAATAAAAAATAAGTTATCAAAATGAAGGAAGTTCGGCGTAACTTAAAGTTAAGTTAACCGCTATACCGAATTCGTGAAGAATAGTAACAGTTTAAAGTGAGGTTTAACTTTTATATAAGTAAACATTTATGAATCATTCCTGGGAGAAAAGTTTCTAACTGCAATAATACAGCCTTTGTGGTCTAGTGGTTCGCCTACCCGTGTAAGACGCAGGGGTCTCGAGTTCGATTCCCAGTTCAATTTGTACTCGGTTTGGTTGGTGGTAGGGCTTATTTCAAGTCCGCCTGACTAGCTATCACCATCTTACCTAAGTCTGACGCCATAACAACAATTTCAAAATTGTTGTTTTCCGGCAGTTAGAAGTAAGATAGCCAGTTCCTCAGTGGTGAGGATTCCGGGTGTAGTGCGCTTCCACCTTCGTCTATCGTCACTGAAGGCCAAGCCCTACCCCGTTGTGCATTAAAAAAATGATATTGGGAATTCATTTCCCGTTATTATTGGTCCTAGCAGCAGGCCAAGGTTGATGCCAAAGTCCCCTAAATATGCCGTCGTTAACACCCACCAATCCTCATTGGGCCCGAGTGGTTATGGTCCATCCTCCTTATCCATAAGGAAGGCCCGTGCTGAATGGGGACATTCAAAATGGCCGATAGCGAACTTACTGGCAAAGGATTTCATACCACAATTCAATCTAAATCTTTAGCTTGCGTGTTGAGACTAAAGTGGAAACACAGACATTGTGTCCCTAGAAATGTCAAAAAAATGGAAACATCTTGAAACTGAAAACAGTATTTTTACTAGCAACACGTGGTTAGTATACAAAAGTCGTATTGTAAAATTATGGATTCTGTGGTCGTATGTTCCCATACTTGAAAAAAAAGATTTCTCCCCCATTTTTTTCTACTCTTTTTTGCAAGATTGTATATCTGAGGGTGCCTGAGGGTCTACTGAAATGGCCATTCTACTAAAACTAAAGCTAGTAGAATAGAAAGACAATTGTATGGGTTTGACAGGAGCCAAGCGTTAGCTTATGTTATTCCCATACATTGTAATTCTATTTTACTAGATAGCGTTATTTTTAGTACAATGGCCATTTGAACAGGGTGGCCTGGTATAGTACTTTGGAGCGAATGACGCTAGAGTGAAAAATTAATAGCGTGTTTCGCTGAAGCAAAAACCTACTGAAGCGAAGAACGATGTGGCGAAAAAAAATTGGATAAATGAAACTCAAAGACAAATTAGACTTAACTACACAAAGTAAAATTAGATACTTACACATCTTTGAGGGAGGTACCTTTGTACGAGTTACCTACTTAATATCTGATAGCAAATGGTTTTCGCCACACGTTCGTCGCTTCAATAGATTTTCGCTCTAGCGTGCTTCGCTCCAGTGGCATTCACCCCCAAGTACTACTTCCGGTACACCTACGTAACGGAAATAAGTAACGTTGCTCTTGACTGACTTTTCTAGTAGCTACTTTCTATTCTTTGAGTGGTGTGGTTTTCAATTAGTTTTATCTACACACCACTCTTTATTTAATGCATATGATAGTGCTTGGCCTTTAACCCACCAGGGGGTCAAGTCTGCTAAGTTAACGTCGAGTGTTTCAATGGTGTTTGAATGGTAATTCTTTTTGACACAGTTCTTGTTTCTTAAACCCAGAACCGAAACACATTGTGTTTCTTAAACCCAAAACGGAAATACATTGTGTCTCGATTTTGAGAACCTGGAATCGAACCCGAGACTACTGCGTCTTACACAGGTGGGAGAACCACTAGACCTCAGAGGCGGTTGAACTCCAAGAATGACCTCAAACTCGCGTAACCCTTATTGCAGGAAAATTAAATAAAGATATAAATCAGATGTGTGATAAAAAAAAGTGTTTTACTTAAGAGATTTCTGCGTGTACACCTTGATGCAACCTCGCGTACCCCTGGTGGTACGCGTACCACTAATTAGGAAACACTGCTATTAACAAAAAAACTTTTTATTCTTTAAATACTTAAACGGACAACGTAAGTTTTTTTAACCATAAATCTTAAAAATCATATTCACTCTGAGGTTTACGCGCAATAAAATATCACGTATTGTCACATCCAGAGACTCAACAACTTCCCTCTTAATCGAATCTGACCCCTCCCCCAGCGGGTTACGGTCTAAAATCGAATAAAGGGGGCCCATAATCCAATATAACTTGGTTTTTGACGTAATTTGCCTCGAGACTCACACGGCGTACACATCGGATTTGATTATTGAGATTTTAATGAAATTCTGCTAGAATAAGAGCTACTTGAGAGAGAGAGATTTGGTATTTGAGCTTTAAGGGGTCATAATAGAAAACATGGTTTGCGCGGGCCTTATTTTTATATAGAAAACGTTAAGTTGTAGCCACAAAAAAAAACATACGACAATCTATAGAGATTATCTAGTAGCTACAAGTATTAAATTGAGTATAAATCTACAAGATGATTGTAAAAAAAATCAGAACATCGTCAAAAACGCTTGTCGCGGGCCATATTTTTGCCGTAAATAATAGCGTAACGTATTGAATTCTACATCAAAATACACTTTAACGTGCTGTGCAGTTGCTCCAAATAACTTTTTTCAAGAAAGATAAATTGTGCTAAAGATAATGATGAAAAAACCACAAAAATCATAGAAAAAGTGCAGAAGTGATGTTATTTTACATACCTTTTATTTTACACGTAAAGAAAAAGACAGAGACAAATGATTTCCCATAACGGAG
The DNA here is from genome assembly GCA_928269145.1 of Agriphila tristella. Taxonomy (NCBI): domain Eukaryota; kingdom Metazoa; phylum Arthropoda; class Insecta; order Lepidoptera; family Crambidae; genus Agriphila; species Agriphila tristella. The sequence goes on along the minus strand of OV743447.1, from coordinate 2,073,862 downwards.
CCTTAAGTTGTAAGTATATTTTTTTTATCTAGGTAAATGAAAAGACGTTTTTTTTTGTTTTTTAGACATGCCAACCCCATCGTCAGCTAATACTATTCCTTTCAAATAAGTGGTATCTATAGGAAAACTGTAAAGCGCAGTGCACTGTTTATAAAAACTTACAAGTCCACAAGTATAGTTTACAAGAAAAAAATTACAAGTTCATGTAAATTATGTATTTTTCCAAATAATTTATGCAAGATACTTGTCAGACGGAATGGAGAGTCGCCGTTCACCCTCAGAAATACTCAAGATTTTCCTTTGAGTTTTTTACAAGTTGTAAGTTTTTTTACAAGTTTAGATTTTTTTGATTAACGAAATCACTAATACGAGGGTGAAAACATATTAGTTAAATAAACAAAAACATTTGTAGCGTGTTTTAATACGGAATCGTAGTATTTATAATTATTTTCATAAGGAAAATGCTTGTTTTTAAAAAGTACATACAAGACCTAAGTTTTGATAAACAGGGCACGGAGTTTATGTCTTTTACACATGCCGACTCCACCGTAACCTTACTCAAAAGTTTATCTAATTATTGTTTCTATTATCCTTAGAATAATTACAACTAGAAGCCGTGTCCGCGTATGCAAAGTGAGGCAACTTATACTGAGCCAAAATGGCTCAGTTTTCAGATTTATATCCTTCATACGTTACCTAATCGTAACTAAGTCCAATAATATAATAATTAATCTCTTTAAGGTAGGGAAATTGAAACTGTTTTGTACTTATTAGGAATAATTATGTAATAATGGACAATAAAAATCTGAAAACGGCGCCATTTTGGCTGTTTTAGTTGCCTCACTTTTGACAGCGCGCTTTGTAGGGAATTATCGTTCTAGGTGTAATTATTCTAAGTTTCTATCACACTCCATTAGCAAATGTCGCATGTCTTTTACTAATCGGGTCCTTCAAAACAGAACCTACCTGCAAAAACGGGATGTTGCCGTGGGCAAGAGCTTTAATTTATTTATTTAGGTCCACTTAAAGTCTATGCACTCAGTAGGTACATCATGTCTTACTTAAAGGGTAGTATTTAATCGGGTAACAATAAATTCCCATTTTGGGTAACAAAAATACTGAATATAGCGTACTGAAATACTAAGTGGGCGACAGACTGAGGGCGACTCTTGAAAATTGAAAATGGGTGACTTTAAAATACAAATTGAGTAACTAGTTATTTAGAATAGGCGAACAAATTACTATTTGGGCGACAACCTTCAGGGCACACAAAACATTTAAAATTTGGCATATATTTTATTAAAAAATGTGACTATTTTCCTAATCGCGATGACAAAAAATACCATGTTGGGCAGCTTAAATCAGTTATATTTACCTACCTGGTATAATACCCACTCAGTATTTTCGTCACTCATTTAGAATTTTCACTGCCAACTTAAATTATTTATCTCCCACATGTGTAGTCGCCCGTTTTATGTATTTTTGTAACCCACAGTTTGTCACCCGTTTAATTATTTTGTCGCCCAAAAAATAAACCGCAGCCCGGTTTAGTATTTAAATATCCCGTTAACAGTCACCTTTAATTACTTCCAGTCACCCAATTAATTAATTCCGTTACTTAAATAGGTATATATCTTATTTTAGCTAAGTACCTACATATTATTGTTAAACATCCATAAATCGTTTTTAAGTGTCCGGGCACGAAAACTGCGACGGCGGAGCGGCAGCGGGGCGGCGCGACAGCGGAGCGGCGGCGATGCATTCAACAGTATGGCACAGTATGGAGACGCGCACGAAACGGGCGGTGGCAGAGCGGGGCGACGAGCGATGCACGGGCGGGAGGAGAGCGACGAAAACAAATGAACAAACTAGTTGGATTTGGTAGCCCGCGATTACAGTAGTGTTGTGTTGAATAATATAATAGTGTCTGTTTGATTACTAGGTAGTACCTATTTATTCAGTATGGATGTCGGCATCTTGGACATCATTTAAAAAACACAAGATGAGCAAAGAATCCGGTTTTGAAAATAGTTAACGCCTATACTTGACCATTTTTTCGAACTAAATAAAATTTTTTAGACATAGGATATATTTCGTGCTTTGAATATTTTTCGGTATTGATTTAACAAGAAATTGTTTCCATAGCAACATCACATTTGACACATCAATAGAAATAAAAAAAAATAAGAAGTTACTTTAGTGGTATACCGTGGTCCTACCAGTAGGTCAAATCGGTAGGTCCACGGGCCCTTAATGGTATTTAGCCCATCTGTCACAACACTACTAGCGCGGCTGACCGACCGCTAAGTTTCGTGCCCACGTTCTCATCGCCCCGCCCCGCCGCCGCTCCGCTGCCGCGCCGCCCCGCCACCGCTCGGCCGCCGCCACTTTCGTGTCCGGACACTAAGTGTTTTAGTAACAAGAACTGTACCAACAACCAACACCATTGAAATACCATTGAGACACGATTACACTCATTAACATTAACGATACATCGTTAACATTAACAGAACAGGCCCAGGTGTTCCCCAGCCCAATTATAAAAGGTCTTATAATTATAAATCGGGATTATAAGAAACGCCCACGAGCATTTAACGGACTCATAATTATTAAGGCATTTTTGACAGCTTGAAAAATTAACACAATCTTGAAGGGTTAATTCGCACATTTTTCTTAAGTTCTTCTAGTGTTGGATATTTTATGTGTGGATTTTGAATGTTCTCTATTACGTCTGTGATTTTGAAGAATAAAAGACTTAAGGGTCCGTAATAGGAAAACATGGTGTGAGAAGTCTCTATTTTTATATAGAAAACGAAACACATGGCGAGCTAAAGAGTTTCTCTAGTTGCTACAAATATTAGATTGCGCATAAACCTCAAAAATTATTGTAAAAAAATCAGAAAATCACCAAAAGAGCATGCGTATGTTTTTTTAAATTGTTTATTTAACAATCTTTTGTTGCGTAAATAATAGCGAAAACGTATTGAATTCTACATCAGAATAGGACTACAAACTACATTATTCTACATCAAATAATGATGAAAAAACAACGAAAAACATCGAAAAAAAAACGTACTTTTAGGAGTACCACGCAGACGAAGTCGCGGGCGGGAACTAGTGCACAATAAAAAATGGTACCTCTAGTTAATTACCATATACTATATACATATACAGGGTGGCCCAAACGGTGACACTAAAAATTTTTTTTTTGATTCCTCACATCTATTTGTACCCGGAAATACCCTATGTATGTTCAGCGATTTTTTGTAGTTTTCGAGCTATGATTTTTTTTTTAAATTTTGAGATTTTTTTACTTGACAGACTAAAATATTTTTTTTACCGGAAATTATACATCTTTTTTTTAATTTTTTTTTTGTTACATAGACCTCATGACTTGTTCTTTAACACATAAAATACCCAGCTTCCTATCATCAAAATAAGTTCCAAAAATATTGACCGACAGTAAAAAATTGAGGTAAAAGCAAGTCATAGTTAAAATTTCAACTTTGAATTAAAAATTAAAAAAAAGGTTCCATGACTTTTTAGTAATTTTAAAAACTTAACAAGACCCTAAGCTTTAATTCTAATTAAAAAAAAGTGGTGCTTAATAGGCTTTTTTTAGCCGAAATCTGCCTTCAAATGTACAAAGGTAATTTATTTTCAAAGCACTCATTGTTATTATCTAAGGTTAATTAGGTTTGATATAACATAATAATTGACATTTAGTATAGTTTATAAATTTAGAGTTCTAAATTAGTTTAGTGGTAGTTAGTATGTTGTCACTTCAACAGCACAAGTTGGTCTTTGTACAAAGAAAATGGTCTTTACCTCCAACCGGTTTATCTTTAGCGACATCATAAATAACAATAGTTCTGGCAGACACTAGAATCACAAACAATAGACTTCCCGCGCGCCGAACAAAAGAAGGGGGACCAACACAGCGTCGTCTATAAGCACGTCCTCTCTTTCTCATCTAGGCCGTCTTGCTCTATCTATCTTGCTGTCTTGCTCTATCTATCTTGCTATCTTGCTCTATTCATCTCATGTCGGTCGCATTCCTCCCTCCTTCACCTCAGTTGTTCACAGCTTTCGCTCGTGTTACTACTACTCCTGGTTTTGTTTTCAATTCTGATACAACTACTCTCGCTTGCTAACTGGACTCTGATTCTTCCTGTGACTGATTTACCTGTGCTTGTGTTTCGGACTTTGATTACCTACCTTGTGATTTGGACCTTTGTGCTGCAACATGAGCTATTCTTTGCGTGAATACGCAGAGATGCACTATTTTTACGGTGTTGCCCAAGGAAATGCTAGTTTGGCAGCAAGGCTTTATCGAGAGCAATTGGAACGGCGAGGAGAACAACGGGAGCATTACCCGAATTACAGAGTATTTCAAAATACTCACAATACATTTATGGAGGGACGAATTCCTGGACGTTCATCTCAGGAAGGAATACCCAGAATGGATCCAGATATTATGGATCAAGTCGTGGAACAAGTGGAAAGGGATTCATCGACTAGCACCAGAGCAATCGCAAGAAGGACTGGTGTACCACGAACCTCAGTTATGAGGATACTGAAGTCAGGTGGGTTAATTTCATCTTGTCTTTAAACCTCATAATTACGCACCCATTAGCTCGCCCACTATGCCCACGTGCTATTTTTTTTAGCTGTAATTATTGTGACTTAAAAAAAATAGCACGCACGTGCTTTATGAGCGACTTTTTGTAGCACGTGGTCTTTTTAAGTATTGAACTCTGACTGAATGTGTATTTGGCAACAAAATAATCACTCGCTAGTGGGCGAGAAAGCGTGGTACATACCAGTGATTATCACTAGCCTACTATTTGGTGAAACTGAAAAAAGACTATCTTACCTATGCTTTGAATTTACAATTTCGGTGTTTTTTTGTTTCAGAGGGATACCACGCTTTTCATATCCAACGCGTGCAACAATTGCAACCTGCAGATTATCCAAGACGAGTGACTTTCTGTGAAACAATGCTTCAAAAAACTCAAGACGATCCTGATTTCTTCGACAAAATTTTGTGGACAGACGAATCACGCTTTGAAAGAACCGGAGTTTTCAATATTCATAATTATCACAGTTGGGCCATTGAAAACCCACACAAGGCAAGACCATCCAATTTTCAAACAAGGTTTAGTGTAAATTTGTGGTCAGGAATTGTCAATGGGGAATTTATAGGACCATTTGAATTGCCGGCTAGGTTGAACGGAGCGCAATATTTGGATTTTCTACGAAATAGCTTGAACGGTTTATTAGAGGATGTGAATCTACTAACAAGAAGAAGAATGATATTTCAAAACGATGGTGCTCCGTGCCACTATGCTAGAGAAGTACGAGAGCACCTTAACCAGACTTTTCCGAGACGGTGGATTGGGCGTGGCGGCCCGATTCCTTGGCCTGCGCGTTCACCAGACTTAAACCCCATAGATTTTTTTCTGTGGGGCTATTACAAAGAGATGGTTTACGCAAACGAAACAAACACTGAAGCAGAGCTGCGTCAAAAACTAAGAGAAGCAGAAATAAAAATCAAAGAAAATACTAATGCTTTCCGAAATTTAAAACAAAATTTTTTAAGGCGATGTAGGTTGTGCATTGAAGCGGGAGGGAGACATTTTGAAAACTTATTGTGAAATAAATTTAATTGTTGAATTTGTAGTAATTGTTTTATTTAATACGATTTATCCTTAAAATAACCAAAATAACTATAACTAAATGACATCGATGTTACCGCTTCGTAATAACATACTTTTAAAGGTTGTTTTTAATTCTTTATTCAATAAACAGTACCATTTTAAACTTTATTTTGGTAAGAATCATTTTGTGAATGACAAAATAGCCAATAAAAAATCTTAGAAAATTTCACCTTTGTGCATTTGAAGGCAGATTTCGGCTAAAAAAAGCTTATTAAGCACATTTTTTTTTTAATTAGAATTAAAGCTTAGGGTCTTGTGAAGTTTTTAAAATTACTCAGAAGTCATGGAACCTTTTTTTTAATTTTTAATTCAAAGTTGAAAATTTAACTATGATTTGATTTTACGTCAATTTTTCACTGTCGGTCAATATTTTTGTAACTTATTTTGATGACAGGAAGCTGGGTATTTTATGTGTTAAAGTTCAAGTCATGAGGTCTATGTAACAAAAAAATAATTCAAAAAAAGATGTATAATTTCCGAAAAAAAAATATTTTAGTCTGTCAAGTCAAAAATTCTCAAAATTTAAAAAAATAATTCATAGCTCGAAAACTACAAAAAATCGCTGAACATACATAGGGTATTTCCGGGTACAACGAGATGTGAGGAAACAAAAAAAAAATTTTTAGCGTCACCGTTTGGGCCACCCTGTATACTATATAATTACACTAAACACCATATGATGAAAGATCAATACATCCGTGTTATTTTATCAAAATATTTCAATGACAATTCAAATACAAAATTAAAAACATCGCCAATAATTCGATTTACCACAAAACACAACAGTGAATAGGTCACCCATCCCTTTCCTGGTATCGACGAGGTTGCTTAGCTTCCGTGATCGTTGTAAATAAAATAACTTATCTAACATTACATTTCTTTCATTTGTTTTCTATATTAAAAGTATTTTTAAAATCTTTGTAGCCGTAGTAATATTTTGTAGCAATACGCGCTGTAGCAATTTCGTAGTAATTATTTCCTAGTAGTATACGCTACGAGAAACCGTAGCCCGTAGCATCCGTACCGTAGTCATTTCGTAGAAGAGAAGTTATTTTATATTACTTTTTTGTCAGTGAACCGTGTAGCAATGTGGAAAACAATAAACGGAATATTATAAAATGTGTTTTAAGTAATATCCTCCTAATATTATAAATGTGAAAGTTTGTTTGTTTGGATGCTTGTTCCTCAATCACGAAAAAACTACTGAACGGATTTGGTTGAAATTAAGCACACAGAAAGTAGATAGCCTGGATTAAAACATAGAATACTTTTATCCCGATATTCCAACGGGAACGGGAACCACGCGGGTGAAACCGCGGGCAGCCGCTAGTCTTAACATAAAATTTACTTATCAAACTTAATGATCACGAAATTAAGCATAATTATTGAAAATTTAAAAGTTTTTGTTCGTAAAATGCAAAATTGAAATGCTTTTCAAAACATCAAATATATCAATATTACTTCAATATGTTTAAATTTCAATCTAAAAACAATAACTTATATGCGTTTATATAGCTACAAAGATTTTGTATCAATAATAAATATTGTAGTGCTAACTTTAACATGGGTATATTATTTGTGGTTTTAAAATTACAATTTCACAAACAGGAAATACTTAGTAATAGTACATAACCATTTTACTAGATTCCGTTGGTTAAATGTAATAAAACAAAGGAATTATGTGGGGTAAGTAAATACCTAATATAATAATTTGACGAAATATAGGTAGTGTAATAATATTCAAAGATGTGCACGTTCTTTTTAGCCTAATAGAACATATTCCTATGACATATAAGTATGTCTTCTCAATTAAACCATGTAATAACACAAAATTCATGACTAACAAACGAATTTCATCAAAAACTTACCGAAAAACCCCAACGAGCAGTTTTCACACGACACTACATACAATAATTCACACCAAAACGCTGAATTTCAGCACAAACTCACCAACATTCCACCATTTTGGTTCGTATTCAGCCATTCTCACTTATGTCCGGGCTTACATGAAATCACATTATTATTAACGCCAAACAGTATAATATTGATTAGAATGTCACTACAATTTGAAAATTGCGAGCAATATTAATTGAAAGAATTGCTCAGAAAATTTTAACAGGCGTTTTCTCTCCCGAAAACGAAGGCACGATGCGCGCGACGCTTCGGATCTGACTGTGTTCGATATCCGAGGGGAAAACCGAAAGGTACTGTGTGACAAAGACAGCATCATTTCCCAAGAACCGTATATTAGGCCAGTTTGTTTATTTTATTTTATTTCTTGAGGGAAAAGTGTTACGAGTAATTTTGTTTGTGATAATGTTTTGTGCTAAATTGAGTGAAATTGATCTTAAAATGTGGCTGAGTAATGGTGCATACGGTTTTAGGTTTTGTTGTTTAAACCGCTTCTGTTGACCCGTGTAAGACGCAGGTGTCCCGGGTTCGATTCCCAGGATGGGGGTACATTTGTACTCAGTTTGGTTGGTGGTAGAGCTTGTTTCAATTACGCCTGGCTAGCTACTACCATCTTACCGAAGTCTGACGCCATAACAACAATTTGTTGTGTTCCGGCAGTTAGAGGTAAGATAGCCAGTTCCTCAGTGATGAGGATTCCGGGTGTAGTGCGCTTCCACTTTTCGGCCTTATCATAATTTAAAATCATATGACAATGAGATGAAGGCCAAGCTGATATTGCACAATTTTGAGTTCAATCACATTGATTCATTTGGTTGAAAGGATCAGAAGTGAAATGATAAAACTAAGTCTGTATATCCTTATTTTCCCTATTTAGGTATTTAATAAATAACTTTTGACAGTTGTCATGCGTTGTTAAATAAATCGAATAAATCATTAAATATTTACAGAATTTCACTTATCATTTCTTTAGGTTTTAGCGATCAAACGAATAGAAATTCGGTTTTAATAACCCTTCGTATAGAGTTTGCTGTTTCTCGCAAAACCATTCCCGTTTATGTGAGCTAGTAAGTTTATTTATAATGGTTAAGGATTACCTATAAGCTTACGCGAGGTAGATTGTTGGCTTGAGATAATTTCGGTACAAAGTAACTTCGTGACATACGGATAATTGAATTATTCTCGTTATTGTGTTTACTTATAGGGTGTATTATGCATACAAGCCCGGTAAATTGTTATAACCCTTGAAAACCACAATCACTTTTTTGAAAAAAAAAATATCCCAATTTTATTTAAACATGGCCGACAAGACAACATAATAGGTAGCTGTTTGAAATGACAGCTTTCACGTTATTTTACAACATAAACATTAAATAGTTATACTTATTAAAAAGGATCCCATAGGAATCTCAATAAGACCAAGAAATAAGACGATCTCGCTCTATAAAAGCATGTCAGACCCTGTTAATGACAGATAATTGTTTTCTTTTTTCGGAAGATGTGGATATCAGCCAGTTGGTTTGCCTGTTTTTTCTATGGGCACATGAGTAAAAAGAAAGGAATAGAGACAAAGCTTCCTAAAGAACGTGAAATTCAAACTTGCAACTAACAAAACAAATGATGCCCTATGATTGTCCACTGGCTGGCTGTCAAAACAGGTTTTTTCCTTGTACGCGACAAGCGGCCAGTGGACACGCAAACATGCCCCGCGTGCTTGTAGTGGTGCAACCGATTTGCGCGGTTGTATGAAGCTTTGTCTCTGGTCCTACGTAGTAGTGATTATTTCCTCTGTGCTATGGGTTCGTCAGATTGACAACATAATAACGCTAAAGTGGGCCCAATGCGAACACTTTCTTAAAATATTCATTCGTTTATGAATAATGAAAGTTATACGACGCGACGTCTAGCACTGACGTCCATTATACAAGTACGCTGGACAGGCGAACGTCACCATCATATGTTCCGATTTGAAAATCGCCATATTGGCGCTGAGAGCAGTAGATTCTATACTATGTATGTAGTGAGTGTATGCACTGGAACTAATTAGTTCCAAGTACACTCACTACTGGCATAGTAGAATCTACTGCTCTCAGCGCCAATATGGCGATTTTCAAATCGGTACAAAAAATTGCTGGCATTTCATGACCATAGCCTGTCCAGCGTACTTGTATAATGGGCGTCAGTGACGTCTAGTAAGCCTTTTCAGCATAATTATGAACTACAGACTAGATATATTCTATTTTAAGGTATTTTCTTCCACTGTAAATCAGCCTGGCGCAACTCTCACAGTAAAAAACGATCTATGAAACGTGAGCGAATTTTTATGAGCGTGAGCGTACGACACTCCCGTCTATTAAAACGCTAGTTTTTTTACATTCTCTTTGCTGTAAATAGCGGAAAATTTTCTTTTTTTACAAGACCTCATTTTGGAAAGTAACCTAAGAGGTAAGTACTAAAGAGTTTTCTACATGAAAAAAGGTTGTATGTTTACATAAATTCCACGGGCGTGTGTTCGCATAGTCAAGCAGGTAGGTATGTCACCGTAAGCCGCCTGAAGCCCCGAGTTATTGCAGAATTAAGTTCACTCCTGACATGGGTTTTATTTTAAATTGGCTGCCTGTTTCCCAGGCGCTGGTTCGACCTACATAACCAATATAAACGCGGAAATAAATCAGCTCCCTTGATGTTCAACCACGGAATACATAATAGTACAAGTGTTCAACTAATTCTTTGTTGTAGCTACTTGGCTGTAGATGGCGTTGTGATTTTGTATAAGCGGTTTTTAAGAAGGCAGTTTAAAAAAAGTAGAACTTAAAAGACATCTAAATATTGTTGAACAACTAAGTAAAGAATGAAATGTGATTACTTTTTAGGGTTCTGTACACAAAGGGTAAAAAACCGGCCAAGTGCGAGTCGGACTCACGCACGAAGGGTTCCGTACCAAAAACGGTAAAAAAAACACGTTTGTTGTAGGTCCCATACCTACAACAGACGTGTTTTTTTTTTACTATATATATTAAATATAATAAATATTTAAGGGGGGCTCCCAAACAACAAACGTGATTCTTTGCCGTTTTTTGGTACGGAACCCTTCGTGCGCGAGTCCGACTCGCACTTGGCCAGATTTTTTTACATACGTTTGTTGAATATGTTGTTTGCTGCGTTATTTTCCGTTGGCATGTTCCGAAGAACTTTTTTCTGACCCAGTGGGAATAATTTTTGAAAAACTGGGAATAATATCGATAAAAGTTTTATTAGAAAAAATATAAAAATAACATTGTGAATGCCTAAAATCTAAAAATAAAAAAGGAATAATATCGCTCAATGGGTTCTTTAAATGCAGTTTTGTATTTTTGATAATAGATGACGCTGTTATATTATTTAAGTACTTAATTTTAAGTAAACCACCCGTAAAATGTAAATTGGTACACAATTCCCAGATTTTTTTATTGTAAGTAAGTAACAAAAAGTCGACCAAACCATAAATAATGTAATATGACAAGCGGGAGTCATGTTTTTTTTCAATTTGCACATAATAAAGTGTTTCGCCCCAAACGAGTCGTAATTATATTACGGGAGATTAAAGCTCAATCCCGTTGTATTTTGGGTAACCGGCCAGCGGTACAGTCGGGGACAACGGGGATATCTCGAATTTTTTTTAATATAAACTTATTCTCTAAAGTTAATGGAAGATATTTCTATTTTTAAATTTCGTAAAAATTTCAGCCCTGCCGGCAATTGATTTAGCAAGTTATCTATATTATTTTGACGAAAGACATATGGGTTTTTTTATCCTACATTGGCGTAGGAAGGGGGGGGGGGGCGATTTCAAAGTTGGTCCAATAGTAAAAGTTATTTAGTTTGATGGTCCCTATCCCATCTTATCCACATATTCGACATTAGGGGTTATTGTAACACATTGTTTAAGCAGCATTTACCGAGAATAATTTAGAAAAAATATGGGGTTTGTAGTAAACTTTACCTGAAAAAATAAATTAAACTAGTTTCAGCTTTGGTTTTACCGTTTGAAATGAGCGTGATCGAGCACCGATTTACTTTTTCATGTTTTAGAATTTTGGATTTAAATTCAAATTTAATTTAAATTTAATTTAATTTTAATTTAATATAACTTAGAAATTTAAAAAAAATCACGTCTTTAAAATGTCCCTAGCTATTGCTGATTAGATGGCATTTTTGGGGTATGGTGGGGTACAATGAACTGGGGGCAAGAAGGAACTTGGCATTAGTTTTGTATGTGTTTAAATTGTTGAGAGGTAAGATATATAATGAGGAGGTTCTGCGTCGTATTGGATTATGTGTACCGAATAGGTATGTGGAGCGTCGGCGCTTGCCTCCGCTACTGGCGGTGCCTCGCGGCCGAACTAATTTATTAAGCAAAGCCCCACTGACACGAGCGATGAGGATTTTAAATAGGATTCACTGTAAATTAGATATATTTTTCAGTTCTTTGTGTGAATTCACTAGGTTTGCATTATTTATAATATGTTATGATAATGAATACAATAATTAATAATATAGGACAATTTATCGTAGGTACTTAAAATTTTTAAATGTTTATTAGCAATTAATTAATAATGTATAATAATAATTATAGGTATTTTATGTAAGTAACTATATGAAATTAATTAATAATGTTCGAATTTAATCAATATAGCTTCTCTATTGCATTAGGTCTAAACCTGTAAAAATAGTGTTAAGCTTGTGAAATAAATAATAATAAAAATAATAATAATTTTTATTTCAATAATAATTTCTTTTACCTATTATGTCCTCGCCTGTACCTCAGGCCGAAACACAATCACAAGACGCAAGGGGTGGACCCATTTTCGTGTGTGAGTGGCGCAAGCAGAGCCAGGGGGGAAATTTTAAACCAATTTTATAATTTCAGCTACGGGGCCTGTAGGTACCCCGAACGAACATCTAGAAAAAAACGTAAGTATAAGTATAGTCTTGTATTGATTGTGATACATTGCTGTTTTTCTTTGGTAAGTTTTTATTTGTGCCAAAAAGAAGTAGCAATAATGTATTACATCCATCTGTCAAATCAAAGCTTACCCGAAGACCCGCTGGACATATACTTCAGACCGCTGAGCTGGTGCATGATCCACCCACATTTCCACAATGGGCCCGCGTGGTGGATTATGTCAGGGGTCTCCAACTACGGCCCACGGACAAGCTCCGGCCCGCGAGTACCAAAAATCCGGTCCGCTTCCACAGGCCGGATTCATACTAAACCAACATACCGTATTATGAACTAATAAATGATTGATTGATTGTATTATGGCGTCAGACTTAGGTAAGATGGTGGTAGCTTAGCCAGGCGGACTTGAAATAAGTCCTACCACCAACCAAACCTAGTACAAATTGTACCCAGCTCCTGGGAATCGAATCCGGGACCCCACGTCTTACACGGCCGTACCGGCTAACGCATCGATTATCGAAAAGTCTGCCGAGTTTCAACTTAAAACAGAAAAATCAAAGTAAGGAATTTCGTCTTGTACTTTCTGTTGGTGTAATTTGGAAGATATCGTTGTTCGTGTGATATCATGAATTGGGGTTCGCCATTTTAGCCCAATTGGGGCTCGATTTATCTGTTTTAATTTGAAACCCGGCAGACTTTTCGATAATCGATTCGTTAGCCGGTACGGCCCCTGAGGCGCTTTTCGAAGATCGATCCATTCAATCTTTTGATTGATGGGAGCGAATCCTGCATTTGTGCAGCGATTATTAAATTTAAAATGCTTTCACCGTTCCCCCATGCTCATCAAGGGTCATGTGTCGCTGTCAGTTTAAGCCAATTTTAACCGAGGGTCGGCTTGCAAAAATTCGTCTCGGTTATCATATAAAAAAACGGAATATTCAACGTGTTACAAAATAACTCCTAATGCCGAATATGGTAAATAAATAGGGACCAACAAACTGAACAACTTTTACTATGGGACTAACTCAGAAATCGCAAAAAAATATCAGCTGTTTCATACCTCCTCATCGTTGTCCGCACGTATCTTCGACATTTATGGACCGATTTTTTTGTTCGATTGAGTTTTCTTGCGAGATGGTCCCATTTAAGTTTTTTGTTTTAAATCGGTTCAGTAGTTTTCAAGAAATCTTGAAAATACTATGGTATTGCATCAACTACCTTGATGACTTTGTTATTTATTAACCGAATTTTATGATTTTTTTTTGTTGGGAAAGGGGTACTTTTAGTGTAGTCTTTTTAACAGACTTCAAAAAAAAGAAGGTTCCCTCTCAGTTTGAGCTGTATCATAGCCTTCTATATCTTCCAAGCCCTGAAGTTGAGCAGAACGGCAACATCGCATGTGGTCAAGCACATAGTATGAAATTATTTTAAAAATTATTTATTATTTGTTTTTCCTATATTCTCTATGTTTAAACTAGTTGTAAATTGTGATGTAAGATTATTTCAATAAAGTTTTATATTTATTATTATTATTTATTTATTAGAACATAAGGTTTGAGTCAAATTATTTGAACTTTTCGGGGATTCTTTAGTACGATGAGCATTTTGATCTAAGCCTCCTCTAGCAATAAATCTTACATCATTGGAAAGGTATTTAAATTTGAAACACTTTATCGTATCACTATAAACGTCAACTATTAGTACTTTGAGAGTTATAACGCTCTAAACTTGACCAATTTTTTTAACATTAATAACCTAAAACTCCGAAAATACTAACAATTAATAGAAAGTATGTTTGCAGCTAATATTTGTCATATAAAAACCGTTCTTATGATATATCATTTATTTCTATAGGTGTGGTAGATCAACTCCAATAGACAATAAACCACTTTTATATTTTAATAACCTTTAACTCCAAAAGTATTAACAATTGATATAAAGTATATTAACAGCAAATATTTGTCTTTAAAAGACCTTTCCAATGATATATCATTTATTGCTAGAGGGCGTGTTAATCAACTCCCTGCTGAGGAAAATCAACAAAAAAGATGACATCTTTGACAGCCATTTTTTCCTGGTTAACATTGATATTTTTCTTATTGTTTAATATACAAAGCATTTCAATAAAGGAACTAAATTATTTTCATATTTAAAACCTCACACGATTACTATGAAAAAAAAATCGACCTCTTCAAATTGAAATATTCCCATACATTTAGTATGAAGACTGGCGGACGACATGACCACGAACTGACAGTAACAGACGTTGCCAAACTTATGTTCACGGCTTGGAAATAAAGAAGGCTATGGCTGTATCATAGCCTTCTTTAATTGCAAGCCGTGAACATAAGTTTGGCAACGTCTGTTACTGTCAGTTCGTAGTCATGTCGTCGGCCAGTCTCCATACTAAATGTATGGGAATATTTCAATTTTAAGAGGTCGATTTTTTTTTTCATAGTAATCGTGTGAGGTTCAAAATATGAAAATTATTTAGTTCTTTTATTGAAATGCTTTGTTTATTAAACAATAAGAAAAATATCAATGTTAACCAGGAAAAAATGGCTGTCAAAGATGTCATCTTTTTTGTTAATTTTCTTCAGCAGGGAGTTGATCAACACGTCCTCTAGCAATAAATGATATATCATTAGAAAGGTCTTTTAAAGACAAATATTTGCTGTTAATATACTTTATATCAATAGTTAATACTTTTGGAGTTAAAGGTTATTAAAGTTTAAAAGTGGTTCATTGTCTATGGGAGTTGATCTACCCCACCTCTAGCAATGAATTATTTATCATTAGAAAGGTTTTCATATGACAAATATTTACTGCAAACATACTTTCTATTAATTGTTAGTATTTTAGATGTTTTTGGTCATTAATGTTAAAAAAATTGGTCAAGTTCAGAGCGTTATAACTCTCAAAGTACTAATAGTTGACGTTTATTGTCATACAATAAAGTGTTTCAAATTTAAAGACCTTTCCAATGATCTAAAATTTATTCGTATAGGAGGCTTAGAACAAAAAGCTCATCGTACTAAAGGACCCCCGAAAAGTTCAAATAATTTGACTCAAACCTTATGTCCTAATAAATAAATAATAATAATAAATATAAAATCTTTATTGAAATAATCTTACATCACAATTTACAACTAGTTTAAACATAGATCATATAGAAAAATTAAATAATAAATAATTATTAAAATAATATTACACTACGTGCTTGACCACATGCGATGTTGCCGTTCTGCTCAACTTCATGGCTTGGAAATATAGAAGGCTATGGCTGTATCATAGCCTTCTTCATTTCCAAGCCGTGAACATAAGTTTGGCAACGTCTGTTACTGTCAGTTCGTGGTCATGTCGTCCGCCAGTCTCCATACTAAATGTATGGGAATATTTCAATTTTAAGAGGTCGATATTTTTTTTCATAGTAATCGTGTGAGGTTTTAAATATGAAAATAATTTAGTTCTTTTATTGAAATGCTTTGTATATTAAACAATAAGAAAAATATTAATGTTAACCAGGAAAAAATGCCTGTCAAAGATGTCATCTTTTTTGTTGATTTTCTTCAGCAGGGAGTTGATTAACACGCCCTCTAGCAATAAATGATATATCATTAGAAAGGTCTTTTAAAGACAGATATTTGCTGTTAATATACTTTTTATCAATTGTTAATACTTTTGGAGTTAAAGGTTATTAAAATATAAAAGTGGTTTATTGTCTATGGGAGTTGATCTACCACACCTATAGAAATGAATGATATATCATAAGAACGGTTTTTATATGATAAATATTTGCTGCAAACATACTTTCTATTAATTGTTAGTATTTTCGGAGTTTTAGGTCATTAATGTTCAAAAAATTGGTCAAGTTGAGAGCGTTATAACTCACAAAGTACTAATAGTTGACGTTCATAGTAATACAATAAAGTGTTTCAAATTTAAATACCTTTCCAATGATGTAAGATTTATTGCTAGAGGAGGCTTAGATCAAAATGCTCATCGTACTATAGGACCCCCGAAAAGTTCAAATAATTTGACTCAAACCTTATGTTCTAATAAATAAATATTAATAATAAATATAAAACTTTATTGAAATAACCTTACATCACAATTTACAACTAGTTTAAACATAGATAATATAGGAAAAACAAATAATAAATAATTTTTAAAATAATGTTATACTATAGTGCTTGACCACATGCGATGTTGCCGTTCTGCTCAACTTCAGGGCTTGGAAGATATAGAAGGCTATGGCTGTATGAATGTATGTTTCTACGCGAATATCTCTCACGTTTGACTGAGCCGATCACGTTCTACTAAATAATATAGGTACCTACGCTACCTAAAGAGAGAAGGTAGGTAGGTACTTACACTAAAAAAAATAAAAAAAATGGTTTTACAAAATAAAAAACCGACTGCAAAAAACCTGCCTCTAAAAAGCAAGAAATAATATTCAAATCATTAGATCCGCATTATCATTGTTATAATAACAACACGAATTGAAGTCGGGTGGGGCTGGACTGGAGTACAACTTCCTTTTTTTATTCTAAAAGCCCTACCCGATACCCGATAACAATGATGATAATGCGTATCTAATGATTTGAATATTATTTCTTGCTTTTAGAGGCAGGTTTTTGAAGTCGCTTTTTTTGTTTTTTAAAACAATTTTTAATACTTTTCGTCATAGACTTATTATTGCTTTTCGTGGAATGTTTAGGGTCCATAGTCTAGTGTATTTTTATACGGTATTATTACATTCCCTCGTAGTTACTGCTAGAAGTACATAGCAAAACTGTTAAAAGTGGCCGTTTTTTCTACGAATGAATACGAGGGAATATAGTGATACCTTCTAAAAATGCAATACCATGGGCCTTAAAAATTCCACGTCAAGTTTTATTAAATACATCATTTTCTATGAACAACTTATTAAATAAAAACCTCTGAGGGCGCCACTTTCGGTGGTATAACCTTAAAGAAATGTCTTTAGCGTTGTGTAACTCACTCTTTTTTATTGAGGATGAGGGAGGACCTCATTTTACCTCGTGAGGTGCTCGCGAGGTACCCCTCATTTGAGGTGAGGTGAGGAGAATGAAATAAACGCAACAAATGAGTACGTAGCGAGGTGCGCGCAACGTTGCCATTTTTGCACAGAGTGAGGTAGTGAGACGGTCGCTGCTGCGCGCGCAAAAAAAAGCATGCGTTGTTTGTTATATGTGAAAAATATCATATTTTTACGCGGAATGAATGCCTTTGGTCATGATTTCATGAAATGAAAATATACATTTTTTTATTTAGTTATCTTTACGTTTTCTTTTTTTTTAAATTTCATTTTTCATTTCATTTTATTCATTAACCGACCTCAAAACACTCTATAAGAATTCTTATGTCAACTCCCTCAATCGTGAAACTCATTTCGTGAGTTAAATGAGTAGGTCTCGACTCAACCCAAGAAAATTCTTGGCAACTCACTAATCTGTTGCGTTGCGTGTCTGCTGTGTAATCTGTGCTCGTGCCTCGTGCTCCAAGCCACGAAAGAGTGAGGAGTTAAATGAGGTGGTTCAAAGTTGAAATATGAGGACTCCCTCATTTTGTCGCAACGAGGAACTCGAACGAGGTGCCTCACGAGTGAGGGGCTCATCACTAAATGTCTTGAGACTATCGTGACGTGAGAAAATGGGTGGCATTTGATGCGTTTTATACTTATCATAAAATTGTCCACTGACGACAGTCACGTCACGAACGAGCTGTAAACTCCAGAAAGTATAAAATAAAACATGCAATGTTTCAAGTAACTATCTTTTGCATGAAGTGATTTCACGCAAAAGGCTTTTCGTGCAAAACGATTTTTGCAGAAATGTCATTCACAAAGTCTTCTGCTCTCAAATTGTATGGGACAGCTACTCTTCTTCCCAACTTGTGAGTGTGAAAAATTGGAAAAAGTGGAAAAAAAACATGTATCCCATGTGAAAAAACCTTATATCTGTGGAAGCGTGTAATTAACCCTTAATATTTATTTCCATAAGTTAATTGTAAATGATGCTGTAAGCTCCTCAAAGAAAAGAAAATAAAATCCCAACTTATTGGGATAACCAGTTGAGATATATATGGAATAGCCCAAAATAAGACGAAAAAAAATTTAATCAAAAATAAGCTTGACTATAGAAATCTTAAAATACTTTATTCATAAATTAATACACTTAATTTTAACAATTATAGAAAACTTAAATATATTTTTATTTACATTTCATCCACCATGCAAAGTTGATATAAACATAATAGTGTCATTATTCTGTAACTTATATTCTAATTCACCGTACAACTCCCAATCAGAGTCGTTTATCAACACCAAAATGCCGGGCCGGACCGAGTCTCCCTGAAATGAATTAATAAGTTAATATTTACTTAGGATGTTATGGATATGAAAGAACAACAACCACATGCCATACAAACGTTGATTGACCTATCAAATAGATTTTTTTAAAGTTGATGAATAAAAATAATAAAATTATATATATTTGAATAGTTAGTTAGTTATGACCATTTGATGAATTTTAATTTGGCAATAAGAAAAATATGTAAGAACAATATATTCTAGTATATTATCTGTAGTTCTAGTTTTTTATACTAGACTAGCAGCCACCTGCGGTTTCACCCGTGTGGTTCCTGTTCCCGTGGGAATAAGGGGATAAAATGTATCCTGTTTTAATCTAGGCTATCTACTATCTGTGTGCCAAATTTAAACCAAATCCGTTCAGTAGTTTTTGCACCCAAACATCTAAACATCCAAACCCACAAACTTTCACATTTATAATATTAGTAGTAAATATGATTATTGCCAATTTTAATTATTATTTTTTTCTCTTTGTATATTGCCGATTTTCATTTTAAGCAAAAATGTATAAATTACAATAAAAATGCAATTTTATTTGCTATATTACTTCTCGATACACGATAATATCAACATTTTGACAGGTCAGATATGGGGGTCCTTCTGTCGGATCGGGATATGGATATAGAAATAATATACCGGCTACAGATCATTACAGGCTACATGTTATTATTTCAAATTATCCATTAGTTTTGGTTAGATTTTTCAAAAATTGATAAAGGTAAACTAGTGGTTCTGCTTGACGGGCCAGAAAAACCTGTCATGTGTCATATTTGGACTTCGCCCCTATCCGAAATTATCCAAAATTGTTACATCAAATTCAGTTACTGTTATGATGGATAGATTTTTATTCCGGATATGTCTGTTTTATTTGATGCTTACTGCAAATACACTCTCGCCTTTAACTCGAAATCATAGTGACAGGCAGAGACTCTGTTATCCAGTGATTGAAACTACCTTTGTTGTAAAATTTCCATTATACAGTGGCAGTCACATCATTAAAAACACCAGTCGATCTTCATACAAATGAGGTAACTTTGAAACCTTGGTTCTCCGCCAAGGATTGACCTAGCTGTGATCTGATGATGGCCATACAGGGACTGAATGAAGGAGATTCAGATCACTATAGACACTCAACTGATAATGATCAGAATTTTAGGATTTCCATACAATTTCATTCTAATTTCACAGTTTTTTTAAACATATATCTATATCTCTTAAAATGCCTGATCAGATCAGTTGGGTGTGTATAGTGATCTGAATCTCCTCTATTCGCTCCCTGGATGGCCATCATCAGATCACAGCTAGGTCAACCCCTGGCAGAGAACCAAGGCTTCAAAGTTACCTTGTTTGTATGAAAATCGACTGATGTCTTTATGTGACCACCACGTTGTGAACTTACCTGTAAAAATAACTCAGGCCTCTCTCTTAGCAGGTTATCTTTGATCCAAATGAGCAGTTCTCTGATACTCCACTCAGTTTGGTTAGAATCAGGTAGATATTTGTCCAGTGCTGGTAATTCTATTTCCCTTTTCTTTATCTTATCGAAGAGAAGCTCGGCGCCTCCACTAAACTGTATTGTCAGTTTTAATTGGCTCATTTTGTATTTATTTCCAGCGATACTGCAAAAATACAGATTTTATTATTTTTCGTAAAAAAGTACTTTAAGGTTAACTATGTTTTAAAACGTAAGAATATTGGTTAATTATAATTACAAAACGAACGACTCCCCGATCAACCTTTTGTAACTTTTATGATGATGAATAGTAATAAAAGTGTTTTGAAATCTTTTGTTGAGGTTATGTTTTGTTTGTTTTTAAATGTCAATGTCAAACTGCTCAAAAAAGTCAAAGAAACAAAAGTGCGTTTAGTTTCAAGGTGCGCGAACATTTGTCTGACGCCACGTGTTAACACGCCGTATTCATAATATAGACCATATGAGATGTGATCTAATTGCATACATTTATTTACTATGAAAACCGTACGTAGATTACGAGAGTCTGTTGCTAACAATTCTCGATTGAAAGCGCAGTTACATTGCTGCTTTAAGTAAGATAGTTGTCACATTGGTTCTTACTAAAGCAGTAAGCAGTAATGTAACTGCGATTTCTGTCATGTCAAATTATCCGGCTTGGTGGCGCAACTGCTGCTGGAGACCTTTGTACGGGCGGGCGGCATTAATTAGCCCCGATTTTTTCCATTTATTTTAAATTATGTATATCTAAAAATGGTTTGATACTAATAAATAAATATTATGGAAGTCAGTGAATCGAATTAAAGATTGAAGAAAACCAAAATGTGTTGGAAGAATATTTACAAAAAATCGCTTCCAACATACATTTCAATGTCCAACAGTTAGTGGTAGTGCGGTGCGCCAACTGGTGGACGATTTGTGAATCAGCCAAATTATCCTGCCGCCGTGACTAACAATAATGGCCGTAATACACATGCCAATGCAATGCCAGTGGATGGCATTTTAGGCGCTAGTAAAGTAACATGCTGGATACTGACGGCATAAAGGATTTTTTATTTTATTTTTATAATAGCGGAGAAGAAAAATTCCGCGCTTGTACGCGATATATCTTAAGACAAAAGCTCCAAAACAAATTAAAAAAAAAGTCTTTCGTCATCCCAAAGAGCCCTTGAGTTCATTCCAACAGACTAACCGCTGAGTCATCGATCGCCATAGAGTATATTTTAACCATGGAAAGTAATGATTAATAACAAATTACTTTCCATGGTTAAAATGTATGATGTATGCCTGCTAAAATGCACCCAATTTTTTTAATAAAGTTAAAAACTACTAGATGAATATACAACAAAACGTCACAGAAGACAGCAGGCTACTTGCTAGCAAACACGAGAGTATGAGTAATAAGCATATGTAAAATAACTAAAAAAAGAACTAAATAAGTTTGTAAGTACACCTATCTTCATCAATTATACACTTAGTCAAAAGAAACAACAATTAAATCTCACTAACTTTTTATTTATTAAATACACAAATGTATAAATTAATCAGTTCAAATATTTGTTCTCTAAAACATTATGATATATACCTAGTTCCATAAAAATATTTCATGAAATAAAATAAGTAGGATTTGATTTATATTATTATGTAAAATAAAATATTAGGAATTGATTTATTAGATAGTTATTGTGTATTATTATGAGAAGAGGGATTTACATATTACAGTTATGAAAGAAAATTCACTATATTATTGAAATACTAAAAACATACTTTAGGTGTTATATTCTACCTTACATTATAAACATAGTATATATATAAATAATTAATTAATAATACTTTTATTTCTGGTTGACATTACACATCATTCGTTCATAATTTGTTCATCCACATAATCATTCTCGTTCGTTCATTCGCTCTTTTTTAATTCATTCATTCAATCAGCCGCCATCGCCATCTTGTGTTCATTCTGACCTCTATAATGTGCTGGCATCTTCATACTTTCAAGTCACTATACTACTCATCATTCGTTCATTAATTTTACCGCCACTCCCATTACTGCCTCTGTGGTCTCGTGGTTCACACACCCCTGTAAGATACAGGGGTCTCAGGTTCGATTCCCAGGTGGGGTACAATTTGTAATCGGTTTGGTTGGTGGTGGGCCTTATTTCAAGTCAGCCTGCCTAGCTACCACCGTCTTACCTAAGTCTGATGCCATAACAATTTAAAAACTGTCGTGTTCTGGCAGTTAGAGCTAAGGTAGCCAGTTCCTCAGTGGTGAGGATTTCGGGTGTAGTGCGCTTCCACCTTCGGCCTTATCGTCACTTAACATCAGGTGAGGTGAAGGCCAAGCACTATCCTGTTGTGCATAAAAAAAATCTCATTCGTTCATTCATTCTTTATTCATTCATTCACTCGGCTGCCATCGCCATCTTGTGTTCATTCCGGACTCTATGAGGTGCTGGCATCTTCAAGTGTAGTCCTAACGTGTAAAAACTTTATTTAAGAGCTGATTTTTCAAGATAAAGCTTTATCCGTTTGATAGCGTATTATACCGCTAAATTGAAAAATGATTGTCATTCATTTTTCTGTCATATTTTTAGAAAGATAAATTATAATAGGTATATTTTGGTTAATATTTAATCTGACTGATATCTGTTAACTGAGGATTAAAAAATCAGCCGTAAATCACTTTATTACACATCATTCGTTAATTATTTGTTCATTCTCGTTCGTTCATTCACTCCTTATTCATTCATTCACTCGGCCACCATCGCCATCTTGTGTTCACTCCGACCTCTATAAGGTGCTGGCATTTTCAAGTGCACAGTCCTAACGTGTAACTTCATAGAGTTTGACTGTGAGAAACATTTGCCGCAATGTGAACATGAATATGGTTTTACTCCGGTGTGTACCTGAAAAATAAAGCATTAACTTTTAATTCAATCATATATTAAAATAAATATATGTCGTAGGAAAATCGTACAAAACAGATCTTTACAAAAATCCTAAAAGCCTAATTATTAATTCACTGGAGTAAACTGACAGATTCTAATGTCACATTGTAAAATAATGTTGCCTTATTTATTGTACTAGTGCTGCGTTTCGTTCATTGTGATTCAGTTCACTCACACAAAGTCAGTAGCGTTCATGGTTACAACTGGCTCATTTTTTAAATAAACCCTAAACGTTCATGGTTAACCGTAAGTGTCAGATTACTCCAGTGAATTAATAATTAGACTTTATTTAGTAATTCCTTTACCACTAACAAATGTTCAAACATTATGTTGTGTGATGAAATTGGAAAAGATTTAGGCTACTTATTCAATAATCAATTGGGAGAAAAAGTTTTAAATTATTGTATACCGGGTGCGACCCTACATGACATTATGAGAAAAGTAATAACTCTAAACTTAAATGAAAATACTAATTTAATTATATTAGTTGGTCAAAGAGGTAATGTAAACAAGAAGGATCTCATTTCATACTACAATAAGTTATGCAGTTTAAATATAAATAAATTTGTATTGTTTACACTACCTTACAGTGCTAGCTTGCCACAGGAAGAAAATAATATCAGATATAATTTGAATTTAACATTAAAGTCCATTCGGTTAGATAGTGTCGGTACACCCGCAAGCACTTGTGTCCCGTGTGTTTATTGTAATAAAATACGCATACAAATAATACACACAAGCGAGGTGCAAATATAATTGTAATGATAAAAATTGAGTAGGTATACGTAAATAAAATTAGATCACTATTCTTCATCACTCGAAGCTTCGGAGTCATTATCACCTGTATTTATGATAATAGATACAACTTCTGAATCGAAATACCAAAATATATCGATATTTCAAGGCAATTTCGATGGACATTGGTAATATAATTTGTTTAACAAAACACCCGTCTTTTGTTTGTTGGTTCACTTAAAGTTTCATCTTGAGTCATTTCACTGACCTCCCAAGGACGAAAAAACATTTTTCAGTTTATATACGTAGCAGAGTCAACAAATACAACCTTTCACTACAGCGCCGCCGCCAGCGCTTCGATGGCGCTTCAAACTGCCAAAATCCAAATTCACTTGTGGGTGTACGCCGCACGCGGTATCCTTTCTTTATGCAGCGGCATCCTTTGACAAGAAGCGGCACGTGCAAAGGCGGCGCGATAAAAGGGCGACACTATCTAAACGAATGGACTGTAAGCAATATGACTTATTATAATAGTCAGAGATGTCACATAATAGACATAAATAAATTAATATTTAATTTTAAATTGACAAAAGATAAATATTATCTTACAAATTATTTTAAAAGACAAGTAGCTTTAGCGCTATCATTTTATTTTAAACATTTAGCCAAGAACTTGGCTATCACTTCTGCTTCTATTGAGCAGAATAGTTTTGACATTTTAAATGTGACCTTGGAATCCGTTCCAAGTAATAATAATACAATTTTTACTCCTGCTCCTATTGAGCAAAAAATTGTTGACATTAAAAATAACACTTTGGCATTTGTCCCAAGTAATTCTTTTATTAGTAATTTAAATTACATAATAAGACAATAGAGGAAGTCTCTAGCCGTGTAATGACTAAGGAAAAGCCTAAATATTTAACTATAGTTCACCAAAACATTCAGGGCTTTTCTGGCAAAGAATTAGAATTAGAACTTTTTTTAACTGAAAAAAATGCTAATATTTTATGTGTCACTGAGCACTGGCTTAAGGAATATGAATTAATTACAGGATTTCAATGTTATAAAATTGCTAGTTCATTCAGTAGGAAATCCACCACTAGAGGGGGATCTTTGATAATTTTGCAAAACAATATGAATTTTAAGGAACGAAAAGATGTGATATCCCTCTCTATTGAACAACACGTTGAACTGTCATGTGTGGAATTAGATCAGTTGATAATGATTTGTGTGTATCGCCCACCAACTGGTAACTACCCTCAATTTGAGTCCGCTATGGAGGACGCTCTAAAATTAGTCATCAAAAAGAATAAAAAAATTGTGGTGTGCGGTGATTTTAACGTAGACATCTAAAAGCCGTCCTCAATTGCAAGTAGGTTTCTGAATTTGTTTAAGTCCTTCAATTTAGCAAACACCTTTTGTGAACCTACAAGAATCACTGCTACATCTAAAACTTGCCTAGACAATATTTTTAGCAACTGTAATGTACTTGATAAAGAAATAATAAATTGTATTCGTTCTGACCATAGCGGACAAATAGCTTCCCTTGAGCACCATCATGTTCCTCATCAGTGTAATATAATTTGCAGACCTCTAACTAAAAATAAATTGGAAAATTTTCATAATAATGTCACTGCCAAAACTCTTTGCTTACCTAGTAATGATAATCCCAATACTCATTATGATGATTTATTTAATTTAATTAAAGTAGAATTTGATAAAACATTTAAGCAAAGATCTATTAAATCCAAAGACTTTAAAAAGAAATTTAGTGATTGGGCAACACCAGGCATATATGTTAGCAGAAATGTTTGAATTATATGGTCAGAAAACAATTTCAAATGATCCCGAATTTCATGAATATGTAAGAAACTATTCAAAAATGTTTAATAAAGTATGTACTTTAGCAAAAGCAAAATGTATATCTACAATAATTCATCAGTCAGATAATAAAATAAGAGCCACTTGGAATATTATAAATAAAGAGACTGGGAAAACTAAAAATAATGACCGTGAATACTCAATAGTATCAGACAATAAAATTATTGAGTCAGATGAAGGAGTGGCAACAATTTTTCAAGATTTCTTTTCTAAAATACCTATTGCAACTACCAGTAATTTAAATTCATCTCCAAAAATTGCTGTCTCCCTCTTGGAATCATGTGTTGATAAGTGCAATAATGTATTTAAATTTAGACATATCAATAGTGATACCATTCTTAAAACATTTAATTCAATAAATATAAAAAAGACTGAAGATCTCTGGGGCATTTCAACTCACATAATTAAGTCTATAATAACTACCATTGCTCCCCATCTTGCTTTTATTTTCAATAAGTGTGTTGATGAAGGGATATTTCCAGACTTAATGAAATATAGTAAAATCATCCCTCTTTTTAAATCTGGGGACAAAAGCGATCCCGCTAACTTTAGACCCATTTCCATTTTGCCAGCACTAAGCAAAATTTTTGAAAAGATCATTTATGATCAATTATTAGCACATTTTCTTATCAACAAACTACTTCACGAGAAACAATTTGGTTTTACTCGTGGTAGATGCACAACTGATGCTGGAATTGCACTTCTCAAACACGTCTTTGAATCATGGGAGAGTAAACAGGATGCAATTGGTATATTTTGTGATCTCTCTAAAGCATTTGATTGTGTCAGTCACAGTACTTTATTAGATAAATTGGAACATTATGGTGTATCAAAAAATGCAGTAAGCCTTATGCAATCGTATCTGTCGGCGAGAACCCAAAAAGTTGTTGTAAATAAAACAGAATCCTATGAAGCACCTATTACCATGGGCGTGCCGCAGGGATCGATATTGGGTCCATTGCTTTTTCTTATTTATATTAATGACCTTCCTTACTATACTAAAAACTTATGTGAAATAGTACTGTTTGCTGATGATACTTCTTTAATTTTTAAAGTTGATAGAGGATGTAACTGCAGTGACGATGTAAACAGCACTCTTTCCAAGGTGATGCATTGGTTTACTATTAATAATCTGAAGCTTAACTCTAGTAAAACTAAATGTGTCAAATTTTCACTTCCTAATGTGAGGCAGGTTCATATGACTATACATGTAAATGGCGAAGCAGTCGAATTTGTTGACTCAACAAAATTTTTAGGTATTACTATAGACTCGCGGTTGCAATGGGACCCTCATATCGATATCCTGTCAAGCAGACTTAGCTCTGCTGCCTTTGCAGTTAAGAAAATAAGGCTTCTGACCGACATTGAAACAGCAAGATTGGTTTACTTCAGTTATTTTCATAGTATTATGACCTACGGTTTGTTGTTGTGGGGCTCAGCTGCTAATATTAATAACATATTCATCTTACAAAAAAGGGCAGTGCGCGCTATATACAACTTACGGTTTAGCGATACTCTTCGTGACCTATTTAAAGAAATTAAAATATTAACGGTAGCTTCCCAATACATCTATGAAAATATAATGTATGTAAAGAAAAATTTAGATAGCTTTGTAAAAAATAGTAATGTTCATAAACTCAATACAAGAAACAAGAACAAACTTGCTGTTCCAAGGCGCAGACTGCATAAAACCGGAAGCTCTTTTTTGTGTAGATGTATTACCTTTTATAATAAGATACCAGAACAAGTCACAGAACTGCCCTTGGAAAAATTTAAAAATACTGTTAAATCCAATTTAATGAGTAAAGGTTATTACACTGTTGACGATTATTTGAAGGATAAAAAGGCATGGGCATAGCTTTTGTATTGTTAATTATTACTCTAATACCTCAGTATTGATTAGAAAAAGTTCGGGGTTCTTTCATAGGTCTAGATAAAAGTCCTTTAATTAAACTCGAATCGTGATTTTCTTTTCTAAGTATAAAATTGTGAGAAGTATCCTACCTACTTAAAAACGTACTTCTGGCTTCCTGACTCGACGACTTAATATGGGTAGCTTTAGTATGTCATGCTCACTTCAAACATTTCTGCGGTGGTGTCGTGTGAGGCGGGTCGTTACGTTCCCTCAAATATGGTTGAGCGAAGCGATGGCTGGTTCATGCGTCATGCTCGTGAACGGGTGCTGCCAGTGGGAATGGGTCTGCTTCTGTCTGCTTGTATTAAGGGCGTCGTATAACTCGTATATAAAAGATTAGCGTATAGTTGGCAGACTCACCATGGAATTAGAAGGTTTTGACTAGGTCAAAAAATTATTAATAAATAGTGATAAATAGTGAACTATAGCATATAAATAGTGATACTATGATTCAAAAGATATTTGAGTATCTTGGTGAGGCTGCAAACTTGACGTCAAGTTGGCAGACACCTTAAGAAATACAGTTCGTATCATTATGATTTATATGCCAAAAAATTGTTAGAAAATAGTGAATCGTATACGCAAAATTTCAATAACATTGCTTCAATACAAGCCGAGATATTACGGTCTCTAAGTGGGCTGCCAACTTGACGTTTCAGGCAATAGCGATTCCAGAGAAACGGGTACAAGTTTTAAACAAATAAATATATCAAAAAATTGTTAGTGAAATTGTGATTCCTACGATATAAATAAAACAAGAATTCTTCATTGCTATTTTCTAAAAATCGAATGTTAACTTTTACATAATACTCTGAATAGGATGTCGATCAATATTGAACTTTGCTCCACAGGAATAAGGTTCCAACTTTATTGCAATCGTGAGGTGAGTACTATCAAGCAAAAAAGTGAGATTTATATTTTTAGCCATGTCCTCCAAGTATTATTACACTTGTTTTATTAATTAAGTGTTGGTATCAAACAATAACGATATTTATTAATAACAATCATAGCAATAGCGCCATCTCTCGGAAAAGATTGATAATTTCTCAGTTATAATTTAACGTTAGGTACCTATTTATGTATGAGTTAGAATAAAGATATTATTATTATTATCTGGTGAGATTTATAGTAAAATGAGTATCAGTTGGTATGTGAGTAGGTAGGAAGTAATATAAGTAGAAATTATTAATAGTTTCTCCTGAATTAATAATATTGAATTAAGAGTAGGGTATTGACCACAGTTTACTAAAGAGTAGTCTTTATACAGTCGATCATCGCCTTTATTGTTGGCGCAAAAGCCACCGTTCGTAAAAATAGACAGTTGACGCAACGACTAAAAGTGGTTGGCACGCTATGATTTGCCTTTTTGAATTTCAAAAATAAATAAGTAAAATAATACCTAATACATATACAAGGTGTTTGGTAAAAGCCTTATAAAGCCGAAAATGGCAGATAGGGACCATCAAACTGAACAACTTTTACTATGGGACCAACTCTGAAATCGCGAAAAAAAATCAGCTGTTTCATACAAAAATTAATAACGAAAATATCAAAATGTATGAAACAGCTGATTTTTTTTCGCGATTTCAGAGTTGGTCCCATAGTAAAAGTTGTTCAGTTTGATGGTCCCTATCTGCCATATTCGGCTTTATAAGGCTTTTACCAAACACCTTGTATAGGCACCTAACTTTAAATTATAACTGAGAAATTGACAATCTTTTCCGAGAGATGGCGCTATTGTAATAAATATTATTGTTATTAATGAATACCGTTATTGTTTGATACCAACATTTAATTAATAAAAACAAGTGTAATAATAATTCGAGGATATGGCTAAAAATATAAATCTCACTTTTTTGCTTGATAGTACTCACCTCATGATTGCAATAAAGTTGGAACCTTATTCCTGTGGAGCAAAGTTCAATATTGATCGACATCCTATTCAGAGTATTATGTAAAAGTTAACATTCGATTTTTAGAAAATAGCAATGAAGAATTCTTGTTTTATTTATATCGCAGGAATCACAATTTCACTAACAATTTTTTGATATATTTATTTGTTTAAAACTTGTACCCGTTTCTCTGGAATCGCTATTGCCTGAAACGTCAAGTTGGCAGCCCACTTAGAGACCGTAATATCTCGGCTTGTATTGAAGCAATGTTATTGAAATTTTGCGTATACGATTCACTATTTTCTAACAATTTTTTGGCATATAAATCATAATGATACGAACTGTATTTCTTAAGGTGTCTGCCAACTTGACGTCAAGTTTGCAGCCTCACCAAGATATTCAAATATCTTTTGAATCATAGTATCACTATTTATATGCTATAGTTCACTATTTATCACTATTTATTAACAATTTTTTGACCTAGTCAAAACCTTCTAATTCCATGGTGAGTCTGCCAACTATACGCTAATATATAAAAGATCTGTTTTATATTGTCTGTATGTATGGCACTTCTTACTCAAAAAATATAATTCTTAATAGCTTACCTTGTTTTGATTTATTTAATTGCAATATTTTTACTTTCTATAGTCAGTAGTTTAGTGAAAGACCTATGAAAAGCTTTTGGATATAAATTTTCAATTCGATGCCTTAACATAGGTAGTCTTAGTATGTCATGCTATCTTTAATCATTTCTGCGGTGGTGTCGTATGAGGCGGGTCGTTACGTTCCCTCAAATATGGTTGAGCGAAGAGATGGCTGGTTCATGCGTCATGTTCGGGAACTGGTGCTGCCAGTGGGAATGGGTCTGCTTCTGACTACCTATCTTAATGCATATTGAATTGTATGTTTTTCTTTTATTTTTATTTATTGTAACAGCCTAGACTGAATAACAAGTTCAAACTTTGAATTTACCTATAGCTTAAAATCTGTAAATTGATTAAGAAATTTGAAACTCATTAAGAAATGAGCTAATTCAATAATGTTATTTATTTGTTAATCTTTGTTAATATAAAGTCTGGAAACGATATACATATTTGTAAATATCGTTCCATCTGATTGATAAAGCTGACAAGTTTTTTGCGCCCATTTTTCTTGTCAGTTAAAAGACGTCATAATGGGTGGTAGGGCAAAAGAATTGACGATTTAAAAATGCTTATTATGTGAGCTTATTTAAATAAAATATATTTCACTTTCACTTTCACTAAACGATTGCAAAAAAGTGGATAATTATGCCCGTATTTTAGAATCAAACTCAAATCTTTGCTTGAGTACAGTTAGAGAGAGATGGTGCTATTTATCGCATATAGCGCTATCCCTTTCTAACTGCACTCAAGCAGAGATTTGACATTAAGTTTGATTGTACAGGGTGTTTGCTAAAAGCCTTATAAAGCCGAATATGGTAGATAGGGACCATCAAAATAAACAACCTTTACTATGGGACCAATTCTGAAATCGTGAAAAAAAACAGCTGTTTCATAAAAAATTAATAACGAAAATATCAAAATGAATGAAACAGCAGATTTTTTTCGCGATTTCAGAGTTGTTGCCATAGTAAAAATTGTTCAGTTTGGTGGTCCCTATCTACCATATTCGGCTTTATAAGGCTATTACCAAACACCCTATATAATACAAGTCTTAGAATCTGAGGCAGATTTTTGTAATCGCCCAAGCAATTTTTAGGATCTTTGCAAAAATCCCAGTATGTTTAGTTTCGTTCAGGTTTTTTTTAATTTGAAATTTCTTCTGAACTTGTACTGAAAATAAGGAAGAACTAGATTCATGTAGCAGATATAATTGGCTATATTTTAAGACCAAATTCAATTGAATACATGCTTAGCATGTTTTCTATGGGATGTGTCGGGTCTCCTTCGTTTGTTTGGATGTGTGTTACTCAATCACACAAAAACGGACGAACTGATTTGGATGAAACTTAGTAAACAGCGAGTTTAAAGCCTGGATAAACATATAAGAATTTTTATTCCAGTTGCAACATACAACTTGTAATATACAACTTGTTTGTAACCATGGGAATTGGGAATATAAAGTTTACCTAATATACTATGGTATTATGACATAATCTGTGTTAATACAAGGGTGGATTGATAAGTCCATGACTTTTTAATGAAGAAAGACTTTTTTTCGGAATATTTTGTTTTATTTCTGTACATAATCTTATTGTAGCTCTGCGTATTCAGTCCAACGAAGTTCCTACCTCTTTAACCCATTATCTTTTTCTTTCATCACCTGAAAACTGGTAACTGAAATGAGGGCCCATTTCAGACAACACCTTTTGGCTTGATGAAAATCTTTGCCCGCCAAGACATTTATCAAGACATTTATTCATGTTTGGTAGGAGAAAATATCTCACTGGGGTTGAATCTAGAGAATAGGAAGGATTCGCATCTTCATTCGATGAGTTTTGATGTCATGAGTGCCGCCGATAGGGTCGACAGGATCCTTAAGAAAAGTTAGAACTCGCATGAGCTTTTTGTTTCCAAAAGTAATAATCATTTGCCGAATTTGAAAAAAATGTAGTGTAAAGATGCCTTAAGGAGTTTCTTTTTAAGACACAGAAATAAATTATGGGAAAAAAGTATTTCTTCTTTTCAAAGTCATCGACTTATCAAACCACCCTCGTATGCAAGTATTTATTATTAAAGTTATAAAACTTACTCTGTCATGGCGGTTCAATGCAGCCTTATGTCTGAATGCTTTCGGACAGTTTCTACATTTGTACGGTCGTTCTCCAGTGTGTGTTCTCAAATGTATCTGAAATTAATAACTAAAATATTAATAAAACTTTGTTAAATTATTTTTATTTAGAACTAGTGACCCACCCTGGCTTCGCTTCCGTTCCCTCCTTTTTTTGCCAAATGCGATCTTCAACAACACTCAAAAAGAAAAACAAATACCTTACAGTCGTCACCCATTCGCTCCAAAAGTCTGTTTCCGTCCCGTTCGAGTCCCATCCGTAATAGGTGTAAGAAAAGCGCTTGAATTTATTTTTGCACGCCCTATTTTTTTGCGATATTTCCTAAGATATTCATTTAAATGTTATGGTCTAAATTAGCTTTCCAAATTACCGCATTATATGTGACCAATTTTTTAGAATATATTATAATGGGTATAGTAAGCTATTCTTAAAAGATAGATATTATGCCATCGCGGACTTTTTTATTGTAGATCTATAAAAGAGGAACAATTCTATCATACATCTTTTTGTTAGAGCTCAAAAGGTTTATGCAGCGTTTTCGATGCAAGCTCCCAGTCGGCTTAATTTTTGCCGACATCTTCCAGAATTATCGTCATATTTCTATCAATTTATTTACATAAAACCTCTACTTATTATACACCTAAACCTTCCCCAGGAATCACTCTATCATTTGGTGAAAACCGCATGAAAGTCCGTTCAGTAGTTTTTTAGGGTTCCGTACCCAAAGGGTAAAAACGGGACCCTATTACTAAGACTCCGCTGTCCATCTGTCTGTCTGTCCGTCTGTCTGTCTGTCTGTCTGTCTTGTCTGTCACCAGGCTGTATCTCATGAACCGTAATAGCTAGACAATTGAAATTTTCACAGATGATGTATTTCTATTGCCGCTATAACAACAAATACTGAAAACAGAATAAAATAAATATTTAAGGGGGCTCCCATACAACAAATGTGATTTTTTGCCGTTTTTGGTACGGAACCCTTCGTGCGCGAGTCCAACTCGCACTTGACAGGTTTTTTTAGTTTATCGCGGACAGACAGACAGACGCGGCGATGGACTTGTGTGTGTTGTATGTGAATGTAAGTATGTGTTGTAGCTGAATGTGCGCGTGTGTGTGTGTTTGTGTATGCGTGTGTGTGTGTTTCCATAAAATAGTAGTATTTAAAGCTCGTTCGGTTAGATAGTGTCGGTACACCCGCAAGCAAATGTGTTCAGAGACTGGCATACCGGCAAGTTTTTGGTAATGTTACTGGTAACAGTAACCATTGGTAAACAATATCGATATCGATAATTATTTAAGTTGTACCATAGTGTGCGGGCGGGGGGGGGGTCATGTTTTTAGATAACGGTGTCCGTCCCTACTTGTGTTTATTGTAATAAAATACGAATACAAATAATACACACAAGCGAGGTGGAAACAGAATTTTAATGAAAAATTAAATAAAAAAATTAGACTACCTACTATTCTTCATCACTTGAAGTGTCGGGGTCATTATCACTTGTATTTATAATAATAGATCCAACATCATCACGTTCCGAATCCATACAAAAAAAATCGATTTTCTTCTTTAATTGCGTGATCTACACATCTTTTGTGTTTATATGTTTTACAAAACACCTGTCTTTTTATGTTGGTTCACTTAAAGTTTCATCTTGAGGCACTTCACTGACCTCCAAAAGGCGAAAAAACATTTTTAGTATACGTAGCAGAGTCAACAAACAACCTTTCAACTACGGCGGCGCGGCGCTTCGATGTAAACTGCCAAAATCCAAATTCACTTGCGGGTGTACGCCGCACGCGGTATCCTTTGTTTATGCGGCGGCATCCTTTGACAGGAAGCGGCACGTGCAAAGGCGGCGCGATAAAAGGGCGACACTATCTAAGCGAATGCGCTTTAATTAATAATTTAAATTACATTTTAAGATTAAGTATATGTGTGTGTGTATGTGTGTTATTATCTCACCTGCAATCGCTGATGCACACTGAACTTCTTAGGACACTCAGTACATTGGTAAGGTTTCTCTCCTGTATGAGTCCGCTGGTGGTATATCAAGGTAGCTTTATTTATACACTTCTTCCCGCATATTTCGCACACCACGACAGCCAGTCGCGCGTTATTCCTGTTATAATGTTTCTTTAGCTTCACGCCCAAATGCACGCGGTGAAAATGGTTCGCGTACGAACGCTCGTGCGCGAATGTTCGGTTACACTGTTCACACTTCACCTTTTCACTATTAAAATGACTTTTAAAATGTTCCTTCAGTTGTTCGTCAGTCTTGAAGTTATCCCCACATTGTGGACACGGCCTTATATTCTTGCAGTCGTTTTCCGTCATATGTTTTTTGAGAGCATCCATCGTATGAAAATTGACGTCACATTTTTGACATGTTGATTTTTCCTTCTTCTCTTCAACCTCCACTCCTTTATGAGCTTTCCGCTTATGCATTTTAAGTCCATTTTCACCTATAAATGACTCACCACACACTTCACAGCTGTTTTTCGATGGATGGTGGATTCTAACGTGTGTGAGATGACTTGTAGACTTTTCAAACGATGCCCCGCACAAGTCACATACAAACTTGTGACCGCTGTGCCATTTAAAATGTTCTTTTGCCTTAAATCTAGAATTAGATACGTGCGAGCACAGTTTGCACACAAATTTCCGCTCGTGTGCGGACACCACGTGCGTGTGTAGAGAGCCTGAGGTCCGCCATCTTGTTTGACAGATCTCACACACGTGACTACCAGTTGATGGATCATGCCGTTCCATATGATTCTTAAACGTCGCAGTCGACATAAAACCTTTATAACACTTCTCACATTTATAAAACGAATGCAGATAATTCAACGACTTCATTCTCGCTTCAATTTCCTCTATCTGCTGTTCTTTCGTTAAAATCTTCAATTCTATTTTATAATTCTCTAAATTATCATCATCGTCGTCATTTTCTTTGTTTCCGTTACTTCTTTTCTCAGTTTTAATCACCTTTTTCACTTTTTTCTTTCTCTTTTTAGTTCTTTTATTCGCTAAAGGTTCTTCATCGCTAGAAGAGTTTTCGGATTTTACTTTTTTATCGTTACCAAAGTCATCGGAATCATTCGTGAAGTCTATTTCGTTTGTAAATGTATCTGTATCTTCGTTAAAGTTGTTTTCACTGTTGTTGCATATTTCATTTTTGATTTCTTTATCATTGTCGAATGTGACAGATATGGTTTTACGACTGGTCGTGAATTTTGATAGAAATGGTGTGCTTAGTTTTAAACTGGTTATGTATTCTGTAGTTATCTGCAATGGAATAAGGAATTTATTTTAAAGTAGAATAGGTATTTGTATGAAATCCTCTGAACATAATAGACATTATGGGATCGTCTTAACTGTTGCTTTCCATAATACCCAACATCTGAACTTTAGGTAGAGTAGAGGAGCTTGGTGGTGCAGTGGTTTAGCGCCTGGTCCAGCAATTGCAAAGGTTGAGGCCCTTATAGCCGTAACTAGCGCCACCAATTCATTATTTTTTAATATAAGCGCCTTATGCAAATTTCGCAAGGGCCGGGTTAGGTAACCAAAAATTTATTATCTCGAGCTTTGCCGTGCTTCGGAAAGTGTGGTGGGTTATGGCCCATCCTCCTCATCATCCACCTATAAGGGAAGCTTATGCCTCAGCAGTAGAGACATTAAAAAGGGCTGATGGTCAGAACTTTAAGCAAAGTTTACACGAGACCATCGCTGGCTGCCCGTCACAGCGATGGCTTGCTACTGGCCTTGTCTAAACAGTTTTTCAAGTCAAGCCAGCAACAGTGTCGAGAATAGAGTGCCCGTCTATTTTTCAAGCCAGTGAGACTGGCAGCCAGTGATGGCCTCATGTAAGCAATGCTTTAGGGTGAATATTCATCTTAATATCCAATCTCTAATCATGTTATTATGTTACAGTAGGTATAAAAATTTTAATACTAACCAGATGATTTCGTCCATACGCATACTTCAATTTATCCTGGCTCTTCTGGCAGACAGTTTTAAATGCGAGCCATTTGAGCAGCAGTGTGCTGCAGACGTTGCAGGTGTACTGTGGACACCCATCATGTGGCAGCACCTAAAAACAAAAAATGATTGGCAAATTATTATTTTGTAATTACATTTTCTTATTGTTCATGAGTGTTGAATGTTGATGAGTTTTTTTTAGAAAAATAACACCCTAGAACAGGGGTCCCCAAACTATGGCCTGCGGGCCAGCTCCAGCCTGCAAGCACCAACAATCAGGCCCGCAATTTTGAACAGACTGTAATCTTCTGGGACTTCGTGCAGGAGTTAGTCTGGCCCTTAGGCTAAAATGACCCATGGCATAGAACATGTGTGTAAAGGGGGGGGATTTGAGAATTCAAACCACCTCCGAAACAAAGACTAAAATCCTTTTTTGGCCGACTCCTCCAAAAAACTGACCTCGATCCCTGCCTGGCTACCCCTATGCCCTACAAAGAGTATAAACCCAAGTTCCCTACAAAGCACTGTCAGAAGTGAGGCAAATAAAACTGAGTCATAATGGCCTAGTTTAAGATTTTTATTAATTCATACGTTACCTAATGGTACCTATAATAATATAATGGCCCTCCCTTTAATGGGCCTCCCTTTACGGGATTAGTAATGATTTTATTGAATTTTAGTTACAATTGGGTAACGTATGAATGGCAAAGATTTATATTGATGAAAGGTATATACTTTTATAAGGTGTTATTATTCTAAAGGTTTTTTATATAAATTGTTGTACTACAGCTTTTCATTTAGAACGTGTCCAAATGGAGACAAATTTCTCCTCTTACTGCTTATTCCTGTTTCTTCTGTATAATATAAAATCTGGTAAATCCACTGTTTCTGTCATTTAGATTTATGCTTTTGTATACTTTCTTGACTATCTTCTCATCTGCCTACCAAGAGAGGTAGGCTGGTAAACTAACTAGTTTATTTTGATATTGTTGAGAGAATATTATTTTCAAAAACCCATCTCCAAAGTTCCAAACTAACCTTACAGCCAGTGAGACTCTCGTACGCTACATGCAGTTGATATTGGTATATGTCGTACAGTTTCACATTTGTGCTTAAACAAACACGGCAAGCTAATATTTCTCCCATTTTAAACGAATAATCACACAACTATCATTTCATTATTACTAAACTAAGCTGCTGAGACAAAATTCCATCAAAAATCCACTTGATCCACTTCACAAAAAAATAACACAAACAAACGTCAATCAAAATGGGTGCATTCTTCGTAAATAATTTCTAATCTATGCATTCTGCCAGACAAATCTCTGAGTCATCGATCGCCATAGCGTAAATTTTAACCGTGGAAAGTAAAGGTGTGGGCACACTTGTCTAACACCACGTGTTAACACGCCGTATTAATAATATGGAACGAAAGATGAACCGGAAATGTAGGCGCCACTTTCTCTGTTAAATTAACGTTTAGAGTCTGGTCAACGAAAGATGAACCGGAAATGGAGGCGCCACTTTCCCTGTTAAATTAACGTTTAGAGGTTAAGTTATTGGAAACTGAACCTTTAAAATAAGGCGCAAAAATAGTTCCATTTCCAACCGAGTGTCATCTTTCCTTGACTGAACTCTAGAGGTTAAGCTATAGGAAACTGAACCTTAAAATAAGGAGCAAAATTAGTTCCATTTCCAACCGAGTCTCATCTTTCGTTGACCAAACTCTAGCGATCTCTGATTTGAAACGCACCTACGAAACTAATTTGTTTTTAAGGGATGGTTCACATGCGTGATTTTTTTACCACCTCGTTTTGACGGTGTTCACACGAGCGTTGTTTTCAACGCCCGATTCTCCCAAAGTGCGTCTAGCTTGCCACAAATTTTAGTAATCTGTGAGTGCGTCTCGTGTGGCCAGTCGCTAGATGGTTTTTAGTTAGAGTCTGGCCAACGAGTCATCTCAAATCTCAAACCCGCGGCAAATTAAAAAATGTGATACTTTATTCACTCAAAATACTGCGAAATAGCTATTTTAGATTTTAATTATATTGTTTTAGCTTGGACTTTTGTCAAGGTGTATATACCTAATATAAAATTGATATTTAGTGGTATTTTGAGTAAATAAAGTTTTGAAATTTTAATTTTGCCGCGTGTTTGAGATGACACGATTCGTTGGCCAGTTAGATAAATCAGCCTGCGGACCTACACTACCTATCTACAGAATAAAATGTACCCCAGCGATAGAAAAGTAACGGTAACTCGCAGACGAAGTCGCGGGCGGCCGTTAGTAATGATTAAAACTTACATTTATAACTGTTATTTAATATAATTCATTTAAGAAAATTCTAGATCTAAATGAGTACTTACCTACACTACATTAAAAAAGGTACACTGCAATACAGTAGGTAATTTATTTTAACAAACATGAAAAACACTCTACGACTTCACAAATAGCATAATAGGGGGGTAACAGCACAATGGAGATTATATAAAAAAAACCAGCCAAGTGCCAGTTGGACTCGCGCACGAAGGGTTCCGTACCAAAAAACAGCAAAAAAATCACGTTTGTTGTATGGGAGCCCCCTTAAATATTAATTTTATTCTGTTTATAGCATATGTTATTATAGCAGCAATAGAAATACACGATCTGTGAAAATTTCAACTGTCTACCTGTGGTCGTTATCAATATGGAGCAAAAAACGGCAAAAAAATCACGTTGGTTGTATCGGAGCCCCCCTTAAATATTAATTTTATTCTGTTTTTAGTATTTGTTGTTATAGCGGCAACAGAAATACATAATTTGTGAAAATTTCAACTGTCTAGCTATCACGGTTCATGAGATACAGCCTGGTGACAGACAGACAGACAGACAGACGGACAGCGGAGGCTTAGTAATAGGGTCCCGTTTTTATCCTTTGGGTACGGAACCCTAAAAACTACCTTTGCTACCACTGCCTTGTGTGGCAGGTGGTGGCAAAGGTACTAAATGCAACAAAACAGCAAAGGTACCACAACAAGGTATTAAAAAAAGTTTCTACAGAAAATGTTTTTTTTTACGTAACCTGAAACTATTTTTTATTATAACGGAGCCTTTTCTCCTATTTCCTACCTATAAAAAAATATTCAGCCAATTTGATGTTTTCAGATATCCCCCATTGTTTCATTTATGCAATAACCATACCTAAATTAAAAATTACTAAAAATAATTTAAAGTCTAATAATAAAATCATACCACTATATTATTTAAGTAGGTGCTTAATTAGAAGGTATCATCAGGTTTTCATCCTCGGAGATGAACGGATGATGAACCTCGGTGATGAAAACCTCGTCCATTAATACCTACATCCAAAAAGTTGTTACTAACTCAAAAACGAATCGATTTCACGAGTTTACACAACGCCATCTACTACCAAAAAGGGAAGTAATTGTTTGTGCTCGATTTCATACAGACAGATGTTATGGGAGAGTATCCTTTATTTAAACTTAAGGTGCGGATACATTTGTCTGACAACACGTGTTAACACGCCGTCAGATGACATCGGTTTTCATAGTTACATAACTTTTATTACAACTCTGAGGCTAGTGGGCGCTGTATGTTGAAATACAGGATTTATTATCCTAGTTCAGCTGCAGATGCTACAATTTGTTGATTGTTATTATAATTAGTTTTAAGCTTGTATACTTGTCTGTAAGAAATCCTTATGTACAACATTTAAAGTGTGTGGTAATAAATAAAAATTATTATTATTATTATAGTAAAGGTATGCACTTATAACACGTCCATATAAATACGGCGTGTTAGCACGTGCGTGGCGTCAGACAAATGTGCCTGCACCTTTACTCCTTCAATCACTATTCACTATAACAGCGCAATTATTATCATTTAGATTCGTCTTGTACGAGAAAATCCAGTCAATTTTATAAAACTGTAAACAATACATAGAGGTTTGTTTTAATTTACCCACATAATCGTAAATGTGCGGGCACATTTGTCTAACGACACGTGTTAACACGCTGTATTTCTATGGACGTGTTAAGATAAGTGTGATACTGAAAACCGATGTCATCTGACGGCGTGTTAACGCGTGGCGTCAGACTAATGTGCCCGCACCTTCACTATACAGCGCTATTACACATGGGCGCCGGGAGGGGGGTGCAAGGGGGTGCGCGTGCACCCCCCTGGCTTTGAAAAATACACAAAAAAAGTTTTTTTTTATTTAACCACTTATTGAATAAAACCTTGAGGGGTCGTGGTTGCTGTCCAAATTTTTCAATAACCTTGTATTCTACCAGTTCCTGGACCTGTTCTACCAATAGCAGAAACCTATCCTTGGTCCATCCTTACTTGTCTTATATGGTAAACAATCTTCACCCAACTCTTTATTAAAATAATCATTTATAAAATACAACAAATACTTTTCCACACAAAGATTACGAAATAAATTGTTAATAAATTAACAACAATTTCATAAAGTTACTAACATATTTTTAAATAATGATTTAAGTTTAAAAGACGTATGACAACTGTCAAAAACTGTTTACTAAATAAGACAAGTAAGGATGGACAGACTAGTAAAACCGCGTATCGGTTACCGAGATATACATTTATTTTTTTATTTTTTGTACTTATGTATTTCATTTGAGCTTTACATGAACGCATGTATGAAATTAAATAATCTGAATTACATTTACTTTCATTCAACACCTTATTTAAGTAAATTGGTTCAGGGACCCTATTTTTGAATCGCTCGATTGGCGTCGAGCGCTCGTTTCTACTGATTTTCGTTCGACATATGGCTCAAACGTTCGAAAATCAGTAGAAACGAGCGCTCGACGCCAATCGAGCGATTCAAAAATAGGGTCCCAGTACTTCAGTAGTTTTCTAGAAATACCGCTTAATAAAATGAATCGGCCGACGGCCACCATGTTTGCTTCGTCACAGCTCCCCACATTCCCCTAGGAAGTAACTACCGCACTCTTTGTATTCCTAAAAACTTATCAAACAAGTACATACCAGTAGTCTGTATGTCGGAGCCGTCGGAGCTAAGTCCAACGAAAATCGTCTTTTATACAAATTAATAAATCATGGGTTTGTACTACAATGTCGAAGGATGTATTTCAAAAACTATTTATCGTATCGATATAAATTTAGCATTGATGTTTAGGAAATTTCATGTAGAATAACTTTTTTTTTATAAATTGCTCCTATCTGTAATAGTTTTTCTGTAAAATGAAAAAAACTACGGTGAGGGACACTTCGGAGGAGAAAAGGGGGAGGGAGCGGTTGATATCCGGCATTTTTGGATTCAGTGGGGTCGATTTAATAAGAAAACATCGGTTTCCAAAAAGTTATATGATTTGCTTCTAGACTCATAACGGAAGCCTTGTTTCAAATTATTGTACTGTCTATTAGGGGTGGGTGCGCAGTGTATCAAGGATAGGCATAATCTTACATACACTAATACCTAATATATTTTAGGTATAGTAAAGTGTACAGACAGACACAGATGAGATGGATGCACCCCCCTGACAGAAATCCTGGCGGCGCCCATGCTATTACACAATTATAAATCATTTAAAACTTTATAAAACACATATGTTTGTTTTAATATCTTTAATAACTACCATCGTAATTTATCGCAAAACCATAGTAGGCATAGGTAGTTAGCCGTTATTACTGTAAATAGAAAAAAAATGCTCAAAGACCAAAGCGGTCACTCTATGCTCTCGCTATCATTATGAATAAGGTATCGTACACACAAGCGATTTTTCAACGCACATATTTTTACCACCGCGACGACGGTAAAAAATATTGCGCGTTGAAAAAATCACAGAGAAAGCAATAACTACGTAAGAAGAGACGGGACTTCATAGAGCAAAAAAAATCTATGAAATGTCAAATCAAACACACCTCATCGTTGCCAACCTAACGACTGTAAAACAATATTTTGCCAACCTACAGGAAAAAATATAGAGATGGGCGACCTAGTATTAAATTTTTTATCGATATCGATGAATGCACTGAACTGCGCTTACTTATAGAATAATTTTAAAATTTCCACTAACATGGCACAATGCTCCGTTTTTAACTAGTACTGACTGAGTCACATAAGTATGTTAGAATTAATTATGAAGCATTTAACCGTTGCGGGCAGTACTTTAAAAAACAGAGCATGCAGTTTAATATTTGAAATAAAGAAATTAAAAATTAAAAGTATTTATTTCTAAAAAATCTTCATTGTACTTCTTCAATTCATTCGACGGCTGATGGTAATGACCTGAAATAAAAATTATATGAGAACATTTTTATACTTAAATGCAAAGATATTAAGGTTCAAAATGAATTTTGACAGTTTTGTATAACCTCATGTGCTGCTGAGTGTACAATGCAACGGGAAAGTTATTAAGTGTATATGGTACATTGTTCTTACATTTCTTACATTACAAACTAAAATTAAAAACATCGATATCGATATTTATAGATGTAGGTACTCTATTTCCCATCAGCTTATTTTGACTAAAATTATTATTTACATTCAAATATCTACCAAAAAGTTTAAACGAAATGTTAAGTTGATTAATGATTACTCACCGAAGCTCATCAAAAGGAAATTTGGCCATAAAAACCATTTTGTGTCGTCCTTTAGCGCCGATTTCAAACCACAAATTTCTCATATGCTTCATTATGATTTGATTAGGTACGCACTTAAAATTCGCAACGACTTGACCATTAACCACTGACTTATTATATTACTAGCGTACTATTAACACAAATTGATAATTTTATTTGTTATAATAAACTTTCCAAAG
Organism: Agriphila tristella; assembly: GCA_928269145.1. Lineage (NCBI taxonomy): Eukaryota > Metazoa > Arthropoda > Insecta > Lepidoptera > Crambidae > Agriphila > Agriphila tristella. Next base: position 2,030,488 of record OV743447.1, on the reverse strand, counting down.
ATCTTTAAATGTACCGCCGAAGTTGCTCTGACTGACAAATGAATGACGTATTCTCAAAGAGCGAGAAAGAATGAGGAAGAGAGAGACAAATATAGTCGCCATCAAAATTCGTGTCTGTTTCATAGAATTCTTTTTTGTATGAAAGTTGCGACAGACTGGAAAAAATCGTTCGCGTGAACAATTCCTAACAGGGTTTTTTTTAAGGTTTCAGTATTTTAGTCTGTCAAGAAACTCGTGAAATGGACAAAAAATATTTATACTAGCCCTCCCTATTGCGATGTTCCAATAGTAAAAATACCTAAATAAAAAATAAATTAAAAAACTCGCGATAAGATATCAGACAATAATCATCTTTTCACCTGACTGCAATGAAAGGGTAATGGTTTTCGTGCATATCTTTTATGTATGTTTGTATGTTATATTCTTTATTATCACCTGAGGCCGTATTACAAGCTCTTAAATCCTGCCAGGTTTATAAATTGCTGTAGTGACATCTCTTTCTCGTCGTATAGCAAATAAAAGAGATAGATTGATAGCCAGTCAGAAAACTGCCTGGAAATAAGAGGTCATAATACGGCCCCTGATAACTTTCAAACGGCTGAATGGATCTCTATGTATATTATATCGTTAGATTTGTCTTGTTAGCCCAAGTGTTCTTAGGTAAGTGGCGTTAAAAAACCAACATGGCAGCTGTAGGGTGCCATTAGAGAAAGTGTTTTTTTTTTCTTTAAATACTGCAATATGTCTAATTAAACTGCTTATCATAAGTATTTCAAAAAGGTATATGACCGTAGTAACTAAAAGGATATACTTACCTATAAAATAAAAAAAAATAAAAAACCCACCTGTATCAAATGACAAGTCAACTGAAAAGATGGAAACAATATTAAATATTAAAGGCAACATAATAACATGCAGTTGGAGGCATGCATTTAGAAAGTGGCATTAAGAATGATTTGAATTCTATATATGCCTCCGACTGCATGTTATTATGTTGCCTTTAATATTTAATCTTGTTTCTATCTTTTCAGTTCACATGTCTTTTGATGTAGGCAGGTTTTTTTTATTTATATTTTTATTTATATCTTTTTATGAGTTATGACGGTCATATACCTTTTTGAAATTCTTATGATAAGCCCTTTAATTTGACACCTATAATGCAGTACCTATTAAAAGAAAAAAAAAAAATTTCACTACCTCTAATAGCAGCGTACAGCCGCCATGTTGTTTTTTTTAACGCCACTTACCTAAGGACTGACAAGACAAATCTAACGATACATAGAAATCAATTCAGCCGTTTGAAAGATATGAGGTACCTAATAAAGAATATTACATACCTACATACATACAAGATACGCACGAAAACCATAACCCATTCTTTGCAGTCGGGTAAAAAGAAGATTATTATCTGATGTCTTATCTTAAAAACTACCTGCAATATTAATTAATTTACAAATACTGATTCAGTCAGGTACTTTATCTTTCTCCCCTGTGTGAATTCTTACATGTCTAGCTTTAGCACTGCTGTCAGAAAAACATTTCATACAATAACTACATTTGTATGGTTTCTCTCCTGTATGAATTCTTACATGTGTAGCTAAAGTAATGTTAGTAGTAAAACATTTTGTACAATAGCTACATTTGTATGATTTCTCTCCTGAATGAGTTCTTACATGTTTAGTTAAGTCACTGCTTTGCGTAAAAGATTTCGTACAGTAAATACATTTGTATGGTTTCTCTCCTGTATGGCTTCTTACATGTCTAGCTAAATTACTGCTTTGAGTAAAACATTTCGCACAACTACAACATTTGTATGGTTTCTCTCCTGTATGGCTTCTTACATGTCTAGCTAAATTACTGCTTACATTAAAACATTTCGTACAATACCTACATTTGTATGGTTTCTCTCCTGTATGAATTCTTACATGTGTAGCTAAACTACTGCTTTGTGTAAAACATTTCGTACAATACTTACATTTGTATTGTTTTTCATCGCTACAAATACTTTCTTTAGTTTTGTTCTTATTTTTAGTAATTTTATTTTCTTTCAAATTGTTATAAGTATGAACATCCTTTTCTTTCAATACATTATTATTTTTAAAATTTTGATAATTTGTGTTACAATCCAAAATCGTGTTTGATTTACGATTAAATTCAATCACGTGCCATTTCATAATGTGATGTTCTAAGAGGCTTTTGCAGATATATTCTTTTTTGCATACATCACATATAAAAATATTATTTAGAGCTGTAACCTGTTTATTATTATTTACTTCAACTTTAGATTTTTTTATGACACTGTTAATATTGGAAGAGGTTGTTCCATTGTTTTGTATTTTTTTTTAATAGGGGCATAAAAATTATTACTGCATTTTTTGTCGGGTATTTTCCTATTATCTTCGTTCTGCGCCTTATTTTCCTCACCCTTATCGTTCTTTTTTAAGAGAGCTTGTATTTTCAGAAATTCCTTTTTAGTTTCATTGTCCGATTTCAGTTTCTTGGGTGGTGCAGCACCTGTGAATAATTAAGAAATACAGATTGAGCTGGCATATACATACACAGGGTGTCCCAAGCTACACGGAGGGAAAGTAAAAGGAGAATTAATGACGTATGATTTGAGAAATACCTAAGGGGGTATTTTTTTGCGATGACGCGTTCAAAAAGCTGTTTCATCTCAAATATCTTATCCCGATAAGTAAAAAAATATTCAACAGTTTTCATGGGCAGTTTTTGAGATATTAAAGTTTAAAAAATAATATACCTACTTAAATGATTTTTTTTAGCGATGGTGTGCCCTAAAATCTGTTACATCTCAGAGATCTTATCCCAATAGGCATACAATTATTAAACAGTGTAAGTCTATCATCGGCTATTATGAGATAATAGTACACAAAAAATGTAGTAGCTATCAGAGTATAGGCACATTAATTATCTAACGCATATTATATAACATTCATCATCATCATCATCATATCAGCCACACGACACCCACTGCTGGGTATAGGCCTCCCCTAAGGATCTCCACGACGATCGGTCCTGTGCTGCCTGCATCCACTGGCTTTCCGCGACCTTCACCCTCACGTCGGTCCACCTTGTCGGGGGCCTACCCCCGGAGCGTCGTCCGGTGCGCGGTCGCCATTCCAGAACCTTTCTGCCCCAACGGCCATCGGTTCTTCTCGCTATGTGTCCCGCCCATTGCCACTTCAGCTGAGCAATCCTTCGAGCGATGTCGGTTACTTTAGTTCTCCTGCGGATCTCCTCGTTTCTGATTTGATCACGTAGGGAAACGCCGAGCATGGCTCTCTCCATTGCACATATAACATTAGCAACAAAAAAAAATATAAGCACGAAAAGGCAAAAAAATATATTAACTAACCGAAGTGTTGAGCATAGCTCGAGGGGCGGTTGTACAGTTTCATGTTGACGTTGAGACGGCGCGCGAACTCGCCCCCATAGAACACCATCAGTTCCGTGTAACGAGGTATTATTTTTATTGTTCTGCAAGTAAATAAATAATTAACCTACCTGTTTATAAATGATTATTTAGATAGAACATTACGTACATATGCATAGAACATACAACCCGTAATGCCGAATATGGTATAGTAGGGTTACCATTACCAGCTGATGACAGGAATTTTCCTGACATGTCAGGAATTTTAGCCATCCGTCAGGAAAACAGGGAAAAACTGTAATTGTCAGGGATTTTCTAAATTGCGAAAAGAAATGTGTAAGGAACAAAATCTCATATTTGTAAAACATTTTGGTGAGAGAAAATAATTAAAGTCAACTAAAATGTCAAATGTCAGGAAATTTTCTGGAAAATCAGGGGAAAAGTCAGGAAATCTTATTATGAGAACTGTAGGGTTATTCACGATTGTCAGAAATCTAGTCGAAAGCATTCGATTCGAATCCGTATCATCCGATATTACAAAAATATAGCTATTCACAAATACATTCGACTGGCATTCGATTCACTTTCCGACGGGAAAGCCCAATGCATTTAGAAAGTTAGGTAGCATAACGTATAAAATAAGATCGAAGACTATAGACTTTTCGATTCGGAAAGTTGGTTTCCGACAATCGTGAATAACCCCCCTGGTAACCCTAGGTATATAGGATAGGGACCACCAAAATGAACAACTATTACTATAGGACCAACTCTGAAATCGCGAAAAAACAGCTGTTTAAGGCGATTATTGCACCCGCAATGGCGCCCTCATTATATTAAATGTATTGCTCGCTAAGTATCGAAAAGTCACACGGGCATGCAAAACCGGATCGTTTGGAAAACCGGCATTTTCGGTTTTCATAAAACATAATCTGGGTAAACCATTTTATTCAGGCTTTTCGGTTTTTTTAATAAAAATTGTAAAAAATAATAGAAATAATTTCTTTTCTTTACACTATTCGAATTTAATTACAAATTAAGACTCATAAATAAAGGGACTGTCTGTACTTTATGGACGTCAACACGTGTTAACACGTAGCCCGCAAATGTGCCCGCACCTTTACACTTTACACAGCTAGGCATAATTAAAAAAATATTGTGTTAACTACAGTGTATATTTTAAAATGTACTCGCCTGTAATATATGTGCCCCTGGTACTGGTACGCCACGAGGTTCTGCTCGCACCAGTGGCGCGCTCAGTTCACGTAGCGCATCCAGTTGGACGCGTTTGGGTCTGCCGCGTCCACCGCGTGGGACCACTTGTTGTTGCCGTCGTGCAGCTGTGGGGAGCCGGTACAGACATTGCACAACAGCTACAACTACAAGCCTCGGCACGTTACTTTAGCGCTGCCATTTTGTGCGCAGAAGTAACTTTTGGGGTCTTCCTTCGCTTCCATTGGCGGGGGACGTGGTGCTACTGCAAACATGCGCAGTTTCTCACCGCTAAACTTACGTGCTGCGGCCTATAGGTACTTATCTACATATTTTATTATAAAAAGGTGTATTAAGTACCTACCTAAAGAACTTAAAAGGTACTACACTCGACGTCAGAAAAAAGGGTATTCTGTGCTACAGAATACATTTGACCCATTTGACCCATTGAATTGAACTTTCTATCAAAACTGATTCATCATCGTCATATCAGCCACACGACACCCACTGCTGGGTATAGGCCTCCCCCAAGGATCTCCACGACGATCGGTCCTACGCTGCGCGCATCCAGCGGCGCACCGCGACCGCGCACCTCGGCCTCCCTTGTCGGGGGCCTACCCACGGAGCGTCGCACACTGGGGATTTTTGTATAGAGACAAAGAAAAAAGTATGTATCTCAAAAAATATCAATTTTTTACTACTGACGCAGTTGTATTTATTAAAACTAAAACAATTTTGTAGACGTTAGTAGTAAGATATAAAAATATGGACTGCCAAATAATAATTTATATGTGTATTTTAACTATAACAGCTATTGAAATGAAATGAAATTGTTTATTTACTTACATTTTATATTACAGTTATTTTATTTACATTCATCATTTTTGTAAAAGAGCCTACTTTGTTTATTTACTTATATTTTTAACCAACTTCCAAAAAGGAGGAGGTGTTTTGTTCGGATGTATGTATGTTTTTTTATGTATGTCCACCGATTACTCGAAGACGGCTGAACCGATTGAAATAATTCAAACGTTATTAGATCAGGTTTGTTCCCAAGTTGGTCCCATTTTTTGAAATTTTTAAATCTGTGCAATGTTTTCCGAAAAATGTTGAAAATACTTTCGTTTTCGTTACCATTTTATGAACTTATACGGATGATCGACCATATCTTCTTTGTTTATGTACCGATTTAGATGATCATTTTTTTGTTTGAAAGAGGATACTTTAGTGATGATACCATTTTGATTTCATTGTTATTGGACCTTGGATTTTAAAGATACACAAGGGAACTCCTCAAAATCAAATAGAAACTGTATGGAGATTGAAATATTGCTAGGATTATGACAATCTTACACAAATTAGGTTATTAATTAAATGACAGCAAATGTTTACGCATAAGTTATATGAAATGAAATATATTATCGTTACATTTGAAAAAAGAATGCGGAAGTTTCAACATACGCGGTAGTCTGGTGAACCATGTTCTAAAGGATATCATCCAAATTTCATACATTTTTGGTCCAAATATGAAAGTGCCGGCCAAAAGACAAAAATGCTTTATTCTGATAGATTTTGTCCATCTTAGCATTTTGTATTATGGCACGAAGCTGTAGCACCGCTTCACATTTGTGTCAAAATGTATGAAAAGACAGACTTTTTGAACTCAATTAAAATCAAGTGCAGTGGTGCTACAGCTTCGGTGCCATAATAAGAAATGCTTAGGCGGACAAAATCTATCAGAATTTGCTTTTTGGCCAACTTATTTACATTTGTGACAAAATGTATGAAAAAACAGACTTTTTGAACTTATTTAAAATCGAGTATAGCGATGCTACAGCTTCGGTGCAATAATAAGAAATGCTTAGGTGGACAAAATCTATCAGAATAAAGCACTTTTGCTTTTTGGCCGGCACTTTCTCATTTGGACCAAAATGGATGCTGTCCTTTGAAAATTGCCAATGAATAACAAGTGGCACCTGGTGGCACTTGGAAATGATTTAAACTGAATGAGTAGATATTATGCAACATGTTGGTAGTAGTCTCCGACTGTAGGCAAATGTAGCTAAACTTGCAGGTCTAAGAATAATGAAGGAATATGATATTTTTTTCTATTTTTAATATATTAATTTTAATTTAGACAACCGAATTCTTCGCACTCTTGTTCTTTCGGTTTCAGCATGGTGAAATGATGTATCTTAAAGGAAAAATAAAAAAATAGAAGTCGGCTTAAGCAAAAGAAAAAAAATCACCTTTGGTTTCGAAGGTTTTTCGCAGTCAGTTTAATACTACAAACAAAAACGATACTTTTGACAAAGCTATAGAAAAAAACTATAGGCTGTATTACAATAATTCTTTAAAAATATATTGTAGATTTTATTCTAGAATTTAAAAATACCATTAGACATTACGAAGGTAGTATGTTGCGAATTTGATTTTCTTCCCCCAAATTCCCAGTGTGCGTCGTCCTGTGCGCGGTCGCCATTCAAGAACCTTTCCGCCCCAACCAACATCGGTTCTTCTCGCTATGTGTCCAGCCCACTGCCACTTCAACTGAGCTTACTTTAGTTTTCCTGCAGATCTCCTCATTTCTGATTCGATCACGCAGAGAAATGCAAAACTGACTAATAAATTAATAGTAAGGCGAACCGTCGAATACTGACCTGCCAGCAATACGTGGAGTCGATGTTGTCGGTGCGCTTCCCTTGGTACGGGCCGAAGCGCACGCCGCGCGGCAACGTCAGCGTGGTGAACACTCCCAGCCCCACCCCTGTGGGGACGCGGCGTGTCAGGGACGAGGGGAATGATACAACGGCGAAGATAAATAGGCACAGGAATGTACTTATATTATTCGTTTTAGTATTAAGGCCCCCGTAAACGTTCAAACACGTTTGTAAAATTTTACGTTTTTTGACAGGAGTGATTACGTTCTCTATGGTTTTGTTTGTACGTTTTCTCAGCGCACACGTTCAAACTTTGTTTGGCAAACGCGTTTGACAAACAAAGCATGGACAAAAAAACGTACTTTTGTTTATGGTTTGTTTGTCAATGTCCGGTTACTGTAGTTCTACGGATCACCACATTTCTGATTCGATCACGTAAACGCCGAGCATATGGGTCTCTCCATTGCACGATGCTTAACCTAACTAAATTCTGCTAAATATAGGGTCCAATAACGCGATCTACAGCCCGCCGTCATACAAGCGCGGAGATTATGGTGAGGCAACACCCTCCCATGGGAGAGGTCATCTCCTGTAGTGCACTGTAATGGGCTGTTAAGCTATATTGTTGTCTCCCCTGGTATATTGTTGTCTCCCCTGGTATATTGTTGTCTCCCCTGGTATATTGTTGTCTCCCCTGGTATATTGTTGTCTCCCCTGGTATATTGTTGTCTCCCCTAGTATGTTGTTGTCTCCCCTGGCATATTGTTGTCTCCCCTGGTATGTTGTTGTCTCCCCTGGTATATTGTTGTCACCTCTGGTATTTTGTTGTCTCCCTTGGTATATTGTTGTCTCCCCTGGTATTTTGTTGTCTCCCTTGGTATGTTGTTTTCTCCCCTGGTATGTTGTTGTCTCCCCTGGTATGTTGTTGTCTCCCCTGGTATATTGTTGTCACCCCTGGTATTTTGTTGTCTCCCTTGGTATATTGTTGTCACCCCTGGTATTTTGTTGTCTCCCTTGGTATATTGTTGTCTCCCCTGGTATTTTGTTGTCTCCCTTGGTATGTTGTTCTCTCCCCTGGTATGTTGTTGTCACCCCTGGTATTTTGTTGTCTCCCTTGGTATATTGTTGTCTCCCTTGGTATATTGTTGTCTCCCCTGGTATGTTGTTGTATCCCCTGGTATGTTGTTGTCTCCCTGATATGTTGTTGTCTCACCTGGTATGATGGAGTGCGCGAGGTGCAGGAACACCTTGGGTATGGTGAGCACCGCGCGCGGCACGAACGACGGGTAGTTCGTTTTAGCCGGTACCTAAACAACAGAAAATCTCGGTTTTGCCCCCTAGCATGACCGACGAAACACGATATATATCGCGTGATATAACGTTATTTTATTTTTTATTATTATTATAGCGTTTTAACGACACTCAGTCTGCCTAGCATGACCAATTTATATCGCTTGATATAGCATTTTATCAACACTCAACTGTCAAATCCCTTTGTCTTTTTGACAGTTAATCGTGATAAAACGCTATATCATATCATGCGATATAAATCAGTCATGCTAGGCAGGCGCTGTCAAAATCCATTGTCTTTTGACAGTTAAACGTGATAAAACGCTTTATCACGCGATATAATTATATTATAACGTGTTTCGGTGGTCATGCATTTACCTTAGTATTCAAGTAGTACGGTACAAAAAACAAGGCTTAAATATGTTTAAATGATCACCATACTAACCTAACCTAATGCAGAATTAGTAAATGCTCACAAAATCTTTTTGGGTGGCTTAGGATTTGGTGAAAATTTACTTATTTTGGAGGAAAAAAATTTTTGCCACCTAGAATGCTAAAGTACGAGGGTGGATTGATAAGTCCATGACTTTGTAATGAAGAAACAAACACTTTTTATCGGAATTTTGTTTTATTTCTCTATACCTTATCTTATTGTAGCTCTGCGTATTCAGTCCAACAAAGTTCATACCTCTTTAACCCATTATTTTTTTCTTTCATATCGCCTGAAAATTGGTAACTGAAATGAAGGCCCATTTCAGACACCACCTTTTGGCTGGATGAAAATCTTTGCCCGCCAAGACATTTATGTTTGGTAGGAGAAAAAATCTCAGTAGGTTGAATATAGAGCATAGGAAGGATTCGTATCTTCATTCGATGAGTTTTGATGTCATGAGTGCCACCGAAAGAGTCAACAGGGTCATTAAGGAAAGTTAGAAGTCGCTTGGGCTTTTTGTTTCCAAAAGTAATAAACTTCTGCCGAATTTGAAAAAATGTAGTAGTTTCTTTTTAAGATACAAAAAAGTATTTCTTCGTTAATAGAATAAAACAATATATTAAAACAAAGTATTTCTTCTTTTCAAAGTCATGGACTTATCAATCCACCCTCGTATTACTCCCAAAAAATAATACATACATTATTTTATTTTTTTATACACAAACTTAGTAGGTAGGTAACTAGTTTTATTTATTCTTATGGTAGCACACTTGTATTACGTAAGTCTGTTTTGCAATAGACTGAAATCGTTTGAAATTAACGAAATTTGTCAGTTTCAGTTGATAACAGAACAGGGTAAAGAGGATGGGCCGTATAACTTACCACGCGGGCCCAATCTGGATTGTGGGCGTTAACGACCGTCAATGCAGCTGGGATCAGCCGTTTGACGTGCTTTTCAAAGCATGGTGTTGTATAAAAAAGATCTAGGTAGGTACCTACTTACCTACCTATCTAAGAAAACTAATAAGTACCTACATACCTTCTTAACAAAAAATGTATACCTACCTATACTTATAAATATATAATATGTATTTTTATCATTATCTTTTTATTAGGTTAAATTTACGGTAATTATGAGTCTACGTTTTATGGCAGAACTTTTTACGTCATAATTTTATTATGCATACAGCGAATGGCATAAACTTCATGTCGCAGTAAATCATTTGGCATACATTCATTTACAATACACTTAAAACGCATAATTTTGTAAAACACAATCATCTTTTGGCATACATTTCATATCCATAATATTTAAATATAAGAACCATCATATCGCACACAGTTTACAATCACAATTATTTTTGGCATACATTTTATAGAAAATGAATATTTAGAATAATTTTATATTTCTTAAATGCATGTTCCACGCTGCATGCTATTCTTCCGTGCTAGCAAACAAACATGTATGCAAGCAACTAAGTATTGTATATGCGTGCAAGCAAACAAGCAGCATGCAAAATGCATGCAAGCATTGTGGAGCAAAAATTTACTGGCACCTACCTTGTCATCAGGAATCACCAACAGCGGGCCGTGTATAGAACAGTACTCGTATACATAGTCCGCACACTTTTCGCAAACTGTAACAATTATAAAGGTCGAAACAAATTATGGGACGCGGCTTATGGACGCGGCTTACTGCCGCGGCTGATAAAGGTCCAAACAAATTATCGGAGTCGGCTTATGGACGCGGCTTACTGCCGCGGCTGATAAGCACACTCTCATAACATCCTGCGTGCCAGATAGCTATCGGACGTCCGATGACGTCATATTAGTCTATGGTTACGTCCGCGACCTACTACATCCGATAGTTTGCACACCTCAGATCAGCCGCGGCAGTAAGCCGCGTCCGATAATTTGTTTGGACCTTAAAGGTCCGAACAAATTATCGGACGCGGCTTATGGACGCGGCTTACTGCCGCGGCTGATAAGTGTGCACGCTCTCATAACATCCTGCGTGCCAGATAGCTATCGGACGTCCGATGACGTCATATTAGTCTGCGGTTTCGTCCGCGACCTACTACATCCGATAGTTTGCACACCTCAGATCAGCCGCGGCAGTAAGCCGCGTCCGATAATTTGTTCGGACCTTAACACTTTTTAGGGTTCCGTGCCCAAAGGGTAAAAACGGGACCCTATTACTAAGACTCCGCTGTCCGTCTGTCTGTCTGTCTGTCCGTCTGTCTGCCTGTCTGTCTGTCTGTCACCAGGCTGTATCTCATGAACCGTGATAGCTAGACAGTTGAAATTTTCACAGATGATGTACCTATTTCTGTTGCCGCTATAACAACAAATACTACAAACAGAATAAAATTAATATTTAAGGGGGGCTCCGATACAACCAACGTACAAAATAATACAAAAAACGTGATTTTTGCCGTTTTTTGGTACGGAACCCTTCGTGCGCGAGTCCGACTCGCACTTGGCCGGTTTTTTGGTGTTTATTTTGTACGCAGGCACGGCCACGAACTTAGAGACCTTAGAGCAAGCAAATATATGGCAATACTTATGTACCTGCTTATGTATAACTTCTACATATAGGTAACTATTGTTCTAGAAATCATAAGTATTAAAAATATTTTAGGAGTAGGAAGGGACTATAGCAACAATCAAAAAGAACCATAACATACCACATCACCACTTCACAATCACAACATGTTCTTATGTATAACTAGCTTCCGCCCGCGACTTCGTTCGCGTGGACGTTCGAGAAAATCCTTAGGGGACCTTTAACCAGGATAAAAGAATTCTATGTTTATCTAGCGAGGCTCCCTAAAGGTTCCCTAAGGATTTTCTCGAATGTCCTAGCGAACGAAGTCGCGGGCGGAAGCTAGTAGAAAATAATATTCTTAATAGAAACCGGGCTTTGATTTTACTGCATGCCCGTGCATTTTGTTTCTGAGAAATTACAATAGACCCAAAACTCGACACGTTTTTGTTTACTTTTAAGCCATTGACCATTTTACCGTGCCAGATGTGGAAACACCAGGTCCAGGTAGTCGTCGTTCTAACAGTATAATTCCCCAAAGATATTGTTACAACGAATTCATCGTAAACTCTTCTTAAAAACTTAAAAGTCGTATATCTTTTGATTGAGTAAACCGATTGCGATGAGATAAAGACTAAATTATTTCGCAAAATACATAGTACTTATATTTCTATGTAAACATCATTACGATTGAGTTAGCGCTTTTTAAGTTATTAGCGCACAAACATACAGACAAACAGAGAAACAGATAAACAGACAAACAGACAAAAATTCCAAAAATGATAGAAATGGGTTTTATAGGTTGTTATCAAACACCCCAACCACTTTTTTTCAAAATATTTTCTTCGTACAGACACAAATTTTCTACAGCTTTATTATATGTATAGATAATGTACACTTTATGAATACCTAAGGTAAGACCCCCAATTATCGACACTTTAAGGTACGCATACAAGCATTTTTTAAATATCTGGTTTCTTTATGATTTCACATGATATTTTGATGGACTGGGTACAATTTTGGGTTTCATTCTTCATTATTTTAAAGTAAAAACAATTATAATACTATTACGTATACAAAAAATATTGATATAGATTTAGGCTCTTCTTAGCCTAGTTATCGACAGGAGAATCCCATATATCGACACCCATTAATCGACATGTTCCAATAATCGTGATCTAGTAATCAACATGTTCCAGTCACCGACATCCAATTATCGACATTATCCCACACTACTCCAAAAAAATTTTTAAGTAACAGTCTTTTAATAATTGGAATTATTTTAGCTTATTTATAAAAAACAATAGGTACTAATAAAATATTTAATATTAATACTTAAAATATACCTAGTATTTTTAGAATAGGTATATTATTTGGTATTACAAAACTTAGTTTAACTTCTTATTGAATAGGGCAACTTTAAATCAGAGTTTTGTTAGTTAGGCTAGTACTTAAGTACTTGCTTATTAATAAAAGAAACTCTCCGACCACACACTCCTACTCATGGATTAGAGACGTGAAATGAGGCTCCAGAGCTCAGCGGATGCTCATCATTATGAGCAGCTAAATAGACAGATATCTAAAACTTTGACGAGCGACCTTCGCCAATTTAATACTTACGTAAAGAGGCCATCGAGCGGAATAAATGCTTCAAAGTGTTCGCGAGAGATCTGTCCATAAAGCCAGAAAACTAACGACGAATGCATCATCTCATCGAAGCCTGAAATCCTGAGGGAGATCGAAAAATTCAGTTATATTCCACGCAGACACCTGTTAAAAGCAAGGCTAAAAACTCCAGAGCCAAGCTTAACCGACACTATACCCATGATAACCCGGACGTCAGCCTGAACGAAATCAGTATGGCTCTTGAACAGCTGAAAATCGACCAGGCGGCGGGTGACAAAGGAATCAGCACAGAACTTCTGAGGGCGGGCGGTAAGCCGATACTTAAAGTCGTCCAGATTTTCAATTCCGTCATCGTCGAGGGCAGAACGCCGAAGGCATGGAACATCAGTGAGATGATTTTGTTCTTTAAAAAGGGTGAAAACTCCCTCTTAAAGAACTACAGACCCATCCCACTTCTGAGCCATGTCTATAAGTTGTTTTCGAGAGTCCTTACGAACCTTCTCGCTCGCAGGTTCGACGACTTCCAACCTCCTGAACAAGCCGGGTTCCGAAAAGCCTTTAGCACCATAGACCACATCCATACGCAGCGGCAGGTTATACAGAAGACCGAAGAGTATAATCTGCCACTTTCCTTGGCGTTCATGGACTATGAGAAAGCCTTTGATTCGATTGAAAGCTGGGCGGTGCTGCAGTCTCTCCAGAGGTGCCAAGTGGACTACAGGTATATCGAGGTGTTGAGGTACATATACGAAAATGCCACCATGTCGATCCGAGTACAGAACCAGAGCACAAAGCCTATCCAACTGCAGCGAGGTGTGAGACAGGGAGATGTTATTTCTCCAAAACTGTTTACAGCTGCGTTGAAGGACATCTTTAAATTCTTTGACTGGAAAGGACTCTGCATCAATATTAATGACCAGTACTTAACCGACCTTCGTTTTGCCAATGATTAGTTCTTATGGCTGAAACCTTGGAAGACCTGAACACAATGCCCGAAGATCTCCGTAGTGCTTCCCAAAGAGTGGGTCTCATGATGAACATGGATAAGACGAAAATCATGTCGAATGCCCATGTTGTGCCTGCTCCAGTTTATGTTAGGAACACTTCACTTGAAGTTGTTGACCATAACGTATACCTAAGACAGGCAATCCAGATAAGTCAGTAAGTCCAACTTTGCGAAAGATCTCGTCTAATCCAACTTGGGTGGGCAGCATTCGGGAAGCTTCGAAAAATCTTCGCGTCCGATTTACCTCAGTATCTCAAGACGAAAGTCTATGACCAGTGTGTGTTGCCAGTGATTACTTGCGGCAGTGGTCGCTAAAGGTCTCATAAGGAGGCTCAAGGTCACCCAGCGTGCAATGGAGAGAGCCGTTCTCGGCGTTTCCCTGCGTGATCGAATCAGAAAATGAGAAGATTCGTAGGAGAACTAAAGTCACCAACATCGCTCGAAGGATTGCTCAGCTGAAGTGGTAGTGAGCTGGACACATAGCGAGAAGAACCGTGGCCATTGGGGCGAAAAGGTTCTGGAATGGCGACAGCGCACTAGACGGCGCTCCGTGAGTAGGCCCCCGACAAGGTGGACCAACGATCTGGTGAAGGTCGCGGGAAGCCGCTGGTGGCAGGCAGCGCAGGTCCGATTGTCGTGAAGATCCTAGAGGGAGGTCTATACCAAGCAGTGGGTGTCTTGCGGCTGATATGATGATGATGAACGTAATCCTGAGAACACCAAACTTTTTTGCAGCAGGTGCAGTTTTCTAACCTTTTCTGACTGCTTCTGCCTAAGCCATTTTAAAATGCGTATAATTTTTGTAGACACCATTCATGCAAAAAAATATTATGTCGATAACTGGAACATTATGGAATATCCAATCATCGACACGGCTGTCGATCATTGGAAACAGTTTGACGATTTAAATAAAATAACTTTCTTTCTACAGTGCTGACAATACTTAGCTAAATGGTAAAATACGGTGCACAAAATAATAATAAAAAATGATTCCCTGGCCTGAAGTATTTCTTGGTGGTCTTCAGGAACAAAGTTTAGGGTGTGGTTGAAATCTGTCAACACGTGATTTATGCTGGATTCGCTCATTTTAATCGATTCAGAGTTTATCTTCAAATCGCTGTGGTAGTCGTTGCGAGCGTGAATAGTGAAGCTGTCACCCTTGAGCATGCATCCAAGGCCTAGTGCTACAATCCCTGTGCCATGAAGGTGTTGTGTTTGCATTCCACTTGGGCAGAAAATGCGCGTAGTGCATTCTTCGCAGCACGAAAAAAACCATGCGCCTCGCCTGTGTAACCGTACCCACTTGTCGGTGCAATCCGATACTTCGACGCGGCATGGCGATAAGCTTCCATTGTTTATAATTTGCGCCTCGCATAATGTTTTAACAACCTTGATATCATAAGTGGGTTGATTGATAGTGCATAGTAATTTTAATTCACTTGAATGAATGCATGTTGATACATCTTTGTTTTCTAGCGGCACTATTAAATCCTTTCTTAAGTTCACTGCAACATACTCGGTTGTGGGCTTGATACTTTTTGTTCTGTGCCCGGTGACTTGAGGTATAGGTATAATCCGGTTAAGTTCATATTGTTCGTTGTTTATAAGCGGCAGCTTTATTTCGAATATGAGCAGTGCGCTTGTTAGGTGCACGTGCACTCGAGCCAACTTATAAAGTTCACGCGTACAGTCTCGTGTGTGCGTGATACAAGGTAGTGACAAGTCGCTTGAAAGTTGACCGGAAATAATGTTCAATTGATGTTCGAATTGTTCTGGCTTGATGAGATGCGTATCAATTCTTCCGTCTCGAGCATCTGTTACCAAATCTAGTAACATCTGTTGGATTCGACGTATATTTGAGATCATCAAATCTATGGCGAGCGCGCTAGCTGTTATGTATACAGCGTTGTCGTGGCTAGCGCGTATGCGTTGTTCACTTTCGGCGAGATGTTTTTCAATGATTAAAAATTGTTTATTCATCACTTCTTCATTCCTTTTCAGAAGATTGTATTCGCTCTCTATGATTGATGTATGATTTTTGTATAAGTCCAGTAGGTGGTTTTCATTTGACTGTATAATGTCGATGTCGTTTTCATACTTCTTTGCAAATCTCTCATCTAGCACACCAAAAAGTGAGTTTGCAAGGTAGCCAATTCCATCAACGAGTCCTCTTTTGGATCGTGTCCGACGATATGAGCTGTGTTCCGATATTAGGATGTCGTTATAATGTTGGATCTCGTTCAGTTCATGCTGAAATTGTGCTGATATGGTAAGGAAGGCTGCTTCAGTTTTGCATAGCTCTGTTAAATGATTGACATAACGTTGAATGCTTGAAAGACTTCGCCAATATGTTGTAGTGTTGTAGTATACAACCATTTTCCATTCATCTTGTATTATCTGCATGTCTGCTATCTTGTCGAAGTAGACCAGTCTGTTAGGAGATAAGTTGGTAATGTTAGCCACTTGTTGAGATGACGACCCAATAAATATTGTGAAGGTCATTAAAAGAGTATAAACGATGTTGTAAAGTACGTTTTTGTAATTGACCCTTCTCCGATTTCTTTTCGGCCTTTCAGCGGGTTTATCCTGAAGGTCAACGACGTTTGACAGCTCGTTGCTAGGTAACTTCGACTCGATTGGAAGACGTGACAGTTTTGTTACAGGTCGTTTTATTGTGGACGTCTTCGTTTTAACCATGGCTACTCGTACCCGTCCATCCGACCCAGGGTAAGTTTCAAGGATTCGCCCAAGCAGCCATTTGGCGGGTGGAATGTTGTCCTCTCTCACGAGCACAATATCACCAATTTCAAGGTTTTTGGTTGGAAAATGCCATTTACTCCGAGGCTGCAAAGTTTGTAGATACTCGTTCGACCATTTTTTCCAAAATGTCTTAAAAATGTTTTCAGTTAGTCGCCAGCGGGTTGACAGATCCATATGTTCATCTTCGACTGAAAGTGGTGGTGCCAATGTAGAAGTTCCAATCAAGAAGTGAGCGGGAGTTAAGCATTCAAGGTCATCTATGTTTTCAGTTGGAGCAAGTAATGGCCTTGAATTAAGGCAGGCTTCGATTTGAGCGAGGAGTGTGGAGAACTCCTCGAAGGTAAGTTTCTGCTCTCCGAGCACTCGCTTGAGGTGATTCTTCATGCTTTTGACAGCGGCCTCCCATAGGCCGCCAGCTGATGGCCAGGAAGGCGCGTTGAAATGCCATTCTATTCCTTGCTCGGCTAGTTCTGTTAACAGCTCCTCAGTTATGTAATGTTCAAGAGCTTCCTTATGTTGTTTCTGCAGCAGACGTGCAGCGCCGACAAAGTTGGTGCCATTGTCGCTGTACATATGTTTGGGCGTCCCTCTGCGTGCGCACAGTCGTTTGAAGGCGTTCAAAAATGCAGCAGTGCTCAAATCACTCACCAGCTCCAGGTGGACAGCCTTGGTGCACAGACATACAAACACTGCGACGTAACCCTTTGAGGTTTTTATTCCTCTGCCCTTGTTGGCCTTCACTTCCACTTTCCCAGTGAAATCAACAGCGCAGTGAGTGTACGGGCGAGATGGAGTGACGCGTGGCTGAGGAAGGTCTGCCATAAGTTGATTGTTGTTGGTTTGCTTGAAGCGATGGCACCGTACACATTTGAGTAAATGTTTTTTAACTGCTCTCATGCCGCTGACTATCCAATATCTATTACGTAGATAAGTCAGGGTTAGTCTGGCGCCTCCATGAAGAGTTTTCACGTGAGCTTGTTCAATCAATAACTCCGTTAACTTGCTGTTATAAGGTAAGATAATAGGATGTTTCTGTGATTGCTGCAAGTGAGCGTTTTCTAGTCGTCCTCCAACTCGTAAAATGTTTTGGCTGTCTAAAGTTGGATTTAAGTTAAGTATGTTGCTACTTCGTCGCACTAAGTTTTGTTTCTGTAATCGTTCAATATCGTCGGCAAAATAAATGTTCTGTATTGTCTTTATAATAATATTATGTGCATTCTGCAGTTCACTTGTAGTTAAGTGCGATATTCGCTTGGCAGTTTTATCAGCTGTAGCATTGTTTACAAATCGAAGTATCCAACTTAGGATTCGTGTTACACGCGTCATAGAGTTATAACGCTGTAGAAGTTCTTCGACTAATTTATTCGTTTTTAGTGAAGTGCAGACTTGTTTTGTTTTTCGTTCCTCTTCATTGGTTTCAAATGTTGCTTGAGTGGGGGTGTAGTTGCTCTTCAGCCAAGATGGCCCTTCCCACCACAAGGGATGCGAGACGAGTTGCGATGGTGTTAGACCTCTGCTGGCACAGTCGACTGGGTTGTCTTCGGATTTCACATGTTTCCAGCATGAAGGTGGCATGTTCTCTGTTATCTTGGCTACCCGATTGGCTACGAACGGTTTCCATCGAGTAGGGTTACCATTCAACCAACCCAAAACGACCATCGAGTCTGTCCATCCATGAACCGTTACTGTCTGTGCGTTTATTGACTCTATGGTCTTTTTCATAAGACGCGACAGAAGCATACTGCCGCACAATTCCAATTTTGGCAAAGAAATTTTGTTTTTCAAGGGCGCGAGCTTAGTTTTGGCAACCACTAACTTGATGACGTAATGACCGTTTTCGTCAATCGACTTGCAGTATATAGCGCACGCGTACCCCCTTTCCGACGCATCGCTAAACCCGTGAAGTTCAATCGTCTTGTTTATATCGCCAATCCACCGAGGTATGTTTATGTTGTTTATTTGGGGTAGGTCTTGTCTAAATTGTTTCCACTCGTTTTGAATATCGTCAGGCAAGGCTTCATCCCAAGATGTTGTAGTTTTCCAACTTTGTTGGAATATAAGTTTGGCCTTCATGGTGGCGGGTGATAACCATCCGAGCGGGTCATATAGTTTCGATACGTCAGATAGTAACATGCGCTTCGTGATGACGTCATTCTCGTTGTTGAGTGCGTTTTGTTTATACGTAAAACAATCTGTCGACGGATTCCAGTTTAGTCCAAGTGTTTTATTCGTTTCGGCATGCTTGAAGTTTAACATGTTTTGGTGAACGAGTTCTTTTGGCAAATTTTCTAATAAGGTTGGGCTGTTGCTGGACCACTTGCGTAGGTTGAATCCGCCTCCCTTCATCATGTTAATTAGTTGACCTTGAGTATTTTTTGCAGTTTCAAGGTCGTTGCTCCCGCCAAGGAGGTCATCTATGTTTGAATTGAGCCACTGCTTGAGGTTTTGATGTGCCCAAATGTTGCTCAAAATTGGGTTTCATTGGAATCTTGACCTTGTATCGCCCATCTTCCAATCTTTGTGTTGTTTTGCGGTATAATGTTTCGCAATAGTTGTTTTCGGGTGATTCAGGAGTCATCTCAGAGATTTCTTCCATTTCCCAAAATCTTGAGAAATCTTCGGTGTTGTTGAGTATGACGTGGCAGTTGAAGGTTTTGACATTTCCCATTAGCACCCATCCAAGTTTAGTTTGTTGGGCGATGGGTGCCTCAGGTGAACCCTTTAATACACCTGTCATTACGATGTCTGCATATACACCTGCATCAAGAAGAATGTCGACAGGGCGCGAAATGTTGTAGTCAGGATCCGCTAGGTTAATGTTGTGCAGATGGGGCCAGTGTTGTTTTTCGAAGGAGTAGTTTGGAAGATTGTTTAGCATTTTACTCATGACAAGTGCTTCCGTGGTGAAAGTGTAGTCACCGAACAGCGATTCGCCTACAAGTTGGACGGTCCCATTGCTTTGGTTGGCAGAAAATCCAATTCCGGATA
Source organism: Agriphila tristella (assembly GCA_928269145.1). Classification (NCBI taxonomy): domain Eukaryota; kingdom Metazoa; phylum Arthropoda; class Insecta; order Lepidoptera; family Crambidae; genus Agriphila; species Agriphila tristella. The sequence goes on along the minus strand of OV743447.1, from coordinate 2,010,577 downwards.
TTGTTGCGTTTTGTTTTCGGCGTTGAAGGCCAAGGCGTTGAGCAGCTGACTCTTAAGTTCATCAGTTTTGGAAAATCCACCTGCATCAGTTTGTTTTCCAGCAGAAATTAGTTTCTGAAATTCTGATCGTAAGGTTTCGTATTTCCTGCTGAGAACGTCGTAGGCATTGGTGGTAAAATAGATATCTGACTTATCCTCAAATGTTAAAAGATGTTCGTGGTTGAGTTTGAATTCATCCCACAGAGGTTGAAGAGCATCCAATCGTTTCTGAGCATACTCCGACGTCTTGCGTGAGGCAGGGTCCTTCTTGTAATTGACGAATATTTTTTCAATTCCCTCAGCAATCGCCTGTTGGCGTTTCAGGATACCTTCCATGTTGGTAGTTGTTTTCAGGTGGTGACTGTGGTGCAATCAACGTGACAGGGGCTCTTCCACGATATGTGCGTCCTCGTCTCAATTTGCCTGGTGAGACCCGCTTCTGGGAGGCCAGACAAACCGATTCGCTATCGCAGGTAAGTCACTAATCACGCAATCACACTTCACTGGTTGGAGATCACAGATCACACACCATCCGGCTCGAAGAAATGTAAGAGTAAGTCCTTACAAGTAAGTATGTTTAGTTAGATGATAAGTTTAGTTATGAGAGTACGTAAGTTAGGTTTTACTACGGGAGCGGGATGTTAATTAAAGTGGCCGTCACCGTGTATAACGTTTATTGTACGACTGAATTAAATTACAATTCACAAGTATCGAAGTGACGTAAAATGTCTACTCAACAAAATATAATAAATGTCGAGCGTGCTCGTACAGCGCGTATATTGATTATTTTAGATGTTATGAATTATTTAGTTTTGATTTGTTGGTTTTTTGGGTTTCCCGACGTTTCGACACCTTTCCAGGGGCCGAGCCCGAGGTCACGGGACGACTAAAGCAAAAAAGCTGCTCATATATTTAAGAAATTACCCGAATTAAATGAATTATAATTTAATTAATGAAATTATCATATTTTTATTTATTTATGAAATTAAAAAGAATATCTATTTTTGCATTCGAATAGAATGTTAAAATCATAAAGTTAACATACCTAACGGAGGTTACGGAGGTATTTAACCTTTATGGTTAAAATATAGTTCTAGCATTTATTGTGATAATGAATTAATGAATGCATAAAACCTGTTTTGAAAATCAGTATTTTTATCGGTATATTTTCCAAGGCAAGTTGGTAATTTGGTTTACTTACCTATTCAGTGCGAGGCACGTATCTTGAAATTATTTCGACGGAGTGGGGATAAGTTCGCGCATGTGCTCTTGTGAGCGACCAATAGCGCGCGCCCCTCTCCTGCCGCCCGCGCCCCTCACCGCAACGCATACCCAAAATACGCGTTCCGCGCAATCCCCACCCAATTTCAAGATTCGTGCCACTGACTGTATCAGTATTTTTTTGAGGTGCTTCGATTTTTTTGTAAAATTTAATGTGGTCACACTGGGAGGAAAAAAAGGATGGCAGACGCACGCAGGGTTGCCATATTGGGCGATATGTCGCGATTTGGGGCTACCTCGCGACACAGTCCCAAATGGGGAGGAAAAGCGCAATTTTATCCCGATAGTTGGCGTCTGGTCTTTGGTACCCGGCCGCCTCAAAGAAAGTGTCAAAACATATGGGAATCTCTTGGAGTATTGCACTTTTTAATTTTATACTGAGAAAATGCCGCATTGTTATGCATGTAACTTGTAAAATATTGGAGTTCATCGATTTCCCAGTAACAAAAAAAATAGTGGGCAAAAAAATATCAAAAAAAATATGCTTTTCCCTCGATTTTCTCCTTTGCTGAGCCTGAGAAACATTATAAATCAAAAGGAATGTTTCATGAATTTGATGAAGGTTCGCCAAAATAAAACAACATTTGAATTATAACAGCTTTGTTCTTTAATATTTCAACCTCAGCAGTTTCTAACATATTTATAACTTGGATGAATTTGATAGGTATATCAAATATGGAATAAGCCCAATATTGGGGCCAAACAGTGAATTAATAGAATTTTATATGCCAGAGTCATTCAAGAAACTTAGAATAATAAAATAAATATGATAAAACGGTTCGTGTAATTTTGCATGGTACAGAAATTCCAGTACAGAAACCTGAAATTACTATTGCACAGTGATTCGTACATATTAATGTACGAAACTTAAAAAATTAAAATAATTGCGGTAAAGACATTTAAACGTCAAAAAATGCGGTATGGAATGCGAATGGAATGCGGGTGTAAAATAATTGGAAGGAAGCGGGATTTCGGTAGGTTACGGACGTGGACGGCGGCTGGTCAAGGAAAGGCACTTACTTGGTCTAGCAGCAGGCTCGTCAACACTTGAGAATGGCAAGCTGGCGTCGTCGCCTGCGCAGCACGCACGACCTGCGTGATCGAACGTGAACGGCCACAAAAGTCCACAAACACGTTGATTACACCGTCCTTTAATCACGTATTTACTAATACACGTAACACTGAAGCTTATGGGCTACGCGGATGCGGTTAAATGAGTTGCGCGGGGTGACAAATTAATAGCGTGTTGATGTCACAGTAGTTCGCAATAGACTGTTTCTTGCATTACGAATGCATTGACCGCGTTCGGCCGGCGAGCGGAGCGATGTATGTGCCTTTTTGTTAGGATATTGGCGGGTAGGAAGGAAGTAAAACTATGACGATATGATCGCGGCGGTAACATTCCCCCCGCCCTTAAAGGGTCACCTTTAAAAAAAAGAGTAATAAGCACAAGGGAAACAAATACTGCGTACATAAATACATTATACTTAATATGCAAAAAAATTGCGGAACAAAAAGTCTATTTTGATTGTATAATACTACATTTAATTAAGCGGAGAGTAATGCACTTATATACTAACTAAACTAAAGAGTATGCGGTTGACAAACAATTTATTATTGATTTGGTATCGGACATAAACGAACAACTGGGCGAAGGTAACTCCCCTTGGAGGTTTTAACAGTCACAACCCTAGTTGTTCCATCCTTGGAAGGATGAACCTTCTCTACTATAGCTAAAGGCCACGAAAAGGGAGGCGCGTTTTCTGTAACGATTACTTCCACTGTGCCTACAGCTATGGAAGCGGTCGGCGTGTTCCATTTGGCGCGCGATTGCAGCTTGTGTAAATATTCGGAGCGCCATCGACGCCAGAACGACTGGACGATACTATCTAGCAGCGAGTGACGCTGATGAAGGTCACGGGGTTGCGCCTCGGCTGCCGGTATGGAGGACAGAGGAACTGTGTTCAGAAAGTGAGCCGGTGTTAAAGCAGACGGCTCTGCGGGGTCACTACTCATTGTAGTGAGCGGGCGCGAGTTTACTAATGCTTCGATTTGCGCGAGCACCGTTATAAGCTCTTCATAGGAAAGGATCTGCTCACCTATGACTTAAATAAATGCGTTTTTACAATTTTTACGATACTTTCCCAACAACCACCGAAGTGTGGGGACGCGGGTGGAATAAATTTCCAGTCTATGCGGTTTTCAGAAAGTTCGACTTCCAAATGTGGACGCAATTCATCTAAGAATTTATAGAGATCACGAAGGTATGAACTGGCTCCCACGAAGCAAGTGCCGTTGTCCGTGTACATGCACTTCACGGGACCGCGACGCGACAAGAAACGCTTCAGCGCAGCTAGAAAACTGACTGTACTTAAGTCAGTTGCGACCTCGATGTGAGTGGCGCGAGTTGTCAAGCATGTGAAGATGCAGAGCCAAGCCTTGCGGCTTTTGACTCCACGAGCACGCACAGGAGTATACTGTACAGGGCCAGCATAATCACATCCTGTCATTTGGAAGGCTTTATCAACTTGGTTGACGCGGTGGCTGGGCAAATCAGCCATGAGAGGAAACTGAGGCCGTGGTTTTGCTCTAAAGCAAGTGTTACATTTATTTATGCGGTATCGGATCAAGCCGCGAGCGGAAAGGATCCAGAACCGTTGGCGGAGTAAAGACATGAGAAGTTCTGGGCCTGCATGTAAATGCTTTTTATGATAAAAATCGACCAAAATGTCAACAAAATGATCACGACGCGGCAAGATCACAGGGTGTTTGCACGTGTAATCTTCGGCGGAGTTAGAAAGACGTCCACCAACGCGGATAAGGCCATCCTTATCTAAGAACGGTCTTAGCTTATTGAAAGCAGGCGAGCAAGGCTTGTCAGTCTGCAAACTAGCAAGCTCGCTTGAGAAATGTACTTGTTGTACAGCGCGGATGATATTAACTTCAGCAAACTCTAAATCCGAACTTGAAATGGAGCTGCCTTGTGGTAATTTCTTGATGAATTTAAATACATAAACAATCGAACGTAATAGCTTAGACAATGATGAAAAGCGGTGCATAAGCGAGTAAAGCGGAGAATCATTGTCGTTAGAGACGACCACGTGAACGTTAGTGCGTCGTTCCGGTGCGTCGTCGTTTGACTGCTCGCAGTCATCATTAAGTTTCCATCCGGATGGGTCACTTGCAGCCCATGGAGGTCCATTAAACCAAAGCGGGTGATTTATTATTTTACTTGGGGTTAAGCCCCGAGATAAACAGTCTGCGGGATTTTCAGATCCTGCAACATGGTGAAAACAACTTGCAGGAACGTTTTCTACAATTTTGACGACGCGGTTGGCGACAAACGTCTGCCAGCGGTGAGGAGATGAGTGCACCCAACATAAAACGACTTTCGAATCACTGAACGCGTGTACTTTATTGACAAGATAACGCGGGGAAACGGTGTCTACAACCTTGCGGATGAGTTTGGACAGCAATACAGCCGCACACAACTCCAGCCTCGCGACGGATAGAATCTTCACCGGCGAGACCTTCGATTTAGCACAGACCAGTTGTATAGAATAACGACCATCGACGCAGATTTGAAAGTAGACGACAGCTCCATATGCGCGCTCGCTGGCGTCAGCGAAGCCTAAAATATTCAATTGACAGTCTTTAACAAGACCAAGATGTCGTGGAATGCACAAATCATTAAGAGAAGGCAGCTCTAAGCAGAACTGCTTCCAAGCGGTGATAATATGAGGCGGTGGTTGGACATCCCAATCGCACTTTAACAACCATAACTCCTTGATTAGGAGCTTGGCGTGTAAGAGGACAGGCGCCACGAACCCTAGCAAGTCCCACAGTCGGGCTACAGCGGAAAGAATGGTGCGCTTTGTACACGTATCATCAGGAGCGACTACCTTGAATCTAAAAGAATCTCTAGACCTATCCCAAAATAGGCCTAGGATCTTGTGCGGAGTGGCATCGTCAAAGAGCTTGTCATTGGATTCTCTGTGAGACTCAGGTATGTGCGAGAGGACTTCATCTGAGTTACTCGTCCATTTTACGAGATCCAATTGTGCTCGTTTGAAGAGCGCGATAAGCTCGCTACTGAGATCTATAGCCTGGAGGGTGGACATTGATGACAGGACTATGTCATCCATGTACAAGCCTGCTGAAACAGCAGCGGAAGCGGCGGGATATCTGTCTCCTTCATCGATAACTAACTGGCGGACAACGCGAAGAGCGTGAAAAGGGCTGGACTTGAGCCCAAAGCAAACACGGTTAAACTGATATACAGTAAGCGGATCAGAAGGATTGAATCTAAATAAAATTCTCTGGAATCTGCGATCAGGTTCCCTAATCCCAATTTGAAGAAACATTTGTCGACAATCAGCGGAAAAGCAAATTTCAAATAAGCGGAAATTAATTAATATTGAGAATAAATCACCTTGAAGATTCTCGCCAGAATGTAGAATATCGTTTAGAGAGCGACCGGAAGTAGTATTGCAACTCGCGTCTAGGACTACTCGAAGTCGGGTACTACTTTTGTCTTCGCGAACCACACCATGATGTGGAATATAGTATGCGGGGCGAAGAGATTTATTATCGCGAGCCTCAACTGGGCTGAGATATCCCTTATCTAAATACTCGCGTATAACATTATTATAAGCGGTGCGAATTTTGAGGCATGCCTCTAATTTCTTTTCTAGGCATAAAAATCGCCTGTGCGCGGCGGCGTACGAGTCACCCAAGCTGAACACGTCCTCACGAAAAGGCAAAGCGACTATGTACCTTCCACTCTCTTCTCGAGACGTGGTGGCAGTAAAATATTCTTCGCACTCAAGGTCATCAAGGCTTTGAGCGGGCGGCGCGGAAATCTCCTCAAGTTCCCAAAACTTTTTGAGAATCGAGTCTACAGGCTCATCAACTACCGTACAACACGTGGTTGAATAATTGCAAACTGCGTGTGACGTAGGCACAGAACCCATAATCACATAACCTAAAACGGTTTGAATAGCGGGCGGTATATTGCTGAAGCGGCTATGGATGATGCCTGGCATCAGCAGGTGCGGGAACAGTGAACTACCTATCAAAAGGTGGACAGGACCTGGATTGGCAAAATTGCCATCGGCGAGAGGCAAAGAACTAAGGTGAGAGAAAGCGGATACGTCGACCGGAGCGGAAGGTAGCGTATCTGTGATACGATCGACAATGAGCGATGAAATGTTATAGTTAATATTTAAATTAAAACGTGAGTGAAAAACTAAGTCTACGGAACCCTGAGAGGTTTTAAGAGAACCACCTATACCCCTAATAACAGTTGAGGTACGTTGTAGTTTATTTAGTAAGCCGAGACGCATGCAACATTCATATGTAATGAAGTTGCTTTGTGAAGCACTATCTAGTAAGCAACGTACAAGATGCGGTGCGCCATTGCTGTCATAGACAACAACCTGAGCAGTCGCCAATAAAACCGTCCTATCACTCAAAGAGCATAAAGCTAAATTTCCACTAGGAGGTGGCGCCGAAACGGAAGGCGCGGGTTGCGAAATATTCGGCTGCGGTGGCGATGAAGAAGGAGCGCTGACGTTACCACTAGGCGCATCATTTACTAGTGTATGCGTTTCGAAATGTAAAAGAGTGTGGTGGCGCTGCTGGCAAGCACGACACGAAGCCTTAGAAGTACAAGCTTTCGATCTATGTTTTGTGCTAAGGCAGTTGACACACGCACCGTTTTCTTTAATGAACTTAAATCTATCATGCGGTGTTATTTTTGCGAAAGCGTGACATTTAAACATATGATCATGTGTGTTATTATTACACAACAGGCATTTTTTATTTTCAGACGATACGTAAGTTTGCGGATTAGGAGCCGCGCGGGTTTTATTTATTTTAGAGTAAGAATTAGTATTATTATTTGCGGGAGATACAACATTAGTAGTTTGACAGATACGGCACTGCATTTTAATAAATTCTATAAAGCTTTCGAATTTAGGCAGTTTTGAATCATGAGCGTATGTTTCATAGGCTCGAATCGTATTCGTATCGAACTTACGTACGGCAATATGCATCAAAATAAAATCTGTCAAATTATCAATGCCTAAGTTTTTTAAAGAATTGACTGCGGTTACAAATTTATCCATAAATAACTGATAAGCGACAGGTGAATTGGATAATTTCAAATTTAATATTTGTTCTAAATAATTAGAAACTAAAACGTCATTATTTTGGAATCTGTCTAGTAACGCTTTGAAAATTATTTCATAGTTCTGAGCACTAGGCAAAGTACCAGAAAAAAGCGATTGTACCTTAGGCGAAAGTTTACCCATTAGGTAATATAATTTATCGGAATTCGATAGCGATGGATTGTCGTGAACAGTCTCTTTAAAGCTCGCATAAAATAATGGCCAGTTTTGAATATCACCGTCAAAAGTTAATAATTCAATAGGAGGTAGTTTGACGAAAGCCTTATTTTTAGAAGATGAACAAGGAGGTGACACTTGCGATAAAACATGTTTCACGTTACAATAAATGTCTTCAAAAGCGTTATAAGCTTGAAAACTAGGCTTAGCGGTCGGATTACGCTTAAGTAACTGCTCATTATATTCATCAATAATATCATGAAATTTGGATCGCATACTATCAATAGTAACACATGACGTAATAAAAGATTGACGTCTCTCCTCTGAAAGGTGAGCTATCTTCGCTTGGTCGTATATCGATTGCATACGTTGATAAAGTGCATCACGCTTCGCTCTTATTAAAATTAATTTTGTGTCTTCAACTTCACTGGTATCTTTACCGGTAGGTCCGGCAGACTTATCGTCCTGTGGCATGATTGATAATCACAAAATATAATATATAAAGTAAAGTATATAGAAAATATATAGGTTAGTTATTGAAGTATATAAACACTATTTATTGTTCACACAAATGTATATAAAAGGCTGCGTAAATTTAAACAAAATTAATTAAGTATAAAACTTAATCGAAAATAAAAATAATTAATTTAAGTCGCTAGTGTGTGATGACCCTTATATCAATTTGTGAACGATCGAATTAATGATGAACACAGGTTCTGAAAATAAGTAGCTAAATTAGTGCCTACTTAATTACGGTTGCGGAATAACACAGAATTGTAAAATATATTACTTAAATGAAAATATTAAAATATATGAAACGATCCCAAAAGTACCAAGGTGACCTTTTAGAGGGCGCGCGGAAAACACGTGTGTGGTTACAAAAAACTAAACTAAATGCGGTATTTAACGGTTCAAAACTAAACATACGACTCGAAAAGGACCAGATGATTCGTACATATTAATGTACGAAACTTAAAAAATTAAAATAATTGCGGTAAAGACATTTAAACGTCAAAAAATGCGGTATGGAATGCGAATGGAATGCGGGTGTAAAATAATTGGAAGGAAGCGGGATTTCGGTAGGTTACGGACGTGGACGGCGGCTGGTCAAGGAAAGGCACTTACTTGGTCTAGCAGCAGGCTCGTCAACACTTGAGAATGGCAAGCTGGCGTCGTCGCCTGCGCAGCACGCACGACCTGCGTGATCGAACGTGAACGGCCACAAAAGTCCACAAACACGTTGATTACACCGTCCTTTAATCACGTATTTACTAATACACGTAACACTGAAGCTTATGGGCTACGCGGATGCGGTTAAATGAGTTGCGCGGGGTGACAAATTAATAGCGTGTTGATGTCACAGTAGTTCGCAATAGACTGTTTCTTGCATTACGAATGCATTGACCGCGTTCGGCCGGCGAGCGGAGCGATGTATGTGCCTTTTTGTTAGGATATTGGCGGGTAGGAAGGAAGTAAAACTATGACGATATGATCGCGGCGGTAACACACAGAAGGCATCATCAGGCAACTATAAACACGGAAATTCACACTCAGTTGCTTTGTTAAAATTTAAATCATATGCTTCTAATCTGAAATAAAAAGATTACTTGTAAATCTAACACGAAATTTAAAGAAATGTAATGCTTGTTAGCAATTTTTTGTAAGTTGCTATAAACTTTCTTGCCTGTTGTTTTGGCTTTTCTTTTCCGTAATTCTTCTTTCATATGAGCTAAAGTTAGCATAGAATACATTGTTTGTCCGCAAAACCGAAAAAATACAATCTAAGAAAGTAAAATCACGTAATACACAGTCAAGACAATATAAGCTCAAACTGACAATTGTTCCAAAGTCTGAGCGCCATCTGTAATTCACTTTGCCTTCGCCTCCCCATTGGGCTACTTTAATTTGCGCGATTTTTGAGAGGGAGAGGGAAAACCATAGGTAAACTGTGCACACAAGTGCTACTTCCACGTGTACGAAGTCGTGGGCAGCAGCTAGTTACAAATATTTTAAAAAATGCTCATTGAAATAATGTTTGTTTTATTTTGTTGGAAATTCAAAATATTTTTAGCAAGGACATGAGTGAAGGTCCAAACAAATTATCGGACGCGGCTTATCATTATGGACGCGGCTTACTGCCGCGGCTGATAAGTGTGCACAATCTCATAACATCCTGCGTGCCAGATAGCTATCGGACGTCCGATGACGTCATATTAGTCTATGGTTACGTCCGCGACCTACTACATCCGATAGTTTGCACACCTCAGATCAGCCGCGGCAGTAAGCCGCGTCCGATAATTTGTTTGCACCTTGAGATTTAAATCGATATTTTGATCATGACTTGTCGCTTTTTGGGCTATTTCGATAAAAATGTTTGCGATTTTGGGCTACTTCAATAAGAATTGGATTTGCGGGATTTTGGGCTACCTGAGGGCCGATTTTCTGCGATTTACCGATTTAGACATCTGGCAACCCTGGACGCACGCACAGATACAAAATGGCGGTTGATTCTGTAGAAAATTAATACGGCCGAGGAGGGTTATCATCTTCATTTATGATAGAATCTGTGCTTGAATACAAAAATGAACGAAAATAATCCATTTTACAGCTCATTCGTAAGTATTGATTATATAATCTGTGAGTGCGGTGAAAACTTTGCAACCGAAGAGGAATTGAAAGAGCATTTGGAAAAAGATAAGATTCGGCACCAGTTAAAACTCCAAGAGAGGGATGTGATCGTGATAAATGAATATAAATGCGGCACGGTGAGTGTACCATTGTTTATATTGTTGAAAAGCATTTATAATATAACCTATATCTTCAAAATCACTTGGGAACTCGGCAGGCCAAAATTACGACTCAATGGTTCGTGGTGCCACCAAGGTTGAGGTATGTTTATCATACTTTAAAACTTTTTAAAGTATATAAACATACCACAACCTCTTGTAGGAAGTTAGTAGATTTCTTTACTGCTTGCTGATTACTCTTGAGTTCATTTTACCTGCTGAAATGTCAAAGACAACAAGCTGACATAACACAAATATCTAGTTGAAATAGGGATACTTGATATCATAGAAAAATTTGGTATTTAGTCAGAATAAAATATCTTATAGGTGTATACAACAATATTTTGAACAAAAACTGAACGCCAAGTGATTATAGATGTTGATTATGTAAAAATTCCTATGTCCTAGTTTGATTATGGAATCCCAAAAGTTTTTATTGTTCCAAAAGTTTTTGTTGTTTATATGTAAGGTATCAGTAAATCCTACTAATATTATAAATGTGAAAGTTTGTGGGTTTGGATGTTTAGATGTTTGTTCCTCAATCACGCAAAAACTACTGAACGGATTTTATTGAAATTTGGCACACAGATAGTAGATAGCCTAGATTAAAACATAGGATACTTTTTATCCCGATATTCCCACGGGAACCACGCGGGTGAAACCGCGGGCGGCCGCTAGTTAACCTAGAAAACATCGGCAAACTATCAATAACATACATAAGTAAGTACAAACCCACTCAGCTAAAGAAGAGGACTAAAAATAGCGGCTCACCGCTTTTACACAACGAGTGTGACTGAGAGAGCAATAGATGTAGCATTAATGTGCGAGCGAGAAATGAATATGAATGACACCATTTCTAATCCTGTTCTTTATCTGCGCAGGTTCTATTTATGAAATGTGTAGAAGTTAATTATACTGAACCCGACTCCGACCTAATACTTTTTAAATTAAACTAACTTTCTTTCATTATGTTTTTTTTAGTGTGAAGAAATCTTCGATACTGCGGAAGAATGCATGAAACACCAAGACCTTACCCATGTGGGGACTCCCACCGAGACACAGGACGAAGAAAAAACCGAGACACAAATCGAAGAAAAAACCGAGACACAAGACGAAGAAAAAACTGACACACAAGACTACATATTACCTAAAATAAAACAAGAAATCAAAGAAGAGGCAGACTCTAAGTTCAGTATAAAAGAGATAATCAAAAATTCCCCAATCCGAGTACAGAGTTTACCGGTAAAGGTTAAATATGAAAACGTCAAATGTGAGGTTGTTAAGCATGAAAATGTTAAAAATTTATTTTTCAAAAATGAGAGTATTAAAAATGAGAACGTCAAATACATTAAACAAGAGGTTGTTGAAGATGATTATCATACATACATCAAATACGATGTTGATGATGATGACGTGTTCAGTTTTATACCGAGAGCTGATTACTTAAGCCGAAGAGTGAAGGTGAAGTGTGTGCCACCAAAACCGGAAATTTTGCAACAACGCAAAGAGAAGAAAAAGCGGAAACCTGTGTCGTCTGATATGAGTCAAGCAATCTGCGAAGTTTGTGGAAAGAAATATACGGTTTGTATTTATATTTGTAAACCCATATGTCCCACTAGCGACTCGGTAGCATAATTGGTCAGTGCATTGGGCCGGAATCCCAAGGGTGTGGGTTCGAGTCCCGTCTGAGCTGCTACGGGTGAGTCGATTTTTTCTAGTATTTTTTCTATTAAAACATCTTAGCATAGATTTATCTATGATTCTGACTCTTTCACGCACGATGACCGTTGATGACACATCTCTGTCGCGAAAATAATGACGCGAAGCCGCTATGTAGATGTCATTGGACATACAGGTGAACCTTACGTCGTAATAAAGCACATTTTCAGTGCGCCTGGCATTTCCTTCAAACGTTTATTACATCGAAACTCATCGCTCGATTTAAATGAAACAAAAACGTGTATTGTTAGATATTTAGCTACATGGTCATAAAGTTTCAAGTGATTTAACAGACCCAATGACATTCTCCAATAAGAAAATGATATTCAGAAAGCACTTTTTTATAATTATTCCACAAATACCTTTACAACAACAGTTCACAATCACAATTATTATTTACTTTAGTCGGTTAAGAGTAATAATATGACGATTATATAAAAGTGATGTATTTGTCAACAGTCAAACGTAGCCTTGAAGTACCACCAGCGAGTGCACACCGGTGAATACCCATACCCGTGTTCGTACTGCCCCAAGAAATTCACTATGCCGCTATTCCAACAGGTAATACAAGATTTATTTATTGAATTTTTTATGCACAACGGGAAATTGTTAAATTTGTCTAAATTTGTTTTTTTTTCTTCGTCAGTGTCTTCAGATATGAATTTAAATTTTTTCCAGATCTCATTTTATTTTTCCCCAAAATGATACATTTGTATGAAGAGAAGATTAAAAAATTTCATCTTACGCGATTATTTGTTCAACAAAATGTTACCTTTTGTATGAAGAATAGATTTTCTTTTTTCCCCCAATAATTAAAATTTTCCCACAATGGGGAATACCTTTCAATCTAGAGACACTGTTCTCTGTTCTAAGTTCATAGGTACTTAAAAAAAACATAAATCAAATGAAGATTTCACAGTGCATATCTTTATTTAAAGATACGCACTGTAAACTGCTGCCAACTGTTGAAAACTTGATTTTTTTACCAAAAAAGTAATGTATGTTCAAAAATGAACTCATAAGTATCAATCTTTAATGGAAACTTCATTAAATAATTTTGATTTCTGTACTCTTGATAAAAAAAACACGTTTTTTTCACCACTGTTTTTTACAACACTAATCTGACGCCATACCAGCTAATGCTCCGAACCTCGGCAAGTCTGCCGGGCTTCAAATTAAAACAGATAAATCAAGCCCCAATCAGACCAAAGTACTGAACCCCAATTCATGATGTCACACAAACATCGATATCTTCCAAATAACTTCGGCAAATGTAACAGTACCATATGAAACTCCTTACCTCAATTTATCAGAACTTGAAGCGAAGTTCCTGTCTGTGGATTGATTATCTTAAAGATCCAAATGCGTGGAAATGATGTAACACATAACTTGCTACTATAAGTACTTTGTTGAAGTAATATATTATAATAAGTCTATGTTGTTGCCAATAATCCTGTCACCCTGTTGTAATTATCTGGCAACATACCTAGTTGGTTACTAAGTTCTGTAACTATGGAAAACATGAATAATACTAAATTTACAAATAATGCTACAATGAATTATATACCAAATGAAAGCACAAATATTTAAGATTATCATGTATTAAAATTATTCAAAATGACCGCCTCTGGCATGAATACACGCCTTTAGACGACGAGGCCAGTCATCGATGGCAGCACGAACTACCACCATATCCAATTCTGCGACTGCCTTGAGAATAGCGCGCTTAAGAGAGTCGAGATTCATGTGGGGCTTAGCACATGCTTTCTCCTCAATAAGTTGCCATATGGCATAATCCAGAGGATTTAAGTCTGGGCTGGAGGATGGCCATTCTTCCTGCGCGATAAAATCAATTTTGTTAGCCCGAAACCATGCTTGTGTAGATTTTGCTTTGTGCGCAGGGGCAGAGTCCTGCTGGAAGACCCATGGCTGGTTTTGAAATAAAGTGTGGCTTAAGGGTTTGACAACAGGTTCCAGAACGGTATCTTGATAGACTCTAGCGCCAGTTTTCACACCTTTTTCACAGAAATTAACCTTACTTAGCCCTGAATAGGACACCCCCAGCCAAATCATCACTGATGAGGGGTGGTGACCTCGTTGGACCCTCGGAGCAATCATGCTGGCTTCTTTACTATTCTTAGCGTATACTCTATCATTTTGACGGTTAAAATTTTCTTCGACTGTGAAGATTTTTTCATCAGTAAACAAGATTTTTCGATGGCCGTTTTGTGCGTACCGCTTTAGTAGAGCGCGACTTCGTGCTAACCTCATAGCCTTCAATCGTGCGTTTAGCAGATGGCCCTTTCGTCTACGGTAAGCGTGAAGCCCAAGGTCATCATTGATAATTTTTTTAAGGGAACTTCTCTTCACAGTCATCTGTATTGCCAATAACTTTGCTTCCGGACGGGATTTCTCGTGATTCTCGCCTTCACTGCCTTGATCACAGCTGGTGTCCGAACGGTGCGTGGTCTTCCTGATCTTTTTCGGTCATCGACGGTCAAGGTATTACTGTACCTATGGATAGTGCGATAAATAAATTGCTTGTTGATTTTCAACTTTTGTAGCAACTTGAAAATCATATTCGGTATGTGGGCACATTTATGCAGAGCAATTACAGCGACACGATTCTTCTTCAACCCCCATTCCATGGTGAAATAAACAAAATATGATATACGTGTGGTATGGAATTATAGCTTATAAAACTGTCAATAATATGTCATTTTTATTTTTTCTTTTCATTTGTTTTAATGGCCAGTAATCGATAAAGAAACTCAGTAACAGAACTTTTGACCAACCTGTGTATATTCAAGTTTGTAAATATCGTTACTTATGGCTGTTACAGCTGATAAGTTTCTTGCGCCCGTTCTTCTTGTCAGCTAAAAAAGGTCTGGAACGGGTGGTAAGAAAATATAGACGATTCAAAAGTACTTAATAATTAAGTTTTTTTGAATAGAGCTTATTTGACTTTGACTTTGATTCTGGCTGTAAATAGGACAAGTTAGGATAAACAGCCTATAGTATAGATAAAATATAATTTGCCATCAGATCCACATGAGGATCCATACCGGAGAGAGACCGTATGAGTGCGAGATGTGCCCCAAAGCGTTCACCAACAGAGCGGCGCTGTTGAGACATCACCGGGTGAGTTTCTGTTTTGTCTTATAATCCCAACTTATATTATAAATGCGAAAGTAAGTTTTTTGTTTGTTATGCTTTCACTTCTATATGTATATGTTACTGTAAAACCCCAAACTTATGTAAATCCTAAGATTTTCCAGTAAAATCTAAGATTTACCAACTCTTAACGGTAAAAGTTTAAACTGTTCTGCAATCAACGTTCATTTCAAACATTTGCCACCATTCACTTGGTAAATCTTAGATTTTACCTCACAGACGAGTAAAATGTTGAAAAATATTTATTTTGAAGGCGTTTTGAAATTATATTTTACTTATTACTAATAAATTCATCAAATCATAATAATTGAAACAAACACACAAAGAAATTCATTTATTTTGCCATCATACAACAGTACATTGAAGAGTACATAAAAAACATAAACCTTTTCTTAAAGGATTTGACTAAAGGGTAATTTTATTGTAATATAGGTATAACTTAGAAATACTTCCTACAGGATAAATAAAAATAATAATGATAAATTTACAATATTAATGAGTATTATATTGTAGCGGCATCTACCTACTCTGCACATTACCAACAAGATTCATCACCGTGTGACTAGATGGCGCTTGTGTCGAATAAACACAAAAATGAGTAAGGAATAGCACGTCGTAGTATGGAGAAACCTGCATCTCCCTAACGGAGTTCACTCAGCAACGCAGCATATATACCTACAACTGCCAACCATCATCGGTTGGACTGCGGTCCCCAGGCTAATATCACCTAGCCCAGAGAAAGATCTTCCACTTGGCCTTCCTAGCAGTGGCACAGAATACATAATAGTACAAGTACAGAAGATCCACTCCGCAAAGTCATTTGAATAAATAACGACTCTATTCCATACCTAATAAAGTGCAATTCAGGTTGCACGCCGCTCTCTTGCCTACAGTTATATTCACCTAGAAGTTGCCTCTCTTTCTATCGCGTAGCTCTTACCTCTTCTAACGACTTCAGGGTTTCTTCTTTTAAATAATAATTAAATAACTGGTAGTTAATTTATTACAAGTTATGTGTTTGTTAAATAATGTGTAGTTAAATACGTTTAAAAAAAAACATAGGCTAGGTACAGTCAACGACACATCAGACTATACATCCTGGCTTAAAGCAATTGGCTTTATTACGAAATGAAATTGTAATTATAATTAATTTTATTTCGAAAGTAGGTAGGTAAGTAAGTACCTACCTAATCTATAAATTATTATTTCAATAAATAGTTGGGCGAAGATTGTTTAGCAAATAAGACAAGTAAATACCTAAGAATAAACGGATACTAGTTACTAACCTAGTAGACAAGCACTTCTTACGTTTTGATGTCGTTTGGAACTTTTAGAAGAGTGAAAAACGTGAGGTTCGGATCCTTTTTATTCGTATTAAGGCATACTATCGAAATCAAACTGCTAATGTGCCCTCTGAAATTAGTCCGTCCGGACCGACCCGCTACCTACTTGTAGCTTTGTACCTAAAGCGCGGAGTGCGCCTAGCCTGCCAGTGGCTACTTACCTACATACTATCCTACTACATTTCCTACAATATTATAATTAAGACGCTGTTACACAAGGAAAGTTTCTCGCACGCAAATGGCAAAAAATTTAATGCGATTATCGCATGGCAAAACTCGCCTTTCAATTCTCGCCTGCGAGTGTTTACATTATGACAAAAACTTGTATGGTTTGTTTACACAGTCACGCGGTCTAGGAAAGTTTAAGTAGCGATAATTGTATTCAAGAGGCGAGGCTTGAAGCATCTGTTTACACAAGGCAACACATTTATTGCCAAGATAAAATTGCCACTTGCGTGCAAGAAACTTTCCTTTAATTCTACACAATAGTTTACAATGTAAAGAGCGTAGAGATGTAGTATCCCTCTCAATTGAACGAACCGTTGAGTTATCGTGCGTGGAACTTGATCAAATAATTATAGTATGCGTATATAGACCCCCCAAAGCGAATTACTCTGAGTTTGAGTCCACTATGGAGGAAGTTTTAAAAATAACTTGTAGGAAGAATAAAAAAGTCGCAATTTGCGGAGATTTTAATGTCGACATCTTAGACCCTAAAATAGCCAAACTGTCGAGTAGGTTCATTAACCTATTTAAATCATTTAATTTGCTACATATTTTTAATGAACCAACGCGTATCACACCCACATCGGCAACCTGCTTAGATAATATTTTCTGTAACTGTAATGTCATTGAAAAATCAATTTTAAATTGTATTAAATCCGACCATAGTGAACAATTAGCCTCCATTGAGCACCATCATGTTCCGCCTAAACGGGAAATAATGTGTAGGCCAGTAAAAAAACACTGTATTGAAAAATTCAGAACCAATGTCACAAGTAAAATTGAAACATTACCAGAACCAAATTTTGAAGCCAATAACCTATATAATCATTTATTTAGCATACAAACTGAATTTAGTAAAACTTTTAAACAAAAAGTCATCAAATGTAATGATAGTACGAAATTTAGTGACTGGGCCACACCCGGCATATATAAGAGCAGAAGGAAATTATACGAACTTTATGCAGAGAAAGCTACTTCTAGTGATCCTAACTTCATTGAATTTGTCAAGAAGTATTCACAAACATTCAGAGAAGTCTGTATCTTAGCAAAGTCCAAGTACTATGCAAATAAAATTAAATTAGCTGACAATAAAATTAAGGCTACTTGGAATATTATCAACAAAGAAACGGGCAAATCAAAATCCAATATAAATTCCTTCTGTTTAAAAACTGGTGATCAAACTTTTGAATCTGATAATGAGGTAAAAATAATGAGAACTAAAGTTTTTGAAGATTTCTTAGCTAGAATACCTGTAGAAACTACCAGTACTCTTAGTGCTTGTCCCAACATCGCTGTCTCCCTTCTGGAGTCTAGTGTTGATAAGTGCAATGAAAGTTTTTCCTTTAAATATATAAATAGTGCAGATATCATTAAAGCTTTTAAAACAATTAATGTTAAAAAAACAGAAGATCTTTGGGGCATGTCAACAAGCATAATTAAATCAATAATTGATATACTAGACTAGCCCCTTACTTGGCTTTTATTTTTAACAAATGTATTGACGAAGGGGTCTTTCCTGATCTAATGAAAAATAGTAAATTGATTCCTCTTTTTAAATCTGGGGATAAAAGTAACCCAGCTAACTTTAGGCCAATATCTATACTACCAGCACTTAGTAAAATATTTGAAAAAATTATATATTCCCAATTATTAGATTACTTCACATACCTATACAATAATATACTTCATAAAAATCAGTTTGGTTTTTCCAAGGGTAAAAGTACTACTGATGCTGGAATTGCACTTCTCAAACATATTCTTGATGCTTGGGAAGAAAAGCAAGATGTAATTGGCATTTTCTGTGACCTTTCTAAGGCATTCGATTGCATTGATCATCAAACACTATTAAAGAAGCTAGAACATTATGGTGTCTCTGATAAATCAGTTAGTCTTATGAAATCGTATTTGTACAATAGAACTCAGAAAGTAGTGATTAATAGAACTGAATCTACTGGAGCCCCCATCAATATGGGTGTGCCACAGGGATCAATATTGGGCCCATTGCTGTTTCTAATTTATATAAATGACCTTCCCAACTACGCGAATAATTTATGTGAAACAGTACTATTTGCGGATGATACTTCTTTAGTTTTTAAAGTAAACAGAGGTAATAACTGTTCGGACGAAGTAAATAGTGCCCTCTCTAAAGTTTCATACTGGTTTAATAGTAATAATTTAGCACTTAACCCCAAAAAAACTAAATGTGTTAAATTCTCATTACCTAATGTTGAGCAGACAAAATTAAATATTAATTTGAATGACGATGAAGTCGAGTTTATCGAGAGCACAAAATTTCTAGGTATCACACTAGATTCTCGACTGCAATGGGATCCACATATTGAAGCCTTGTCAAGTAGACTTAGTTCAGCGGCATTCGCTGTTAAGAAAATAAGGCTTTTAACTGATATTGAAACGGCAAGGTTAGTATACTTTAGTTATTTTCATAGCGTAATGTCGTATGGACTGCTATTGTGGGGTTCAGCTGCCAGTATTGAAAATATTTTTGTACTCCAAAAAAGAGCTGTTCGCGCCATATACAATCTACGGCGGAGAGATACCTTGAGAGAATTGTTCAAAGAAATAAATATTTTAACTTTGGCAGGCCAATATATTTATGATAATTTAGTTTATGTAAGAAAACACTATGATTCATTTGCTAAGAACAGCAATATTCACCAGTTCAATACAAGAAATAAAGATAAACTTGCCGTTCCAAGATTTAGGCTTTAGGCAAAAAGTAGAGATTCATTTATGGGGAAAGGCATAGCCTTTATTAATAAAGTTCCACAACAAGTGATTGATCTTCCTTTGCATGAATTTAAAAACCATGTTAAAAAAAACGCTCGTGGGTAAAGGTTATTATAAAGTAGATGATTATCTTAAAGATCTAAATGCGTGGAAATGATGTAACACATAACTTGCTAATAAGTACTTTGTTGAAGTAATATAATAAGTCTATGTTGTTGCCAATAATCCTGTCACCCTGTTGTAATTTTCTGGTAACGATATATTCAAGTTTGTAAATATCGTTACTTATGGCTGTTACAGCTGATAAGTTTCTTGCGCCCGTTCTTCTTGTCAGCTAAAAAAGTCTGGAACGGGTGGTAGGAAAATATAGACGATTCAAAAGTACTTAATAATTAAGTTTATTTGAATAAAGCTTATTTGACTTTTGACTTTTTTGACCTTGTGTAAGTGCGTCTTTATTGTTGCCAGGTCCACACCGGAGAAAAGCCATATGAATGTCCCAAATGTGGGAAAGCTTTCTCCCAATCCAACTCCTTGAAGTTGCATGTGCATACGGTACATTTGAAGATGCCCGCACCTTACAAGTCCAAGAAACGACGAGCACAAGCTTACAGCAATCTCATTAAAAAAGAGGAAGAGGTTAGTAATTTTAGGAATATAGTCTCTTATTCGATCAATTGTGTAAAAAAATCAATTTTCGTTTAGTCAAATTCCCATTTGATCCAATTCTTGACTAGTCAAAGTCCCATTTGGTTCAATTCTCGACTAGACAAATTCCCTGTTGATCCAAATCATAATAAGCCCAATTCCCAATTGATTCAGATCTATAAGATCAATTCCCAGTCGATCGGATTTTCGATGAGACAAATCTAGTTGATCTAATTCTCAATTTGTCTAATTCCCGCCTGATCCAAATCTCGATAAGTCCTATTCCCAGTTAATCTAATTTAGGATAAGTCCAATTTAAGGTTTATCCAATTTTGCCACCCTAGCTTGACCACCGAAATGATATAACGTTTTATCACGTTTCACTGTCCAAAGACTGTGGAATTTGACAGTTGAGTGTCGATAAAACGACAGTTGAGTGACGCTATATCACGTGATATACATACTTGATTTGTACTTTGTATATCTTGAGAGTGAAAGTGAAAAATTATTTATTCAAATATTTTTAAATCTTTCACCCATTATGATGTCTTCAAGCTTACAAGAAAAATAGACGCAAAAGTGTTTCGGTGGTCATGCAAGGGGGCCTGGATTATTCCAATCAGATTATCGTTTTGTCTCATTTCCAATCGTCAAATTTTCGATTACTTACTCCGATTCCTAATTAACCCAATTCACGACTAGTCCAATTCCCAGTTGATCTAATTCTCGACTAGTTTAATTCTCAGTTGACTAATTTCCCATTTGTCTCATTCCCAGTTGATCCAAATCTAAAAAACCAGTCTAAAACGAGTAATATTGTACTTTCCAGAGGGACTTTAGAATTGCCTCCCCTGTATTGAATACAGCCAGCACTCGGAATATCATGAAACTCAACATTAACGTGGCCAAAGGCGTTAAGAAACGACGCGCGAATGCCAACAACCAAGATTACGCCAAGGAGGAACAAGTAAGTTAGCATACCCTTACTGTCTTATTCAGAGATGTTTCACAAAACTTGGGTGCAAGACTGTTCTAACAAAACCTGGTTTAATGCTTGTAAACCAATCACAATGCACCTTTTAATCCTTAAACTGTGGGACTAAAAGTTAAACTGCCAAGTATGTTTATAATAAATAAGTCTGCCAAGCCATATCTGGCCAGAAGTCCTTCAAAAGTGTTTTTTATCCGGAAGTGAAGGATTTTCTCAAGCTTCCGGCCAATTTTATTTGCGATAATCTTCTAATCCTTGCTCAGCACAACTTTTCCGACCGTGTGCCATGCATTTAATCGTGATGTCATATGACGTAGGCAAAACTGTCTAGACTGAATAAATTATTTTTGAATTTTGTTTTTATTTTTATTTTTTGAGTCTAACTGCCAGAAATGGACAAGAGTTTCACTTGTGCTCTTTGTTTATTCATAGAAGCTCGAATAATTTGATTTGCAATTTTTTTATTTTATTATTATTATGTTTATTACAAAATTCAATAATATTAAATCCTTTTTTTCAGGTAGTGGAATTAGACCAAATTGTGGAAATGGAAACGTCGCCAAATTCATTTCAAATCTATTACACTGTATAGAAATTGCTTTCAAAGATTATGAATTTATTTATCACAAAATATTAAGGGCCCGTACGAAGCTGGAAAAAATTTCATAGTATTCGAAATTATTGAAAACATTGTTGTTTTTTAAAATTATTGAAATCTAATAAAATATCTCTTATTTTGCAAATCAATCACAAAACTTGATAGCTAACTAAGGTTTTTTTATTATAGTTTCAAGAAAGGTTTATTTATTACTGGTTGGCTTGGCACAGCTTCGAAAAACAAAAAAAAAATAAGTCACTACGATTTTCTTTTATCGAAAAAAGTTTCTGTCAATCAGTACTACACTCGACGTCAGAAAAATAGCACCTCTTCGAAAATAAGTTTAGACTTGGCCACCTGCTATTGCTAGCTAACGTTCTATTGTGTAAATGTTGAGATCTATTGAAAGTACATTTAATGAGCTTTCAATTAATATTTGTTTGATTTGATTAACATAACAGTTACCTTAATTAAACGCTTAAAGCTTGCGCCGCAATAAAAGGGAAATAAAAGGGTTCAATTCAGAAAATGCGGGTAAATCCGCTATCGCATTGATGGAGAAAACCCACTTCAACAGTTCAATTAAAAAAAGGAATACCCAAAATGGATACTATTGCCCATGAAGTTGCTCAAATATTACAAAAAAATGAGGCAATGTAATGTTGCTCGTAAACTGAATCGCAGTAATTGATTCCGTTCGACGAGTATTCCAACAGTTTCTAGTGATTGTTGGTTATGTCCGAAGGGGAAGAAGTATTTAACAACACTTACCATTAAATTAGATATGATTAAATTAACTTTGAAGAAATTTTTGAAAGGGTGCGATTTTTCTGACGCCGAGTGTATAATCTACTTTCTACATTGTTTTTGGGACCGATTAATCAAGTAGGACAGTGTGAAATCGTTGCTCGAAAATGTGTATATGACGTTGTATGACCCCTTAAGTTCTTTCCAATGTCAGCTGTTGTACATTTTATACAACGTGTTACAAAAAACCCCCTAATGGCGAATAAGGTAGATAGGGACCATCAAACTGAATAACTTTTACTATGGGACCAACTTTGAAATCGCGAAAAAAGTCCGCTGTTCCATAATATACAAAATGTATGAAACAGCTGATTTTATACGCGATTTCATAGTTGGTCCCATAGTAAAAGTTGTTCAGTTAGATGGTCCGAAGAAACGGTTTTCTCATTTTGCGTTAATTCATTTACACGTTGCATAATATTTATTTTATTTTAATAGAAGATTATACACCAAGGGGATAAAGCACTGTTTTATGTCACGGGCGCTACATTGAATCCTGAACGTAACGAAGGACTCCAAATTTAACTCCCGAGCAAAGCGAGGGAATTAAGATTGAGTCCTGAGTGCAGTGAGGGATTCAAGCGCCCAAGAAAAAAACTGTTTTATCCCGGTGGTGTATACTCTACTTTTCTCACTTTATGCGAGACAATAAAAAAACCAGACTTAGTAGATAGTGTTTATAGAATCTTCTAAAGCTAGTAGTACTACTAGCTACGGCTATAGCAACTTCTTTCAGCTGGCGTGGCCTACTCGATTTGACAAACAATAAAGTTCGTCTCAGTGCGAATCTAGTGGGCCACGGGCTCGGTCTTCGAAAATCGAGTTGGCCGCGCCCGCTGAGGACACATTATGTTTAGTGAAATTAGACTTTATGGACATAGCAATAAGAATTATGAAAGTGAAAATCACATTATTGACCAGCGGGTTATAATAGAACATTATAACCCGGCTAAAGCCAAGAGATATAATGTCTTGCTTTCGGTAAGGTTTACATTTTCGAGCATGTGGTGTGAAAAGATATTTATATGCATAATAGTTTCAGTGTACTTAGTTGAAGTACTTTTATAAACTACAAGATAAAGTGAAAAATCAAAAGAATATAGACTTTATTTACCAGTGAGTAAACACTATTCTTGTTTAAGTAACTAATTCTAACTGGTAAATTTAATTTTAAGAACGTTTAAAATAATTGTATGAACTTTTGTAAAGTCCAGCTGTTTGTATAGAAAATTATATAAATACATTATACTACTATTTCATATAAAAGTTTGAAGAGCATAGCAAAATTTAATTTTATTCCCTAAATGAGGTGAAAAGTATATTGTTTTAAGATTTTAGCCTTAATTTTTTGTTGTACAGTAAATAAATAAATTATGCAATGATATCGTTTTTAATCTTTTTTTAAGACTACACTGGCCTGCAAAACTAAGTACTACAGAGGTCTATTTTCATACAAACGAGGTAACTTTGAAGCATTGGTTAAACGTGGTGTGATCTGATGATGGCCATCCAGGGAGTGAATGGAGAAGATTCAGATCCCCATACACACCCAATAGATCTGATCAGCATTCTAAGAGCTGTTTGGATATGTTTAAAAAAACCACAAAAATAGCATTAAAATGTATGGAAATGCTGTAACTGATAACTCTAATCCTTACAGCTCTTAGAATGCTGATCAGATCTATTGGGTGTGTATGGAGATCTGAATCTTCTCCATTCACTCCCTGGATGGCCATCATCAGATCACACCACGTTTAATCCTGGGCGGAGAACCAATGCTTCAAAGTTACCTCGTTTGTATGAAAATAGACCTCTGTAGTACTTAGTTTTGCAGGCCAGTGTATTATGAATCAAACTCAAACCTGTTTTTTATCTCTTTTATTCATAACATATAGCGCCATCCCTTTCTAACTTTACTCAAACTGAGATTTGAGTTTGATTCTATAATAGGAGCCTTAAACCTTCCACGTTTCATACATTTTTGGTCCAAATATGAAAGTGCCGGCCAAAAAACAAGTGCTTTTTTCTGATAGATTTTGTCCAACTAAGCATGTTTTTATTATGGCACTGAAGCTGTAGCACCGCTTCACATTTGTGTCAAAATGTATGAAAAGTCCACAACCTTTTAAACCCAATTAAAATCGTGTGCGTTACCCCAGCAAAAAGTTGAGCTTTAGAGAGATGAGACCTTATCAGATAATTAGTGTGTCGTGAGGAGAAATTTGTTTACTAATAGCAAAATTTGTGTGAGTTGTAGTTTTTAAGATATATGAGAAAAACAGATTTTGCTGGGGTCACGTTTTAAACATTACGGTACCCTGGCAAAAAAAGTTGTTTCAGCCTGGAACCAATTACAAGAATAGATAGCTTTTGTTGCATAGTAAATGTTAGCAAATAGCAAAAATTGTGTGTGTTATGGTTCTTGAGTTATTTAAGTTTTTGCTGGGGTAACGTTTTGGGTTTTCCCAGATCTCGAAAACGGTTCAACGCAGAAGTTTGAAAAAAATACCACTAAGAGACCTTAATTTGTTTAAATTTGTTTCATTGTTAGTTTTTGATTTGGTTGTCGCAAACCAACGTAATTAAATGGTTTCGAAAAACAGAAAAAACGAATTTGCAAGTAAACTAGTACACTTATAATCAAATAAACAGCTGTAAAAAATAGCCGTGGTAGACACTTATTACGTCAAGAATTTAAGGCTTTGTAACTTTACACGATATAAAGATATAAACAAATTTGATAAATTTTAGACTGGTCGTACTTTAGCAATTGAATACACAGTTTCCATAACATTAAGACGCATGGCATACATTAAACAAATTTAAGTAATTCATTAACATTCCTTCCAGTTAATTTCAGCTTTCAATTACGCCTATCATGAAAGTTTTAACAAAAACAAGAATATGACAACAATTCTCTAATAAGCCGCCTAAATTGTAGAGGTCACGTAAAAGCGACCGCGCTATACATAAGCGTAACCATCTTAAATGAACGGGATAATATGGATCTTTTGTTAGTACAGTTGCGTACAAAAGTTTGCTGGTCAGATTATCTTTAAATATAAAATGTACGTTAGTCTCGCGAAAACTTAAGATTGGCTTGGCCGATTTTGGTTTTAAAATGTTTGTCGTAGTTCCAGGGGAAGGTTTAAATGGTGAGAAATATACCTATATGGAATAAATGCGAGGTAGTTTCCGTAAAAACTGTTCCTAGGTAGGAACAGTTTTTATGGGTTAATGTTTTTACCTGTCAAACATAGTGGTCACTGGATTGACATGAGTAGGTTTGGTATTAAAATAAAACATTTGGTTTGAAAAAACAGAAGCAACAAATTACTATAAATGTATATATTGATACTGACAAATACATCACACTATAAATTGCTTAGCGAGATTATTACCTAATTAGGTTTAGATTATTATTTACCTTTATTTATGTAATGTTGAGTGCCTTCAAACTTTTAACTTTCATGAATCATTACATTCTTTTTAAAATACTATTAATCGCGTAAGTGTATTATTTGATATTAATAAACACGATATTAATTTATAAAATAGAAAACTAGTTGAATCTAAGCTATATTAATAACATTTTTCTTCATAACTGTACAAAACATCGGATACTAAGCTGCTAATTTGCGAAGATAGCCCGTACGTATGGTGCGGTCGCTTTTTAGTGACCTTTACAATTTGGTCGGCTTATTCAAGAATTGCTGTCTTAATCTTGTTTTTGTTAAAACTTTCATGATAGGCGTAATTGAAAGCTGAAATTAACAGGAAGGAATGTTAATGAATTACTTAAATTTGTTTAATGTGTGCCATGCGTCTTAATGTTATGGAAACTGTGTATTCGATCGCTAAAGTACGACCGGTCTAAAATTTATTAAATTTGTTTATATCTTTACATCGTGTAAAGTTACAAAGCCTTAAATTCTTGACGTAATAAGTGTCTACCAGGGCTATTTTTAACAGCTGTTTATTTGATTATAAGTGTACTAGTTTACTTGCAAATTCGTTTTTTCTGTTTTTCGAAACCATTTAATTACGTTGGTTTGCGACATCCAAATCAAAAACTAACAGTCAAACAAATTTAAACAAATTAAGGTCTCTTAGTGGTATTTTTTTCAAACTTCTGCGTTGAACCGTTTTCGAGATCTGGGAAAACCCAAAACGTTACCCCAGCAAAAACTTAAATAACTCAAAAACCATAACACACACAATTTTTGCTATTTGCTAACATTTACTATGCAACAAAAGCTATCTATTCATGTATTTGGTTCCAGGCTGAAACAACTTTTTTTGCCAGGGTAATGTTTAAAACGTGACCCCAGCAAAATCTGTTTTTCTCATATATCTTAAAAACTACAACTCACACAAATTTTGCTATTAGTAAACAAATTTCTCCTCACGACACACTAATTATCTGATAAGGTCTCATCTCTCTAAAGCTCAACTTTTTGCTGGGGTAACGCACACATTAAAATCAAGTGCAGCGGTGCTACAGCTTCGGTGCCATAATAAATGTTTAAGCGGACAAAATCTATCAGAATAAAGCACTTTTGCTTTTTGGCCGGCACTTTCACATTTGGACCAAAATGGATGATGTCCTTTGAACATTACGTTATTGATTATAAGGGTGAATTTGCTTTAGCTATCCTTAGGACCTTATCAATCTCAAAATACTTTTCTTTCTAATAATTGAGAAATTTCGTAGGATATACAGGACAGGATTTTCTGTATGAAACAAAATTTTTTCTCGATTTCACAGTTGGTCCCGTAGTAAAAGTTGTTCAGTTTGATGGCCCCTATCTACCATATTCGGGATTGCAGGTTGTTTTGTAACACCCTGTATATTAAAACAAGTGCGAGTCGGACTCGCGCACGAAGGGTTCCGTACAAAAAAACGGCAAAAAAAAATCACGTCTGTTGTATGGAAGCCCCCTTAAATTTTTATTTTTTTTTGTTTTTAGTATTTGTTGTTATAGCGGCAACAGAAATACATCATCTGTGAAAATTTCAACTGTCTAGCTATCACGGTTCCTGAGATACAGCCTGGTGACAGACAGACAGACACTGGAGTCTTAGTAATAGGGTCCCGTTTTTACCCTTTGGGTACGGAACCCTAAAAAGTAAAAAACTAATATAATTTCTTGAAGTCTTTATTTTTTAAGTCACTCTTTATTATAATATTAGCACGCTAAATTCACAATTTTAAATTACATCTTTACATAAAATATAGTTGTGATTTGTGACTGCCTTGTAATGAGGGCTTTTCAAATTGACATTTAAAAAATAAAAATAGTAACTATTTGCTTCACTAGATGGCGTTGATGGAAAGAGAAGTGTCAAAATTGGCTTTTAAAAATAAACGGCCTGTACCAAAGAGGCAAGTAAGCGCTCGCTGGCTGACATATGCCCAAAGAGATGGTTACATCTGCCTGCCTACTTAGTTCAGTAAAATTACGGGAGCTAGTATGACGAAATAGAAATAATTTGCAATAGCGGTCTTTCTTCTTTTGATCGTTAGATTAAATGACTAGCTGTCATGTTGTTAATGAATCCAACAAATTTTCACTAATTTTTTTTTACTTTACTGACCAAAATATTAATTTATTTAATTGCTTTAGCATAATTGCTAATTACATACTTTCTTTACTTTTTGCTTGATTTGGAACTATAATTTGATTGTGCATGTAAATCCAACAAAAAAAAGTTACAACTACGCTGTATTTTTTTGTATTCGTAAATTTAGTTGGATTCGTTTATATTAGTGTTTTATAATCACATCAAAGTCAGATTGCAAAATTACAGCTTATTACCATTTAATGTTTTTCGAACCCATAATTTTACTGTACTATACTTGAGTACTCTTCAAAGATAGTAAAAAAAATACATTGACACGTACATTTTCATCAACGCCATCTATCGAGCCTACAGTTTTTGTCATTTTGAAAAGCCCTCATTGTTTTCACATTAATACGAAAAATCTTTACATCATTGAGTTTTATCGTTAAATAATAATAGGAACACAATCCAACATTGGTCATCATCTGCCTTTGGGGGCGTCCATTAATCACGTGATGTTTCCTTTCCCCCCTGGTGATGCATGGTGAGGTTTTACGTTAATCCCCCCCCCCCCCCCCTCACGTGTATTTTTTTGGTACAAATAATCTCAACAATTTTCAGTACCTACGAAGATGTCGCGGTGGGCGGGGAAATCGTCCTGGTAACGGTGAGTCCACAATCGACGCAGTTTTCGTCCCCCCCCCCCCCCTTCGAGGCTCACGTGATTAATGGACGACCCCTTTGTAGCTATCTAAAATCGTCGCTAATTTGACAAAAACTTGTATCTCCAAATTAGTGATTTTACAATATGACCAAAAACTTTAAAAATTAAACAGAGTGCGATGTAACAATACTAATATTTAAATTTCTCACATGCCATCTTACCACCCATTCACACACAATTTATTTTCCATACCAAAAACACCGCTAAAACCGGTATTTTACGGTAAAACAAAGGCAAATCAACGTAAATTTGAAAGTAAAGTTTTCAATCCCTGCACACAGCAAAGCAATCAACTTTATACCATCATTAAAATCCTTTAAGTTCGAAATGTACACTTCCCAAAATGTACACCGGTGTCAATAGGTACATTTCCCGAAATGTCTACTTCCCAAAAAGTACACTCTAACAACAATAACTCGTTCTATTATTAAAATAAAATATTTTTACATTTTTTTTAATCGGGTCATTTTGAACATACCATCCAATTTTTAAATTTTGATATTTTTGCATTCACAATGCTATTTTTAAACAATACTAAATAATATACTAGAAAAAATACGACTCGCACCAGTTCAATACTCAAACGGGAATCGAACCCGCGACCTTTGTATATCCGGTCCAATGCTCTGACCGCTGAGCTACCGAGTCACTAGTGACATCGTCGAATTTCTTCTAGTATATCCTACTCTTACGCTGCAAGCCAGCGTTATTTCACCAATGTGAGGAATTACCTCGACATTCAATTGAAATATCTTTCCAGATATTTAGACAATTGATTAAGATGAAATAGCTATATATGATCTGGTGCGAGTCCTATTTTTTCTAGTATATTAATTAGTATTGTTTAAAAATAGCATTGTGAATGCAAAAATCTCAAAATTTAAAAATTATATAGCTATTTCATCTTAATCAATTGTCTAAATATCTGGAAAGATATTTCAATTGAATGTAGCTAGTGGAAGCTGTAGCTGTAGGTGCTAGAGTAGGTAGCTCAGCGGTCAGAGCATTGGACCGGATATCCAAAGGTCGCGGTTTCGATTCCCGACTGAGTATTGATCTGGTGAGAGTCGTATTTTTTCTAGTATATTATTTAGTATACCATCCAAATTTTAAGGATGTGTCCAGTCATAGCCTTCTTTAATTGCAAGCCGTGAACATAAGTTTGGCAACGTCTGTTACTGTCAGTTCGTGGTCATGTCGTCGGCCAGTCTCCATACTAAATGTATGGGAATATTTCAATTTTAAGAGGTCGATATTTTTATTCCTAGTAATCGTGTGAGGTTTAAAATATGAAAATAATTTAGTTCTTTTATTGAAATGCTTTGTATATTAAACAGTAAGAAAAATATCAATGTTAACCAGGAAAAAATGGCTGTCAAAGATATCATCTTTTTTGTTGATTTTCTTCAGCAGGGAGTTGATAATTTACACGCCCTCGAGCAATAAGTGATATATCATTAGAAAGGTCTTTTAAAGACAAATATTTGCTGTTAATATACTTTAAATCAATTGTTAATACTTTTGGAATTAAAGGTTATAAAAGTATAAAAGTGGTTTATTGTCTATGGGAGTTGATCTACCACACCTATAGAATTGAATGATATATCATAAGAAAGGTTTTTGTATGGCAAATATTTGCTGCAAACATACTTTCTATTAATTGTTAGTATTTTCGGAGTTTTAGGTCATTAATGTTAAAAAAATTGGTCAAGTTTAGAGCGTTATAACTCTCAAAGTACTAATAGTTGACGTTTATAGTAGTACAATAAAGTGTTTCAAATTTAAATACCTTTACAATGATGTAAGATTTATTGCTACAAGAGGCTTAGATCAAAATGCTCATCGTACTAAAGGACCCCCAAAAAGTTAAAATAATTTGACTCAAACCTTATGTTCTAATAAATTAATAATAATAATAAATATAAAACTTTATTGAAATAATCTTACATCACAATTTACAACTAGTTTAAACATAGATAATACAGGAAAAACAAATAATAAATAATTTTTAAAATAATTTTATACTATGTGCTTGACCACATGCGATGTTGCCGTTCTGCTCAACTTCAGGGCTTGGAAGATATAGAAGGCTATGGTCCAGTCCATGAAACTAAACAACTTTCTCTAAAAAACATGTGTCAAATTTCACCACAAAATTTTGCCTTTCAGTCTACAATGTCAAATTCCCAAAATGTCAAGTGGTTTCAAAATGTCCAAGTTCCCAAAACGTCAAATTCCCAAAATGTCAAGTTCCCGAAATGTCAAGTTCCCGAAATGTCAAATTCCCGAAATGTCAAGTTCCCTGTTATGATAGGGGAGCAAATGATGACGAATAGGGTATTTGACTGTTTTTTTTATTGACTTTAAATTTTTACTGAAATATTAGCATCACAACATAAGTATTTATTTTCAAATATCTTGCATATTTTCAGCGATATAGAGCATCAAACTTTCTAATTAGACAAGGAGAGCGCTACCAGCCAGTGACGGCACATGCTAGTAGCGCCATAGCCTCGCCCAGTGTTGGGCGTAATTAATTACTTTTGTAATTCAATTACTAATTAAACGAAAAGTAATTCAATTACTTCAATTGAAATTACATGTAATTGAAATTAATATAAGGCAACTACATAAATCACTAGTAATTCTAATTACATTAGTTTGTAATTACAATTACTCAATTACTTTTTATGGGTACTTAACATAAAATATAAATAAAATTGAGCTGTTGATCACTTGCTGCCCGCACGCAGCTTATCACAAATCGCAACCGATGCTTTTAGTGCATGTGTGTGTGTGTGTGGCTGGTTAATGCACACAGGTATACCTTCTCGCGCCTCCTAACGTGCACCTCTCCTCTCTTCGTCGCACCCGTTGCGTCAGTGCGTCGTTAGCAGGGGTGTGTTCCGTGACTTCGCTCGAGTGCAATCGAGCGCACTCTGGTGCGCGCTCTAGCCTTTTCGTGGTTCGGTGAAATTTTACTCTGACAGCTGTCAGAGCGTAGTTTCATCCGTTCCGTGGCTTGGAGCGCAACAACCATCAAAATAGATGGTGGAAAAACGCTCTGACGTTTATTCTTACAAAATAATGTTATTGTCATTTTGACATTATTTTGCATTTTGATGTCTTTGTGTCTAAGTTTCAAAAAGCTCATGGTTTCTCCTCAAAATACAGATTTTTATTTGATTAAGTCTGAAAGAAAGTTTAAATTATCCCTATTCCAAATGGAAAACGAAAACTTTGTACCTAAAGAGGTTATAAAAATAACTCGATCGTTCCGTGGTTTGGTTGCAACTAAAACGGGTTAAATTTTAACCAAACAACTACACCCAAAACGACGGAACGCAACCCAGTGGTTTCGCTACCACATACACAAATCACTCGTGCATCTCATTTACGCATCTCATTATCGTATTATTTAAAATACTATCTTAACTTATATAAGTAGTTAGGTAATTACAATTAACAATTACAATTACTAATTGTAATTGTTAACTGAATTACTTTTTAATAATTTCAAGTAATTTGTAATTGAAGTCGCCAACTACAATTTGTAATTGTAATTGTTAATTTGTAGTTAATTACATTTTGCCCAACACTGGCCTCGCCATAGAAAATTTCGTTTTAGACAGGGATAGCAAGAGTCACAATTAAGTACCTAACTCATAATTCGCTTGTTATACTACAGATTGAATTTCTTTTTTCACATATTTTGACTGATTATCTAATTCAAAACCACCTAGCGACTGGTTGCAGTTCACAGATGATCGTCATCCATTGCTACTTCTTTTTGGGTTAAAAAAAACATACCAAAGAAAAGTGGCAATGTATATCAAATGCAACCGATCGCTAAATAGTTTCTTTTTAGATAATCAGGGTGCCGTTCCCGTGAGAATATAGGGATAAAAAGTATCCTATGTTTTAATCCAGGCTATCTTCTATCTGTGTGCCAAATTTCAAGCAAATCCGTTCAGTAGTTTTTGCGTGATTGAGGAACAAACATCCAAACATCTAAACATCCAAACCCACAAACTTTCACATTTATAATATTAGTAGGATTCAATAATGTTATATTTCTGAATGTCATAATTAAATATCAACATTTCAACAACAGTCAAATACCTTATTGGTAGATTAGATGAATATTATAGTATATGCTGAGTGTAAAGGTAGGTATTGCTATCTAGGTATGTGAAAAATAATGATATATAATATTTTTATTCGATTGTTTTGTGTGTATTTGATTTGATTCGAATAATTATCGATTACTATAGTGTGGCTATTGTTTGGATGATTTTAACAGGGAACTTGAAATTTCGGGAATTTGACATTTCGGGAACTTGAAATTTCGGGAACTTGACATTTAGGGAACTTGACATTTCGGGAATTTGACATTTTGGGAATCTGACGTTTTGGGAACTTGACATTTTGAAACCGCTTGACATTTTGGGAATTTGACATTGTGGACTGAAAGGAAATTTTGGTCATCCCATACTAAATTGATCACGTGATCTCTTTGATTTGTATGGAAAGTCGATATTTATTTTACATATTTGATCATGTGTTCCTTAGAGAAAGTTGTTCCGTTTCATGGATTGAACACGGATGTTTTCAATCCAAAATTTGGATGGTAAGTTCAAAATGACCCGATATAAGTTAACCTTCTCCATATTTATGTGATCCTGGTACTTTAAAATGTATCCAATCAGTTATTCCTATCCATTCTAAGAGTGTACATTTTGGGAAAGATACATTTAGGGAAGTGTATCTTTTAAAACCGATGTACGTACACTTTACTGAAATCCATCAGTATTTAATCAGGGGCATATTTCACAAAAGATTAGTAAATTAACTACAATAATTTACCATTGTTGTTATTGGGGTAGAATTACGTTTTAGAATTAATAAAAAACCTAATTTTACCCCAATTTCAACAATGGTATTACTAATCTTTTGTGAAATATGCCCCTGATTAAATACTGATGGATTTCAGTATTTACTGTGTGTGTAGCAGGGAATGATCACGTTATTTTTAAGTATAACGTTATTTTTTACTTTTTTTAGCGTTAATTTTAAAATTAACGTTATGTCAATAAATAACGTTAATTTAGGTAACGTTACATTGAAATTAACGTTATTTCAGTAAATAACGTTATTTTTAACGTTATTTCTTACTTTTTTTACCGTTAAACTTTAAAATTAACGTTATTCTAATTAATAACGTTATTTTTTTAGCGATAATTTTAACGGTATAATGTACCGGTAAAGTTTAACGCTAAATTTAACGCTAATTTTACCGGTAAAATACTTTTAACGTTATTTTTACCGGTAAATTTACCGGTAAAATGTTTTAACGGTATTTTTAACGTTATTTTTACCGGTAAATTTACCGATAAAATGTTTTAACGGTATTTTTAACGTTATTTTTTATTTATCGTTATATTTTTTTAACGGTATTTCAATCCCTGGTGTGTAGACGTCGCCTGAAGGATTAAAACATAATATCAGACATTTAAAAAGTAAACCTAAGTTAAACTTATTAATTAAAATCTTACGACACGGCCGTTAACGTTTGCTTTACAAAAAGTTATAGCGAGTAACAAAAGTGTGTCTAATGTCTATCCTAAACAGGTACGTGGTAGTAGATGTCGGTGTGCGCGCGGCCCCACGCGGCGGGCGGCGCCTCGTGCTTGGGGAACAGTTTGGTGTCCGCGGGGGGCGCGGGCTTCACCTGGGGTAGTGTCACTTAGTCAATCAGTGGATTATCATAGTTATATTGGATGCATTCCAGCAGATTAATCGCTGCTTGATCGCCATAGAGTAGATTTTAACCATAGAAAATATTAATTTGAACTTTAAGGGCTGATTTCTCAATGGGAATTAATTAATTGAGTGACTGGAAATAATTAAAGGCGACTGTTAATGTGATACATAAATACTAAACTGGGCAGCTGTTTATGTTTTGGGCGACAAAATAACTACACGGGCGACTAACAGTGCATTACAAAAATACTAAAAACAGGCGACTACATATGGGTGATAAATAATCTAAGTTAGCAGTAAAAACTCTAACTGGGTGACAAAAATACTGAGTGGTCAACTATTATACCAAGTACATGAAATGCAATAAATACATTCTCATTCTCATAGGTAACTGATTTAAGCTGCCCAACGTGGTATTATTAACACGTTTTTATTAGGCTGCTTTCTCGTTTGTTTGTTTGTTTGTTTTTGTCATCTCAATTAGGATAATAGTCATCTCTTTTAAATAAAATATATGCATACATTTTCAATATCTGTAGTCGCCCTCGGTCCGTCGCCCACTTAGTATTTCAGTACGCTATATTCAGTATTTTTGATACCCAAAATGGAAATTTATGGTTACCCGATTAAATACTACCCTTTTTCAATGCCCAGATAAAACTTTATTCGTTTGATAACGTATTATGCCGCCAAATTGAACATGATTGTTATATGTTTGTTTGTCAAATTTTTTGAATGACTTATATTATACGTATTATATTTTAACTGACTGATATCTGTTATCTGAGGGTTGTAAAATCAGCCCTAAAACAAATATTTGTATTTGTGATAACTTTTCATAGATAAAATGTATACTGTGGTGATCGATGACTTAGCGATTGGTCTGCTGGAATGTATCCGTTGTCTGTGCGTCTCTCCCTCAGTTAAAAAAGTCTGGGACGAGTGGCAAGTAAATATAAACGATTCAAGTGCTTAATTATTAAGTTTATTTGAATAAAGAAATTTTGACATTGTGGCTGTACTGTTTCTTGTTGCAGAATTGGGTGAAAATTGTTTACCAAATAGGATATGTAAGGATAAACTATAATAGACAACGAACTAAAATCTATGGACGTATAATTGCATAAAATATTGCTTAAAAAATGGCACCACGGAGTCGAACAAGTCACACCCAGCCACGCACTCGATGACTGAATTCAGGTACTCGTCAGAATGGCAGATGTATCACTTCCAAATAAATCATAATTAAATTATGAAAATGTACGTTTTTGTACTAAAATATGTGTTTATGTGCGTTTTAATATGCGTAGCAAGCAGTGGTTATTTTACGATGAGCCGCCATCCTGATGTCAGGGTGGCGGGTGGATTCTATTCCAATGGGGAGGAAAAGCGCAATTTTATCCCGATAGGTGGCGTCTTGTCGTTGGTACCGAGCCGCCTCAAAGAAACTGTCAAAACATATGGGAATCTCTTGGAGTATTGCACTTTTTAATTTTATACTGAGAAAATGCCGCATTGTTATGGATGTAACTTGTAAAATATTGGAGTTCATCGATTTCCCAGTAACAAAAAAAATAGTGAGCAAAAAAATATCAAAAAAATATGCTTTTTCCTCGATTTTCTCCTTTGCTGAGCCTGAGAAACATTATAAATCAAAAGGAATGTTTCATGAATTTGATGAAGCTTCGCCAAAATAAAACAACATTTGAATTATAACAGCTTTGTTCTTTAATATTTCAACCTCAGCAGTTTCTAACATATTTATAACTTGGATGAATTTGATAGGTATATCAAATATGGAATAAGCCCAATATTGGGGCCAAACAGAGAATTGGTGCAGATGGTACAGAAATTCCAGTACAGAAACCTGAAATTACTATTGCACAGAAGGCATCATCAGGCAACTATAAACACGGAAATTCACACTCAGTTGCTTTGTTAAAATTTAAATCATATGCTTCTAATCTGAAATAAAAAGATTACTTGTAAATCTTACACGAAATTTAAAGAAATGTAATGCTTGTTAGCAATTTTTTGTAAGTTGCTATAAACTTTCTTGCCTGTTGTTTTGGCTTTTCTTTTCCGTAATTCTTCTTTTATATGAGCTAAAGTTAGCATAGAATACATTGTTTGTCCGCAAAACCGAAAAAAATACAATCTAAGAAAGTAAAATCACGTAATACACAGTCAAGACAATATAAGCTCAAACTGACAATTGTTCCAAAGACTGAGCGCCATCTGTAATTCACTTTGCCTTCGCCTCCCCATTAAATTATTTCAAATCTGACATTAGATTTTTATTTTGTATTTTTGCCTGAAATAAATGCTTTATTATTATTATATTATTATTATTAGGAATAAAATGTACGTCAATTGTTCATAATAGGGTCACTATTTAAAAATGTCTTAAATGTTAAACAAGCTCTGATATTGTAAAAAAACACCCTAATAGCGCCTGTTTAAACTGATTGGCAATTGCTATGAAAGCATACGTATGTCTTGATATTTTCATCAGGAAAAACGTAGTAAAATAATAATAAGGTTTTTAATCTATCTATGAAACTAACGCTAAGTTTTAAATAGTATTCATATATGAACATTTGACGTACATTTTATTCTTAATGTCAGATTTGAAATAAGTCAATTGGAATAGAATCCACCCACCACCCTGACATCAGGATGGCGGCTCACCGTAAAATAACGATTGCTACGCATACGAAAACGTACAAAAACACATATTTAAGTACAAAAACGTACATTAATATAGTTTATTTATGATTTATTACTCATAAACGTACTGAATTTAGTGTTCTTTACAATAATTGCAGTTTGTATTTAAGAAAAGAAAGAAAGAGAGAGGTGTAAAAGACTCAAAGTAGGCAGTAAAAAAGGGTATATATTGGAATGCCTAATTTTTTTTGTCCTAACTGTCTTTGGCACACTACTTATTGGCCTAAAAACTTTTTGCACAATTTTCATTTGACCTAAATTTGTTTGGCCTATTTTCACTTCGCCTAAAATTTTTTCGCCGCATGTTTACTTCCTAAATTCATCATTAAGCATAACTATTTATAATCCCTAATGTTTAAAAGTACTAAATAACGATTCGCATAATTGTGTAACGCCTAATATTTTTTTTGCCGAATGTTTACTTCCCTTAATCATTATAGGAATAATCGTTTTTAATCGGTATTGTTTACTACTTGTAAATTGAAAATTACTCAATTTCACTAAACACTTTTGAACAGTTTTACCAACAATTAACAACAATTGCACATGATTTAAATTACGAAAAAATATGTTTTTGGTAAGTAATTAAAAATAAAGAATGAGCAGATAAACCTGTCGTTGTCTTTTTAATTGCCTATCACACTCAAGAATGCAAGCATACAAGCAAGCAAGCAAGTATGCACACAAGCAAACATGACAACATAAGTACAATCAAGATCAAATAGCATGCAGCATGCAAGCAAGCATGCAGCATGCAAGCAAGCAAGCAGCATGCAAGCAAGCAAGCAGCATGCAAGCAAGCGTGCAGCATGCATGCAAGCATTAGGGAGCTCCGCTTGCTCCGCTGCAAGTGGTCAAAACACTAACCTAACCTAACCTAATGGTCTTCGCATTAAGAGTTTTTCTTTATAGCGGGGGGGGCCAGCCCCCCTGCACCCCCCGGCAAGCATTTTGCAAGCAAACATGCAAGCAAGCATACAGGCATGCAAGCGAGCAAGTGAACAAGCATGCAAAAAAAGCATGCATGCATAAAATCATGCAAGCATGCAGCATGCATGCATGCAAGCATTATAAAAGTGTTCAAAACCCTAACCTAACCTAACGTAATGGTGTTCGCATTAAAAGTTTTTCTTTATAGCGGGGGGCCTCAGGCCCGTTTTTTGACGATTTGTTTCTGTCACCAACTTGAATGCAATACAAAATTGTTATGCCAAAAATTATGTATGCAAGACAATATTAGGGTTAACAATACTTCGGCGTAGTCATTATTGAGTCAAAAGATATGTATGCTAATAAATTTTAGGACAATTAACATTAGTCGTTTTGATAATGA
Organism: Agriphila tristella; assembly: GCA_928269145.1. Taxonomy (NCBI): domain Eukaryota; kingdom Metazoa; phylum Arthropoda; class Insecta; order Lepidoptera; family Crambidae; genus Agriphila; species Agriphila tristella. The sequence goes on along the minus strand of OV743447.1, from coordinate 1,971,756 downwards.
GGGAATTTAACGTTTAGGCGAAACGACAAAGATGCGAAAAAATCTATTAGGCCAAACAATAATTGTACGTAAGGAGTTTAGGCCAAAGAAATTCGGCCAAATGAAATTAGGACCAATGACTTTAGGCGAGTCAAGGGACACCCGTAAAAAAATGCAGAAATAAAACGTACCTATCTTATTTTTTTCGTTTAAGTATAGAAAACAACGAACTAAGATACTAAGGAAGTATAATTCCGCTCAAAAAATAGCACCACGCAAACTAACACAGAGTGGGCGGGGCTAAAAAAGTACTAGCGAAGCACGATTAGTCATGTCTGCCACGCGCTCGGCGACAGTCGTTAGCGTTACTACAAAAAAATAATTAGAAAAATGATTAAAATGACGTCATGTGTGGTCAAGTGGCGAAAAAGACCAAAAGAAGGCAGCAAAACTATACAGACATAACATAACATAGGAAAGTAACATATTTTTCGTTTTTTAGAAATATCTATGAGCGTATACATACAAAATATGGTCGTTATTATGCAACAAGTGTTCAGTCGCTTTGTAGGGCAGAGTCAAATCTTCACATTCACTGCTATCACACATTTTTAAACAAGAATAAAACTCTCTCATGGAATTCAGTACAACAAAAAAAAGGAAAATTTAAATCAAAATTTTGTAATGCTAAAAATGGCGCGTCCTGCAATATGCAATACATAGAAAACGAGTAATCTGATGTAATCTCCTTGTTTTTTATTATTATACAGGGTGTAACAAAAACGCTGTCCAATCCGTGAAGGGATGATTAGGTAGGTACCTATAAAGATTCTATTCACGCAATCCTCTTTGATTAATGAGTAAAAATCCCTGGTTAAAATAGAATAAATAAAAAATGGAGAACTCACATTGTAACACCGAAGGCAGCAGAGTGGCACGACAAGTAGTGACGTCATGAGGTCAAGACCGTCAGATCAGAACACAAAGTAATGATAATTTCCAGAAACTATGATTTTTATGCAGCTCTGAAAACAGCTTTTTAATATGGAGTTTGATCCGCGGATCATTCTGCTGGAACCCTAATGTGAGATCTGCTGCGAAAATGCTACTTTATATTTCCACCACCAATAGAAATACATGCCTAGCAACGGTGCACTAGATTGTCCCGAACACTTTGCAGCACACCTGTATTCCACTTAATTAGTACAAATGTGGCTATTATTCGCAAACGCATTACGGATTCACTCTCACAAATGTTTTTAAACATCAACTGTAAACATGACCTCACAAATAAAAATCAAGGGGTGTCAAATCTGGAGATCGCGCTGGCTACGGAGTTGGTCCACCTCTTCCAATCCACCGTCACCCATATTGCTAGTTTAGGTATTTGCGCACCGGTCAATAAGCATGTTAAAATAGTCTGCATTTGAAAAAGATCTTGACAAGAATAAACTTTGACTTGGTGGAATACGCTGTTATAAAAAATACATTACGACAAACTGAGAACCTCCTCCTTTTTTGAAGTCGGTTAAAAAGGTGTCGCTATAAGAATTTTGTATTGCCAATTAAGGCATGCTTTTTTAAGTAAAAAATAAAAATAAAGCGACGTATTAATACTGTTGTTCTTTATCAGTCACACCTCTAAAAGACGTATTAAGGTGTTGCTCGCGCAAATGTGATAATTATCTACATAATATGTACTTACATGTTATGAAAAAAAAATCTTTATAGAATACATTGTCTTTTATCAAGCATACCTATTTTATTTCAATAGCTTGCTTAATTTTAGTCCCTCTTGAAATCATATGTCTTACCAATTCGTGACAAATAATATGATCATCATTCATCAACATCATCATTTTATAATTATCATAACATAAAATAACAATAAAATCATCACAGCCGAAAGACGTCCACTGCTGACTTAGGCCCTTCGCTGCCTTGAGCGGGACACGCGCGCGGGGCGACATAGATTAGAGCTTACTCATGCACTGCGCAAGCATCTGTCCGTCATAAACCAGCAATCTATATTCCCGCGCCGTGTACCCGCGGCGGGATCCCGCTCAAGGCAGCGGACGGCCTTAGGTCTCCTTTAGTTTTTTAGAGCGACTAGTTACAGGCGACTTGCATCAAGCGTATTCGAGCGGTCTTTACCAAGTCGTCCGTCTACATAAAACAAACATTATATCTAACAAACAATAATGTACTAATTTCATAAAACAATTTTATGATGCCGCCCAGCGCGCCGTAGTAGGTTAGGTGTACTGACTGCATTCTACGTTACACCGTCCTCGCCTCAATGACAAAGGCACGACAACGGCCCAATGAGTGACACGAGGCGAGTCAAATATCCAATCATGTTTGATCTGCGTTCAAACCCCAGCCAATAGAAAACGTCATATGCGTTAGAATACAATCTAATGCCGATTATGCGTGCATTGTAATAAGGTATGTTTTTACTAGTTCATTGTTGAGTTTGCGACCTTTTGTGTTACAGAATATGTGAAGGTGCCATTTTTTATGCAATATTTGTTAGGAGTTAGGCTTCCTTAGATCTTAGTTCGTTGATAGAAAATATCAATGAGTATACAAATTATGGTCCCTAATAAGAAACCAGTGTTCAGACGCTGTATGCTGTATAATTAAATGCCAACATTTTTAGCTCTATCCATTTAGTTGTCATTTTCGTGTGGTGCCATTTTTTGAGCGGAATGCTTGTTCCATAGATTTTAGTTCGCTGATAATATGTGTTTAGTATGCCTAGGTTGCTTCAAGTGCACCAATCTTACGTGGGTCCTGCAGTCCTTTATGTTAAGCTGCGTCCGCACTCCGCCCAAGACTAAGACTAATGTGTATATGTTTACCTTTGTTTGTCTGGGTTGCTTCAAGTGCACCAATCTTACGTGCGTCCTAGCAGTCCTTTATGTTAAGCTGCGTCCACACTCCGCCCAAGACTAAGACTAATGTGTATATGTTTACCTTTGTTTGTCTGGGTTGCTTCAAGTGCACCAATCTTACGTGCGTCCTAGCAGTCCTTTATGTTAAGCTGCGTCCACACTCCGCCCAAGACTAAGACTAATGTGTATATGTTTACCTTTGTTTGTCTGGGTTGCTTCAAGTGCACCAATCTTACGTGCGTCCTAGCAGTCCTTTATGTTAAGCTGCGTCCACACTCCGCCCAAGACTAAGACTAATGTGTATATGTTTACCTTTGTTTGTCTGGGTTGCTTCAAGTGCACCAATCTTACGTGCGTCCTAGCAGTCCTTTATGTTAAGCTGCGTCCACACTCCGCCCAAGACTAAGACTAATGTGTATATGTTTACCTTTGTATGTCTGGATTGCTTCAAGTGCACCAATCTTACGTGCGTCCTAGCAGTCCTTTATGTTAAGCTGCGTCCACACTCCGCCCAAGACTAAGACTAATGTGTATATGTTTACCTTTGTATGTCTGGATTGCTTCAAGTGCACCAATCTTACGTGCGTCCTAGCAGTCCTTTATGTTAAGCTGCGTCCACACTCCCCTTTGTATGTCTGGGTTTGTTCAAGTGCACCAATCTGACGTGCGTCCTTATAACAGTCCTTTATGTAAAGCTGCGTCCGCGTAAGACTAAGACTATACATGTGTATATAGTTAGTTACCTTAGTATGTCTGGGTTGCTTCAAGTGCACCAATCTGACGTGCGTCCTCATGGCGGTCCTTTGTGTAAAGCTGCGTCCACACTCCGCGCAAGAGAACGGTTTTTCTCCCGTGTGAGTGCGTACGTGGTTTGTTAACACGCTTTTACCCTGCGAATTAAGATATTAAATTATTTGCAATTATTTGTTTAACAAAATGTTACGTTTTGTATGAAGAACATGATAATTTTCTTTTTTTTCCCCAATAATTAAATTTCCACACAATGGGGAATACCCCGCAATCTAGAGACACTGTTCTCCGTTCTAAGTTCATCGGTACTTCAAAAAAACATAAACCGAATGAAGATTTCACCGTGCGCGTCTTTAAATGCTGCCAACTGTTGAAAAATTGGTACTTTTCAACCAAATAAGTAATGTAGGTTAAAAAATTAACAGAAAACTTTAATATGAACTCATAAGTATTTAATCATAAACGGAAACTTTCTAAATAATTTTGATTTCTGTACTCTTTAAAAAAACATGCTCCAGAAAAAAACACGTTTTTTTCATGTTTTTTTACGTTAGAAAAAAAAACGGCTTTTTCACTCTACTTAAGAATCAGAGGAAAGGAAATAGTGTTGATTTTTTCCTAGTCTATTATTTAGTATAATTAACTATGTCGGGATTTAGACCATGTACCTATTTATTTTTGCCGGTCCGATATCATGGCGCATGCATCTGCGCCGAAGTTGCATGCACCATGATATCGGAGCCTCAAAAATAAACATGGTGTAAATCCCGACATAGTCTATCTATTCTCACGTCAATAACCATGTAAATTTAAAACAATATACACTGGCCTGCAAAACTAAGTACTACAGAGGTCTATTTTCATACAAACGAGGTAACTTTGAAGCATTGGTTCTCCGCCCAGGATTAAACGTGGTGTGATCTGATGATGGCCATCCAAGGAGTGAATGGAGAAGATTCAGATCCCCATACACACCCAATTGATCTGATCAGCATTCTAAGAGCTAATGTATACAACGTGTTACAAAATAGTCCCTAATGCTGAATATAAAAGATATGGACTATCAAACTAAATAAGTTTTACCATTGGACCAATTCTGAAGTCACGAAAAAAGTCAGCTGTTTTATACATTTTTAAATTTTTGTATGAAACAGCTGTTTCTGTTGTGAAAAAATAAATTAGTGAGATGTGCAGTACTATAAGTGATGTTTGAGTCATGTGTGCGTGAGTTATGTGTGCAGTAGTTACTGTGAGTATTCTTTTAAATTCATTTATTTCAGACAATTACAGTCCATAGGGTTAGTAACAATAATCTTAAAGCTATGTTAGTTACATAAAAGATGATAAATTGGATGATTAATCATCGACCTGCACGTTTAACATGCAAGTCGATGAACCTGTGATACAGCGCCGAGTCCAACCTCTCGGCAATCATGACCAGAATTTTGTTGCTGCATATTTGAGTCATGTGTGCGTGAGTTATGTGTGCAGTAATGAGTGATGTTTAAGTCATGTGTGTATGAAGTGTGCAATGTGTACAAAAGTGTGCAATGATGGCAGTGTAGCGTATGTGTAATGTAGTGTATTACAGGCAACGATGCGGGTGCACGCCCTCGTGTTCATTACTAATTGTGTGGAAGTTACTGATATTTGTAGTAAAATAGATAGTGATGTGTGTGTTGGTAATGTGTCGAGAAGACAGTGTGTGATATACTTACAACGCTTACGCGAAACGCTTCCTTGAATGTAGTTTCTGGCTAATTTAAGTAGTAGTAACTAGAATGTGAATAATCGTTGTTTAATTAATACTGGGCGGATTTTTCTAATGAAATAGTGAGTAATGTGTGTAGTAGCAAATGATGTTTGGGTCATATGTGCGTGAGTAATGTGTGCAGTAGTTAGTGATGTTTGAGTCACGTGTGTTGTGTGAGAAGTAATATTTGAGTCATATGTGTTTTGTAAGTGATATTTGAGTTATGTATGTGAGTAAGTAATGTTTGAGTCATGTATGTGAGTAAGTAATGTTTGAGTCATGTATGTGAGTAAGTAATGTTTGAGTCATGTGTATGAGTGATGTTTGTTTTAAGTGTCCAATGATGGCAGTGTAGTGTATGTGTATTCCTCACCCTAAACGCCTTCCCGCAAGTGTCACACACGTGCCTCGGCGGCGGCCTACGGCCCGCGTGCACGGCTCGCGCGTGCTTCAGTGGCCAACGCCACGGGACATTGAAACGCTTTCTCGCGTGTTTGTGGTGTGTGGCTAACGTATGTAGTAGTAACTAATAAATGAAGCTGGCAATGTTAATGTGTACTGAGCGATGTTTCTAATAAACTGGTGAAGTGAGTAATGTGTGTAGTAGTCAGTAATATTTGAGTCACAAGTGTTGTGTGAGTAAGTGAAATTTAAGTCATGTATGTTGTGTGAGTAAGTACGTGGTATTTGAGTCACGTGTGTCAGTGAGTGAGTTCTGATTGAGTCATGTGTATGAGTGCTGTTTGTCTAAAGTGTGCAATGATGGCAGTGTAGTGTATGTGTATTACTCACCCTAAACGCCTTAAGTGATATTTGAGTCATGTGTGTTGTGGGAGTGAGTAATGTTTGAGTCATGTGTATGAGTGATGTTTGTAAGTGTGCAATGATGGCAGTGTAGTGTATGTGTATTACTCACCCTAAACGCCTTCCCGCAAGTGTCACACACATGTCTCGGCGGCGGTCTGCGGCCCGCGTGCACGGCTCGCGCGTGCTTCAGTAGAGACGCCCTAGTGGCCAGAGCCGCGGGGCATTTAATTAAACGTTTTCACGCTCGTGATGTACGTAGTGTAGTAGTAACTAATATAATAAGTGAAGCAGGCAATGTTATAATGTGTACTGGGCGATTTTTCTAATGAACTAGTGAGTAGTGTGTGCAGTAGTGAGTGATGTTTGAGTTATGTGTGTGTGGGTAATGTGTGCAGTAGTCAGTGATATTTGTGTCACATGAGTAAAGAAAGAATCGATTGCACGACTACAAGCACGCGGGGCATGTGTGCGTGTCCACTGGCCGCTTGTCGCGTACGCGGAAAAACCGGAAAAAACCTGTTTTGACAACTGTAGCCAGTGGACAATCATAGGGCATCATTTGTTTTGTTAGTTGCAAATTTGTATTTCACGTTCTTAAGAAGCTTCGTCTCTGGTCCTTTCTTTTTACTCATGTGTTTGTGTCACGTGTGTTGTGTGAGTAAGTAAGTGATATTTGAGTCACGCGTGTTGTTTGAATAAGTGATATTTGAGTCATGTGTATTGTGTGAGTAAGTAATATTTGAGTCATGTGTGTGTCAGTGAGTAAGTAATGTTTGTGTAAAGTGTGCAATAAGTGGCAGTGTAGTATAGTGTATGTGTATTACTCACCCTAAACGCCTTCCCGCAAGTGTCACACACGTGCCTCGGCGGTGGCCTGCACCCCGCGTGCACGGCTCTAGCGTGTTTCAATAGAGAAGCCCTAGTGGCCAACGCGGCGGGGCATATCAGGCAACGGTGCGGGCGGATGCCCTCGTGTTGCACGACCACGTGTGTGCGTAGGGACGGCTCGGTCTCAAAGCGTTTGTCGCACTGAGTGCACGCGAATCTGAGTCAAACGCAAATAACTGCTCTAAAACGCGGTTTCTAAGTAAACAAAAGACTATCGAAATCTATAAAGCAAAGTTTAGGTATAATTTATAATACATCTCAGATATTCAACCTACATGGAAAGCTCTTTTTAAAGCAAAACAATGCAAAAGTAAGCGTCTAAAACAAAAGACTATATTAATACTTTAGAAGAAAATATTTTTGAAGTATAAAACTAATCGGACAAAAACGCATATCTCCACCAATCACTGACATGAATTTTTTTTTTATGTATAGAAGCATAGCCTTCTATAATTGCAAGCCGTAAACATAAGTTTGGCAACGTCTGTTACTGTCAGTTCGTGGTCATGTCGTCGGCCAGTCTCCATACTAAATGTATGGGAATATTTCAATTTTAAGAGGTCGATATTTTTTTTCCTAGCAATCGTGTGAGGTTAAAAATATGAAAATAATTTAGTTCCTTTATTGAAATGCTTTGTATATTAAACAATAAGAAAAATATCAATGTTAACTAGGAAAAAATGGCTGTCAAAGATGTCATCTTTTTTGTTGATTTTATTCAGCAGGGAGTTGATTAACACCCCCTCTAGCATTAAATGATATATCATTAGAAAGGTCCTTTAAAGACAAATATTTGCTGTTTATATACTTTATATCAATTGTTTATACTTTTGGAGTTAAAGGTTATTAAAGTATAAAAGTGGTTTATTGTCTATGGGAGTTGAATTACCCCACCTCTAGCAATAAATGATATATCATTAGAAAGGTTTTCATATGATAAATATTTGCTGCAAACACACTTTCTATTTATTATCAGTATTTTCGGAGTTTTAGGTCATAAATGTTAAAAAAATTGGTCAAGTTCAGAGCGTTATAACTCTCAAAGTACTAATAGTTGACGTTTATTGTAGTACAATAAAGTGTTTCAAATTTAAAGACCTTTCCAATGATGTAAGATTTATTGCTAGGAGAAGCTTAGATCAAAATGCTCATCGTACTAAAGGACCCCCGAAAAGTTCAAATAATTTGACTCAAACCGTATGTCCTAATAAATAAATAATAATAATAAATATAGAACTTTATTGAAATAATCTTACATCACAATTTACAACTAGTTTAAACATAGATAATATAGGAAAAACAAATAATAAATAATATTTAAAATAATTGTATACTATGTTCTTGACCACATGCGATGTTGCCGTTCTGCTCAACTTCAGGGCTTGGAAGATATAGAAGGCTATGATAGAAGTCAATGCCACCAATTCAGTATTGTCTCAATCTTGTATTATTTGAATTGTCAGAAACGACAACTTGTTGTATTTCAGCAACTCGAAACTGTGTCCGGAACATATTTTTCAATTACGCACTCAGATTTACGAAATATGCGAACGAGGCAGCGGCAAAACGTGGCAAGCCTCTTAAAATCAGCATAACGGATCGTAATACGTAGCAGTGTGATCCGAATTACCAGTTTCGATTTGAATTTCTATTGAAAAGCTATTATGACACTGGTATAGTGATGTAACATGAAAAAAACCATCTTTGTATGAAATAAAAAACCGGCCAAGTGCGAGTTGGACTCGCGCACGAAGGGTTCCGTACCAAAAACGGCAAAAAATCACATTTGTTGTATGGGAGCCCCCTTAAATATTTACTTTATTCTGTTTTTAGTATTTGTTGTTATAGCGGCAACAGAAATACATCATCTGTGAAAATTTCAACTGTCTAGCTATCACGGTTCATGAGATACAGCCTGGTGACAGACAGACAGACAGACGGACAGCGGAGTCGCGGTAGAAATAGGGTCCCGTTTTTACCCTTTGGGTACGGAACCCTAAAAAACATAGCACCGTTAGTTTTTTTCTAAATTTGTTATTTTTTTCAAGAATACAATATTTGGAAAATAAATGTTTTATTTAATCAAATCAATAGTTATATTAGATTTTTATTCTTTGTCAGTGTCTCCAAATATCAAATATTTTTTTTCCCAGATCTCATTTTATTTTTCCCCAAAATACAAGACATTTGTATGAAGAGAAGATTAAAAAATTTCCCCTAACGAGATTTTTTGTTCCCCAAAATGTTACGTTTTGTATGAAGAACAGATTTTCTTTTTTTCCCCAATAATTAAAAAAATTCACACAACAGGGAGAACCCCGCAATCTGGAGATACTGTCCTTCGTTCTAATTAAGTTCTTTCGTAGGTACTTAAAAAAACATAAAAAAACAGAATGAAGATTTCACCGTGCGCGTCTTTAAATGCTGCCAACTGTTAAAAACTTGGTACTTTTCAACCAAAAAAGTAATGTAATAGTAAAAAACACGTTTTTTTCCATGTTTTTTTTTCATTTTAGAAAAAAAAACTGTTTTTTTACAACACTACACTGGCATTTAATGTTGGCAGTAAGCTAACCGTTCCAAAATAATTTCCAAAGGATTTTAAGCATGAGTGTAGATAATAATTATTAATGTAACCTACGAACAATATAGGCAATGATGCAATAGTTTTATAAAAACAGTAAAAACTCACTTGAAGCTCTGCCAGTCTTTATGTTTCAATGATTTTTGTAAATGTTGACGGAGAGTGTACGCAGTTTTAAATCTGAAAACAAAAATAAAATCATTGTACTTTTTGACCGAGTGAGCACGAAGTGCGAGCGAAGCGTCTCTTCTTCAGCTTGGGCAAAAAATCTTTCGTATGTCCGGCTGTCTGTTCCAACCTACAGGTCGCATTTCTCAACCGATTCTTGTGAAATTTTGTGAGCAGGTTCGAAAATTATATAGATTTTTTTGTCGAGCCAGTTTTTTGAAATTTTTCAAAATGGCGGAGATATGTTAAAAATACAGATTTCAGTCCGCTTTCCAGCTCTGCCTGTTTTCCTCTACAAGGGCCGTATTATGACCTCTTATTTCCAGGCAGTTTTCTGACTGGCTATCAATCTATCTCTTTTATTTGCTATACGACGAGAAAGAGATGTCACTACAGCAATTTATAAACCTGGCAGGATTTAAGAGCTTGTAATACGGCCTCAGGTCGCATTTTTCAAACGGTTCTCGTAAAATTTTGTAGGCAGGTTTAAAAATTATGTAGAACTTTTTTGTCAAACCAGAAATAGCGGAGATATGTTAAAAAAAACTATTTCAGTCCGGTTTTCCAGCGCTGTCTGTACTCCTCTGCAGGTCGCATTTCTCAACCGATTATCGTAAAATTTTGTGAGCAGGTTCGAAAATAATATATATATTTTTTGTCACGACAGTTTTTTGAAATTTTCCAAAATGACAGAAAAGAAGAATGTTGAAAATACATATTTCAGTCCGGCTTTGCAGTGCTGTCTGTTTTCCTCTACAGGTCGCATTTCTCAACCGATTCTCGTGAAATTTTATAAGCAGGTATGTAAATTGTATAGATTTTTTTTTGTCAAGCCAGATTTTCATTTTTTTTAAATGGCGGAGATAATGTTAAAAAAATCATATTTCAGTCCGAATTTCCGGCGCTGTCTGTTCTCTTCTACAGGTTGCATTTCTCAACCGATCCCGGTGAAATTTTGTGAGCAGGTTTGATAAATATATATATTTTTTTTGTCCAAACAGTTTTTCGAAATTTATTAAAATGACGGAGATATGTAAAGAACCATATTTCAGTCCAGCTTTCCGGCTTTTTGATCTCCTCTAGAAGTCGCATTTCTCAACCGATTCTGGTGAGATTTTGTGAGTAGTTTCGATAATTATATACAACTGTTTAGTCAAGCCAGTTTTTCCAAATTTATCTAAAAATATTCACCCATTTCGGAAAAATATCAAAATTAGAAGCACCATCTAGCTGCGAATAACTTTGAAAACTTCATGGCGACATTTTATTTCATCTCGAGGTCTACAGCTCACGGAGCCACTAGTTTTAATTTTGTTCATAATCATGCTGTTGGAATACATGGTAAAATCACAACCTTTTTCCAGAGTCTAGAAATAAATAAAAAAATAACATCAAATATATGCCCAAGTTAATAAATTATTTATTCATTCAGGTAGAAGTAGGGTCAGAAAGTTTTTGGTTGCGTGAAAGAAGAAGTTGCGTTTAACAAAAGAACTTAACCATAAGAAAGAATTTCTGAAAATTCCCAAGGAAAGTCGCGTAGGTCTGTAACTGAAAAGTTTTTTTACGAAAGACTGTTAGTATATTAGTCACCCGAAGTCCCACACAAGGCAATAGAACCTGTGATAGAACTTTCTAGTCTTGAGTCTCATGTGGTGCATTTTGATCTGCGTGCGGGTGCGGAACTAAATACCGCACTCGTAGTAATACCCCATACAAATAGTCCGCACTCCTCCTTTCTTACTTACTCCATTATCCTTACTAAAATATTATAAATGCGAAAGTCCGTTCGTTGGTGTTTATTGCCCCTTCACGTCTTAACTACTGAACCGATCATCATGAAATTTTGCATACACGTTTTCAGGGGCACAGAAAAGGACTTAGGGTACGCTTATCAAGGAAAAAGTATTGTTCCCGAGGAATAGAAAAAAACTTTCTACGTAGACAAAGTCGCGGGCGGTCGGTAGTATCCTATACAAATAGTCCGCACTCATCATATGCTATAGAAAGTATATGAATTCTCACCTGACATCGCACTCGACGCAATAAAACTCCCTAGAGTCCGTGTGCTTCATGTGGTGCATTTTGATCTGCGTGCGGGTGCGGAACCGTTTGCCGCAAGTTCCGCACTCGTAGTTCTTAACGCCTTGGTGGATCCTAGACAAAATACAGTGATGTTTTAGTCACCATCTCAATTTTAATAATATGTTCAGTTCAGTCCATATAACTGAACAACTTACTATGAATATGTAAAAATGTTTTGACTATCCATACAAATCAAAGAGATCACGTGATCAGTTTAATATGGGACAAACAAAATTTTGCCGCGTATTTCGGCACATGTTTCTTGAACTTTTCATGGACTGAACGCATTTTTATGACGGTGATTAAAAATAACCATGTATACAGAACAGTGGCGAAGGGTCCATACAAGCCGATTCCCATCGGCTTCCCTTTGAGAAATCCATGAACTACCCACCACCGATCCACCATGCAGATTATAACATGTAATTAATTATTGTCAAAAGATTGTGAGGAGAAATACATGGATAGTATTATTGTGTCATTATTTCAAAGCGCCTACAATTATTTCCATGGCAAAGTTCAACGAGATAAGCCGCCTATTTTTGGCTTCATGTTCGCACTGCGTCTGGCGTGCGTTGCCATGGTAATCGGAACATTGTTATTACTCTGTCTCATTCACACACACGCATGCCTTTCGGCTAGATTAACTCGATCAAACGCGAGTTCCCTTTTTCTATCTCTTTCTATTTAAAGCAATTTTAACGTTTCCCTTCTCTGTCATTGCATTCGCGCCTACTCGGAATACGGAGTAGGCGCGAATGCAATGAAATGACAGATAATTACAATTAGATGATTAGTACGTGTCCGCCATTATCATAATACGTGCGTGTTTGGGAAGTGATTAGGTTATTTGCAAAATAGTGAATTAGTGAGTGAGAATCTATACTTTTCGCCGGTTTTTTATTTTATTTTACTGTGTTTATCTTATATATTTGTTCATTGCAGTAAGTTTTATTTGCCATAATGGCTTTAATTTATATAGAGTGCTGTTTAACAGACTACAGTGCTTTTTTGTATGGTGAAAGTGGGGTCTTAACTTCCGCAGAAACGCTTGCGCCTTGCATCACGCGGTGAGTGTTTTTTTTTGGTCCGGCTTACCTTCGCCATATTTTTACCCCTCGCCACTGATACAGAATGATTTTAAACACAGGTCTAAGATTTTTTTTTTACACAATACTATATATATGAGAGATGGCGCTACTGAGCCAGAGTAAACATCAGCTGTGTATATTTATTCATTTTAAAAATAATTAAGTGTTGTAATTTCCAAAAGTTTTATATTCATTACCATTAATAGAAGTTAAGTGATAAGCAAAAGTGTTATCAACTAATAATATCTAAAATTGATGAAGATTTCTACATAAATAGACGGAGTATATTGTCGACATATTTCACGCAAATAACTGTCATTATAAAGGTAAAACTACGAAGATCAGTCACAAAATCAAGGAATTAATACCATATAGAAGGTTAGTGACTAAAACTATTACAGAAATATTCAACAATTTTGTGAATACTTGCACATAAACAAAACTCAGCTGTTACCTAGTTTGAAATCAGAAACTGCTTTACCGACAAAGACGCACTACTTACCGACCTTAATTACTTGACATTAACCTTAAAATTGTAAACAAGAAAATGGATAATATTACAATACGACGAAAGTTAATACGATCAAAATCGAACTCAGACATGTCTACAAATGATAATAGTATAATGAATTCCACGATTTTAGATACAACTATGCTAAGTATTCACAGTGAATTATTCCAAAACAATGATATGTCAAGGAATGATGAATTATTGTCGGAAATCGAAACCCTTAAAAACACATTAGAAAGAGCAGAAATAGAAATTGATAATTTAAGCCTGGAAAATACCGAGTTAAAAAAGACATTAAACAGACAACAAAAACAAATTGACATATTGAAAACACTCACCACAGACATTGGGCAAAAAAGTACTTCTATGACTCCACTACGACGAAAACTTATATTTATGAATTGTAGCAGTTCCCGAACATCACCACTACACTGCGATAAATCAGTCATATTTAACAAAAAAACACAACACATGACTCCATCGATTCACCAAAAATCCGAGCAAGTTAAACTGCCAGAAAATATAGTTAATAACAATTGCACGCCGGCGCCGCCGTCCGTACCGACCTCACCGACAATAATATCAACACTGGCGGAAGATGTCACTAATTGCGGCTACACTACTATCGAATCGACACAGAATGACCAATATTGTGACTATAATAAAATAAAAACGCAGGTAGTTATTCTCGGGGACGATCAAATCAAAAACTTATCCGAGAAATTATATTCTTCGCGAAGACATAAAACAAATGACCCATATATAATTACTACAATAGTTAAGTCGGAAGCCAACTGCTCTCAAATTTTAAGTAGCTGTGACCATTTGAAGAAAACTTTAAGACAAGATGACATTATTATACTAGCAGTCGGATCAAATGACAAAAACCCATACTTATTATTTTCAGAATTAGGAATTGCATTATATAAGCTTAAGAATTTTAGGGTATATATTTTAAATGTTCAGAATAACGCTAACTTAAACATTAATTATTTGAATTATAATATAAAATTATTAACTAAAAATCATAATCATTGTAAGTTTATAGAATTAAACTATGACATTTCCAGGACAAAAAGGACAAAATATTTAAATGATATATGTTTTAAAATAAATATTGAAATTGATTTTTTAGAATATAGGGACAAATATCTTGCACCACAGAAAATTAAATCGTATATTTCGCAAAATAGTACTGATGCCAAATTGACAAAACATAGACCATCAACTAAAGTGTTGGTGCAAAAAACTATACCGTTCTTCTTTAATAAAAATAATGAATCTAGTCAAAATATGTTTTTTCGTAGCCAAAACTAATTTTACATTACTGCACCAAAACATAGCCAGTATTCTCAGTAAACAAGATATCTTTCAAATCACCTTAAGTGAACTGGAAAAAGATGTTAAAGGTATTGATTTTATATGTCTTACAGAAACCTTTATGAAACGTGGTTCCGAGAAAAATCTACATATAAAGAATTATACTCTGGCTGCTTCTTATTGTAGAAATGAACGTAGAGGTGGTTCCTGCATATTACTAAAAAATAATCTTGAGTTTAAGGAAATAAAAATAAAGGAATCAGTACCTTTCTCATTCGAAGGTTGTGCGGTGGAGGTTCTGCCATATAACGTTATTATAGTCTGTATATACAGAACCCCATCCCATCATCCAAAGTTGAAATATTCCTAGATAAACTCGAGTCGTTACTGGAAACCTTATCGCGAAAACACAACAAAAAAATAATTTTATGCGGAGACTGGAATATTGATATATTGCAGGATAATAAAACGTCTAAAGAATTTACTGGTCTATTAAGTAATTATAATATGAAAAATCACATCACTCAACCTACGAGGAAAAATACATGTTTAGATTTAATAGTGAGCAATTTAGATAATTTATCGTCTAAAGTTCATGTGTTATGTCTATCAGATCATGAAACCGGCCAAACGATTTCATTTCAGGTAGACACTAAATTAGAAAAAAAGTATAATTTAAAAAAATCGCCACATACTTGGTTCGAAAACAGACTTGACATGTGTAAGGATAACGTACGTAAATTTCTTAGCTATCTTTCATCTGTATCCTTTAATGATGTTTTCGAGGAGAATGACGCCGATAAGGCTTTTGACCTTTTTCATGATTTTTACACATTACTTTTTAACTTGTGCTTCCCAATAATTAAGGTAAAGGTTGTAAAAAAGCCACTTAAAAATCGTTGGCTAACGAGAGGTATAAAACGGTGTTGTGTTAAGAAGAGACAACTATATCTTAATTGTAGGCTCACCGTGTCGAATAAAAAAGCACATCAAAAACAATATTTAACTTATTGTAAAATATTGAAGAAGTGCATAAGTCAATCTCAAAAACATATAAATACCCGTTATCTTCTTAAATCTAAAAACAAATGTAAGACATCATGGGACTTGATAAAAAATGACATACAAAGCTCTGAAGTTAAAAATGACATAAAATGTATAAAGGTAGGACAAAATAAATGTATAACTGACAAGAATGACATTTGCAATTTATTTAATAAGTATTTTATTAATTTAATAAATGATAGTGACCATAATAATAATTTAACCAATACTAAAAATATTCCCCACAACCCTAAAAGTATGTATTTGACTCCAGTAATTGAAAATGACATTTATAAAATAATAAGACAATTAAAAAATACTTACGCAGTCGGATATGACGGGCTTACCACTAATATAATTAAAGAAAGCGCTACCTATATCACGGCACCGCTGACACACTTGATCAATTTGTCACTCTCACAGGGTCAATTTCCGTCTCGACTAAAGCTGTCCGTAGTCAAACCACTACACAAAAAAGGATCTCGAGAAGAAATAAACAACTATAGACCAATAACATTGGTGCCAATCATCTCGAAGATCTTCGAAAGGGTTATGTTCCAAAAATTAAATGGATTCATATCATCTTCTGAGTTGCTAAAAACAGAGCAATATGGTTTTAGGAGAGGTAGATCTACAGCACTTGCCTGTTTCCAATTAATGAAACAAATTACTGAAAATCTAGACAAAGGTAATAATGTAATAGCAGTCTTATTAGATATGAGCCGCGCTTTTGATTTTGTCTCGCATACTTTGTTACTAAAAAAACTAGAACGATGCGGGATAAGGGGAACTGCTCTAAACTGGATAGAAAGTTACTTGAAAGATCGCAAACAACGAGTAGAGATCACTGGTTTCCCATGTGACAATAACAAAGCAAGAAAAGTTTTTGTCTCTGACTATCTTCATAATGGTTGCGGTGTACCACAAGGTAGCATACTTGGCCCATTATTATTTTTAGTCTATATCAATGATTTGCCAAGCGTCACTGATCAAGAATGTATCCTATTCGCTGATGATGTAACTTTGATTATTAAAAGTAACAATCATAATGAACTTGAAACTATTGCAGAAAATAACCTCAAAGAAGTAATTAACTGGCTCAAAGCTAACAATCTCACAATTAATCTAAATAAAACGAAATGCATTAAATTTAAAACATATAACTCTATACGTAAGGAATTGGACATTAAATATGAACACGACAAAATCGAAGATGTATCAGAAATAAAATTCTTAGGTATTACAATTGACGAATCTTGCAATTGGAAACCTCATATCAATGCTATGGTTAGTAAATTAGATCGTTTTGTGTACGTCCTTAACAGAATAAAACATGTAGCTTCAAAAGAAGCAGCAGTTATGGCATACCATGGCTATGTGTCATCGGTCCTACGATATGGGTTAATATTATGGGGCAACTCAGTTGAAATATCACGGGCTTTCAAACTGCAAAAAAAATGTGTTAGAGCTATTTGTGGTGCTGGTTATTTGGACAGTTGTAAACCATTATTTAAAGACTTGAATATTTTGCCCTTGCCATGTCTTTACATTTACGAGGTTTGTACCTTTTGTACCTTAAGAAACATCCTCATTTATTTAAAACAAATAATTATTACAATTACAGAGGTAGAAGGGAAAACAATTTGTACATTCCTCAGCGTAGACTGAAATTGCATTCTAAAAATTCATATTGTATGGCAATACGTCTACATAATAAATTACCTAATGAAATAAAGGAACTGCCACTAACTAAGTTTAAAAGTAGGCTATCAAAACTTTTAAAAGAAAAGAATTATTATACCATTAATGAATACTTAAATTACAAAACATTAAAATGAAATTAATTTATTACAGCAATTTGACATTATCATAATTTAATTTTATTATGACTTGTATAATTTGTTTGTTTAGATAATTTTGACTATTGAATGTTTTTGTAATTTTTTTTCCATTAATTTTTATCAGTGTGACATTGTGATTTCATTTATTTATATATTTTCTTAATTTTTTTTGGCAGAATCTAATGATTATAATATGAATATTGGACATTAATTAAAGTATTTGCACATCGAATCATTCGGTAGAATATGCGGGAACCATTGTAATTAAAATCTGTACTGTACCATATTCGAGCAAATAAATGATTTATGATTATGATTATAGCTATTTCATCTTAATCGATTGCCAAATATCTGGAAAGATATTTCAATTGAATGTCGAGGTAATTCCTCACATTGGTGAAATAACGCTGGCTTGCAGCGTAAGAGTAGGGATAAACTAGAAGAAATTCGACGATGTCACTAGTGACTCGGTAGCTCAGCGGTCAGAGCATTGGACCGGATATACAAAGGTCGCGGGGTCGATTCCCGTCTGAGTATTGATCTGGTGCGAGTCGTATTTTTTCTAGTATATTATTTAGTATTGTGAATGCAAAAATATCAAATTTAGAAATATTTTTTTATTATGAATTTTGTAGTATATTTAAATAATAATGTCAAAAAGTAACGAATATATCTCTTAACTATAGTATACTTACTGTATATGTTCTGCGAGTGCGTCTTTATTGACAAACGACTTCCCGCATTGGTCGCACTTCGGTCGATCGCCACTGTGATGATTCCTCATATGGCCTCGATGCGTTTTGTTATTGCTAAAAACATTACAATATCTAAAGGGTCCATAAAGGGAAAACATGGTTTGGTTTCATTTTTAGGGTTCCGTACCCAAAGGGTAAAAACGGGACCCTATTACTAAGACTCCGCTGTCCGTCTGTCTGTCTGTCACCAGGCTGTATCTCATGAACCGTGATAGCTAGACAGTTGACATTTTCACAGATGATGTATTTCTGTTGCCGCTATAACAACAAATACTAAAAACAGAATAAAATAAATATTTAAGGGGGGCTCCCATACAACAGACGTGATTTTTTTGCCGTTTTTTTGTACCGAACCCTTCGTGCGCGAGTCCGACTCGCACTTGGCCGGTTTTTTGTATGGAGAACGTGAAGAGAGCCGAAAAACGGCAAAAAAATCACGTTGTTGTATGGGAGCCCCCCTTAAATATTTATTTTATTCTGTTTTTAGTATTTGTTGTTATAGCGGCAACAGAAATACATCATCTGTGAAAATTTCATCTCTCTACCTGTTGTTGTTATTAATACCGAGCAAAAAATGACAAAAAAATCACGTTTGTTGTATGGGAGCCCCCCTCAAATATTTATTTTATTCTGATTTTAGTACCTATTTGTTGACAGGCAGACAGACGGACAGCGGAGTCTTAGTGATAGGGTCCCGTTTTACCCTTTGGGTACGGAACCCTAAAAATCAGAATATAATCTAAAGCGTTTTCGTAAATTCATATTTTTGGCGTAAATAATAGCGAAAACGTATTGAATGCTTCATCAAAATACATTTTAACGTACTGTGAAGTAGCTACAATGATAATTTTAAGTTTTTTTTAAATATCAATATAAATTCTATTTTATGAGCCATACTCTCAATACACAAAAAATTGATAAAATCAACACTTTGACAGGTCAGAAAGAAAGAAATCCTTTTTTGCATTTTCAGATGTAGTCAAATAACCAATCTGGAAAAGATACGGTGTGTAGAACAGGGATTGAAATACCGTAAAAAAAATAACTATACAAAAAATAACGTTAAAATACCGTTAATACATTTCATCAGTAAATTTACCGTTGAAATAACGTTACAATTATTGTACGGGTAAAAATACTGTTAAATATAGCGTTAAACTTTACCGGTATAATAGTACCGGTAAAATTATCGGTAAAAAAGTAACGTTATTAATTGTAATAACGTTAATTTTCAAGTAACGGTAACAAAAAGTAAGAAATAACGTTAAAATTAACGTTATTTACTGAAATAACGTTAATTTCAATGTAATGTTATCTAAAGTAACGTTATTTATTAACATAGCGTTAATGTTAAAATTAACGGTTAAAAAAGTAAGAAATAACGATACATTTAAAAATAACGTTATCATTCCAAACGTACTCACTTTGACACTTTTCCGCAAATATCACAGGTGTATAAAGTGACTTGGCCCTCGTGTTGCGTTCTGAAACAATATGATTTATAAAAAAATACGTTGCTATCAAAAAAAAAATTGGTACAAGCTTTTATTGCAGATTGTACTTTTGTCCGCTATATTGGATTTAGAGTGACGTCACTTTATTTTTCGAGTTATTCTCAGCAAGCCCTTTGATTTGATACCCATATTGTAGGAGTGCATTAAAAATAACTTGAGTGTTCCCCCATGCATGATGGATTTAGAATGACGTCACACAGCTGACCAAAGGTAAATAAAAGTTTGTAAAAAAACAGTCATGTACAATCAGCGCCAAAATGCTTTGAGTATTCAAACCTACCAAAATAGCTAATCATTTGATAAAAATTAACTTTATATCACGACATTAATAACACAAAAAAATAGTTTTTTATATATTTTTTGATTTTTTTTTATTGTCCCACCTCTAGTGGTCCAGTATGGAGGCGCGGTCGATCACCCACTTTGTATCTGGTAGAAGTCAGTAGCTACATGTGGACCATGGCTTTTAGTGGTCCAGGGATTTTAATTTTTTTACAATTTTTTTTTTCGAAAAAAATTTTTAAATTTTTTTTTATAATTTTTTTTTTTGTTTTTTTTTGGTGGCTTACCTGTAATGGTCCAGTATAGAAGCTCGGTCGATCATCCGCCGGCCACACTCGCGACACTCGTACCGTCGCGTGTGGATCAATACGTGCACGTTGTAACTGTACGAAGTCGGGAGATACATGCGGCAGAGTTTGCACTCGAATGTACCTCGAGACTGGAACAAAATGACACTATTAAGCTCATTGTCAACGATAGTATCATATGAAATTAAAGAAAATAAGTTTATATAATAATCTGGGGCGAAAAACAACTGCGAGGGTGTTAGCAATAGAGATGCATCGATACGCCTTTTTGCCGATACGATACCGATACCGAAACGCTTAGTAAATTTATATCAAGATAAAAAATGTAAGTACTAAAAAGGAAAAAAAACAAGTGTCATTGCAGTCAGGACGGGAGACACTAGAGTTTTTTGGTAGGGTAGTCGTAGTTTTTAGGGTTCTGTACCCAAAGGATAAAAACGGGACCCTATTACTAAGCCTCCGCTGTCCGTCTGTCTGTCTGTCTGTCTGTCACCAGGCTGTATCTCATGAGCCGTGATAGCTAGAGAGTTGAAATTTTCACAGATGATGTATTTCTGTTGCCGCTATAACAACAAATACTAAAAACAGAATAAAACAAATATTTAAGGGGGGCTCTCATACAACAAACATGATTTTTTTGCCGTTTTTTGCTACGGAACCCTTCGTGCGCGAGTCCGACTCGCACTTGGCCGGTTTTTTAATATTATTTAAGTTATTTATTTGAATTTAAACATTTTACATTTTAGACATTTTAAACATTTTGGAATGTGCTCATCAAGCCTTTTCATTTGATACCAACATTGTAGTAATAGAAGAAAAAAAAATTTATATTAATATTATAAAAATATTGATTATAGCTGATTAAAAAAACCATAGCTAGTGCAACTCGGAATGGCGTAAGGATTCTAACGATAGTCACATACAAATCTGTTCAGGCATTTGGAAGTTACGGTGGAAAAGTGCGGGATTTCCCCGAGAATTATTATTCGTACTTCGTTTGAAGATCGCTGGTAAAAAAAATTTTTTTAAAATATTAAAAACACGACTGCCCTGCCAAAAACGAACTTAAAAAAATATAAATTTCAAGGTGTCATTGCAGTCGGGGGACCGTTTTATGGAACAATTTTCAATTAAAGAGGTGACCCGACTGCAATGACACCTTGTTATTTATATTTTTAGTTCGTTTTTGGCAGGCAGTCGTGTTTTTAATATTTATTTATTTTTATTTCACACATTTTAGTGACAAATTATATAGTTTTGAAATGTGCTCATTGTGGCCTTTTATTTGATGCCCATATTGTAATAATGGAAGAAAAACATTTTTTTTTCACATTTGAAAATGGCGTCGTACAGTCGCCATATTGATTTTTTCTAAAAAAAATATAGCTAGTGTCACTTGGATGCTGTAAGGATTCTAACGATACCCCATTTATCCAAATCAGTTCAGGCATTTAGAAGTTATGGTGGAATAAAGAAACTCACATACCCACAAACATACATGAACCATAAACACATATACACTCTTTTTGCTTTGAGCAGTCGTGTAAAAAAACTGCGATAGTGTTAGCAACAGCAACTTTTCCGAGACAAGAAAACAAACAATCAATTTAGGCTATTAGGAAACACCTTGCATAAATTACTCACCGGACTGTGTTTCTTCATGTGATTGTCAAGTTTGTTTTCATAGTTAAAGCCTTTGAAGCAAAGATTACACCTGTAAGGGAATTTGACGCCTGT
The DNA here is from genome assembly GCA_928269145.1 of Agriphila tristella. Lineage (NCBI taxonomy): Eukaryota > Metazoa > Arthropoda > Insecta > Lepidoptera > Crambidae > Agriphila > Agriphila tristella. Next base: position 1,949,442 of record OV743447.1, on the reverse strand, counting down.
CTTACTCTCCTCCTGCGGGAAAGAGAAAACATACACTTGTTAGAATGAGAAGGCAATAACACAGGTATTCCATTGATATTGAAAAATGATTTATTCAAACAAGCTCACTTAATAAGCATTTTTAAATCGTCAATTCTTTTACCCTACCACCCATTGTGACGTCTTTTAGCTGACAAGAAAAATGGCCGCAAAAAACTTATCAGATAGAACAAAAATGTTTCCAAACATTGAATTCATATAAGGTTACAATTTAACATTGATAAATAAATAAATAACATTATTTAAGTATATCATTTCTTAATGAATCTATTTACAGGGTTCAAGCTAAATTTAAAGTCAAAAATCAATTCATACAATTCATTTTATTTTTTACAATTCCCACTGGCAGCACCCGTTCACGAGCATGACGCATGAACCAGCCATCGCTTCGCTCAACCATATTTGAGGGAACGTAACGACCCGCCTCACACGACACCACCGCAGAAATGATTAAAGAGAGCATGACATACTAAGACTACCCATGTTAAGGCATCGAATAGAAAACTAATATCCAAAAGCTTTTCATAGGCCTTTTACAAAACTACTGACTATAGAAAGTAAAAAGATTGCAATTAAATAAATCAAAACAAGGTAAGTTTTTTTTATCTTTATTTTTTTGGGGACTTTTAACACTAGTTATGTCAGTCCCATCATACCCTAAACTATATTACTTCTACTACAATAGCATTATATTTATAAACTAATACTAAATACACTCGACGTCAGAAAAACCGCACCTATTCGATTCTGCTATTGCTAGCTAACGTTTTATTGTGTAAATGTTGATATCTATTGAAAGTACATTTAACGAGCTTTCTTTTGATAATTGTTTGATTTAGTTAACATAACAGTTACCATAATTAAACGATTAAAGCGTTATTGCTAGCGCCACCACAAAAGGGAAATAAAAGGGGTCAATTCAGGAAATGCGGGTAAATTCGCTATCGAGATGATGGAGAAAACACACTTCAACAGTTCAATTAAAAAAAGGAATACCCAAGATGGATACTATTGCCCATGAAGTTACTCAAATATTGCAATAAAATTAGGCAATGTAATGTGCTCGAAAACTCAATCTCAGTAATTGATTCCGTTCGACGAGTATTCCAACGGTTTCTAAAGACTGTTGGCTATGTCCGAAGGGGAAGAAGTATATAATAACACTTATCATTAAATTATATGGGATTAAATTAACTTTGAAGAAAAGGTGCGGTTTTTCTGACGCCGAGTGTATATTATCAAGGTGTGTTATGAATGAATGAATGAATTAATACTTTATTGTTCACCATAATAAAAACAAATAAGGACAGTACAGAAGTGGAACAATATTGGCGGTGTGAATTGTGTCAGAAATACATACAAACAATATAAAACTGTTTTTTTTTAAATATACATATGGGCTCACCTCTCGCTGCCTCACTTGTTCCTCTGGATTGAGCGTGATGACCCTGATCTTAGCCGGGTCGATCTCTATGGGTTTCCTAATCGATGACTTTCGTTCCTTTACGATTTCAGAGTCTGAAGTCTCTTCACTGTTAAAATAATTATTATTTATACACCGTTATTTTTTAAGTATATCTAAAAATGAAATGGGGATTTCAAACCACGTAAATGAACAACTTCTACTATGGGGCCAACCGCGGAATCTTGAAAAAAAACTCAGCTGCTCCATAGGTACATTATAGTCGAGTCGATGTTGTACTTTTCTATGGAACAGCTGATATTTTTTTCGAGATTTCGTGGTTGGCCCCATAGTAAAAGTTGTTCATTGACGTAGTCTGAAATCCCCATTTAATTTTTAGATACGCTTAAAAAATAACGGTGTATAGTGTATTGCAAAAGTTTAATACCAAGGAATGGTTTAATTTTTAAAATTGACTTTCGTTTTTAAAGTTGTACAGTCAGCAGCAAAATTATCTCGGAATCCACCAACCAAAATTAAGTATTTTGGTAGGTAAATTCAGGGCCATCCATAAGTTACGTCACATGAATTTCATGATTTTTGACCCCCTCCCCCGTCCTTGTCACAGCTGGTCACATTTGTGAGACCCCCCACTCCCTAGTGTGACGTCACTTATTTTCCAATTTTACATCTAGAAATAATTATTGAATTAAAACAGCAGTTCCAAAATTTGTTTTATTTCAATTTAATAGTTTAATTTTTTAATTAAATTAACATCAAATCGAACATTGCAAGAAATTAACATTACAAAAAACGATTAATTAAAGATCACACTTTTCAAAGAGATCAAGATTTTGAAATTTTAATGTGACGTCATGAAATTTAGGATCCCTCCCACTCCCACCCCCTTGTCACACTGCATCCACCCCCTCCCACCCCCTTAACGTGCGATTTATTTTATGTATGGCCTTTTCCGAGATAATTTTGCCGATCAACCTTATCTTAAGACAGGAAGGTAAACTTTCATTTGTTGCAAACAGTGCCTGATAAATTTTGATTGAAAATGTATTGTAAGGTTATTGTAATAAAGTTCAATTTTTACTTACACATTCTTCTTTCTCTTTTTAACTTTGGCTTCCTTTTTCTTCGCTTTCTTCTTTCGCTTGGTTTTAACTTCTAGAATATCGTTGGTGGGGCTTTGAAGCAGCTGTTTTATATCATCATCTGTCAGTTTGGTTCTGTATACAAACAACATGTATACAAAATAAACACTATACTTAGGTACTTTTAAGATTATAAATATCTTAGAAAAAATTTATAGAAAAATTATTTTCTAGTTCAAAAAATATCAATAATATAGCTATTTTATCTTAATCGATTGTCTAGCATCTGTCAAAGTCAAGATGTCGCATTCGAATGGTGAAGGTAATTCTTCACATTGATGAAATAACTCTGGCTTACAGCGTAAACGTAATAAGTACTAGAAAATTTCGCCACTCCCCCTAGCGACTCGTAGCATAATTGGTAAGTGCATTGCCAGAATCCCAAGAGTGCGGGTTCGAATCCCGTCTGAGCTACTACGGGTGAGTATCTTAATATAAAAATAGCATTGTGAATGCCTAAAATCTAAAAAAAAAACAATAACTATAGGTACTTATTAAACTTTTATATTAGCCTACTGACTCAGACGAGCCAGCGCGCGAGGGGTGTCATGATCATGACATGTCACGTGTCGGTTGAGACCAGGGGCTTTTCACTTAGTACTTGACTCACTACAAGGGAGCGCGGCCTAAAATTTTAGTTGCCGAACTATTTGCTAGATGGCGTTCATTTTTCGTTTGTTAAACTGTCGATAGATGTCGCTATCCCGTGCTGAATCGCGGTATCGTGTGTCTTTCAGAGTTTTATATAGTGAAAGGTGATTTACAATAAATTTATTTTTTAAGTTTTCTTCATAAAATTGTAGGCATGGGTCGTCGACGTTTTTATCGTCGACGAAACTAGACCGTTCAATTTCGTTCATCGACTAGTCGATCAACTAGTTGAAATCGTCGACTAGTCCACGGGTCAACCTAGGTTAGGGATGTTCGATCCAGGTGCCTTGTATCGATATTCTGGATCGCATTGGATCGTAATCCATTGTATCGATCCACGGATCGATCCATTAAAATTGATACGATTTTTTGGATCGATCCAGTATCGAATTAAATATTTTAAAAAAGTCGAATTTTTAATCACACTTTATTATAAACGTGATATTAGGTACCTAATGTATTTAGTAATGTTTAATAAATTAATCAAATATTTTTAAGTTTGCCAATATTAATTGCATTGAAAGTACGCAAAAACAAAATTAAAAGTTGCTGGTTGTCAAAGTGAACAAAACGTTTTAACGAAGTAAAAATTGCTCTCAAACTAAACAAAAAGCAATATAGAGTTCGTTTCATCGGTTATTTATTACCTATGGCGGTATGTTGGTTGGTACCCAGTAAATTTATTATTATTGCGATGGAATAAGGTTCAAAATTGAATACGAAACTTTCGGGGTACCAACATAACGCCATAGGTAATAACTGACGAAACGCACTCTAATAGTTATGACGAATTTGATGGTACATTGAAATATGATATGGCAACAACTAATAAGAGATTTTTTTTATATAAAAAACATGGATCTGTTCGTCGCCCGCTATAGGTACTATAGTATTTTAAACAAAGGAAAAATTCAAGTTAAAATATTCTCTAAGTAATTACTATATACAGGGTGGTCCAGATAGTGACGTCCAAGAATTTTTTTAGATTGCTCACACCTGGGTGCATCTGAAAATACCCTATGTATGTTCCGCGATTTTTCGTAGTTTAGAAGTTATGATTTTTTAAATGTGTTTTTGCGAATTTTGTACCGGACGGACCCAAAAAATTCATAACTCCTTTCGTATTAAGAATTTTGTAGGTTTTCTTTTTGCAACATAATTGTCTTAAAACATTCTTCCATACATAAAATAATCAACTACACAACATCCAGATAAGTTCCTGAAAAAAGGGTTGAAAGTGAAAATTTTAGGTTTTGCTTCGACGAAGTAACATTTTAACAATTCTTTTAAAATACAAAATGGATATTTCATCAATTCAAACTGATTTTAAAAAAATGCTTTGCAAATAAAACAAAAAAGTGACTCTTGATAGGGCATTTTATGCTGAAATTGGCTTTCAAAGTTTGCAGGGTGAAAAATCTCCTACTGTTTGAAAACACCCAATATTGAACTTTTATCTAATATTCCTAGCGCTAAAAATAGTAAAATATCGTCGAATACATTAAATAAAACAAAAAATCACGCAGATAGTAAGAAAATAATGTTAGCTATTTATTGGTATACACAAGAATTTATGTTTTTACGTACACCCTTTTTTTATTTTATTTGGAAAACAAACAATATTTTTATACATATGGATTGAAAACACCCATGATATTTATCTACACCCATGATATGTATCCTCTATGAGGATGTCGCACTACCCGCGCCCACGCCCGATGAGTTACATTATGAAATTCAGTACAACATTACAACCATCATTGTTCGGATGATATAATGACGAGGAGGGCGAGGAAAGTCAAAATCAAGGTTAATTTAATGTCAAATTCAAGATCAAAGTAAAAAAACCTTTATAAAGGGTTTTGAATAAGTAGAGTAGAATAGAATAAGTAACGATATTTACAATTTCAACCTAATCTTACCTACTTTTTTGTGATATTTTATAGTTTTTCGTTGACCATTTGAGTTTAATTTAATGCTTTCAATGATATCTTACTAATTTTAGTGATAAGAATGAATAAAATTGTTAAAATAAATTTTCAAACAATCTTATTATGTTAACGGATTTTTCACCTTACAAACTTTGAAAGCTGATTTCAGCATAAAATGCCATATCAAGAGTCACTTTTTTTGTTTTATTTACTAAGCTAAGAAGCCACTTAAGTTGAAGTTTGAATTGATGAAATATCCATTTTGTATTTTTAAAAGAATTGTTAAAATGTTACTTCGTTGAAGTAAAACCTAAAATTTTCACTTTCGATCCTTTTTTCAGGAACTTATCTGGATGTTGTGTAGTTGATTATTTTACGTATGAGAGAGTGTTTCAAGACAATTATGTTGCAAAAAGAAAACCCACAAAATTATTAATATGAACGGAGTTATGAATTTTTTTGGTCCGTCCGATACAAAATTCGCAAAAACACATTAAAAAAATCATAACTTCTAAACTACGAAAAATCGCGGAACATTCATAGGGTATTTTCAGATGCACCCAGGTGTGAGTAATCTAAAAAAAAATCTTGGACGTCACTATCTGGACCACCCTGTATAATACGATAAATACATCATACGATTTTTTCGATCCGATCCGCTATGTATGTGTATCGATCCGCCAAAGGATCGAATGCTATTGTATCGATACAAAAATCGAATGGATCGTAACGCATTGTATCGATCCACGCAAGTATCGGATCGGATCGAACATCCCTAACCTAGGTTATTTGCCTACCTAGACTAGACGTAAGACGTTGCAGAAAGTTTAGACGCGGTGTATTGAATGAGTCACGACGAACGTCGAATTGTGCGTGTACATGCAACACATATTGCCGAGTTTTTTCTACATTGTTAACGTTACTTTTAAACGCTAGAGACAGGCCGAAAAATGATTATTTGCTTAAAATATCATGTATTAAAAATCAAAACAATCAAAATTTTCGAGATAGGTACAGATACCGGCATACAAATTGGCAAGAGAAAGTTGAGACAGAAGATGCGCGGAGTTTAGTGTTTGTAGCTACTGCGCATCTTTTGTCTCAACTTTCTCTTGCCAATTTATATGTCGGTATCTGTACTCATATTTAATAAAATATATTATAGTAATTTTTACTTTCTGTCTATGAAAAAAAATTAATGAAAATATGATCTTCTCTTCATCCTTTTACAGGCTTAGGACTGTCTGAATAGGAATAATGAAATGATTTAATTTAATTTAAACCAGAATCATATAAACAACAATAAACTCTTAATAAATAAATAATTGTATCTTTGACATTATAGTCAGCCATTTGGTCTACAGTTGAAAAAGCCGACTTTAATTTAGTATAATATAAAATAAGAATTAGAAACTAGTATGAAACTTATATTATAAAAGAATCGTGGAACAACTTAACAAGTAAGTTAGGTGATTTCTCTTGCACGCAAGTGTACTCCGACGTCGCCCCCGTACCTCACTGCAACAATCTTAATAAGTTTTCTGCGCGCGCAGGTAACGCCAAAAAGCGACATCGTTCATGCAACAGTGTGCAAAATTGTCCGACCGTCCAGTCCGACGCATTCTCGCTCTTTCGCGCTCGCGAAATAACCCTATTGGCATCCTTGTCTACGTTTCATTCAACGAAGAGAACAGATCGTCGGCCAAACGAAGTTTAGTAATAAACGACCAAATTTTTGCGTCGAAGTCTATTTGTGCGTTGATACGCAAACAGAGTCTACTCGTTTAGCCGTCCACGAATTCGACTAGTCTATCGGAGAAGCGTGGACCGTCCATCCGTTGAATGTACGTCGACCGGTTGATTGAAATAGTCCGTCTATTCAACGCTCATCTCTATAAAATTGAGAAACTGACCGGTAAGGTACCTCCTTAAAAAATACATGCAATACAAGTCAAATTATACTGAAGATAAGATACCTACCTACTAATACCTATATATATTATCGTACACATTTTGTCACATTTCGCTAGATGGCGTTGATCATTAGGTCTGAGTCAGACCTAATGATGTGAATGTCAGACCGTCTGACTGACAACTCTATCTCTAGTATAATAATGTACTCTATGGTTGAGACAGAGCTACGCGACAGAAAGAGAAGCGCTTCGGAGCCGCTTATAATAATAGGCACGCAGCGCTGTGCAATTTGAAATTGTACTTTATTGCCGTGCAGCGAGAGTCGCTTATTATTTGATTGTCCTCGCGCGGATCGGCTTCTGTACGTTATTTCTATTGTATATTATATTATCTGATATAAGTTAGACTTGTTCTTATTTTTGAAGCAAAACGGAGAGTAGGGGGCGTATATTAATTACGTGAAACATTTAGGGGGGAGGGGGTCGAGGCGAATCTCACCCAATCTCACGTGGGGGAGAAGGGGGTATCGGCAAATATCATGTAATTTTTTTCTGCAGTAACAGTTTTGCGAGAACACTTAAATTGTTTGCACTAATAGTGCATTGGGCCGGAATCCCAAGGGTGCGGGTTCGAATCCCGTCTGAGCTGCTACGGGTGAGTCGATTTTACCTAGTATTTTTTTCAATTAATATTAATTATCTTAATATAAAAATAAAGCCCACCGGTAACGATCAATTGCGATTGTCAATTTTTCCGTCAATGCCATTGTTTGAGCATCGCATCAATGGGCAGTAATGACGTAAAAATTGACAATCGCAAATGATCGTTACCGGGGGCCTTAACATTGTGAATGCCTAAAATCTAAAAGTTCAATAAATTAAGTTCATGTATAAATAAAGTCGAGCCAATATTAAATAATAATAAGGGGAATAATTTAATTAGTTTAAATAATAAGGGGGGGGAGGGGGTCGAAAAATCGCCAAAATCACTTAACGTAATTAATGGACACCCCCGTATATTGTTGTTGTTAACCTCAAGTTTACTTTTGTTTCAGTGACTAAAATTAAACATTATCAATTAATAAATAGACACTCACTTATACTCGTTGAGTGCAATATTGTCGTCGTAGTCACAATCTGAGAAGTTAAGCTCGTCCTTCACATCTCCCACTTTAGCTGTTAGCGCATCCATATCTAGCGCACTCAGTGGTTGGAGGGTTTCATGCTAAAAACAAATAAAATTATATGTAATAATAACAGGGTGAAATCGAAAATAGGTGGTGTGGCTTAGATTAGAGTGACTTAGACCGTCAAACTGAACAAATTTGTCTATGGCAGGAATGGTGAAAAAAATCAAAATGGCGACTGTTCGACGCCATTTTCAAATGTAAAAAAAAATTTCTTCTATTATTACAATATGAGCATCAAATGAAAGGCCTTGATGAGCACATTTCAAAACTATATAATATGTCACTAAAATGTGTGAAATAAAAATAAATAAATTAAAAATATTAAAAACACGACTGCCCTGCCAAAAACGAACTAAAAAGTTAAACAACAATTAGTGTCATTGCAGTCGGGGGACCTCTTTGATCAAAAATTATTCCACAATAAGATCCCCCGACTGCAATGACACTTGTTGTTTAACTTTTTAGTTCGTTTTTGGCAGGGCAGTCGTGTTTTAAATATTTTTTTAATTTTTTAATTTTTCTAAAGAAATGTTTAATGAGGTCATGCCATCTAATAATTTTGAGATTCTTGGAAAATAATAATAATAAATACTATTAACTCAAAACTCTTCATTTACTACAAAAATAGGTACATTCTGCAATGTCTCAATTACAGCTTGGCCATAAAGAGTTAAAATTAAATAAAATGGAACTAAAATTTTTCAGTACAAAATATATATAGTCAGTGTTGCCAAATTATTTGTGATTTTGACGTGTTTAAATCAGGGACTGAAATACCGTTAAAAAAATAACGATAAAATGAAATTAACGTTAAAAATACCGTTAAAACATTTTAACGGTAAATTTACCGGTAAAAATAACGTTAAAAATATTTTACCGGTAAAATTAGCGTTAAACTTTACCGGCACAGTATACCGGTAAAATTATCCACTTAAAAAAATAACGTTATTAATTGGAATAACGTTAATTTTAAAGTTTAACGGTAAAAAGAGTAAGAAATCACGTAAAAATTTACGTTATTTACTGAAATAACGTTAATTTTAAAATTAACGGTAAAAAAGTAAGAAATAACGTTACATTTAAAAATAACGTTATCATTCCCTGGTTTAAATACAAAGCGGCGCCCTCAATTTTTGTCAACTCCTTATGGTCAAGCTGTATATGCGTAATATAAATTATTTAATTGGTATTTTTTCGTAGTGCGTAATAAATTTAGTGATCGGTGACGTGCCCAAAATATTGCGTCGCGTGCCATATGCCACGCGTGCCATTGCTTCGCCATCCCTGGTCCATGGGACGAACTTAAACAGAGCAAAAAAATTTATCTAGGACTAGATGGCGCTGTGTGAAATTGTCCGAGCTTTATTTATTCTACCTTGTAGTGTGTACTAACCGTCACAGGCTCATAGTAACCAAGATGGCCGTCATCGTTCAACTCAAAGTTGAGTGTCTCCGACGTGCACAGTTGCGGTGAAGCATACTTCATCAGTTCGGGATCCTCTGCGTCTATTGGGAACTGCGGAACAAGAATTAAAGATCTTTATACGATACTAAATAATATACTAGAAAATTTCGACTCACACCAGATCAGTTTTCAGACGGGAATCGAACCCGTGACCGTTGGTTGTCCGGTCCAATGCTCCGACCGTTGAGCTACCGAGTCACTTACAGCATCGTCAATTTTTTTTTATTAGATCCCACTCTTACGCTGCAAGCCAGTGTTATTTCATTAGAATTCGACGATGACACTAGTGACTTGGTAGCTCAGTGCTCGGAGAATTGAACTTGCGACCTTTGGTTGTCCGGTCCAATACCGGACAACCAAAGGTCACAAGTTCGATTCCCGTCCGAGAACTGATCTGGTGCGTGTCGAATTTTTTCTAGTATATTATTTAGTACTGTATAAAATAGCATTGTAAATGCAAAAATCACAAATTTAAAAAGTAAAGGTCTTGTATTATGTGTATGTCTATTTACGAGCGGCCAATGCACATAACAATATACAGTGATGGTCATGGTCACATAATTAAAGATACCAGTAGATTTTTATACAAACGAGGTAACTTTGAAGCCTAGGTTCTCCACCAAGGAATGACCTAGCTGTGATCTGATGACGGGCATCCAGGGAGCGAATGGAGGAGATTCAACTCGCTATACATACCCAACTGGTCTAATCAGCATTCTAAGAAAAGGATCAGAGTTATCAGTTTCAAGATTTTCATGAATTATTATGCTCATTTCGTGTTTTTTAACATATCCTTATTTCTCATAGAATTCTGATCAGATCAGCTGGGTGTGAGTAGCAATCTGAATCTCCTCCATTCCCTCCTTAGATGAGTATCATCAGATCACAGCTAGGTTAACCCTTGGCGGAGATCGGAGAACCAAGGCTTACCTTAGGTCTCCTTGCTGTCAGTGTCATAGCGTTTCTGTCAAATCTGACAACTTTTTTGAACATAAAATGACCTTGACTTTAGGAAGCGTTTGAGTTTGTCGCCGTAACCAAATAAAATAAAGATAATAACTTACCGGGGCACACCTGTTTGAGTATTCATACAGCAAAGTGTGCGCTCGCAGCATTTTCTGTTTGAACCGTACAGACTTACGGAGCAACGCACAGCACTCCCAGCAGAGCCACTGTGGTAGACCGTCGGACTCCGATATCTGATGGAAGTGGTTACATTATGATTAACTTTTTTTTATGGATAGGGTGATAGTGCTTGGCTTGGCCTCGTAACTGCCGGAACACAACAATTTTTAAATTGTTGTTATGGTGTCAGATTTAGGTAAGATGGTGGTAGCTAGCCAGGCGGACTTGAAATAAGCCCTGCAAATATAATACAGTGAAAAAAATAGATATATTGTTTTTTATGCTTAGAACAATAATACCTAAAAGCTGATTCTTTGTATGTAAATTGGCTCAGTTTCCAGATCCTTAAATTGTTACCTTATTGTAACTAAAATCCATTAAAATAGTATCTAATCCAACCTAAAGGTAGGGAAATAGTAACTTTTCGTTCTTATAGTTATCAATGCAATGTATGAATAAAAATCTGAAAGCTAAGCCATTATGGCTCAGTTTTATTTGCCTCACTTTTGACAGTGTAGTTTGAAGGGAATTAATTATCCTTGTAGGTTGTTATTATTCTAAGTATTATGGTATTTTTGGATTAAACCACAAGAGCGGTTTTTGAAGACAACTCTCTGACGGTCATTAAAACATAAATTACCCTTTAAAACTTTAAGACTAATTTATCTAGCCTTAGCCGACTCGGTTGTTGGTTACGGCCTAAGTGCTTATGGCAGAACTTATACAACTTACATTGATCGTAAACTACAACTAAAAATGTTAAAAATCATAACGCCTAAATACATTCGGAACAAACTTACCAATGAAGACAAAGATCTATTTAAGTATTGTAATGGCATGAGTATTTATGACAAAATCTAGTATCAAATTTTAACGGAATCTAACTATCCTGATTATCTAGTAGAAAAGATAAGACCTAAGTTTTTGAGAACAGTACCATACCTTAAGAAGTATAATTTACCTAAATATAATAATATATACGGGACAAGAGTTCCGAGTTACCTAATACCTTACTATATAAATAAATTATCTACCGACTTACAGAATTAGTACAAGGAAAATGCGAAAGAATTTCGCCTTAAACTAAAGCATTACTATCTACCTACATAAGTGTATAGCAACTCGCCGCTACCCAGATAAACCCTGCAAGGTTTTCGTGGTCCATATTCGTTAAACTGTATATTGATGTGTAATAAAGAATTGAAATTGAAAAAATTTAAATTGTCCGCAAAGGGCTTCACTAGCTATTAGCAATTCTGTTAAGTAATGTCAGTTGTTTGAACCTTTCATAGATAAGTAGGAATGAAGTAATGATCAATTTATTTAATGTTAGTGTGTAAAGCATTAGTGTAGGTAGACTGCAGCCTATAAATAGTCCTATAGTGCATTAAATTGTGTTAAAAAATAAAGACGTCCTTGCACAAATTACAGGTTAGAAAAACCCCTTTTAGAATTGAGTTCAGACCGATTTGATTAATTTAACACGGTCGTTTAGGTACCTAATAGATTAAATATTAATTATGTTATGTTAAAATAAATAAAACTTACGTTAATCCCGGCTAAATCCTTGAATAACAAATCGTACGTAACCGCTTTGAGCATTCTCCTGTTGGTGGTCAAACAACATCTACATATCGGTTTCACTATATCAAATTCAATTTTAAGATCTTCATCTCCGTGTAAATCGTTTAATTGCATCATTTTTATGCGTATTTCAAATAAAATTCACGAATATTTCGCGCAAGAAATGACAAACAAACCATCTGTCAATGAAAGAAACGTAAACAATATGGCGGAAGCGAATGACATTTTGCCAAACGTTTCGTTCACGGGCTTTGAATTTAATTAAATTTATTATTACTAAAATTTTACAACATTTACGTGCAAATTCTCAATCAAATGATGAAAATCACGAAATTTGCTCTTAAAATTTGTCTTCCAGAGCTACTTTGAGTAATAGGCGCAGGCCAGCATAAACTACATATTATTATATTAGGCTATTAAAAATTTGTTTAACCTTGGAAAAACCAAACTCATTTGGGGTTGTCCTATATTTCTTAAATCTTCTATTATAGTAGTAACTAGTTTGCCCTTTGGCCCTGTATTATGTAACCAAAAATATCCACTTTTGTTTAAAAAAGACTACCTATGTTAAGCTTTTCGGTTGATTGCGTAGTTGCATGCTGAATGAAGGTTTTAGAGTAATACAAGAAGAGATTGTGTTAAATAAATCATGAAACATTTTTATTTCTTAAATGTATATTTATTTACTAGATAGGTAATAAAATATTCTTAATTAATTATTGCTATGATTACACGTTAGCACGTAAATTGGAGGCGAAGAGAGCAAAAACACTGGAGCATCTGTGAACAAAATAATAGAATCAAATTTATTTATTTAATAACTTCTTTACAAACATGCACTGATTAAGAACGATATAATACAATTATAATTCTAAAATTATAACAGTGAGTAATATACTAAGAGCTGGCCCCGGAAATAGGTGGACAATTTACAGAGCGACGAAATCCCTCTAGTAAGTTAGCCATACTGATAACAGATCCGTGCATCACGCAGATTTTCAATGGTGGAGGTGAGAGTGCTTGAGCAACAAAGGGGCTGAAAAGCGCTTGCAGGTATACAATTTACAGAGCTCTGGATTTGGTGTAGTATAATAGCTCCCAACCCCACTACTGAAAATCTGCGTGGTGCCCGGATCTGTTAATAATGATAGTATGGCACACTAACAAGAGGGATTTCGTCGCTCTGTAAATTGTACACCTATTTCCGGGGCTAGCTCTTAGTCCATAAGTAAAGCTTACCGGTATTTTTCAAGTTCTCCAATGACGTCGTCGTATGAACATTACTGAAACAAAGAAGAAAGGAATTTAACATTAACATAATAAAATATAATGTTTGGCTTGGTATGGATATCATACATATGAGAAGGGATGAAAGGCATGTTACTAGGAGAATAATGGATATGTATGTTGAGGGCTGAAAAGTAAAAGGAAGACCGCAGAAAAGATGGATTGATTGTGTGCGGAATGATTTGAATGTGAAGGGAATCTTGAAGAGATGACGAGTGACAGGAAGAAATGGAAGAGAAGGACGCACTGCACTGACCCCAAATAAATTGGGATAAGGGTAGGGGGATGATGATGATACTAAATAAAAACGTGTTAAAATAATGTTAGTTCTCGAAACAATTGCGGGTCAATTCCCAAAAGCTTTACGAATTTAGCTGCTTGAATTAGGCCCGCTTACAAACTAAAATAAAGATTTTAGGTACGTAGACGCGTATTTTAGGTATGCAATGGGTAAAGATCAATATCGGTATATCACCTAAAAATCATTTTTATAACGGTGGCGGCGGTACTTTGTGCAAAATAAGTGCCCAGTTTGTAAGTGGGACGCTATTTGAGGTGCCATTTTGAGACTCTGACCGGACATCTAGAGTATACTTGATCGAAGTTGTTAATATTCTTAAGTAAATGAAATAAATAAAAAAGTCTGGAACGGGTAGTAGGAAAATATAGACGATTCAAAATTACTTAATAATAAAGTTTATTTGAATTAAGCTTATTTGACTTTGACTTTATTGCTGTAAATGTGGTCAGTACAAGATTATAATATTTATCGGTTTCGTTTCTCACATTTAGTAGGTATTCTTAGTTCAAGTAGTCACTAACTATGCTTAGTTTGGTACAGTGAGCAATGAAAGTTAATTATCTCGTAATAATTATCGAAAGTTAATTAGTAGTACTTTGTAAAGTAACTTTTTTGAGTTAAATTCTTCAAATTGTCAGATATCTGTCAAAAAAGTTGCAAAAGTACTAAAGTGTTAAGTGAAATGCGTGGCTGACCGTACTAATTACTGAGCAAAACGTCAAGAAACTTGTTGACCTAAACACACTTGAATGAGTCGTTCGTAATTTATTTATAAAAAAAAAAATTGTGAGTATAATACAAACTTACCAATCCCCTAAGCTAGTCAATGACTTAGATAAATGACAAGGTTGAACTGCGGCGTTTTGTAAATCGGCTAACGAGCACGCTTGACGTAACCTTGTGACTAATTTATGTTGAACAGCGTTCTGGCAGCCTGAGGAACAATTGCCATCACTCCTACGTGTTTCTGTGTCTTCTACTTTGATTTGTGGTACCGGCACTTGAGTTTTCTTCGCGTGACATTGACAATCAGTGTTGCCAGACGGCAAAACTTGATTGCTGTTAGTAGTTTTTGGTTGTCTAACGATTTCTTGGTTTGACGACCGATGGATGTTTGGATCTGAGCCGTAACTTTGCCCCATTTCGGTGAACTGTACAGTTTTCTTTCTGTTCATCATAGATAGCTGGTATTGTCCTTTTCGAATCACAGCTGGTGATAGGTTTGGTGATCTATTGGGTGTGTTGTAAGCTGATACTGTTTCACGGGGTTTCTTGAATGTGTTTTTAATTTCGTACTCCGCAGCAATAGCTTCGAACACCTGCAAGGAAATAATTATATTTGACTTTTCGCCTTTCGTATTTAAATGTATGTAAAGTCACGACTAAAAATAGTGTACAGGTACAGACTTTGTCACTTAGTTGTAATTGTCATTTGTCATTGATTTCTGTTCAAAAAAGTAATAAATTTTAGAGTGATAAAAACTACACAAAGATATTGTTTTTTAAGCGCTGACTTTGTGGAGTTTTAACTTATATGTCTTTAAGGTTATTAACATAATAGGCAATTTATTTGAATTTTCCATTTCATGTGTAAAAATAAGTTTGAATACAGTACCATTATTCTAAAACGTGAAGAGGCTGATATATGGCTATAAGTACTTAGAGTTGACTGAGCCAGATCAGTTTTAAGCTGAGCCAAACTTGAGTCCATGTGACAACAACGGGTGATATTTTTGATGTGTATCGCTAAAAGTGTCGCTACCTGTTCTGCAACCAAATTCCTGGCATACGGAGAATCCTTGGCCGGTAGAGGTTCTCTGCATAGCGCACATCGCTCAAGCCGCGACCAGCAAGCTGTAAGTAAATAACATTAATTACAGAAAAATACAAAAATGTTTATTTCCAAAAATACAAAAAAAAATGTATCTTCAGATCGTAAATTAAACAATGTTTTGTAAAGAATGAACATGTTGTAAAATAAGCTCAGGAGACTCGGTTCAACTCTACAAAGTTTCTTTACCTTATACAACGTGTAACATAATTAATGGCTAAACCAAAATATGGTAGATAGGTCATCAAACTGAACAACTTTTACTATAGGGCCATCTCTGAAATCGCGAAAACAAAATCAGCTGTTTCAAAAAAAAAATTAATAACGAAAATATGAAAATGTATGAAACAGCTGATTTTTTTTCGCGATTTCAGAGATGGCCCTATAGTAAAAGTTGTTCAGTTTGATGGTCCCTATCTCCCATAGTCTTGTTTAGCCACTAAGCATTGTTTAGGTACACGAGGCCATCGATGGCTGCCAGTCTCAGCGATGGCTCGGTATTGACCTTGTATAAACAGTTTTTTAAGCCAAGCCAGCACTGCAATGCTGGTGAGAATAGAGCACCCGTCTATTTTTCAAGCCAATGACCACGATATCCGGTGTGATGTCTGCTTGCACCGGGTTGTCTTTAGCTGAATATTTCGGTAAGAGTTTTTAATATAGTAAAAAATCGACAAGCATGACCACTCACCCTCACAGTAGATATGCGAGCGCGCACAATTGAGCGCCCTAGTAGCGGTGGACGCACACACGCAGCACGTCAGCGCGCGCACGACGCCCGCCAGCGCGCGGCGAGCCCTCTCCCCTCGAGCGCCACCGCCGCAACTCCACAATAACTAAAAAAAACAACAAACTGAAAACTCCTATTTGAAGATTTTTATTGAAAAATTAGGGTAGATCTAAATATCTTTAGATTATTTCTCTTTACGCACCAAGTGTCCCCATTAGTGCCCTTCAAAAAATATAAAAAAAAATTACCTTCAAATATCATAACAGTAGCAAGTGGCCAAAGCAAAGCAAATTTGTATAGTCTCCTTTTAAGCATAATTAATATACTTGTGTCAAAAGGCTCTGCTCTTCATATAACATATGAAGCCCTTATTCGCTTCTTTAAGACAGATTAGCTTAACCTCAGATGTCGTATTTCTGCGTTAACCTCGTACGTGAGTACTTACATTTTTTGAATTTTTCGTTTTTTCACATGGTAACATTGTTCAATTTATTACAGTTCTGAGATAAAAATTTGTATAGTGCGAATCACGAAAGATGACCACAAATGGCACTCATCTTCGCATTGTAACTCATGAAGAAAAGACTTAAGACAAAATATTATTTCATATACCTATACAAGGTGTTTGGTAAAAGCCTTATAAAGCCGAATATGGTAGATAGAGACCATCAAACTGAACAACTTTTACTATGGGACCAACTCTGAAATCGCGAAAAAAAAATCAGCTGTTTCATACAAAAATTAATAACTAAAATATCAAAATGTATGAAACAGCTGATTTTTTTTTCGCGATTTCAGAGTTGGTCCCATAGTAAAAGTTGTTCAGTTTGATGGTCCCTATCCACCATATTCGGCTTTATAAGGCTTTTACCAAACACCATATTATAAATATTATTTGCAATAAAATGTTGTCTTAAGCCTTTGCTTCATGAGTTATGATGCAAATATGGGCGCCATTTGTGGTCATCTTTCGTGATACGAACTATAACAGAAACAAATAGTGCAAATGGTATTTAGATTGTATTCTTTTACCTCGTATCTACACTCAACCACTCAAATTTCTACCTTTAACGTAAAGGTCATAAGGTTTTACGAAAATTTTATCGTAAATTTAAAATTAATCATTTTTATTCGTTCCTGTAAAGTCAGGTAGG
Source organism: Agriphila tristella (assembly GCA_928269145.1). NCBI lineage: Eukaryota > Metazoa > Arthropoda > Insecta > Lepidoptera > Crambidae > Agriphila > Agriphila tristella. Next base: position 1,931,676 of record OV743447.1, on the reverse strand, counting down.
CACACCTAAATACTGATCAATATTATCCCAAGAAGAAATCTAGTTGGAATCGGTAATATAGTTAGTACCTATTTAGAGATAAACCAACCCTGCACTTGTGATTTTGATTATACTCGTAATTTGGTGACTATACACAAAAATTACGAACGATATGGAAGAGATATAAATCTAATTATTCAAAAACTTAACAAATTCTGATTAAATAAAAAGACAATGTCAAATCGAAGCCTTCTGTTTTGATCATAAAATATGTGATAAACATTTAAAGTTCAATAAACCAGTTTTTTGTACTCACATCAGGGTCATCTTTAGGATCCACGCCACAATTCCATGCGAGTAGAGATACGCCCCTCCCTGCTCCGTCACCCCTTATCAGTCCTGCCACTTGTCCTACCTGAAATAAAAATGTAAAAAACAAAATGTAAGGAATCGAAAGGAATCGAACCCAACATTTCAAAGTTGCCTACCAAAAACTATAATAGCCATATGGCCATAGAAATATAAAATTACCGGCAATCCAAGTAAGTCCTTTCCATCAGCTTGCAGCAGACAGTCTCCCATTTTAAGTCCAGCAGTGTCTGCTCTAGATAAAGGAGTCACTTCTCGTACCTAAATAATAAAATTCTCAAATTAAACACGTCAATATCAAAATACTTGCTATAAACTCTGAAACAGCTATTGAATACAAAAGCACAATACCTATACTACAGTAGCCCGTAATACATTTAAATTATCAAAAAGGTTACCGCTCGCCGTTGTGATATAGTTATTTATTACGAAATTATAGATCCTTTAACCCAAGTTTTACAGATCGCAACCCGCCGTAACCTATATTTGTATATCTCCAAAAATGATATTTTTTTAGTTTTCGAGGTTTACCACATGGTTTAGCTATTGTCGTGTTCTACAGCTTTGTTTGATTGCCACTGATAACAGTAAGCCTATGGAAAGTGACCATACACAGATTTAAGACCAGATAAAGTCCATCCATTTTCATCTGGTCTTAAATCTGTCTATGGCTGCTTTTCATAGTCTTACTGTTATCAGTGGCAATCAAACAAAGCTGTAGAACACGACAATAGCTAAACCATGTGGTAAACCTCGAAAACTAAATAAATATCATTTTTGGAGATATACAAATATAGGTTACGGCGGGTTGCGATCTGTAAAACTTGGGTTAAAGGATCTATAATTTCGTAATAAATAACTGTATCACAACGTCGAGCGGTAACCTTTTTGGTCATTTAAATGTATTACGGGCTACTGTACTACTAGGTACTCGACCTTAATTGTAAAGCTGATTTTTTTCGCGAATTTAGAGTTGGCCCTACAGTATTGCTTGTAATCATGAGCGGGAACCAAATGATAAAAATTTCACGCTCTATAAAACTAAGGAGGGAAATGCAACTTCCAAATCAGTATTTGACTATGTCAAACCTGTTTTTACTGGTTATAGTTGTGCATTGATTGATTTGCTACAGCTAATATATTTATTTAAAAAATAACATTACCCAAGGATATGGATCCCATAGAGTTCTTGTAAGTCGGAAACCGAGTCCTTCACCCTCATCTTCGGGAAGATTTAACTGGAAACAAAAACAAAATAAAAAGCTATAATAAATTGGTATTAAATTGTAATATTAGGCCACTTTAACTTAAAGTGTATTTTGATGTAGAATTCAATACATTTCCACTATTATTTACACCAAAAATATGGCCCGCGATAAGCGCTTTTGATGATATTCCGATTTTTTTTAATCATCTGTGAGGTTTATACGCAATTTAATACTTGTGGCAACTATATAATCTCTTTAGCTTGTCGTATGTTTTTTTTTGTGGCTACAACTTTGCGTTTTCTATATAAAAATATGGCCCGCGCCAGGCACGTATCAAAGGGGGGAGATAGTTGGGATTTATCCGCCCCCGAAATCCAGAACACACAGTACAGGACTAAATTCAAATTTAGCGGGTGAGGCACTCTCCGGTTTGGGGGTTGCTGTTGTCCCCCCCCCCCCCCCCCCGAATTAAAAGTCTGGATACGTGCCTGGCCCGCGCAAACCAAGTTTTCCTATTATAGACCCTTAAAAAAATTGTATCTGCGTTCTGAGAGTCAAGACAATATAGGTACAATGTGTTATAAAAATCTCCTAAAGCCGATGTGGTAGATAGGCTTACATACAACCCCGATAATTATTATAAACTTCAAAACCGCCACTTTAAAAAAAAAGAAAAACCTCTTTTCATGATGATCTGCATAGGGGCAATCCTACACCTAAAATGTGTTTTGCCTTTGCTCATTAATGGGATTGATTATCGAAAACAATAGTCTATTTTTCCACTTTACAGTTTTCCATTCAAATTAATACGGGTAATTATGAAACACCCTGTAGAATAGATTATGAAACATCCTGTAGAATAGGTACCTAGTATGAAACAGATAACAACCCAAAAAAATACCTAGTTTTCTAAATTGAACAGAGTTTGAACGCAGGCCCTCAGAGAGCGTGACGTCATGAAAAACTAGGCACTCGACCACAGAGAGGTCAAACATTAGCGAAATGAGACGCTTGCTCAGATTATTCATTATTTAGATGTAGAAGAGAAGAGGCTCTACAACGTTAATTTTTAAGTACATCTACAAATTAAATGGGGATATCAGACCACTGAAATTTCTGAATATGAACATGCAGTTAAAAGTTTGAAAATATCGGAAAAAATCTCAATAATCGGCAAACCCACAAAAATAGCAAGACGCGTGCGTAGATTCACTCTTTTCATTATTTATATTAGGTAAACAAGATATTATCTTTACGCGCGTGTAATTCTATGAATGAATTATATTCTGATCTTCAGCGGAAACGTAAAAAGTATTAGAAAATTTCGCCACATCCATCAGCGGCTTGGTAGCATAATTGGTAGTGCATTGGGCCGGAATCCTAAGGGTGCGGGTTCGAATCCCGTCTAAGTTGCTACGGGTGAGCCGATTTTTTCTAATATTTTTCATTATTTATTCATCTTAATATAAAAATAGCATTGTGAATGCAAAAATCTAAAAGTTTAAAATTGTACTGTTTCACCTTAATTGATTGTCTGGCACCCGCAAGGGTGCTACAACCGAATGTCGAAGTAGTTCTCATCACATTGGTGAGATGGCGCTGATCTTCAGCGGAAACGTAAAAAGTATTAGAAAATTTCGCCACATCCATCAGCGGCTTGGTAGCATAATTGGTAGTGCATTGGGCCAGAATCCTAAGGGTGCGGGGGTTCGAATCCCGTCTAAGTTGCTACGGGTGAGCCGATTTTTTCTAATATTTTTCATTATTTATTCATCTATGAATGAGCCCTAAATCCAGCAGCAAAGTTTTGGGACTTAAACAAACCTCAATATCTTGACTAATTATTAAATATTGAAGCTTTTAACTGTACCTACATACTATCCCCGTCAATTGGTAATGCGCTGGAACCTTGTCAAATTAACATACACATCATCGTCATCCGCAACTAAAAATGACAAAAAACAGTAAAATTCTAATAGGTAATACAATATATTAATGATTGAATTCTTATTTTCGATAAGAAAGGGTCTAGGTATATGAGAAAATTACAATTGTTTTTCGTTTTTGAGGTTAAAATCATGGCCGCCAGGCGCATTACCAATTGACGCGGATAGTACTCGATTAGAATAGGGAATAAATACACTCATTTCATTTTTAAATATACTTACCTACTTAAAAATTAAACGTGTATAAGTGTATAACATAAAACACTCACCACGACAAGTCGCACACCAGACGAATATTCTTGCTCACTTCCGCTTCCGGCAACCTCGGCCGAACTCGTATCCATATTCTGTGATCAATCAATTTTATAGCTCAGTCATTAACTGTTATTAACTACTTGCAAATTGATGCTGACACGTGAGCTATAATGCTAAATGATTGGAATTTAATAGGTACCTTGGTTTACTACTACGTTTTTACGACGCTTGAATATTTTTTTGAAGGTTATCATTCAGGAAAGCACAATGCAAATATTATCTCCTTACTTTTACTTAATGGGAATCGATTTTAATTTAATTCAACGAAGTTCGGTTTAAAATATTTTGAATTCGGTAAAAAATAGGGATGTAAAACAGCTATAAAATTGTATAATCAGCACTTTAAAATAATGATAGACCTACAATTTAATATTATCACTACAAAAATAATGGTTTGCACTATAATAATTTGTCAGCACTTTAAAATAATAATCGATCTATAATTAATATTATCACTACAAAAATAATGGTTTGTACTATAACTGTGTCCCAACTCCGAAAACATTTAATTTCTGTCAAACCATGTCAGAAATGAGATGGCAAGATGATAACAAGTTGTGTGTGGCATAATGCATACACGCCATTAATTTGTATGGTGCACAGCACAGTATTAATTTTAAAGCTGAAAAATTAAATTGTAAAGTGCAAAGTATTAATTTTAAAGCTTAGCATATTTATAGTGAAAACCATTATTTTTAAAGTTCATTTAATAAATTTTGAAGCTAAACATTTTAAAGTGTGTTACATTATTTTTAAAGTGCATTTATATATTCCCCTAAAAAATATAGTATTATTTACATGACATGGTAGTATTTCATTTGAATTATGTGGCAACTTCTAAAAACGCGCGAAAAAGTTTTGTTGTTGTAATAGTAACCAAAAAAATACTTAAATACTTTATTTTATGAGTTTGTTTTTGTACAAAATTAAAATAAACAGTAAAATAGATGATATATTAATGCCATAAATTTTGTTTATCAATCCTCTTTCTTGTTAAGTGGGATTTAAAAATATGACCTCTATTTTCGAAGTCATGGCCTTTACGCTTGTACCTACTATTAGTATTATGTGCCTTTACATTCCAAAATCTATTGAACTCTATAGAGCAAGGTCTAAAACACTTTCTTGTTTTAATACCTACTAACACTCATAGAAAGAGGAATTTAAAACCGGCCAAGTGCGAGTCGGACTCGCGCACAAGGTTCCGTATTATTTTCATCTGTTTTTTAGTATTTATTGTTATTGTTATAGTTTGTTGCTCATTTTAGGGTTACGTACCCAAAGGGTAAAAACGGGACCCTATTACTAAGACTCCACTTTCCGTCTGTCTGTCTGTCTGTCACCAGGCTGTATCTCATGAACCGTGATAGCTAGACAGTTGAAATTTTCACAGATGATGACATGTATTTATTTTTTATCATCTGTAAAAAAATACGGACGGACAGTGAAGTCTTAGTAATAGGGTCCCGTTTTTACCGACTAATGAATTGGTCACCCATCCCATCACCAACCTTTGCGAAAGTTGCTTTACTTTCACAATCGCAGGCCGTACGCACTAAATCTCACGTTTTCACCACAGCTAATATTATTTACACAAAATGATAAAACACATAGGTACATAATGTCCCCCACGGGAATTGAACCTGTGATCCTAGAACAGCAAGTCAATCAAGAAAAAAACCTAAGTTATTTTATATGGGAAATTTTGTACAGAGCGCCGAAAAGCGAAATTAAATTTTTCACAGATAATTACTCTATTTAATACATAAGTACTTTTACGCGCGTTTTTTTCGATCTAGTTCGTCATAAACTAAATGCTTATCACAAAATAAGTAATCATCGTTTTAAGGGACTTATGCTCAGTGGCTAGGTAGGGGCTATCCATAAATTACGTCACACGAATTTCATGATTTTTACCCCCTCCCCCGTCCTTGTCACAGCTGGTCACATTTGTTATGTCCCTAGTGTGACGTCACATATTTTACATCAATAAATAATTATTGAATTGAAATAGCAGTTCAAAAATTTGTTTTATTTCAATTTAAATGATTTTGAAATGTGACGTCACGAAATTTAGGATCCTCTCACCTTGTCACACAATGTCACACTTCGACGACCCCCTCCCTCCCCCTTAACGTGTGACGTAATTTATGGATGGTCCCTAAGGGTACCTACAGACTTACCCTTACCTTTCACTGGCCGCAGATTTTCCCATAGGAAATCCTTTTAAAAACTTAAGATCAAAGAAAAAAACAAACATCTTCGTCTCACCTTGAATATTAAAAGCTCACTTAAAACATATTCAAACTAGTTGTAAACAAAATAAGCGCACGAGTAGTGCGACAACGATTCCGGTCCAATTCGTACTGTCGATTAAGCTCAAAAATCAATCATTCTACTTGGTAAAGTGATGGGAAAAATATCGATAAAAAGTCGGCGTTACTTGAAAGTTTGAAATCGTGACTTTATGTTGCTGATGGTACTGTGACGGTCTGGCTGCTGGAAGGCGTCGTATACGAACTATTTTTAATATTTTTTGTTGATTTGATTTTTTGTCAATAATACTTAATGATTACCAAATTGATCAATTGTACATGAACGATAGAACCAATTTCAAGGGGGCAGATTTCTGCAATACAGTTTTTTAACTAGTGCAGAAACACAGCCACAAAGTGTTAATAAAATTATAAAAAAATAAATAATACTTAAGTACTTACCTTAAGTTTGTAAAACATTTAGATGAAATAAATATTATTATTATTGTTTTAAGACGCAGGGGTCCCGGGTTCGATTCACAGGGGAGGTACAATTTGTACTCGGTTTGGTTGGTGGTAGGGCTTATTTCAAGTCCGCCTGGCTAGCTACCACCATCTTACCTAAGTCTGATGCCATAACAAGTTCAGTTTCATCCACGCGGACGAAGTCGCGGGCATCAGCTAGTTAATTATATATTTTACAAAATGACAGTATATTTAGGATTTCCTGAAAAGACCAAACTTGAAGTATATTCTTTGGAATAAAAACATAAAAAAAATATATAAAAAACATACTTACAACCGAATTAACCTCCTCCTTTTAAGTCAGTCAAAAAAGAAGAACAATTAGCAGCTTTGTTGCTTAAAAGTAATTTCCTCCAGGTTACTACAGCGTGATTCAGCAGACAGCCAGCGCTATCTATTGTCGAACTGTAGAAAAAAGGATAATTTTAAATATGTGTAGGGACCGCCCGCGACTTCGTTTGCGTGATCAGTTATATCTCTATCCCTCGGGAACAGTACTATTTTTAAGGATAAACGGTACCCTATGTCCTTCTCTGTCCCCCTAACAACATGTAGGTATGCAAAAGGACATCATCCATGTTTCATACGTTTTTGGTCCAAATATGAAAGTGCCGGCCAAAAGACTAATGTACTTTATTCTGATAGATTTTGTCCGTCCGCGTGGATATTAGAGAAAATCCTTAGGGAACCTTCAACCAGGATCCGACCAGCCGTTTTTACGCGATTAGGCGGGTCCCCACCAAGCGTACAGCCTCGTGCGAGGCCTGTCACACGCGGCAAACGTTATGCCTCGCGAGGCAGCGCGCTTGGTGGGGACCCGCCTAATCGCGTAAAAACGGCTGGTCGGATCCTGGTGAAAGGTTCCCTAAGGATTTTCTCTAATATCCACGCGGGCAAAGTCACGGGCAGAAGCTAGTTTTCTATAAAACCAAAAGACATGATCGTTTGATTAGTTAAGATGTGAACTCGTAACAAACAAACAAACTTACGCATCATTTCGCATCCTTACTGATATTATAAATGCGAAAGTCAGTTTGTTTGTTACGCCTTCACGCCTTATCTACTGAATCGATCATCATGAAACTTTGCATACCTACACGTTTACAGGGGTACAGAAAAGGACAAAGGTACCTTTCATCCAGAAAAAACATACAGTTCCCGAGGGATAGCAAAAAAACTGTCCACGCAGACGAAGTCACGGGCGGCAGCTAGTTAATAACATATTAGTAAGTATTAAATTTATTTGAATAAATATAAATAAACAAAATTAAAGTGAACTGCACTGCATTATCGATATCGATACTGATCGTGCCCAACACTATTCCATACCGGTTCACCTCACGCCATGGCCGATTCGTGAACTGACGTGATCTGACCTAGAGACGTAATGTGTAGTAAGCATTGCACAACTGCGTAGGATTATAAACAATCGATTGATCAGTCTGTAAAGAGTCCATGTCACAGCCATAGTCTCTCTTATTTCCCAAAACGCCTCATAGCCAGGATTCTGTTGGGGGGAGGGTCAACTCTCCCGTTCGTGACCATTCCAGGGAACGCTTAACATACTTACACCAAGAACGGACTCTTCTTTGACCGAGTCCCAAACGCCGCCATCATTTATATAGTAGGGCTTTTAGAATAAAAATTAAAAACCGGTCAAGAGCGAGTCGGACTCGCGCACCGAGGGTTTCCATACCATCATAATAAATACACTGCAGATGTTGCAGTTTTAGGTCAGCTCCATCTCTTGACCGATAGTGGAACTAATGTTAACTTTTTTAGAAATTTGATAATTTCTAATAAAAATTGCTATATTGAGATCGTTTTATTTTTCCTGTAATCTTTATATGAACTACTATCACATAAAATTATTTCAGATTTTTCTCTTTGCAAACTTCGGAGATAGGGGGCGTCCATTAATTACGTGAGGTGATTTTGGCGATTTTTCGACCCCCTCTCCCCTTGGTGAGATGTCGTGAGATTTGGCACGACCCCCTCCCCCTCCTATAAATCTCACGTGAGATTTTTCAAAACGTGTATTTTTTGTGTGATTACGTTAATCTGTGCTTGCTTGCTTTGCATTTATTTAAATAAACATTATTGTTTAGCCATATTTTGGTAAGAAAAATGATTAACTAAAGTTTAACCTAGTTTTTTCGCGATACTGTTCCTGCAGAAAAAAATTACGTGATATTTGCCGAGACCCCCCTCTCCCCCACGTGAGATTAGGTGAGATTAGGCTCGACCCCCTCCCCCCCCTAAATGCCTCACGTAATTTATGGACGCCCCCTAAGGGGGGGAACGGTATTTTTTTTACAATTTTCATCATAAGTCGAAAACTATGCGACCTAAAAAAAAAGTAAAAAATATTGAAAACGTGCAAACGGCGCTCTTTTATATGATATGATACCCCACATGCCCTAGTTGCCCCACTTCAAATTTTTAAGACCCCTTTTCAGTCCCTGTTGTAAAAAAGAAATTTATTTTTTTATTTATTTCTTATTTCCAAAATAGTTGGACAAATGTCATCTTTGTCTGTGCATGTAGTAAGTGAACGACTGGACAATTTCTGTCTTAAAGCGAATCTGCCGTAAAGCGAATCTGTCGTAAAACAAATCTGTCTTAAAGCTAATCTGTCCTAAAGTGAACAAAGGAAATTAACCTGTCATTGGAATGGAAACTGACCCTTATTAAATAAGGGTCAGTTTCCATTCCTTATTATATTTTTTTTAATAAGGCGCAAAATTCCCGTCGTCGTCGTCGAATTAATTCACCTGAGAATCTGAGATAAGTTACCGAGAACTTGTCCATCAGCCAATTTTAATGTCCCCACTGCGGGGGCACAGGCCTTCTTTAAGGGTGGTAAGGAGGGTGGGCCATAACCCACCACGCGGGCCCAATGTGGATTGGTGGGTGTTTATTAAATACTGCAAATGCAGCCGGGACCAAAGGCTTAACGTGCATTCTGAAGCACGGAGGAGCTCGAGATATAAAATTTTTGGTCACCCATTCCATGACCGACCCTTGCGAACGTTGCTTAACCTCCGCAATCGCTGGGCCAGGCGCTAAACCACTGCGGCACGAGTACTTGCATGTAGGTATTTTATTTAAAGAGAATACGAATCACTGAAAAGTATTCATTTCACCAAAGAGAATGTAATATTTACTCAAAGTTACAATCTCTTTGATGGATAAAATACTCTTTGTTACAAATCGTTGAAAAATATTAAAATGACGAAAAAAACAATGTTTTGTGTTTTGTCTTGCCTGAAAATCGCAAATCGAGAGAATTGCTCAAGATTTGAACAAAATGTCCCTATTTATTTTAGCTTGTCGTGGTTGCCTCGCTACAGATGTTCAACTTTACGATATGCAAGATAATAACCTGAAAGATTTGTTTCGTGAACTCATTGGGAGTCCGGTAAATATAAAAAATTGATATTTACATACTTACTGGGGAATCAGCGAGCCTAGGTAGGTAGTACGAGTTGGTATTTTCACTTTTCCCATACCTAGTAAACTACCTAATGCTGGATTAAACCACAGAATAGATAATAGTACTAGCTTACAGAATTTGCACTCCGCAGAATCGTTTAAATAAATAGCGATTCTAGCCCCGACATAATAAAGTGCAATTCAGGTCGCAGAGCGCTCCCTTTGCTCCAAAACACTCGCTTAGTAGTTGCCTCTCTTTCTATCGCGTAGGTCTTATCCTTTCTGACGTATAAAATTTGTCCTCTCAGAGAACGCCGAGCGATTCAAACTCGCGCGCGGAGTGACGGAGCCCTGATTAAACCTTAAACAAATTAAGCAATTATTTTGCTTAGGGCATCACGTCTGGGGGTCCATAATCGGCTGATTTTTTTTTCATACGATATATAAAAATAAATAGGTATCTTTTATTTCAAATTCATTTGTGTGGCCATGTAAAATTATTTAGGTACTACAAGATTAGTGGATGAAACTGACAAAAAATCGCACTGCGCGGCCTTTTTTTCCTATAGACAACAGGCAAGAATAGTTCTAGAATAGTTTTTTTTTTATTTATTTTATTCAACAAAACTTAGTACTACCATTACAGATTTAAGAAAAATCCAAGGCGATAATACCAGCAACTTCATTACTTATGTAGGTACCTATTCATTTATTTTTGTAACAAATAATAAACAATGCAGCCCTTGTGAATTCACTCAGAGTACATCCAAATAAATCTACTTCTTTAGCTACTTCATTAATAATCTTTGTGGCGCGAGTGAGTGGCGCCTCCTTCAACATGTTAGTGCGCGCGCGCGGTGTCGCTAGCAGCGGCGGGCGACGCCTTCTCTCCGCGTATCGGTCTGGTACACAAAAATAAACAGTACTCAATACATGAGCATTGTTTATCTTTCCTCTTAATAACTTAAAAATGTATGACACCAGTGCGAGGTCTCTCCTTACCCTAAGTTCGTTATACCCTACCATACCTAGAACAAATAAAGTAGGATATTTATGTGGAAAAAATGGGTATATTCCGTAAAGTTTTAAATATAAATATCTCACAAATTTATTTTGTATTCGCTCTAGCATAAAACTATACTTAGCTTCGTGTGGAGTCCATATAACTGCGTTACACTCAAGCTGGCTCCTAACTAAGGTGTTATACAATGCTATAATAGCTTTTATGTTCGTGAAACTGTAAGCTGTGCGCAGTATAAATCCTAAATTGCGATACGCCTTTTTACAGATGGTAGTGTATGAAACTGACTAAAAATCGCGCTGCGCGGCGTTTTACTAACTATAGACTGGCATTTTTCTAAAAAATCTGGAATTTTGTGCAATCCTCCCTTACGTAGATGGTAACCCTATATAGGGGGCCCACAGCCATGGATTTCTTAGGGCACCAAGTAGTCTTAATCCGGCACTGCTAATGCTGTTTCATAGCCATGGATATACTGCTCATAGTCAATGCGAGTGAAGGAGAGACCTACCTACCTATTTGAAAAGTGAAAACCAACTCGTACTAGACCCTCAGCAAAGGAATCCTTGATGATTCAGCCAATATTTCAGTTTCAGGATATTGAGTCAAATGACAAGCTTCAGTTGATTTGTAGTTACTGCAAGGCTTTGCTTCTGAAATACACGATATTTAGACGAAAATGCCGCAGAGCTCAAGAGTTACTGGAAGAGATCGAATTTCATGGAGGCGAGGTGAGGTTACTATAATAGGTACAGTCAGCAACGTTGCACTTACTTTCATAAACAACGAGCATAGATAAAGAATGGGATTGAAAATGACGGCTCACCGCGCTTGCCACAACGAGTGTCTGAGAGCGATAGGTGTGGTGTTTAGTGTGCGAGTGAGAAGTGACATGAACGACGCCATTTCTAATCCCAGTCTTTATATAAAATTACGCGGCTTCGTAGGTTATTTCACGTATAGGCGTGGGGTGGATAAAAATCCACCCTAAAACACTCCACTCTAGGATGGATACTCGGAATCTATCATACTTGATAGTATAAGTATGATAGGGTGGATAGTTAAACACGCGTTTTCAGCGTATCCACCTTAGGGTGGCTATTTCAGGGTGGATAAACGGGATAAACCAGCTTCGTTCTCGTTGCTATTAACGTAATATTATTGCTATTTACGTCGTTAAGTAACGATATATTCAAGTTTGTAAATCTGATAAGTTTCTTGCGCCCGTTCTTCTTGTCAGCTAAAAAGTCTGGAACGGTGGTAGGAAAATATAGACGATTCAAAAGTACCTAATAAGTAATTAAGTTTATTTGAATAAAGCTTATTTGACTTTGACTATTTGACTTATTGCATAATGTTCTTGTTTCAGTTGACTACCGATTTCATTTCCTACATCGACCGGCCTTATTATGGTCTGACTTTGAACTTGACGACATCTAGCCCAGTGCTTATGGATAACGACGTTACGGCAGAAACAAATGTAGAATACTTGGACAAATGCGAGGAGAGTACCTCTATACCGTCGATGAATATGTTAGTCTTCGGAGACTCCAACAATGATGATATTGCACTGGATGAAGTTTGCGATGAGTACATTGTTGAAGCCGAAGAAAATGAAGACTCTAAAGATTATCCTTTAAGTTTGGATGTAAGCAATAAAGCTCTTGAATGGTGGTGCAGATACTGCGGAGAGTCGTTTCTAAACGACGTCGGTCTTCGAAACCATAAGAAGAAGACGCATTTTGATGTACCAACATCGGAATACCTCTGCCATTCTTGTGGCACGGCATTTTTAAATGCCAAAGCTCTGGAGACTCACGGCAGGACGATTTGCTCGGAATACGCGTGCGTTCACTGCGGCAATAGTTTTGAGAATGACAAGTTTTTGAAATTACACATTCTGCATTTTCATAGGAAGGCGAAGAGGAATTTGAAGAAATGCGACTCTTGTTATACGGAATTTGATACTACAAAAGCCTTGGCCAGGCATTTGAGTTTGACTAATGGGACTTGTTGTGGGCTGAGCTCTTGCTTGCAATGCGGCAAAAGTTTCATCACTGTCGGACTGATGAAGAAACATGTCGTTGATAAACACGTGGACACTGATTTTATTTGCCAAAAGGTGAGACAATCGTTTTATCTTTCAATTTTTAGTCAGCTTTTAATGTTGAAAATAATTTGACTATTGTGGATTTTTTTATTTGAAGCCGCTGGGATGATGTTACGACGCGGGCTACAAGCGATTAGCTCAAGAATTATTGGGCCTTTTCTCGTATTAAGTAGTTGGGCCCTATGGTTGTTAAAACAGTCATACTGTAGGTAGGCGGTCACATAATTTAGGACACCAGTCGATTTATATAAAAAAAGAGGTAACTTTGGAGCTTTGGTTCTCCGCCAAAGATTGACCTAGCTGTGATCTGATGATGGCCACCCAGGAAGTGAATAGAGGACATTCAGATCGCTACACACCTAACTGTTCAGGGGCCTTACTATGAGCTCTTATAGCAGGACTTATAATGGACTGCCTTACTTTTTCATACTATGACCTCAAAGGTTAGTATGAAAGCAGGCTCTAAGCAGTCCTGCTTAAGGCCTGCTTTTGAACTGAATGGTTTCTTATTTGCTGATGGTAATCCCCCTGATCAGCATTCTGAGAGATATAAGGATAGACTTTTCAGTTATAAGATTTCTATCTGAATCTTCTCCATTCAGTCCCTGGATGACCATCATCAGATCACAGCTAGGTCAATCCTTGGCGGAGAACCACGGATTCAAATTTACCTCGTTTGTTTGCAAATGGACTGGTGTCATTATGTGACCACCACAGTATATCACTTGCCATAACCGCTGTATCTATTGCAACAAAATGATGATAACTTTGCAGTGCGGCAAGACCTTCCCGAACATTTACTCATACGGTAGACATTACGAGGTGGTCCACTTAAACCATAAGAATCGCCGGCCCACCCGTTTGACGGGGCCGAAGAGGTGGGGCGTGGTATCCGTGGCGGGGGCGACGGTGATAGCTGAAAACGAAGGAGAAGTGAAGGAAGACTCGGAAGACGGGTGCGTGGTCTGCGAGTACTGTGGCAAGATTTGTACGGTGAGTATAGGCACAGAATATACAACATGTTAAAAAAAAACCCTAATGCCGAATATGGTATATAGTGTAACAGTTCAAAATTGAACATGTTATCTTTGTCTCAAATATTTAATAAAAATAAAAATAAGAGGGGTTACTGACCTATGAACCGGCACTGGGAAAGATATTGCTCCTTAATAATCCCATCGCCTCCAATTGGATATGTATTACCTTTTTCTATCGCCTTGGAGACTCCATTTCTTTCAATTAACTCCTAATTTAGTGATAATTTGTAAGTCTGCGAGATACAAAGAAGTCCAGGGTTGGAAAAAATAGTTGTAAACAATAAATAAAGATATGTGAATGAATCAATAAATAAACTCGTTGAATAACTTACCATGAAGGGATGTTTATTCTCATTTTAATAAAAAAGGGGTTGTTTATGCAATTTGGGATGTCTTTCAATGCATATTGTCTGGCATTACGATATTTACTGCAATTACAAAAGTATTCTCGTAGCACAAACTCTTTGATCACAGATAATTGTAGGCTATGACTGCGATTTGCAAATACAACATTCACGAAATTTCACATTTCTCTATAAAAAAACGGATACTTTTGCGGGATTTCTTTAACCTGAAAATATGGTTCGACAATAATAAACCATAGGTTGACATTTATTGATGAGTGGAGGCACGTGGATCAGCAGTGGTTGAGAACGGGGCTTGCAGCGATATGAAAAACACGGCGTAGTTATTACAGCCTTTTATTTCTCAGAATAAATACAACACGTAATAACTGGGTCGAATGCACATAGACACGAGTACAAACAAATCTCAATCTCAAAGGAAATTAGAATTAAATTATTTAAACAATAGCAGTCAAGCATGGCGATGGAAGAGGGGCAAAAGCAAAGACAATCAGACCGAATACGGATCTTCGTTCGTAATAGACAAGAACAGTGTTGTCATTACTAAAATAATGTTTAAGGCACCTTTACAATACTTCCCCTTGACTTAAACATATTTTATTTACATTTCCCAAAGTAAACAATATAAAATTCCAAACTCTACATCTCTACATTGGTATAGTCAAAAAATAAAACAAAGACTCTACATAAATCATGAACTCTACATGGTCATTAAAATTATTGCATAAAGTACTCTACAAATTACAGTCTTTCAATTACATTCATAATTTTAATAAAGTCTCTATGTTTTTGCTTACATAAGGGTTTAGTCAAAACATCTGCTATCATTCTCTCTGTGGAAATATACCTAACAGATATTAAGTTGTCTCTAACTAAATCTTTCACAAAATGGTACCTAATATCAATATGTTTTGAACGCTTGTGACATAACTCTTTAGATTCTAATAGTTTCTGAGCACTTTGATTATCATTATAAACAATACATTCAGTTAAAGTGTTACAAGTCAATTCTGAAAGCAAGTTCCTAATAAAACATATATCTTTACATACATCTCCAATAGCAAGGTATTCTGCTTCAGTACTAGAGAGCGCTACGCATCTCTGTTTACGAGATTCCCAATTGATAGTAGAATTACCTAGCTTTATTACATAGCCAGTATAAGACCTACGATCGTTTATATCATTAGCCCAATCGGCGTCAGTATATGCGCTCAATTTCCAATCAATACTTTTTGTAAAACACAAAGAGTAATTGATTGTACCAGCTAAATACCTAAGTACATGTTTGGCCGTGAGCCAATGGCTTTTATCAAAACAAGTGCTAAACTGGCTTAAGTAACTGCAAGCATATGCAATATCGGGCCTAGTGCTAACACATAAATACATAAGACACCCTAAAAGTTCCCTGTATTTATATACACTATCATCTAAATGTGCACTTGCATTTTCAGGTTTTTGTAATTTACAATTCAGCCAATGCCAGTGTGGCTACTGGTTTACAATTGGTCATTCCAAATTTTACAAGTAATTTCTTAATATATTCAGATTGATCTAAACACAAAGTGCCCTTTGACCTATCTCTTGTGACTCTAATACCTAAACAATTTCTCAGTGGGCCCAAGTTTTTAACATTGAATTGCCTTTCCAGAATCTCTTGCAAATGGATTTTTATTTTACTATCTTTACTATAAAACACATAAAAGTCATCTACATATAAAGCTAGAATAACAATATCATCTCCCACTGCTTTACTATAAACACAAGGTTCAGATTTACATTGCTTAAAGTCATGAGAAACAAGAAGGTCATTCACCTTTTCATTCCACATTTTACTTGATTGTTTTAACCCATAAATGGCCTTTTTTAATAAACAAACTTTACCATTACATTTGTCTAAAAATCCTATAGGTGGCTCCATATAAATTTCCTCATTAAGATCGCCATTTAGAAATGCCGTTGCTACGTCAATGTGATCAATTTCGAGGTTTAATTGATTACTCAAATTAAATAAAATTCTCATAGTGGAATGACGTACCACAGGAGAGAATGTGTCATTATAATCAATGCCCTGACGCTGTGTGAAACCTTTGGCAACAAGTCGTGCTTTGAAACAGGTAAACTGACCATCTGAGTCATGCTTAGCCTTATATACCCACTTGCATTTGACAATATTTTTGTTAAATGGACGGTCAACCAGTTCCCACACATTGTTAGCGACTAATGAGTCATACTCACTCTGCATAGCAGCTTGCCAGTACTCACGCTGAGGAGAATCTAACGCTTCGTCATAAGATTGTGGCTCCACAAACAAACCATCATGCATAGACATAAAACATTCATAATCATTGTACCTTTTTCGAGGAATATTACGCGTCGAGCGTACATTACGACCAGTAGAATCAATTTCTCTATTAGAAGCTTCCCCTCCAGCCGACGCCTCGCCAGACGTTAGAGGCCTAGGGCTTATTTCGTCAGCAGACTCTTCAGCAGAGGATGAGCAGGTAGAGTTGCCATTCTCAGGTCCGGTACAGAAGTCGTCGTCGTCTCTTGGTCCTGTGATTTCTCCTTCATTAGGTATCCAAAGGTTTTTCTAGTGTCTTCGCCCCACCCCAGCTAGGCTCCTGGATAGGCCCGCAGACATCAGAATGAACCAACTGCAGTGGTTGTGTTGCACGCGTCCCGTCTTTAGGATAAGCCGAAGCTGTCAGCTTCCCCTCAAGACATGGGACACAGTTCTTCAATGAGTCTTCATCCTGAAACACAATATTAACACCACATGCAACCTTTTGTAGGGTTTTCATACCTTGTAGGCTCAAGTGTCCTAGACGTCTGTGCCAAAGTTCAGCCGGTAAGCCTGCTGCTTCTGCGGCACTCAATAAGTCCTCTCTGTCATCAAGGAGTAGAGAGTGCTCCCTTGGCGATAACCCGGATCCCATTAAGTTAACACATTCAGACACAAACATATTTAACTTATACAGACCACCCAAACATGCAGCAGATGCAATTAAGTTGCCAGAAGTTTTACCAACGTTGTCATATATAGATAGATAGATAGATAGATAGAAAGTTTATTTACTAAAACACACACATTCATACAAATAACATTACATAGGTAGGTACATTAAATTAATAACTAATAAAAAGAAAAGACAAACAAAATGGACATGTAAAAGAGATAATCAGAAGAAGGCATGCATGTGTGTGCAGCAGCAAGAAGGGTCCAGTCTCGGTGTGTGAATTTTGCCTTTCGGCAAAACACCGATTTTCAGCCATCACCCAGACGAAACGCGGGAACCAGCAGCTGCGCTCGGTCGGGAACAAGTGTGTGTGTGTGTGTGTGTGTGTGTGTGTGTGTGTGTTTGTGAGTGTGTGTGTGTGTGTATATGTGTGCGAGTGTGTGTGAGTGCACTGTCTGTGATAAAATATAAATATAAGATTGGTATTGCAATAATATTAACAAAAACAATAATAATAATAATAATGAAAATAATGAATAAAATTGATTAATAATTGGGAATAGGAAACCGAAGTAAAATAATAATTAGTAATTCACACCTACAGACATAGATTCAGACCCTCGCGCCGCCAAAACCATCCAGATTACCCAGATTACCACCCAGTCGGAATACCTAACTTTTGTAGTGTAAGTAAATGTGTGGTCAGTTTTTGTTTGAAAGTATATTTAGAAGTTAGGTTCCGAATAGGTGGCGGCAAATCATTCCAGCACTTGGTGGCTTGGAACCGAAAGCTGCCCCGGAAGGCTATGGTACGATGATGATGGTTAGCGAGTGGCATCCGCATTAATCTAAATCCATACCTGTCACTAAGCGGCGTGAACTTGAGCTTCTCAAATAAATATTCAGGTCTTTTGTACTTTTTCACGTCAAACATGAGACATAACAAGTGCATTCGTCTACGCATCTCCATTCTCAGAATTGACGCAGAGTTGAGATAAGGTGAGATGTGTGTTCGAGGAGGTACGTTAAAACAAAACCTGCAACAAGCATTTTGAACCCGCTGAATAAGTTTTTGCGTTCTAGACAATAAACGAGGTCCCACCACAATATCCCCATAATTGAGTCTTGACAGAATCAAGGACTCACAGAGCATTACGCGTGACTTTTCGCTGAGATATTTACGTATCCTATACAAAACCTTCAGGCGATACATACAGCCCCTCACTAAACCCAATACATGGGTTTCAAAGCGCAGCTGTTCATCGAAGATTATACCTAGATTCCGAGCTTCCGATACTCTGTCTAAATTTTGATTGTTTAAACAAAGAGCGGGATTGAAGTTTTTCATTTGTTGTATCTGTGCTTTAGTTCCCATAATTAAATATTTTGATTTGGATGGATTTAGAAGGAGACCATTATCAGCTGACCATTGAGCGATCCTCTGTAGGTCACTATTGATCTTTCGCACAGTGTCAGGAGTATTGGCAGGTTTACCAGAGATGTACAGTTGGACGTCATCAGCATAGGAGTGGTATCTGCAGTATTGTAACACCTTAGGGAGATCTGCGCTGTAAATAATAAAAAGTAACGGACCCAGAATTGAACCCTGAGGTACTCCACATGTCACAGGTTCAGGATCAGATAGCTTAGCATCTCCACTATTCGCACAAGTCAATTTCACTGATTGGGACCGGTGGGACAAATAACTTTCAAACCACCGAAGTGACGAGACATCCAAACCATAATACCTAAGCTTGGCCAGTAGCAGCTCTTTATTAATGCTGTCAAATGCGCGAGAAAAATCCAGCAGTGCAAGGATAGTGCCATTACCAGCGTCTTGCTCCGACAGAATATTGTCAACAACATCTAACAGAGCAGTAGACGTGCCACGGTTTCGACGAAACCCTGATTGATGCACTGGTAGGATGTTGTTTTCTTCCACGTATTTCATAAGTTGCATATATACAGCTTTTTCTAGAATCTTTGATAGAAACGGCAGAATGCTAATCGGTCGCAAGTCTTTAAGGTTGACAGGGCGATCAATTTTAGGCAGCGGTGTAACCATCGCATGCTTCCACTGTGCAGGAAAAACACCAGAAATGATGGAGGCATTGATAATAGCAGTGATAGTTGTCAGCGTGCAGGGTAAAGTCAAAAGTATCATATCTCTGCTAAAACCATCCGACCCCGATGCGTTTGATTTAACTGATAAGATGAAATCAGCCACCTCTTTCTCAGTAACAGGCCGCAGCTGGAAACTAGAATGACTATAGCGATGCGAATTGTAAAAGGAGAAGCTTGATTGAGGCACTACGCTATTACTTTGAACACTCAAAAAATGTGAATTGATGGCATGCGGATCATTAAAATTTGGAGGTAGGTCTTTGCCCTGACAGGGATCTACCAAAACCTTTTCTTTCAGGTTTTTCCAGTATGACCTGCCATTATTGACTTGAGAATTGATGAAGTGATTGAAAAATGCGCGCTTTTCGGTATCCATACAAGTTTCTACCGTACTCTGCAAATCTTTCCATGAATTTTTATCCTGGTCTGATTTTGTTTGGCGATACTTAAGAAGAGCCTGATTGCGCAAGTGCATCATATGTCTTAAATTCTCAGTAATCCATGGAAACGATTTATCAGGCTTAATTGAGATATATTTTACCGGAGCATGATGATTATAGAGGGACAATAAAAGGTTCTCAAATATACCTACCATTTCATCCACCGTAGCGGCAGCAGAGACAGATCTCCAGTCAAAGGCATGCAAATCAACATTAAATTGTTCCATATCCATACTCTTAATGGGCCTATAAGCTCGACAAAGTCTTGGGTATTTAGGTTTTCTCACAGGAAAAGACACATTAACCATAGCATGGCCAAGCAAACCCGTAATGTGAGATACACTTACGTCTTGGACCCGGCAATTAGTACATATTAAGTCGATGAGTGAGTGAGAATCGGCCGTAAAATGTGTCGGTTCAGTTACCACCTGCTCAAGGTCCATGTACTCCAAAAATTGCTTTAACTTAACGCTGTTACCATTAGTCGGATCCAAAAAGTTAATATTGAAGTCCCCCAGTAAGACAATAAAGTCATGCCTACCGAAATATGTTACAGATTCCGTCAAGGCATCCAAGAATTTCTCAACATTAACCCACTGTGGCCTATAAGCAGTTCCGATTGCAAAACGCAATCCATTAATTTTAGTTGTGAGCCACATTTGCTCAATATCGGCGTCAGGATGCTTTTCATACCGCACGTGTACTCCAGTCCTAACGTAGAACGCAACCCCGCCACCCCGCCCGCCGCACATATGCAGCGGACGAGGGACGGAGCGCAGTCGATAGCCGGGCACTGCCGGCGCGCGCGCTTCCTGTCCCGCTGACAACCACGTCTCGTTTATTGCGATAATATCTGCGTCGCATTCCTTGACGCCGATTACAAAGTCATCATGGCCAGTGTTAAGAGAGCCTGCATTAAAAAGTGCTAACTTAAGATATTTCAAAGGCGGCATCTGAACTAGGAAAAATAAGTATATTGAATGAAAATATATTAAAAGTGCATGGAGCTAATAAAGCGCTAAGCAACAAAAAGCAGGCACAGAAATACTGCACAACAGTAATTACAATTACGTTATCAGACACAAAAAAAGTCTCTGAGCGCGAGGTAAGAGTAATTATTATTTGATTTTTATTATGATAACAGCATAAAGTCGAGAAACAATAAATGAGCGATAAAATGTAGTCATTGAGACAGATTAAAACAATTGTGAAATAGGAAAACTTAAAAAATAATATTATATCATTTGTATAAAGTGCTTGTTTGTTTTGGTATAAATACTTGTAAAATATAGTGAGTAGAATTACAATGAAATTAAATTTAAATACGGGTGTAATGTATGTGTAATGAATATGTTGTTTGTTCCTTTCCAGTGCGTCCCGGTTAATACTAGACCTTACTACTGCTGCACACAAATACAAGAACAAAGCACACAAAAAACAGCTAGTAACAACGAACAATGACGCAAGCAATCGAACAGTAAAAATAAATAAGGATAATATTGAGAGCAAACAGCAAATAATTAGCAAAAGCAACAATGTACACCAAATTATTATGAAATAAGTACGGTAAAAAATTATGAAAATAAAAAAAATTGACAAAGTGTTGGCACACAAATACAAGAACAAAGCACACAAAAAACAGATAGTAACAACGAACAATGACAACAGTCGAACAGTAAAAACAAGTAAGGAAAATATTGAGCGCAAAGAGCAAATAATTAGCAAAAGCAACAATGAACACCAAATTATTATGAAGTAAGTACGGTAAAAAATTATAAAAATAAAAAAAATTGACAAAGTGTTGGCTGTGCATAAAATTACTTTCAACAAAACACGTATATGAAATAAAATAACCATTAACAGTGGAACAAAAGAGTGTAGGCCAAAGCAAAGTATAAAAAAAGTGAGTAACATATTATAAAGTACTTTTTCAGTCCTTAACAGTTCGAACGGCATCCTCTCCAAAAACCCTAACAAGATCAGCCTCTGTGCGCAGACGATGACGGGGGACGCCCTCCCCAGGGCCCTGCCGCACAAATACCTTGCCGTCCCTCGTCCACACGAAGCGCCAGTTCTGGTCCCTGCCAATCTGTCGTGCACGGCGGAATAGAACACGATTAGTGCGTGTCAGCCGCTCGTTGACGTAAAACCTGCGTGGCGGGCCAGGAAGATCGGCACCTTCCGTTGTGATGTTGCGGCGTACACGAGCCGCCTGCAGCAGCTCATCGCGCACCGCACGCTGCACTAGGCGGACGACGATGGCTCGCGGCCGGGGTCTCGCATTAGCTTCCAACAACTGACCAACTCTTGTGGCACAGACGATATCACGTGATTCAAGTTTGATGCCAAGTTTAGTCGCCAGAGTGGTGACGATATTCAGGGGGTTCTCCCCCTTCTGTTCCGGGATGCAAGTGAACTCCAGGTCGTTGAGAAGGAGCTCCTGATCACGCTCATTTAGTTCAGCTCTTAACCCTTCTATGATTCCTGTTAAGGCAGCGTCAGCGTCGGGGCTTGCTTGACGACCTTCCAGCTTCTCCACACGTGTTGCAAGCAGCTGCACCTGGTTTTCATTTGCCGCCACCCGCGTCACGAGACTAGAGAGTGTCTCGTTAAAAGCTTCAACCCGGATTCGCGTTTCCTGCATCTCCTTACGCAAAAGGCGCATCTCCTCAGTCAGGGCTTGCAGCGCTTTTGCCTGAGCATCATCACGGCCGCTACCCAGGTCACAGTCTATTGGTGGACTCTTCACTGAGGTTCCCCGGTGCGGATTCACTTGGTCATCGAGTCCACGAACCGGAGTATTTTGGTTGTCGACCTTTGGCTCCTTATTTTTACACAGTTCACACTTCCACTTTAGTCTATGCTCTCCGATCAAGGTATTACGGAAACGCTGCTCGCTTACATTAGCACATAAAATGTGATAAAATTCACAGCAGATGCTGCAACGTAAGTACTGCCTATCTTTGACTACTTGCATACAGCTCGCGCAAACCTTTTTTCCGGAGTCCATGATGAGTTTTTATTTACTCGAATATATATTAAAAAAGAATAATAATAAAAAAAAACAAATCAAAAAGTAAATTAATTATTCGAGAAACAAAAAATTAAAATAAAAAAAAAAAGTTTGTCCCAAGTCCGTTTCGAACCATGGATTTTATGCACTCGTTGCTAACGCTGCGCCAGTCCCGATTACGCCAAATGCTCACTGTAGCTAGTGGCAAAATATTCAGTTACTTCGCTCTCTTAAGTAAGATCACGTTCGTGCGGCGTGACTGGCGGTGACTCACGGTGACTAAGCAACGCTCAGCTGATTGAAGCGGTCGAAACGAAAGATAAATGCACTGATAACTTCACAATCACAAGACGCACAGAGTCGAATCAAACACCAAATTAAAGCTTGTAACTTGAGCAATAAACTGATATTAGTTTTATGAAGACTCGTTTACTTTTACTATTATTTTGTCAATTTTATAACAGAGCGTAACTAAAACACGTCAAGACACAGCAACTGCGCCCCGCGCACCCTCACCCTATATAAAACATCCATCTTTATTAAAATTTACACTATAGCCTGACTGCACTAGTTTTGAAACAGAAATTAGATTGGCCGATATCTGAGGAACAAACAAAACATTATTCAAAATGCTCACCTGATTATTTGTTTTCAATTTCAATGTACCAGAGCCTTTACAAACAATTTTATCATTATTAGCCATATTAATTTGTACATTATTATTGTTTTTGAAGTCTTGAAGTAAATGTTTGTTCTTCACCATGTGATTGGTAGCGCCGCTATCAATATAAAAGTCGTCCGATAATGTTTTCAGTTGTGACAACAGGACAGTCGCAGAAAAAGTCTTCTCTCCATTTTGCATCTTCTTGAACTTTTTCAATTTAAAACAGCGTGATTTAGTATGACCAGTCTTCTTGCAGTAATCACAGAAATATCCTTTACTTTTTGAAATATAAGCAGAACCAGCATCGCTGTTAGAATTTGCGTTCTTGCGTGAAAATTCCTGTAACAATCTAGTGCGCACCAACTCACTTGATACTTGAGCAGTAACCGAAGCCGTAGACAGGTTAGAAACAAGGGGATCATACTCGGCCGGCAGTCCACTCAACAGTATTTCAACAATTTCAGCGTCTTCAATGGTTTTCCCAATATCATGCAATTGCTGA
Organism: Agriphila tristella; assembly: GCA_928269145.1. Lineage (NCBI taxonomy): Eukaryota > Metazoa > Arthropoda > Insecta > Lepidoptera > Crambidae > Agriphila > Agriphila tristella. The sequence continues at coordinate 1,907,411 of OV743447.1, read as the reverse complement.
ACAATGGTGGTGATCGCTTCGATGTAGGTATTCATGCAGTCATATTCAGTAAAAGTAATGCTATGCAATTTTCTCAAAAGTAGCACACGCCTGTAGAGACCTTTGTCTTCGAAGACCTCAGATAACTTAGTCCAAGCTTCTTTAGCTGTAGCAGCGTTCCTCACATATTGGTATAGCGCGGGTTTGACAGAAAGACAGATGCGCGCCAAAGCACGTTGTACAAGCACAGCATCATTTTCAATGCCCTCAACCGCCTTCCATAGGCCTTCTAATATTAGTACATTCTTTATAGAAAATTTCCATGAGTGATAATTGGCAGCTCCTTCGAGCTTTTCAATGCCGTTTAGGTTATGTTGTAGCACGCGGTCAGTGCCATTAGTGCCATTCGCCATAATTCAAACGCGCTCACACACAAAGCTCTCATAAAAACTCTGATCGTGTTTTACTCACAATTTCAGTGGTATTCTAGTCAGCCTGGGTCCTATAACCTATTGATGAGTGGAGGCACGTGGATCAGCAGTGGTTGAGAACGGGGCTTGCAGCGATATGAAAAACACGGCGTAGTTATTACAGCCTTTTATTTCTCAGAATAAATACAACACGTAATAACTGGGTCGAATGCACATAGACACGAGTACAAACAAATCTCAATCTCAAAGGAAATTAGAATTAAATTATTTAAACAATAGCAGTCAAGCATGGCGATGGAAGAGGGGCAAAAGCAAAGACAATCAGACCGAATACGGATCTTCGTTCGTAATAGACAAGAACAGTGTTGTCATTACTAAAATAATGTTTAAGGCACCTTTACAATAACATTTACATAGACAAATGCATTTGACATTTGGTGGCCGTTTTTGGAACTAAAGTGATAATCCATAGAGAAAAATCACTCTATATTTTAAAGAGAAAAAAAAAGAGAACGAAATAATCCTTGGTAAATTATATCATTAAAAATCTATAAGGTAAAAGGAAGTCGAATGATTATAAAATATTAAAATAAACAAATAATAATTTAGTTATTCTAAATGTGTAAAATAATGTTTAGGTTTGGTGTAAACACACATATCGCGTTTCGTTTTCAGCAAATTTCAAAAAACACTATTTGTAAATTAAACTTGGGATTATGAATAAAGTAAAATCATTTAATATTAAAAGTAAAGGAAGAATACGAATGATTATATTTGTAATAAATAAACATTAAATAGGAACGATAACTAGTAAAAAGTTGTAAAAGGAACTAGACATAAAAACAATCTACCGTAGAATGGATCGTGGCTTTCCTTTGTTCATAAACAAAAAACGAAGGGAAAATGGTTGTGATAGCCAATCGAGAGCTCAGATTCTGTGTGGGCGTGGATTTTCCTAAGATTAAGCTACATGGCGCCAGACTTTAAAGTAACCAATCATAATTCGCAATGGTTATCGTGGCGATTACCGTGCATAAATGTGAATTGGGGGAAACTGAATCGGGTCGGTACCACGACATCATGATGAGAATATTGCGTAACGTTTATGGCTCGTACCTTAATCTGGAGAGACGTAATTCCGCGTGGACACGTAGCCCTTTCCGTCACACGCCCGATTGACGCCAGGCTCCAACGTACGCGGATCTCAACTGCTTCGCTTACACCATCTGTAGAAATAGGTTTTGGTTGATTCTAACTGGAATCACTTAAGTGCCTTAGTATTACATAGACACGCGGATGTTCAGTCAATAGCACGACACGACGAGTGATCAGTTCGCCGTGCCTTACCATCACCGAATCTGTTTGAGCTAAGATTATATATAACAACACAATCATACGCTAAATCCGTCTGACTCTCCGTGATTACGAACGAAACGAGGGTGTCTACTATGGACCCCTGGGCGGAGTGCGGGTCAGCGACTTAAAGTGACCCGCCAGGGGGCTATCAGGGGGGCTAGCAGGACAGCGTCTTGTAGTGTCCCGCGAGGGGGACGTCAGGACTCCTACGTCCTGTCGTCCCCCTCCGAGGGGAAGCCAATTCCCTCGAACAGTACAGTGACCCGCCAGAGGGCTATCAGGGGGGCTAGCAGGACAGCGTCTTATAGTGTCCCGCGAGGGGGACGTCAGGACTCCTACGTCCTGTCGTCCCCCCCCGAGGGGAAGCCAATTCCCTCGAACAGTACAGTGACCCGCCAGAGGGCTATCAGGGGGGCTAGCAGGACAGCGTCTTATAGTGTCCCGCGAGGGGAAGCCAATTCCCTCGTACACTCTACGTAGAGCTTTGAGTGCCCAACATCTTATATCATATGGCCAACGATCGTATTCTTATCACATAGCATGCTAAGTAGAAGCGGCGCCGCTATACAAACCAGGCCATGGCGTCGGTCGGCAGCCCAAGCGTCGAAGCCCGCATTCTCCGTGACCCTCACCATCATTATATGGTTGTACAAATAGCTGGGTATACTTAGCTCAACTAGTCTCGCGACAATTACATATTAAGGAATCAAACCAAGGCACTTAGCTCTCATATTGTTGCACCAGCTTGACGCCGCCCTCAACGTGAAAACACCGCGTTGTCCATTGTTGACTGCCGACGCCATATAAAATGGCGGCGATCACTTTACTACAAATCCAGGCTATGTTACAACAACCATAGACCACAGACTATAATGAGCATACCATAGTGTCTACTTAGGGCGGTTCCACACTATATGTATAGGCTCGCGATCGTCGCGACACTCCCGCCGGAAAATTTAAAGTGAGTTCGTTATCAAATTGCGTGTCTAGAGTGTCCACTCTTATTAATCCAAAGACTCAGACCACTGTAATAGTTTGGATTTGTTTTGCTCTGATTGACCTTCACCAGATGCACCGTCTCATGTGAACATATCTTTAGATTATTTCTTCACTGTTAGGATTGTTCCGAAAGTACTCTACTCATCTGATCACTAGTTCTAAAATTTTATTTGTAAACAACAGCTGTACTTCAACTGATTTTGTTTCCTTTTCAACATACAGATTTTTCAAAGGTATCTCTTCTTTAAGTTTGAACTACACTAACTGATCTATGAGAATCTCTCAACAAAGATATGAATACCCTTTGTCTGCAATTCTGTATCTCTCTAATCCACACTATTTGACCTTCTTTCAGATTTCAATCACAATATTACATATGGCGGTTTGTGGGTTATTATGCCTTTCTCACAGGTTAAGCAATACTAATTGTAAATTAATATACTATATCTATTTTTGTAAATATCTCACTTTGGATCCTTTAGATATGTGGCACGATCTCTCTATGGTTTTAAACCAAATTTGTTTTCGTTGCAGTATATGTTAACAACCTTTCTTCATTTGACATTTCTAATGTAAGACATAATAATCTTTCGAATAATAATTTCAGAATAAAGCTCAACTCTTTATTCACTATTGTTGAAGTTCGTGAATCTATCACCGCTTCCATCTCATAGGCAACTGTTACAATTTTATATGATTATCAATTTTACTTTAGGAACTATAAAGTAGTGAAAACTGGCGCTAACTATTTTATTAGCAAGTAAGTTAACAATAAGCAACTGCATACTAAATAAGAGCAACACTATGTATCTATGCTTTGTTTAATTGAGTGCTTTTATCAGATAACTCTGTCTTTATCGAAGGTTAGCTATCAAAGCAATCCAAACTGGGATTCTAATACAAAATTGAGTTTGATCTCTATTGAAATTCCAGATTATCTAGCTGTACTTTGAGCCTCTCATATTTCTTTTTAATTTTTTTTTACTCCACTCCAGTATTATAGCAATTATTTTATCCATTCATCGAAACTACCAAACTATGGCGCAAACTTGAATGTAAACCATTTACTTTAGACCTTCTCTTCAATAGACTCTGTCAGAGCCTCCCCCCTAAAAAGGTATTGTCAGACATTATGTCTTAGTTAACTTTGCAAGAGAAAGTTCAGTTCGACAAACTGTTTAACTAGAGGCTTCAATAAAATTATTCATTAGTGCAAAAACAATTAAATCTTATGACAGTGGTTACCAATATTATTCTTTTTCTCTCTCGATGTACCCTTCCAAGAAAGATCTCAAACTTGCATACTCTCAATTTATTTGCAAGAATGATAATAAAATCAATTGTATGAAGGTAGATGGAAATGCCGTACGTACCCCTGGGGTACGCTTACAATCAATTGGAAAACATTGCTTAATGGAATTAACCCGAATATATAAAATTCGTGTAAATAGTGTAACCTATAACTTGCTACTATAAGTACTTTGTTGCCAATAATCATATTGCACTTTATTTGGTAATAATATATTTATGTTTGCAAATATCATTAGTATTTCCGATAAAGCTTACAAGCCTCTTGTGTCCGCTCTACGTAGCGTTGCCAACCCTACTACACAATACAGTATCCTACTATACTGAGGGTCAACCTACATTTTTTATTTATTTATTTCTTTTCATCATTTACTATTTTACACAAAGCTTATTTTGACAAGTATTATTTTACAAAAATATGAAATACCTATTTAATATGATTACAATTTTAAATATGGAAACACTGAAACACATCACTATAGTTGGTTTTTAATATTTCACAAAGCTATACGTTTTTAATTAATCACCCAAAATTATGTTTACTGGACCTTTCTGAGTTTGCCACTAGACACCTGATTTGATGTAAAAGTTGGCAACCCTAGCTCTACCTGACAGTTATCTGATCGAAGTTGTCAGTTAAAAGTCTGGAATGGGTGGTATAAACAATTTAACAGTTCCCAATTATTAAGATTATTGTAATGAAGATTTCTTATCAATATTTAAGTGAAATTGTTAGGAACATCAATTTTCTTTTGTCTAAATCATTTACAAACTACGAATTTGTATTGTATAGATTCAAAAGTTTATTAAAATATTTGGTCAGAGAATTGAGTTCGGTTACTTCTACTACTAAGTAACATACACCTCAGTTTCAATTTAATTTGATAGGTGCCTATTCTATTAAATCACATTAACTTCCAAATCTAATTGAACTTTTCAGATTTCTTACTGTGTTTACCTTATCTTTATGTAATCCTTTGTTGCTACAAGTCTGGCATAATTATATGGAAAAACATTCATTTACTAAACGTTTGCTCCTAAAGCAATAAAGTGTTTATTTTCTTATTTTAGTATGTCTTTCCTATACATGGTGCTGACGAGTCACACCCTTCACTTATATGGTTTCCTTGACAGAAAACTTACATTCTCCTTGTTTTCTGTTTCATAATAATTTTCCATATTTCCTCATTAATCGAATGTTCAACTTGTCATTAGATGTTCATGACGTATCGTCCATCCCGTTTGGCACTACGTATTGAGTGTTAAACATTTTAATCTAGTATTTAATGCTGCCACCATTTCTCCGCATGTGGTGAAATCAGAAATGTCATCAGGTCTGGATCAGATTCAAGAATGCAACGATTTAGAAATCAACAACAATCAGTCTCAGCAAAGATGTCAGTTTATACTTAGTAGTCTCGACTAACGATTTCACATTATCCTCTTTATTGTTACATGAACCTCTAGCGCTATCGGATAGGACTTTCGCTTTGTTGATAACTTACTAGTAAATTTTCTATATGGAACAATGATCTAACTAAATGTATCATTACATTACACTGTTTGTCATATTATATATGGAACATAAGATGGACATGTTCATTTGTGTACGTCACTATAGTTGGAGAAAATGAAATAAAAGTACCATAATCATTAGGTAGTCACCAGATCTTCTCATACTATGATAAATCTTTATGTATCTGAACCCACTAGTAAAGGATTAAAGTTTGCATCTACTCAATAGTATTTCTTTTAGAACAATCATGTCTAAATTTTTACCTAATTTTCTATTGTCGATATGCTCAAATAGAATAAATTGCAAGTACCTATGTATAACTTATTATTGTCACAAGTACACTTATTTCAAGATAAATTAAAACTATCGCTTTCTAGTGAATCAATCGTTTGGTATAACATTACCGGTTATAAGTGGTCAATAATTACAGAAACAGTACGTTAACTTAAACGGGCTTGTGCATTGATTTGCTCGAATTACTTAAATTGTTATATTTAAGTTGTACTGAGAATTAATCAAACTCTCACTCAGTCTTGTTACCAAGTACTTATCCATTTAATCAGCTTTGCTTTGCAACCAAGAACTGTCTTCGTCCTTTTAGTCAGTATAACGTTCTCATGTAACTATGTTACATCTTTATGAGATCAAAATTATAGATCTAAGCCTGGAATTAATCCAAGTTTACTCCTTCAATACTAAAACGATTGAGTTTATAAAGTTTTCACCTTCCATATAACACTGATAGATAGGTTACCTATTCGTTCACTTATACATGATTTTTTACGTTTACTAATTATTGAAACATTATCATGTCATCATGTTTAACGTAGTTACTGATCCATTCATTTATTAATTACTAATTTAGTTAGTTTAAAACAACAAACTATAGGAGACGTAGAAGAGTTTGTTTACTAGTTTACTTATGTGAACTAACGTTTTGAGACAACAATCGTGCAAAATACAAGTAAATATCTAAATCAGAAAACTCACTCGTTGGTAATTATCACCTTTCACGGAAGTTTTAATTCACCTTTCACATAAAATAAATTCTCAACTTGACCAAAAACTTTCTATAAAAAATGTCAACAAGAGATAATTAGGGCTGTGTAGCGTAGTCGTTAGTGACGACCAGTATTATAATCGATTCGAATAACTCGATTCATAGATGGACTAACTTATGTTTCCATGAGTTTGACAACGTGTCGCATTATATTTGACTACTTATTATGACCATTGAACATTGGTATTTGTTGAATTTCAATTTGATTGTTTAAAAACATTAAATAATAAAATCAATATGTTCTGGTTTATACTAATGAGCGGTTTTCTGACAGCAGAGAATTTTAGTATAATTTTATGTCGACAGATGGCGTTACTTAAACTAAGTCGATTTTTAAATATTTTTTCCCACTAATGGTCATATTGGTCATAGAAAAGTTTTCGTAACACGCCATTGGACAATCAACGCACAAAGCAAGAAACCACATACTCAGCAAACGTATAATAAAAAAGTAATTACATTTCATAATTTTCATAAAAAGCTACCTACTAAGTACAACGACACCTAGTTCTATTTTATGAACTACCCTTTTTTCTTAAACTGCCCTTTGAAAACCGATCGTAGACATATTTATTACGAATCCTCTCTATTTCTGCGTTGCTGACTTTATCTCAGATAGTGATTTATAAGTAATAATACAATTGCAATTTAATGAGCTCCATTACCTGTACGCATACACTACAACCGATTTACATTTTGACAGGTCAGAAATAGATGTTCTCTTTTTTAATTGAATCAGACCACGACTCAAACTAACTGGTCGATTCAAGTCAGAATTCCCATTCGATCGCAAACAATTACGAAAACTGTATGAAAACAATGCTTTTATAGTTTTATATTATATAAATTGAACTCGTCTCGTCAATAGCTTCATACTTTTCAAGTATTTACTTATTCCTATTAAATAAGTCTGTCTAGAAATTAGTGATGGATGTCTTAGTGATGGATCATAATATTTCGTCTTTGAAACAATGTTTCGCTGCAATAGATACCCTAAAACTATAGGTTAAATCATGGCTAAATCTCATTGCCATCATAAACGCTTCGGTCACATTTGCAATCGCAACACATTGCCATTTCCCTGGCAAGTTTTATTCATGTTCACATTCACATGAAACAATGCATCACACACGTCCGTCAAATCACAGTTCTTATCAACTGCTCTGTTCTAAGCCGATAGACCTACAGGTATGTATTGGTCTGAGGTAGAACCTTTATCACAGAGATACGTTATTGTCACCAAACGTTTCTATCTGAGACCCCTAACCATACCTTATTACAATGCCATAACGTTTAATAAGTTTACAAATAGAAAACAATTTCACATAACAGCTGATCTATACCTTCGGACATTCGAACGATCTGTAAAATCGATTTGTTTTAACTAGTTGTCTCAGTTCCTTTATCAGAAATACTTTACGATATTCTCGTATGAGTTCAAGAATAAATAGTTTGAAAATCGTTATCAGAAATCAGTAATCAGTATCGATTTATAATGCAAACAATTCGCCATCAATCATTATTATTAAGAATCGATAACCGAGTCGATTCACATCGACTGCTATTCATTAGTCAAATCGGATCAATGAATCGATTCGTTGACTCGATTCATTGACTCAACTCTGTGGTGGTGGTACACCTGATTAACACTGTTTTTGTATGCCATAATCGACTTGCGTCAACTTCACTCTAATGAATTTCCGTTCGACACCGAACAAGTGTTACCATACCAAACAATGAGGTTTGCTCATATTTACCTAAATTCTCGATTGAAATCGTATTCTTACGATATGATTGATACATTTAATTTTCTCGTAGAAAATGTCATGGCTAACTAATTTTATATTATAAAATAGATAAATATTCATATTTGGCACATAAATCGAGTTTTGTTTATTTCTGCGGTATGTAGGAAATATTGATCTAATCCAAGTATTTTTTGACACAAATACACTACTAAAAGGTGAAGACTTGGTCTTGTGACTCAATTAAATTTAAATTTCCAGAACAGAGATATCGATTTAAATGCATGGCTTTGTCCATATGATACTCATTACGGTTCTGCCGTTTCTATTTGAAATCAAGAAAACAAAACGTTGAGATTTTGACTTTAGTCTGTCCTAAGCTGTCATTTGGTTAACTGTTAATTATCAAATGAATAAGTTGTGTCTGATCATTACAAATTACGACTCATAGATAAAAATAAAGAGTGCAAGTAAGTATAACTCGATGACAAATCGATACTAATAATATTTTATGCATACGTATCGTGTCATCATTTTTTTTTTTTGAAAAATCATAACCATTTCTTACACAATGTTAATAAATTGACAACAGACCGATCTAGTTCAACTTCACTCAAGAATGTACAGTGAGCAGCACATAAGATTATACAACTGTCAAATCTGTAATTTATTTGGGACCTTAATGGCTTTGCTTTTAGGTATAAAATTGATTGAATATCATTACGCTGTCGCAGAAGCCCAGCGTGCCGTTGACCGTACAGAGGCAAAATTTCCGCACAGTATAAGCACAGCATGTCACACAGTCTCCCGTTTTTTTTTAGTAAAGGTTTTTAAGTCGAATACTTTTTGCACAACGGTGTCGTAAAAAGGCCGAAACTCGGTCTCCCTTCCGACTAAGTTTAAAATTTTCAGATAAAATATCATTATGAAATATGCAAACGAAATGGAATTTTATTTTTAGTCCAAGCTGTCAATTGACAGACAAATACAACAAATTATTAAGTAAATAAATGCAGGTAATACAGGTAGAACAGATTTAAGGTGAATTAAAGAGTAAAATTTCCATAAAACCTTTATTTGTTCAAATATGGTACAATACAGTATTGTGAATACGTTAATTCTTTTTCTTAGGCGGAGGAGGAAAAATTCATACTTCATTTCTTGTGATTTATTTTTTATTGATAACAAGTAAATTAAATAATATATTTTCGAAAAATATCATAAGTAAGATATCTTTATTCTGTATCGGATGACCATCGATGAACTTTCCATTCTTCTTGACAGGTGATTGGAAACTCCCAATGTGGTAGTGAAGCTCCGCCGTCTGGCAACACTATATTCTGCCAACTTGCAAATCTCACTGTGAACGTAGTTTCCTCGCGTTTCCGGTTCACTAACACAATTTAAATCATATTCACATCCTTTTAATAAAATTCGCTTTAGGCGCACACGTAATCACTTAAATCGTAAATCAATTCTTAACGAAAAAATTACGTCTCTCATTTATGTTACATGAAATAACACGTAAACGATACTTTACTTTGAAAAACAACGTAAAGGATTTAAATGAAGTTTCGCTACTGAATAACCAGATGTCAACACGAGCCACAATGTAATAGGTACAACTCGCAATACTCTCATCTTTGTAAATCTTATTTTTGGGTTCCATGGAAACCACCAAACTCGGCGGCCACGGGATAATTCCAGCCATTGCTCCACCATTTATCGTGGCGATTACCGTGCATAAATGTGAATTGGGGGAAACTGAATCGGGTCGGTACCACGACATCATGATGAGAATATTGCGTAACGTTTATGGCTCGTACCTTAATCTGGAGAGACGTAATTCCGCGTGGACACGTAGCCCTTTCCGTCACACGCCCGATTGACGCCAGGCTCCAACGTACGCGGATCTCAACTGCTTCGCTTACACCATCTGTAGAAATAGGTTTTGGTTGATTCTAACTGGAATCACTTAAGTGCCTTAGTATTACATAGACACGCGGATGTTCAGTCAATAGCACGACACGACGAGTGATCAGTTCGCCGTGCCTTACCATCACCGAATCTGTTTGAGCTAAGATTATATATAACAACACAATCATACGCTAAATCCGTCTGACTCTCCGTGATTACGAACGAAACGAGGGTGTCTACTATGGACCCCTGGGCGGAGTGCGGGTCAGCGACTTAAAGTGACCCGCCAGGGGGCTATCAGGGGGGCTAGCAGGACAGCGTCTTGTAGTGTCCCGCGAGGGGGACGTCAGGACTCCTACGTCCTGTCGTCCCCCTCCGAGGGGAAGCCAATTCCCTCGAACAGTACAGTGACCCGCCAGAGGGCTATCAGGGGGGCTAGCAGGACAGCGTCTTATAGTGTCCCGCGAGGGGGACGTCAGGACTCCTACGTCCTGTCGTCCCCCCCCGAGGGGAAGCCAATTCCCTCGAACAGTACAGTGACCCGCCAGAGGGCTATCAGGGGGGCTAGCAGGACAGCGTCTTATAGTGTCCCGCGAGGGGAAGCCAATTCCCTCGTACACTCTACGTAGAGCTTTGAGTGCCCAACATCTTATATCATATGGCCAACGATCGTATTCTTATCACATAGCATGCTAAGTAGAAGCGGCGCCGCTATACAAACCAGGCCATGGCGTCGGTCGGCAGCCCAAGCGTCGAAGCCCGCATTCTCCGTGACCCTCACCATCATTATATGGTTGTACAAATAGCTGGGTATACTTAGCTCAACTAGTCTCGCGACAATTACATATTAAGGAATCAAACCAAGGCACTTAGCTCTCATATTGTTGCACCAGCTTGACGCCGCCCTCAACGTGAAAACACCGCGTTGTCCATTGTTGACTGCCGACGCCATATAAAATGGCGGCGATCACTTTACTACAAATCCAGGCTATGTTACAACAACCATAGACCACAGACTATAATGAGCATACCATAGTGTCTACTTAGGGCGGTTCCACACTATATGTATAGGCTCGCGATCGTCGCGACAATGGTGACGTGTAAAATTAAATGTTACCAGTTAGAGTCTATAAAGTACCCTTAGTAATATAATATGGGAAAAAACCGGCCAAGTGCGAGTCGGACTCGAGAGCAAGGTTCCGTGCCAGGGGAACGGCAAAAGAGGTCGCGTATGTATGTATGAGTCGGGGGTGTTAAGGCCGGGATTCATCTTAAGGCTAGTATATTCGAAATTGTGAGATTTGGTGTATTTTCGATTCATCAATAAGCGATCAAATGTGCTTTTGTTTTGAATAGATGAAAATATATGCTTAGATTTTATAAACGACGTTGATTATCTTACAGTAAGAAATATGATATCCATATATTCAGTATAGTAAACCTGCAAATACAATAAAAACTTTAATTGATTTTATATTTTCTGAATAATACTTGGAGATTACAAATCATTTACCCACAATAATAGGTATATGAATAGATTAAATGTTATGTGGAAGGATATTCAACAGTTACCTTTCAGTAAAAGTGACTCTTTCAGTAAAATAACGATAGAAACGGCGAATAGATGAAGAAATAAAAATGATGCCATTACTTTTGCACAAGAAAGAAAAGTTAGAGACAGAGAGGGTTTGAAATATTTTTAAAATACCATAGTATGTAGATAAACTCATTCAGTGACTGAAGAGGCAAATTGTAAGATGAGGCGACAAAATAGGGCATATACAACAGTAGGTTACGTATGTGAGTAATATTCGTTGTTAGCGTTATTATACCCCAAGTTTGGTTGGCTAAGCATAATATCATTGGTTTCTTGTTATCAATTCTTTGCTATTATTAAATAAAGCTATGCGTCGATTGGAAATAATAAAAGCGGTCAGATAACATATTTATTGATTATAAGATTTTTCTTGGGAGGTTAGAATAGTGATAGACCAAAAGATGTATTCAAACGTACAGGGAAGGTTAAATCGATTGTGTCATTAGGAAATTAGAACAATATTTGCGTATGTGAGGAGTTTTGTAAATTCTAGAATAAGCAAAACTAATTATATTTATAATTATAACTATCGTCAGTATCGAAGTAATTACGGGTTCCTATTATTATATTCACGTGATAGGTAGATTAGTTCAGGGAGAAATTACCCCATTATTGGGTAAATTAGAAAAATTAGTGACAGGGCACTCTAAAAAATTAAGAACCAATAAGATTAAGCGTCATCAAGATTTTCGCAGAGGTAACTTTTCCGCATGTATATAAGGCCGGGCGCGGGGGAGCCGGTCCTCTTTCCTTGACTGCCACCGAAGAAGACGCAAGCACACTTCCCTCTGTAAGATGGCTGCTGAACAAGTTTTACTTTAACTCAAGACCGAAATAGTCAGCAAATAAGTGAAAGAAACGAAAGTCTATGTGTATAGGTCTTGCACGGGCAAGTTTCTAACCTTTGGGGTAATGTTTCAGATAAGCTTTAAATGGTAAAATTAAAGCCTGACTGAAATATATAGTTTGGTTGCAAAGTTTACATCAAATTAACGTAGCTGTATCAAGTAAATTCAAGAATTAGTGAAAATAGATTTTCTAAAACTAATTTCATATGAAAAGGAATGTGGGAAAGGGAGTTTTTATCTTGAATAATTAAAAATAGGATTGTGTCGTACTGGGGCGATTCGCTATGGACTTTCGAGGGGGGTACTAGGTAAAATTGAAGTTTATGATTGTGGCGTCATAAACGGGCGGCCAATTCGTTGGTCTGCCTAGTTAGTCACATAATGTAATCATGCGTGTCGTGGCTAGCAACAGGCTTCATCAAGTGCTGCCGTTTGAACGTAGTTCTGGTTTCTGGTCAAGACCTGGAGTGCATGATTTCATTATTCCTTTGGTTAGGGCCTAATGGTGGTCCTACCTCCCCACCATTAGCACGGCCAAGCTGTTAGCGAAATTAGGGAGTCATGCTTGCTCACACTGTACAGATACGGGGCGTCGTGGAGCTGTAAGATCCACAACAATCGCATAGGAAAGTCACTTTTAGTCTGAACTAGGCAGGTAAAATCATAGGTCAATTGTAGGGTTAACTGCGCGAAAATTAGGTAGAGTATCACAAAACCTGGGGAGGGGCTTGTGATACTGGTGTTTTGAATCGTCGTCAATAGAGCGGAATAGGCACATAAATTGCTAGGCAGGCATGTGGAACGAGCGAAAATCTAGTTAGGTAGGTCGTCACAATGTAAAATTAGCATTCTAGATTCGAAATTGTTGTAGGATAAGTTAGGCATAATTCAACAAAATGGCCGAATTATTATTTATCAATAGGAAAATTGCAAGGTGCATTACAAAATGGCCGCTATTGGTTCACTAAGTGATGCATTCCATCCAAGCTAATTTTGATAAACAACATGGCGGATCATGACAAGAGTAAATTAAAATGTATGATGATTTTTAGGTTGTGTCATAGGCAGGTAAATGCGAGCAAGTTGGAGGGTTAAATGGGAACGTATTAGTGAATTTGTTATCTTAAATTCTCAGTGGCATCTATGGGTGTTGTGAAGTGGCATTGTAAATAAATTTCAGTGAATGAAAAATATCTACCTACCATTGTGCTTGTCTGTCTATTTATGATTGAAACACAGCTTTTGCACTAAATTCACGTTTTATTACTATTTTTCAAAGCACAATGTGAAAATTTCTATACGTTTTTTCTTAAGCAAAAATCAATACATTTTATTCATAAACAAAAAGACAAGCGTTGCATTTAAATCGCAATCGATAGCAATAAGGTTTTATGTCATGACTCAATGGTCGAAATATCAAACTACAAACCAAACATTTCGCCCTCTCAAAGTTCGACAGAACTTTAAAAAATTAAACAAATTACTTTAATGAAGACTTTTAAATTATAAACTTGAGAGGAACTACAAATAATAAAATGAAATTACCGTACTAAAGTCTGTTTTTACAAGAGTGGACTGTAACACTTTAGTAAATAAAACTTAATCAACAAATAAAAACTTTAGAAATCAGAATCATTTTCAGTAGGCAACAAACACAATTTATGAACTGGTCTTTTCAATGTTGAATTTTTACATTTCAGACTAACAACTCTAGTTAGACCATCTGAACCAGGATGCAATTCAATTATTTTGCCCATCAACCATTTTGTGGGTGGCAATCTCTCATCTTTAATCAAAACTATATTACCAACTTCTAAATTTCTTTGAATACTTGTCCATTTTTGTCGTTTTTGTAAATTAACTAAATATTCTTGACTCCATTGCCGCCAAAATGACTGCAATTTTTTTTGTAAATATATCCATCGTTTATTGTATGGAACATAACAAGTTTCTTCTAAATTTTCATTAGGGACCACTATAGGATTGTCACCTATCAAAAAATGACCAGGTGTTAATGCAACCGTGGTTCCTTCTCTATCATCATTTAAAGATGTCATTGGACGAGAATTCAAACAACTTTCTATTTGACATAGTAGAGTTGAATATTCTTCGTAAGTCAATTTTGTATCTCCAAGAACACGATTTAAATGTCGTTTAATTGATTTTATATTTGCTTCCCAAAGGCCGCCCATATGGGGTGCTCCAGCGGGGTTAAATTGCCATTCTGTCCCATCTAAAGCTAACAACTCTGCTATTTCAACTGGTAAATTACTGACACTTTTATTGAACATAAGCTTAAGTTCTTTGGTGGCGCCTATAAAATTCGTTCCGCAGTCACTAATAAGTTTCTTACAATGTCCTCTACGTGCTGTGAAGCGACGAAAAGCAGCTATAAATCCCTCGGTACTAAGGCTAGTGACTAATTCAATATGAACAGCCTTTGTGACTGTGCAAATGAATAAAGCTATATAAGACTTTTGAGTTTTATTAGAACCGCGTCCACCAAATAACTTTAAGATTATCGGTCCTGCAAAATCTAAACCACTAACAAGAAATGCTCGCTGTGGAGTGACTCTATCTTTGGGCAAATTTCCCATTAATTGACTTACAGGTTTATTAGAATTACGACAACAAGCTACGCATTTCCTTATAATCACTTTTATTATGTTTTTTACTCCTATGATATGATATTTATTCCTTATATAATTCAACATTAATAGCATTCCGCCATGGAGGGTTTTTAAATGCGCTTCTTTTACAATCAGGTAAGCTAATTTACTATTTTTTGATAAAATGATAGGGTGTTTAGTTTCTCTACTACAAGCTGCATTTTGAATACGACCTCCAACCTTTAAAATGTTGTCGACATCAATAAACGGATTAAGATTTTTTATATTCTTTGAATTTACAGGATCAAAAGTTTGAGACATTCGTATCAGGTAAGACATTGCGTTTTGCATTTCTGTTGAGTTTAAATAAGTAGTGTACATTGGTAAATATTGTTTTTTAACTTTTGCTTTGCATTTATTGTAGAATCTAAGACAATAGCTAATTATTCTTACTAGTTTGTTGAGATTAGAATATTTATTAATAATGTCTGTTTCTTTTTCAGATTCCGGCGCTATCACTACACTACACTTCACTTTCACTTCAGACCTTTTCTCTACATCAGTAGGATTAACTATGTCACTTATTTCTTTCACAGGTAGTTCACGACGTTCTCGGAGCCATGGCGGACCACTCCACCACAACTCGTGCGATTGCAACTCAAGTGGACAGATTCCACGAGATGCAACATCTGCTGGGTTGTCTTGCGACGTAACGTGATGCCATCTGCTTGGGTCTATTCTATTTGTAATTTCTGTAACTCTATTGGCTACAAAAGTGTTCCAATAATTTGAAGGGCGTTGCAACCAAGCTAGAACTATAGTTGCGTCAGTCCAGGCGTGAATGTCTTTCACAGGAATGTTAAGAGCTACTTTAACTCTATCTAGAAGTTTTGCTAAAAGCACTGCTCCACACAATTCTAGTCTCGGTGTTGATATTTTCTTTACTGGAGCTACTCTAGTTTTTGCTTCGATCATTGTCACTTTTATACTATCACTTGAAATGACTCGACAGTAGACAACTGCTGCATAAGCTGTCTCTGATGCATCCGAGAATCCGTGGAGTTCAATACTTAGTGTTTTGTCTGTTATGCCTATCCATCTATCCAATTCTATCAGTGGCATATTACATAAATTTTTGCGAAAGGTCAACCATTCCATCTTTAGTGTTTCGGAAATATCATCATCCCAATCAATACCTTCCGCCCACAATTTTTGGAGAAAAACCTTTGCTCGAACTACTATAGGAGCTAACCAACCTGCTGGATCGTAAATTTTTGCTATGTCTTGCAAGATTATGCGTTTTGTTGGTTTTTCATTCTCTATATTACGCATTTCAAAATGGAGCTCAAACTTGTCAGTTTTATTGTTCCAGACTAAACCCAAAATCTTTTGTTTATCGGATGTTGAACTTTCTATAGATGAACAGTTTGAAGCCCATTTATGCAATTCAAAGCCGCCTTTATTCAAAAGTTTCATTAACTCGGTTTTCAACATAAGAGCTTTGTCAATCGTTGGTGCTCCTGTCAACAAATCATCGACATAGAATTCTGATGAAAGCGCGTTGATAGCTTCCTCTGAGAAATTTCCATTTTCATCCTCCGCGAGCTGCTTCAAAGTTTTTATAGCTAGGTATGGAGCACATGACGTACCATATGTGACCGTGGAGAGTCTATAGTGTTGAATTGGCTCGTTAAAATTCGATCTCCAAAGGATTCTTTGAGAGTCTCTGTCACTATCATCTATGTTTATTTGGCGATACATTTGGCGAATGTCTCCCACCAACACTATTACATGTCTTCTCCATCTGAGGGTTGTGTCTCTAAGATCACTTTGAAGTGTTGGCCCAATTAAAAGATTATCATTTAATGACTTTCCATTACTAGTTTTGGCTGAAGCGTCAAAAACTACACGAAGTTTGGTAGTGACGCGTTGCTCATTTATTACAGCATGATGAGGTAAGTAGCAAACACTGTTGTTTGGCATCATTACTGTTGGAGCAAGTTCCATGTGTTTTTTATCTAAGTAATCTTGCATAAATTCTGCATATCTGTGTTGTAAATCAGGATCTGTTTTAAACTTACGCTCTACTGAGGCAAATCGTTTCATTGCAATGGATAATGACTCACCGATGTCTGGTGGGCTAATAGTGAATGGTAAGCGCACTACATATCTTCCCTCTGATGTTCTACTATGTGTGGTATTGTAATGCCGCTCGCATTTTTTCTCATCATTAGTTAATACTCTTTGCTTAGGAATTGGTTCCTCAAGTTCCCAGAACCTTCGGAGTGCTATGTCTATTTCTATTTTAGCGTGATGAGAACAAGTTATTTGCTTAGGAGTGTCACCTTTGTTACTATTTCCAGAAATCAACCATCCTAGTGAAGTTTGCTGTGCAACTAGCGAATTTGTGTCGTTTCTATAAACCATTACACCTTGTTGAATGATTTCTGCGAAAATATCTGCTCCTAAGAGTAAATCTATTCTTCCAGGTTGCGTAAAGGTGTGATCTGCTAGTTGAAGACTATTTAGTTGTGGCCAATCAACTGACTGAGCCCGCTGTGGTATGTATGAGGTCAGATTTCTTAGTACATATGCTATGACTTTGATTCTATCTATTGAGTTATGTCTCGACATAATTTCGAACTCTACAAGTGCTTTTGTGGTTGTATTATTAGAACTTATGCCTACTATGTTTCCGTGAATAGCAGTCTTGCTGAGCCCCAACTCTTGGCAAGCACTTTCAGTAATAAATGATGCCTGTGATCCTTGATCGACAAGTGCACGAAGTGTATGGATTCTATTTGTTCTATTTGACTTCACTGTGACAAGTGCTGTGGCTAATATGACTGGAGAAGTATCTTTATCTACGGATGTCTTCATGGCTATACTATCTATGTTTACTATCTTCTCTTGGGTATTGTTACTATTTTCTGTGCTTTGAACTATTGCTGTGTTTACTATCGGAGTGGTTGGTGACGATTGTGATGTTGATGGACTAGAACCTGCTGGCACACTGTATCCGTGTAACAGGGTATGATGTTTGCGACCACACGTTCTACAGCTCGATTGAGTGCAAACTTTTACGGAGTGGCCCTTTTTCAGGCAGTTGAAGCACATATTATTCTTCTGTATGTACTGTTGTCTTTCGTTTACATCTAGCTGACAAAAAGCTTTGCATGAATGAATTCTATGATCCGCGTTACAATACAAGCATTTCAATGGACTTGTAATATTAGCAGTGAAGCTTTTTGCTGTTGCTGTATGCCTGACATGCGGGTAAGTATCTTTAGGTTTAACGGCTTCCAATGTTCTAAATCTCAACTCTAAAAATTCTGATAAATCTTTCCATGTTGGCAGTCTATCTAGTGTTTCTATGCGTTGTTCAAATAACCGGTGCGAATCGGTGTCTAGTTTTTGAATAATTATATAAACAACTATGTCGTCCCATGTGTCTGTGGGAACATCTATAGATTTCAATGACGTTAAACATTCAGATGTAGTGTCTAAAATCTCTCTAATAGCTTTCGGTGTTTCGTTTGTGACTTTCTTTTGATTCAAGAGTCTACCTATGTACGAATTGATGATATGTCTACGGTTATTATATCTTTTATTTAACGTTTCCCATATCAAGTCGTAGTTCGCTTCTGTGACAGGAATCTGTTTCACTAAATTTTCAGCTTCACCTTGCAAACATGACTTAAGATACTGACATTTGTTCACAGTACTCAAAGAATCATTATCATTGATGAGAGATTTAAATAAATCATGAAACGAAACCCAATCTCTATATTCTCCTGAAAACTTCGGTATTTCTATAGGCGGAAGCTTCACATTACAGGATTGCTTTGAAGTATGACTGTCGGTAGACATAACAACTGTGGATGGATTTGCTTGGTGACTAAAAACCTCTAGTTTCTCCTTAATGTATGTTTTCAAATCCATATACAGGTCTAAGCAGCTATCGTTTATATTTTCCTTAAAATAACTTAGTTGAGCTCTTTTATCAACCGAAACTCCTGCTAGTGTGTCATGGTTACTTTGGAACTTTACCCAATATTGTTCTAATGTTTCTAGTCTCGTTTCTAAGTGTGCCTTTGTTAAACGCTCTTTTGGACACTTTTTGATATTACTGAATAGTTTCTGTATGAGATTAAACTTCTCAATTTGATTATTCTGAAGTTCCTCCATTGTAAAGTAGCAGTTCTATGTAAATATGAAGGTAATCAAATGTGCGAAGTAACTTCTAAATGGTCCAAAATTACGAAAGTCGGAAAATAGATTCACAGTTTTTACACACAGTTAATTAGTTAATATGAAGATAAAGTTCACTTTTCTTAGTCTCTATTACTCACGATACCGCAACCAAAGCCTTTAAATACTGAAATCCGTCACTGAAATCCGACTATTATTGCACAATTTTCACAAGCTATTTTACTTTGACGCACACACTGATTCTATAATATCCGGCTCGAAGGACCAAAAAATGTCTGTCTATTTATGATTGAAACACAGCTTTTGCACTAAATTCACGTTTTATTACTATTTTTCAAAGCACAATGTGAAAATTTCTATACGTTTTTTCTTAAGCAAAAATCAATACATTTTATTCATAAACAAAAAGACAAGCGTTGCATTTAAATCGCAATCGATAGCAATAAGGTTTTATGTCATGACTCAATGGTCGAAATATCAAACTACAAACCAAACAGTGCTAAAGCTAGCTGGACGCACAATCTAATTAACTAATAGATTATCAAGTCATAATAGAAGTAATATCTTTGAATTGGGCTGACTTTACTAATTTTGACCATGTTTCAATCTGTTGACTATAAATAAAATAAAATATTTTGGTAATAAATGTGGATGAATGCTAAAGAAAAGTCTGGGTGTAATGTTGACCCGTGATATTATTTGAGCCATGTCAATTCCAACTCATTAATATCACAAGACACAATTTTGAGTAAGCTTCCACAAATTAAAAAAATAATGCTCGGTATGTAGCACTAAACAATACTTTGACCAACATTTATATACTATGAAAGTATCAAATAAATTGGTGAATATGTTAAGTTCACGATTACTGGAATCAAAGTATTCTCTGAGTTAAATATTCTAAATCAAATTTAACAGTCGACTCAATTTAAGGGAAAACAATAATCATAAGAAGATTTATTCAATGCCATTTTGACAATGCAATCCAAAGCTATTGTTCAAAAGTAGGAAAGGTTTAACGCAAATATTTATTTATTATATGTCCCTAAATTTAATAAACTTTCCTTCTGAAATCCCTAGATTTTCCAGTACTTATTCCCTTTTTTAAGTTCATAAATTGTAAGATTGAATTTATGTTGATATAAGATAAATCAGAATTTAGAAAAAAAAGAGAAAAAAATTGATCTGGCCATCACATTTGAGAAAAGAATATCTCAATTGTGAAAAACTGGGAAATCGCTTGGAGCATTTTGCTCGTCCTCTTCTTGTTGGAATATACAGACAAACTTAGACTTTTGACCATATACTTTACTTAATTTAAAGAATGATTGTAATTGGCTGGAAACTGGGGGAAAGCTGTCCAGTTCTGGAGACGAGGCTTACCATATTGAGCGGAGGAGGGGCCCTTTATCTAGCCAGGAAAGCCACATTGTATATTTTTAAGTAACACTAAAGATAGCAAATAAATTCTTAATCAGTGACGAAGACGGGTTTTTCCATGCCTTGATTTCAGGCGACTATAACTCTTTAACTTGCTTCAAATTACCTCTCTTATCTTGATAAACTAAGTCGACATTGGATGATTTACATTACTTAGAATAACGTTGTATGTGACAAATAAACTAATATTTGGTAGCGGAGTAGAATTACCCAAACTTAACTTTCTTTATAGCTCGAGTTACCTCCTTTTACCCTATTGACTATTATGGCTCGATATACCCTCTTCTACCCTACTAATTTATAACAATACTCCAATTAACTCATAAATTCACTTTGACCAATTTCTATCAACATTGTTCATACTTACTTCATTCAGCGGTATGTAGTTGGAAACGCTTATCTCTTTCCTATAGTATCTCCATTTCTAATCGCTAGAGACTATTAAAATTTTCATGGTATAGTAACAAATATTAAGAATTAGTATGAGATTAAAGTAAGCTTATTTAGGAAAATTACAAACTTAAATTCTATTTCCCTGGTTATATCAAAAGAGTAATAATATCCATTTGGTAGTAATTTTATTAAGTAATAGCTGTAATAACAGGAATAATTGAGGCCTAGTAATAAAAGCGAATACTTTTGTTGTAAGATGAGGAATCAATACCATTAACTAGGAAACCGTCTGATTACATTCTTCCTTGGGTATAAAACACATTAAACTGAAGATAGGCAACGACCAACTATGCAATCCAATAGTGATGAGCGAAGCCTCATTTGTTTAAGCACATACTTAACGTTACAAATATACTTACTAAACTCACATTGTAGTCAGAGCGTTGGTTTCATATCCTTTGTTCAGAGCTAGGACATCTATACATCAAATTAGACGAATAGAAATAAAGAAATAAATCATAAAAGCAAACATTCAGATTTTCATAATATAATTTCAGTATTGGTTCTGGCATTAACATAGAAAACTAGGTGAGAGGCAACCCTAAGATACTTTTCCAAGATATTTATATAACATTATTCCTTTTAAAGTTAGAAAGTTAACAAATTCTAGAGATTTTCTAAAACTGCGGTTGGGCCGGCTATGATTATTAAAATTTGTTAAGTAAATCCAAAGATATGAATTGAAACATTGTTGACATAGATAATAGATTCTTTATAACTGATAGTATAGTAGTAAAATAGGTAAATTCTCAATTTTTCATTAACACAGCAGGCGGACACTAGTAATTCATTGTTGAAGTTATAACTACTAGTAATAAATTATCAATAAAGTTGATAAAGCATGATCATGACATCATAAGGTAGAAATCTAATGGATTAGGGTCCTCCGTAATAAAATAGATCGGTATTTTATTTGATAAACATAGTTATTTCTAAGCATTAAACAAAGTAACAGATTAGTATGAAGTTGGGTCAATTTGGAATGAGCAATTAATATCTTAATTTCTATTCTGTAGGAAAATCAGGCAAAGTAATTTCCTTCTTTTAGTAATAGGTTCTTAGTTCATTATCTATCGAAGCATAAATAATTAAAGTTAGTCATGTAAAGTTAATATTTATATCCACCCAGCAATATTCGAGAACTTAGGGTAATTACGGATTACAACTTGGGAAATATCACTAGACATTACGCGCCCATTTCACACTTACAAAAGCATTAATATTAGATTATTCTATCATGCAATAAAATAGGGTTAGGGAAAATAAACTAGGCAAAACATAGATAAAACATTTAATGGAATCACAAGTAGGGATGGTTAGTTCGGAAGCCGTTTAGCGGCTAATCAACATGAATGGGATTTGTAGTTAGGTATGCGTTAGGTTAACTATGCTAGGGTTAGAATATCACCAATCCATATAGTAAAACAGTAAGAACTAGGATCCAATAAAATCCCATCACCAGGTATAATAAGCGTTAGGTAATTAAGTTAGGTAAGTTAGGTATCACACCATCATATTAGCATCATCACACATCTTCATAGTATGAGTCCGGGGGGGACCATTACATTTTGGTGCCGTGACCAGGATTAGTAGTTTTACATACTTTTAGCATAGATTCCACTTCAACGAATTCCAGGCTTTTGTAATGTGAAATGCAGTGATCAAAATACAGATAAGATGATTTTGGTCACATTTTGCTGCTGAGAAAATAGGAACGATATTGCTGGTTGTGGATTGAATGTTCCTTGTTTTGTAGTGTAGCATCCATTTTGATCTTTTGTGTGCGATCTGTTATGTAATCCTTTTGGTTATAGCTGAAATTAAAGAAAAATATCAAAATAGGTTATGTAGTTTCACATTAATGTTTATAGAGTTATATTTTAGCGTTTGAGAAAGGGTTCTTATTGATTGAGGTAAAGTAACATTGAGCTGGTAGGGGGGCATTGATTTTATGGACATTTGTACTCCATAAAGGTTTCACAATGAAAACAGAAAATTTTATCAAAAAAAATGCCAACCGAAAATTTTATACTTACAAGAAGTTCGTAGTAGGAATGAAATTCACCACTAAAAAGCGCAAGCTTTCATTCTCCTTTGGTTATTGTGTACAAATACAACAAGTACAAATTTATTCTTGAGTAAAAACATCGTGAATTTTAGGTTAAAATAAATTATGGAAGTCGTCATAGAGAATATAAATATAATCACTGTCGTGACAAAGATTACTTAGGATTCTGATAGAAAGAGGGGTTCTGTCAAATAAACAGACTAGAAAAAAATCTGACAGTTAAAACATGTTAGCACGTTGGCCCACGGCGGCTCATATAGCGATTTTAAAACCAAATGTTGAGTATCGAAACGGGTGTGTGATTGTGTTTATGGGCCTTGACGAGTTTTGTAGCGGGGTTATATTGAACTGCCTTACTTTCGTACTACGGCCTTAAGCAGTCCTGTAGGGCCGTTTAAACTGAATGTTTTCTTGATTGCAAATGTTTAGAATTTAAATTTTATAAAGTTGACTTCATAAATAAAATCTAGAATTAAAATTTTACTAGCAATCGATAAAAGAAACAGGAAATCGACTTATCTAGAAATATTCTATTAGCATAAACGTTATTGTTATTTTCTTTATGCTATTTCGGGAATTATTAGAATAGACGGGTTTTTGTCGAGCGTTTTATTACCGCCGGATTTCGATTATGATATTGATAGCATGATAAACATTGAGCTTATGTCTTGGAAGGAATTGGGGTCGGTTGAATTAAGAAAACTGAATGCGGGAGTTAAATTGTCGAATAAATGAATAGGATAAAATATAATAAGCTATTATTCATCGAAATGGCTCAGGTTATGATGTCAGTTGCACTGTCTGTTCTTATTTCTAAGTTACGACAAGTGTGAACGTAGCTTTAGTATGAAATAGGTCTACGGAAAAATATCATAGATGGCGTTAGTGAAAACTAAGACTTGTAGTCATGGAAATAAAAAAATTTGTTACATTGATAAATAGTAGATTTTATGGGTTGAATAAATATAAAGGATTTAGTAAGGATAAGGGATCGTCTGGGTTACGATAAAAAGACATTTAAGGCGGTTTCATTTTAAGAAAGAAATTAGAAAATAAAGAACGAATGTCAGATAGAAGAACGAATGCCGGATGAGCGGACGGGGTTTTGTTTCATTGTCATTCAACTAAGAACTTCATTCAATTGTCAACGTCAACCTGACAGCAAAAGTCACGCTATAGTGTGGTCAGATTCAGTGTGCTTAACACAAATTCCGTCTAATTTCGCGACCGTTCGGACATAGAGATTTGATAATTAAGTTGGCGGATATAAGTAATTATTGCTAACGGTGTCGATGTCATGTTAAGACAATTAAGTAAAATTGCTCTTTTAGCTTCATTAGAGTTTCCATAGTAATAAAACTATCGGCATTTGCTAAGCGTAGCTAATAATTACCTTTAGGTTGGTTTCAATTAAAATATTGTAGTACGACTTTAACGTTTGTCGAAATGACAAATGCGAAAAAAGACATGTTGCGAGAGTTAGTATTTCACCGGTGTAATTTTTCTCATATGAGACTGTTAAATTTTCATTTTTCTTCTGCAATTTAGTCTGTTTTGCGTTCAGAAGCTGGCCACACTAGTCTGATGTCAACAAACAGAAAAAGAGGTTATAATAAAGTTAGTAATTGAAAAACAATGGTTAAATAAACGAGTTTTAGTGAAAGTTTGACTGTGAAAATGATATAAAGGTTATGTGGGTCATTGTGGAATAAATGTTGCATTGTGATTATGTGATAAAAATTTAAAGGTGTAAACAATAATAATGAGATTGGAGCCGATATGCAATTGAGAAAATAACTGATTGTGAGTAATTTGTGCCTGAAATACTTATTGATTTGACTAGAGCTATAAGGAAACTTCTGATAAAGTTGCCTAGGAAATATAAAATGGTTTACAATAAACATAATCTTTAACTTGACTGTAATGTCAATTGAAGAAAAATATCAGATAACTGTACTTAAATATCAAAGTGAGATTTACTGAAAGTACCTTAAAACAGACAGATATAAAAGTGATGTATTGACAACGGGGGGTCGCGAATTAACTATGTAAATTTAAAAGCAGAAATTAAGTGAGCGAAGCATGTCTAGTCGACTAGAACTCAGCTGGTTAAGTGTCAACTAGTACAGTTAAGAGAAGTGAATACTTAAGAGAATGTTGATAAAAGAGTATTGCAATTATCATATAAAGTGAGACGGTCTAATTGTGATTTTTAGTAAGGGTGATTTTTAAACATTTTGATTTGCGCTAACGGAATAAAGTTGAAGTTAAGTCAAGAAGAGGTTGTATAGCATTTTTAAAGCAGACAAATGAACATAGCTAATTGCTTACAGATGCTTTATACGCTACCTTAGTATTAAAAGACAGCCGCTAGTTAAATAAAAATTCTTTACAAAATAATTTTAGCGGACGGAGCGTTGACACATATCTTGAGATTATTATTGTAGATGTGGATATCTGGCTAACGGGGTAGCCTAGCTGTTATTGTGGAATAGAAGAATTAGTCTAAGAGCCAAGGGCTTAAAAATTGGTTCTTCAATATAAATAAATAAAAAAATCTATAGTAGATACTTAGTGAAATAGTCAGGTTGCCAAAGTATGTATATATTGAGTAGGTAATGCTTAGTTATAAAAGTCAAAATTAAAAATTCAATAAAATTGTGCAGTAACAATGAAGATTCAGGTAAACTTTAAACAGCGACTATTAGCAGTCCGCGACTTTTTTTTAACTAGAGTTATGGAGGAATAATTTCTTAGTGAATTGTTTAGGTTATCGTTGACAGTTATAGAGACAAAGTTTAAGTATCAAGTTTGGATGTACGTTACAAAATTACTTTAGACATTTGTTTCCCGTGGTGATGACATTGCAAACGGCACGTCTGAGGAAAAGTCTGCTATTAAGGTTTTGTTTAGCGTACGGTTTTAAAAATCATTCAAGTATGCTTGTATTGTTTTGTTACTAAAAAATATAAGTAGATAGACTAATACGATTAGATTTATGGCGCCTTTTGATGTGTCCATCTACGACTAGATATGGACTAAATGTTAGATTTATTTGGGAACTATTGTATGCATTGGTCCAAATTTAACTTTTAATTCTTGACTCGAGGTATATGAGGAAGGAGTTTTTGAGAGTTAGCGTAGAGTTTTATTTTGTTAAAAAAAAAAAAAAAAGAATAAAAATAACTTATCCGTATGCGGCTATAACTATTTACATTATAATTTATTTTATGGGGAAGGCGTAGGCAAGGAAAATTAACGGAATGAAAAAAAAAGAATTGGAAAAAAAAAATACAAACAATTAAATTAAAACTAACCAAATAGATAATTCGGTAGAAAATTAGAATTAGCTGCAATGTTAAAACCAAAATAAATACCCCAAACAAAAAAAAAACTTTATAGCGGACAAATAAAAATTTGAAAGCATGGTTTTTTTGTATCCAATCTTTGGATACTATAAAACCAAGCTAAATAAGGATGTGTGCTAATATTTTATATAGATCTGACATTACACTGAAGGCAACGAACAATTAAAACTCGCCATGGGGAAACCGGTCCGAGTTCGTCGCGCGCCAAAGCGGTATGAATCTTCCGAGGAGCCGGCGGAAATAGTAGAGGTTCCACATAGTTCCCGACAGTCGGAATCCGAGGTTATAGAAAATAGAGGGCCTCAACCGGTAGAGGTGCGACAGCGGCTAGTAAAGACGATAGTTAAACCGAAGGTAACGCGATCGCGCGAATTGATGACAATACAAAGAATGTTGAATCGCACGGTAGGCGTGTTAACTAAGAGGATAGATGACCTAAGCGAAGAAGTCAAAAGGACTCAAGGTTCTAATCAGGATACTAGCGAAGTCGAAAAATCGCCGGTAGTCGAAGTAACGCCGATGAACGATGTGGAAATAGAAAATAGGAATGAGATTAAGGAGCCTAATGCAATGGAAGATATTCAGAAGTACGTCATTTGTAACGTCAAAAATATAAATTTAGATAGACCTAAATTTGGGGATTCGTCGATACATCCAGTCGATTTCATTGAAGATTTAGAAATTTACTTAAAAAAGGCGGGAAAGGCTGAAAACGAATTAAGCCTAATACAAGACTGCTTAACTTCGAGTTCGAAAGACTGGTTTAGAGTATATAAAGGAAGATGGACAGGATTGGTTGATTTTAAAGTAGATTTCTTAAAAGCATACTGGGGAGAGAATGAACAAAATGAGTTGAGAAGGAAGATAGTGCAAGGCGTATGGAATAGGACGGAGACGCCCACCATGGTGGAACATTTTTTGAAGCTGACAGTCAAGGCGCAGATGTTAAGCTACAACATTCCTGAAAAACAATTAATTAGCGATATCATTCGGCATTATCCGAAATTTATTCAACAAGCGTTCGTGACAAACAAGATAGAAAATATAATAGAAGCGGCAGAATTTTTAAGAAGTATGGACAACATACAGAAGCAAGAAGCACCGAGCACTTCGGCAGCTAAGAATTCTAAGGATTGGGAACAGAAGAAGAGGGGCCTTCAGCAAAACTATAGGCAATGGCAGAAACCAAGAGAAAATCAAATACAAGCGGTTAGCTTAAATAATAATAATGTTAATGTAGATGGTAGCGAAATGTTAAACTAGCGGAAGCTGATGCTTTAGTCCCCAGGTCAGCTTCAACTACAGGGGACCTAAATTATAATATGATGGTTAAAATGAATTGGTGTCCGGGTGAATCTTTAGGGCGAAATAATACCGGAATTAAGATACCTATTTGTACGTATCCGAAAGAAAATAATTTAAAATTGGGTTTAGGATATAGTGAGCCAGAGGGTTTAGTTCAAAACATTCCTAGCCAAATAGTAGAGATTTTAAAATTAAAAATAGAGCAACTTTTGGTCGATACTGACAATAGCGTACACGCAATTTTTGATGAGGAAGTCACAAATAGGGTAGATACTCCAGCATTCAAGTCTGAATTATTAGTTCAAATATTTGATGAAAATCTAGTAGCTTTGCTGGATACAGGTAGTGATATAACATGTGTATCAGAAGAGTTTTGGAATAGGTTAAAAGAGAAAAGGCCAACGATACCCACTATGCCTATTAAACCACTTCTTATTAAAACTGCAGTAGGTCAGAAAAGTGTAGAAATAAAAAAAATTGCTTTGGTCACGTTAGGAATAGGGGCTTTTGAATGTGATTTAACTGTTTTAATTGTACCGGGTCTTAGTGCTGATTTGATATTGGGATTTGATTGGATGAAAGAAAATCAAGCGTCAATAAAACTTAATAAAGAGGAAGAAGGGGTAGAAATTATCATAGGGAATGAGAAAAAATTATTTAAATTTTATAAAGGCGAGAATGCTTTCAGTAATTGTAATCCGTTAACAAATTTTAATATTGAAACAGTAGTTGAAGAGAACGTAGAAAAAAATATTCGAGATATGATTCACCAGTCAAATCTAGATAAAAATAAACGTGGAGCTTTAGAGGAAGTTTTAATGAAACATAAAAATCTATTTACATCCAAATTAGGGAGAGCAAATTGTTATGAACACGAAATTATTATGGAGCCTCACTCACCTGTAGTAAAAAGAACATATCCAATACCTTATGCGTATAGAGACAAAGTAGAAGCCAAGTTAATGGAAATGGAAGAGCAAGGGATCATTAGTCGTTCGTCCACGCCATATTGTAGTCCATTGACGTTCACTTTAAAAAGAGACGGGTCAATTCGTGTGTTATTGGATGCCAGAGAAATAAATAAGTACATGATAGCAGAAACCGAAAAACCGCCATTACAATTAGATGTTTTAAATTCTTTTCAAGGGGCAAAATACATTAGTAAGGTAGATTTGAAAAATGCTTATTATCAAGTAGGGTTAACAGAAGCTAGTAAAAAATATACAGGGTTTTCTTTTAATGGGAAGTCCTACGTTTATAATGTACTTCCACAGGGTTTGAAGACCTCTGTCGGTTCGTTTAGCCGTTTGATTAGTATCATCCTAGGTCATGAGGTTAGGGAATTTTGCGTTAATTATCTTGACGACTTGGGAATTATAACGACAGGAACGCTATCTCAACATTTAGAACATTTAAACATTGTGCTAGGGAAGTTATCTGAGGCAGGGTTAACTTGTAATTTAGAAAAATGCGAATTTTTAAGTACCGAAGTAAAAATGTTAGGTTATATCATTTCAACTAATGGAATTAGCACTGATCCGGAAAAGGTTAAGTCCATACAATTATTCCCTGTACCAAAGAAGCTAAAGCAAGTTAGAGCTTTCTTAGGGCTTTGTAACTTTTATCGTAAATTTATACCAAATTATAGTTTTCATACTAGATCTTTATGTGAGTTGTTGAAAAAGGACAAGAAATGGAGTTGGGGACAAACAGAGCAAGAAGCTTTTGAGAAAATAAAATCACTTTTTATTAGGTCCGTAGAGTTGAATCATCCGGATTTTACTAAACCTTATTACTTACAGACCGACAGTTCAGGAATAGGGTTAGCTGGGTTCTTATACCAGATGGATAGTCAAGGGGACATAAAAATTTTAGGGTTTCACAGTAAATTATTAAGGGGGGCTCAATTAAATTGGACGGTAACGGAACAGGAATTTTATTCAATAATTTGTTGTTTAGAAAAATTTGAAACTTATTTGAGAGGAGCGAAAGTGATAATTCGAACAGATCATAAAGCGTTAACATTTGTAAAGAATTGTAAGTTATATAATGCACGGGTAACTAGATGGATAAATTATTTAGAGCAGTTTCAATATGAGGTTCAACATGTAAAAGGTAGGGATAATGTGGTAGCTGACGTGTTGTCTAGATATCAGCCTGAAGGAGATTTACTACAAGAGGATAAAACTAATTCACCGAGGATATTTTATACTGAAATTAGAGATAATAAAGAATTACGCGACAAATTAAAGAATTTGGCAAAATTACAACAGGATGATACAGAAATAGGCGAAATAATAAAAAATCTGAATAGTGGGGTCGAACCAAATAGTAGATCAACTCAAATCTTTAGAAGGAGTTCATTAGTAGACGGAGTATTATATTATTCACCTGGGGAAGGAAATAAAAGGGTGTTATTTTTACCAAGTTCACTTAGGGAAGAAGTTATTTGGCAGGTGCATTTAGAAATGGGTCATCAAGGGTCGTACAAAGTAATCAAATATATTAGGGATAGATTCTTTTGGAAGGGATTAACGAAACAGGTCAAACGGTTATTAAGGGGGTGTCATGATTGTCAGGTCACTAAGAGTGATACAGCTAAGTATGTAGGACCTTGTCGTTCAATTATAACTGAAAATGTGGGAGACCTCGTTATGGTAGATTTATATGGACCATTACCATCAGGGAAGTTTGGTATGAGTTACATTTTAGTTATTCAGGATTCCTTTAGTAAATTCGTGAAATTTTATGACCTTAGAAGAGCAACAGCAATATCAGTATTAACAAGAATGAGAAAGTTCTTTCGCATAATACGACCTGCGGCGATCATGTCAGATAATGGGTCACAGTTCGCTAGTAATATGTGGAAAGAAACTATGAAAGCAGAAGGGGTAAGAGTAATTTATACTACAGTTAGGAATCCTAGACCTAATACCACCGAAAGAGTAAATAAAGAGTTAGGATGTTTATTTCGGACTTATTGTAGGACCAATCATAAAAGTTGGGTAGATTTATTGCCAAAATTAGAAATTCTTTATAATAACACTTATCACGGAAGTACTGGGTTTACGCCTTGTGAGATTTTATACAGTGAACCTACTAGATTATCATTTGATAATGTCATACCGACTGATCTAGTACCACCACCTATTAATGAAATCAGGGAGAAGGCGCGGGAAAATTTAAAGAAAGCAGGACAACTACGTCAAACCAAATTTAATGAAAAATATAGGATCATCCAATTCCAGATAGGAGATTTAGTAAAATTGAGGAAATTAAATAAATCCGACGCAAAATTAAAAATAACAAAAAAGTTTGAACCATTATATGAGGGTCCGTTTGTGGTTGGAGCTAACCCGTTTAAAAATGTATATTTACTTGTTGATCCGGAGACTGGTAAAGAAAAAGGGAGGTTTAACGCTATACATTTGTCTAGGTATTATAAGTAAGGTTTAATGTCGTGTTTAACTTTAAGGAAACAAAATGTTTATGTTATGTTAACTAAATGAAAATGTAATTTTGAGTTGATTAATAAATGATTATGGGGTATGATTATATAGACTCTGTCGGGAACGGGAAAAGCCTATCTGAACTTACAAAATTTAAGGACTCAAATTTAAGAAAACTAAAAAAAACCATGGTCTAAAGAAAAGTTATAAATTTTTAAGAGCGTTGTTAACATTTTAACTTATCGTGTCATACGAAAGTAAAATTTTGCTTAAATTAACAAACATTTACATAAACCCAATGGATGGTTTAATCATTGAGTTGCTTAAAGTTGTAATGTCAGATAGAGGGGAGTGTTGGCGGCTTTTCTTTCTTCGGGGGGGAATTTTTCTTCATAAGTAAGTAGAGATATTGAAGAGAATTAATTTTACGTTTTACTACTAACATAATCTTAGATTATTAAGGGATACTGGAAAAAAAAAAGGTATCTTAATAAGGGAAAGACGCTTGTGGAATTGAAAAAATACGAGATTTCTTCAATTTATGAATCATTAAAATATATGCAATATATACATGTATAAATATATTTAAATATAAAAGATTAAACAGATAAAATGAATTACAGGTATTACTGCTAATGGTATTCAAAATTTAATAATCAACAAAAGCAGGATTACGGAAATAAAAGGAAATACATTTAGTTTGAACAGGGATATTTATTAACGAACGGAGCGGCGTATAGTTTTGGAATAGGAGAGTTGCGTAAAGTAGAGATGCGTACTGGGGGAATGTTTAGGGATAAGCGAATCTAAAGCGTATAGACGTTACTATTGCGTAATTACTATTGCGTAATTTATTTGCAATCTAATTAACAGATATTTTAATGCAATCTGCGTAGAATTCCATATGGTGACAGACGACGTATTTAATCTTATCATTGAAAATATAATTCAAAATCATTCATCGTTAGTTGTATAAATTTTGTATTCAGTCTGTAGCTATGATATAATCTTGGGTGGCGTAAATGTAGGCTAGTGAATGATGATAGTGGGTGCCGCGTGATGAGAAAAGATGAACGAAATGAGAATCTAAAATAGGATAGAAGTATGAATAGAGTGATGAGCGAAGAGAATGAAAGAATGAAAGTTGTTGAGAGAAAGGAACGTTAGTTAAAATATAGATTCTATAGGAGGGCTTTGGATTATAACATATGTGAAACCTGAATGCAGGCTTATTATCTTTCCAAGAGATAGGACCATCACACTGCTTTAGCGCTAGGTTTGTGCTTGCGGCCAGGCCGGCGTCTAGAGTTGACAAACTTGAATTTTGTACAGTAGGACTTTTTGGTGTTAGGTTAATAAAAAAAAAAAAAGGAGAGAAACAAACACAGTTGAAGTTTGTAATTGTCCTGGTGTAAACAGCTGTCCAAAATTCATACTACACAAGAAGCTAAGAGCTAAATTGATATTCGGCAACTGCACACTCTCCAAGGCTGTATTAGGGTTGTTCCAGAGTCTTAAGTAAGCTTTTGGAAATATATGGTCATTGTATATGCTCGCCGCTAAACCTTTGGTTTGGAAGGAGTAATATTTGATTGCGGAGGGGTACAATGCACAAATATGTAGCGCATTGCGCGTACTTTTTCATAAGGTTAGGAAAGGTCTTATTTGTCCATGTAGGCTTACTAGGAGCTGTGGATTCACAACCCACACCTTACCGTGATTTTGTACGACTCTGGTGTTGAATATGCATACGACGGAATTGGCAAAAGCAACAGACACTTAAAACTCGCTTAATAATTTTTGATATGGTCTTGGTTTAAATACACTCTACAATCTTAAATTTCACTTACACTAGGGCTCACCCAACAATTCTTTGATCTTGGAGAAATAATAATGATTAGGATTAAAGAGAGAAGGGGGAAGATTCGAATATATATAATATATATTAAAGAAACAACAGTAGAAGGGGTAATATAAATATTTGAGATTTGAGAAGAAAATTTTACTTCGGATCCAATACGTAGTTTTGTCACCTATGTATAAATTTTGGGGTCGAGCTGTAACAGTTCAAAATTGAACATGTTATCTTTGTCTCAAATATTTAATAAAAATAAAAATAAGAGGGGTTACTGACCTATGAACCGGCACTGGGAAAGATATTGCTCCTTAATAATCCCATCGCCTCCAATTGGATATGTATTACCTTTTTCTATCGCCTTGGAGACTCCATTTCTTTCAATTAACTCCTAATTTAGTGATAATTTGTAAGTCTGCGAGATACAAAGAAGTCCAGGGTTGGAAAAAATAGTTGTAAACAATAAATAAAGATATGTGAATGAATCAATAAATAAACTCGTTGAATAACTTACCATGAAGGGATGTTTATTCTCATTTTAATAAAAAAGGGGTTGTTTATGCAATTTGGGATGTCTTTCAATGCATATTGTCTGGCATTACGATATTTACTGCAATTACAAAAGTATTCTCGTAGCACAAACTCTTTGATCACAGATAATTGTAGGCTATGACTGCGATTTGCAAATACAACATTCACGAAATTTCACATTTCTCTATAAAAAAACGGATACTTTTGCGGGATTTCTTTAACCTGAAAATATGGTTCGACAATAATAAACAATAGGTTGACATTTACATAGACAAATGCATTTGACATTTGGTGGCCGTTTTTGGAACTAAAGTGATAATCCATAGAGAAAAATCACTCTATATTTTAAAGAGAAAAAAAAAGAGAACGAAATAATCCTTGGTAAATTATATCATTAAAAATCTATAAGGTAAAAGGAAGTCGAATGATTATAAAATATTAAAATAAACAAATAATAATTTAGTTATTCTAAATGTGTAAAATAATGTTTAGGTTTGGTGTAAACACACATATCGCGTTTCGTTTTCAGCAAATTTCAAAAAACACTATTTGTAAATTAAACTTGGGATTATGAATAAAGTAAAATCATTTAATATTAAAAGTAAAGGAAGAATACGAATGATTATATTTGTAATAAATAAACATTAAATAGGAACGATAACTAGTAAAAAGTTGTAAAAGGAACTAGACATAAAAACAATCTACCGTAGAATGGATCGTGGCTTTCCTTTGTTCATAAACAAAAAACGAAGGGAAAATGGTTGTGATAGCCAATCGAGAGCTCAGATTCTGTGTGGGCGTGGATTTTCCTAAGATTAAGCTACATGGCGCCAGACTTTAAAGTAACCAATCATAATTCGCAATGGTGACGTGTAAAATTAAATGTTACCAGTTAGAGTCTATAAAGTACCCTTAGTAATATAATATGGGAAAAAACCGGCCAAGTGCGAGTCGGACTCGAGAGCAAGGTTCCGTGCCAGGGGAACGGCAAAAGAGGTCGCGTATGTATGTATGAGTCGGGGGTGTTAAGGCCGGGATTCATCTTAAGGCTAGTATATTCGAAATTGTGAGATTTGGTGTATTTTCGATTCATCAATAAGCGATCAAATGTGCTTTTGTTTTGA
This sequence comes from Agriphila tristella, assembly GCA_928269145.1. NCBI lineage: Eukaryota > Metazoa > Arthropoda > Insecta > Lepidoptera > Crambidae > Agriphila > Agriphila tristella. The sequence goes on along the minus strand of OV743447.1, from coordinate 1,872,241 downwards.
ATAGATGAAAATATATGCTTAGATTTTATAAACGACGTTGATTATCTTACAGTAAGAAATATGATATCCATATATTCAGTATAGTAAACCTGCAAATACAATAAAAACTTTAATTGATTTTATATTTTCTGAATAATACTTGGAGATTACAAATCATTTACCCACAATAATAGGTATATGAATAGATTAAATGTTATGTGGAAGGATATTCAACAGTTACCTTTCAGTAAAAGTGACTCTTTCAGTAAAATAACGATAGAAACGGCGAATAGATGAAGAAATAAAAATGATGCCATTACTTTTGCACAAGAAAGAAAAGTTAGAGACAGAGAGGGTTTGAAATATTTTTAAAATACCATAGTATGTAGATAAACTCATTCAGTGACTGAAGAGGCAAATTGTAAGATGAGGCGACAAAATAGGGCATATACAACAGTAGGTTACGTATGTGAGTAATATTCGTTGTTAGCGTTATTATACCCCAAGTTTGGTTGGCTAAGCATAATATCATTGGTTTCTTGTTATCAATTCTTTGCTATTATTAAATAAAGCTATGCGTCGATTGGAAATAATAAAAGCGGTCAGATAACATATTTATTGATTATAAGATTTTTCTTGGGAGGTTAGAATAGTGATAGACCAAAAGATGTATTCAAACGTACAGGGAAGGTTAAATCGATTGTGTCATTAGGAAATTAGAACAATATTTACGTATGTGAGGAGTTTTGTAAATTCTAGAATAAGCAAAACTAATTATATTTATAATTATAACTATCGTCAGTATCGAAGTAATTACGGGTTCCTATTATTATATTCACGTGATAGGTAGATTAGTTCAGGGAGAAATTACCCCATTATTGGGTAAATTAGAAAAATTAGTGACAGGGCACTCTAAAAAATTAAGAACCAATAAGATTAAGCGTCATCAAGATTTTCGCAGAGGTAACTTTTCCGCATGTATATAAGGCCGGGCGCGGGGGAGCCGGTCCTCTTTCCTTGACTGCCACCGAAGAAGACGCAAGCACACTTCCCTCTGTAAGATGGCTGCTGAACAAGTTTTACTTTAACTCAAGACCGAAATAGTCAGCAAATAAGTGAAAGAAACGAAAGTCTATGTGTATAGGTCTTGCACGGGCAAGTTTCTAACCTTTGGGGTAATGTTTCAGATAAGCTTTAAATGGTAAAATTAAAGCCTGACTGAAATATATAGTTTGGTTGCAAAGTTTACATCAAATTAACGTAGCTGTATCAAGTAAATTCAAGAATTAGTGAAAATAGATTTTCTAAAACTAATTTCATATGAAAAGGAATGTGGGAAAGGGAGTTTTTATCTTGAATAATTAAAAATAGGATTGTGTCGTACTGGGGCGATTCGCTATGGACTTTCGAGGGGGGTACTAGGTAAAATTGAAGTTTATGATTGTGGCGTCATAAACGGGCGGCCAATTCGTTGGTCTGCCTAGTTAGTCACATAATGTAATCATGCGTGTCGTGGCTAGCAACAGGCTTCATCAAGTGCTGCCGTTTGAACGTAGTTCTGGTTTCTGGTCAAGACCTGGAGTGCATGATTTCATTATTCCTTTGGTTAGGGCCTAATGGTGGTCCTACCTCCCCACCATTAGCACGGCCAAGCTGTTAGCGAAATTAGGGAGTCATGCTTGCTCACACTGTACAGATACGGGGCGTCGTGGAGCTGTAAGATCCACAACAATCGCATAGGAAAGTCACTTTTAGTCTGAACTAGGCAGGTAAAATCATAGGTCAATTGTAGGGTTAACTGCGCGAAAATTAGGTAGAGTATCACAAAACCTGGGGAGGGGCTTGTGATACTGGTGTTTTGAATCGTCGTCAATAGAGCGGAATAGGCACATAAATTGCTAGGCAGGCATGTGGAACGAGCGAAAATCTAGTTAGGTAGGTCGTCACAATGTAAAATTAGCATTCTAGATTCGAAATTGTTGTAGGATAAGTTAGGCATAATTCAACAAAATGGCCGAATTATTATTTATCAATAGGAAAATTGCAAGGTGCATTACAAAATGGCCGCTATTGGTTCACTAAGTGATGCATTCCATCCAAGCTAATTTTGATAAACAACATGGCGGATCATGACAAGAGTAAATTAAAATGTATGATGATTTTTAGGTTGTGTCATAGGCAGGTAAATGCGAGCAAGTTGGAGGGTTAAATGGGAACGTATTAGTGAATTTGTTATCTTAAATTCTCAGTGGCATCTATGGGTGTTGTGAAGTGGCATTGTAAATAAATTTCAGTGAATGAAAAATATCTACCTACCATTGTGCTAAAGCTAGCTGGACGCACAATCTAATTAACTAATAGATTATCAAGTCATAATAGAAGTAATATCTTTGAATTGGGCTGACTTTACTAATTTTGACCATGTTTCAATCTGTTGACTATAAATAAAATAAAATATTTTGGTAATAAATGTGGATGAATGCTAAAGAAAAGTCTGGGTGTAATGTTGACCCGTGATATTATTTGAGCCATGTCAATTCCAACTCATTAATATCACAAGACACAATTTTGAGTAAGCTTCCACAAATTAAAAAAATAATGCTCGGTATGTAGCACTAAACAATACTTTGACCAACATTTATATACTATGAAAGTATCAAATAAATTGGTGAATATGTTAAGTTCACGATTACTGGAATCAAAGTATTCTCTGAGTTAAATATTCTAAATCAAATTTAACAGTCGACTCAATTTAAGGGAAAACAATAATCATAAGAAGATTTATTCAATGCCATTTTGACAATGCAATCCAAAGCTATTGTTCAAAAGTAGGAAAGGTTTAACGCAAATATTTATTTATTATATGTCCCTAAATTTAATAAACTTTCCTTCTGAAATCCCTAGATTTTCCAGTACTTATTCCCTTTTTTAAGTTCATAAATTGTAAGATTGAATTTATGTTGATATAAGATAAATCAGAATTTAGAAAAAAAAGAGAAAAAAATTGATCTGGCCATCACATTTGAGAAAAGAATATCTCAATTGTGAAAAACTGGGAAATCGCTTGGAGCATTTTGCTCGTCCTCTTCTTGTTGGAATATACAGACAAACTTAGACTTTTGACCATATACTTTACTTAATTTAAAGAATGATTGTAATTGGCTGGAAACTGGGGGAAAGCTGTCCAGTTCTGGAGACGAGGCTTACCATATTGAGCGGAGGAGGGGCCCTTTATCTAGCCAGGAAAGCCACATTGTATATTTTTAAGTAACACTAAAGATAGCAAATAAATTCTTAATCAGTGACGAAGACGGGTTTTTCCATGCCTTGATTTCAGGCGACTATAACTCTTTAACTTGCTTCAAATTACCTCTCTTATCTTGATAAACTAAGTCGACATTGGATGATTTACATTACTTAGAATAACGTTGTATGTGACAAATAAACTAATATTTGGTAGCGGAGTAGAATTACCCAAACTTAACTTTCTTTATAGCTCGAGTTACCTCCTTTTACCCTATTGACTATTATGGCTCGATATACCCTCTTCTACCCTACTAATTTATAACAATACTCCAATTAACTCATAAATTCACTTTGACCAATTTCTATCAACATTGTTCATACTTACTTCATTCAGCGGTATGTAGTTGGAAACGCTTATCTCTTTCCTATAGTATCTCCATTTCTAATCGCTAGAGACTATTAAAATTTTCATGGTATAGTAACAAATATTAAGAATTAGTATGAGATTAAAGTAAGCTTATTTAGGAAAATTACAAACTTAAATTCTATTTCCCTGGTTATATCAAAAGAGTAATAATATCCATTTGGTAGTAATTTTATTAAGTAATAGCTGTAATAACAGGAATAATTGAGGCCTAGTAATAAAAGCGAATACTTTTGTTGTAAGATGAGGAATCAATACCATTAACTAGGAAACCGTCTGATTACATTCTTCCTTGGGTATAAAACACATTAAACTGAAGATAGGCAACGACCAACTATGCAATCCAATAGTGATGAGCGAAGCCTCATTTGTTTAAGCACATACTTAACGTTACAAATATACTTACTAAACTCACATTGTAGTCAGAGCGTTGGTTTCATATCCTTTGTTCAGAGCTAGGACATCTATACATCAAATTAGACGAATAGAAATAAAGAAATAAATCATAAAAGCAAACATTCAGATTTTCATAATATAATTTCAGTATTGGTTCTGGCATTAACATAGAAAACTAGGTGAGAGGCAACCCTAAGATACTTTTCCAAGATATTTATATAACATTATTCCTTTTAAAGTTAGAAAGTTAACAAATTCTAGAGATTTTCTAAAACTGCGGTTGGGCCGGCTATGATTATTAAAATTTGTTAAGTAAATCCAAAGATATGAATTGAAACATTGTTGACATAGATAATAGATTCTTTATAACTGATAGTATAGTAGTAAAATAGGTAAATTCTCAATTTTTCATTAACACAGCAGGCGGACACTAGTAATTCATTGTTGAAGTTATAACTACTAGTAATAAATTATCAATAAAGTTGATAAAGCATGATCATGACATCATAAGGTAGAAATCTAATGGATTAGGGTCCTCCGTAATAAAATAGATCGGTATTTTATTTGATAAACATAGTTATTTCTAAGCATTAAACAAAGTAACAGATTAGTATGAAGTTGGGTCAATTTGGAATGAGCAATTAATATCTTAATTTCTATTCTGTAGGAAAATCAGGCAAAGTAATTTCCTTCTTTTAGTAATAGGTTCTTAGTTCATTATCTATCGAAGCATAAATAATTAAAGTTAGTCATGTAAAGTTAATATTTATATCCACCCAGCAATATTCGAGAACTTAGGGTAATTACGGATTACAACTTGGGAAATATCACTAGACATTACGCGCCCATTTCACACTTACAAAAGCATTAATATTAGATTATTCTATCATGCAATAAAATAGGGTTAGGGAAAATAAACTAGGCAAAACATAGATAAAACATTTAATGGAATCACAAGTAGGGATGGTTAGTTCGGAAGCCGTTTAGCGGCTAATCAACATGAATGGGATTTGTAGTTAGGTATGCGTTAGGTTAACTATGCTAGGGTTAGAATATCACCAATCCATATAGTAAAACAGTAAGAACTAGGATCCAATAAAATCCCATCACCAGGTATAATAAGCGTTAGGTAATTAAGTTAGGTAAGTTAGGTATCACACCATCATATTAGCATCATCACACATCTTCATAGTATGAGTCCGGGGGGGACCATTACAATAGGGATCAGAAAACTGAACCACCTTTATTCCGAGACCAACTCTGAAATCGCAATAAAAAAATACTTAACGAAAATATCAAAATGTATGAAACAGCAGTTTTTTCGTGATTTCAGTGTTGGTTGGCCCCATAGTAAAAGTTGTTCGGTTTGATGGTCCCTATCTACCTACCATATTCGGCATTGGGGGTTTTATAATAGTACTAACGTAAAGATGCCTATCCGTACGAAGAAAATTAAATAATAAGCTACTCTTGCTGCACGGCAATAAAGTACGATTTCAAATTGCACAGCGCAGCGCGCCTATTATTAAAAGTGCCTTCGAAGCTGTTCTCTTTCTGTCGCGTAGCTCTGTCTCAACCGACACGTGACATCCCTCGTGCGCTGGCTCGACTGAGTCAGCCGCGAGCAGTGAGCTAGTATAAAAGTTTAGGCACTCATGACTGTGTTTAAGTCTTAAATCATACAAAATTACTCATACACCTTTGGTGTCTGAATATGGGCTGGAAAAGTTAGCAACCCTGGTTATGGCCCGTGCTTCCATGACAATATGATACATCCGTTGTCGGCAGGACAATTTTATTGTTCCTTCTTTGTCCACAGAACAGCAGCTTGTTGGAATACCACCAGCTCATCCATACTAGAGAGAAGCCATACAAATGTATGATGTGCCAGAAGGGATTCACCACGCCCATACTGCTCAAGGTAAGTTTATCGTTTTCCAGTTAAGTCATACAGTTAGTTATTCTGTTGCATGCTTTTGAAAGCAAGCTCTTGTAAAATACCATTATCAAAAACAACAATACCAGCATCTCATTCTAACTAGGCATAAAGTAGATAGATACCTATTATTTTATGGGGAATATATAATTGCACTTTAAAAATAATGTAACACACTTTAAAATGTTTAGCTTCAAAATTTATTGAAAGCACTTTAAAAATAATGGTATCCACTATAAATATGCTAAGCTTTAAAATTAATACTTTGCACTATACAATTTAATTGTTTAGCTTTAAAATTAATACTTTGCACCATTAATGTTTTCGTCAAAATCGTAGTTCAATGGTGTTTGAATGGTAATGCTTTTTGACACAGTTCTTGTTTCTCAAACCCAAAACCGTAACACATTGTGTTTCTTAAACCCAAAACGGAAACATATTATGTCTTGATTTTAGGTTTATGAAATAAGAACTGTATCAAAAAGCATTGCCATTAGAACACCATTGATCTACGATTTTGACGAAAACATTAGCAGACTTGACCCCCTGGTAAACAGACAGGTGCGACGACGAGCGGGCGCATCGAGAGGGGAGCTGAGGAGGAGGTTAGGTTCAATTAAACCAACAACGCTAGAACCGACTTGGTGAGACTTGACATCTCATTAGTCTGACGGTTTGACAGAAATGAAATGATTTCGGAGTTGGGACACAGTTATAGTGCAAACCATTATTTTTGTAGTGATAATATTAATTTATAGATCTATTATTATTTTAGAGTGCAAACCATTATTTTTGTAGTGATAAGATTAAATTATAGGTCTATCATTATTTTAAAGTGCTGATATACAATTTTATAGCTGTTTTCATCAAATTTAAAGTGCTATTAAATACATCCCTTATTTTATACAGGGGGAATAGCTCTGAATTATTGTTAGTCCGGTTAACCGAACTAATGCAACTTTTTAATCAACCGGACTTCTACCATCTCACTCCGCGCTTAAAAGAAGAAAATAAGTAAGTAATACATCATACTTATACTTTTATATTAGCCTACTGCTCGCGGCTGACTCAGTCGAGCCAGCGCACGAGGGATGGCATGTGTCGGTTGAGACAGAGCTACGCGACAGAAAGAAAGGCGCTTCGTAGGTGCTTATCCCATTACTAATATTATAAAGGCGAAAGTCTGTTTGTTTGTTTGTTACGCCTTCACGTGTTAACTACTGAACCGATCGTCATGAAATTTTGCATAGGTACACGTTGTCAGGGGTACAGAGAAGCACATAGGGTACCTTTCATCCCGAAAAAGAGTGTTGTTCTCGAGGGATAGATAAAAACTTTCCACGCAGACGAAGTCGCGGGCGGCCGCTGGTACTTAATATTAGGCACGCAGCGCTGTGCCATTCGAAATTGTACTTTATTGCCGTGCAGCGAGAGTAGCTTATTAATTGATTGTCCTCTCGCAGATGGACTTCTATACATACCTACGTTTAGTACTATTCATACTCTGTGCTTTTACTGCTTAAAAGTTGCATTAGTTCGGTTAACCGGACTAATAACCTAACTACTACTAAAGGATTTTTTTTAAATTATCTTTGTAGGGGCACCATAATCGACATGTAATTTTTTAAAAAGTGTTGAATTTGTCCTTAGCAACACATCAGAGTGCACACAGGCGAGAGACCGCACAAATGCGAATACTGCCCGAAGATGTTCAAGTCTAGATCTGCCCTCAACCGGCATACATTGGTAAGTCATCTTTATCAGTCATTTTTTATCTCCCACTCTCCCCCCTGCTGGGGCACAGGCACAGAAAGATGGGCTATAACATGGTATATTAATACTTCGCCTGGTATACTCATCCCGTGATATAAGGGTCACGAGATTGGCTTAAGAATACGTCATCAGTTGCGATGCGTTTTAACTACCAATCAATGATAACACGTGCCTTTTGAGTCGAAACTTTTTTTTAATACCATGTTGCAGCTGTGACAGGTGGTGGATAAGGAATCATCTCCATTCTGCTGTTACTCCCGTACTTTTTTGAAGACGAAGTTAATTTATTTTTGTTAGAAGTTTTTCACGCAGCCAATAATTCAAAAACTGGCTCCTATTAATAAGAGAGCTTATTCCTAGCTACAAAAAACATTCAGTCAATTTGATTTTCTTCAGACTTTCTCCATTGTTATGTCGTCGTACTCGCACATTAGCTACTAAGACTAGGACTCAAACCCGCACCCTTAGGCATCCGGACCAATGCGCCACCCAGTCGCTAATAAGTTTGTCAAAATCTTTTATTCGGTACTACATTTTACTTTTTTTGCTGCAAGCAAGCGTTTTGGTCTAAGTAGCTAAGCTACCTATGAGTTAACGCTTCCTATACTCGATAGCGAGTTGACATTTCTATGACAGTTTTTAGTTTAGTGTAGTTGTTACCGTTAAACTACGGAATCCGTTAAGCTGCAGATTAACTAGTGAATCTGCAGATTAACTGGTCGAGTTAGCTAAAGTGCGAAATTTTTCTTAAAGTAGACTATTTCCGTAATTTAACTAGGTAGTTAATCTGCACATTAAAGGATGCTGCACCATTAAAGTGCGGAATACAGAGAGGGAAATAGCCAACGCTTCAGGAAATTTAAGTAAAAGACCTATATTGAAAGTTTATTTTACAAGAACTTCGTTTCTGGTGCTTCGCCAGCCGCTCCCACGGCACGCTCGCTCCGCTCGCTCGACTCGCACGTTTTTGGTCGCAATACTAACCTAACCTAATGAACTTTTTAAGACTTTTTCCATGGCGACGGGGGGGCTGATTCGACAATTGAATATTCCGCACTTTAACGGTGACATAGTTACCACCAGAGGCGCTCTGTGCCAAATTGCAATCAAAATTGCTTAGGTACTACAGTCGCTATAGAGTTTAGTAAACATAACTGGGGCCCTACCGTCTAACCCAAAGTGATAACCAAAGCGATAGCGCGGTCCTAGTGCGAGTCGATATTTTCTGGTTTTTAAGGCTGATTATGCAATTTCTCCTTTCTAGATTCACACAGGGGAACGCAACCACATATGCCGGTTGTGTGGTAAATCGTTCATTACCTCCACTAACGTGAAGACCCACATTAAGACGGTCCACATGAAGATTCGTGGCCCTCCGCGCAATAGGAGGCCTAGAACGCGCGTGCAAATTTAGGATAAATTACAATAAATCGTTAACTCCGATTCGGGTAACCTTTAGCCTTCGATCAAGAATACAATATAATATTCTTGATTTAATATAATAGCCTTCGATAAGAATATAATAATATTCTTGATCGAAGCCTTCAGCCAAACAAACGATAGAGGACTTAGTTTGAAAAGTTGAATCATTTAACTAGTCCATTTTAAAGAGTCTTATTTTGTAAACGAAAAACTCGATTCGTTCGGAATATTACAAAGTTAGGAACTACAAATCTATTCCATTTATTTACCTGAGTGTATCACTCTCTTAATTTTTAGTTGTTACACAATGTTTTCTATGATTTTCATGACGCCATGTTTGAAAGACTCTATAATAATGGACTTTAGTCACTAGCAAAAATACCTTATGCACCCGAATTCGGGTAAACGATCTAATGTGATAGCACCTTTAGATTAGGGTTACCATACGTCAATGTTTATTCGGACAATTCCGTAATTTACGGTTTATTTATTTGATTAATAAGCAAGTTTAAAACAATTTTAATATCATTAACTTTCAGTGAATTGTGACTTCTTTTCTTGCCAATTTACATGCGTGTAACTGCCGGGACACAACCATGTTAAATTGATGTTGGCATCAGATTTAGATAAAATGGTGGTGGCTAGCTAGCCGGACAACTCAAAACAACCAAACCGTATACAAATGTATTCCAAGAATTGAAGCTGAGACCCTTGCGTTTTTCTGCGTTAGACCAGGGACCTAAGTCTGCTATTTTAACGTCATAACATAATGGTGTTTCAAATGTGTTTCGGTTTTGGGTTTAAAAAAGAGTTAGATGGCTACTTACACCTACTGATCCACTTGCTAGTGTGCCTAGGGACCAGTAGCAGCAGGGGCATCGCCAAGGGTGGGCAGGGAGGGGCAGCTGCCCCCCCCCCCCTAGAGGTTAAAAATATTTAGCCAATTGCAAAGTAACCAAAGTTCTGAGGCCGTGCAACTTGCTTTTCCCATAAATCCCGCATCTCAAAACTTGAATAAAGTCACTAGGTGCTCTTGACTGTACCTACAATTTCATGTCCACCCCGGCCGGTCATGGGCTTGCGACGCTCTTGGAAACAAGAACTATGTCAAAAAGTATTACAATTCAAACAATAGAAACACGATTAAGACGTTACAATAGCAGACTTGGGTCCAAGAGGCGCTTTCAATCGCAGCCTCTCCATACTAATATAATATAAATGCGAAAGTAACTCTGTCTGTCTGACCGCTGGACCGATTTTGATGTTTGGTATGGATATAGATGGGACCTTGGGGAATGAAATAGGCTACTTTTCTCACTGCTGGCCACGGGTCTCTGCCCGCATGATATAACCTATAGTCAGCGCCGGAACTTGGAGCCAGAGTCATGATCATGAGCGCCCCTAGCAAGATTTAAATTTTGCTCCCCAAGACTTGTTCCTAGGATCTTGAGCACCCCTGGCAAGATTTGAAGTTTGCGCCCCACGACATATTTATAGAATAACGAGCGACCCTGGCAAGATATTAATCTTGCGCCCCAAGACTTATAGACTTATTTTCTAGCTATGGGTCAGCAAAATGCGCCCCCCTGAGAGTTGCGCCCCTGGCACCCGCACCCCTTGCCAGCCCCTAGCTACGACGCTTCCTGTAGTCCACGCGGTCGAAGCTCTGAGCGTAAATCTAGTAGTAAAAATCCTTACTAATATTATAAATGCGAACGTCCGTTTGTTTGTTTGTTTGTTTATTACGCCTTAACGTCTTAACTACTCAATAGATCATCATTAAATTTTGCATACCTACACATTGTCAGGGGTATAGAGAAGGACATAAGATAGCTTTTATCCCGGAAAAAGTACTTTTCCTGAGGGATAGAGAAATAACCGACCACGCAGACGAAGTCGCGGGTGGTCGCTAGTAAAATATAAATGATTTGAGTTGGCGTTTTGTTCGCAGGTGCATACTGGCGAACGCAGGCACGTCTGTCAGTTGTGCAACCGGGCTTTCATGACGTCGACTCACATCAAAACGCACATTAAGAAAATACACATTAATCCGCAGCCGGCCAAAAACAGGCGAGGTAGGATGGACTACAAAGTAGAGACTTACGTAGATGAAGTTTCGGAGTGTAGGTACTAACTATTCGTGCCTGTTTTGTTGAAAGCATTTTAATGAAATAATAATTGTTTTTTTTTATTTCATAAACAAATTCCCAAAAGTATGAACATGTCCAAACATATACAGACGCATGGTAACCCTTGTTAAAATATCTGTGATTGTGAGAGTGTAAAAAGTATCATTGACTATCTAGCAAGGTACTCCTGCGTGGGTGTTTATTGGCATTTAATGAATAAAAAACATACTTTTTAATCTATAAAATAAGCCTGATGAAAGAACAATAAATTGTGAACATCTGGGAAAAACTCTTCCCATGTAACACCACCATATCGACTTTATCACACATCACATCACACACAATGCCACTTAGCACTAAATTGTTTGACTTTGGTTTTAAAGAATAATTCTCTTGATCAACATTTCACTTATGTATGTTACATGATTCAACTTGGTACCCGAGATCGGGTATTGTCATTGTTTTAATTAATAAGTATCTACTCACTAGATGTTTAATAATATCTACCTACCTATGAAATAAAATTTTTAATACATAAAACATAGCATTTTTTCTGAATAGTCTTTCCTTTTTATCTCAAAACACAGACCCTTTTCCCAGTAGGTAGTCTTAACAGTAGTACTATTGGGAATTTCCTTAGAGCATTTTTGTATGCTCTAACTAAGGGATTTTCCTTCCCAAAAGCTTCCCAAAACTATAAGTTCTTTTTAGGCCGGATCCATAGCACGTATTTTGCCCTACACAATCAACAAAACATTGTTTCACGAAACAAAATCCTCATAGGTTTTTTTTTGTTGAATTTTGAGATGTTTTTGTTGATCGCATGTAGAGCAAAACAAACTTTTATATTTATTTTTTGTCTCTTTTCATAAACTTACCTTTAAGTAAAGTCCTTTTAACTTATTATACTGAGCCCAGCAAATCTCAGGAATAATTAATGATAGTTGCTGTTTAGAAATTTCAGGTAATACATTAAACTTGTGAAAGAGTCTCCGGAGGCTAAAAATCTTAATGTTATACCAAGACGCATTTCAGGTGTGATCACAACACTCCGCCATTTTGTGTTTTTTTCCACATCCACTCTTATCATTGAAAGTAATTCTTCGAAATCTGATTCGGAGCAGCGAAAAAAATTACCATATTGATCATATTGATCTTCTATTTTCAATTCCTATTCGCCTTTGTAAATAAGGTCTAACTTGAAAGCGACGCTTTTTTCTTCTTCCTAACAACTCTAAACTTCCTCCTCATCCGAACTCATTTTGTTTGATATGCTAGCTCTGAGCAAGTCAGTGATCACTACGTTTTTTGCTTGTGAAACAGAGAAAGATATTTAAACTAGAAAACTAATTTTGCAGTGTCGCTAACTAGGCTTATACGAAATGTGCTGAAAAAATTAATTTTTTTTTAATAAAGTGCTAATGCCTCGATTACATACGCCAATTTAGCTTCCTAGCTAGGAACCAATTTCGGGTTGCCACAATAAAATATTGTAGAATAAGTTCGATTTTAAAATCGAATCTACACTATAACAGAAAAGTAAACATTGTTTAAGATTCATAAAAAAAAGTTGACCTTTCCGTCATTTGTGCAAATTCACTTTTAAAATTTAACTTATTAATACGAGTGGCAACTCTAAATTGGTTCCTTAAATCGGCGTATGTAATCGAGGCTTAACATAAAATGCTACACAACATAATTGGCAACACTGAAGTTTTATCTACACAAGCCATGCAATCGCTGTGGACGGCGTGTGTAGAGAAACATGTTTCGAAAACAATGTTTTGTTTAATTTTTTTTGTTGATTGTGTAGAGCTAAACATGCGCTATGGACCCGCCCTAATGTAAACATGCTTGTCTCAGAATGGTCGACTTGAGAACAAAAGTTTACGTAGTCTGTGATTTTTGTCAAATGGTGTTTTTTATCCATTTGTCTTGTTAGTCTGTGGTTTGTTGCTAATGCCAATGTTGTGATTTTATTTTTGTTTTATTTATTGTAATGTGACTTCGAAATAAAATATTTCGATGGGGTACCTATGTGATTTGTGATTGTTGGGAATTGATATCCATTGATAACTTAAATGTTGTTAACATTGTATTTATGGTAATTCACTGAAACATAAAGTATTTGTGGAATTATTACCTACAAAAAAATGTGTATTTTTGTTTACAAATTTTATTCCGTAAGATGGAGTACTTATAGTTGTACAAAATTGCTGTATCTTGGTTAGAGCAGCCCGTGAATCACATCACCTGTGAATTAGTATTTTGTGATGAGCTAACATGCATTACATGAAATGTCAGATTTGTGGTTTGAAATCGGCTCGTGTTGGCAATCAAAAACGAACATTTATGGCTAAATTTCCATTGGATGAAGAAAGGTAACATCAAAAATATATATATCTATGTTCAACGCAAGTTTCTTTAGAATTTCAAAGAAATTCTGGCTAAAATAAAATTATTTATTGTAAAAGTTAGTGAGGTAATACTTATCGATAAGACATTATTGATTATCGATATGTTTTCAGACCTTACGTACGGCACGGCCGCCGGCCCGGCCACCAGGGATTGATAACGTTATTTTTAAATGTAACGTTATTTCTTACTTTTTTACCGTTACTTTTAACATTAAGGTTATGTCAATAAATAACGTTACTTTAGATAACGTTACATTAAAATTAACGAAGTGTTTTGAGCGTTGCATAGATTTCATGTCGGTGAGAGCTGTCTATGTATGCGTTGCTCGAGCGCACGACGTACTAAGCTAAACTACGGTACTCTCTCTATAATTTTATTTGCATAACACCATGTACAGACATACCGTTAAAAAAAAATGTTCAAAATACCGTTAAAACATTTTATCGGTAAATTCACCGGTAAAAATAACGTTTGAAATATTTTACCGGTAAAATTAGCGTTAAATATAGCATTAAACTTTACCAGTACAATATACCGGTAAAATTATTGCTAAAAAATTAACGTTATTAATTGGAATAACTTTAATTTTAAAGCTTAACGGTAAAAAATTAAGAAATGACGTTAAATCTAATGTTATTTACTGAATTACGTTAATTTCAATGTAACGTTATCAAAATTAACGTTATTTATTGACATAAACGATAAAAAAGTAAGAAATAACGTTACATTTAAAAATAACGTTATCATTCCCTGGTACAGACAGAGTTAGAGTGTATTGTCAATATGGATAGTATTATACCTTATGAATGTAGGCATGCAAATATTAAAATTAAAATAAAATAAATAAAGCTAGTATTTATTACAAATTATCAAGAGCGCAAAATAAAAATTAATAATGTCAAATAAGTAATTAATAGTATGTACAAAATAAATGAAAATAATAATATGAATGTCATAGTTCTTAGGATTCTAGATACTCCTTGATTGAATAAAAGTTCTTAACAAGGAGCCAACACAGTAAGTTATTCATAAATTTATTTTTATCTCTTGGTAAATCTCTTATGTGTGATGGTAGCTTATTATACAATTTTATTGCCATACAGTATGCATTTTCCCTAAAAAAAATGCCAGATTACTTTTCGGTATAACTATTTTGTTTTTTCTAGAATCCCGAGCATTTGTCTTAACTTGGCTGACCTAAGTGGAGTAGTTAGGATGTTTTTTTTACAAATAAGCACTAGCACTATGTATATACATGGTAGATTTAGGATTTTATGTTTTTGAAATAGTGGTTTAAATGACTCCCTGCTACTAATTCCACATAACGCCCTTAAGCAGCTTTTTTGTGTTTTAAATGCTCTTTCAAAGTCCACTCTATTACCCCATATTATAATACCATAGCGTAACAGAGAAGCAACATATCCGTAATATGCTTGCAAAGCTACTTGGAAGGAACTTCTGTTCAAAGCGAACACAAATCTATTTACAAAGGTTATCTATGTGCTTTTTCCAGCTACAGTGCTTGTCTAGCGTGATACCTAAAAACACGGTCGAATCTATTAAATCGATTTTATTGTTATTGTAGTTTATGTCCATATTAACTTTATTTGATTTATAAGTGTGAAAATGTATTGCATTTGTTTTGTCAAGGTTAATTATCAGATTGTTCTTTGTCATCCAGTTAATTACGTCAGTAAGAGTATTATTTATGTCCGATTCTAGTTGGTCAATATTTTTATTTTGAAAAAGTAATGTACAATCGTCAGCAAAAAGGAAGCATAATATTGTGGTTTGACGCTATATTTAACCAGTTTATTTTTACCAGTAAATTTATCGATAAAATGTTTTAACGGTATTTTTAACGTTATTTTTTTGTATCGTTATTTTTTTTAACGGTATTTCAATTCGTGCCGGCCACAACCCACCGCGGTGAGCGGGCAGCGTGCGCGGATGTCGATGTCGGCCACGACTGCTCAATGAATACCGAATCGAATTCGTTCGCCGCGCGACGGGCTGTGGCTGTTTTAGTTTTTCTTGCAATATATAAAAATAGAAAAAAATTTGTGCAAAACATTCTTTTGACAAAAATAGCCAGAATACCTAGTAGGTATCTACGAATGTTGAAAAAAATCCCCCTTTCCAGGTGTAAAAAATGGGTTCAAGTGACCGGAAATGAAGATTTGGCATATGTGCCCATAGAAAAGCTGCACGTAAATAAATATATTTGTGGGAAACACTTTCGGCTCAGAGACTTTAAGAAAAAAAAGACTCAATTAAGAAAAAATGCTGTTCCATCTCTGCTAATTACTGCAAAACCATTGTCAGATGAAATTTTGAAGGGATTCCCACTACATCTTTATGGTGAGACGATTATTTTAACCAAGTAAAAACTAACTATAATTAAATTAGACTAGAAAAAGTACCACTCGCACCAGATCCTTAGTATATTTTTTCCATATTTTTTCTAATATTATGTATTGTATAATAAAAGCATTGAGAAGACTTCATTTTGATTTTAATAATAATTGAAACTGCATTCAAAGTTTTTTTAAAAATCGTTTGCCTTAACCAGGAAATACGTACCAAATTAAAAAAAAACCTACCATAAAAGCAAAAAAATATTTTGTTTATTTTTACGATACCAATCGAAAAGGTTACTCATTAGGATTATTTTTTTCTTAAGTGACACACCATCTTAAACAAAAGGAAGACCATGTAATTTAACATTCATTTTTTTAAATCTTTGAATACAGTTCCATTTGTTTTTAAAAACAAAATTAAGTCTTCTTTCAGTAAAATTTTCTATCTTCAATATTTAAGGTACTATCCCTCCGTCTGGCAAAGTTTTGGGACACCCTGTATATCGTGTTTTGTTGGTCATGCTATGGGGGCTGATATTACGTTACTTTCTTGTATTGGATTATTTATTTAATTTTTCGTAAATTGATCTTCATCATCATTCATAATTTAATTAAATAGTAGTAATAGATAGTGATTACTTGTTAAGGGTGTGGAATAGCCTATCTATTGTCATCATTAGCAGCCTGCCTGGCGCAATTAAGAACAAAAATCTGTGGAATACAAGGTCAAACCGCACTACAGCGGAGCGGCGCAGCGCGGCGCGGCCAAATATTATTTCTATTGATTGCAATGATGCAAACCGCACTATAGCGGAGAGGCGCGGCGCGGCGCGGCGCGTACCGGCGCGGCGCTGCAGATTTGGGTGCAAAAGAATATTTTGCCGCGCCGCTCCGCTGCCGCTAGTGCGGTATAGCTCGCGGCGCGGCGCGGCCGAATATTCTTCATAATCGAGCTTCAGTCTATAGAGGGTATTTGGAAATATCTATTTCTACTGATATTTCAGTGTACAAATTTTGATTAAATTACAAAGTGGTATTTTACGTGATCATTTCATAAATCATCATAATCATAACTCATCACAAATAAATAAATAAAAAATATGAGGATGTGTTGCTAAATCGTTCCTTGGAAATTCGTTCTAGGGAACGCGTGACCGAGCGTTCCCTTTTCGTTCGTGCGTCCAACTTCAATGAAATCTTGCCACGTCTGGCAATTTAAGCCGCGCCGCGCCGCTCCGCTGCCGCGATAGTGCGTTTAGGAGAGGCCGCGCCGCTCCGCTGCAGTGCTGCGCCACGCAGCGCCGCTCCGCTGTAGTGCGGTTTGACCTTTAGTCTAAAACTAATGGCGAATATTGCTGTCACATGAGTAAAGAAACGACCAGAGACAAATCTTCATACAACGGTTGCACTACTACAAACACGTGGGGCATGTCGTGTCCACTGGCCGCTTGTCGCGTACGCGTAAAAACCGGAAAAACCCTGTTTTGACAACAGCAGCCAGTGGACAGGACAATCTTAGGGAATTGCTTGTTTTGTTAGTTGCAAGTTTGAATTTCACGTTCTTAAGAAGCTTTGTCTCTGGTCCTTTCTTTACTCATGTGTTGCTGTCTCATTCTCTTAGGTGTAAAAGTACTAAACTTAAGAATCGCCTAAGTCTTTTCTTATCTACAACTCGACCAAGATAACTAGGCGAATGACAGCTACATGACGGCTAAGTTTATGACACCGTTTTAATTTGGTCGTGTTTAGTGCAATCGGGCGTGAGTTTATCCGTACTAAAGATTGCAACCCGGTATGTTTCTCAACCCGGCCGGGCCCGGTAGCATTCGTCGCCAACCCGGCCCGGGCCCGGCGGACCCGGCCGGGTTGATATATTAGAGACGAAACCTATAAGGTACTTTATGAAAATTTGCTGTTTTTGAATGGAAAAAGACAATGATTCAAGGCTACGAATCAATATTTATTTCAAACTAGCAAATCATAATCACTCACTCAAAGTCATTATGATTTGCATAATACATAATACGCCCATGATCGGAACAATTTTTTTTTACGTTGATGCTTTTGAATTTGAAATAACCTCTTTGAAGCATTTGTTACAAAACCGACAACGTACGATGAATTGTGCCGATGATGGGTGAATATGTAGTGCAGCCATAACATTTTCCGTTTCACGCAGCAAATTAATTCTTAGACACTAAAATTTTTTTTTATATATTTTTAAACTCAATAGAACAGATTTTTTTTTCAGAAACTATTAATTCAAGTACATGCACATTTTGTTGTCAAAATATTATAAATATTACACTACGAGGCAATTTTTTTTACACTTTTTCGACAGAGTGGGGATAAGTTCGCGCATGTGCACTTGCGAGCGACCAATAGCACGCGCCCCTCTCCCGCCGCCCCCGTACCTCACCGCCACGCATACCCAAAATACGCGTTCTGCGCAATCCCCACCCGATTTCAAGATGTTTGCCTTATTCTGTAATTTCATAATAAACATTCACTATAATAATTTTGTTTGAAAAGAACTACAATGCGATTAAATTGACAATGTATGAAGTGATTAACTTCAGAGCGCATGCATGCGGTACAATACGAAACGACGTAATAATTATATTTTTACCGACTTCAAAAGGAGGGAGGTACTCAATTCGACCCGTTTTTTTTTGTATGTACACCGATTACTTGAAGACGGCTGAACCGATTGAAATGATTCAAACATTATTAGATCAGGTTTGTTCTCAAGTTGGTTCCATTTTTTAAAATTTTGAAATCGGTTCAGTACTTTTCAGGAAAACCTGAAAATACTGTCGTTTTCGTTACCATTTTGTGAACTTATACGGATGATCGACCATATCTTCTTTGTTTATGTACCGATTTAGATGATTCTTTTTTTGTTTGAAAGAGGATACTTTATAGATGATACCATTTTGATTTCATTGTTATTGGACCTTGAATATCAAAGATACGCAAGGAAACTCCTCAAAATCAAATAGGAACCTGTATAGTGATTACACAAAAAATAATAAAATAAAAAATTGTTTAAAAACAAAAAAACCGACTTCAAAAAACCTGAAAATAAAAACAGAAACAGCTTCAAAATTAAATACCTCTAAAAAGCAAGAAATAATTTTCTAATCACTAGATACCTACGCATATCACTGTAATAAAACACGTCTATTGAAGTCGGGTGGGGCTCTTAGAATAAAAAAAGAAGTTGTCCTCCAGCCCCACCCGACTTCAATTGACGTATTTTATTACAGTGATATGCGTAGGTATCTAGTGATTAGAAAATTATTCCTTGCTTTTTAGAGGTATTTAATTTTGAAGCTGTTATTGTTTTTATTTTCAGGTTTTTTGAAGTCGGTTTTTTTGTTTTTAAAAATTTTTTTATTAATTAATGAGTGGGTAGGCCCCCGACAAGATGGACCGACGATCTGGTGAAGGTTGCGGGAAGCCACTGGATGCGGGCAGCGCAGGACCGATCGTCGTGGAGATCCTTGGGGGAGGCCTATACCCAGCAGTTGGTGTCGTGCGGCTGATATGATGATGATGATTAATTAATCTGTAAAATTTTCTCTTTTCCATACATTTTCGAGTGCAGTTCCAGCGGACCACTGTCTATTCCTCCGAGATTCCGACCGTTCTGTCTTTATGACCATATTTGGATTTTGTTTTTGCTAGTGGTTTGGAAAAAGTTATTTTTGGAAATGGCGTCTGTAAAAAGATGTTGTGTTCCTTCTTGCAAAGTTACTCGTAAGTTAACAAACTTATTTTTCTGCAATATCTCTAAAGCTCACAAAAATAATGGTTCTATTGTAATAGTTGTACTATCCCCGCCAGTGGGTAATGCGCCTGGCGGCCATTTTTTACCTCAAATAGGAAAAACAATGATCGGTTTTCTGACAGCTAACAAATTTAGTTAAATTTGATTTCGATAGATGGCGCTACTTCAACTAGGTAGATTTTTAAAAATATTCGCAATAAGGGTCAGAAAAAAGTAAAAAAGTCTCTTCGACTTCACAAAAGTAACAGCAGAATGGAGATTATACCTTTGCCACCACCAGCCACAACCACAACACGTATTAAAAAAAGTTTTGACATTTTGTGTTGAAACTTTTTTTTAATACCATGTTGTGGTTGTGGCAGGTGGTGGCAAAGGTATAATCTCTATTCTGCGTTACTTTTGTACTTTTGTGAAGTTGAAGAGAATTTATTTTTATTTTTTCACACAACCGAAAATTCTGAAACTTTTTTCTATTACTAAAGGAGCTTATTCCTACCTATAAAAAACTATTCAGCCAATTTGATTTTTTCGGACATTTCCCATTATCTTAGACAACTTAAAAAAAAAATTTTAATTCACTAAATTCTAGTATTTAGTAAGTAATAGTTCAGTATTCAAGTTCGTTATCAAAAATTAAGTTGTAATATCCCCGCCGATTGCTAATGCGCAGGAACCTTGTCATTGTCACATTAACATCCACGTTAACGTCATCCGCAACTAAAAATTACATGAAACAAGAAAATTTTAAAACGTATAAAGGTAAGATATTAAATTATTGAATTATTATTTTCATTAAATATTTCAATGCTAATGCGTGTTTAAGCACCTATATAATATTTTAATATTGTTTTCCTTTTTGAGGTTAAAAAAAATGGCTGCCAGGTGCATTATCAATCGGCGGGGATAGCACACACTTGATTCCGTTCTTTTTGCAATAACTAGGTGGTGACAACATACATATGCATTGTTTCCCAAACCCTGATAAAGACCCGGACCGCTTTCGGTCTTGGGTGTATGCTGTTGGAGGGGAAATATTAAAATTTGAGAACATGCATATATTCAAACAAGGGAGGGTTTGCCATAATCATTTTGAAAGCAAATACCACACGTGGACTAAAACACTTTCACATAATGCTGTACCGACTTTATTTTTACAAAGTAAGTTTTTTTTAATAATATTACCTCTATACTTTTTGTCCATCAGCCATTTTTAATGTCCCCACTGCTGGGGCACAGGCCTTCCTTATGGCGGCGGCGGCCTAAGGCCGGCCACACACAGACGGAATCCCGTTACGGAATTCCGTACATACGTGATTCCGAACGCAGCAACTGCAAACAAAATCTATGGGCCTGCCACACACATGCGGGATTTTTCCGTACGGAATCTTCATACATTGTCGAAATTGCGTTCGGAATTCCGTAACGGGATTACGTCTGTGTGTGGCCAGCCAGCCTAACCGTCTAATAAATTGTATTATTACCATGGTGTCATGAACTTCGCTGTCGTGCGTCGTGCGCCTAATTTTATCGGCCCCATGGGTACCTATTAGATTATTGATTTTGTGACATTTCGCTAGATGGCGTTGTTCAGTTGGTCGGACTGAAAACACTATCTCGAATTCTCTATAGTGTAGTAAATAATGTACTCTCAAGCTTATTTCGCAAAGAAGACCTTGAATTTTAAGCCTTGAGTACATTAGGAAACATGTTTCGGACTCGGAACATGTCAAAAATATCTACTTAATTAATTTTAAACCTTATTTTTTTAACCTTAATGTTCGCATTTTAGTTTAAAATTTTGAGTTTTATTACTCTTTTTTATTACTCACATTTATGGTAACTTTATTTAATTTTAAATTTAATCAAGTTTTTACTTAAACGGCTTTATAATTAATGCTGATTTCTCTGGATAAGACTGCGCGATTGTTATTTGATACAATACGAGGCAAACATCTTGAAATCGGGTGGGGATTGCGCAGAACGTGTGCTTGGGTATGCATAGAGGAGAGGGACGCGGGCGGCGGGAGAGGGGCGCGCGCTATTGGTCGCTCACAAGAGCACATGCGCGAACTTATAAAAAAAGTGTCAGACGTTTGCCTCGTAATGTACATCAATGCGTTACAATTACATTAATAAACCTGGGCATAAGAGTAGTTCGGTAAGTAAAATCAACTCATCTTAACCGCAACAATCCCACGCTGAATACGCGACTATGTATTTTTGAATACGCGACCCCTTTACAAGTTAAAGAAAATTGCGACCCTCTACTAGCAGTGCCGGATTTGTCAATAGGCTGCGGCCTAGGGGCGGTAAAGGCCTAGGGGGGGGGGGGCAAGACTCTAAATCCGGCACTGCCTACAAGGCTGTCCTAGGGCATTGTCCTTCTTGCATTTGGTTCATTTCGTATTTGGTTCAAAAATAGAAAAATATATCAACTACGTCTACGTACCACGCACGCACGACAATTTATTAACAATTTGTCAATTCAATACGTGACGTGATACCTATGTTCGTAAATATACAAGGTCATTTTGTATTCACCATCCAAATTTTGAGGATGTACTAAGTCCATGAAACTGAACAACTGCTATCCATCCAAATCAAAGAGATCACGTGATCAGTTTAGTATGGGATGACCAAAATTTTCGACAAATGCTTCTTAGAGAAAGTTGTCATGGACTGGACACATCCCTGAAATTCGGACGGTAAGTTCAGAATGACCCGATATAGGTCCGCCCATTGGGGTTGAAAAACACTACGCTAAACCACTGGGTCATCGAATCTTTCGCATGTGTTAAATGAATAACACTTTAAAATTATGGTTTTCGTTTGTTGCAGGCAAAACAGCTAAATGTTCCGTTCAAGATGGTAAGAAACGTCGTAAGTTATAAAATATTTTTTACTACAGGGATTCCCAAACTATTTTGGCCAAGAGGCCCCTTTTTCACAATGAACTGATAACTCAGACCACCATAGCAAATTACTATTTATTTTTAAAAATCCTATCAAATATCATGTGAATTGTCGACCCCTGGGAAACAGATTTCGGCCCCCAAGGGGTCGATCTATCACTTTGGGAATCCCTGGCTTACTAGATTCCGCCCGCGACTTTTCCCGCGGTACCTTGACCAGAATAGAAAGTATCCTATGATTTAATTCAGATTATAAAGTGAAACTATCTGTGTGCCTTTCATCCAAATCACCAGCCGTTTTGTTGATGAAATAAGTCTCGTGCAGTGCAAACTACTCTCATCTCATGTCATTGGTTTCGTAATGTGAATTCGGCCTTATGAATAAATTGTTGGTGAATCTATCCTTACAAATTATAAATGAGAAAGTCACGCTCTATACAAAACGGACGTGATATGACGTCACTTGTCACGTTTCAGACGCGCGTTTACTATGGAGTTTGCCAAAAATTTTCAATAATTTTAATTATCTCCCTAAATTTTGCATTTAAGTACATATGTGTCATACAAAAAATATTTCTTATTCGATATTCTATTTGACTGTTAAGTTCATTATATCCGAAAGTGAAAAATATTATCGTGTTTTTCCCTGATTTAATCGTGTGATAAAACTAAAATAATACATTATTATTTTTTATTGTTCTGTTCCATTATGTTTTTATACGTGTCCGAAGCGATTAAGCTTAAATTTATCAAAACCGGTAACTTATGCATATTCCCTATTGTCACGTCACGTCAATAGCTCCTCACTGCATATTGCATATGCATTTGCATATTTTACCCTTATACAGTGGTAGTTGCATATTTTGGCAAAAAATTTGGAAATCATGCATATTTACGCTCGATCTCAATCATAGTTCAAATGTCTAACATGTCCAAACAATGGCACTCAAATTTTTTGCCCAGTCACCTCAGTGGACGTAGAACGGGCCTTTCCGCTTACAAAAATATATTAAGCGATTAATAGACACAATTTGTCTTTAGAACATTTGGAACAATACTAGTCGTATACATTTTTAAAGGTAAATTTCAATGTCAAATAAATTTTGTAATTGATATTTTCGCAAATACGATTGTTATCGTTAAGTGATAATACCTTTTAAGAATAAAAAACCTTAAAAAGACGTCTTTTTTATTTTTTCGTGTTGCATATTTTGGCCCTTTTTACGGATTTTTGTGCATATTTTACATATTTTTCTTGCATATTTGCATGCATATTTTGGGCTTTTTATGTTCCATAAATATAATCCGGTCTCTATTTATGACCATTAGCGCCGTCACCGTCGAAGTCCACACAACAACCGCCCCCCTCTCCGCACCCGACGCCGCCTGGTTCCCCCGCCGCTGAAACGTGGGAAGTACACATTGACCCTTTAGAACAAGCAATTGAAGACGAAGGTAATTATATATTCTGTGACGAAGATGATATATTCGTGGTCAAGTATTATTTACATCATACTGCTCGGCAACTAGGATTTACTAGTATAGTAAGGGGTCGTCCATTAATCACGTGAGCCTCGAAAGGGGGGGGGGGGGGGGGTGTAGTGAGATATCACGTGTATTAATTTTTTTCGTTAACCGCGTGATTTTTAACCGAAAACTGCGTGTGATTGTTGACTCACCGTTACCAGGACGATTTCCCGGCCCACCGCAACATATTTGTACTGAAAAATGTTGATATTTTTTTGGGCCAAAAAAATACACGTGATTTAGAGTGGGGGGGGGGGTTCACGTAAAACCTCACCATGCATCACCAGGGGGGAGGGGGGGCTTAAAAATTGGCCAAAAAAACATCACGTGATTAATGGACGCCCCCTAAGAGGCCGTGTAAGTTGGTATGTGCAACACAGTGCATTGTTTAGATAGAACGTTCCATTTTCAAATCACTTTACAGTTCAAGCATAGGTGAATGCTTTAATTGTAAGTACACTTTACAATTCAAGCTATGTCAAACTCCTTGAGGAGCTCGGTGGCGCAGTGGTTTAGCGCCTGGCCCAGCGATTGCGGAAGTTAAGCAACGTTCGCAAGGGTCGGTCATGGGATGGGTGACCAAAAGTTTATTATCTCGAGCTCCTCCGTGCTTCGGAAGGCACGTTAAGCCGTTGGTCCCGGCTGCATTTGCAGTCGTTAACACCCACCAATCCGCATTGGGCTTGCGTGGTGGGTTATGGCCCATCCTCCTTACCATCCATAAGGAAGGCCTGCGCCCCAGCAGTGGGGACATCAAAAATGACTGATGGACAAACTCCTTAGTGAACCAATTTCTTTTCTTATAAAATGACGAAACTTTTTACTAAAAAAAACTATGAAATTTCAAGCTATGCAAAACTCCTTTTTATAAAATGATAAGATTCATTTTGAAAGCGCGAAAAAAAATTTGCTGTTTTACATTTCGATGGAGTAGGCATTTTACCTTTGTATGGAACAGCAGGTTTTTTTTTATGTCATTTCGAGGTTGGTCCCATAATGAAAGTTGTTCAGTTTGATGGTCTGATCATCCCCATGAAAGGTTTTTAATGAACTAAAAATATCCTTGTGAATGTTTTATTTACCTCGCATGAATGATGTAAAGTAGTATGCTTACCTCGGTTGTAAGTAGCTATTACACCCTCGAACTATATTCGCCCTTGCTCGCTTCACTCGCTCGGGCGTCTAAATATCTTGGGTGCACTCGATCCATTAGCGGGTATATATTGGAATGCCTAATTTTTTTTGTCCTAACTGTCTTTGGCACACTACATATTGGCCTAAAAACCTTTGGCACAATTTTCATTTGACCTAAATTTGTTTGGCCTATTTTCACTTCGCCTAAAATTTTTTCGCCGCATGTTTACTTCCTAAATTCATCATTAAGCATAACTATTCATAATCCCTAATGTTTAAAAGTACTAAATAACGATTTGCACAATTGTGTAACGCCTAATATTTTTTTTGCCGAATCTTTACTTCCCTTAATCATTATAGGAATAATCGTTTTTAATCGGTATTGTTTACTACTTGTAAATTGAAAATTACTCAATTTCACTAAACACTTTTGAACAATTTTACCAACAATTAACAACAATTGCACATGATTTAAATTACGAAAAATTATGTTTTTGGTAAGTAATTAAAAATAAAGAATGATCAGATAAACCTGTCGTTGTCTTTTTAATTGCCTATCACACTCAAGAATGCAAACATACAAGCAAGCAAGCAAGTATGCACACAAGCAAACATGACAACATAAGTACAATCAAGATCAAATAGCATGCTTGCATGGCACGCATGCATGCATGCAAACAAGGCCATGCATACTTGCATGCAAGCAAGAGCAGATATGCATGCATGCAATCAAAAGCAAGGAATGCATGCATGCAAACAAGCATGCAGCATGCAAGCAAGCATGCAGCATGCAAGCAAGCATGCAGCATTTAATCAAGCATGCAAGCAAGCAAGCAGCATGCAAGCAAGCAGCATGCAAGCAAGCAAGCGTGCAGCATGCATGGAAGCATTAGGGAGCTCCGCTCGCTCCGCTCGCTCCGCTGCAAGTGGTCAAAACACTAACCTAACCTAACCTAATGGTCTTCGCATTAAGAGTTTTTCTTTATAGCGGGGGGCCTCAGGCCCCCCGACCCCCCCGAGCAGGGGGGCCAGCCCCCCTGCAAGCATTTTGCAAGCAAACATGCAAGCAAGCATACAAGCATGCAAGCGAGCAAGTGAACAAGCATGCAAAAAAAGCATGCATGCATAAAATCATGCAAGCATGCAGCATGCATGCATGCAAGCATTATAAAAGTGTTCAAAACCCTACCCTAACGTAATGGTGTTCGCATTAAAAGTTTTTCTTTATAGCGGGGGGCCTCAGGCCCGTTTTTTGACGATTTGTTTCTGTCACCAACTTGAATGCAATACAATATTGTTATGCCAAAAATTATGTATGCAAGACAATATTAGGGTTAACAATACTTCGGCGTAGTCATTATTGTGTCAAAAGATATGTATGCTAATAAATTTTAGGACAATTAACATTAGTCGTTTTGATAGTTAGGGAATTTAACGTTTAGGCGAAACGACAAAGATGCGAAAAAATCTATTAGGCCAAACAATAATTGTACGTAAGGAGTTTAGGCCAAAGAAATTCGGCCAAATGAAATTAGGACCAATGACTTTAGGCGAGTCAAGGGACACCCTCCATTAGCGTCCTTTGCGAGCTGCGTTCGCACGGGCGCCAAATTGATCTTGTTCTGTAATAGCTCACTTACGTCCCTTGTCCCCAAACTACTATTAATTACCTATTTCAGTATATTATTTGGTACAAGCCTTGGAGCGTATACCTTTAGCGGTGAGAGAAATTGCAGCCCCGCACCACGTCTTCTGCCAATGAAACCCCAAAATTACTTCTGCGTACAAAATGGCAGCGCTAAAGTAACGGACCGAGCCTTGTTTAATAAACAAATGTAGTGTTTCATAATGACCCATTTATAGGGTTCCATACCCAAAGGGTAAAAACGGGACCCTATTACTAAGACTCCACTGTCTGTCTGTGTCTGTCACCAGGCTGTATCTCATGAACCGTGATAGCACAGTTTATATAAATATTTAAGTGGGGCTCCCATACAGCAAACGTAATTTTTTCCCGTTTTTGGGTACGGAACCCTTAGTGCGCGAGTCTGCCTCGCAGTTGGTCGGTTTTTTTTTATTATTTGTATGGAAAACTGCAAAGTGACAACCCTAGACGCAAATAAACTACTGTTTTATATAATCAAACCCATTATTGAGCAAAATCAAAACACAATTTAGGTTTAGGGTTCCCATAGATAATGGTGTTAATCAAAGAAAACATTTTTTTTTTTTAAAATGGCGCTATCTACTTTTTATAATATTATTTCGGAGTTTTTTTTGTAACAACTTGTTGTATAGATAGGTTTATTTATGTAAATGAATTGTGTATTATCTGTAGTCCTTAAAAATCATCTTCCAGTCCACACGCACGCGCTCATGTGCGCAAGTATTATTCAGAAAAACAAACAAAATGTTAAAAGTTGAATGCATAACGCGTAGGTAGTCCGTTATCGCAATGACAATCGAAAAACTTAGGAAAGTTGAATAATCTCTTGTAAATCACGTGAAGTATGCATAATGTAATAATAACATGTAAGAAATTATAAAACAATATACTTAGCTTATATTCGAGTATACATATACGCGCAGCGCATCGCATCAAATCATTAACTTAAAATCGAGTATTTACTTCGCATCACTATTCAATCATTGTTTTCTGTGGCATGGAAGATTCTTCGGCGGGAATTTCAAGCGAAAGGTCGAAAAATTTTCTGTTGTTTGGAAATCTTTTTCCAAGTTTTATTTTTGTTGCATATTTTACTTAATTTGTTGTAAATAGTCTATATTTAATTCTTTTGTAAATAAACAAGATGTTTAGCGATGAGGCCGGGGGTGAAATGCCCCCGGCCACCAAAGGCCCGGGCTCGGCGGGAAAACGCGCTAGAAAAATGAATAATGAAGAAAATAATGTAAGCGGCGGTGGTGAGGACAATTTAAACTTTCTTCCTTTTTTTAAACCAAACTATAAAAGACTATACCCAGAAAATTCTACAAACTATGAATTTAAAGTGTTCGTCGAAAGTGACAATAGTGCTGATCGTTTGGGCAACAAAAGTCCCATTTACTTGAATCACATATTTACAACAGATGTCAAAGGAGTGGTGGCCATACATAGGGTCAACGCAAGCAAAATTGCGGTTGTATTCAAGCAATACAACACTGCCAACAATTTTATTATGAATTCTACATTTCTGGAGAAATACAAATTAAAGGCTTATATCCCAGCAGCTCAAATTGAAAAAACTGGAATAATCAGACATGTTCCAACTAACATATCAAATAAAGAATTGTATTATAAATTAACATCCCTTTATGAAATCATTGCTGTGCGACGCTTTATTAAAAAAGTCGGCCATGAAAAAGTCCCTTTGCAAACGGTCAGCATAACTTTCCTTGCAAATTCATTACCTGACAATGTACAATATGACTTATTTTCTTACCGGGTATCTGAGTACATTCCTCCTCTGCAGCAATGCTATAGATGTTTCAAATTTAATCATTCAGCAAAGGTTTGTAACGGCAAACAGCGCTGCAGCGTTTGTTCGGGAGAACACTATTATAAAGAATGTGATAAACCTAATGATTTAAACTGTGTTAATTGCAGTGGACCACATTTAGCAATCTCGAATTTATGTCCTGTTAAAATAAAAAAAAATCAAGAAAAGAAAAACAAAGTTACTTACGCAAGCACTGTTGCCTTTACAAACGAAAATAAGTACGAAACTGAATTCCCAGCACTTGTACATAATAATAATGTAAATAAAATGAACATTGAGCAGGGACGCCCTGCTGTTCATGTACAAAAAACTGTAAATAAGACTCAAACTACTAAAGTTGCTACACAAAAAACTCTGTCATTAGATGAATTGAAAAGCCAATTAATTAATAACGTTGAAATAACCAATGCAATAGTTCGCACTCTTATTGCTATAGCTAACAAAGTGGACGATACGCCAATTAATTCAAATTCAATTAAAGATTTATTAGTTAAAAATCTTTCTTAATGGATAATAGCGGTCCTAAAGCGTCTGTATTAAGAATAGCTCAATATAATATACAAAGTATCTATAATAAAGTGCCACTTTTGATTAATTTCCTTCGAGAAAATGATATTGATATCTGTTTATTAAATGAAACCTGGTTAAAAGATAGTAAGCCTTGTAGAATACCAGGCTACAACATGTTGTTTAAGAACGCTTCCAATGAACATGGTGGAGTAGCCATACTTATCAAACCATTTCTAAAATATAAACCTCTTACCACTGTTTTTTATGAAGAATTACAAACTGTGGCATTGTCTCTATCTACTTCTCGTGGCGACATTACTATTCTGTGCGTTTATTGCCCTCCTTCAGGTCCCCTACGTACTAATAACTTGCGTAACATTATTCGCAATCTTTCGAATCCTATTTTCGTGGCTGGAGATTTTAACGCTCACCACATAGCTTTTGGTTGCTTATCCAACAAAAGTAGAGGTGAGCATTTGTATACTCTTATAGATGACTTAGATCTATGCATACTAAATGAAGGTGACGTAACCACTATGCATTATCCAAATCGTAATCCATCTGCTATAGATATTTCTTTGTCTAGTCCATCTATAACACCTCTTTGTAAATGGTCAGTCCATGATGATAACATGGGTAGTTATCATTTTCCGACAATTACTGAAATAACTCTCGCAATAGATCGTTATAACGTTAATCCTCCTATGGATAAGTTTCTGTATAGTAAAGCTGATTGGATTAAATACAATGAACTTTCGAAAACCTCTTTTGATAATATTATCCCTAGTCTAGACGATCCTCTTAGTTCCTATGATGCTTTTTGTAATACACTTACCACCCTGAAATCAGAGTGTGTACCAAAATATTCAAAAACTTCAGAGCACAAAAGTAGACCTCCAAAACCCTGGTGGAACGATAAATGCAAGGAATGTGTTATCAGATCAAAAGACGCTTTAAAATTATACAGACGTTTTCCCAGCATTGAAAATTATATTGCTTATAAGAGAGTGGATGCCTTAAAAAAGAGAACTATTGCAGAGGAAAAAAAGAATAGTTGGAGATCTTTGTGTGACAGTTTTAATAGAATGACACCCATCTCAACCATTTGGAATAATATTAAGAGATTTAAAGGAATTAAAACAAATACTAAATCCTATTGTGACGAATTTATTCCACAATTTTTGAATAAATTATCAGGTAATGTTTGTGAAAGTACAGATAATCTAAACACTCTTTTTAATTTACACAATAATGATATTAAATCAAAACACTTATTGGAACCTTTTAC
The DNA here is from genome assembly GCA_928269145.1 of Agriphila tristella. Lineage (NCBI taxonomy): Eukaryota > Metazoa > Arthropoda > Insecta > Lepidoptera > Crambidae > Agriphila > Agriphila tristella. Next base: position 1,841,497 of record OV743447.1, on the reverse strand, counting down.
ATGGTGCGAATTCTTGATTAGTCTTGAATCTCGGAAAAACACTACTCCTGGTTTAGATGATTTTCCTTATATATTAATCAAAAAATTAAATATTAAAGCTCAGAAACTATTTTTAAATATCCTCAATAATCTTTGGCTCAAACAAATAATACCACAATCATGGAAAACACAATGTGTTATCCCAGTTCTTAAACCAGACAAACTTCCTGATAATTGTGACTCCTACAGACCCATTTCGTTATCTTCATGTTTAGGAAAAATATTTGAAAATATGATTAAACTACGCTTAGATCATTTCACTGAATCTAATAATATTATTCCTAATATTCAATATGGCTTCAGACGTGGCAGAAGTTGTGCTGACAGCTTTGCAGGTCTCATCTCTGATCTGAAAAATGGAAAACAAAATAATAAGAGTGTAGCATGTGCCTTTCTTGATGTTCAAGGGGCATTTGACAATGTTCAACCAGAAATCTTAGTTAATGTGTTATCAGGGTTGGGTATACCTGGTCTACTCTGTAAGTGGATTTACGAATTTCTTATTAATCGAATCTTATATGTAAAATTCAATAATATCTTACATGGCCCTAGAACTGTCTCTAAAGGCACAATGCAGGGGGCTACATTGTCCCCTCTACTCTATAATCTATACACTGCTGAAATATGTAAATATGTAAATACTGAAAATGTAAATATTCTGCAGTTTGCCGATGATTTAGTGATTTATAGTGTAAATAATAATATTGATACTGCCATTGAAAATGTAAATTCAGCTCTTTGTAACTTAAAAGTATATTATGATAAACTACAGTTAAAAATTAATCCATGTAAAAGTAGTACAATGATATTTAGCAAAGATTTTCCTTCTACGTCAGTTATGTACAATGATCTGCCTATTCCTGTAGTTAACCAACATAAGTTTCTAGGTGTTATAATAGATAAAGTTTTATCCTTTAAACCACACATTAATTATATTCTACAAAGAGCAATGAAAGGGCTAAATATTATCAAATGTTTAGCTGGAGTATCTTGGGGTGCAGACCCACTAACCCTCTCCATACTATATAAAGCTATTGTAAGAAGCCATTTTGATTATAGCTGTATTGCTTATCATGATAGTAAATATGTAAATAAACTTGACATAGTGCAGAATAAGGCTTTGAGAACTATATCTGGGGCCATGTGTTCTACTCCCATTAGAGCTATGGAAGTTGAAACGGTTATAATGCCACTTTCACTTAGACGTCTATTACTTATAAAAAGATTTTGTGTAAAATTGTTATCTACAAATAATCAACAAGTTGTTAAAAAGATAGTACCTTATCCAATACCAATTCAGACTCCATTAACCACTGCCTCCGATATGCTCAGTCATAAATTTCCAAAATTACCCCATATTCTTGTTGACCTGGAAATTAAATACCAAAAATTACAAAAGGACAGTTTGTGGCCATTCTACTCTAAACAGTTTTGCACATTAATCAATGAAGTAAATGTTATCAAAACACAGATAAATAATAATCTAGACTTACAAATGTTTTTAGATGAGAACAAATATTATACATTGTATACAGATGGTAGTAAAACTAATTCCCACGTCAGAAGTGCTGTATATGATCCCCAGATAAAGTTTTGCCAAAGCTTTATACTTGATTCCACTTGTAGTATTTTTACAGCGGAGGCATATGCAGTTTTTGAAGCACTTAAGCGTATTTGTACTATAAATAGTTGTAAATATTTTCTAATATTGACTGATTCTCTTAGCTTACTCACATCTCTAGAAAATTACACTGTTCATTTTAAAACCAATTACATTGTTTATAATATAAAGGAACTTATACTTAACTTGAGACAAAAACGCATTGAGGTCGCCTTTTTGTGGATTCCTTCACACAAAGGAATTTCATCACTGGTAATGAAATAGCTGATAAGACTGCATATGAAGGAATAAACTCTTTAGATGTTAGATACATAACAGAGATTCCATTTACTGATTGTCATTCTGAAATAAGAAAAGATGTGTTAATATTATGGGATGATGTCTGGAACAAAGATAAAGAAACTAAAGGCAAATGGTATGGAAGCATACAAGAAGGAATACCTGCAAAGCCTTGGTACACTAAGTTGAAGATAGCTAGCCGGGACTTCATTACAACCATGAATAGACTACGTTTTGGCCACCATAAAACTCCTGCACATTTGGGACGCCTCAAGATAATACCATCCAATTTATGCACTTATTGCAATAGTGATCAAGTTGGTGACATTCAACATTTGTTATTCAAATGCAATCAGTTCAACATCCAGCGTCTTTTGTTAGCGTGCGAACTGTCAGTGGAAGAAAGTGATACCAGTGATAATAATGGTAATAGTGCTAGTGAAAATAACGAAACCCGCCGCTTACAAGACTATTTAAAAACTTCAAAAAACTTTGTACCATTTTACAATTACATAAAATCGACAATAGAAAAGCTATGAAGGAAACGAGAAGTAATCAAGACATGGCTTAAAGGACTTTGCATCCAAGCCAAAAAAATCTTAAAAAAAAAAAATGTGGCATGGATGATGGAACGCCACGCCAAGCCAAGCCAACGATTTGTCAAAGAAATGTCAAAGTTGTGTCACTTTCTAGGTTACGTTGCTCCTCTGTGCTTGTGCGTCCGATGTTCTCGTTTTCTACTCCGTTTTCGAAATAGCTCGATTTGATCGGCGGATTGTCTTATTTCTGTCTAATCTTTGTTGTTTTGTTTATTTAGATTCGAAAATGTCGGGTCGTGTTCTACAACCACAGAAATTGGTATGGATTGAAACCAAAGGTGTGTCTGAAAAAGTGCGTGCGTGTCGGGCTTGCCTCGCCACTAATATGCGGCTATTCGAACTCAAAGACAACATGAAATCTATTTACGAAGAATTCGTTGGGAGCGAGGTAAGTTCGTGTTTTCATCATTTTCATCGTTTTTACATGAGTATCAGTAGCAATCTTGGTGTACAAAGTTCATTAGTATTGTAGTCTTTCAACCTTGTAATAGAGCTTGCGAGAGACGATGGCGCCAAAATCATACAGCCTCAGGTTTTTATTCTTACACATGCATCCTTAGTAATATTATTAATGTGAAAGTCTGTTTGTTTGTTTGTTACACCTCCACGTCTTAACTACTGAACCAAACATCATGAAATTTTACATACTTATATGTTGTCAGGGGCACAGAGAAGAACATAGGGTACATTTCATCCCGAAAAAAGTATTGTTCCTGAGGTAAAGCAAAAAATCTTTCCACGCAGACGAAGTCGCTGGCGGTCGCTAGTCAAAGTCAAAAATAGCAATTGAAATAAACTTAATTACTAAGTACTTTTGAATCGTTTATATTTTCCTAGTAAGATATAAACCCGATCAAGTTAACTCGGCATCTGAGTCGAAAACAATATTTATAATTGTTCACATATTGTGCTTCAAGTGGTGTAACCATGTTCTATCATTCCATTCCACAATCATATTGCCTATTTAATCTAAACCAGGGGTCTCCAAACTACGGCCCGTGGGCCAGCTCCGGCCCTCGAGCACCAACAATCGGGCCTGCTAAAGCAGCCGGAGGGAACCAACATTTACAGTACTTATGTTGGTACGATGAGCTAGTTAAGTTCTGGCCTCGGGCCTTGGGACTTCGTGGAGGAATTAGTCTGGCCCTAAGGCTATTAAGGTTTGGCGACCCCTGATCTAAACCATTAATAACACCGCCATTAAAGTATCAGACCATAAAGTCGTCTTGTGTGAAAAAAAATCATTGGAGCTAGGTGCCGAGTTAACTTGACCGGGTTGTACAGACAATGGTCATTGATGTGATAATGTGCTTACTAGGTCCTCAGTAAGCATGCCCGCCGATTACAGACTTTCTATCGGCCGATAGTTGGTTTTTATATGAAGAATCGGCCAATACCAAATCGTAGTGTGCGTACTTGCATACTTCTTCATACTGATACTGTCGGGTCTGTAGTTTGTGGGGACTCTAACTTCACTCTATACTCCAGCCATCTTAGTGAAAGAATGTTTGTAAACAAAACTTTGCACATTTTTCGTAATTATTCCACAAATACGTTAAGTTTCAGTGAATTAACACCATAAATAAAACTTGGATAACATAGGTAAGCTATTAATGATATGCATATATTTATAAAACATGTGATAAAAAAGTACTTTTGAGGTTAAGTAGGAGCGGTTTGTTTGTAAACATTCTTTTCCTAAGTTGGCTGGAGTATAGGAAGTATTTTGCATCAAAGGTTACTATATCACCACTTTTTATTAACTTTGTTTTATAGGTGTCGGGCTCGGACAACCTGCCCAAGTATCTCTGCACGTACTGTATGGTGCTTCTCAGAAAATGCAAGAATTTCAAGGAGAAATGCCTGCGCGCGCAGGAGTTACTTCACAACATCGACGGCATCAAAATGGTGAGCTTCAGCCATTTTTACACAACTGTATGTTTAGCATGCCCGCAGACTACAGACTTTCTATCGGCCGATAGTTGGCCCGATAGTTGGTTTTGTATGAAGAATCAGCCGATACCAAATCGTTGTAGTGTGCGCACTTGCATACTTCTTCATACTGATTGGAGAGCCCAACTAAGGCCGTCCGCTGCCTTGAGCGGGATCCCGCCGCGGGTACACGGCGCGGGAATATAGATTGCTGGTTTTTGACGGACAGATGCTTGCGCAGTGCACGAGTAAGCTCTAATCTATGTCGCCCCGCGCGCGTGTCCCGCTTAAGGCAGCGGAGGGCCTAAACTGTCAGCCGATAGAAAGTCTGCGAGCACGCTTAGGGTTCATGTATGTTTGTGGGTATGTGAGTTTCTTTATTTCACCATTATTTCGATATGGCTCAACGGATTTTGATGTATGGGTTATCGTTAGAATTCTTACATCAATCCGAGTGACACTGGCTATATTTTTTTTTGTCTGTATGACGCAATTTTCAAATGAATTTAAAATTTTTTTTCTTCAGTTATTACAATATGGGCTTCAAATGAAAGGTCTTAATGAACACATTTTAAAATCATGCATATAATTTGTCACTAAAATGTGTGAAATAAAAATAAATAATTAAAAAAACATTAAAAACACAACTGCCCTGCCAAAAACGAACTAAAAAGTTAAATAACAAGTGTCATTGCAGTCGGGGGACCGTTTTATGGAACAATTTTTGATCAAAGAGGTCTCCCGACTGCAATGACACTTATTGTTTAACTTTTTAGTTCGTTTTTGGGAGGGCAGTCGTGTTTTAATATATGTTTTTAATTTATTTATTTTTTAATATCCCCACTGCTAGGGCATAGGCCTTCCTTATCCCGGGCCAGGACGGCCATAGGCCTGGCATAAGGAGGATGGGCCATCACATGTGTGTGTCTTCCAAAGCATGGAGGAACTCGAGATTATAAATTTTTGGTCCTAACTTTGTTCATTTGTTACAGTTGAACACAAAATTCATTAAATCCGTCGACCGGCCATTCTACAATCTCAATAACAACTTATCCATATCAAACCCCGTATTCATGGAAACCGATTACATCAAAGAGGAAATAGACTTACTTGGCGAAGAACCGGTCGTTGTAAAACAAGAAACTCAAAAAACTCTTGGTGAAGTTAAAGCCGAAGATATAAACATGGAAGAAGTACTAGATTACGTGATGGATGACGAGCAATATCTCGAAGAAAGCGAAGGGGAAGCAGAACCGGAACTGAAGATGCAAAAAAACTTTTTTGACCGGGAATCTTACGAGATAGAATATAACATGGATATAATATTGCTTAACGAAGAGGAACAGATGATGGAAATCGAAGCGCGGAAACAGTCGCAGAATTTTCTGAAATCACATTTTAGGTGTGAGGATTGCGGCAAAGGATTTAATTCGAACGAGACGTACACCACCCATTATAACACCATACATCACCCGGATTTGGGCCAATTTGAATGTCCTCTTTGTAAATCAAGATTTTCGAGCAAGATTCGTATGAATGCTCATATAAACAGCCACAAATATAGGTAAGTTTTTTATTTAGATATTCTTTTTCGTCCTACTAATACAGTGGTTCCCAATAAGTTTTGTTTATGTACCCCTCAAAAAAGACATCAATTTCAAATTCCCCTTATTGCAAGAATGATATATACCAGTCAACAAAGTTATGACCTCAACAGTTTGAAAACAAATTAACATGCGTGGATGGCACAAAAAGTTCGTCTTTTACCTGCCTCTATTGTTTTTATACAAAAGTTGCTTTTGTTATTTCAATTTGATGACTATTGGCCGAATACTCAAACGCTAATTAACTTTGAGGGGCTCTCAAACGTCGTCCTGTCGCATTAAATGTCAAAGATATGACAAAGACAGCATGCTGTTTGAGAGCCGCTCAAAGTTAAGTAGCGTCTGAGTATTCGGCCATTAGCTATCCTTGGCGATCGACCTTAAAACCTCTCGCGATCGACCGTATAGGCACCTCTGTTCTAAGTGGTAGGGTAAAAGAATTGATGATTTAAAAACACTTAATATGTGACCTTATTTCAATTTTCTTTCTTCCACAGGTACAATTGTCGCGAATGTGAATTTACCACCATGCGGCGAATGTCCGCTAGCAAGCATAGAGATTACCATTTAGGCGTCCTTTACACTTGCAACATTTGCCAAAAAGATTTCACCAAACACACGTCACTGTTATCACACACACGAATCCATCATCCCGCACAAGGTGTATGGTGCCGATACTGCGGAGAATCATTCATAAGCGAAATGGGTTTAAAAACCCATAAGAGACTTAAACACGCTAACATGATAACCGAGTATATGTGCCAAACGTGCAGTGCAACTTTCTTATACGAAGACGCTTTAACCGTTCACAATTCAGCGATCTGTGCACCGAACCCGTGTGCTTTCTGCGGTTATTCGTATTCCACCGATAAGTTACTGCAAAGTCACGTGTTAGAAGATCATATAGGGAAAGTTGTTAAAAGCGTTCGACCTCAATCGTCTAAAGTGACGGTTAAAAAACTTAAAAGGAAGGATTTTAGGAAGTGTGAGCTTTGCGACAATATATTTAATAGTGAGACTGCGTTGGAAAGACATAGTGAGTTGATGGAAGGGGCTTGCGGGGGCATGAGGGCTTGTGTGGAGTGCGGGGAGAGTTTCTTGACGGGGGACATGTTGAAGGAACATGTTATCGATCACCATTCCGAAGTCGAGATGCTGTGTCCCAGGGTAAGAATCAACAGTCCATTCATCCTTACTTAATATTTTAAGCTAGAATAATTACACCTAGAACGATAATTCCCTAGAAAGCGCGCTGTCAAAAGTGAGGCAACTAAGACAGCCCAAATGGCGCCGTTTCCAGATTTTTATTGTCCACTAGCGGCCGCCCGCGGTTTCACCCGTGTGGTTCCCGTTCCCGTGGGAATATTGGGATAAAAAGTATCCTATGTTTTAATCCAGGCTATCTACTATCTGTGTGCCAAATTTCAACCAAATCCGTTCAGTAGTTTTTGCGTGATTGAGGAACAAACATCCCAACATCCAAACCCACAAACTTTCACATTTATAATAATATATACTACCTACTACGCTACGACTACCTGCTTGTCAGAAAGAAATTATTTCTTTCGAGGGCTAAACTTAATTTTAACTCTTCCCCGTGCTTATTGTTTTATAAAATTCTACATAAGTGGGTGATTTCTTGAAAGATACCTTTATCTTTGTAGCCACTCCTTATGTAGGAATCTAGTCGCGCTCCAGGGCGTGTGGTGATTTGACTGACACAAGTAGGTGGTTTCTTGAAAGATGCCTTTGTTTTTGTACCTAAATCTTATGTAGAAATCTAGTAGCTGCGAGCAAAGCGCGCCGCGCGCTTCAGGACATGCGGCAATTATGTTTGCTCTTTTCTACTGATTTTCGTTCGACACTTTACTCAATCTTATTCATTTGAGTCAAATGTCGAATGAAAATCAGTAGAAAAGAGCGCTCGACGCCAAAAATTTCATTTTTAATTTAATATAAAATTAATTTAAAAATAAAATTTTATATTTTAAGGGATTCAAAAATAGGGCCCCAGGTATCGAATGAAATCCGAGCGGAGTTTAATTTAAACTCTTAGGCTGGCCCCAGACCTACCGGTTCCGTTTCTTTGCTTTGCTGTGCTACCTTGCTTGAAAGACCGCCGGCCAACCAGGGTAATTTTCAATCTATCGCATTTTGGGACTAGACCAGATTGGCAAGATAGCCATTAGCTTGGTTTTATCAAATATCATCGCCTGGATTGCAAAGTAGGAAGCTCTTAGGAGATATGCCACCCTGAACATGGACTCCGATCGTTAAAAATAACTCGATCGCTTATTTATACAAGATGTTTGGTAAAGCCTTATAAAACTGAATATGGTAGATAGGGACCATAATAAAACTGAACAACTTTTACTATGGGACCAAATCTGAAATCGCGAAAAAAAATTAACTGTTTCATACATTTTGATAATTTTGTTATTAATTTTTGTATAAAACAGCAGTTTTTTTTAAAAACGAAAACTAAAACTTCTCATCGCACCCCAGACGACGATATTTGATAACACCAAACTAATGGCTATCTTGCCAATGTGGTCAGGTCAAAATATGCGATAGATTGAAAATGAGCCTCTTGGCCGGCGGTCCATGGTAGAACAGCAAAGCAAAGAAACGGAACCGGTAGGTCTGGGGCCAGCCTTAAAATCCAGTCTCGATCCCTGTCCCCGCTGCCAGAACACGATGCGAAGCGGTATAGGCAAGAAAAATAAATTATTTATTTCTAATAAATTATTTCGCTATGGGTCATTCTCGGCACAGAGGGAGGAGCCAAAGAGCTCGCATGCGGCTCGCAAGCCGCGGTTTGCCGCTTCTTCACAAGTGGGTACAAGGATAGAGGCATCTTTCAAACTTCCTGAATATTACGTAATGGATCTGGCATCGTAGCTAGGTTAGGGGCTGGCAAGGGCGCGTCTGCTAGGGGCGCAACCCTCAATTTGCTGACCCATAGCTGAAAATAGTCTGTAAGTCTTGGGACGCAAAATTCTAATCTTGCCAGGGGCGCTCATTATCCTAGAAATTAGTTTTTGGGCGCAAAATTCAAATCTTGCTAGTGTCACTCAAGATCCTAGAAATAAGCCATGGGGCGCAAAATTCAAATCTTGCCAGGAGCGCTTATGAGCACATGATATGTCATGACCCTTCTTCGACCCTAGCTTCGTCGCTTGGATCGGTCGACTTGCCGCCCCCTAGACGTGCCGCCCGCGTGCGGTGCACGCCTTGCACGCCCGCTTGCGGCGGACCTGCTCAGGGGCCGTACCGGCTAACAAACTTCATTCATCAAACTTCGGCAAGTCTGCCGGGCTTCAAATTAAAACAAATAAATTGAGCCCCAATCAGGCCAAAATGGCGAACCCAAATTCATGATGTCACTAGAACATCGATATCTTCCAAATAACTGTCTCAAATACACTCGACGTCAGAAAAATCGCGCCTCTTTGAAAACAAAGTTTAGTCTTGGCCACCTGCTATTGCTAGAACGTTTTATTGTGTAAATGTTGATATCTATTGAAAGTACATTTAATTAGCTTTCAATTAATAATTGTTTGATTTAATTAACATAACAGTTACCATAATTAAACGCTTAAAGCGTTATTGCTAGCGCTGCCATAAAAGGGAAATAAAAGGGTTCAATTCAGGAAATGCGGGTAAATTCGCTATCGAGTTGATGGAGAAAACCCACTTCAACAGTTCAATTAAAAAAAGGAATACCCAAGATGGATACTATTGCCCATGAAGTTGCTCATATATTGCAAAAATGAGGCAATATACTGTTGCTCGGAAACTGAATCTCAGTAATTGATTCCGTTTGACGAGTATTTCATCGGTTTCTAGAGACTGTTGGCTATGTCCGAAGGGGAAGAAGTATATAACAACACTTACCATTAAATTATATAGGATGAAATTAACTTTGAAGAAATGTTTTGAAAAGGTGCGATTTTTCTGACGCCGAGTGTAGTACAATACGAAATTCCTTACTTCGATTTATTTGTTTTAAATTGAAGCTCGGTGGACCCGCTGAATTTCGAAAAGTAAGCCGATAGAACCCCAGGGGTCATACCGGCTAACTTACATGGCTATCATAATCGCTTTCATTTGACAAATGGATGTGGTGACACTACGAAGTGGACTTTATGGTCCTAAAGGTGCTACTTCTATAAAAAAATACTAAAGAAAAGTAGCAAATTATCATATCTATCGCAAAGCGATTACGATAGCAAAGCAATGTAAGTTAGCGGGTATGGCCCATGATCATTTTAAGGCCAGTATCTCTGTCTCTGTCTTTTTCTTTACGTGTGAGGAGACTGAGGAGTAATGAAAATAACCTCACTTTTTAATTTTTTCAATGTTTTTGTTGTTATTTTGAGCATAAAGTCACTTTTTAGGGTTCCGTACCCAAAGGGTAAAAACGGGACCCTATTACTAAGACTCCGCTGTCCGTCTGTCTGTCTGTCTGTCTGTCACCAGGCTGTATCTCATGAACCGTAATAGCTAGACAGTTGAAATTTTCACAGATGATGTATTTCTATTGCCGCTATAACAACAAATACTAAAAACATAATAAAATAAATATTTAAGGGGGCTCCCATACAACGAATGTGATTTTTTGCCGTTTTTGGTACGGAACCCTTCGTGCACGAGTCCAACTCGCACTTAGCCGGTTTTTTTAAAAAGTAACCGTTGAATATTCTTCTGTATGTCATTACCTATTTATCTATATATTTTTCGTGAATAAGGGATTGATAAACTTTAAGTATTATCCAAAAAATATAAAATTAATGAATTTTTTTTTGTCTTTGCATATTTTTTTAGTCGAGTGAAGATACAAATATAAAATAATCAATATTGTTTATGAAACTTCAACATAATATTTTTATCTGCTCAAAATAAAGAATAATTGATTGTTAATTTTTGAATCAAACATAGGCCAAAGTCGATAATTTGGAATATACTGGACTTAATTTTCTATAAAATTGACGCAGCGGCGCTCACAATTAATTTCTTTGTAGAAAAAACTATTACATATTTTCTAATTAAAATATTTTACCTACAGTGCAACAGAACATTCGAGACCGAGTCAGAATTCAACGAGCACTACAAACGTGTCCATATGAAGAAAGGTCCCCCCCGTTTAGTGGGGACCAAAACATGGGGGGTGACGGTGTTGAATGACGGACCGGTGATAGCGGAGAAAGCCGGAGAGAAAGAGGAGAAAGAACCGGAGCCGATCAAGACTAAACCTAAAGGGACTCCGTCTTTCTGTGAAATCTGTGGGAAGCAGTGTGCGGTAAGTTGATTATGTTGTTTTTTATTTTAAACTACATATTGTCTGTGACTTAAGTCACACTTTTTATCACAATTATCCGATTTAGAATCATGAGATACTTTGTTAACACCATCTCTTATTTATTTATTTACTAGCGGCCGCCCGCGGTTTCACCCGCGTGGTTCCCGTTCCCGTGGAAATATCGGGATAAAAAGTATCCTATGTTTTAATCTAGGCTATCTACTATCTGTGTGCCAAATTTCAACCAAATCCGTTCAGTAATTTTCGCGTGATTTAAGAACAAACATTCAAACATCTAAACTTCCAAACCCACAAACTTTCACATTTATAATATTAGTAGGATATGTTTGTACGTATGTTTATAATGAGAAGCTCGGTAGACCAGTGGTTTAGCGCCTGGCGGTTTTGCGGAGGTTAAGCAACGTTCGCAAAGGTCGGTCATGGGATGGGTGACCAACAATTTACTATCTCGAGCTCCTCCGTACTTCGGAAGGCACGTTAAGCTGTTGGTTCCGGCTGCATTTGCAGTAGTTAACACCCACCAATCCGCATTGGGCTCGCGTGGTGGGTTATGGCCCATCCTCCTTACCATCCATAAGGAAGGCCTGTGCCACAGCAGTGGGGACATTAAAAATGGCTGATGGATGGATGGATTTTATCTAATAATCTGGTAATTTTCTCAATCTTTAGCAAAAAAAATCGCCCTTTTTTGCTAAATTACCCTATTCTTTAATAGGGTTAAGTACCCTATTTACCATATTCGGCTTTATAAGGCTATTACCAAACAGATTGTATATTTTAACAGAATCGTTCAATGAATAAATAACAATAAATTGTATGTTGTAACAAAGTAGTGTCCTACATAAACATGTAACAAAATTTATATTGTATGTTGTATGTAACAAAGTAGCGTCCTAAATAAATATTTATAAATATTAATTCTGTAGTCGTTTTAATTAATTTAAGAGAGTGTTCTACCAATTAAACTACCATTTTTGCCAAAGAAACATGGGTCGAAAAAGGAAAAAAAAATTGCTGCTGTCTAGTTAGTACGTGGGGCCAAACTAACTAGACAGTTAAAATATTGTATTAGTATGGGAAAGTAAAGGACCCCAAACCTATAGTTAGAAAAATGTGGTTTCAGTTAAATGTCCTGGGATTTTGATATGTTATAGATTTCGGTGCCCTGAATAAAAACCTCTATGGGCTACTCTATGGTTGATTTAATCTAAAACACTGTATTTCTTTCATTTTGACCGATGTTTATACTTTTTATAATATGATCAGGAGGGTACATCATCAGAGAAATCTCTGAAAGGGACTCGGCAACAGTGGTAGCACCCATAGAGATTACTCAAGGCACCGAAATCTACAAGGTTATTTTTAGTTTATACAAAACCCCACGAGAGGTTTTGTATAAACTAAAAACAACATTGTATAACATATCAATCAAAATCCCAGAATATTTAACTGAAACCACATTTTTCTAACTATAGGTTCGGGGTCCTTTTTGTCGTTTTTCGACCCGTGTTTCTTTGGCAAAAATATTTAGTTTCATTGGTAGAACACTCCCTTAAGTTAATTAAAACGACTACAAAATGACGGTGAATATTGTATGCTGTAACAGAGTAGCCTCCACCTGACGTACCACCTGCGCATGCACACGGGGGAGAAACCGTACAAGTGCGCCATCTGCCAGAAGGCTTTCGCCGTGCCCAAGTTCTTGAAGGTCAGTATTACTGCGTAGTCTATGGTTATTGTACGTTGTAACTGAGTTGGGCAACACACGGGGAGAAACCGTACAAGTGCGCCATCTGCCAGAAGGCCTTCGCCGTGCCCAAGTTCTTGAAGGTCAGTATTACTGCGTAGTCTATGGTTATTGTACGTTGTAACTGAGTTGGGCAACACACGGGGAGAAACCGTACAAGTGCGCCATCTGCCAGAAGGCCTTCGCCGTGCCCAAGTTCTTGAAGGTCAGTATTACTGCGTAGTCTATGGTTATTGTACGTTGTAACAGAGTTGCGCAGCACACGGGGAGAAACCGTACAAGTGCGCCATCTGCCAGAAGGCTTTCGCCGTGCCCAAGTTCTTGAAGGTCAGTATTACTGCGTAGTCTATGGTTATTGTACGTTGTAACATAGTTGCGTATCACACGGGGAGAAACCGTACAAGTGCGCCATCTGCCAGAAGGCCTTCGCCGTGCCCAAGTTCTTGAAGGTCAGTATTACTGCGTAGTCTATGGTTATTGTACGTTGTAACAGAGTTGCGCAGCACACGGGGAGAAACCGTACGAGTGCTATCTCCTTCTTTTATTTGCTATACAACGAGAAAGAGACGCACTAATAGCGATTCAAGTTTTAAGAGGTTGTAATACCTAGTTTGTCATTTCATTTTTCTGCCTTTAGTTTATCTTGTAGTTCCTTTCTCTTGTCTAAAGTTCGCAGAAGAAAAGAGAATTTCAAATCCTTTAAAATTCTCTATACAAAACGGAAATATAATACCTAAACCCCCAATAATATATGTTTTTACCCATGAAATTGCCGATTTGTATGAACAATTTTCTAGAAGTTTCATTTTTCATACTAGCATTTTCTTTGTTCATTACAATTATGTAGTAACTAGTGGCCGCCCGCGACTTCGTCTGCGTTGACAGTTTTTTTGCTATCCCTCGGGAACTGTACGTTTTTTCTGGATGAAAGGTACCCTATGTCCTTTTCTGTACCCCTGACTGACATGTATGCAAAATTTCATGATGATCGGATGATTTTGCATTTATAATATTAGTAAGGATATTTGAACACTATGCTAACTTAATCCATTTACGATAAGCTAAAAAAAGGTTTCAACTCTTCCGGTCACCTTTTTTTGCTCACAAAAGTCACTTTCAAGCTCTTTTTTTAATGCTATAAAAGCTAAAATACGGACTTTATTTTTACTGATATGAGATGACTATCATGGTCATAATTCGACATAATAAACTCGAAAGCAGAAAAATCGCACCACAGGCCTATTTTCATACAAGCGAGGTAACTTTGAAGCTCTGGTTCTCCGCCTAGGATTAAACGGGCTGTGATCTGATGATGGCAAATTAAAAAATAAATGGTGGAGGCCCATAATGCTAAGGAAAGCTAACAGATTCATTGAGTCGTTTAGCTCAGGGTTAAACTTTAAAAAATACAAGCTAAAATTACATCAAAAGTATGTAAAATGTAACACAAAAAATTGCATACAGGCTCTAGTGTAAACAAGGCTTCTGAACCGTTGGGTTTCTTTAACGATATGAGCCTCCTCCATTTATTCTTCAATTTGCCATCATCAGATCAGAGCCCGTTTAATCCTGGGCGGAGAACCAGAGCTTCAAAGTTACCTCGTTTGTATGAAAATCAGACCAGCACTTAGTAAAATATTTGAAAATATTATATATTCCCAATTACTAGATTATTTCACATCCAATAACATTCTTCATAAAAATCAGTTTGGATTTTCCGAAGGTAAAAATACTACTGATGCTGGAATTGCACTTCTCAAACATATTTTTGTCGCTTGGGAAGAAAAGCAAGATGTAATTGGCATTTTTTGTGACCTTTCTAAGGCATTCGATTGCGTTGATCACCAAACACTATTAAAGAAGCTAGAACATTATGGTGTCTCTGACAAATGAGTTAGCCTTATGAAATCGTATTTGTACAATAGGACTCAGAAAGTCGTGATTAATAGAACTCAATCTACTGGAGCCCCCACCAATATGGGTGTGCCACAGGGATCAATATTGGGCCCATTGCTCTTTCTAATTTATATAAATGACCTTCCCAATTACGCGCATAATTTATGTGAGACAGTACTATTTGCGGATGATACTTCTTTAGTTTTCAAAGTAAACAGAGGTAACAACTGTTCGGACGAAGTAAATAGTGCCCTCTCTAAAGTTTCATACTGGTTTAATAGCAATAATTTAGCAATTCACCCCAAAAAAACTAAATGTGTAAAATTTTCATTACCTAATGTTGAGCAGACAAAATTAAATATTAATTTAAATAACGATGAAGTCGTGTTTATTGAGAGTACAAAATTTCTAGGTATTACACTAGATTCTCGACTGCAATGGGATCCACATATTGAAGCCTTGTCAAGTAGACTTAGTTCAGCAGCATTCGCTGTTAAGAAAATAAGGCTTTTAACTGATATTGAAACGGCAAGGTTAGTATATTATAGTTATTTTCACAGTGTAATGTCTTATGGACTGCTATTGTGGGGCTCAGCTGCCAGTATTGAAAATATTTTCGTACTCCAAAAAAGAGCTGTTCGCGCCATATACAATCTTCGGCGAAGAGATAGCTTGAGAGAATTGTTTAAAGAAATAAACATCTTAACTTTGGCAGGCCAATACATATATGAAAATTTAGTTTATGTAAGGAAACACTATGATTCATTTCCTAAGAACAGCAATATTCACCAGTTTAATACAAGAAATAAAGATAAACTTGCCGTTCCAAGATTTAGGCTTGCAAAATCTAGAAGTTCATTTATGGGGAAAGGCATAGCCTTTATTAATAAAGTTCCGCAACAAGTGATTGATCTGCCTTTGCATGAATTTAAAATCCATGTTAAAAAAACGCTCATGGGTAAAGGTTATTATAAAGTACATGATTATCTTAAAGATCAAAATGCATGGAAATGATGTAACTACTATAACTTGCTACTATAAGTACTTTGTTGAAGTAATATAATAAGTCTATGTTGTTGCCAATAATCCTGTCACCCTGTTGTATTGTAATTTTCTGGTAACGATATATTCAAGTTTGTAAATATCGTTACTTATGGCTGTTACAGCTGATAAGTTTCTTGCGCCCGTTCTTCTTGTCAGCTAAAAAAGTCTGGAACGGGTGGTAGGAAAATATAGACGATTCAAAAGTACTTAATAATTAAGTTTATTTGAATAAAGCTTATTTGACTTTGACTTAACCTGTGGTGCGATTTTTCTGCTCTCGACATCAACATGTTGTAAAACATTTTAAAGCATGGAAGTTATTATTTTCTCAGTTTGTGACAAAATATCGTAAATTTCATAGGTAAAGACCTGCTTTTTTATCTTTTGGCAGGAGCACTTCAAAGTGCACACCGGTGAACGGCCGTACGACTGCGACTACTGCACGAAGGCTTTCAAGTCTAAATCCGCCCTCAACAGGCACAAGTTGGTGAGTTACATAATATTTAAACATGAGCACTTCGTATTACATTCGACATTATTATTAAAATAAAAGAAAATAAAATGTAAAGATATAAAAAAATAGAAGAATGTTATAATTTTACACAAGTAGGCAAAGATTAAAAAATATTAAAAACACGACTGCCCTGCCAAAAACGGACTAAACAGTTAAACAACAAGTGTCATTGCAGTCGGGGGACCTTATTATGGAAAATTTTTGATCAAAGAGGTCCCCCGACTGCAATGACACTTGTTGTAATTAACTTTTTAGTTCATTTTTGGCAGGGCAGTCGTGTTTTTAATATTTATTAATTTATTTAT
The DNA here is from genome assembly GCA_928269145.1 of Agriphila tristella. Lineage (NCBI taxonomy): Eukaryota > Metazoa > Arthropoda > Insecta > Lepidoptera > Crambidae > Agriphila > Agriphila tristella. The sequence continues at coordinate 1,824,594 of OV743447.1, read as the reverse complement.
TTTTATTTCACACATTTTAGTGACATATCATAGTTTTGGAATGTGCTCATCAAGGCCTTTCATTTGATGCCCATATTGTAATAATAGAAGAAAACAATTTTTTTTTCACATTTGAAAATGGCGTCGTACAGTCGCCATATTGAATATTTCTAACAAAAATATAACCAGTGTCACTCGAGATGCTGTAAGGATTCTAACGATACATTTATCCAAATCAGTTCAGGCATTTAGAAGTTATGGTGGAATAAAGAAACTCATACCCACAAACATACATGAACCCTGAACACATATACACTCTTTTTGCTTTGGGCAGTCGTGTAAATAAACAAGCGATGTATTATAGCATTTAGATATAATTATTAATGTAGAAATAAACGCTACGAGTACAAACTGTCATTGCAGTTTGGCGACAGAAAATTTTGTACTAAACTTAGGAGTCCGTAGTGATTTTGCCGCTGACTGCAGCTCTCTCGCTCGCACATTTCATGTTTTCTCAAGATTTTTTAAAATTCAGTGCGTAATTGAAAATGTGTCTCGGCCACTTTTCGCAATATAAGATTACAGACATTTTAAAATATATTTCAAGCACAGTATAATCCCCTCCCCACAGATTCACACCGGCGAGCGTCGTCACATTTGCTCGATCTGCAGCAAAGATTTCCTCACCTCCTCCGACGTTAAGACCCACATCAAGACCGTGCACATGAAGATCGTCGGTCCGCCGCGTATCAGGAAACCGAAGATCGAGAGGGAACTACAAATCCAGGATGTGCAGATACAGTACATTAATGAATGAACACTAAAAAATCGCACTTAAAACTTATGTTGTCCAAGTCATTATATACTTTTGACTTTTAAAAAACAAAGAAATTGGCACTAAGATTACTTTGCCCATGTCCCCAATAATTTGCGCAAATCACTTAAAGTTTGCCCAAGTCACTAGTAAATTGACTGAGGTCCCTCTGCCCAAGTCACTTATTAATAAGTTGAACTACGACTTTTAAAAACTAAGAAATTGGCACTAAGACTATACTTTGCCAACCTCAAAGAAGCCCAGAATGTACAGATACATTATATTAAAGAATAAAATATTACTTTAATTAAAAAAAATAGAAATAAAATCTACTTTATGTTGTCCAAGTCACTAATAAATTGGCCCCAAGATAGGTACTGATAATTTTCCCAAATCGCTAATTAATTTTCCAGATCACTAATAATTTGTGTTCGAATTAAACAATATTTATATTTCATACACATTAAGATACACAACATATTAACACTGGAGGAGGCGTACAAAATCTATTTATTACAGAAATGTTTTGGTGTACATCGAAATTTCGCAATACTGTGCTACATGTGCACTGTTAAAAAGGATATGCGTCTTTGTCATAAATGTAATGTTATTCACCGTCTGGAATCATTCTTCATAAACCAAAACATGAGACAGGAATGACCGCAGAGACATTGTTATTAAACCTTTCAACGTAAATATAAAACCATGTGAATGGATGGTGGATTTAACTGAATGTCAGAATTGCAATGATAAATTTCCTACACACTTATTGAATACCTATCAATGCAGAAGCAAATCTACCAACAGCATACCTACCGTGACTTTATACAGATGTAAAACAATGCTTGCAAAGAATTATTCTCCTAGAAAGAAAATCTGGAAAAGCATTCCAAGACTTGTAACATAGGTTGTAGAAAAAGTATTTTTAAATGTAAGAAATGTTCTCGATTCATTATAGTGAAGGTAAGGCAGTTATAAAGCCTTGCAAATATTGCGATTGAAAGTACACATCATGGTCTTTGCAAAAACATTAAACTACACCACCAATCGTTGAAGCTAACTGCAAATTATTTTTGTATAGAAGTAATAGATACACATCAGAAACAGCTCACTTATGTTCCTAAAGATAATATGAAGGGTGTTATTTTTCTAAGGTTGTTATTAAAAAAAGCTAAAGAAACCTCTGTTGAAAGCAGTACATTTGACATGAAATTACAACATATAAATCGAGAAAAGAGAGACTTATGGATCGTACACTCAAAAAAGAAGCTAACACAGAAAACGATGAAACTGATGTTTAAATTAATGTCAATAAGGATATAGAAGAAGAATAAAAAGTTGAACAGAAGAAATCTAGCGAAAGCAATGAAAAGACAAGACAATATGATACAATATGACAAGATGAAAAATACACTTTTCTGATGTGCTAAATGTGAATTGTATTATCTGAATAATAGAACTTGGATTACTCATATTCAATTGAAACAAAGTAAGCCGCGGTGAAGACATATTATATGCACCATTTGCAGTCTGGAATTCTCTAAAATTTTTTTGAAAAAGCATGTTATCGTGACTCAGTGAGGTGCTAAACTTCATTATGATATCGTGACCCTAGATGAAAGATTAGCACACGGACTTAAACCAGGGCTCTATCACTCCGCGCGTAGATAAGAGAAAAGCACCTAGCGCTCGGCGTCCTCTGCGTGGACAAAATCGGCAGGGCTGTCCGCCGCGTCCTCGGAATATCTGTAGCGCGTTTTCACAGGGCCTTACGATTCCCGCGCTTTCATTGCCGCAAACTGCAACCCTAACGTAGGTCCGAAAAGATAGGATATATGCGATAGAAAGAGATGCAGCGTCTAGGTGAATATTGCCGTTCGTAATTAGCGCCGTACAAGCTGAATTCAACTTTATTCCTATTTATTTAAATGGTTCAGTGGAGTGCATCTTCTGTACTTGTACTATTATTTATTCTGTGCTTAAACCAACAAAAGACAAAGAGCAATGATGACACGCTAAACACTAACAATAGTATTGTATCACAAAGCGGAACAGACTCGGAACAGTCTAGTAGAAAATTCTAGCGTTCTCCAAACACAAATGCTAGAAGATTCTAGCATAGGCTAAACACAAAATGAGAAACATTCACCGAAGAAACTGTGCCACAGCCTAAAAAATTACCACCGCTTAAAAATTGAGATATAAGTATGCACATAAAATTACAAATGTGGTCGATGTAAAGTTCATTTCATGGCTCAAAATACATGCTACATCCACATGCTACGTCACATTCCTATAGAAAAAAAAAGTTTATCGAACGCAAACTGCAATCTACCAATCAAAATCATCTCCTTGAATACACACATGAGGAAACATCTTAAAGAAAAAGTTCTAGTTGAAGAGTATACTAACGACGTATAAGCAGGACTCCTAAAAATGAAATCTATAACGCTATTGATAAAGTTCAATCTAGATTGGTTAGCACTACTTCAGATGAACATAATTTGGGAAGATAGAGAGTAATAGCCTAGTAGTAGGTCAATTGCTCAGACCAACGATGACGTAATAGAAACTAGTCAAGGTGATACTTCCGATGTTACAATGGATACGCAACCATCGGTATCATCGGCAACAGTTGACGATAACACAGACAAAATTGAAGATATAAGCTTAATTGTGAAAGTAGAAAAGACAAATGATGAGGTACATAGTAGAAACTAGTCAAGGTATACCTATATACTCGGCAGGCAATTATCTAACTAAAACCCATCTTGCGACTAGTAATAATTACGAAATCGTTGCTGTCAAACCGATTGACAGAAAAAAATCGTAAATTCGTCGCGGTCGCGCCGCGGTTACTGAATTAGATAATACTAATTTTGGAGCATTTCCTTCCACAAATGCTCGTTTTTGTTAGTTCTTTGGTTGTTCGCTGGAGGCAGCACTATCAGAAACTCGATTGCTGGTCGAAATCGAATTTGTCAGCGACGACTCCTTAATTTTTGCTGGTCGCTAGATGGTTTTTGTTAGACAATCAGCCTGCCGATGTTACAATGGATACGCCACCATCGGTATCATTGTAAACAGTTGACGATAGCACAGACAAAATTGAAGATATAAGCTTAATTGTAAAAGAATAGACCAATGATGAGGTACCTAGTAGAAACTATAAGGGTAAGAGGTGATAATTTCCGATGTCACAATGGATACGCAACCATCAGTATCATCAGAAACAGTTGACGATAACACAGACAAAATTTAATAAAGAAGAAAATGTAATAAAAATCATAAATGCCAATTTTGTGGAGAAGAATTTAAGAGTAACACTTCTAAAGAGTTTCATGAAAGTTTAGATAATTTGGATGGTGAGAACAACTGCATTATATGCGACCAAACTTTTAACGCGTCTATACTAAATGAAATTAACTACATTTGACACAGACAAAATTGAAGATATAAGCTTAAAAGAAGAGAATGAAATAAAAACATAAATGCAAATTTTGTGGAGAAGAATTTAAAAGTAACGCTTCTAAAGAGTTTCATGAAAGTTAAGATCATTTGGATGGTGAGAAAAACTGCATTGTATGCGACCAAACTTTTAACGCGTCTATACTAAATGAAATTAACTACATTTGGCACAGACAAAATGTAAGATATAAGACTTGTACTATTATGTATTCTGTGATATAAGCTTAAAAGAAGAAAATGAAATAAAAACATAAATGCAAATTTTGTGGAGAAGAAATTAAAAGTAACGCTTCTAAAGAGTTTCACGAAAGTTAAGATCATTTGGATGGTGAGAAGAACTGCATTATATGCGACCAAACACACAACTATATTTAATGAAATTAACTACATTTGAATATTAAAAATAAAACTTTTGAGTGCTATTTGTGTAATTGTCCAAGAAATGGAGAGTCTTGCGGCAGAACACTAAGATTATACATGAAAATTGAGGCCTTACGTATATAGGGTTATTTGTAAAACACCAACAACCTCGCCGGAGTAGATTACTAACATCATAAACATTTGTTCTACGACTTCCCCGAAAACAGACAAAAAAACGACTTTTCATACAATACTCAAGACCGTCTTGGCGCATAATGTCCTTTCTCATAATGTTGTTTTATCGAAATGTCCTTTCTAAGAATGTCCTTTCTCAAAATGTCTTTTTCTCGAAATGTCCTTATGTCAAAATGTCCGTTTAATATGCAATATTTTTTTACAAATACATATTAAAGCTTATTTAGTTAGGCGCTTATCTGAACTATCATCAAAAACACAGACATGCAATGCATGTGAATATTTATTAAGTCTAAGAATGTTATAAAGTAATGAGTAATGTAGTTATAAAATTGTAGAAATATGATGGAAAGAATCAGAAATAAAAAAGTAATAATAATCATAAACCAGTCTCTTTATTTGTAGTTAAAAATATTATTTATTTAATATTATTAAAAAGGACATTTTGAGAAAAGGACATTTCGAGAAAAGGACATTTCGAGAAAAAGACATTTTAAGAAAAAGGACATTTTGAGAAAAGGCTTTTTTGAGAAAGGACATTCTGAGAAAAGACATTTCGAGAAAAGGACATTATGTGCCAAGACGGTTCAGACATTTGTATGGCAAGTCAGAATTTTTTGTGTTTTTCGGAAAAATAGAACAAATGTTGTTTATGATGTTAGTAATCTACTCCTGCGAGGTTGTGGGCGTTTTACAAATAACCCTGTAGAGATACACAATTACTTTTTTTAAGCATCTTCAAATCCCTGTGATTCATCTTTACAGATTAGGCGTTTTGTTCAAAAATATTCACACAATAAGTGTGCTGGAATATAAGTGTGGATCCACCCACAGTTGTAACGTTTTTGCATGCTGTCCTTGTGCTTGATTCTGAATTCTATGTATGTATCAACCCTGTTACCGCATTTATAGCAAATAAACTACTTTAAAATTCATTTATTTGTGTTGATCCATGACGATCGGCTACTGTATCGATTATCATATCACAACTTAAAATAATAATACATCTGATTAAACGCAATGTTAAAAATATAAAAATCCAAGATGGCGACCAACTTCTTTTTTTGGGCCGATTGGATTTTAGTTACGATAAGGTAAAGTATGAAAGATACAAATCTAAGAACTGAGCCATTTTCGCTCAGTATTTGTTGCCTCACTTTGCATAACGAGGTCATGGCTTTGAGGTGTAGTCTTGACGCATAATGTCCTTTTCTCAAAATGTCCTTTCTCATAATGTCGTTTTTTTCGAAATGTCCTTTCTCAAAATGTCTTTTTCCCAAAATGCTTCTCGAAATGTCCTTTTCTCAAAATGTACTTTTTTTTTAACAAATACATATTAAAGCTTTTTTAGTTATTCGCTTATCTAAATTATCATCTTTAAACACAGACATGCAATGCATGTAAATATTTATTAAGTATAATGAAGTTATAAAATTGTAGAAATATGATGGAAAGAATCAAAAATAAAAAAGTAATAATAATCATGAACCAGTCTCTATTTGTAGTCAAAAATATTGTTTATTTGTCATTATTACCATATACATAAATATTGCATATTAAAAGGACATTTTGAGAAAAGGTCATATCGAAAAAAAGAAATTTTGAGAAAGGACATTTCGAGAAAAGGACATTACGATAATGGACATTATGCGCCAAGACGGTGTTATTATTCTAAGTCACAGATGTTTCTATAGGGTTTAAGAAATTGATAACTGTTTTTGACAAGAATGCATGTCCTTAGTTCTGATTATTACAATTAATGTGGTGGAAGCCTACGGCATTAATTAAGTTCGCCTTTTGTTGTATAAAAATGTATAATTTATAACATCACAGATGTTTAACTTGTGTAATTGTATAAATAATACTACAAGTACTTTTTAATGTTAGTTAGGATTATTAGAATAGTTTGTTTATTATTATACGGCTTTTGATTTTTTAACATAGCAAGTGCATTTGTTTTATTTAGGCACAGAACAGAACATTTAATTTGCACTATCAATCAACATAGTGTATATGTTACAGTCAAAACTCATATCCGGTCAAAACCACTTTTGACTGCAAAAATTAGGCAAAAGTGGTTTTGACTGAGGCTCTTAGTCAAAAACAGTTTTGACTGATTTTCGAAGTCAAAAGGTGTTTTGACCAACGTTCTTAGTCAAAATTGGTTTTACCTGATTCCAAGATCAGACTATCGGATATTAATGTATGAATTATTATTTATTTTCATACTTTACTTAGGTATTCTATACAATATCGAGTGCGCACCCAGTAGAAACCAGGAAAGTTTCGTGTTAATTTTATTTTGATTTTACTGTAGTTATAGAAAAGAAGTGTCTATTTATCGGTGCACCCTGACGAATATCTTTTTTTCTATTAAGCGTTACAGTATTGCTCTTGTATCAACACCCTATCAAACTAATAGCAAAATCTATTATTGTTATTTTAACTATTTATTTGACACATTTCCGGTCAAAGTGGTTTTGACCAACGTTCTTAGCTAAAACTACTTTTGACTGCAAAAAACAGTTAAAAGTGGTTTTGACCAACGTCCTTAGTCAAAACCACTTTTGCTTGATTTTTGCAGTCAAAAGTAGTTTTGACCGGTAATGAGTTTTGACTGTAACATATACAACGTGTTATAAAAATCCTTAAAGCCGAATATGGTAGATAGGTACATCAAACTGAACAACTTTTACTATGGGACTAACTCTGAAATCGCAAAAAAACTGTTGTTTCTTACATTTTGATATTTTCGTTATCAATTTTTGTATGAAATAGCTGATTTTTTCGCGATTTCAGAGTTGGTCCCATAGTAAAAGTTGGTGCCTATCTACCTTATTCGACATTAGGGTTTGTTTTGTATCACGTTGGAGAATATGTTTTCCTATAGTAAGTTACATAACTTCTTTGTATATATGAATATAATCTGTGCCTAAGTTATTTGATCATGTTCTACAATGTATAATTTAGTTTCAAAGGTAGAAAGTAAAAAAGTGGACGATCTGGGAATGGTCATTCTGGGATGCAGTGGCGAAGGGTCCATACAAGCCGATTCCCATCGGTTTACCTTTTAGAAATCCCACCCCATTGATCCACTATGCAGATTCAAAAATTTTTGTAGAACGGCTTACCTTCGCCATAATTTCACCCCTCGCCACTGCTGGGATGTGGTCATTTTGGGAAGTGGTCATTTTAAGAAGTGGACATTATGGTCCTAAAGGAAATTACCTTTAATAATTTTGTTTTGGTCTATCATTCTTTAGTTTAAGTGTGTATATAGGCTTGATTTTTTAACTGTATTTTAATTGCATTAAACGGATAAATTCAATTTTGTGTTTTAATAAGTTTATCATGCACGGTTTATTTATTGGTACCACTGACGTCCATTACAAGTACGCAATTAGTTCCAAGTACACCCACTAATGCTCTCAGCGCCAATATGGCGATTTTCAAATCGGTACAAAAAATTGCTGTCGTTTCATGACAATTGCCTGTCCAGCGTACTTGTATAATGGACGTCAGTGATTGGTACAGGGGTGATCCTTTCCGGCCACGCCACAGCTCCCGAATTAGGCATAAAAATATGGTACGTAATTTGTTCATTATTGTACTGAAGTAAAAATAATTGTACCATTAAGATTCACGAGTAAATGAACTAAGTTGGTGGCGTGGCTAAGAATGCTTCCCAGCCACGCCACCTATAAATTTTGCTTGAAATGAAACTTTATTTATTTCTTATTAAAATGTACAATAAATGGCACGGCCTCGTTCTCGGGATCCAGGTAGAAAGGTCTCTACAGCGTATCCTCACATACCTCTAGTTCTTGGTGACAAGACCGACAAACTCTGATTTTTGTGCGACAAACTCCGACAAATTATCGACTTGGCATCGATCATGGCATAGTTTATTAAATAATGTAAACTTGTTTGACGTTGACTGATATTTTTATTTTATTTTAATTCAAATTGTTATTAATGTTTAATTTAATTTTAAATATCAATTTGTATTCTAATTCTATTTAAATGTAAATGTTAATTTTATGAACTTTTTCCGGCACGTATCTTCTCTATGCTATGCCATCTCAAAAAGTAAGTCCATCTCTGCCCAAAATTTCAAGGGAACCACTAGCTTCCGCCGAGCTCTCAGTCTGTGTGCTCAGGGATCGCGGCAAGGGTGGGCAGGGGGAGGGCGCAGCTGCCCCCCCCCCCCCCCCCCGTAGAGGTTTAAAAATGTAGCTAACTGCAAAATAACCAAAGTCCTAAGGCCGTGCAATTGACTTGCTTTTTCGATAAATCCCGCCCCATTTCAAAACTTGAATAAATTCACTCAGTAAAAGGTGCTCTGTACCTACAATAGTAGATTGTATTACAAGGAAGCAAAATAATATTTTTACGGCGAGGGCGCTTTTTTGAATCCAGAGCGAAGTGAGGGATTCTAGAGTAGAATCCCGAGCGTAGCGAGGGATTCTTCAGTAGAATCCTGAACGTAGCGAGGGATTCAAAGTATGTCGCCCTCGCCAAAAATATTTTGCGCCCGAGTCATATACTCTACTTTTCATCCCCTTTCTATGAGAAAATAAATAGGAGACTGTGTTTATGTAATTAATGAAAATGTTCTTTATTTAAAAAAGACACGTGAAAAGTAAAAATAATTACAAATTTATAGTTACGTTTGATACACTAGCGCAATTTTCAAAAGTTATTGTACTAAAACGTAAGTATGTACTAATTACAAGAACACAGACTTAATTCGCGCGCTTATGTTTTTTTTTAGTCTCCGCGCCGTCTATGCAGCCAGTCAATACATACCAGCCGGCGGCGGTGTTCGAATTCTATGAAAGATACATGTTCTAAATTCAAATCTCTGATGAAAATGTAATTTTCATCCCTTCTATTCGAAAAAGGATGCATTGTTCCTATATAAGTGGGACCAAAATAGCTCTTTTCTGGTAAGAACTTTTTAGTGGGAGGAAAAGAGATTTGAATTTAGAACATGTATCTTTCAAAGAATTCGAACGCCGCGAAAACATAGGCGGGAATGTAATACTATTGTTAGTATTACATTCCCGCCTATGTTTAGTATTGCCAGAAATATAACACGCAAAATTAATGCATCAAAAAAAGTTCGAGAACTTTTCCGACTAGGGTCTGTCTAAAAAGTCAGTTTACCTGAGAAATTATTAAATTATTAAAAAAAACTTATACTGGTAACCCTGTCGGTGCTGTCAAAATTCTAATAGTAAACATATTTTTTTATTTATTTATTTAGATGGGTATTGGTGGGGTGGTTGGGGATTTAGGTGGGTAAAAAAAATATTTTTGAAATATCCCATGTAAACTGACTTTTTAGACAGACTTTACTTATATTTCGTGATTTTGACGTGTTTGAATAGATCACTCTTTATGGTCAAGCCGTGTTATGCAACACCGGCCGGCGCGGCGTCGACGCAGCAGGGCCACCTACTTTAAAAGTAAGTAAAAAGAGGGCCTAGCCAAAATAACATTCGCTAATCTTCGCTATCCCTTCGCTTTCGAAACATGTATGGGATTGACACAGGGGCGTAGCGTGCCTTGGTGGGGCCCCGTATAAAAATTTGTTTGGGGGCCCTTAGGAAGGGTTAAGATTTTTCACAAAAGAAAAAAATGTTTGCATAAAATTAAAAGAAATATTTATTCATCATAATTATCTATCTATAACTTTTTCCAATTTTTTTACAAACAATCCAAATTAAATATACAACGTGTAACAGAAAGGGGGTCAACCCGAAAGGAGGTCAATGTACTTGTGAATCTGAACACTTTCCAACAGAAAAAAATTTCAAATAAAAAAAATTTTTTTTGACTCCTTAAAAAAATTGAATTTGCCGCCAACATTTTGTGTGGAACGTAATTTTTTTATTATTTTTTTATGTTGGCACTTGGTACTGAACACCAGTTTTATTTGACCTCCTTATAAGGTTGTCACCTTTTGGAACAAAAAAAGTCGGGACAAGAGCGACTCAGCAAAGTGAGAGGTAAATAAAAAATGAGAACTTACCTAGCTGTAGGGAAAGAAGAGACATTTTATTTTTATTTTGACTATGTTTCCATGCATCCATATTTTGTATTACTACGGGCCTCTCATTAATTTCGCGTCATTTTTATATTATTTACGAATTCCGAACAAGACATGTCTTTTGCAATTCAGCTTTCATTTAATTAGTAGAGCAACGATTTCTAACATTAGATCATTTAAGCGTCATATGGGAAAATACTCACTCAACATAAGAATTTGAAGGGATACAACGCAAAATAAGGATTTAACTTGTTGTCCTTGATTCTTTTAAACATTTGGACCCATTTTTTATCAACACTTTGATTTTGATCGCGTGTAACATCAAAAATCGGGACAAAACTGATGGATCGTCGGTGTTCGGCCGTGATCAAACCAACGCAGCGTGCGGGGAGCCAGAAAGAAAAAGATAATGGATTGTTTCCAAATACACCACTGTTTATTATAATATTCACAAAATGTAAATACATTAATTACACGGAAACTCAGATTCAAAACGATTATAATTTAGCACAAAAAGCAAAACCTGCCTGTCGGGCTGACGGCCATAGAGAGAGAGAAGATAGTGTGAGGGAGACAGAAAACCTGTCAAATTAAAAAGTATGAAATTTTATGGCATTAGCACCTAGGCTTTTTGCCTCTCCAACACTTCCCCTTGCCATAAAATTGCAAAGATGTCATAAGTAAAAATCAGAAACATGTACCCTTATACAACTCTACATGTCCAAAAATAAAACTCTAACTGCACACAGTAACTCTACATCAAAGTTGCATGCACTCTACATCAAAGTTGCATGGACTCTACATCAAAGTTGCATGGACTCTACATGTTCCAATTACATAGGTAAATTATAAATCTCTAAACCATATTCATTCCTTTTACAAATTTTTCATGCTTTACACAACTTAATGGTTTTGTAAGAACATCGGCCAGCATATTCTCAGTAGATAGGTACTTCGCTTTTACAATATTATCTCTAACTAGATCTTTTATGTAATGATACCTAAGATCGATATGTTTCGTTCGTTTATGACAAAACTCTTTTATTTGTAACAAACGTAATGAACTTTGATTGTCATTGTATAATATAACAGGCGCTACATCTTTACTTAGAATTTCTAATAGCAAATTTCGAACGAAACATATATCTTTACACACATCAGAAATTGCTAAGTACTCTGCTTCTGTCGATGAGAGAGCTACACAACGCTGTTTACGACTTTCCCAATTTATTACATTTTTACCCAATTTTACTATGAAGCCTGTATAAGATTTTCGATCTGTAACGTCGTTTGCCCAGTCAGCATCGGTAAAAGCAGATAAATTCGAATTTAAGTTACTATTTGACACAAATAATAATCCTAAATCTATTGTTCCTGCTAAGTAACGCAAGATTCGCTTGGCAGCTTGCCAATGAGTTACATCAAAACCGTTATTAAATTGACTGAGCTGGCTACACGCAAATGCGATATCCGGCCTCGTACAGACCGCTAAATACATGAGGCTACCAATTAACTCCCTATAATTATACCTATTATCATCAAAACAATTTTTCTCTGATTTTAACAATTTACAATTTAAAGACATAGGAGTCTTCACTGGCTTGCATTCTGTCATGCCAAAGCGAAGTAGTAGCCTCTTGACATACTCAGACTGATCAAGTTTTAAAGTACCTTTAACTCTATCCCTTGTAACTCTCATTCCTAAGCAGTTCTTAATCGAACCTAAGTCTTTTACATTAAACTGACTTTCTAATAAAGACATTAAATTATTTTTATCAACATTTCCTTTATGATAAAACAAATAAAAATCGTCGACATACAAGGAAATTATTATCATATTTCTAGAAGTACCCTTAACATATACACAAGGCTCACACTGAGTTTGCCTAAAGCCATTAGTTATTAACAAACAATGGACTCCTTCGTTCCACATTTTGCTTGCCTGTTTAAGGCCATAAATGCTTTTTAACAGTAAACAGACTTTTCCATCATTACTATTAAAACCAATAGGTTGCTCCATGTATATGGTTTCATTTAAGTTTCCATTTAAAAATGCAGTGGTTACATCTACATGGTCAATTTCTAAATTTAAATCAACAGCTAACGAAAATAAAATTCTTAATGATGAATGGCGAACTACTGGTGAAAATGTTTCATTATAATCTAGACCAAACCTTTGCGTAAACCCTCTGGCCACAAGTCTAGCTTTAAATTTCTCAAAATTACCAGAGGAATCATATTTAAGTTTAAAGACCCATTTACACTGTACTACGTTTACATTTGATGGTCTGTCGACCAGTTTAAAAACATCATTTGCAATCAGAGAATCATATTCTCTCTGCATTGCCTCACGCCATTCCGCAGAGTTAGGACTAGTGATAGCTTCATCATAACTCTGAGGTTCTACAAAATTATCAGCTAAAAAATTTAATTCCAGATCATAATCATTATACCTCTGTGGCTTAACAATATTACGCCTATTACGCAACACACGCGATCCAGACAAAGAACCTTCGCTTACCAAACCTGGTTGCAGGCCTTTGCCCTCCGAACTAGAATGCAGGCCTTCCTCCGCCAAGTCAGGCTGCAGGCCCTCGCCCGCCGAACCTGACTGCAGGCCTTCGCCCGCCGAGCGCTGCTGCAGGACACCACCCGCCGCACAGCGCTGCGAGGACTTGCCCGCCGCACCTGGACCTCTCGCCGACACATCAGCCTCTGCCACGCCCTTTGACCCGGGCTGAGTACCACGCGGACTCCCCCGCGCATCTCGCTCAGCGCAACTCGACTCATCTTCGCTGCCTGTGCAGTACTCACCTGAAATTTGAGAACACTCATTAAAATTTTCATTAAGACTAATATCACAGTTCCTATCACTATCAATAATATTATTATTACCAACACTAATTCCGTTACTCTGGATATTAATTATTCCTGGATCATAAAATAAATCATTAAAATTTAATTTATAATTATCAATGTCACAATTGTAAAACTTCTCCTCTAAAAATTCTACGTTCCTTGCTATAATAACCTCCTTTGGTTTCAGGGGGTCCAGTAGCCTGTACCCTTTGCTGGTATCACTATAGCCCACAAATAAATACTTCTTACATTTAGCATCTAACTTTTGCCTTTTCACTGAAGGTAACAATGCATACGCCACGCACCCAAATACACGGAGGTGACCAAGGTTAATTTTATTCCCGGTCCACACCTCCTCAGGAATCTGACCACACAATGTTGAACTAGGGGACCTATTATACAAATAAATTGCCGTGCTCACGGCCTCCCCCCAAAATTCCTTTCCAAGTCCAGACCCATGTAATAAGCACCTCGCCTTCTCAATAAGCGTCCTATTCAAGCGTTCCGAAACCCCATTCTGTTGAGGACAGTATGGTACACTAGTTTGGTGCAGTATGCCTTCCTTCCTCAAATAAGTATCAAAACGGCTATTCACATATTCACCCCCATTGTCTGAACGTAGACATTTTACTACTTTGCCTGTCTGCTTCTCCGCCATCACTTTAAAATCAATAAATTTAGACATTACCTCGGCTTTTTCTTTAATGAAATATCCAAACGCCTTCCTCGAATGGTCATCGGTAAATGTGACTAAGTATCTTGCACCTCCCAAACTGCTAGTCTGCATCGGGCCGCAGACATCGGAATGCACTAAGTCTAGAAGATCCTTGGCTCACTTGCCCTCTCCTGTAGGGTATGGCTTACCACAAAGCTTCCCCTCAAGGCAGGGTATGCAGCCACCTGCAGTGTCAACATTATCCTGAAATGATACACCAATATTAGATTTCTTCAGAACACACATGCTTTTATAATTCAAGTGGCCTAATCTTTTATGCCACAAAGCCTGCCCAGCAGAAGCACTAGCACAAATAGGTCTCTGCTGTGTCCCTTGGCATCCACTATCCAAGGATTGAAGAGAGTACCCCCCATCACGGTGCAATTTGTCACCACATGTAATACCTTTCAACCTATACAGACCATTTTCACAAAAACCTTTTGCAATAGACTCGCCAGAGGTTTTACACAAAATTTGACAGCCCCTATTGTCAAATTTGACATCATATCCACTATCCACTAACTGACTCACCGAAAGCAAATTGGCAGCAAGCTCTGGCACAAATAAAACATTAATAAGCCTTACCTCATTTCCTTTACACATCAACTTAACGTCACCTATTGCATTACAATTTAATTTAACATTATTCGCTACTGTGACATAATTTTTCAGGTTATTTTTCTTTAAGTTCACTAAACAGTCTCTATTCCATGTCATGTGTGACGTGCATCCACTGTCGATGATCCAATCCTTACAACCTTGAACCAGAAACGCTGCAGCTAAGTTTCCGTTCTCATTGGTCTTCTTCCCCTCATCAGCTTTCTTCTTATAACATTTTGCTTGTACATGTCCTTTCTTCTGACAATAATGACACACAATTGATTTACTCGACTTGTTTTTCTTGAAAGTAGACTTCGACTTTGACACCAGTGCTGTGCCACCGTTCAATTCATTTTTCCGGTGTTCTTCCTGTAGCAATCTGGCTTGTACGATATCACTGTTCAGCTGTTTTGTCATCCACAACGTTTCAAGGTTAGACACAAGTGAGTCGTACTCCTGAGGAAGTCCACTAAGCAGAATCTCCGTAACTTCTTCATCTTCAATTGTCTTTCCTATGTTACTGAGTTGTTGTACAAGAGTCGATACCTTTTCTATGTACTCGGACATCGAGGAAAAATTACCAAATTGGATCTGATGCAATTGTTTCAATAGCGAAACGCGACGAAAGAGGCCTTTATCTTCAAAAGTTTGTCCAAGCTTGTCCCATGCTTCCTTTGCTGATTTGCACGTTCGTACATACTGAAATAACGTTGGCCTAAGGGATATACAAATGCGAGCAAACGCACGCTTGTCTTTTATTTCATCCACTTCACTGCCTTCAACGACGTTCCATAAATTTTCCACAGTTAATATCATTTTTGTTATGAATTGCCAGTTTAGATAGTTGGAGGCCCCTTCTAGCCTCTCAAAATGTGATGGCGCAAGCATTGACGACGTCGGCATGCCAGCCCCCGGCATGGTCACACCGTTTCCGTTTTCATTTCCAACAATTACAGTTTCATTACCTGCAGTATTTTCTGGCATTCTTATTATTGATTCCCACGCACTTTATTTTTAGTTATTACTTATGCAATCTTTGCTTTTTGGCTGCAAAAACTGGGCCGCTTAACCTGTTCGGCCGTGATCAAACCAACGCAGCGTGCGGGGAGCCAGAAAGAAAAAGATAATGGATTGTTTCCAAATACACCACTGTTTATTATAATATTCACAAAATGTAAATACATTAATTACACGGAAACTCAGATTCAAAACGATTATAATTTAGCACAAAAAGCAAAACCTGCCTGTCGGGCTGACGGCCATAGAGAGAGAGAAGATAGTGTGAGGGAGACAGAAAACCTGTCAAATTAAAAAGTATGAAATTTTATGGCATTAGCACCTAGGCTTTTTGCCTCTCCAACAGTCGGGACGCGGGACAATATCGATTGAAATCGAGACTGTCCCGGCAAAATCGGGACGGGTGGCAACCCTGCCTCCTTGCGGGTTGATACCCCCTTTCTGTTACACGTTGTAATCTCCTTGCCTATTTTTCGGCCACCTGATTTATGCGCACGCTTTACGCGGAAAAAATGCTTCTTTTTACTTTTTCCAAATTTTAATAAAAACTTATTTAAAAATTAATAAAAACTTTTTTTTGAAATCAAAAAAAAGTTTTTATTAATTTTTAATTACGCACATTGGGGGCCCCCGTGGCCCGGGGGCCCCGTATAATTGATACGGCTGATACGGCGGTAGCTACGCCCCTGGATTGACATAAGGTTTCGTTAACAATCGAATTTTTAAACGTCAAATCCATGTTTCGAAGCGAAGCGATAGCGAAAATTTGCAAATGTTACTTTGGCTAGGGGGGCAGATTTTTTGCGATTGATGGTTCTGCTGGGCTGACATACATAGGTGTATAAATGGTTTTTGGGCAAACATTGTTTCTTTCTTGTTACAAAGTAAATAATTCATGATAGTGATCCCGAAAGATCTTGATTATTCACAAGAGTTCATGTAGGTTTGCTTTCTTCCTCTATTTCAACTTTAATGATCGGCATCTCACTCCCACAACTCACTATATGCGAATGTAAGTTTGCATCGTCATCAAATTCCATGCCACATTTCAAACAACTTCTGCTCGCTATAGTCACTTCTAACTGTGTTTTATTGTGCACTCTGCTTATATGCCGGTTAACATCGTGCAAACTTTTATAATATTTCCCACATAAATGGCAAGGGAACTCTTTGCTGTTGTGCGTTTTTTCGTGCTTCAACAAATACTTTCTTGAAGAAAACTCCTTTTTGCAAATCTCACAAGTAACTCTACCCTCTTTCGGATGTACTGCGTAAACATGGATTTTTAAATGCATGGAACATTTGAACGTCTTTTGGCATATTTCACAAGTTTGTGCCGCTTCTGGAGGTGCATGCGTTACTCTTATATGTCTTTGTAAGCTCAAAAACGATTTAAAAGTCTTCGAGCACAAGTGACATGTAGCCGTTTCCATTGAATGAACGGTCTTTAAATGCCTTTTCAGTCCATTGTGGTCACCAAATTCTTTGGAACACAATTGGCATGTTAATTTCACATTGTTATCAGAGTGTAACCGCTCCTTGTGCCATGTTAAAGCTGTGACCGTACTGAATTTCTTGTCGCACTTATCACACTCAAATTGTCCGTCTTTATATTCCTTTTTCTCCATTTTGACTCCTTCGTGACAAGTTTTAATGTGTCGTTGCAAAGTGTTGTTTGCCCGAAAATCTTTATTGCAATGCTCACATTTCATAGTGTTTACTCCGTGAACGTTTTTCAAATGTTTTTTATAGCAATGTATTGATGGGAGTAATTTGCTACACTCTTGGCATCTGTAAGCCATGCCGTCTGCAGGATGTGCCCATTTCAAATGTCTTTGCAGTAACATATTAGATTTGAACTCCTTTTTACACACGGGACAGGGTACTTTCTGATCTTCAGGGTGAACGGTACGTACATGAATTTTCAACCTATATTTGGTCGGAAAAACTTTGGAGCAAACTTCACACATTTCATTTTCGTCCGGTTTTGGGTGTGTGTAGTAAATATGGTTATTTAATTTCTTCTTATTCAAAAAGGTTTTGCCACAGTGATCGCACGTGACCTCCTTGATGTTAGCGTGAACGTAGTTAGTATGAGACCGTAGATGTACTAAAGATTTGAAAGTTCTGAAGCATATTTTGCACTCTTTGGTCTCGTCATCGGTAGGGTGTACATATTTCAAGTGACTTTTCAAATTAGCTCTGTTTTTAAGAGTTGTGTCACATTGGGGGCATTTCAAGCGGTTTCTCTTTCCGTTAACAAAAGCGGTGCCTTCAAACTCTATTGTACGAACGGGATTTATTTGATTATCTTCCTCAGAGTCTGCAGCGATTTCTTTTAAGCCGGAGTCTGTACATTTTTCACCACCATTGTTTACGTTATCGGTGGAAGTGTTTGCATCATTTTCGTCACAACGCTCCACTTCCACTTTTACTTCCATTTGGAAGTCGCTCCGTTCCTCTTTTATGAACACTTGTTCCATATTATCCATTCTCACTGACGATCTGTAATAATTTTAATGGTTATTTTTTAACAATGTTTGTTCCACATCTTTTAAAATTAGGTAACAATACACTCCAGTCATTCTAGAGCTGGTTAAAATTAAACGAGCTTTAGTAATTTGCAAGCAAATAAAATATTTTTTTGCCATTTAACAATAGATAGAGTTTACGTCACGTAAAATCATAGTAAGTAAATGTACAGAGCCTTGCTTTTTACGTTAACTATAAGAATGAAAAAGTTTCAATTTTCCTTGGGATTAATTACTTACTATTTTATCGGATCTTAGTTACGATTAGGTAAGTAACATAAATAAAGGAAATAAATATAAAAACTGAGCCATTTTGGCTGTTTTTTTGCCTCACTTTACATACAAGGACTCTGCTTTTAGTGTTATTATTCCAAGGGTCTAACTGACTAAACTGTGAACTGTTTCAAGGCACAATAAATTACTATTGTCTTTTCGCATTTAATATCATAGTCTTTTCGTCATTTTGCAGCCAGTAAAGTAGGCAGGAAAGTTTTAAAAAGGTATTAAGATATTAGGTATTAGGTACCTATTTAAGTCCTTAAAAAAATAATGAGCATATCTCTCTCTGTCTTATCAATTACTATAGCTGAGTAAGTAATACATACTTAATGACGAAACAATAATAATGTCGGACTTTGTCAATCAATGTAATTTGCGCTAGTCACCATATTGAAAAATGATAAGATCGATTTCATTTTATTCTTACTTACACTTTCCAGAATAATGGGAGATTATGTATGTACCAACTAATAAAATACTTCAATTTTGTTCTTCGTATGTAATTTCTCAAACAGACAATATTGATAATTAAAATAATAGCGAAAGAACGCTCGACGCATTTTTCTGCAAGTGCGAAGCGAACAAAAAAAAACAAGTTTTTTTGTTTTGACATTGGATGCATTCCAATAGACAAATCGCTGAGTCATCTACCGAAAGTAGTTTTTAAGGTGCGGGCACATTTATCTGTACCTTGATCACGTAAGTCTGTTGCTAACAATTCTCGATTGAAATCGATTGAAAGCGCAGTTGCATTGCTGCTTTAGTTAAGATAGTTGTCACATTGGTTCTTACTAAAGCAGCTATGTTACTGCGATTTCTGTCAGAGTTGATTGCAACAAAATTACAAAATCACCCCCCTGACGCCACGTGTTGACATGCCGTATTTCTATGGTCGTGTTATATTATAACTAGCGGCCGCCCGCGACTTTGTCTGCGTGGAAAGTTTTTTGCCATCCCTCGGGAACAGTACTTTTTTCGGGTTAAAAGGTACCCTATGTCATTCTCTGTACCTTTGACAACGTGTATACGAAATTTCATGATGATCGATTCAGTAGTTAAGACGTGAGGGCGTAACAAACAAACAAACGGACTTTCGCATTTATAAATGCTGCACCTTTATGGCGACGACTAAACGCATGGTTAATATACTACTGTGATCTATCGCCATAGAGTACATTTTAACCGTGGAAAGTAAAATATTGAACATTCTATACAAATTACTTTCCATGGTTAAAAAAATGTATTATGGCAAACGATAATATAAAAATAATTGACTCAGAGATTTGTCTGTTGGAATGCACCCATTATTTAGCAATGTTGCCAAGTAGAATAAAGTTGCCAGTTTGCCAGCGTTATTTTTACATGCATGCGTTTCGTTTTTCACTATACATTTAAGGCACATTTGTCTGTCGCCATACCATGGTCTTAGCTAGAGGGACTTATCAACCGTGGGCACCCGTGGACGGAAATCACAATAGGTAATGTGCGCGATGGTTTCCGTGGCTCCACCAGAAGAATGGTTCGATGTTCCGGGCTGTGCTGCAGTTTCTCCAAAGGTGCCAACTTCGAAGTGTTATGTTGCGGTACTTACTTATATGAAAAGCCACTATTTCGGTTAAAAATCAAAACTAGTTAAATTGAAATAATACAAATTTCTGAACTGTTTTTAAATTCAATAATTATTTCTTAATTTAAAATTGTAACATATATGTGACGTCACACTAGGGAGGAGGGGTCTCACAAATGTGACCAGCTGTGACAAGGACGGGGGAGGGGGTTAAAAATCATGAAATTCGTGTGAAGTAACTTATGGATGACCCCTTATCATTGTAATAATAAAAACACCCTATTGAAGCTGGGTGGGGTACGACGTCCTTCTTTTTATTCTAAAATCCCCACCTGACTTCAATAGACGTGTTGTGTAGGTTTTTTGAAGTCGGTTAAAAAGATACGAGGAATAGAATGATAGAACAAAATATTTCGCATCAACATTTAATTGTACTGTCCCACAATAATAAAATTGACTTATTTTTAAGTTTAATTATAAATCTAAACTATTTACATTTATTATAATCTTTAGCTTCATCTTCTAATAATATGCCAGTTCAATCGGTGGGTTGCTAGTTCAAGAGATTAACGTTCGTCTAGCTAGATCAGTGTTTTTAAACTTATTTCGTGTACCGCCCACTTGATGCTGTGACTTAATTATCGCGAAGACGCGTTGTACGATTGAGGGGGATTAAAGTTTATTTTCTTAAAAAGACATGTCCCATCGCGCCTATGTCATTTGTCCCACCATTCTCAAAAAATTAAAGTCTATCGCGTCTTAATCAAAGTAGTATGTCAGAGTAGGTATTTAACACTAGAATCAGATTGATAATAATTATTTTCTGCATTAAAAAGTGGGATTTTTAAGTTCAAACTCTTTTAAATCACAATTTTTTATCATTAGAGTACTATTTACATTTTTTCACAAAATACTTCAGAAAACAACTTAATGTTTTTCTAAATATAAAACAATTCTTGATACCTAAATATATATTTTTTAATTATAAAAGTAATTAAATAAAATGAAACTGGGGCAACGCTGGGACATCTTATTTCTTCTTATCTTATAGTTTCTAATTTGTATAACGCGTCTTCGATCGAAAAAGCGCGATAATGGCCCCAGCATATAATCAATTACTTCCTAGCGCCCCCTTTTCCGAAATATTTAAGGCTCTCCGCTGTGTTAAGCGGGACACGCGCGCGGGGCGACATAGATTAGAGCTTACTCATGCACTGCGCAAGCATCTGTCCGTCAAAAACCAGCAATCTATATTCCCGCGCCGAGATCTCGCTCAAGGCAGCGGACGGCCTAAGGGGATACGTAAAAAACAATTTCACTTTTTGATATAATGCCTTAGGTCGCTGAAAGAATCTACAGATCTGAAAAGCGCGACGTTTTCTCATTGCTATCTCGATTTACGTTTTACATAGGCCCCTTAACTTTTCGACGAAGTATTAGTTTTTTTTTTACTTTTTTGGGCCTTTTACCGCCGCCTGCAGCCCTCCATTCCAACGCCCACTAGGGGGCGCTATCGCCCGCTTTGAGAAGCATTGGTAGACGAAATGATACAAAGTTGGACCAGCAAAGATCAACCGAAACGCTACCAGAACCGAACTGGAGTGCAACCGGCGGGCTGATTATCTAATTAAAAACCATCTAGCGACTGGTTGCAGTTCACATATGATCGTGATCCATTGCTACTTCTTTTTGGGTTAAAAAAAAATACCAAAGAAAAGTGGCAATGTATGTCAAATGCAACCGGTCGCTAAATAGTTTCTTTTTAGATAATCAGGGTGCGGAGCAAACCAGAGTCGAGGTCCTAGACATCAAACTAACAATCCACCAATTTTTAAGCGAGTAACAATATTTAAAACCACCTTAATTGATTCTAACAATATTACAAAACATTTATGGAATATCCCCCCCCTAGCATGACCACCGAAACGCGATATAATATAGCGTTTAGCACGTTTAACTGTCAAAAGACAAAGGATTTCGACAGTTGAGTCACAGAAAACATAATAGTACAAATGTTGAGTGTCGAAAAAACGCTATATCACATCACGCGTTAAACTAGGGTTTTTTACCCAGTGAGGCGCACCCCCCTTGGGGGGGCGTGGCCAGTTTTCAGGGGGGGCGTGAAACATTTGATAATTTATAAAAAATAAATTACTAGACTCATAAAATATACTGAACTATAGAGCTATAAATTACATACATTTTATTAGGGGGGCGTGAAGATTTTCGCAAGTCGTTATCGTTAGGGAAACGAGACTTCAAAAAGGTTGAGAAACCCTGCGTTAAACATAATATCGTCTTTCGTACTTTATGTACAACCCGCGCAGTAAAGAATGGGATTAGAAATGACGTCGTTCATATTCACTTCTCGCTCGCACACTACACGCCACACCTATCGCTCTCTCAGTCACACTCATTGTGGTAAGCGCGGTGAGCCGCCATTTTCAATCCCATTCTTTATCTGCGCGGGTTGTATTCTGTGGTTACGGTGGTCATGCTAGTATGGGGGTAGAAATATTTTTACAACGGCGAACAAAATATTGCTATTTAAAAAGATGGTTCCAGAGATTGTAATGTAATCCAGAAAACCGGATCCGGTAATCCGATCCGTACAATTTTGCCGTATCTGGCATTTACATTATTAACGACATTAAAACATAATGAGTTGGAGTTCTCATGTATTTTTCCATGCGGAACAAAATTGCCTATTTTAGGTACATATTTTAAACGTCAAATTAATGCCTAGATATAATACCATAAATCGCAAGATGCTTTTTAAACGAAACAAGAAAAAATATTTTACAAAATAGAGGAATCAAATAAAAAAATTATACATAATTTTCCCCAATCGCTCGAAAATTCTCAGAAAAAACTTCATAACACATAATGAATACAAAAAGGCTGAAGGCGTTTCAAATCAAACTGAATGAATTTGGTTGAATGGCGCAGAAGTGAAAGATAATATTGGTTTGTTTACATACAATACAATATCTTTGAAATTAACTAATTCATTCAATTTACATTGCTTAGGTACTTAACCTACCTACATATTTTGTTAACACTGGTAAATAAAATAATATCATCATTTACTATAAATTCTTGTGTTTTATCACGTTCAACTTTCATTCATTTCGATTGAAAATATTGAGCAAGCATCGGTTGAACATATTACTCAGTTTGGCTTATCAAAATGAGGGCTTTTCCATGTGACATTTAAAAAATAAAAATAGTAACTGTTTGCCTCACTAGATGGCGTTGATAGAAAGAAAAGTGTCAAAATTGGCTTTTAAAATAAAAAGCCTGTATTAAAGAGGCAAATAAGCACTCGCTGGCTGACATCTGCCCAAAGAGAAACAGTTTAGGGTTACATCTGCCTGCCTACCCGAGTATGTACTCTTCGAAGCTTAGTAAAAAAAAAATCATTGACACATACATTTTTATCAACGCCATCTATCGAGCTTACAGTTTTTTGTCATTTTGAAAAGCCCTCATTGAAAAGGCAGAGGTGAAACGTGTAATATCGCCTTAAAATAATGTCAGCATTACCTACATGAGGATATTTTTTTAAGCCAGTACGCCTGCCATGAACATAAATCGAGAAAAAAACTTCCGATCTCGGCAGGAAGCAGCAGTGCGCTCCAAATTGAACCGTAATTTTATGAAAGGCGGCTCAATTTGAAGTGAGCGGAGAAGTGTGCAGAGCGGCTGCATACTGCAATGTTACGGTTCAACGCGCGTCGCCAAGGGTGGGCAGGGTGTTGCAGCAAAAAAATGGAGTCCTAGGGTCGTGCAATTGCTTGTTTCACTTGCGTAAATCCCGCATCTCAATACTTGAATAAATTCGCAAGGTGCTCTTGACTGTACCTACCTACAATTCATATTGTTTTCATCCTCCTTAATAATTTCTTGGGCTACGGGCTGGCGACGCACTTGTTTGGCTTCAAAAATTACCTGTCCTCTTTCAACCATAGAATAGAGTTACATATAAAGGCACCTATACTAGCTACATTCTTTCATCCCAGCTCCGTCCGGTCCGTACGATCAATATACTTTATTCCTTGGGGATACTTGCCATTCTATAGGTAGGTAGGTAGGTGTACTCAGTCGGAACTTTCCCAGTCTGCCCTAGGGAATAAACGGGTCGCTTTCGCTTACATTACTTTTTCAGACGGAAAAAATATAAGAGTAAAAAATAAATCAAATGTTATAGGTACTACAGGCTGGTTTTTAAGTAACATGACAAAATTTCAGGAATGTTCATAACACGAACAGCTATTGAGAAACCAAATGCGCGTAAAATTACTCGATAGAGTGATTATCTATGGAAAATTTCATTTCGCTTTTCGCCGATAGATGGCGCTGTACAAATTTCCGATTCAAAATTACTTACTTGACGAGTTTCTTGCCGGTTCTTCTCGTTACAAGGTCTCCCGCTTAGGGTTTGCGAACCGATGGCGTAGCTTCTATGAAATTCACAAGTGCTTGTAACAGCCTAGACGAAGAAATGATTTTGGGTTGAGTTTTTTATATTATTATATTGTGGTTTTATAAAAAAAAATCACAGATTTTACAGTCCCCGCAAGAATCGGAGCATTGAAAATGAACACAAAAAATAACGAAAAACCAAAATCAAATCAAATGCAAAGTCCTATTATATTTTTAAAGTTACCTAGGTAGTACCTATTTATTTTTACGATTGTGACACTCGCGGCTCCGCCTCGTGTGCCCGCTGACTGCCTCGACGTGGCCGAAATAATATGTACGGAAACAGCCGTTTTTCAACAATTCCAAATCTAAAGGGATCACCTACAGGTCACAATTATAAACCGATTTTCAAAATTATTTCGCCATTTCATAGATAAACTAATACCCTAGGACCCTTTTTTAATTTTTTCTTAAGTCGGTTTTTTTTCCGAAATATTTACAATTTAGTAAACAAACATCCCCCAAAAAACCTGGAATTTTTGGAATTTTGCAAAATTCCAAAAAAAGTAACCAGTAGATTTTCAAAATTCAAACGTTCGCATGTGTCTCGATAAATTTCTCAACTTTTGGTACTATTCCTATTTCGATCCTCCCAAAATCCTCGGAGATATGGCCAAAAATACGTCTCAGGCGATTTGCATCTGATAACCATTTTCAATGGTAAAATATACTGAATGGAATATATCAAGCGGACAAAGGCGCGGGCGGAAGCTAGTGTTTTATAAATAGTCCTCTTTGAGTGGGAGTCAAATCGTTGTTTTAACCGACTTCAAAAACAGGGAGGTTCTCATCTCAACTCGTCGCGTATATTTTTTTAGTTAGTAATTGTACCTATCTTATCTACCTTTTTGTATTCATTTTTTTAAACACTTAATGTCATTTAAAAACGTTACCACTTAAAAAATTTGAGTAATTTTCAATAGATATTTTTTGAGACAAACACTACATTTTAATTTGATAACGACTTATAAAATCTTACACTTTATTGATAAATCGATCATTAAATTTTAAATCAAAAATTTTTCACTAATGTAAGCCACAGGGCTGACAAGTAACTAAAAAACGCAAAAAACAGTAATTTTTTTACATAAGTAGGATTTTAATTTTAAAGAAATGTTAAACTTTACAGCCTAATTTTGAAGTAATAACAATTTTTATAACACACACTTTTAAATCTTATTCTAAAACGCGAACTAAACTTAGACCTGGTTTAAAACTGATGCTGTTGCTGTCATTGTATCCTACTAATATTATAAATGTGAAAGTTTGTGGGTTTGGATGTTTAGATGTTTGGATGTTTGTTCCTCAATCACACAAAAACTACTGAACGGATTTGGTTGAAATTTGGCACACAGAAGATAGCCTAGATTAAAACATAGGATACTTTTTATCTCGATATTCCCACGGGAACGGGAACCACGCGGGTGAAACCGCGGGCGGCCCCTAGTTACATATATCTTTTTAGATAATTTTGTACTTATGCTACTAATAAATATTTTTTGTCTCAGTCATAATTCTGCTTAAATATCACTTAGGTACGGTCGAGGGCAGGCTGGGCTTCCACGACAGCGTAATGATATTCAATAAATTTTATACTTAAATGCAAAGCTATAAGGTTCAAAGTAAATTTCTGATTTTTGACAGTTTTGTATAACCTCATGTGCTGCTGACTGTACATAAGTAGTTTTTATTTAAGACTAGCAGGCGCCCGCGGTTCCACCCGTATGGTTCGCGTTCCCGTGGAGAAATATCGTGATAAAAAGTATTCTATATTTTAATCTAGGCCATCTACTATCTCTGTGTCAAATTTTAAGCAAATCCGTTCAGTAGTTTTTGTGTGATTGAGGAACAAACATCCAAACATCCAAACCCACAAACTTTCACATTTATAATATTAGTAGGATGGATTGCGAAAGTGATTAAATATAATTTTTATCTCTTTTTTGGCAAATAAAAATAACAGATTCGGTTTTAGACTGGAACTAACTTTAGTCCAGGTTTTAAAACAGTGATTAAAAGTTTTAAACTTAAGTGATCGATTATAGGAAACATTCTTTTCAATTTAGCTTAATTTATTTATACTTGTCGCGTTCTAATTTAAAAAAACATAAAATTTCCTAAAAACGGAACGTTTTTTCAAAGCCATTCTCAATCTATGCAAATATGTATAATTTTATAGAATAACAGAAAAAATATCAATATTTTTTAAACCATAGAAGAAGGAAGATTTTCAATGGGCGTCTTTTTCAATTTAAATATCGGCAAATACAAAGTTTTTTTTCACCATATTTCCTTAAAAAGAGTGTTCAGTCCATAAAATTAAACAACGGTCTTTTTCGGTAAAAAAAACACAAAATAAATACCTATTTTCCCATACATTTTGTTCTGAACGTCTACTGTCTTAGGAACAAGCGTACGCAGCGACATCTACAATTAGCTTTGCGTTGGCATCCCCATTGGATTGATTTATCGAAAACAAAAGACTGTTTGCGTCTAGGGTTGTCACTTTGCAGTTTTACGTACACATAAAAAAATAGATATAAATACGTTCAATTTTACGGACAGAACAACTTCAGTTATTATGGTGCATAAAAAAATAAGCACCTATAGTAATAGGATATATGATACATCACTACTTCAAGTAGTTAAAAACTAAGACGCCAAATGTCAACGTTCATTTTGAACGTTAACAACAAAGAAGAAAATGACTTCCCACCAAAATACCTTCACTCGTGAATTCATGATTCAAGAAATCAAGGTCGTCTCTTCCCGTGACAGCTGAGTCACGTGATTGACTTATGAATACAGTACCAGGCAACCAATCATCTTGACACTTTATCGACAGAGTGGGGATAAGTTCGCGCATGTGCACTTGCGAGCGACCAATAGCGCGCGCCCCTCTCCCGCCGCCCCCGTACCTCACCGCTACGCATACCCAAAATACGCGTTCTGCGCAATCCCCACCCGATTTCAAGATATTTGCCTCGTACTGTACGGTGCTGTTCAAAAACACTATCGTGAAGTAGTGGCTACGTACGCACCAACAGATGGCTTATTTAGCGCCTAGCGCCTATAATCTAGGTACTATCTTGGCCCTTGATAGTCACCTAGCGTGTCCTCCGTAACCTCACCTCTGTCATCAGTAAAAGACGTAGAATTATAATCCCTACCATTCCTTCATTCAGATTCGCTCTCAGTTTCCCCAGACTCCGACTCAGAACTAGAAACAGGTTCACACTTAATAAACTCGATCTCAACCCTCTCGGACTTCTTCGGCCTACCCATTTTCCTCTTAGGTCTATTCTTAGGCTTCTTATCATCTTCCATCACAGTCTTCACCATCTGCGATATCCTCTTCAAATGCTGCTGCTCGTGTCTCTGCAAATGGTTGTTCAAATATCTCTTCATTTTAAACTTCTTCCCGCATTGGTCACATTCGTGTTCGTACTTAGTTTCGTCTAAATCCATATGAACTGAGTTGTTATGTCTCCTCAAGTAATGCGCGTGGGCAAATTCTTTATCGCATTTCTCGCACCGTATTTTCGGTTTTGATGGATGCACAATCTTCTTATGTTTCTTCAAACGAATGTCGGAATGAAAGATTTTGTCGCATAGATCGCATTTCACTTTGGTATCTAACGAGGAATGGACTTGCATATGCTCTTTCAAATACTGGTCGTTTTTGAACTCTTTCTCACACTCCGGACAACTAACTTTCGACTCCAAAGGAGGGTGTATATTCAGAATATGCCTCTTCATATGGTGTCGAGATTTGAATGTCATGTCGCAGAACACGCATTTGTGTCGAGGAACTTGCGAATGCTGAAATTGCAGATGTCTGTTCATATTCAATAGGGTTTTATACAAATTGTGGCAGATTGGGCATTCAAACTTGTCTTCGTCAGCTTTGTGGCATCTATTGATGTGGTTCTTCAACTTGTAAGGAACATTAAACTCTTTCCCGCATTGAGCACATTTTAATTCCGGTAGAGTGTGAGGGTGGACTCGTTTAAGATGCATATGCAGAGCCCTCCCAGTCCTGAACTCTTGTAGACAATATTGGCAGTAACATTTCTCATCTTCGGAGTAATGTTTGTTCATTCTGTGCATATACAGATAGTGTTTATTTTTAAACGTCTTATCACAAATGTCGCATAAAACAGCGGATTCCTCAGTTGAGTGCACTCGAGTTGTATGGAGGTAGAGGTTTTGGTAGTTTTTGAACTCTTTATTGCACTTGTGGCATATGTAACGCTTTTCTTCCTTCGCGAACAACTCGGGTTTCCACGTTGCTAGTACGGACTCATACATTTGTCGTTGTTCGTCGGTGAGCAAGTCGCTGTTGACGCTTATGAATTTTATGACCTTTTTCTCATCCCGTTGGCCCTCGGAAGCCGTCGGCTGTTCGAGGGTTGGAACTGGTAACGGCTGCATCGCATGTGAGGCTAATGCCTCGACGTTTGGTTTCTCTTCCATCGCTGATGCCTGAGAACAAAAGATTGTGTCGTAAATATAATGGCTACTATACACGCGCGCGAGCACGAACAGGCCTCTTTCACTCACTTAAGGTCGCGCGATAAGCACATACCGCTAGCCGTTCATTCGAACGAACAGGTGAGCAGAGGGCCGCCACACGCCCGCCTGTGTAGCTGTAGTCGCGCGGCATCTTACTGCCTGCGTAGATATTGCCTCTTTATAATAGTAACAATGTCGAATCGACATAACTGTGCCGTGTACGGATGCCAAAATCAAAAAACCAATAAACAATTGACGTTTTTCACATTATGATATATGCTACGCAGCGCAGTTCATTTAAAAGAAGGCAACCCTAACGTTGCGTCGTCAGAAAAGATAAGTGCACGCGATAGAAAGAGAGGCAGCTACTAGGTGAACTGCGCGACCTGAATTGCACTTTATTGTGTCG
Source organism: Agriphila tristella (assembly GCA_928269145.1). NCBI lineage: Eukaryota > Metazoa > Arthropoda > Insecta > Lepidoptera > Crambidae > Agriphila > Agriphila tristella. Next base: position 1,794,746 of record OV743447.1, on the reverse strand, counting down.
GAGCAAAAGTCGCTATTTATTTAAATGACTTTGCCGAGTGCTGCTTCTGTACTTGTACTATTATATATTCTGCGGCACGGGCACGAGCACGTGAGCAAACTATGCACCGCACCGCACGTGAACTGCGTAAGGCGATTCACACACTGGCTCTGCGCCCAGCCGCGGCGAACATTTCTCCCGCGCGGAGGCACGTTGTCAGTGTGTGGTGCCGCGCATGCTTTCTATACAAACTGACGTACTTGCATACATCGTTAAATCTGCTGCTCCGCGCCAGTGTGATAATCGCCTTAGCGTTGTTCACGTGCAGCGAACAGCGTAGTTGCTCGCTTCACGCAGCTGGGCTTGAACCTCGCGTGAGAGGCATTTGACCATTATCTTGTTTGGTAAACAGGATGTGGTCTAAGGCGTGAAATACACAGAAGCGACGTGGCTCGGATACGGCGGCGATAGGGTGCATATGTGAGACTTTCGGATGCTTTCGGCAAAGGAAATACACATATCGCCGCCATATCTGCGCCTTATCTCCGCCGCATCTCTTTTGTATATTTCACACCTAAGGTGTAGCACGCTCGCCCAGGAAATGCCTATTCACTCTTGCCAAGAAAAGATCAAGGTTGTAACTATCGGTGAACACATGAGCAGGCAGCGCATTCCATTCCTTATCAGTTCGCATAAGAAATGTATTGGCACGGACCCTTGGAGTATCTACTGTTCTCAGTTCTCACATTTCATATTTTGTATGAGCAGTTCTCTTACTGTGTCAAAGGAGAGTGGCTTGTTTAGGGAGAGGGGGCGCGGATTTTTATGGTAGAAAGGGGACGCGTCCTAAATAAGTTGGGGAACCCCTGAGTTTAGCCCATTGGTCGGTCAGCGATATTAGAAATGCCTGTGGGGTACAGACACTACCTGCTCTGTACCGCTCTGGGTTTTTTTAATAATTAACGTCGAAAAAGCCTGTGTGTTTCAGAGCATCGCTTGCTCTGTAGCGCGCGGGGTTTTTCGACTAAAAATTTAATAATATCACCCGAAAAAGCCTGTAGAACACAGACAATTCAGAAAATTACAGTTGTAATTAAAGTATTCCTTCTTTATGTTTCGGTAAATTATTAAGAATATTAAAATAGTGATTTATATATAGTTATATATAGTGATTTATATTTATTATATAGTCATACTAGCGATTTTTTTTACCAAAGTGGTATCATTTTTAGTTTATCCTACTATTAATATTAATTTATTTTAAATGTTAAAATGATACCCATAAAAATGGCAGGCTATGCTAGATGGGATGGATTGGGATGAAAGGCACAGAGACAGTTTTTCTTAAACCTGGATCAAAAGATAGCAGATTTTGGTTCCTAACCTAAGATAAGAACGTCGCGGGGGCGGTAGCTTGATATTGCGCATTTTCAAGTTTCTTGGATAAATAATAAACAATACCTAGTTATGTTTTATTGTATCACTAATCTTACATAATATCCATGTGATAATTTATGTGTTATGTTATTTAAAATTCATTTCGATTTATCTTTCATTAATATTTTAGTTATGCTTAAATATTGAATATTACAAAAACAGACCTTATCAGTGATTATAATTTTCTCTTTAACAGAAAAACCTGCAAGATTATTTATTTCCTATATTACAAAAGTACTCTTTGATGTGGGTTTACAAGACAGCACGTTAAGTTAAACAGTTTAACTGCGAAAACAGCTTAAATTACGTACGGCATAAAGGCCGTCACAAGGTCAAATATAGTCTAATCTAATGTGCTGTTGACTGTCAATTATTATAAAATTAATTAAAAAATATTAAATAACGTTCGGCTGTTAGTTATTGCGCTCGGAAATTGCGAAAAACTAAAAAAAATACTTTTCTTTTATAACAATTGTTTTTTTGTAAAACTCTCAATTAAAATTATTTACAGGGTATTTTCAAGTCCTTTCCCTTTATACACACATTGTAAAATACTTGATTGTGCTATGCCGTTTTCGAGAATTTTTGCAAATTACGATAAAAACAGCTGTTCTTTGGGGATTTATTTCTAAGAAGACCTACCAAAAATAAATTTCGACCCATGTTTTTTAACGAGTTAAAAGTTATTTTGATAAGTATTTTAGTTTCATCAGTTTTATATCCAAGTCTCACGATACTCAGTGACTTACGTGTAATTTTAGAAATTTTTCAGTCTTTAATATTCAGAAAATCACTGTGCATCACAGCGCAAAGTGTCTGTGTTCCACAGGCTTTTTAGGGTGATATTATCAAATTTTTAGGTGAAAAACCCCGCGCGATACAGAGCAGGCGGTGCTCTGAAACACACAGGCTTTTTGGACGTTATTTAATAAGAAAAACCCAGAGCGGTACAGAGCAGGCAGTGTCTGTACCCCACAGGCATTTCTAATATCGCGGTCGGTCACAGATTTAGTAAGCAAATTAATCATCATCATCATATCAGCCGCACGACACCCACTGCTGGGTATAGGCCTCCCCTAAGGATCTCCGTCGAGACTGATGACTCAACGATCGGTCCTGCACTGCCTGCATCCACTGGCTTCCCGCGACCTTCACCAGATCGTCGGTCCACCTTGTCGGGGGCCTACCCACGGAGCGTCGTCCGGTACGCGGTCGCCATTCCAGAACCTTTCCGCCCCAACGGCCATCGGTTCTTCTCGCTATGTGTCCCGCCCATTGCCACTTCAGCTGAGCAATCCTTCGGGCGATGTCGGTTACTTTAGTTCTCCTGCGGATCTCCTCGTTTCTGATTCGATCACGCAGGGAAACGCCGCCGAGCATGGCTCTCTCCATTGCACGCTGGGTGACCTTGAGCTTCCTTATGAGACCCATAGTTAGCGACCACGTTTCACTGCCGTAAGTCATCACTGGCAACACACACTGTTCATAGACTTTCGTCTTGAGACACTGAGGTAAGTCACACGCGAAGATTTTTCGAAGCTTCCCGAACGCTGCCCACCCGAGTTGGATTCGACGAGAGATCTCTTTCTCGAAGTTGGACCTACCTAACTGGACTGCCTGTCCTAGGTATACGTAATGGTCAACAACTTCAAGTGTAGTGTTCCCAACATGAACTGGAGAGGGTACAACATGGGCATGGTCTTATCCATGTTCATACTAAGACCCACTCTTTGGGAAGCTCTATGGAGAACTTCGCGCATTCTATTCATTATTAGCAAATTAATAAAGAATAGAAAATGCATACATAAGAATATAATCACCTATGAATGACTTAAGAACATTATGTTCATCACATAATCATATACCAGGCAGGAATCAAACCTGGGATATACATATAGCTCAAAAGGCATGATCATCCTTTGCGCTAAGAGGTCATTAATAAATAATATCACATTGGTTTTTTTTTTAGTTTATTGGGGTCTAACGAACAGTTTCACAATGTGTGTAATAAACAGTTTAAGTTACATAGATTACTAAATGTGGAATCAACATCGTTAACCACTGATTAGATATAGAAAATGGGAATATTTTAAAGTTTTAATACAAAGTTTTATATATTTTATCTTATGTTAAGGCTATTTTATTTAATTAGGTATAGTGTCGATCTCATTCAACTTATTTACAACTAATCTCTTAAAGGAGCCAATACGCGTAACAAATATATCTATATCTTGAAAATATTTATTATAAGTGTCAGCCATCCGAGATATCGGTAAACGTTTGCCTGCATTTGTTCGCGATGTGCTTGTTACAATGACATTATTACGATGAGTTTAGTAGTTCGGCAAGCACGCCTTTGCGGTCTGACTGGCACATGGTAACTTATTTTATTCACAATATCACTGCAATCATATTGATTGTGACAAAAGTCATACAACAACTTTGCCTGAGACTGTAGTCTCCTTGATTTAAGATAATGCAAATTATACTGGTTTAACAGTATCGGCCAATATTGGCCCCCAGTCCCCGGCAGCCCCGCTATTCCTAGCTACGGCAGCGGCTACGGTAACGGCGGGGCAGGGGGTGCTAAGAATCCCCGGGTGCGGCTCGGCTACCAAAAACGACGACAACTGCACCTGGCAACCTATAACACGCGCACACTAAGGACCGACGCGAAGTTAACCGAGTTGGAAGAAGTTATCAGCAAGGTACACTGGGACATTATTGGGTTATCTGAAGTCCGAAGAGCGGGAGAGGACTCGATAATCCTCAACTCCGGTAACTTGCTTTACTACCGGGAGGGCGACCAACAGTCCCAAGGTGGTGTCGGGTTCATCGTCCACAAGTCCCTTGTCAACAACGTGATTACCATCGGAAGTGTGTCGACCAGGGTGGCGTACCTTATACTCAGAATATCCAAACGGTGTTCGCTGAATGTTATACAGGTTTACGCACCGACCTCGACACACCAAGATGACGAAGTGGAGGCTATGTATGAGGAGATCTCTAAAGCCATGCATAGCTACAAAACCCACTACACTGTTGTGATGGGGGACTTCAATGCAAAGTTGGGGAAACGATGCGGTGATGAGCTGAGAGTGGGGCAATTTGGAGTTGGGCAACGGAATGACAGAGGCCAGATGCTGGCTGACTTTATGGAGAAGGAGAACCTTTTTATGATGAACTCCTTCTTCAGAAAGCCGGAAAGCCGGAAGTGGACCTGGGTCAGTCCGGACGGTAAAGTCAGAAATGAGATAGATTTTATCATGTCGACGAAAAAGCAAATATTCAATGATGTCACTGTGATCAACGCTGTTAAGACGGGGAGCGATCACCGATTGGTACGTGGCACATTGTATATCGACCCAAAGCTGGAAAGATCTCGACTGATAAAATCAACGATTCGACCATTGCCGGCCCATATTCAAAACCCCGAGAGCTTTCAACTCGCAACTCCAAAACCGCTGCGAAGCCCTTGAGAACAGCATAGATGTGGACGATCTAAACAACATGGTGGTGGATACTGTCCGTACGGTAGGGTCCAAGCTCTTTATGACCCGCCGTCCCAAGATAAAGAAACTCTCCGACCACACACTCCTACTCATGGATCAGAGACGTGAAATGAGGCTCCAGAGTTCAGTAGATGCTAATCATTATCGGCAGTTTAATAGACAGATATCTAAGTCTTTGACGAACGACCTTCGCCAATTTAATACGAATCGTATTAAAGAGGCCATCGAGCGGAATAAAGGCTCCAAAGTGTTCGCGAGAGATCTGTCTATTGGGCAAAGCCAGATGACGAAGCTGAAAACTGACAACGGACGCATCATTTCATCAAAGCCTGAAATCCTGAAAGAGATCGAGAGCTTCTATGGGCAGTTATATTCCACGCAGACACCTGTTGAAAGCAAGGCTAAAGACCCCAGAGCCAAGCTTACCCGACACTATACCGAAGATATCCCGGACGTCAGCCTGTACGAGATTAGTATGGCTCTCAAACAGCTGAAAAACAACAAGGCGGGTGACGATGGAATCACTACAGAACTTCTGAGAGCGGGCGGTAAGCCGATACTCAAAGTCCTCCAGAAGCTCTTTAATTCCGTCATCGTCCAGGGCAGAACGCCAAAGACATGGAACATAAGTGAGGTGATCTTGTTCTTTAAAAAGGGTGACAAGTCCCTCTTAAAGAACTATAGACCCATCTCGCTTCTGAGTCATGTCTATAAGTTGTTTTAGAGAGTCCTTACGAATCGTCTCGCTCGCAAGTTCGACGACTTCCAACCTCCCGAACAAGCCGGGTTCCGAAAAGGCTTTAGCACCATAGACCACATCCATACGCTGCGGCAGGTTATACAGAAGACTGAGGAGTATAATGAGCCACTTTTACTTGGCGTTTGTGGACTATGAGAAAGCCTTTGATTCGATTGAAACCTGGGCGGTGCTGCAGTCTCTCCAAAGGTGCCAAGTGGACTATAGGTATATCGAGGTGTTGAGGTACTTATACCAAAATGCCACCATGACGATCCGAGTACAGAACCAGAACACAAATCCTATCCAACTGCAGCGTGGTGTGAGACAGGGAGACGTTATTTCTCCGAAACTGTTCACAGCTGCGTTGGAGGACATCTTTAAGCTCTTGGACTGGAAAGGACTCGGCATCAACATTAATGGCCAGTACCTAACACACCTTCGTTTTGCCGATGATATAGTCCTTATGGCTGAGACCATGGAAGACCTGAACACAATGCTCGAAGATCTCCGTAGTGCTTCCCAAAGAGTGGGTCTTAGGATGAACATGGATAAGACGAAAATTATGTCAAATGCCCATGTTGTACCCTCTCCAGTTCATGTTGAAAACACTACACTTGAAGTTGTTGACCATTACGTATACCTAGGACAGGCAGTCCAGTTAGGTAGGTCCAACTTCGAGAAAGAGATCTCTCGTCGAATCCAACTCGGGTGGGCAGCATTCGGGAAGCTTCGAAAAATCTTCGCGTCCGACTTACCTCAGTGTCTCAAGACGAAAGTCTATGAACAGTGTGTGTTGCCAGTGATGACTTACGGCAGTGAAACGTGGCCGCTAACTATGGGTCTCATAAGGAGGCTCAAGGTCACTCAGCGTGCAATGGAGAGAGCCATGCTCGGCGTTTCCCTACGTGATCAAATCAGAAACGAGGAGATCCGCAGGAGAACTAAAGTAACCGACATCGCTCGAAGGATTTCTCAGCTGAAGTGGCAATGGGCGGGCGGGACACATAGCGAGAAGAACCGATGGCCGTTGGGGCAGAAAGGTTCTGGAATGGCGTCCGCGCACCGGATGACGCTCCGTGGGTAGGCCCCCGACAAGGTGGACCGACGATCTGGTGGAGGTCGCGGAAAGCCAGTGGATGCAGGCAGCGCAGGATCGATCGTCGTGGAGATCCTTAGGGGAGGCCTATACCCAGCAGTGGGTGTCGTGTGGCTGATATGATGATGATGATGAACAGTATCGGATAGGATAAACGACTACGTTTTGATTTAGAAAACATAGTGTGACATTCAAAAAAGAGGAGACTTACTTTGGTAGTCTCTGTTTATCCTTACTTGTCCTATTTGGTAAACAATATTCACTCTTATTTATTATTAATCTTCACCCTACTCTTTATTGAAATAATCACTTGTAAAATACAACAAATGGTTTTCTACACATAGATTACGAAAGAAATTGTGACAATTTGATAAGATAAACAAAATATTTTTAAACAGTGATATAGGTTTTAAGAGGATTGTCAAGCAAACGGTCTCCATACAAACGGCGATAATGTTTCCCACCATTTCCCACTCTCTAAAGCTAGGGTTTCCTAAGATGACGGTGCCGTCATATTACGGCCGTAATATAGCGGCGTTGAATATAGCCTATGAAAACAATATGGCGACACCGTAACGTCAGAAACCGCGCCGTATTGTTTACATAGACAACGTTCTACGCCGCTAAATGACGGCCGTAATATGACGGCACCGTCATCTTAGGAAACTTAAACCTTAAGGCGCTAAGAAGGGTGAAATCCCAATATTCAATTCATATTGTTGAAAGATTACGCGCGTGAAGCTATCATGGAAAAAATATATAATGTACTTGGAATAATACACCATAGATTTAATTGAAAGCATATGTAAAAATGGCACCACCTTTGATGTAAAAAAATATTCCGTGGACCCTGTTTCTGGTCTTATTTGCAAAATTTCTCGGAAACAGAACATTCGTTAATGTTAAAACCAACACATAAAAATCGGCGATGTTAATACCTTCAATCTTAATTGAACAGATTTTTTTTAACTAACTTGAAAGCGAAGAAATTTAAGAAAAACATGTAAAAATTGAGAATTCGGTGCTAGTTCTCAACGCAACCGCCGCGTTGGAACGCGCACTGATTTGAATCCAAAGTGAGTAGAGTTACGTTCGATTTCACACCATCACGGATCGACCCGCTCGGATTGAGGCATGATAAAGCCTTAACCTACAGCAGCAATGAATGAATTTTTGGTATGTTTTTGAAATGCCTAAAAATTAGGGCTGTAAGTTTTGATTTTTTAAATATCCTACTAATATTATAAATGTGAATGTTTGTGGGTTTGGAAGTTTAGATGTTTGTTCCTCAATCACGCAAAAACTACTGAACGGATTTGGTTGGAATTTGGCACACAGATAGTAGATAGCCTAGATTAAAACATGAATACTTTTTATCTCGGTATTCCCATGGGAACGGGAACCACGCGGATGAAACCGCTGGCGGCCGCTAGTCTATAATAAATTTTGAAATATTTGCATTTTGGTGATTTCATACAAGACAATATTTTAAAATCTACAATGAATTTTTAAAAAATCAAAACGTAAACCCCTAGATTTTAAGCATTTAAAAAACATACCAGGGTTGCATGATTTAAATCACGATTTTTACTGCATGATTTTTTAAATAAAAATACTGATTTAAATCAAAATCCGCAAAAGGAATTAATTAAACGCTGGGAGTGCATATTAATCAACTGTGATGTTCGAAAACAATATTAATACAAAGTTCGATAGGTGTAAGCTAAGTTATTTATCGCAATAAAAACCAACAATGAAATATTCGATTTTTTTGTGTCAGTAAAAATATAACAATAATGATTAGGTACTTTCATTCATTACATGCAATGCAAGTAGCATAGACAGACAGATACAGATACAGATATTACATTTTCGGAAATATAAACAAATAAACACAAAACTTAAATTTACTCAAATCATTTGTTCTGGTCAATGTGACATTTTACTTTTTTTTGGCAGTGTTGCCAGCACTATACATCAATTCTACCTTAGTAAAAATGTTGCCCACAAGAAAAACTAAGGTAATGGTCGCAAACCCTAATAAAAATCAAAAAATCAAATAAATAAAAAAAAACACGATTTTTTGCAATCCTGAAACATACCAAAAATTCATTGCTGTAGGTTAAGGTTTAGAGAGTGGGAAACATTGTTTGTATGGAGACCGCTTGCTTGACAATCCTCTTAAGAGCAATAGCGTACTTGCGGCCTGGTCGGAGTGGCCAGCGAGATCGGTACATAAAACAGAAATTAGATGGTTCATCAAAAGTGATACATTTTTGATGAAAGGCAGTGAATGGTTCGATAAAAGGCGGGGAACGACTTTTTGTATTTAGTCACTAAAAGACATCATTCACGTTTCATACATTTTTGGTCCAAATAATATGTAGATGCCGGCCGCAAGACAAAGTGTTACTTAGTGTGACTTTTTACATTTGTGCCAAAATGTATGAAAATTGAAAAGAAAACTTGTAATGGGTCAGTGAGTTGACCCATTACAAGGTTCATAAGTAATTTAATTAGTTGTGCATGATTAATATTCTAAGAAGAGAAATCAAATTACTAGAGATGTACTGACTAGTCAGCGACTAGTCGGCCACATTTGTAGTCGGCGACTAGTCGGTGACTACTCGGCACAAAGCACCGACTAGTCGGCCTTTTATTCTATTCATATTTTTAGGTTGAAAGTAAAACTTATAACCAATAACAAACAAAAAAGGAAATAAAATATGTACAAGACAATAGGTCCTCGGAAGTAACATTTTTTAAGCTAATTTAACAATTTATTTGGTCAATGAATAAACAAGGTTAAAAATTATTGTTTGCACAAGGATTGTTAAGTTGTAAAGCATCTGTTTACAAATAATTTGGGAGATGCCCATCATTAAGACGCAGCAGTGCGTAAGAACTTTCAACTAAAAAGCAAGTGATAAATTTACCGAAAACAATGATCAGTTTAGCCGACTAGTCGGCCTTTTTGCAGCCGACTAGTCGGCCAGTCGGCTAGTCGGCCAAAGTCATAGTCGGCCCATCTCTACAAATTACCCATTATTGTATGAGAATTGTTATTGATAAGAAAATCATAATAGTAAATTAAATGTACTTCATGTTATTACTCTAATGCTTTTTTTATGCAATGGGATATAGTGCTTGGCCTTCACCTGACCTGATGTTAAGTGACGATAAGGCCGAAGGTGGAAGTGCACTACACCCGGAATCCTCATCACTGAGGAACTGGCTATCTTACCTCTAACTACCGGAACACAACATTTTTTAAGTGAAATTGTTGTTATGGCGTCAAACTTAGGTAAGATGGTGGTAGCTAGCCAGGTGGACTTGAAATAAGCCATATCACCAACCAAACGGAGTACAAATTGTACCCCCTCCTGGGAATCGAACCCGGGACCCCTTAACGTGTGGGCGAACCACTACTAAACCACAAAGGTGGTACTTTTTTGTAATTACGATTTCTATAGCTGATTTCTTTGAATAACTTATAATTATGGTTGTCATAAGTCCAAATGAATGCGAAATACATCAATGTTTAAAATTTTCTAACACCTCACTCGCTGATAACTATGAGCTATTCATTATTTCAATGTCAAGGCAATAATGAAACATAAATATATAAGTACCTACTGAAAAAATATGGCCATTTTATTCAAACTTACTTTTTACTGCTGCAGCGTGGAATACCGTGCAGCAATGCACTTTAAACACGTCACAGCTTATCGAAAATAAAGTCAGCACACAATAAATCTAAAACACGGCGTTGATAACATAAAAATGGCTTTACCAAGCGGGCAGGCGAGTCATTTTCGACCATTATTTATTCACATATTTTAGTATTAGTAAAGAATATTTACAGAGCTGCGGACTCTGTGTGCGTTGACCGAGATAAATTGTTCGTTAAAAACGGAAAATAACACTTGATTACGGCCAAACAAATCGTATAATCGTGTGGAATTCGTGATCGTGGGACACAGACCCCGCGTTCCAAATCACGCCAACAGCGCTGTTAGCGTATAATCCATTAAATTAGGTAGGTACACAAATACCCTATTTGTGTAATATTTTGTGACTTTTTAATTTGGTCGGATTCGCGCTCACAGCGCTGTGAGCGTGATTCGGAACGCGGCCAGAAAAATTGAGAAATGTGACAGACCATGACAGACAGATGAAATGGAAATGACAGGTGACAGCTAAGTTCACAGATAACACTGTTGACATTTGGAAGCAGTGGGTGCATTCCAACAGACTAATCGCTGAGCTATTGGTCGCCATAGAATACATTTTAACCATGAAAAGTAATTTTATTTATCATTAAAATATTTTTCTCACTAATGCGGCAACCCCATTATGGCCGCGCCGCCGCACAGTGGCGCGAATGACAGACGCGCGAAATTATTTTGAGTCATAACTACACCTTAATTATCTCTATTAGTCAACATAACGAATATAACGAGTTAATAAGCATGGTTACTCCTACTAATGAGTATTCAAGATAAGTAAGATGTAATATTAGACTATTCACTCTTTACATAAGGAAGTTTACGGAAATTAAAAAAAAACATGGGAAACTCGTAAATAATTTATTTGTAATGGTCTTATTCAAAAAGGTAAAATTAAAAATATATCTAGCTCAACTTAATACATAAAATACTTATGTACAAAAAAATAAAAAGAAGACTCGCAAATCCGTCCAACGAAGTTCAAAATTGAAAAGCTGACAGCTATACCTTTTAAATCTACTAAAAATAAGGCAATTTCAATATTTTATCACGTATGTACCTAATATAGCATAAAATAAAACATACTTTGGCGATTGTCTCCAATTTTTTTCATAATATTCACACACTTCACTAATAAGAAAATAATTATAATTCAGGAACGTGATATCCATAAATGTATGTAATATAGCATAAAATAGAACATACTTTGGCGATTGTCTCCTATTTCTTTCATAATATTCACACACTTCACTAATAAGAAAATAATAATAATTCAGGAACGTGATATCCATAAATGTAATTATTTAATTTAACACCTATCTTATACACTGACTTCGATGGGTGTTTACTCATTGCAATATGGGGGTAGGTGATTAGAAAATTCATTTTCGTATTCCCTCATTAGTCCTTCGTAAGTACTAATAAGTCAATTAAGTATGCGTTGAAGTGAGTATTGGGGTATTTTGAGCGTCTAAAACAGTCATTCGGACCACTGTGCGCCGCCGCCGCTCCGTGAGGCCTAGGCGCGCAGCTGAGCCTAGCAAGTGTGTACTTGTAATGCTGGGTCCATAGCGCGTGTTTTGCTCTACCTACACAATCAATAAAAACATCTCAATATTCAACAAAAAAAAGTTTGAGGATTTTATTTCGTGAAACAATGTTTTGTTGACTGTGTAGGGCTAAAAACTCGCAAGGTACAGCCGTGCGGCTAGGCCTCATGGAGCTGTGCGGCCCTAGTAGGGTAGGGATGCCGCTTTATGTTCCAAAATGTTATCATTCCATTTCAAAAAGGATTCGGAAAAAACTGGAAGCTATTTGCATTGCCCTGAATGATTAAAGCTCTCGCATGCAGCTTAGACTTCAAACCATCCTCGACAATGCAAATGCTAACTTTCCGTTTTCGGTATCACTTCTCATGGTTAAACTCCACTCTATGGCGATCGATGACCCAACGATTAGCCGGGTACTGTCAGTTTTCAAACTGTCAAAATTGCGTTTTGTTAACAAAAATTCATGAAAACAAAACAGATTGCATAAAGATTTTGTTGTAGAAAAAATACATAAGTACTTTTTATTTTATATTTTTTGTAAAACTTATTTTGATAAGGGGGCGTCCATTAATTACGTGAGGCATTTAGGGGGGGGGGGGAGGGGGTCGAGCGGCTCGACCCACGAAAAGTGGCCGAGACAAATTTTTCAATTGTGCAATCAGATTTAAGAAATCATGAGAAAACATGAAATGTGCGAGCGAGAGAGCTGCAGTCAGCGGCAAAATAGGGACGGGCTCTTAAACAATAATGTTTATTTCAATAAATGCAAGCAAGCACAGATTAACGTAATCACACTAAAAATAACGTATTGAAAAATCTCACGTGAGATTTATAGGGGGGAGAAGGTCGAGCCAAATCTCACGACATCTCACCAAGGGGGAGGGGGAGTCGAAAAATCGCCAAAATCACCTCACGTAATTTATGGACGTAATAATTTATGACACCGTTCAAAAAATAAATTCCATAGAAAATTCTGAATGAAGTCAATGGCGCCAATGGTGCTAATTTTAAATCTTTTGAATGTAATAGGTGTGTAGTGTATTGTATGATTATTGCAAAAAAAAATATAAACGTGATCAAAACATTTAGGATACTTAACTACATAATAATATTATTATTTATTTACATATTAGTTTATTGTAATGCAATGTAAACTTGTTTAGGTACGGAGTACTTTTGGTTCATTACAATTTATTATACTTACGGAGAAACATTAAAAGTACCTATGACAAAACTATGACGATTCGAATAACCACGTGAGTCTATTCACGCAGAGACGCATGTGCTTAAAATAGTACGTTTTCCACATCAAGTCAGACCACGCTGTGTCTGCTTTACTATTTAAATTATTATTATAAAATCAGTAGCCATGCGCGAAATTGTACATTTACAAGCGGGACAGTGCGGCAACCAAATAGGTTCTAAGGTAGGAAAACTTCTTTTCACGAGTTGCGTTTTGTTTTTCTTTTTCTTTCATTCATTAGAAAATTGTGTTCTATTTTTAAATTTGTTACGCTCTAAAAACGTCGAGCGCCGACGGTCTCCAATGAACCGAGTTAAATCTCTTCTATTTGCATGTTTTAATTTATTGTATTACCTATTGTCTTTTATAAATACGAGTACCTAACTACAGAAAGAACAATGTTGTTAAAACAAAGTCCCTTAAATATATGACTCTAAAAATATTTGGCCTAAAACTGAAAAAAAAACATGTATTTTTTCCAACTCGAATTATTTGTAACTGCTGTGTTTGTTTAATAACGACATCCCAAGTGTTTATTTAATTAGCTGGTAGAGCATTATAATTTAGTAAATTGCTTTCAATTAAACATAGTAGGTAGGTAGGTACTTTTAAGTAAGTAATACTTTTTGAAGAAAGCTGTTTCATTGGGTACTTCCTAACTTTCTCTATGGTCTAATGCTGCCCCTATTTAAATGACAAACGCAGGCCTTTTCATTAAAAAAAAATCTTACCCTTGAAACACAATTGAGACACGATTGTAACGTTAACGTTACCGAGCCACTAATAGCTCTACCACGCCACGAGTTGATGCATACTGTTTTCGCTACCGCAAACTATCGAATATACGTCTCACAGTCAATGCGAGTGAAAGAAAGAAACCGATAGTTTACGTTAGCGAAAGAAAACAGTTTAGGGCCACGTCTTGGAGCTAAGGTCATGAGCACCCCTGGCAATATTTGACTTTTGCACCCCTAAGATATATTTTCTAGGTGGTCGTCAAAGTTATTAGCTGACAAAGTCACACGTCAATCTTTGAGAGCCAAACTTATTTTCTAGCTGTAGCTCAGCAAACTGCGCCTCCTGAGGGTTGCGCCCCTCCCTCACAGCTACCCTCTTTGCCAGCTCCTAGTTACGACGTTGTTAACTGTACAAACATCGCGAGATGAGTAGGTATTTATTAATTATTTGATTTAAATTGTTTAGTTCTGGGAGATAATATCGGACGAACACGGCATCGACCCCACTGGCCACTACAAGGGCGATAGCGACCTTCAGCTCGACAAAATACAGGTGTACTACAACGAAGCTGAAGATGGTTAGTTCATTTCTTTTATTTCATAGTGATTTACCACGTTTAGGTGTCAATGACAATGGATTTTGACAGTTAAGTGTCGATAAAACGCTATATCACGGGATTCACTAGCGGTAGGGTTGCCAACCCTAATATATGTATAATCTAGTATCCTACTATATTGAGGGCTCGCCTACTATATTTTTTGAAAAAATATACACCGTCATTTTGTAGTCGTTTTAATTAACTTAAGGGTGTGTTGTACCAATGAAACTAAACATTTTTGCCCAAGAAACATGGGTCAAAAAACGACAAAAAATGTTGGTCCTCCCATACTAACCAGACAGCTAAAACATTGTATTTGTATGGGAAAGTTCAAAATTTTTGTCGTTTTTCGACCCATGTTTCTTTGGCAAAAATGATTATTTTCATTAGTAGAGCACTCCCTTAAGTTAATTAAAACGACTACAAAATGACGGTGTATAGTAGGCAAAACTACTATATTTATCATGTGAAAAATTAAACAAAAGCAACAAAAAATATTACTTATATGCACATAAGTAAGTAATTGCATAATATTTTTTGTGATTAAACACTTGTCTTTATGGTTGTTGAATAAATTATGAAAACGTTAGTACTTACGGTATCTATGAAAAATGCAACTTCTTTAAAATCCGCCATACAAAACGGCAAACTACTATATTTTTATGAACTTTTCGTCGACTACTATATTTTTACACTAAAAATCTTGACACTACTATATTTGATCCAAAAAAAGTTGCCAACCCTAACTGGCGATCACATAATTGAAGACACCAGTCAATTTCCAGACAAACGAGGTACCTTTGAAGCCTTGGTTCTCCGCCAAGGATTGAACTAGCTGTGTTCTGATGATGACCATCCGAGTAATGGAGGAGATTCAGATCGCTGTAAGCACCTAACTGGATCAGCATTCTAAGGTCCGTATTATAGGACGAGACTCAAGCACTGCTTGCTGCTTGAGTACAGTTAGAAAGGGATGGTGCTATTCATCGCATATTCATCCCTATCTAACTGTACTCAAGCAGTGATTTGAGTTTGAGTTTGATTCTGTAATACGAGCCTAAGAGATATGATATGTTTAAAAAAACCGCGAAATTAGTATAAAATTTAGGTTTTAATAGTTTATTTTATATAAAATGGTACATCAACACCAAGACATATTGATCATTTCTAATTTAAATGCAAAAAGTATCACTGTAAACATGTTTGCCAATTACAGATATACACAACATTTGCCATACTTAATACTAAAATATTGAACTTGTTAATTTTATGGAAATCTTGAAACTGTAAACCTTGATCTGTATATTTCTAAGTGCCGATTTCACCGTTAACCGAGTTAAATTGAACTTGGTTTTACTTAAGTGAGTTCAGAAATTCGTTTTGATCGCGGTCTACGTTGCACCGGTTTCACCGTCTTCATTTTGATAACCGTAGTTCAGCTTTGACAAAGGATGAAGTTGCGTTCAAAGTATTGCAATTAAAGAAATTTTCCCTTCGTAAATGGGAAAAAAAATACAGATCATGATATTCTTCGTGGCGCAAACCACATTCACTCGTGGTGTGAACCCTGTGAAACATACCTACTCAGTGAATTTAAAGAAATAGGCTACGCACTTATTCATTCATTACCTACGCAAAAAATAAATTTCAGGGTCAGTTGTCAAGATCGTCAAAAACAAAAGTAAGTAATGAAAAATTTGATGTCAAGTTTACGGCGGTCTTTTTAAATTTAGAACAATAAACAGCTTGTAAAGAGTCGCCACTTTATTTTTCAATAACTTACAATTTTTATTATTTTTCAATAATTTATAACAACTTTCTTTTGCATAGGTCAACACTTCAAAATCACATTGACTATCTTTTGTACTTAAAAATATTAGTTCCATTAAAATTCTTTCTGGCCCAAGTATAATTTTTAATTTTGAAATTATTTAGGGTAAAACTTAAACTTGGTAGTGGAAACACTGACTTATAATCTCTTTGATTTTTGTCAAATTTCTCTATGGAATTTGTTTTTGTCAGTTTGTCAATTTTAAAACAATGTTTATCTGATATTTTTGAGTTTTATGCAGTATTTTTATTTTCCGCAGTGATATTTTGCTCAATTGTTTATTTCGAACGGATTGTGGATATAATAATTTAAGTACCTAGGTACTGAATGCATGTTATTTAAGTAAGTGTCGTGAAACTTGTGAATGGGGAGGAAAAGCGCAATTTTATCCCGATAGTCGTTGGTCGTTGGTACCGAGCCGCCTCAAAGAAACTGTCAAAACATATGGGAATCTCTTGGAGTATTGCATTTTTAATTTTATACTGAGAAAATGCGGCATTGTTATGCATGTAACTTGTAAAATATTGGAGTTCATCGATTTCCCAGTAACAAAAAAAATAGTGGGCAAAAAAATATCAAAAAAAATATGCTTTTTCCTCGATTTTCTCCTTTGCTGAGCCTGAGAAACATTATAAATCAAAAGGAATGTTTCATGAATTTGATGAAGCTTCGCCAAAATAAAACAACATTTGAATTATAACAGCTTTGTTCTTTAATATTTCAACCTCAGCAGTTTCTAACATATTTATAACTTGGATGAATTTGATAGGTATATCAAATATGGAATAAGCCCAATATTGGGGCCAAACAGAGAATTAATAGAATTTTATATGCCAGAGTCATTCAAGAAACTTAGAATAATAAAATAAATATGATAAAACGGTTCGTGTAATTTTGGATGGTACCGAAATTCCAGTACAGAAACCTGAAATTACTATTGCACAGAAGGCATCATCAGGCAACTATAAACACGGAAATTCACACTCAGTTGCTTTGTTAAAATTTAAATCATATGCTTCTAATCTGAAATAAAAAGATTACTTGTAAATCTTACACGAAATTTAAAGAAATGTAATGCTTGTTAGCAATTTTTTGTAAGTTGCTATAAACTTTCTTGCCTGTTGTTTTGGCTTTTCTTTTCCGTAATTCTTCTTTTATATGAGCTAAAGTTAGCATAGAATACATTGTTTGTCCGCAAAACCGAAAAAAATACAATCTAAGAAAGTAAAATCACGTAATACACAGTCAAGACAATATAAGCTCAAACTGACAATTGTTCCAAAGACTGAGCGCCATCTGTAATTCACTTTGCCTTCGCCTCCCCATTGTGAATTTTTGACATGGTAGGTAATAAATCAGTGAAATAAATTGTTGTCCGTTTTTTCTTTATTATTATTAGTTGTATGTAGAAGAACTAGGTACGTAGTTAACGGGATATCTACTAGCATAATAGTAAAAGTTAGGTAGGTCATAGGTAAGTAAGTGTACTTTACAATGGGTGTTTAATGAGGGCTTTTCCAAAGGACTAAAAACTGTAGGATAGATAGATGGCGTTGATAAATTAAGCACTGTCAACTGAGGCGCGTGCAGGGCCTACGCTCTGAGTGCAACCAAAGTTGTGTCCACCGAACGTCACGCTCTAATGTTTGATACGCCGTTAGAGCGAATGGTTCCACTCGGAGCGTAGGTGCTGAACGCGCCTCAGTTGACAGTGCTTAATTTATCAACGCCATCTATCGATCCTACAGTTTTTAGTCCTTTGGAAAAGCCCTCATTACTGTTTTTAAAGGCGCCGCTCGTAATTCAAAACATAATAAACTCGAGAGCAGACAAATCGCACCACACAGGCCTATTTTCATACAAACGAGGTAAATTTGAAGATCTGGTTCTCCGCCCAGGATTAAACGGGCTCTGATCTGATGATGGCAAATTAAGAAAGGTGGTTGAGGAAAAAAGGTGAATAGAAAAAAGATGAATAGAGCATTGGCACTAACCAAGGCTCTATTCATCTTTTTTTTATTCAAATACGAAATGAATATTTCTTTCCACTACTTATTTCTTTCTATGCAATAATCAATTCTGCCATGTACAACGTACATACCTACTCCACAATCATGGCAATGAAACAATATTATCTACCACTGAACTATTCAACACTTGACACTGGCAAAAATTACTTCCAAGAGGAAAGTAGATTGCCAAAACAAAAAAGAAGAAGAAGAAGACATCATGGCAAACAGATGTTCTTGAACGTGTTCAAACCATAGATAAGTTCAAATACGCTAACCGTCGTATCAGCCGTTCAGAAACTGAAACCAAGTTCAAAAGTTTAAGCGCGTGAGCTGAGGTTAACTCGAATTGAGCGCGTTCAATTTAAGCGGTGAAATCGGCTCGAATGCTGGGATCAGTTGGGCGTCTTTAGTGATCGGAATCTCCAAAATGTAGTCCCTGGATGGCCATCATCAGATTACAGTTAGGTCAATTCTCTGCCGTCCTTGGCAGAGAACCAAGGCTTCAAAGGTACCTCGTTTGTATGGAAATTGACTGGTGTCTTCATCATAATCATCATCTTTATTGTCCTAATTGTGGTTACATAAGATCTTATCAAACTAAAATAATTTAGTTGAGTCTCTCACAATTAACCTATTAAAGGCGTACAATGTGTCATCATACATATTAATGAAATTTAACTTAAACATATTAATTCTAATCATGTCTTTAGGTCAAACAATTCCCGTACATCATAAAAGTTATTTTCATTCAACCATCTAAACAATTTGTTTTTAAATACAGCATTAGAACTAATTTCCTTAATATTGGCAGGTAATTTATTATATATCTTAATACACATTGCCAAACAGCTTTTTCTGTATTTAGCTGATCTGGGAATATCAGTATATACAAGTCTGTTAGGGTCTCTTTTAAGTCTAGTATTTACGTCAAGTGCTTCAATTGTGTGATCGCCACAGTATAGTATCGGTGGTCATGCTTGAGGGGCTGGGATTAGGGTTTCCAACCCTACTATATAATATAGTATCCTACTATATTGAGGGCTCGCCTACTACATTTTTTGAAAAAAATATATAGTAGGCAAAACTACTATATTTTTTTCAGGTGAAAAAATTAAACAAAAGCAACAAAAAATATTACTTATATGCACATAAGTAATTGCATAATATTTTTTGTGATAAAACACTTGTCTTAATGGTTGTAGAATAAATTATGAAAATCTTAGAAAATGCAACATCTTTAAAATCCTCCATACAAAACGGCAATCTACTATATTTTTTTGGACTTTTTCGCCACCTACTATATTTTTAAACTAAAAATCTTGAAACTACTATATTTGATCCAAAAAAAGTTGGCAACCCTAGCTGGGATTGAAAACGTTATTTTGAAATTAACGTTATTTGTCGTAATTACCGTGATTATTTTATATTACGTTAAATAACGTTATTTTATCGTTATGATACGTAAATAAATATACGTAAATACCGCTATACAACCGTCTTCAATTTGTCAGGTAAAAGGTTCGTGCCTCGCGCGGTGCTGGTGGACCTGGAGCCGGGCACCATGGACGCCATCAGGTCCTCGGCGTACGGCCAGCTGTTCCGCCCGGACAACTACGTGTTCGGACAGAGCGGCGCTGGTGAGCTACCCCCTACCTAAGGCGAACCCTACAAACACACACAGTAAATACAGCTTGGCCATAAAAAGTTGAAATTAAATAAAATGAAACTAAAATTTTTCAGTACAAAATATAGTCAGTGTTGCCAAATTATTCGTGATTTTGGCGTGTTCACAAAGAAAGTGGCGCCCTCAATTTTTTTCAAGTGTTTATGGTCAAGCTGTACTGTGATACAACAGTATTTTTTCAGGGGCTTATATCATAAATATGGTACATGTCTTGGGCCTGAATTCGGCTATGATGTTAATTGTGTCTTAATGGTATTTCAATAGTTTAGAAAATATACCGGGCCAACGAACGTCAATTATTCTCTTTCTATTTCCTTATTTTTATTAAGACAGAGAGACATTCGTTGGCGTTCATTGGTCCGTTGTGAACGGTGCAGCTTTTTCAAAGTGGTTTTGTTACAAGAATCGTGTCAAAATACTATTGAAATACCATCATCATCATCATCATATCAGCTGCACGACACCCACTGCTGGGTATAGGCCTCCCCTAAGGATCTCCACGACGATCGGTCCTGCGCTGCCCGCATCCAATCAGGGGGTCAAGTCTGCTAATGTTTTCGTCAAAATCTTAGTTCCATGGTGTTTGAATGGTAATGCTTTTTGATACAGTTCTTGCCCCTTAAACCCAAAACTGAAACACATTGGTTTCTTAAACCCAAAACGGAAACATATTGTGTCTTGATTTTAGGTTTAAGAAACAAGAACTGTGTCAAAAAGCATTACCATTCAAACATCGTTGAACTACGATTTTGACGAAAACATTAGCAGACTTGATCCCCTGATCGTCTGTCCAATTGAAATACCATTGAGATACAAATATACCTACTTTTAAGCTTTGCTTTTTTAAATAGTAATTGTTGTTTCCAGGTAACAACTGGGCTAAAGGACATTACACAGAGGGTGCTGAGCTAGTGGACTCTGTGATGGATGTGGTGAGGAAGGAGGCCGAGCCCTGCGACTGCTTGCAAGGTAATCCCCGTTAGGAATGAGAGAATGTTTGTTAACAAAACTTTGCCCATTTTTAGGGTTCCGTACCCAAAGGGTAAAAACGGGACCCTATTACTAAGCCTCCGCTGTCCGTCTGTCTGTCTGTCTGTCTGTCTGTCACCAGGCTGTATCTCATGAACCGTGATAGCTAGACAGTTGAAATTTGCACAGATGATGTGTTTCTGTTGCCGCTATAACAACAAATACTAAAAACAGAATAAAATAAATATTTAAGGGGGCTCCCATACAACAAACGTGATTTTTTTGCCGTTTTTTGCTCCACATTGATAACGACTACAGGTAGACAGTTGAAATTTTCACAGATCATGTATTTCTATGGCTGCTATAACAACATATGCTAAAACCAGAATAAAATAAATATTTAAGGGGGGCTCCCATACAATAAACGTGATTTTTTTTGCTGTTTTATTTGGTACGGAACCCTTCGTGCGCGAGTCCGACTCGCACTTGGCCGGTTTTTTTTGTAATTATTCCACAAATATGTTAAGTTTCAGTAAATTAACATACATACAACTTGGACAACATAGGTAAGCTATCAATGACATTCTTATATTTATAAAAAATGTAATAAAAAGTACTTTTGAGGTTAAGTATGGGCGGTTTGTTTGTAAACATTCTTTCCGCGAGTTGGCTGGAGTATAGTATTCGTTTTAAACAATTTTTTTATGCGTAATTTACAATATAAATGTGTTCGTGTAGTTACAATCTGGATGAACGGGTAAAGTAGTCATTAAAGTTACGGGATTGAAATACCATTAACAATTATAACGATACCAAAAAATACCGTTAAAGTCATCTTTTAACGGTATTTTACCGGTATATTACGGTAAAGTAACGTTATTTTTTGGAAATAACGGCAATGAATAACGGTAAAATAACGTTATTTTTAGGTAACGTTTTCAATCCCTTGCAGGGTTCCAGCTGACGCACTCCCTGGGCGGCGGCACGGGCTCCGGCCTCGGCACGCTGCTGCTCAGCAAGCTGCGCGAGGAGTATCCCGATAGAATCGTCAATACGTTCAGTGTGATGCCTTCACCAAAGGTATTCGCTGGGTGCAAAGGTATAATAATCGATCGCAGCGCTCATGGTGGCAAAAAGTAGAAATAATGTAGGCTCTGTAATCTGTTTGAAAACGATATTTAATTTATAACTAGCGATACAGGAACAATTAAATATTTTTATTATCACTTAATAAAATTATTAAAGTAGCTTTATCCTCTTGTTTTACAAAGGACATCAGGCACATGAGACCCAAAAGTGTATAAACATAATTCTGTTATCTATAAACACTTTATGTTACTAGAATCATAAAACAGCAGCAACATTATTTTTTAACTCCTTCATTTAGCTTTAATTAATTATTGAAAAAAAAAGCATATCAATGAAACGGACATCTTTGTCAGCGATTTCACAAGTCTCCCCTGAGTATATTTGTTCTGTGGCACAAGAGAAAATGTCTGCCGGCTGTCTGTCAACTGTGTTTTGTTCACAGATTATCCGTTTGATCTGGTTCCGACTCGTACATTGTGGTGCTAATCTGTATCACTAATGTTACGTGCACACTACCGTGATATGGCAATAATTATGGCCATAATTTTCCTTATTCCTATACGCATAAGGTTCATCAATGGTCATAATTGTTGGCATATCACGGTAGTGTGGCCCTAGCATAACGCAGCTAACGAAACGTGTTGTCGTGGTGGTGTTGCTATGACTGTGTCGGGGTTACCAAAAAAAATACTTTCAAACATAAATAACTCTTAAAACATAAATCTTCGTAAAAATCTGAATATTTTCTATGAATTACTAAATACATGCCTACATTTTGGAAAATACAGAAATGTTATACATTCTTTGGTTTTTTTCTATGGGACTCTGCCTGATGTCCTTTACAACTAAAAAAGAAGTAAACAAACCCTGATATAACCAAAATAAAACACTCTTTTCGAATAGATCTTACTTGCCATATTTAATTTAAATGACCAAAAATGATTTCACAACTCTTTGTCCACCCAAATCACAGTAATTTTGTACATCAATAACACAATACAGCGTGAAATTTTAACCATTTGGTTCCCGCCGTGGGGTGGTTCCACTCATGATTACAAGCAACTTTTACTATGGGGCCAACTCTCCTGCACGCAAAAAAAAATCAGCTGTTCCATACAAAAGTGCAGTACCTACTCGACCTTAATGTATGGAACAGCAGATTTTTTTTTGAGAGTAGGAGAGTTGGTCCCATAGTAAAAGTTGCTTGTAATCATGAGTGGAACCACCCCACGGCGGGAACCAAATGATTACAATTTCAGCGTGTATATAAAGTATTTTTTAATATTTTGTCACAATGCCGCCATTACATATCAAAATGTTAAAACGGTCAGTTCAGAGCCAACAAAGTTGTAAAAAGCTAGGTGGCGCTAAAAGCGTGCACGTTTCCAATAGCCTTATGTAAATGTAGTTCCTCCAAAACATAATAGGTGTCGCTGAACTGAAGGCTGAAGCATCCGGAACTTGAGGTATTGTGTTATTTTCCAATGAGGGCTTTTCAAAGTGACATTTAAAAAAAATGTAACTACCTATTTGCCTCACTAGATGGCGTTGATGGAAGTGTCAAAATTGGCTTTTAAATAAAGGGTCTGTACCCATCTGTACCAAAGAGGCAAGTAAGCGCTCGCTGGCTGACATCTGCTCAAAGATAAATATTTTAGGGTTACATCTGCCTGCCTACCTGAGTACTCTTCGAAGATTATTAAAAAAATCACATTGGCACAACATCATCTATAGAGCCTACAGTTTTTAGGGTTCCGTACCCAAAGGGTAAAAACGTGACCTATTACTAAGACTCCGCTGTTCGTCTGTCTATATGTCTGTCTGTCTGTCAGTCTGTCTGTATGTCACCAGGCTGTATCTCATGAACCGTGATAGCTAGACAGTTGAAATTTTCACAGATGATGTATTTCTGTTGCCGCTATAACAACAAATACTAAAAACAGAATAAAATAAATATTTAAGGGGGGCTTCCATACAACAAACGTGATGTTTTGCCGTGCTTTGGTATGGAACCCTTCGGACTCGCGCAGAGTCCAACTCGCACTTGGCCAGTTTTTTGTTATTTTGAAAAGCCCTCATTTCACTTGATTTTGAACTAGCTCTTAGACCATATAGTTGGTGGTGGGTAGAGCTTGCTAGCATGACCGCCGGAACGCGATATAGCGATTTATCACGTTTAACTGTCAAAATACAATGGATTTTGACAGCTGGCTTTCGATAAAACGCATATCATGCGATATACACCCTGAAATTTTAATCATTTGGTTCCCGCCGTGGGGTGGTTCCGCTCATGATTACAAGCAACTTTTACTATGGGACCAACTCTCCTGCTCGCAAAAAAAAATCAGCTGTTCCATACAAAAGTGCAATACCTATACGACCTTAATGTATGGAACAGCTGATTTTTTTTACGAGTAGGAAAGTTGGCCCCATTAGTAAAAGTTGCTTGTAATCATGAGTGGAACCACCACACGGCGGGAACCAAATGATTAAAATTTCAGGGTGTATAAGGTCCTTTTTAAATAGTGCACATCATTTTAAGGGGTCAATGTACTCATGCATACAAACAACTTTTACTATGGTACCAACATTGAAATCGCGAAAAAAAAATCAACTGTTCCATACATTTTTATACATACATACATACACTCACGCCTGTTTCCCATGGGGGTAGGCAGAGACTATGGATCGCCACCTGCTACGATCCTTGCACACTTCTTTCGCTTCATTCATATCCATCAATCTTTTCATACATGCCCTGCGGTTTTTGTCACTGCGTACACCAGCCTTTTTTATAATAACCTCTATTTGGTCCGCGTAGGTTTTTCTGGGACGCCCTCGTGCAATCGTTCCTTCCACATTCGCACAGTATATCTCTTTCGTGATTCGCCTTTCATTCATCCTCTCTAAGTGACCAAACCACTGGAGCATTCCTTTCTCAATTCTTGTCACTATATCATCTTTCAGACCACACCTTTTGCGAATCACCTCATTGCTCACTCTATCACTCAGTTTTACTCCACATATTTTCCTCAACGATCGCATCTCTACCGCATTTATTCTGCTTTCATTCTTCTTCTGCCATACCCAAGATTCACTTCCATACATCAGTGTCGGTACCAGCACTCCGTTATGAATAGCCATTCGCGCCTTTGCAGAAACGGTTTGGCTACTCATAACCGAGTGTATAGCACCACTCACCGAATTTCCTTTCTTCACTCGTCTTTCTATGTCTTCCTCACTCTTTCCGTCCCTTGTGAACAAACTCCCCAAGTATACAAACTCACGGACTTGTTCCACTTTTTCGCCACCTAACATTACCGTACAGTCAGTCATTTCTTCATCTCTCTCAAACACCATCACTTTAGTCTTAGTTACATTCACTTTCATCCCTTTTCTCACAAAATCTTCATGCATAACCGACATCATTTCCTGCAACTCTTGCGCAGAAGACGCAAGTATAACTTGGTCGTCAGCGTAGAGAAGGCACTTGATTTGAGTCCCATTCATCACAACCCCACAGTCACGTTCTTTCAGACCTTTCATACAACTGTCCAAAAACAGATTAAAGAGCCATGGTGACGCAACACATCCCTGTCTGACACCCCTAGAGATGCCAAACCAGTCAGTGTATACGCCGTCAATCCTGACGCATGCACGGGAATCCTCATAGAGAGATTTCAGTGCATGAATCAGTCTGCTCTCCAATCCGTATTCGGACAACACCTTCCATAGCTCATTCCTGTCAACTCGATCGTAGGCCTTCTCCAGGTCCACAAAGGCACAGTAAACCTTTTTGTGCTTAGCCAGGTGTTTTTCGGTTAAGCACCTCAAGGAGAAGACCTGATCCGTGCATCCCATTCCCTTTCTGAATCCCGCTTGCACATCCCAAATACTCTGATCAGTTTTTTGCATCACTCTTTCAATCAGTACCTTTGCATACAATTTACTGACAATGCTGAGAAGACTGATCCCGCGGTAGTTTTTAGCATCCTGCCGTGACCCTTTCCCTTTGTACAGCGGCACGACCACGGCTTTACGCCAATCTTCTGGCACTTTGCCACTGTTCCAACATTTATTAAAGATCAGGCACAGCCAGGACGCAACCAGCTCTTTCCCACCTCTCAGCATTTCAACAGTAATTCTGTCATATCCTGCTGCTTTCCCTTTTTTCATGCTCTTCATTGCACTAATAATCTCATCCATATATATATCTCTTTCATCCACTTCTGTCTCTTCCTCGTCTTCCACCCTTTTATCCGAGGCTTCTAGCATAGAGCCATCCGCCTCAAACAAACTCTCAAAATATTTCATCCACTCCTGTAGTACACCTTTTTCATCTGTCACTAGCTCACCTTTTTCATCTCTTATCACATTCATTTTAGACTTATGTGATCCACTTCGAGACGTTTTCACTTGTTTCCAAAACAATTTTATATTGTCTCGAAAGTTATCACAGAGTTTGAAGTCACACTTTTCTTTCATCTTTCTCTTTTTTTCGTCTACTTTTTCTTTCACTACTTTCTTAATCCTTTTAAACTCCCTTGCAACTGTATCAACATCATCTTCTGTAACACTTGCATTCACTCTTTTACTGGCTTTGATGGCCAGCAGATCCTGCCATACTTTTTTCTTTTCATTCACTATCTGTCTTACCTCACTATCCCACCAGTTTATTGGGGGAGTATTCTTCCTTTTACTCACTCCACATATTTCCTCAGCTGTTTCAGTCACACCTTTTTTAAACTTTTCCCAAACTTCCTCAAGCTTGCCATCTTTCACTTCAGCCACATTTCCCAATCGTTCTTTCAATTTGCACAAATATGTCTTTTGCACTTCCACTTCATCCAGGTTCTCACTTTTACTCTAGTCAGCTCCGTTGTTGACACTGTGGGACGATGACGCCAACTTATGAACAGACCACTAACCCGAGACACTACAAGAAAGTGGTCTGTTCCAATGTTACTACCCCTAAAGACCCTGGTGTCTACAACTCTGCCCTTCAGTCTTTCATCAACAATCACATTTTTATCTATTCGATTTTAAATTTTCTATGGAACAGCTGATTTTTTTTCGCGATTTCAATGTTGGTACCATAGTAAAACTTGTTTGTATGCATGAGTACATTGACCCCTTAAAATTATGTGCACTATTTAAGAAGGACCTGTATATTGTGTTTTGTCGGTCATGCTAGAGGGGCAGAGATAAAAATGCCAAGAACTGACTTTCGTTGTAGATAAAAACCTAACTAAAGCGATCTAAATTTTTTTTACCTTTCCAGGTCTCCGACACTGTCGTAGAGCCGTACAACGCGACGCTATCCGTCCACCAGTTAGTAGAAAACACGGACGAGACCTTCTGCATTGACAACGAAGCGCTGTATGACATCTGCTTCAGGACGCTGCGACTATCATCGCCTACCTATGGCGACTTGAACCATCTAGTGTCGGTAAGTAGTCCAGCATTGTAGCTAGGGGGGCAGTTTCCAGGGGCGCAATCAGGGGGCGCAGTTAGCTGACCCAGAGCTAGTAAAAGTCTAAGTCGTGGGGCGCAAAATTAATATCTTGCCAGAGGCGCTCTGGTCCTAGAATAAATCTTGTGGCGCAAAATTAAAATCTTGCCAGGTGTCTGACATTATGGTAGTGCCGCACAATGCGACGCTATCAGTCCACCAGCTGGTAGAGAACACGGACGAGACCTTCTGCATCGACAACGAAGCGCTGTATGACATCTGCTTCAGGGGCCCTATTTTTGAATCGCTCGAGCGCTCTTTTCTACTGATTTTTGTTCGACATTTGACTCAAATGTATGGGATGTCGAACGAAAATCAGTAGAAACGAGCGCTCGACGCCAGCCGAGCGACTCAAAAATAGGGCCCCAGGACGCTGCGACTGTCATCGCCTACGTATGGCCTAAAGTCTAAGTCTTGGGGCACAAAATTAAAATCTTGCCAGGGGCGCTTATGATCCTAGAAATAAGTCTTGGGCGCAAAATTCAAATCTTGCCAGGGGCGCAAGTGATCGTAGCTCCTATCCAACGCTGTGGGTAGCAGACCTTTTTGTTAATGAAGGCTTTTCAAAGTGATATTAAATAATAGTAATGATTTGCCTCACATAGTTATAGTTAGACACTCATAATGAAAATAAATATTATATCTCAGTTGACAATGTCGGGGGTGACCACGTGCCTCCGATTCCCCGGACAGCTGAACGCTGATCTCCGAAAACTGGCCGTTAATATGGTGCCCTTCCCGAGACTACACTTCTTCATGCCCGGTGAGTAAACGAACTTTTTGACGTCGCGCATGGCATTAAATAGGAGACCAAGGCCATAGGAACGTTTACGCTGACGGCAAATTGCGTATAGCGTAAAATAGGAGACCATCAGGCACGTATCCAAGGGGGGGGATAGTTGGGATTTATCCCCCCCCCGAAATCCAGAACACACAGTACAGGACTAAATTCAAATTTAGCGGGCGAGGCACTCTCCGGTTTGCGGGATGCAGTTGTCCCCCCCCCCCCCGAATTAAAAGTCTGGATACGTGCCTGGAGACCATAATTGCCTTATACAACTTGTTATGAATAATAAATGAATAAACGCTAAACCTCTTAGGTGGTGATTGTGCTCATGAATATGAACAACTTTTACTATGGGGCCAACTCTGCAACTCAACAAAAAAAATCTGCTGTTTCATACAAGTTGTCAATACCTATTCGACCAGCGCCCTATTTATCAAAACTTACAAGTCTTGTACTTTGTAAAAACAAGCATTTTCCTTATGAAAATAATTATTCCACAAATTCGTTTATCAAAACACGTTAAATTAAACGCAAAAAAATGTTTTTGTTTATGTTTTCACCCTTATATTAGTCGTTTCGTTAATAATAAAAAAAAACTTGTAAAAAACTTACAACTTGTAAAAACAATTTGTATTTCTTGGGATGTCCGGCGACTCTCCATTCCGTCTGACAATTTTTACAAGTGTCTTGCTTAAATTATTTGGAAAAAGACATAATTTACATGAACTTGTTAAATTTTTCATGTAAATTTTACTTGTAACTTGTAAGTTTTGATAAACAGGGCACTGAATGTATGAAACAGCAGATTTTTTCTGTTGAGTTGCAGAGTTCGCCCCATAGTAAAAGTTGTTCATATTCATGAGCACAATCACCACCTAAGAGGTTTTGCGTTTATTAATTAACATGTTGTATAGCTTGGAAAGTGTTAAAAGACTTTCGTTGCTAACCGCACAACAACTATTACTGTACAAATAAGCAATACTATTGAAAAACTATTGAGACACGATTGTTAGATAACGTTACAATCGTTTCTTAATAGTGTTTCAATTTAGACATCAGTAGTTTAGCACAATCAAGGCTCAACGTCTTGTTCTGTGAAACTTTTTACCACAGAATAGATATAGGTACTACGTTTTTTTTAGTTAAGGCCATTAATGTTCATCCAAGCTCGTGTGTGTTGCATTGCATCTGTGGTAGCGTCAAAAATAGCTGATTATGACAATTTTTGTTTAGGTTTTGCACCTCTGACAGCGCGGAATAGCCAGGGGTACAGAGCGCTCACCGTACCAGAGTTGACACAACAGGTCAAAAATATACTTGATTATACAAGAGACCGGATTTTATGCAACATAAAAAGCCCAAAATATGCATGCAAATATGCAAGAAAAATAGCTAAGATATGCATGAAAATCCATAAAAAGGGCCAAAATATGCAAAATGAAATAATAAAAAAGACGTTTTTAAGGGTTTTTTTTATTCTTAAAAGGTATTATTATTCAACGATAACAATTGTTTTTGCAAAAATATCAATTACAAAATTTTTCTGATATTATTTACTGAATTTTATATTTTAGCCATTCACAATGCTATTTTTCTCACGGGGGGTCGATATTTTCTAGTATTTTTTCTAATATTAACAATCTTAATTAAAATTTACCTTTATAAATCTAAACGACTAGGTAAGTACTGTTCCAAATGTTCTGAAGACAAATTGTGTCTATATATTTTTGTAAGCGGAAAAGACCGTTCTACGTCCACTGAACTGAGGCATGCACTGAAGTGACTGGGCAGTATTTAAATTTGAGTGCCATTGTTTGGACATGTTAGACATCTGAACGATGAACGAGATCGAGCGTAAAGGCTGGAATACACATGCTACGTAGTAGCACAAAAGCATGCTAGTTTCGAGCAGATGCTACTTAGTAGCATAAAATTAGCATGTGTATTCGAAAAGAGCATGCTTGTGATTAAGCACGCTACTTAATCGCAAGCCGGTCTATTTTTCGTGCTAATTAGCACACGGTGTAAGGTGGGGGTGAGAGAGGGGTGGCTCCAAAGCAAATCTGAACGCGTTCTATGCGAACATGCTACTAGATTGTTTTGCTACTTGATTTGTTTGTGTAGGCAGTTCGCGATGGTGCAATGATATTTTTTTAAATTTTATAGTTCTTTACCGAAATTATGAATGTTTCTAGAAGACCTGTGGCCTGTTTATCAAAACTTACAAGTCTTGTACTTTTTAAAAACAAGCATTTTCTTGATAATAATTATTCCACAAATCCGTTTTTTCAAAACACATTAAATTAAAGACTAGAAATGTTTTTGTTTATTTAACTAATATTTTTTCACTCTTGTATTAGTGATTTCGTTAATCGAAAAATCAAAACTTGTAAAAAAACTTACAACTTGTAAAAAACTCAATAGAAAATCATGAGTATTTCTGAGGGAGAAATAATTTACATGAACTTGTAATTTTTTTCCTGTAAAGTATAGCACTCTACTGCTAAACCCGTTCCGCACCTTCCTTACTTTTCCTTCGTCTATTGTTCCATTTCATTAAAGTTTATTTGTTAATTATGTTGAAAGTGATAATATAACTGAATTTAATTTATTTCGCACACGATTCCGCAAAAAAACGTCCATTTTGAATGCTCTAATATAAGCATGTGTATCTCAGACGTGCTAGAAAGAAGTATGCTCGTAATAAGTATGCTTCTCAGGTCTGTGTTTTCATGAGCAAATGTACACACTCGGAGAGCATGCTATAAATGAGCAAACTATCTAGTAGCAAACAAGCGTGCTTTTTAGTAGCATGTGTATTCCAGGCTTAAAAATGCATGATTTCCAAATTTTTTGTCAAAATATGCAACTACCACTGAAAGGGGGTTAAATATGCAAATGTATATGCATTTGCATATAATCCGGTCTCTACTTATTACTGGACTATTTGTAAAACCACCCATAGTAAAATATGTTCAGTTTGATGGACCCTATCTATCATATTTTCGTTTAGCCATCATTATTTTTACTTATTTTGTTTTGTTGCGTGCAGATGTTCAGCCCGGTGAACATGATGGCGGCGTGCGACCCGCGGCACGGGCGCTACCTCACGGTGGCGGCCATCTTCCGCGGCCGCATGTCCATGAAGGAGGTGGACGAGCAGATGCTCACCGTGCAGGACAAGAACTCTAGGTGAGCCTTGCAGTCTAGGTCATAAGGGCCATAACACGACCCGCGGCACGGGCGCTACCTCACGGTGGCGGCCATCTTCCGCGGCCGCATGTCCATGAAGGAGGTGGACGAGCAGATGCTCACCGTGCAGGACAAGAACTCTAGGTGCGTGAATATATAATCTGTAGATTTCCATCACATACAGCACGCAGATTCATGATTACACTTAACAAAATTACATAAACATTGACTTATATAGGGTGTATTTTTATTCAAGCACCATCTCTGTATCTTTTACCGTTTTGGCAGAAAGTTGGCTGGATGGATTTCCATCAAACGTAGCTAAGAACCATCTCGATTAATTCTCCTTTCAATTAAAAAAACGCATTCAAATCGCTTGATCCGTTTAGGCACTACGTTGATACGTACAGACAGACAAACAGGCAGACATAGGCTTCAAACTTATAGACCTCTTTAGGCTGCGTCGGTACCGCATGCCACCATTTCAAATCCTAAAGAGATTATTTTTTAAATCCCGTTCTTTAAATGACCGTTAACAAATTATTTTCTTATTGTTTGAGCAGCTACTTCGTGGAATGGATTCCGAACAATGTCAAGGTGGCCGTGTGCGACGTGCCACCGCGCGGACTCAAGATGGCCGCCACTTTCGTGGGCAACTCCACCGCCATACAGGAGATATTCAAGCGGATCTCTGAACAGTTTACTGTAATGTTCAGAAGGAAAGTAAGTCTTATGAGATGGGAGTTGACCAACATTCTATCACCACGTAATCTCATTTTTTCTATCTCATTTCAATTCTCAGCCATTTGCTAAAGCGTGAATGATAGCGTATAAAGAAAAAGAGAAGGCAAGAAAAATCCAAAAACGTGCTGGACGATGCAGGGATTAAATACGTTACTAGAAAATTAACGTTATTTGGTAATACTTATTTACCGTTATTTCAATAAATAACGTTATTTCACAATTATAAAATACCGTTAAAACTGCGTTTACCGTGAAATAACGTTATTTTAATCAGCATTTTTTCAGAAACGTCTGAATTTTTTAAAATTATTTAAATCCCTGGTCACCACGGGACCAAATCTAATATTCTAGTACCTGGGTACAACCGAGCTAAAGCTCGGTTATTACTATTTATTGTAAATGGTTAGGTGATAATAACAAAAGTGCTTTAGCAACTTTGATTTTAGAGCAAATGTACCTATGCGATGTTTTTTTCGATATTCGTATTCTCAACCTTAAAGCACTTGTCACAGAGTAACGCCATCTATTGTCTTTAGCTCGTGAGCTTTGTAATAAGATGTAGTTAATTACATAATAATTCCGCGAGGCGTAGTAGTTACTTTTTATGGCATTAGCCGAGAGATGGCGTCACAAAAAGTTTACCGAAAAACTGTGTTTAAAATTTGTATCGGTATTTTTTTTGTTTTGCACTATTGCTTCACAAGTCTCAATAAAATAAAAACTCAAAAGCAACATTAACTATTTTTAACATGAACATATAAAAAAAGTAAGTCACTGAGCGGGATTCGAACTCGGAACACTTGTTTCTTGTGGTCCGCGTCCTAACCCGCTGAACCAAACAGACATTAGCCGGCCGCGGACGAAATTAGCGACCATATTCTGCGTCGAAAGAAAAACGCATGAAAACGCGAAAACGCGCGTTTTCCCAAACTTAAGACTAATCTAGATCGATTGTTTACCCCCGAAAACCCATACACCCAAATACCAAATTTCAGCGAAATCATTAGAGCCGTTTCCGAGATCACCGAAATATATATATATATATACAAGAATTGCTCGTTTAAAGGTATAAGATTTTGTCATTTTGTGTAATGTTCCCCAGGCGTTCCTCCACTGGTACACGGGCGAGGGCATGGACGAGATGGAGTTCACGGAGGCGGAGAGCAATATGAACGACCTCGTCTCCGAGTACCAGCAGTACGAGGTCAGTACCTACAGACATATTCACTTCTCAAGCTTACGCGCTCGCTAGACATAAAATAAAACACTTTTTAACGGATACTAGCGCGGTTTTAATTGAAAGTACTTTGGTAATTAGTTGGTATTTGGTTTGATTTTTGATTTCCCCGACGTTATTTCCAGTAAAAAACGATACTTGTAAACTATCATAATACGCCATCTATCGAGATTTTTAGAACCATTCCTTTTTTTGTACGGAAAATCTTTCACTGTTGTTATTTTTGATTTGTAGGAAGTGGGGGTCGAAGACGGAGAGTTTGATGAGCAGGAGGAGATGCCAGCAGACGAGGAAACTGAACAAGAAGAATAAAGTACTCGCATACCACACACACACACACACACACGCACACTCATACCACAATATACAGAGGCTTAGTACTACTCGCGTTCGAACAACGCACACACACAGACAGCTCTCATAGACCGACGAACTGCGTTACGCACTCGATCTCGTTCGAGATTCCGCAGGCTGCATATCTCTTAAAACCAGGGATTGAAATACCTACCGTTAAAAAAATAACGATAAAAAAATACCGTTAAAACATTTTATCGGTAAATTTACCGGTAAAAATAACGTTAAAAATATTTTACCGGTAAAATTAGCGTTAAATATAACGTTTAACTTTCATCATCATCATCATCATCATATCAGCCACACGACACCCACTGCTGGGTATAGGCCTCCCCTAAGGATCTCCACAACGATCGGTCCTGCGCTGCCTGCATCCACTGGCTTTCCGCGACCTCCACCCTCACGTCGGTCCCCCTTGTCGGGGGCCTACCCACGGAGCGTCGTCCGGTGCGCGGTCGCCATTCCAGAACCTTTCTGCCCCAACGGCCATCGGTTCTTCTCGCTATGTGTCCCGCCCATTGCCACTTCAGCTGAGCAATCCTTCGAGCGATGTCGGTTACTTTAGTTCTCCTGCGGATCTCCTCGTTTCTGATTTGATCACGTAGGGAAACGCCGAGCATGGCTCTCTCCATTGCACGCTGAGTGACCTTGAGCCTCCTTATGAGACCCATAGTTAGCGGCCACGTTTCACTGCCGTAAGTCATCACTGGCAACACACACTGTTCATAGACTTTCGTCTTGAGACACTGAGGTAAGTCGGACGCGAAGATTTTTCGAAGCTTCCCGAATGCTGCCCACCCGAGTTGGATTCGACGAGAGATCTCTTTCTCGAAGTTGGACCTACCTAACTGGACTGCCTGTCCTAGGTATACGTAATGGTCAACAACTTCAAGTGTAGTGTTCCCAACATGAACTGGAGAGGGTACAACATGGGCATTTGACATAATTTTCGTCTTATCCATGTTCATCCTAAGACCCACTCTTTGGGAAGCACTACGGAGATCTTCGAGCATTGTGTTCAGGTCTTCCATGGTCTCAGCCATAAGGACTATATCATCGGCAAAACGAAGGTGTGTTAGGTTTAACTTTACCGGTACAATATACCGGTAAAATTATCGCTAAACATAACGTTATTAATTAGAATAACGTTAATTTTAAAGTTTAACGGTAAAAAAGTAAGAAATAACGTTAAAATTAACGTTATTTACTGAAATTACCTACGTTAATTTCAATGTAACGTTATCTAAATTAACAATATTTATTGACATAACGTTAATTTTAAAATTAACGATAAAAAAGTAAGAAATAACGTTACATTTAAAAATAACGTTATCATTCCCTGCTTAAAACCACCTAGCAACCGGTCTCTAGGTGGTTTTTAATAAGATAATAAGCCTGGCGGTTGGATAGACAGTGTCGGTGAGAGCTGTCAGTGCCAGGGAATGATAACGTTATTTTTTAATATAACGTTATTTCTTACTTTTTTACCGTTAATTTTAACATTAACGTTATGACAATAAATAACGTTAAAATAGATAACGTTACATTGAAATTAACGTTATTTCAGTAAATAACGTTAATTTTAACGTTATTTCTTACTTTTTTACCGTTAAACTTTAAAATTAACGTTATTCCAATTTTTTACGTTATTTTTTTAGCGATAATTTTAACGGTACTATTGTACCGGTAAATTTAACGCTATATTTAACGCTAATTTTACCGGTAAAGGATTTTTAACGCTATTTTTACCGGTAAATTTACCGATTAAATGTTTTAACGGTATTTTTAACGTTATTTTTTTATCGTTATTTTTTTAACGGTATTTCAATCCCTGGTCAGTGCGCATTGCTCGAGCGCGCGTAGTACTAAGCTTAACTATTATAGTCTCACTATATGTATAGTGCTGTCATACATTTCTTGTACGTCCAGCTAGCAGTTCGGACCACAGAACAAAGAAAAAAAAAATTTGTTCTGTGGATCGGACCCTTGGGCTACTGACTGAACATAGTCAAACTTTATGTCTAATCTTTTACCTAATTTTCTTTTTTAATAAATAAAGTACTTAACTACAAATCATACAAACAGGCTGCCATACTTTTCGGGAGGGTTCCTTGTTGACTGACTACGAAACCCTAAAAAAGGGATTGAATTAAAAATATTAACGTTTGGCCGTAATTAACGTTATTCCAATAAATAACGTTATTTTACCGTTACTTGTTTAAACCTACCGTTAAGAATAACGTTATTTTTACGACTTTTTTGTAGGTATCGTTTTCATTTTTAACGATATTTCAACATCATGTCGCCATTTTTGAACCCTTTTATTTATAAATCGATTCCAGAATGCAGGAAAATTTTAATAAAATGTAAGCATAATTCAAAATAATAAAACATTACTTTTATGAACTGAATATAAAAGGAACTAACCAAAGAATAAATGCATTAATTTTGTACAAAGACTGCAATTATTTTGTTAAAGTATTGAATTTGTAAGTAATCAATGTGTATAATCTGTGTAAAAATATTAAATAAAATAAATTCAAAAATATAAATTAAGTATTTTTATTACTTATATTAAACTTTATTCTATTTACAGGTTTCTGTTCAACTTTTCTCACAACTTCATTACCAAAATTGTTGTAATTTAAACATTCGTTAATGTTCGTTAACGTTTCTGACTCCGGAGATGTAAAATCAATTACATCTATGACACTATCTTCTTTTAAGCTTAAACTAGTATCACATTTAGTATTGTCTAAAGTTTTAATTTCTTTTGGAACGAAACACGGTTTAAATTTTTTCTCAATGACAATGTTATCATTATTTTGACGTTTCCTTTTAACTTCATTGTTTATTAATATAGTATTTACCTCACCCATGTTGAGTTTGACATTAGTTGCATTTAAACTATTGTCTTCTGTTACGCATTCCGTCTCTTTCTTATCTACGTTTCGTTCTTTCTGTAAATTCCGAAGTCTGTATAAAACGTCGCGTTGTCTTTGCAATAACTTGTCCTTAGTTTCAGTAACAGTTTCATACTCCGGAGCATAACATACATGCAATGAACCGCCGTAAAAGTTTTTTGTGTCCATAAACTTTTTTGCCAATCTTGCCGATTGTATTTTCTCATAAACTGCGTGGTACGTCTCAGTGAAATCTTCACCCAAATGTTCTTTTGTAATACAGAACTGTGTAAGCTTACCGAACTTGAAGAATAATGCTTTCGCTTCTTGCCGGAGGTTCAGTGAGGGCACTCCAAATATGAGAAGATGGTTAGATTCATTATTTATAGAGTAAACCTGGAAAATAAAAACAAACAAGTATTAAGACCCCATTCTCATTTTGCCGCTGACTCTCGCTCGCACATTTCATGTTTTCTCAAGATTTACTAAATCTGAGTGCGTAAATGAAAAATGTGTCTTGGCCACTTTTCGCAATATAAAATTACTGACATCATAAAATATATTTAAGTTTTTTGTTGCTAAAGTACAAAAAGTTGTTGTTTCTAACAGTAATTTGAACTGGCAAAAATGACGACTTTTTGTACTTCAGCAACTCGAACCTGAAATATATGTTGAAATGTCCGTAATCTTATATTGCCAAGACACATTTTTCAATTATACACTCAGATTTAAGAAATCTTGAGAAAACATGAAATGTGCGAGCGAGAGGGCGGCAGTCAGCCACAAAATAAGTATGGGCTCTTAAATACTTTACAGAAAACAGACATTTGAGGATGGGGAGGATTCTAAGTGACACACAGCGAATAGAAGAAAATACAGTAAATTTGACAGTAAAGTCTGGGAGTTGACCATTACAGCTTTCGAACAATATCAAATTGAAATAAAATCAGATGGTAGGTATTTATAACGGGTGGCGCAAAAGTACTGGCACTAAAGAAAATACTTTTATTTTTTTTATATGACATTTTCTGTCATTCTGTTGTTGAAAATTGTGTAGTGAACAAATATAAAATACACTGAAAATAAACATGGACCGTTTTACTCCCCAAGAACGTGGAATAAATATGGATTTAGTGAGGGACGCTTTTCCAGGCCGAGTTATCTCTCGTTTTGGCGATTTGCCTTGGCCTGCAAGATCACCCGATCTGACCAGTCCAGACTTCTTTCTTTGGGGTTTTTTGAAATCTCGGGTGTATGTGAACAAGCCACAGACTCTCGCAGCTCTAAAAGAAAACATTCGTCAAGAAATAACGATCATATCGCAGGAAGTGTTACGGCAAGTTATGCAAAATGTCATAAATAGGGCTCAAATGTGTATCAACTCTGGAGGTCACCATTTAAAAGACATCATCTTTAAATCCTAATGGTACGAAATTTAATGGCACAAATATACATTTAAAAAAACCTAAATCTAGTTTTCTAATTTAGAAAAAATGTTATAGCTGAACCAAATAGGGTCTTTACTTTTGCGCCACCCGTTATTTAAAAAAAAATATTTAAAAAAAAAACAGCAAAGTCTTAGTAATAGGGTCCTGTTTTTACCATTTAGGTATGGAACCCTAAAAAACCTTTTCAAAGTAAGCTTGTTTGTATAAAAAACTATATAGCCACCCCTATTTTCTTTCGAACACTTTATTTTTGAAACCAGCTACAGATTGAAAACCGTCAAGGTACCGAATCAAAATATTGTCAAGAATTTAATGAGGATAATTTTTACCTGGCATTTTTTTTATCTAGTAAAGTTTTCGCAAAATATGCTTAATAACCATTAACGGGGACAAATTTCAATAAATCGGTTTCCCAGAGGTCTTCATAAACTAATAATTGAAATAATAATATTTAAAATTTGGCTATGGGGGTCTGAGGACATTAGTATTATACAGTGGCGTGCCCAGGCCTACATAGTAGCGCAAGCCCGAACCCTCAAATCAAGCAATTTTTTTATCAGCTCAATACAAGCAAAAAACCAATGCATCCCACAATTTCTCATTACTAATTTAAGATTTTTTTCATACGATGATCTTTACCAAAATATCGATGCGACACCGCCCAGCGCCATCTAAACGAATTCATAGATAGCTCTAAAAAAAGCACCAATAGCGTACTTTAATTATTCATAAATTAGTTCGCCGCAAAATGCTAGATGGCGTGGCTTTATCAAATTTAATTATTGTGTAATCAAAACTAAATTTCTCGTTTAAAATGTGTCACTCATAATAAATATCTAAATCATTTCACAAAATCATAGCGTCCCTGCTAGGCAATTCAAATCCTATCCCCTGCATTCCAAACAAACATTTACAAACAAACATTTAAATTTTCGTTCAAATGAAAGACGCAAAACTAACCTTACTTATTTATTTTTATAAGAACAACCAACAATGTAAAGAGTCCACTACAATATTACGATACATTGAAGAATATTATATTTCTTTGCAAAATACTCAAATGAAAAGGTTTATTACTTACGTTATTTTGTATTTCTCTTGGAATCGACTCGACTCGTAGGTACACTTTCATAGATCACACAACAGTTAATAAACATTTCAATCCATCACAAGGGACCATTATCAATCATTAAACTGAAGTTTTAATTCATTTTTAACATCAAAACACTAATAATGGCAAAACAGTTTGTTTTTTCAAAACACCTGTCGTCACAGATTGAAGCAAAAAGCCAGGCTTTTAGTCGGCTTCTGTATTTCTCATAGAATCTATAGTACCTACAGCAGTATGCATATGATGCGGTAGCAGTTTTGTTAAAGTAAGAAGAGAGCGGATATATACAGATCGCAAAGCCCGGTTGCAAGCCAACGAGTGCGAGGGAGATGAAATGCATTTGTAGGGTTTATTGAGGAAAGTAACGCAGTTTAGCGACTTGTCTCTCAATTAGTTGTTGTAAAAAATGAATTTGTGGTTATTGATTATTGAAAATTAACATTCGTTAATAATATTGTTTTGTTGTTATTAATTACGATTCATTAGTAGTGCATGTAAGTAAGTTATTGTTAGAGCAAGCCGGGCTTTTCGGCTTGTATGGGGGTACCGCCACTGGTATTATACACATGAACTTTGTCTAGGGATACAGACAGGTGTTTTTTTCATACAAACAAGGTTTTCATACACACAAGGAACTTTGAAGCCTTGGTTTTCTGCCAGGGATGTACTGTGCTGTGATCTGATGATGGATACCCAGGGAGTGAATGGAGGAGACTCAGATTGCTATACACACCCAACTGATCTGATCAGCATTCTAAAAGATTAAAGGACATGTTTAAAAAAACTGTTAAAATGTATGGAAATTCTGAAACTGAGAACTCTGACCCTTCTATCTTTTAGAATGCTGATCAGGGGGATAATTGTCTAATTTCAAAATCTATCACAATCGCTTTCATTTGACAGATGGAGGTGACACATTGATGCATTTCTTTTGTAAGTTTTTATTTGTGCCAAAAATATATTTGTGTCAATGTGTTACATCCTGAAAGCGATCGCGATAGATTTTGAAATTAGACAATAGAAAGGCAGATTAGTAGGGTGTGTATTGCGATCTGAATCTCCTCCATTCACCCCTGGATAGCCATCATCAGATCACAGAACGGTGCATCTCTTGCAGAAAACTAAGGCTTCAAAGTTACCTCGTTTGTATGAAAAAAACACCTAAATCCGTAGACAAAGTTGATGAGTATATATTCCGTGTCTGATGTATGAGGTACAAAGGTTTCTAGCCCAAAATGGTTTGGGAATCCCTGCTTTACATTAACTTCATAGTTTTCAGCCGATAAACCCCAGCCAAGCCACTCAAAATGGTAAATACCTAACTTAAAATAAAACTTACTTTAACAGCAGTTAGATTTCTCCCTTGTCGGTACGGCAAACGAGTGGTGCACAAAGGCTGTTGTTCGTGATGCGGCAAAATCTCCA
This sequence comes from Agriphila tristella, assembly GCA_928269145.1. Classification (NCBI taxonomy): domain Eukaryota; kingdom Metazoa; phylum Arthropoda; class Insecta; order Lepidoptera; family Crambidae; genus Agriphila; species Agriphila tristella. Next base: position 1,753,828 of record OV743447.1, on the reverse strand, counting down.
ATTTTTTGTCTTCAGACGACATTTTACAGTGAAAATGTGAATTTGCCTTGAATGTTTTTGTTTTGAATATATTTGTCTGTCACTGTCAAACAAGCCGAGCGAGTGCATGTCAATACACGGACTTATCGCTGAGTCATCGATCGCCATAGAGTACATTCCGACCATGGAAAGTAGATCGTTCACACGAGCGATTTTATCAACGCGCGACGTGGCCAGGCTAAAGTAAATTTTTCCCGTGGAACGTTGTCATCGTCCCTGTGTGTGAACACACACCCCGCGTTCCGAATCACGCTCACAGCGCTGTTAAGGTCCAAACAAATTATCGGACGCGGCTTATGGACGCGGCTTACTGCCGCGGCTGACAAGTGTGCACACTTTCATAACATCCTGCATGCCAGATAGCTATCGGACGTCCGATGACGTCATATTAGTCTATGGTTACGTCCGCGACCTACTACATCCGATAGTTTGCACACCTCAGTGGGCCTACCGCCCAAGTAGCGTCGACTTCGCCGTCGGCTTCATTTGACAGATGGTTGTAATACATTGCTTCGTTTCTTTGGTAAGTCTTTATTTGTACCAAAAAAATGTAGCAATGTATTTCATCCATCTGTCAAATGAAGCCGACGGCGAAGTCGACGACACTTGGGCAATAGACCCCCAGATCAGCCGCGGCAGTAAGCCGCGTCCGATAATTTGTTTGGACCTTTAGCGCGTATCCGACCAAATTAAATAGTCACAAAATATTCCACAAATGAAATGAAATGAAATTGAAATGAAATGAAATTAGTTTATTTTGACATTTTACAATGTTTTCCTTAATACTAGATAGGTAATAACTTATTTAAAGTAAATTAACCTTATGAGAAAAATTAGAACAATTCCATGTGCTGTTTTAGTAAAGGTGGTATACATAGAATAGCACTAGTAAAAAGTAAAGGTTGGCTCCTACCCTCCACACTAGTTTAAAACTGTGTTGCGGCAGAGTAGTTGTGTCCCCGTCCACTTGTTTTGTTACCGATCGTGCATGAATAGTTCAATGGAAAAAAACCGGTCGGGTCGGGCGGTATGGCGCTCGCGATGACCGACGACACGCACCCTGATTATCTAAAAAGAAACTATTTAGCGACCGGTTGCATTTGACATACATTGCCACTTTTCTTTGGTATGTGTTTTTTTTTAACCCAAAAAGAAGTAGCAATGGATCACGATCATCTGTGAACTGCAACCAGTCGCTAGGTGGTTTTTAATTAGATAATCAGCCCGCCGGTCGTCTCGAAACGAAATATTTTCGAAACTCGAAAATAGGGTATTTGTGTACCTTCTTAATTTAATGGATTATACGCTAACTGTGCTGTTGGCGTGATTTGGAACTAGGCAACAGCTGAGAAGTCATCTGACGTTCCACGGAAAAAGTTACCTTAAATAAAATTACATGATATGATGACATGAATGATGACTTACGTTAAATAACTTGACCCCATACGTAGTAGCAATAAAATTTTAGGTACAAAAAGGTTTATTGCGCAAGCCTTATTATCTTTGGTTTGATTTTAGTTATATTGCGCGAGCTGTAGGTACCTTTGCCCGTAGAACGTCATTGGCAGTAAAAATATCGCGCGTTGAAAAAATCGCTCGTGTGTACGATCCCTAAACCTTTGAATGATTTTTTTCCAGACAAGGCCTTATTTCATCTTATTTCATTTACATTACCTTAGTAAATTACAACGAGTTGAATATTCACTGCGTCACCAATTTGAAACTAGAAAATTAACTACTCAGAGATACCGCAATGTATGCTATTTACCGTAGTAAATTAGTGTAGTAAATGTATATGAATGAAATAGCAGGCCCGCGGGTCTACCGCCTAAATCTATTTCTTTGACTCTGGCTTTGGTTTATGACGTCAGTGCACTGTCCTTCCTTGTCACCCTGTTATGATATGACAAGGACGGATAAAGCATTGCTATCGTTTTGGCTATCGCTTTGAGATAAGCGGTCTAGCTGCCGCCGGCCGCCCGCTGCAAGATGGGTCATGGGACCCTATTTTTGAATTACTCGACTTGCGTCAAGCACTCTTTTCTACTGGGGCCCTACCGCCCAACTCAAAGCGATAGCCAAAGCGATAGCTAGACTCTATCCGTCCTTGTCATATCATAACACGATGACAAGGACGGGCAGTGCACTGACGTCATACTCCAAAGCCAGAGTCAAACTCCATCCTTGTCACCATGTTATGATATGACAAGGACGGATAGAGTCTAGCTATCGCTTTGAGTTGGGCGGTAGAGCCCCTGGTTTTCAAATATCGAACGAGAATGAGCCCCATGAATCACTCAGTCGAGAGATTCAAAATAGGGCCTATTCTCGACTGGTGTCGAACGCTCTTTTCTACTGATTTTCGTTCGACTTTTGCCCCAATCTGAGTCACGGGTCCCTGGTGTGTAAGGCGTGCACCGCACACGGGCGGCACGTTTAGTTGGGCGGCAAATCGAGTGATCCCAAGAGATCGCATATTGAGCCGCTTGAATAAAACTAAAGCATTGCCTTTGGCTTACTTAATTACTTATTTTTTTTATTAAATCTAAAGGTTTTACTTCAAATAATTGCAGCAAAAGCACAGAATGAAACCTTAAGTTTCATTCAAACGGCTCCATATTCAAAGTCATTGTCATACTACCAACCTTACTTATATAACTCTCCTTGCTTAGATTTGTTAACTTTTTTGTTGAAAGATGCCTATATCTTTGTACCTACTTGTGAAGAAGCGACAAACCGCAGCGCGCAGCTCGCGATCGCGAGCCGCATGCGGCTCTATGGCTGGCCCCAGACCTACCGGTTCCGTTTCTTTGCTTTGCTGTGCTACCTTGCTTGAAAGACCGCCGGCCAACCAGGGTAATTTTCAATCTATCGCATTTTGGGACTAGACCAAATTGGCAAGATAGCCATTAGCTTGGTTTTATCAAAATCATCGCCTGGATTGCGAAGTAGGAAGCTTTTGGGAGATATGCCACCCTGAACATGGACTCCGATCGTTAAAAATAACTCGATCGCTTATGTAACAAGATGTTTGGTAAAGCCTTATAAAACTGAATATGGTAGATAGGGACCATAATAAAACTGAACAACTTTTACTATGGGACCAAATCTGAAATCGCGAAAAAAAATGAACTGTTTCATACATTTTGATAATTTCGTTATTATTTTTTGTATAAAACAGCAGTTTTTTTTAAAACGAAAACTAAAACTTCTCATCGCACCCCAGACGACGATATTTGATAACACCAAACTAATGGCTATCTTGCCAATGTGGTCAGGTCAAAATATGCGATAGATTGAAAATGAGCCTCTTGGCCGGCGGTCCATGGTAGAACAGCAAAGCAAAGAAATGAAACCGGTAGGTCTGGGGCCAGCCTATGACTCCCTCTGTGCTGCTCTTCCATTCCAAGAGTGATTCATAATTTATTTTTCGAATCTATGCAAATTGCAAGCTTGCCTACTAGCGCTTCGCTTTGTCTCGAATTATGGCAGCCATCGGAGAAGATAGGGATCAAGACTGGATGGATCTTAAGAACTTAGGTCAAAATACGCCCGGATCTCATTCGAGACCGAATTTTTCATCGGGCTTATTTATTGCACCACCATTGATAGTAAAGATTTGGTCCAAATATCATCGCCGTACTACGGATGCGCGATCTGGGGTTTTCGATCTGATTTTTCGGATCGTAATGCCATGATCCACGGAACGGATCGCATGTCGTCGATCCGATCTTTAGAAAATCGATCCGGATCGGATGCAAATACAGCTTGACCATAAAGAGTTGAAATTAAATAAAATGGAACTAAAATTTTTCAGTACAAAATACAGGCAGTGCAGTGTTGCCAAATTATTCGTGATTTTGACGTGTTTATATACAAAGTGGCGCCCTCAATTTTTGTCAACTCTTTATGGTCAAGCTGTAAGTAGCACAATTAATTTTAGATCTTGACTAAGGTAAACCCGTGTAAAACTTGTAAACAAATATGTTGAAGGTTACAGTGTGAAATAGTTTGTAGTCAAAGAACTTAAGCTTTGACTTATTAGGTATTTCTCAAAAGTTTATACTTCGATTCGATCGAAGACAGGCATGTAACTACTAATAGTTAAGTACAATTTTTAAAGGGGGCCAGTCTTCCGCCACGTTCCAAAATGTACACTAAGATAAATTTCGTAACATACAAACTTAAGCACATATTTGTTTGTAAACAAACCGCATTTTGATTCATGCGATCCAAGCGATCCGATCTTTCAAGTTTTGTATCGATCCGGCAAAAAATCGTATGGCCTCGATCCGATCCGAAAACGCCGGATCGTATGCCTGCCGATCCAATCTTTCAAAGGATCGCATCGGATCGGTGCATCCCTACGCCGCGCCCTACGGCACGGGCACGGCCTAGAGTGCGCGGCACACAATATGTAAGTTAGCATCTTTCAAAAAACCACCCACTTGTATAATTTTATAAAACCTAAGCGCGTTAAAAGTTTGGCTCTTAAAAGAAATCTTTTCTTTCTGACAAGCTCAGCGTAGGCAGTCATTGTTATAGGGGTGACACAATAGTTATTGCACGTGGGCGCGCTCAGACAGCTAGCGGCGGGCATGAGATTTCTGTGAAATAGGGCCCTGATGATTCAAAAGTACTAGACTGATAGAATGTATTGATGCCCGACTGATCATTATAATCTTCCTCTATGCTTGCCTTTTCTATTTTCTCTTTGGTTTATTTGCACTCTTGTGTTGAGTTGCCAAATAAGGATATTTTTCCGTGAATTTGGGTAAAAACTTGATACATGGGGTTAGAGGAAAAAACGATACAAATGGTAAATAGACCACGTTTCAAAACTAATAGCTTCCGCCTGCAACTTCGTCCACTAGTAAAACACCTTCCCAAGTGTCGCAACGAGCGCGACACATCGCGTCAGCGTTAAGGTTAAGGCACATTTGCCTGACGCCACGCGTTAACACCAGTTAACACGCCGTCAGACGACATCAGTTTTCATAGTAAATGTATACACTAGGTTCACACTTATCTTATAACACGTCCATACAAATACGGCGTGTTAACACGTGGGGTCAGACAAATGTGCCCGCCCCGCACCAGTAGAAGCACACTTAGCTTATGTGTTAACACGCCAATATGATGCGATGTTAGTGTTACGTTAGAAACACATTAATCATATGGCACGTTACGTAAATTGTTAAGGACTCCTTAACGGTCAAGCATTTCTTGTCAAGCACGTACACGTAACCTACCATTTGGGGGCGCGGCCTACTTTTGATTGGCCACGGTGGTCTATCTATTCTGTGGTGCTTGTCAAGCATCGCTCATAGACGATCAACTTGTGATTGACAAGCAGAAACATTTACGTGCTTGATGGGAAATGCTTGACCGTTTATGGGGTCCATTAGTGAAGTGTAGCGATGGGCCAACTCGGTTTATTTCCAACTCGAGTCAACCCGTTTCAAAATTTGCGTAACTCGGTTTCAACTCGAGTTAGCCAACCCGAGTTGGCTCGCGGTTCGACCCGCTACGACCCGCGAGCCAACTCGGAAATTCGCGTAACTCGGTTTCAATTCAACTCGAGTTAGCCGACCCGTGTTGGCTAGCGGGTCGTAGCGGGTTGACCCGTTAGCCAACTCGGGTCGGCTAACTCGAGTTGAATTGAAACTGAGTTACGCGAATTTCCATAGATGTAAGCGAGTCAGACGGAGTTGCCTAATCGGTTCGGAAACGACCACAGATGGTCAGCAACTGTGGAGACCTTTATCTTTTAGTTTATAGATTAGATACTAGCCAAGTAGGTTAGGTTGTTTTAATTTGTTTATGACGATATAGTGTTTTTTTTTTGGAATTTGGGTAGGTAAGTTAGGTAAATACTTCCCAAACCGTTGATTTCTTTTTCCGACTGGATGACATTGTCTCAAAGTTAAACACGACACAAAAAACACACTCAACACAATTACGAAGTAAAAAGAGCTTATAAAAACCGAACTTAAATATTTGTCTATCCAAACATTAAAAGAAACAAAACAAGTAAACAGTAAAATATTAAAATTCGCCGGTAGTAAGAAAACAGAACTTCGGGTGCTATTGGGTAAACTCGGATTAGATCGGCCAACTCCGCTGCCGGGCCGCGCTGAGCATGGTGGCGGCGGCGGAAGCGAAGGTATTCAGCTCGAGTTCTTAACGGGCTGACTCGAGTTCTTAACGGGCTGACTCGAGTTGACCCGATACAACTGCAACTCGAGTCGACCTGGGTCGGAACTCGAGTTGGCCCATCACTAGTGAAGTGTCAATCGTCGAAGTGTTCGATCGTTTCGTGGCTTACTGCTGTGCTATAAAAATGATTTTAGTGACCATTTTGAGTCTGACGAAGATTTGTTGAACTCTTCGGAGAATCGTTATACCATGCAGGTAATGAAAAAGAAAAAATAACGCGACAGGAAGATATTGGACGCACAAGATTAATAACAAAAAACAGAGCTACACGGGGAGTACCACTTATCCTGCCGGATTTGATTAAAGACGATAAATGCAAGGCACAGTTTGATGAAGAAAGTTCACTAATGTGGTTTCTGACTTTGTAGTTTTTTTTTATACTGCAGTATATTATCAGTATTGTATGTCTATAAATGATATTAATGATCAAACAAAATAAAAATAAAAACCTCCACCTCTGTATACAATATTACTCTTACTTAAAATTATATATAATAATATGAATATTATCGATAAAATATATCTATATTTTTATCGACATCGAAAACATCTTGCATCCTAGGCGCATAGCACGCGTCACATGTATTAACACGTGTTAACACGCAATACAATGTAATCTGACGCATACGTCACGCGTATCATGGGATTTGGTCGCGTCAGCTATATGTTTTACGGTAAGGGCGCGAGCACATCTGTCTGATGCCACGTGTTAACACGCCATATTTATATGGATGTTATAGAATAAGTGTGCTTCTAGTGCATAAATTTACTATGAGAGCTGGGGGCCTACTCCCACCTTTTTTATAAGTAAGCTTATATCCAGCAAGCTTGTTACAAGCTCTAAATGATATCACTCAAATTCGTACCACGACATCAAATAACAATCTTGTTTTGTGCTGGGAATGAACGAATGATTACACATATATCGCTTGGAAAAAGCAAAGAAATGATGCTTTGTAAATAGTATACCATTTTATAAGAAATATATGTACCTACAATAAAACTTTATGTATAACTAGTTTCCGCCCGCGACTTCGTCCGCGTGGATATTAGACAAAAACATTTGGGAACCTTCAACCAGGATCAGACCAGCCGTTTTTACGCGATTAGGCGGGTCCACACCAAGCGCACTGCCTCATGAGGCAAGACGTTAGCCGCGTTTGGCAGACCTCGCACGAAGCTACTCGCTTGGTATTAGTTATTCTGTGGCTTGGTGGGGTGCCTAACCACGTTAAAATGGCTGGTCGGGTCCTGGTTGAAGGTTCCCAAATGATTTTCTCTAATATCTACGCGGACGAAGTCGCGGGTGGAAGCTAGTTTATTACAATAAACAGAAATGGGTCGAGAGATATAAATATCCCGTTCCCGTTTCTTTACCCTTTCCCGTTCCCGTTTGGACCCGTCCCCGTTAGGTGCAGTGCAGTTCCCCTTTGTGCTCGTTCCCGTCCCCAATCCTGTTCAGAATCGAATCCACATTTATGTCTCCTCTCCCTCTCACTCTCAATCTCCCTCTCCTCCCATCCCCCTTCCCGTCTATTTGGGTGACAATAAATTCCCATTTTGGGTATCAAAAATACTGAACATAGCGTACTGAAATACTAAGTGGGTGAAGGACCGAGGGCGACTACAGATATTGAAAATGGGTGACTTTAAAATACAAATTGGGTAACGGGCGACCAAATTACTATTTGGACGACAACCTTAGGGCACACAAAATATAAAAAAGGATCATGCCGGATTCTGGGCCATGATGCGCATTAACCATACATATCTCATTGACTTTGACTTTGAAATGTCATATAATAGGAAAATGTCAAACAATTATAACTGTAAACAGCTCCTTGAGGTTGAGATTTCTCTTTTCTCCCGCATTATATTTTAATGACATTCTTCCCACGCAATCAGTATAAAATTACTATAGTATATTGGTAATTTCATCAAAGCGCATCATGGCCTAGCTTGTATAGAAAAATCGGCATAATCCTTTGGCATTTATTTTATTTAAAAAAGATGACTACTATCCTAACCGATATGACAAAAAACAAACAAACGAGAAAGCAGCCTAATAAAAACGTGTTAAAAATACCATGTTGGGCAGCTTAAATCAGTTATAATAGTTACCTACTTGGTATAATAGTTGCCCACTCAGTATTTTTGTCACCCATTTAGAGTTTTCTCTGCTAACTTAAATTATTTATCACCCATATGTAGTCGCCGATTTTGAGTATTTTTGTAAGTTAGTCGCCCGTTTAGTTATTTTGTCGACCAAAAAATAAACTGCTGTCCAGTTTAGTATTTAAGTATCCCATTTACAGTCGCCTTTAATTATTTCCAGTTACCCATTTAATTAATTCCCTTTTTCATGTCATCATTCATAACTCGTTCACTCAATCCGTACCATAAATCCGTACCATGAGCTGCCTTTTTGACAACTAGCGATCTTGTTTTACGTCAATTATGTCAAATCTAGCGATCTTTCAGCGATCTTAAAAAGGGTGTTTTTGTGCGACACAATCAACATGATTTAAAGTAAAATGTTCCAAAAGTAGATTGTTCATAGTGCACAATATGCACATTATGCATATTTCTAGGCATATTGAGTGAACTTTCTTTAAAATATGACTTATAAATAAGTTATCTTTTACAATTATTTTTAGATGACAAAAGAATGGTACGAAATCACGAAGATTTACTGTGAAGAAAAAGGCGTCGTATTTAACTACGCCCAGAATGTGAAATTTTTTAACTTGATGATTATTTGTTCATCGGGTGATTTCATTTGTAGCAGAACCAGCTTGTTCATAACCTGTGCGACAATTGGAGGCTTGTGATTCTAAGATCAAATTCTACTGGTATTTTGTTCGTGAGTTTTCTTTCTGTGAGTGAGCTTGTGCTCTTATAAATCTACACAACTTCCTTTTAAAATAAAACAGTACATGTATTGTATTATTGCCTTTTTATTAATCTTCTTCTAATGGGAACATATTACTTAGACAAGTTGTCCCTACTAAATAAACAAAATCAACATTAATTACAGCACGCCCACCTATGATAGTGCTAAGCTATGTTTAGGTAGGTACCCTAGATTTTTTTGTCGTAGAACATGCACAAAACCTAACTACAAATTTTACAAAACCAATTTATAGAAATAAAGTCACGGCCCTTTTGCTAAGCCTAGCAATAGCTAACGCAATGGTACAAAATAAATAAGAGCAAAGAAAATGATTACTTTATTACTTGATATGGGTATTTATTTACGATATTCACTTTTCAAAATGAAACATCTTTTCTATAAGTATCTAATAAAATTGTCACAGTATTGTTGTACAAAATTATCCTTTTTAAGTCGGAAGCTTATGGCGTTTATGGGTTTATCACCGTATGATTCCCTGGCAAACCTGCAAATAACCAAAAATAATGTAAGTAGGTAGTTAGATACTCTAACATAATTCAATCAAGCGGTTACGAGCACTTCAGTATAAAACGACTTATTTACACTAGGTACTTGCTTTTAAGACCATAAAACAATAAATATAATACTCCAATTTACTTACATGAACTTAAAAGACGTTGTGACGATATTCAGCTCTTTGGAGTAGAATCCTATCCTGTTTACTGCAAAAGTATTAAATTGTCCACTTTTAAGATATCATGTGTGTGGTTGATTTATCAATAAATTATTAATACGTGGTTATAAATTATATCAATCGAAGGATTATAGCTGTTTAGTGTTTAAGTAAATATTTTTTTGATCACGAGACGAGTGACATATTTACGCTACGCATGACATAAGTAGGTAGGTACCTCTTTGTTCATGGCTATTGTTGAAACCACAGAATAAATAATCACTACATAGCGTATTTTTTCCTATATCTAAGCAAGGTATAGACAAATTATTAGTAAAATTATTCGTTCTTTCCCAGTACTTTGCGGGAATAATATAAGGTTGTTATATTATCATAGTTTGTTTGACAGAAATGTCATGGTACGAATCTATGTAGAGCTCATATCAACATCGCTGGAAAAAAGATAGTTTTGAAAAAGGCTGGTTTAAACAAGCTGTTATTGCTTTGTCATTATAACACATTACATTTTGCATTAATAATTTTCATCATCAAGACTTCCTCATCACGAGCACAGGTAAGTCTTTGTTATACAAACGAACGGCCTCCACAGTGTGCGTCAAAAATCTTCTAAAATATTTTGTTGTTCAGTGTGAAAGTGTTGTATTTATAGTGTTCGTGTTCACTCTGATAATTTATTTAAAAATAATAATAAATTACGCTTTATTGCACACAAGTAGAAATATTACAGAAAAGGGGACAAAAATACAAAGAAGAAAGTATAGAAGAGGCGGTCTTATTGCCAATCAGCAATCTCTTCCAGGCAACCATTGGGTGTAAAATAAAATAAATAGAAAAAATGAAATATAGGGGAGTGGGTGCAATGATAAAAAAAGGAAGAACAAGTGTGTTGTATGAATACAAACAATAGTTATACCTAAAGATAAATACAGTTAAAATAAAGGAGAAAATAAATAAATGGTCAATCAGAAGAAGAGGAAAGGAAATGCCTCCTAACTCTATCTCTAAAGGACTTGGGAGTCTGAGATTTATGTTTACACGGACAGTTGCCATCAGTATATCATAGCAGACAAGGTGACCAAATACTTCTGATCAGTTTAAAATGTCAATAAGTTCCATGCACTACAAGTTACCTTTACAAGTTCTGATGGTGACTGTGCGAACCAAATAAATATTCGTAAATGTTCGTGTTCATCATGCTCTTGTTCGTTCGTGTCTACACGCCTTAATAATTTTGATTCCATCCTGCCTGTCACTTTTATGATCGCCAAAGGATCGCTAGATTTGACGTATTAAAATGTATGCTTAGGGTTGCTAACAATAATCTACTATGTTATTTTTCTTTTTCATGGGTAGTTACAAAATAAGTATCGAAAACACTTTATACTTAGATAGACTTACTTAGACGTATTAACGCTTACGATTATGGGAAGAATGTTAATGTTAGGTATAAGAATGGGACGGATTTCTGTAAGCGTTAGAATGGCTGGTTGTCTGTATCGATTAACGTCAGGCTGGAGACCAAAAGTTGCTCCCTATTTGCTACCATTTACGATTTACCTACAGACAAATAATTGCTAAACTTTGAAACAAAATAAAGGGACTTCAAAATGACCAGCCATTCGGATATCATGCATAAGAATAAATAAAACTTATTCTTATGTATCAGGATAGCCGGTCAAATCCGGGGGCTAATTGTCTAATTTCAAAAATCTATCGCAATCGCTTTCATTTGACAGATGGATGTGACACATTGCTGCATTTCTTTGGTAAGTTTTTATTTGTGCCAAAAAGAAGCATCAATGTATTACGTCCTGAAAGCGATTGCGATAGATTTTGAAATTAGACAATAGAAAGGCCGGTTGTGTAAACTATTCAAATTCTGGGCACTCGTTGTCTACACCATTAACTCTAAAAGTTCATGTTATTATTTACTTGAGTAATTACTACCTGTATGCAGAACAAAGAAAATATGATTTGTGAGTAATTATTTAGTTTCTTCCAGAAAAAAATGTCATAGAACTTGTAAAAAATAAGTAGTAACTTACTTAAACTTGCGCTAAGTTGGCAACCTTAGATATTTTTTGACAAAGAGTGAACAAGTTAAAGATGATCGCAACAAAATTGCTAAGAAATTTGAGGTAGAAACAACCTTCTTTATAGGACGTCGTGGTACGAAAAGTCAATGTAAGACCTAAAAGACATTGCTATAAGAGCTCGTTGTAGGCCCCCTGATATCATCTGACAGCGTGTTAACACGTGGCGTCACACAAATATGCCCTCACCTTAAGTTGCTTCTAATCTAGCGCATACATTTACTATGAAAACCGATGTCATCTGACAGCGTGTCAACTCGTGTAAGCACGTGGCGTCAGACAAATGTGACCGCACATTTATTCATTCTGTTTCACGTTTTCATATGTAGTAGGTAAGGTAGTTATATAAATACAACGAAACAATTTTGAATCTGGGGAAATTTAAATCTTTATCTGGCAGCCCTGCTCTTGTCTGTGGTTAACGACGAACCGAGAACAGTCGAAAGTTTTTTCCGTTCATTTTTCTTTATTTCAATGGCGGCCCTTGTTGAATACACTTGTGTTGTGAAATGTGATTTTGATATAATTTTTCATAAAAATCTTCACTTGATTGGGTTAATGCGAGTAATCAGCAGTTGTTTTTTCGAGTGTTGTTTCTTCGTCTTGTATTTCGCCGGTCTCCGTTGGTTGGATGTTGTTTGTTTTCGTTTGTTTTTGTTCAAGTTTATAAAGAAATCTATTCCCTACTATAAAAGCAAAAAAGGTATAAAATAAAGGTATCTCAAGGAATTGGGCTCTGGTGTGTGTTTTCTACATAATCTATCTAATTCAATCTTTATCATAAAATATCAGTTTATAAGTTTCTGACTTCTGTCCAGTCAATATTAATAATTTCTCCCATAGTTGGCACTAAAAACTCTTAAAATGTCAGAAAACTATCTTTGCATTAAACAAAATTGCACGTAATCTGGGTGTTAGTTAAAGTATCCATTTAGAATCTAAATGGATACTTTATCTAACACCCATCTAAATTTTAGATGAAATTGACCAATTCTATTATGGGGGAATGGAATGGGGGCTTCAAATAGGTTTTGACAAAGTAATCATTGGCACCTACTTTTGTCAGCTATTGCAGCTCAATAATTTGAATGTGGTTTGTGTTGGTATAGTTTTCCATTATATTCATGACAAAGAAACTAGCTAGAGGTTTTATTGAGTTAATTTTTGTCGATTGATATTTTTTACCCGAGTCAACCTCGAGGTAGATACGGCTAAATTACATTTTCCGCTGTCCCATCAATCGGACATCCAATGGAGCTATTGTCGGTTGGTGTTTTTGGTTTTTACCTTAGTAGACCTCGGGGTAGATATGGTTAAATTAAATTTTCTGTTGTCCCATCAATCGGACATCCAATGGAGCTATTATCAGTTGGTGTTTTTGGTTTTTACCCGAGTAGACCTCGGGGTAGATACGGTTAAATTATATTTTCTGTTGTCCCATCAATGGGACGTCCAATGGAGCTATTGTCGGTTGGTGTTTTTGGTTTTTACCCGAGTAAAACTCTGGGTACATATGGTTAAATGATTTTTCTGTTGTCTCATCAATGGGACGTCCATTGGAACTATGGAAAAGAAGGGGAATGGAATATTAAACTAATCTTAAATTTATTAATTGGTGTGATCTGTGTATCTTTAATTGAATACAGTTTTTGCCATACAGTGGCCATCTAATGATAATATGATTCAACAATTAAGTGAATCAAAAATTTATTTAGCGGTCTGATCTGTGTATTGCTAATTTGAAAACAGCCCAGCGGGTATCTTGTAGAGATGATAAACGAAATTTAACAATAAATTACTTGAATAACTAAATTGGTCTTGAATTTGGTTAATGTTTATAATGTTGACTGTCATGTTAAGAATGGAAATGGGTCGGAGGGTTGTCTTCGTATGAATTTTTTTAATGGGTTATTTAAATTATACATACAGAAAATGCATGCATAAATTGAATAACAGAGTATTTATTAATACTATGTATTTATCATACTATTAAAATTTTGTTGGTCGCTGTTCAATTTTTCTTGATTTTGGTAAATAGTCATTGTCGGGTGTTGAGAATTTTATTAAAACACATAAATTGGATATGCAAATTATACATAAAATAGATGAATAATTTAAATAACGGTACAAATTTCTATTTAATGTAATATAAAAACTGGTCTCTGTAAATATAACATTTTTCATTTTGGTTCAGTGGTCGGTCATAATGCAACGTTGATTGTCAAATTAAACATTTTTTGGTTATTTAAATTATACATAAAACACATTTTACACATTTTTTGGTTATTTAAATTATACATAAAATATTTGAATAATTTAAATAACTACAAAAACATTGGTCGCTGTTAATATCCATTTTTCATATTGGTTCAGTGGTCGGTCATAATGCAACGTTGATTGTCAGATGTACAGAATATTAATAAAACACATTTATTGGTTGTTTATACAGAAAATATAAACAAATAATTTAAAGCTTTTTTGCTGTAAGTAACTATAACATTTTTCCTTTTGGTTCAGTGGTCGGCAGGGTTGCCATATTGGGCGATATGTCGCGATTTGGGCTACCTCGCGACCGAAATTGCGACTTGTTTTTCGTATTTTGCGACAGTCCCAAATTGGGCTACTTCATAAATTTTTTGCGCGATTTTTGGGCTACTTCTCTCCACTGGCAGTGGCAACATCCAATTTTAAGAAAACGTGAGTAATATGTATGCAAAAACCACCAAATTTCCACAATTTAGGCCATATTATTATTATTTTTTGTTTAAACATGCTCTGTACGCAAATATCGACGATGATTTTAAACACATAATATTAGGTAGGGACAGGTAACCGTACATTACAAATATTACAAAAAAATAATGCTCATTGAAATAATGTTTGTTTAAGTTTGTTGGAAATTCAAAATATTTTTAGCAAGGATATGAGTGAGATTTAAATCAATATTTTCGATATTTTATCGCTTTTTGGGCTATTTTGGTAAAAATGTTTGCGATTTTGGGCTACTTCAAACAGAAATTGATTTGCGGGATTTTGGGCTACCTGAAGGCAGATTTTCTGCGACTTACCGATTTAGGCATCTGGCAACCCTGGTGGTCGGTCACAACTCACAATGCAACGTTGATTGTCAGGTGTAAAAAAAATATTATTAAGAACCGTTTAATTAATAGATAATAAACAGAAAATATGTGAATAATTTAAATAATGGTATTTCTATTTATTGTACTATACAAAAATTGGTCGCTCTAAGTATTTTTATTCTGGATTTTGGTTTAATGGTCGGTCATAAGGCATTGTTGTTAGTCTGTCAAGTGTTAAGAATATTAATAAAACACAATGTATTTATTGGCTGTTAATTTTTCAGAAAATATATGGCTAATTAAAATAATGATATTTCTACCTACTATAAAAAAAAATGATTGCTGCTCCATTCTAATCACTAATTTTGTGTCTGCGTGAATTTTCACCGGCGTATTCAAATTTCTTTGGACCTCGAGTTTTTAAAGATGGATCAATGATCAAGTCCATCAATTGCACCAGCTTTGGACATCCCATTTCCCTGAGATCGACGATCTTAACGGACATTCCCAAAACGCTCCAGCCAGTTTTTTTTCTCGGATCCTCTTACGTAGATTCTTTGAGCATTTCGTAGTCGATTGCGGATCATTGTCTAAGCCAATTCATAAGGACCCATACCAGAATCCCTGAATATACCGTGTACATACTTCGTTAACCACAAATTGATGGTCTGAAATTCTTTCAGGATGTTTAAAAAAAAATTGGTTGCTCTAAGTTTTATTATTGATTTTGGTTCAATGGTCGGTCATAACATAATGCAATGTTGATTGTCAGGTGTTAAGAATATTAATAAAACACATTTATTGGTTGTTTAAATTATACAAAAAATATATGATTAATTTAAATAATACGATATTTCTATTTATTGAATTTTCATCGGCGTATTGAAATTTCTTCGGACCTCGAGCTTTTGAAGATGGATCAATGATCAAGTCCTTCAATTGCACCAGCTTTAGACATCCCATCTCCCATCGACGATCTTAACGGACATTCCCAAAACGCTCCGCAGCCAGTTTTTTTTTATCTGAACCTCTTACGTAGATCTTCCGAGCTTTTCGTAGCCGATTGCGGATCACCTTCATAAGGAACCGTACCAGAATCCCTGGATATGCCGTGTACATTCCTGGTTAACCACAAATTGATGGATTGATACTCTTTTGTGAACTTTTCAATTGGAAACGGCGGTTTAACGATGATTTCTTTTACAGGAATCATGGCGAATTCCTTCAGTATGTATTGTCCAGTGGATCTTCGAAAACCCTGGAGATCATCGACGTATTTCATGTTAAATGCTTTTATTCACACCTATATTACCTATAATCCCAAAATGTCAGACAATGAGGTGTATCACGCAAAGCTAATCGCAGATGGCGCCAGCGGCGACCTGGCTATCAATGGTTTTGATTGGTTAAAATGTGTCAGAAATGACATTAGACATTTGAAACAACCAATCAAATTATTTTGGGACTCTCGCTTGTGGCGCCATTAGTTCCTCAGTATCACACCCCATTATAACCTCAAAACGGCTCCTTGAGATTAAGATTTCTCTTTGATATTCTTCCCACAAAATCAGTAGAAAATTACTAAAGTATATTGGTTATTTCATTAAAGCGCATCATGGCCTAGCTTGTATAGTAAAATCGGCATCATCCTGCTCAGCCCACTCGAAATTCTTTTTTTTATTACCGATAAAAAGCTGTTGGCCCTTCGAGTTAAAGAAAACATCGAGGAAGAAAATAGAATAATCAATTGATCATCTGTTAACGGACGCGCGAGGCAGCTCGTGTATATTACTGGAATTCCCTAAAAATATCTTGGCGATGTTCCAACGGCAATTTATTGCTACTTTATCGATCCTACATGTCAGTGCAATAAATATATTAAATTGTTTTTGTTGCGTCAATGAGAAGATATGCTGTAAATCTAACGCGATGTAAATCGTACAATTATTTTTTTGGGGAATGAGTATTGACCAAAAAACCCAAGACACAGAATTCACTTAACAGGATTATTATTGCTAAAAATAATATCCATCGACGGATGCGTCACAATTTTCCTTCATTTACACAATAATTAATTATTCAAAATCATTTCCATTCATTCAAATCAATTCGAGAATCAAGTTTTAAAGTTTTCCTCTATTTTCTGCACGCTTATTGTCATTTCACTACTTTACCCGAAAGTAAGTTGATGTCATGCACATCAAATATTTTGAGATGTAATATTTTGAGATGTCGTAGCTGACCACCGCATGGGCGGATTGTTTGTCATCAATTTTATTGACCTGTCGGAAAATCTGTAGATGACAATGACATTTACATACTCGCACCTCATTAATAAAAGACGATGTTGTTTTTCATAGTACTTCACTTTTCTGGTAGCATATTCGTTCGCATGCCACCTCCAGCCTGTTTTTCGTGTGTGTCTAGGACAAAGTGGCATGCGACTACGGTTATGATAAAAAACTGGACGATTTAAAAGAACTTGTAATAAGTCTATTTAAATAAAATTCTATTTCTATTTCTGTATTGAATTTTGGACTCGCAACATTTTCTAGTTTCGTACTTTTTAGAGCGCCATTTTTCCTTAGTCGGGTTTTCCGTCATGTGCCTAGTCTAGCAAACCTATCTACTTATATCGTATACCTACCTTCTTGGGTATGTAAAACATCTATCTATCTAGATAGACTAGGTACCAATTCTTCAAATTTTGTAGCAAATAAAGTCTGTAATTTTTCGTAATACCTAAGTACGAGTTTATCGAATCCAGTAACAAAAACGTGCTTCTGTTATGCTACATAGGTACTTTGACAGTGTCGGATGTCGGTTCAGTCAGTAGGCTTATTGTTTGTGTTATTAAGTCGTCAAATTCCAGCGCTCTGGCAGGTTCGTCGAATAGCTTACTGCGGGCAGGATATGGTCACGACGCGCGATAAGTCTGCTACAATACAACATTGTTCGTATCGCATGTCCACCGACTACAGAGAATTCGTTTATGATTAACAATGGCGCGATAAATGAGTCTGCTACAACATTCTTGCCTTCGATATAACTCTGAGGAGAATTGGCTGATGTGATTAATAATAACTGCCTTGTTGTTCAGGCAACACGTTTCTTTCATACTACCTTTTTAAATATTTAAGGTTTACAGTCAGTGAAATTTATTTTATACATAACAACCATAGCTTAAAGTTTAACGATGTAGCTGCGAGCGTTATTTGACAAATTCCATTCGTCGATTGGTTTATCTGTCGTTAAATTGGAACCTGGAGAGGTGTGACTTTCGTTAAGCCTTTTGTTGCATTCTAATGATAAATACCTTCTTGCTTGGCTCAAGTTGTCATCAATGTAATAAGCAGTTACGCCAATGTTACTTGTTTTGATGATGTCCAACAGTCTAGTTATGCAGACAAAGGTGGCGTCACGACTTCACGAGACACCATTTGTTTGTTTCACCTCGTTTAAGTGTGTCTATAAAAAGCTGTAATCATAGTGAATAGTTAGAAATATTAATTGAAAAACTTTCGAAACCCCGTCCGAAAACTTTCGAATCCTTCACTATTGAAAAAGGTTGTTAGTCACTAATAAATAGTTCCAGCAAGTCTCGATCTACAGCTGTTTCACTAATTCTGCTTCAGTCATGGTTATCGTTTGTTGTGGAAAGTGTGGAGAAACCTTTTTAGCAATATTTTTCTCGGTTACACTGAAGTAAAGTCTCATCTCTAGAACCATCATTGCAAAAAGTCTCGGTTCTAATTTTAATTCTCTTTCTTTGGCATGTGAGATAATGATGAACCATTCTGGAGGAATCTCTCTGCGGCGAATCCTATCAAAGATCTCCGGTATACTCAATGGCTTTATTTCCATTAGTTGTTTCTAAAGTCTTTTACTAGTTTTTCTCGGGGAGGTTTATACCCCAGAACAGTTGATTCATTGGTAGGGAGATCACTGAGAAGAGGAGCTATAGACTTGTCATCTGTTAGTGTATTTTATTAAAAAATATAATCATACAGCAATTCCTGTGCAAAGTAAAACTTGCAGTCTTGTAACCCAATCTCTGCGACATAGGTATAAGTTGAAGTAGGTATAGTTTGAAGGGACCAGATTCTTCAATCTATAATTTTTTTATAAGTGGGGATTATTAAAGCGGCTCATTATACCATCTACCTTTGCTAATGAATGAGTGAGATACAGAATGAAGAATGTTCACTAGTTTCAATTTTTAACTTTTCTTATAGTCCATATAAAATAAAAAAGTGGGTGTAAAAATATTTCGATATGTCACTTAGTTCCCGAGATATTGAATTTTTAAAGCGCGAGTGTCGGCCGGCTGGCGGTCGTTGCGGTGACGTCACAGGTCATACACTCACGCAGTACGTTGCGCGCTCCAGTACGCTTCACTACGAATAACGCAAATATTATTCGAAATGTCGAATTCAAATTTAAGGAAATCATGTGTTGTGCCAAAATGTAAAAGTACTATCACCAATGCACCGGAAAAGTTTTTTTTTTGGTTCCAATGGATATTAAAATACGTAAGAAATGGTTGGAATGGTTTAGGATTCATGTTACCACACGCTTCTAAGTTGATCTACTTATTCGGTTGTGATTTCTGCATGTGAAATAGTAAATTTACAAAGCTTTTTAATTTAGGTTAACTTACACTTATAGTTTTAAGCAAAATACAACTGTTTTTATTTTACTTTATCTTCTAAGCTTGTTCTTTCGCTAACTACAAAATAAACAAACAACGTTTCAGTAGGTAGGTATGTAGTTTTATTTTTATTAACCTCAAATCTTACTACAAATGAGAAATGAAGAAATAATGAAAAAAATAATTTCAAATACATATTTGTTTTACAAAAAATATTTCTTATTCGATAATTTCAAATTATAAGTATACAAAGTTATTTTATAAATAATTCGTAAATACTATCCTTCCAAAATGTTAAAAATTTTTCAACAAGATTGTCGCAATAGTCTTCATCATAAATCACTTCATGTACATCTACATTCTTCGAGTTTTCAAAGTCCACATGTGGTGAGGTTTCATTTGAGTTTGAATCTGTGCATAATATTTCTTACCCAATGTTCCATTATTATAGTACTGATACTGACTTAAAATGTGTTTTGCTTCTACAACATAGTCATCAGTAATCCCATCAGCCGAGGCTCCAAGCATAGACCACTTATTGTTTAAGAAAAGACCAGAACCCATTTATCTTCAGATTTTTTTCGGGATAAAAGGTACCGTATGTCCTTCTCTGTACCCCTGACAACGTGTATGCAAAATTTCATGATGATCGGTTCAGTAGGTAAGACGTGAAGGAAGGCGTAACAAACAAACAAACTTTCGCATTTATAATATTAGTAAGGACTAGCGGCCGCCCGCGACTTCGTCTGCGTGGACAGTTTTTTTGCTATCCCTCGGGAATTATACGTTTTTTCTGGATGAAAAGTACCTTATGTCCTTTTCTGCACCCCTGACAACGTGTATGCAAAATTTCATGATGATCGGTTCAGTAGTTACGACCTGAAGGCGTAAAAAACAAACAAATAAACAAACGGACTTTCGCATTTATAATATTAGTAAGGATTTCTGGCAATTCAGAAAGATCTTCCCAACTGAACAAATCGTCATTTTTTGGTTTGTTTAGCGCCAAAATAGAAAGTATTTTAAAAATCGAATTCTCTGTAAAATCATATCTCTCTTCTAAATATTGCATTGATTTTTTCAGAAACTTTAAAGGTACAGTTCGGTTTCGCTTGTAAATTGGGTTCTCTCACGATCGTTCATTTTTTAAAGGATTTCTTTGTTTTTGCTGCCATAAAATTTATTTCATAGGCAAGGCATATTTAGTTTAGCAGAAAAAAAAAACTTTTGCGTTCAGATCTGGGTATACTGAATTATATTCGCAAAAACTTGGAAGATATTAGTCATTAAAAAAAAAAATTCTACCACAGTTGTGTTCAAAGACAATTGACAACTGAATTTTGAAGCGCGCTCATTGGCGGATGCGCACTCAGTAGTTAGAGTTTGCGGGCAAAACCTAACTACTGAGTTTTTTGACCAATCAGAGATCACTATCGAACTAGCACGAAACTGGGGAGTTAGAGTTTGCGCGCAAAATCTAACTACTGAGTTTCTTGACCAATCAGAGATCACCATCAAAACTCGAGAGTTAGATTTTGCTTATATGCTGCCGGTACACGTAGAAATCGATTTTTGTGTCTATTCCTGAAAGCCTGAAATAATACGCAGCGCCGTCTTACCTCTTAATCTAAAGGTCAAGCCACACAGCGGGCGCGACGGGGCGCGGCGTGACGGGGCGCGACGGGAGTTCACACTGCGGGCGTGATTACGCCTATGTTCCGCCCCGCCGCGCTTCCGATCTGTATTCACGCTCGGCGCGACAGCGGCGTGGCGCAACGGGACGCGACACGTCGCGCCACGCCGGCCTGTGTGACGTCGACCATAGTATCTAGTACATTACAACTTCTCAGCGTCGCGTCGCCGTCCCGTCACGCCACGCCCGCTGTGTGGCTTGGCCTTAAGTTTAATTACATATCCAATTCCTTATTTTCACATTAAAACCTTGTAGTGTGTGGTGTACCGAGGTAGACTCTCAATTAGAGGAATTACATCATTTACATTAATGGAACGGTGTTGATGATTCATAAAGTATGTGGTGGCTTCTTCTTCGAGCTATACTTGACAATGATGTGCCTAGCTCATCTCCTACGACATTATTTGTAGTCTGGTCTTTGGTCAGCAGTGCTTCCTTGAAGTTTAAAGGCCAGTTGCACCAAAGGCCGTCACAATCTTTCTGAATCTTGAGTGATTCATTTTCATGAATCCTTTCGACTAGATCCTCCAAACCCATCTTTTTATAGTATTTGTCACACTTTCTCAAGTCTGGAGGAAGCATTTTTTGGGGACTGCTCCTGCTGGTATGTGCTCTGTGTCTCGGAATAGTACTGTGTATGCTGTCAATTTTAAAGTAAATGGAATCTTCTCCTCCTATTTTCGGAGTAGTAATGCTTAAATTGTCACACTTTTGGTGATTAAACCTGCTGACATCTCCTCAACCGACGTCGCAATAGAGTCTAAATCGTGCCGATTCTTAGTAATGTATGGACCATACACTCCAGCATACTCTGATAATGAGTTTCTATCTGAGCCCCTAGCATTCTCTTGCTTATTGCTAAGCAGAGATACGCAAGATCTGCATACTCTTTCACAGTTACGGGAGGTTCCATCAAAATACTGAACCGATGGACAATCACAACCATTGTTAATCTGACAACACCCTCGAATTGTGTTACCGGTATAATTCGGCTCAAAATAGCATCCAAGGGAAAGAACTGCATCTTGGATGTAATATCTGCATCTGCTACGTTTAGAGCGCTTGTTATATTTGAGGCCGTAGCCTGCATCATCCAACAGAGGGACGAAGCTGGTGTATCTTCCAAACATTTATAAGTGGCTGCAAGTGACCCAAACAGTTGATAGCATGCCGTTTTACGCATCCGTCTATTTTACTGATCTCGTTGACCCCATGTTCAAGTCTGGCATGCCCGTTATACCGTCTTGAACACGTCTAAACCGGCTCATCATCCATGCTGTGGTATTGTTCTGCCCTTTAGTTAAGTGACCGAGACAAACAGAGCATCAACTGAATCACGTAATATTCGTATTCTAAGTATGTGGTGGGTGGCTTCTTCTCCGAGCTATACTTGACAATGTGCCTTGAGCTATCACCTACGGCATTGTATGGAGTCTGGTATTTGGTCAGCAATGCTTTCTTGAAGTAAGCTGTAGATTCAAGGCCTGTTGCACTAAAGGTCATTGTAATCTTTCTGAAGGCTGCTCTCATCTTAAGCCATCATTTACATGAATCCTTTTAACTAGAGCCTCCAAACTAATCTTTCTAGTATTTAGCACTCTTTCTCAAGTCTAAAGAAAGCATATTTTTAGGGATTGCTCCTGCTGCTACGTGCTCTGTATCTCGAATAGTACTGTGTATGCTGTCAAATTTTCCGAAGTAAATGGAATCTTCTCCGAATTCGAAAAAACCTACCGCAGTAGGTAAGTATTTTCGGAGTAATGCTTCAATTGACACCCTTTTTTTTGATGGAATCGGGGTGTTTAGATTGTTCTGTATATGAAGCAGAACCTCAGATCGATGACTAGGTGATTGTTCCACTTTTTATAGTCTATATGGTTTGCGACACAGATATCCCTAAAGAATTGTCCATGAGCTTCTATATTACGGTATTTAGATCGTCTGCCAATGTTAATCCTTGGAAAAGAGGAACAAAATGTGTCAATCAAATCAAAATCAAGTATTCAGTTACCACATAATATTCCCGGAGTCTCCAAGACATCAAGGAAAACAATCTTCTTTCTTAATTTTATTTACCGTATTTTACTTTTCAATCCAATTACAATATCATCTTGGTCTAATCCGTTGTCATTGATCTCTTGTAGAAAGTTTTTCCAATTAGTTGCTTCTTTCTTAAAAAAGTGTCTCCCAACACCTTTTTTGATGGAATCGGGTTGTTTGGATTGTTCGGTTTATGATGCAGAACCTCGATCAATCGATTCATCGGATAGCTTTTATCTGACTATATATTATGGACGGATCAATAATATCTGGTACATCAATACACTTTGTTAAAGGAAGTCTATGCCATTGGTCCCTGAAATCCCTGATCTGTTTCGGAGTATGCCATGCGTTGTGTTCTTTAAGGACTGATCCTGTGGGACCATCGTCTTATCCACATACCATTTTTTGTTGTCTGAATTAAGGTGTGAGAATTATGAATGCCAATTCACTTCCTAAGGCCTTCCCGCATATTCTTCAGACATGGCTTTCTTCATTGTTACCTGCTCATTGACATCCTTAAATGTTGTCCAGATTTTTCTGAAATATAATATTATTTGAGACTCTGTTGAATGAATTCGTGTGTTTTGGTGATACGATTTGGATACTCAAGGCATTATCCCAAGGCCTTAAAAACAGCAGATTGTTCTCTTCGCCACTTTGGTGATTGTTTTATTTTGTATAGTCTATATGGTTTACGATACAGATTATTACAGATATTTTCTTATTTAGAGTTTCCCTGTCCCGAAGAATTATCCATAAGCTTCTTTATTACGGTATTCAGAGCATCTGCCATTGTTAATCCTGGGAAAAGAGGAATGAAATTTGTCTTAATCAAATATTCTTTTAACACAAAATAACCCATGACCTTTAACACCGGATAGTTTGCTTCGCCCCTTTGGTGGTTGTTCCATTTTTTATAGTCTACATGGTTTGCGACACAGATATCTTCACATAGAGTTTCACTACCCCGAAAAATTGTCCATAAGCTTCTTTATGACAGTGTTCAGATCATCTGCCATTGTTAATTGATCCTTGGAAAAGAGGAAAGAAATGTGTCTTAATCAAATATTCTGTTAACACAAAATATTCCCGGAGTCTCCAAGACATAAAGGTAAAAAGACCCCAGTGATTTAAATTACTTCGAGGTAATGTAGGAGGTGCAGTATCTTGCCGATGAGCAATTTGGATGGAATGGTACCACCCCAAGGCACTTAAATCGACATTTGGCCAAACTCCATGCGTTTTCCAGTACCTTTTAATGAAGATCTCTGCAAACTTTTATCATCTGAATTGACAAGGTATCTCCATGTCGGTACGGTACTGTTTTGCTATTTTTTGTAAAGCCAGGACTCCCTTAACTGGTTCAATAGTGGGGTGTCCCCATATCCTGTATGGTCCATACGCTTGAGAAACTTTGTGTGGAGACTGCTTATACAAAGTCTGGATTACTCTGGATCAGTTGTGTGATTTAGATAGTTTGATCTTGACTTCAATCAGTCCCAAATAATGGAAAACCTTAAAACGCGCTGCTTCAGGAGCGTAGTGACTGTGGACTGGATTGCAGCCCTGTAGTAACTGAGCATGTCCTTAATTGGGGTCTTTGAATCATCTTTGCGATGGATGATATCATCCAGCCTAACTGCCGTCCAGAGCGACACTGGGTGGAAATTATTACCCTCAGTGTTGGCTTACTCAGTAGGTATTATAGAAGGTAATAGTGGACAACAGATGGCATGAGTTTCTGGCCTAGTCCCACCATGAAAAGTATCATACTGAACAATCTCCTTCACGACTCTGTCGTGAAACATTCTAACAGCTGTTGCAGGGAACAACCCTACAATTCTAGGCAAAGTGATGGTCCTAGAATTTAATGTGGTTCCACTGCCCCTCACTTCATCATCTATGTCATACTTCTCTTTCAGCATGTTGAGTATACCCTCAACTCCTCCTCTTGCCTTCTTAATAATTTTGCTTATGTGATTGTTCCTTGACAGAAATACTGTCATGAGGAAATTGATGTCCTTTGGCAGTGACTCTTTATTAGAGAATTTGTTATGCGCCTCAGTTAGAGAGGTCACCTTCATGTCATCTCCGACATTGGACAAATCCCATTCCAATAGACTTGGTTTTCCCTCCTCATATGCCTTGCGGTTCCTAATTAGCTGTGATAATATCACCCGTGAGTCAAATCCTTGATACTCAAGGGCCGCCTTAACCAGCTTCATCTAGTCCCTATTAGGATTAACTATAGCTTGGATGTCGGCTTCAGTTAATCCATCCCTGATCTCTGGATCCTCCCTGAAGTAACTAAACCAGCTTCATCTAGTCACTATTGGGATTAACTATAGCTTGGATGTCGGCTTCAGTTAATCCATCCCTGATCTCTGGATCCTCCCTGAAGTAACTAATGATGGAAGGTAGATTCCAAACAGTCAGCCATGGATGAAGACCCAGTTGATTTTCCTGCGCTTGTAATCATATTATCTGGTTCAGTTCACTGCTCTATGAATTACTCACCGACGTTTCGGCACCTTTGCACCACGGCAGCTGCAAAGGTGCCGAAACGTCGGAAAAATCAAAAATCAAACCAAATACCAACTAATTACCAAAGTACTTTCAATAAAACCGCGCTAGTATCCGTTAAAAAGTCTTTTATTTCATTTTTAGTGTCCCCTTGACTCCCTGTTAATCTGACTGCCCCTTCCCTTCCCATAGATCCCTTGCCCTAGAGAGGAGTAGTAGTTGTTGAATCCTTTGTTTTGGGAGATGATCCATCTGGCGTTTGTGAGATTCAAATTTGGAAGGAAAACATTGCTTTGATTTGAAAAATTTCGAAGGGAGTTGTTACAAAAAGCTCTAGATTTCGTATCACTTTCATTGATTCCAATTCCAATTAAGGGTTTGATGCTGAACTCGATGTGGCCACTGATTGGCTCCTGCAGCATGATTCGCTTGACATAAGTGGGGCTGCAAAATCATCGATTGTTCGAAGTTGAACATGTAGCAGAACTCTCTATAGACTGTTTCTTGAAAAGCCTTAGACCGTGATATGAGTGCCGGCAGCATCCCATGTTGCAAGACACAGGGAATTCTATCAGTGGGATCACCGCCGTTTAGTTTGTGTAGGCGGTTCAATGGGTCATCGATGTTTAAAACGCCGGTTTGTGACAAATATCGTTTACTGCCAAAAGTACACAGGTTTCACAGCAAAAAAGACAAAATTTAACAGGCACGTGTTTTTTATGGTTCTCAGGGTAGCGCGGTGTCGCTTCCATGAGGGCTCGCGGCAGACTGGCTGGGCGTTGGTTTTGCATCAGATACATTCGCTCGCGGGGACGACGCCGTACTACCCTCTTTTATTTAACAAAAATATAAAACTAATTATAACATAAAGAGCGCGTCGCTTACAGTTTGGTTTTGCCCTCTGTTTCCCTGTTTCTTTGCGATGGATAATGAGGGAAGGTGGCAGCACTCCTACTTAATGTTATGTCAGTAGAAGACAAGGTTACCCTTTCTTTCCTCTTCCTCGCAGCAGCTTCTGCATCATCATCTCGCTTAATTCCATAAGCTACCATTTTCCCACTGTCTTTGCATCTTTGCTTATAGTTTTCAGGATTTTATAGAGGTTGTTGCCCCGAGTCAAGAAAACAGTAATCAAAAGGGTTGCGCCCTCCACAACCTCTGCTTTCTTCTGCACAGAAAAAGCTACTCCATCAGTTTTTTAGTTCAATGTACCACCATCTTTTCCCGCTCCCTTGTTGTAAGCATCTGCCCTCTCAACCATCAACTTCATAATAGTGCGTGGGTTGAAGCCATTATATTTAATTAATTTTGAGAACTGTTTCATGCTCATAATATGTTTTCCCCATCTTCCCCATGATCGCATCTGCCGCAATGGTCCTAACATTCAGAGGAAGAGCAGACGTGTTCACATCCGACCACTCTTTGATTGCAGACTTGGCTGACTCGGTTTCTTTTTTCTGATAGTTAATATAAGAAAAATAAAACAAAAATAAAAATCATAAAAAATTGTAATAACCTTATTTTAATTTAAGATTAAAAACTTCAAAACCTGTCAATATACCTTAAATTTATTGGAAAACGACGACAAATACAAAAAATGGTTACATACTAACTTAGACATATTTTAAGTACTATATTAAGAATAAAATTTTAGCCTTGTTTATATGGAATTACAGAGAAGAAAATTTGAATTTACTAATTTATTATTGGGTTTCTTCAGGTTCTGAAATGAGTTCATTGATTAACAAAAGCTTCAAAGTGTCTTCCTCAAGTTGTTTCACATTTCTATCATACGGTTTTCTAATGCTGGTGATATATTTTTCCTAGCATGATAAATAAAGCCGAAATTTTTTCTAATCTTTGTTGCGAGATTCTTAAGCGTCTTCTGAAAATG
The DNA here is from genome assembly GCA_928269145.1 of Agriphila tristella. Classification (NCBI taxonomy): domain Eukaryota; kingdom Metazoa; phylum Arthropoda; class Insecta; order Lepidoptera; family Crambidae; genus Agriphila; species Agriphila tristella. Next base: position 1,726,006 of record OV743447.1, on the reverse strand, counting down.
TTTAATGATATTTCCTCCATAAATAAAAATTTTATGAATAGAATACCAATCATAATTACTATCATAGATTCGAGCAGAAACTGCTCGAATCTGTTTTAGGTATCTTCTATCGATAGAATAATTACCAACACTTTTAGCATTGAGGAAAGTGCTTGAAGAATTGTATAAAGTAGTTTAATCAAATTTTCATCAACTCCAGTAATTCAGCAAAGCAGCTTGCGTTGCCAAAAATCTTCTGACAGTCCACCATCATTGGTATTAATTTACCCTTACTTGTTTTGATTTGTCGATGATCAACCCTAGCTCTTCACGGAAACTTTTGTGTACCAAGGCCTTCTTATCTTTTGCTTGAATCAGACGAATCTCCATAAGACACACAAGGTCTTCCGCGTTTTCCAGAGGTGGATGGTGTGCAGTCGGTTGTTGCGTCTTCTAGGTTGGGCATCATTACAGAATATTTTTTTGCCAGATTTTGGATGGAGTAGGAGTCAAAGTTGTCTTCTCAGTGTACAAATAAGTATGCCATCATTCGAGACTTGTCGCTGGCCCAAGGCTTTGAAGTTCCTGTTGATCTGATCTGAGTGAAACTATTGCTGCTGGTGAGAAGCCCCCAATTCTCAATATACCTTTTTTAACCACAATGGTGAAGATGGTGATGGTAATACTGTTCCTGACCTGACTCTTATTCAGCATATGTTAAAAATGGTTCATCCAGCATCAGATTCAGAAGATGAAAATGATATTATTGAAATAAGTAAAACTGAACCTAGTGCTGAGTAACCAAGCGAAGAAAGTAAAGTCAAAGTTGTAACAAGTATACCATCAGAAAACGCATTGAAAAACTTGTAATAAAAAAGCCAAGAAAAAGAGGGTCAATGTTGCAGTTGACTCCATTTTGCAAGGTTTAATACAGATTGATCAAGTAACCTCTGAACCAAAAAAGGAAACCGTGACACTTCTCAAACCGACAGATATTATGTCGAAAGAAGAGGCAAAACAGCCTGAAAAACCCCAAAATTACTGAAAATTCACAAAAAGTTGATTCATAAACGCATGACAAAGTTAATGAAAGGCATTGCGATTCTTTATCCAATACCAATTCAACTAAAGTCAACAACTGTTTTGACAAAAAGAGTCCTAAAAAAAGCGGAAACATGTGGAATTTTGAACCAATTTCTATGTTCAAGAAAAAAAATGTTGCAAAACTTTCGGAAAGTAGCAGTGTCGAAACTTCACCAGTAAAAAAAGATACCATTGCTAACTATAAACCATCGAAATTAGCCGACGAATATTATAGAAAATACTTAGAACATAGCCAATTAAAAGAGACGGTACAAGAAAATATATGGACACAAGCTGAAAAAATTATGAAGGAGATTGATGCAAAAAAGACTGTCGAGGCAACCTTTGACGCAGCTGCAGGAAAAACTGGAGAGAGAAATAGTCACAAGTTGCGACCAAATTCTACTTCCACAACACCGTCATTTGCTGACCGGCAAATGTATAGTTTGCGAAGTCGTCAAGAAAAACGGAAAAGATATTAATCCAGCGATCTTAAAAAATACAGAGTGATAAACTAAAATTTATCGAAAGAGATGCCGTGTAGTTCCCGGTCGAGAATAGGGCTACCCCATCTCATCCCGTGGGTGTCGTAAGAAGCGACAAAGTGAGTTTTCTGGGACCCTGTGCAGAGCATCGCAAAATACACATCGCGGGAATACAGTACCACCAACAACAGCATTCCCAAAGAGGGTTGGTGTCAGGCAGGCGGCCGACTGTAAAATCTTAAGCCAAAACCTCAGTGATCGAATTTCCGACAAAAATTACATACGGTTGCAAAGTCCGCCCTTGTTTCATAAACTTCTCTTTTTTCTCGATGACACAGGTAAATATTCTGCTTCTGACGACACTTGCTTCATGAACCCGTCGCGTATTTCTGCGCGAGAAAATTTCAAAGTATCCTTTCCTTTCCGCTTTCGCGCCGGCGGGCGACACGTTAATGACATAAGTCAAAAGCATTAGGCAAACATTGACTGCTGTCTCCGAGTCGTCCTCTGAAAAAAGGCAATGGTTAATTAAAAAAATAAATAACGTAAAACCGTTTACATATCGTACCTACCTATAAATTCCAGCAATGTATTGCTGCAATAATTTGTTTTTAAATGTATTTTTCAAAGTGCTAAGACAAATGTATTTTTAATTCAAGTTGCCTTTAAATATTATGCAGCTTTTGAAACACAAGAGTTAGAACTCACCACGTATCATTCCAATTAAGTTCAGATAGATGAGAAGATATAATTCTTAATAACTTTGTTGCGAGAGTGATCTGCTTTGCCTTTAGCATAGGCAAGAATGTCTTCTTGCTTTAAATTAAGCATAGAAAACAAATTGTTTTCTTTTCCAGGGTACATCTGGTTAAAGTCATCCTGAAGCTGCAAGAAAACAAATTTTCTTATTAATTTTAGCAAATTAATTATTGCGCTATTTCCATTCGGATCAACTGAACCGACCAACTGGAAACTGAACAACTATTTTACTTCCCAACAGGACAACTATTTGGTTGAGCGGTTGGGAAGGAAATATTGTATAATTGGTTTCTAAAAACACTTTTTACTTGTACCAAAGTGAATCCTTTAGGTTGTTTTAGGGCTGGATACTTATTATAATACCCAGTAATATTATCATCACCATCATATACATGTCGGCGCCTCGCTGTCGCCTATAGTGAAATAATTCTTAATACTCTTTAATTATTAAAGTTTGGCTTATTGCCCAAAATGCTGAGACGGGCTTCTATGTTTGAATAGTCAAACTAATTAAATCATTTTGATTTATGGTCTGGGAACGACGGAGATTTTGCATACTTCACTGAACGTAGTCGTGGGCCCGCTTTTGTGACGTAATTGTTTATGCGACATTTATTATAAACAGGAACATGCCATATGAACCCCGAAGCTGGGCATTCTTTGCTGAGACGTGGAGCAGATCGAGCGAGGCCCACGAATTCGTTATCCGTTCCAATACCTTAATTAATTTAGTGTTGATTTCAAAATAGAATAATCTAAACAAATTGATGTTGTTGTTAAGCATTCGCTAGCGTTTCCCTTTCGCCCACAAATCTTAGCCGATAATAAATAATAATCGGTCACCCATCTTGATGCCGTCCGAGAGCTCGACGCTCCGACATACATATAACCACAATTACAGAATATAATTGAGTACAGAAATCTTTACATTTCTATTAACTCCAATAATTGACCGAGCGAGCACGACTCTGCTTCAGTTTGGGCAAAAAATATTTTGTATGTCTGTCTATCCGGCGGCGGTCAGCCCTTCTGCCAGCAAACTCATTGGTCCACTCTGCCTGTTGTGCCAGTCGATGTTCTTCAAGGGAATCTACGTGTTACCGAGTCATCAGTACTTCTCACTCTACTTGCCCTCCTTGTGTTTAAAGCTAAAAAAAATAGTCATTTTATTCACACATTTCACAAAAAAGTACTTATGCAACTGATATTTCTCTTCGTTCTATGAGTAAGTTTGATGCTAAAAGGATGGCTTCATTCGTTATTCTCAAAACAAAATGTATAGTCAAAAAAGTCTAATTTCGCCACCGAGGATTCCTTACAAAGTAGGTACAAATAAAGACTATTTTTATGACTTAATTACAAATGTTATAGTTAATTATAGTTTTCAGACTTCTTCCTGTACTTGTAGTATAAGACGATATTACTTGCCCACAGTTCTAGGTCAACGGGAAGTACCTAACACTATGAATTTTAATACTCTTGAGAGTGTCGATGTATTTATGACTAGTGGCATAGGCATCCATCTTAGTCATGGATGTTTTATAAAATTAAGAAATCAAGCTCAAAAGTATAGATTCTCTAAATACTATAGTAGTTGTACAAAAGAAAAAAAAAATATTATTCTTTTATACATACCTAAATTACAACATATTTGTGAATTATCTAGCCACTCATTTTTTTTTAAATTATATCAATGTTATTAACCAATATTTATATTATGATTGCTAAAACCTTGTTTATTATTGTCATAATTTCATAGATTACACTTACATCTTTCTGTAGGTTCATTGGGAAGGCGTTCATTCGATGTTGGCAGAAATGGCAGAACTGGCTGGCTTCCAGTGCCCGAGGGTTGCACAGTGTTTCTGTAAAACAAACACTGCAACCCTCTAAAACGGCAATTTTAACGTTAATTCTGTATATTTTTAACCGACTTCAAAAAAGGAGGAGCTTCTCAAGTCGACGGTATTTTTTTTTTATTTTTTTTATGTATGTTATAACATAGCTTCGTCAGTTGTTACCCGATTTGTACAATTCTTTTTCTATCTCAAAGAACATAGTTCGTGTGTGGTCCCATAAATTTTTTACAGAGATCTGGCCAGTAGTTTTTTCATAATCCTGAAAAATATCAATTATTTAGCTCGCCATCTCACGAGTTTTTATGGAATTTCGGACATAACTTCTTTGTTTATGAACCGATTTAGATGATTCTTTTTTTATTTGAAAGGATATACTTCAAGAGTGGTCACAATTTAATTTCATTGTTATTGGACTTCGAACTTCGAAGATACACAAATGAACTCTTCAAAGTCAAATAGTATAGTAAAGTGATTTAGGTTTTGGCAAGTTTATGGCAATCCAAAACAAACCAAATCATGTTTTGCGATGCAACGTTCTGGACTAGACTTGGACTACGATGACACAACGGAACTCCTCAAAAACAAACAGCGTGAATTTGGAAATTGAGTTCTGGGCAACTTCATCAGAGCAAAAAAAAAACAGCTGTTCCATACATTTTGGTCGAGTAGTTATTGATGTTTTCTATGGAAAATCTGAATATTTTTTTGATCTGATTCAAGTTGGTCCCATAGACAAAGTTGTTCAGTTTGATGGTCTAAGCCACACCAAAAAGTTTGATCAATGTTCAAAAAAACACACTGTAATAGGAGGCTTGAAGAGGCCCCCATTCCCTCTGAGGACCATGTGAAATTAGCCTATAATTTCTTAGACATTGTCATAGTTTGCTGAGGGAAAAAAGGAAACATTTTTTTGATATTTTTTTCTCTGTATTGCAAAAGTACAAGCGCATTCTAATATCATCTTTGCAAACAGTCTAAGGTCTATATATTCAGTTCTCTCTCTTTTGCATGAAGAATTACTATGTACATACCATAGAGGTAGTATTTTTCTTATCTTTTCGCATATCTCTTCATTCTCTTCTATACTGAGGTCAGTGACATCCATAACTTGTTTCAATAGCTGACTATTTGTTTGAGGACGTTTTGGTCTGTAGCTCGACAGGTTCGGGTCATAGTTATTAAATAGTTTGTTCGTTGACCGTTCACTCTAATGTAAGTTCCAACTTTTGAAATCAATATCTTTTAATAGGTGGATTGAGGAGTATCCTATTCCCTCTGAGGACACTGGAAAAATTAAGATTAGTCTATTATCTCTCTCTGCCTCAGACATTGTCATAGTCAGTTGTGGGAAGAAAGTTTATCAGAAAAAAATATTTCTGATAAACTTTCTCTGTAGTGCAGAAGTACAAGCTCCTATTATCCGCTTGATGACTTGGATGGGCTAGACACACCCTATTAACTTAAATCATATTTTTCCATAGACTAGATGTCACAGACTAATCAGTTTACACATCCAACCTTTGATAGTCTGACATATATCTGCAAGTGTCTTATCGAAAAGATCAGAGTAGTGCTGTATGTCCTTGATGACTCCTGCTATAATCCGTTCTAGTCATCTCTGGGCATTTTTTTGGATACCTGCAGTTTGTGTTGTGGCTACAAACTACGGTAAAGTAGGATACATGTGTCAGGCATTATCCTACGCTTGGTGACTTGTGCTTGATACTCCACATTAACAATTTTATCTTTTCTATAAATAAGTACATTACTAGATGTCACAAACTCATCAGTTTTCACAGCCAACCCGATGAGGCTCTGACATTAAAGCGTGTCTTATCGAAAAAATTAAGAGTAGTGTTCTATGTCCTTAAGATGAATCCTGAATTCCTGATATAATCCGTTCTAGTCAACTTTGAGCTTTCCTTTTTTTGGAATTGCAATGCGACAAACTTGGTTGTCACCCTGGGTGTCACCTTGGCCTACTATTTGAGCCCTAACACACCAGTCTTCTCCTCAACCAGGAGGAGAACTCCAATAGTAACTAGAGTCCCATAACTTCTGCATAATTCCTTCAAATCCACCTTGATGATTCCTCCAAAGCTTGTTAGAATCTTCTATCTTAGTGGGATCTGTATCAGATTTTATATTAGATAGGGGATTTAGAGGAAGAGATGCAAGGGCTATGGTGCACCTGCTAAAGAACTCGTGTCCAATCTCTTTTAATAGGTGGATTGAGGAGTCCCATATTCCCTCTGCGAACACTGTAAAATTAGCCTATAATTTCTCTCTGCCTCAGACATGGTCATGGTCTGTTAAGGGAAAAAAAACTTTTTCTGGTAGATAGTCTGAATCTGTCTTCAGTTCTTTTGCATAGAGAATTACAGTTATATAATACTTTTAATTACTTGGCAATATTTGACTTGTGGCAACCCTAGCTACGGTGATCATAATCCTGGTCAGCACGGGTGATAGTTCTGGCACGCCGTGCAAAAGATTTCCAGCAGTGCCGGAAACGATGCTTCTTCAGGTTCTTCGTAGGTGCGAACAACGTCTGGCTCAGGGGTCTCCCAAGTAGTCTTGGTACTCTAGATCGCTATCCAGTACGGCTGTGTCCGATTGATAACTCTCATTATCTGCCTCGTTCCAAGCATTGTCATGTTTCTGCTGATGTTTTCGGCCAAAAAGAACATTATTGTGTACCCATAGATCTGGTACAGCTGCTAATTTAACTGGCCTTTGCACCATTTTTGCAAGAATTACTGACACTTATTCCATCTCTATCTACATTATTCTACATAGTAATCTTCTGCATTTTTGCGACTTACTCTATTCAAGAGCAACTTCTTTATCGTGCGAGTGCTTAAAAATGTGCCGACGAAATTTCTATTTGCCCCGAAGATTGTTAGAGAGCTGATTTCATGAAAGATTCTCAGATGTAAGGGATGATGAGATACTCGTAGCAAACATTTATAGAATTCTGTCTCCTGGTCTCTCGTTCCACATCTCATCATCGATTTCACCGCTTGGTTTTTTGGATACGTCTCTATAATTTTCTCCAGGTGCGCTCGAAATCCAGTTGTGAGAGATGCCGGTTTTTTAATGTTGAGTGAACAGGGATTTTCTATCAAGAGTCTGGCATCGGCTCCCCAACTTGGTACTTAAGTTTTCCAAATAATGCCATAATTTCATCGCCAGCTCATCTCCTTGTGATATCAAGAGATGTAAAAAAGTGGAGTAGCTTGTCAGTGAATCCGATTGCCCTCTATATAGGAACTCTAATAGATTTAAGAACGGAAGTCCTCCAAAATTTGGGTCAAGTCTCAGAACTAATTCTTAAGCTTTTAGAGTGAATAAGAACTCGCTATCCTGTTTTGGAAGAGTCTTCACTCTTGACAATAGTGGTTTTGTTAAAGCTCAGATTAGAAGCAGTAAACTGCTTGTGCACCCTAAGATATATGGTAGCATACCCTCATGAGATTTCTGAGAAGCACTCATTTCGGCTGTTTGAGTAGTAGCTATCGATTCAGGTAGTGTAGGATACATGTCATTTGTATCTGGCATTATTCTACTCATTCGTTTTGTAACTTTGCCAATTACACTCCATCCACTATAATATTTTTTCCGTATATCAACACATTGCTTGATGTGACTGACTCCTCAGTTTTACCACCAGTCCTATTTGAGAGCACACTGTTGCCAACATCCAACGTATCATCAAAAAGCTGGGAGTAATATTCTATATCCTTAAGATGTGTTTTTATGTAATCATTCTTACTCATTTCAGGACATTTTTTAGGAATAGCGATTCTGCAAATTTCCTTGTCCGACTATTTAAGCCCTGATTCCGGTTCGTTCTTCTACCAGTAATAATACCCCAATTGTGGTTAATGTCCAGAGCTCTTGCATAATACTCGTACCTCGAAGGTACGAGTATTATGCAAGCCCCCATTATGATTGCGCCAGAGTCGGGCCTAGTCAGGAATCTTGGAAGGGTCAGATTCTTTTTCTATTCCGTGTGGTGGGTTCAGCGGAGAAGTCAATGCAATTGTGCGTCTTGAGAAAAACTCATGTCCAAAGTTAAACAGGTTTGGTGTCCCAAACAACTGCATACTTGATTAGTTGATAACTCGCTCCAATGCAAATTCCAGCTCTTAAAATCAATTGCTTTTAATAAATGAAGTGATGATTCACCAACAACTCCGTCCGTGGAGACCGTAAAGTTCAATAACCGGTTGTCTCTTTCCGCCTCGGACATAGTCATTGTTTGCTGGTGGAAGAATGGAAACATGTTTGTTGGGCAGCGAACTGTAGTGCTTTTACGGTGCTTGCGGAATGAGAACCTGCAGTATGCTTACACTCAGCGTTACTTCCATCGCCGTCGGAGATCTTTCCTTTAACGTCGCGACTAAGGCAGTTTTTACGCTTCGCACAAGGCGCTCCCAACACCCGACCATAAAGGGTGCAGCCGGCGGTATAAACTTCCAGCGTATAAACGAATTGGCCGCGAACTCCTGGATTAGCTCTCCATAAAATTTTCGCAGCTCCCACGAAGGCGGTCCCATTTTCAGAGAAGTAGACGTTCTCTTCTTGGGGCTCCTCTGGTGATAATTCGGGAGCTACTAGACCTCCTTGTATACACAAGTTATGAAACACCACACAAGCTATGGTGATATAAGCTGTTTTTTGCGGCATGTAGTGCAGCTGCAAGAAGACATCTCCAATCGCCCTTTGAGGATACCAAATGTCATCTCCACAACACTGCGTGTACGCCGGTGTGCCATGTTGTAGCGACCCTCGCGACTGTCCTCAGAAGCATTATCTATTGGTGTCATTAGGTAATCCCTTAGAGGATATCCTAAATCAACTGAAAACATTAAACATGTTAAGGCAAGCAAGGATGGTTTTGTAAACGGACATAATATAGGTAATCTATTAGGGTTTATTAGTCATTTAATAAAAAAATATTCTGTCCCAATCTGACCCAATAGAAAAGCTTGCTCCCCACGGAGACTCCAGATGATGCCTTATTTCTGCTTGCTGCCATATGAAAGCGTCATGTGTTGCGCCACCAAATGACGCATCCACATTTGTTATAAGGCAGTTGTCATCCACAATCTAAAAATATTGACAAAAAAGTTTAAAGTACTTGTAAAGTAAATGTTAAAAAATATATATGAAATACCATTTTTTAAGTAATTAATAATAATAATAGATACTTTATTGCACACAAGACAGGAAAAAAAAATACAAATAGACACAAAAACAGAAAGAAAGCACACAAAAGGCGGCCTTATTGCTAAATAGCAATCTCTTCCAGGCAACCTTGAGTAGTAAAGAGATAAGAAGAGGATTTAGGGGGAGTGGGTGCAATTATGGAAAGAGATATCAGATATAGATAGATATAGATATAAAGAGAGGAATTATGAATAAACTTTAAAGTGAAAGAAAGAACAGGACATACGATAGTGTATTAGCTAGAGGGCTAGTAAGGGTAATTAATATTTATGTTCATGCTACATATTTTATAAAACTATGTGTTTTTGAAAATGGAATAAATAATCATTATTATGTTTATTAGAACAGTAATTTGGTCTTTAGATTTAAAACTTACAATTTAAACATTGAGAGAATGGTAATGCTTCCTATTAAAGTATCTCTCTTCATGCTCTGGCGGTCTTATTGTTTTTATATGCGTACAGTCAATACACCTAGGTGAATAAATGGGGTGTAGAGTGCGTGAGCGAATACTTACGGTTTTCGTCAGAATTTTTTTATTTAATATTTACTTGGTTTATGAGTAATAAAATTAAATGTACTGGCGGCGCTAGTTGACCTATAAGTGCCTTAAGCGGACTAACCCTATCACACTAGGAATTAAAGAAAAAGAATACTTTTTATCCCGATATTCCCACGGGAACGGGAACCACGCGGGTGAAACCGCGGGCGGCCGCTAGTAATGAATAAATGTTTCTTATAAGCAAACAAAATATAGGTATATAAATAACATTATGGTCTTACAAACCTTCGTTTAATAATATTTCTTTCTTCCCTGTTCTGAGGAAATCTAATGTAGGGTGTATTAAGAGCTGCAGTAGGGTGGTCCTTGTTTTCCAACTTTTAAAATATCACCGGAGCACCTTTTTATACGATTCTCTACTACGAAATATGAATAGGATATTTTTATCAAAATTTTTAGATGAGATTTAAAGGTCGCTACCAGCTGTCAAACTTTTAATAAAACTTTATATGGCCACTTCAACTATGAGTCTCAAAATTGATTTGGACCAGATATCACCAGAGCTCACTCCTGGCATCTCCGAAATATCAAAAGTGATTATGTGGCTCAGCGCCGTTGGAACATATTTATTCGACATAATTTCTAAAACTGAGTTCTCGTACGTAAGATGTAGGGACGCTAAGAGCCGATTTCACCGCTTAAATTGAACGCGCTCAATTCGAGTTAACCTCAGCTCACGCGCTTAAACTTTTGAACTTGGTTTCACTTTCTGAACGGCCGATTTACGACGGTTAGCGTATTTGAACTTATCTATGGTTTGAACACGTTCAAGAACTGTCTGTCATCTGTCTGCCATGATGTCTTCTTCTTTTTTGTTTTGGCAATCTACTTTCCTCTTGGAAGTAATTTTTGCCAGTGTGTCAAATGTTGAATAGTTCAGTGGTAGATAATATTGTTTCATTGCCATGATTGTGGAGTAGGTATGTACGTTGTACATGGGAGAATTGATTATTGCATAGAAAGAAATACCTAAGTAGTGGAAAGAAATATTCTTTTCGTATTTGAGTACCACACAGGATATTGGATTAAAGTAGTAGTGTCAATAGTGGGAACAAACTTGTCAATGGTGCTATATAAAATTGAGTAAAAATTTTCAACACATTCATCAATACTGCCCGTTGAAAGTTTTTCCTCCCAGTCAACATTGTCAAGTTCCGCGTTGATATTCTCATAATCAGCCTTATGAAATAAAAGATTTTTTCTAGGGCACTGTGGCAAAGAGCTTATCAGTATATCACTAGCGTCAATAATAAGTGTAGTATGATTATCATCTTCTTTTGAAAGTGCGAGCGGTGAGGCTCGTATGTCAACGTTAAAATTACGAACGTTAAAATTATTAAGAAAAGGTCCAATGTGTTACCTGATTTATTCGTGTGCGTGTTACTCTGATGAAGCCCCAAGAAATTCATCTCATTCACTAAGTGTATTCCCGCGTTTTGAAGATCGACACAACCCTGTTTCATAAAAGTCGGACCAGATGGATCCCATTTTATATTAGACAAATTAAAATCACCTGCCAATAAAAAGTAATCATCCGTAAAGTTGGCACTAATGTCGGTTACTAATTGTACACAATTAAGTATAAGAGAGGGAGGGCAGTGTGCGTCCCGGCGCCATGTAAGCCAACGCTATGTGCAGATTCTGTTCCGTGCCTATTGTTCGGCCGTCCACAGTAACCCATGCACATTCAATGTTATCGCGTTGCCACTCGGGGCGAGCGCGCACACTTAGTCTGCGATTGCACATAAACATGACACCACCTCCGTTCGATCCACGATCGCGTCGAAATATTTCATATCGGTGATCTGATAGTTCAGAGTCTAAAATACTATCATTTAGCCAAGTCTCTGTTATTAAAATAATGTCGTAGTCTGCGTTTAGCAAATTATTGTAAAAATCTAATGTTTTTGTTCGGAGACCACGAACATATTGATAGTAAATCTTTAGTTTGTGATCGATAGTTGATCTGTGATATCTGAATCTGAGCGTTTAAACAATAATAATAAAGTTAGGAAGTTGCTGCTAGTTATGCTTTGAGTTTGCTTTAGTGCGATAATACTAAAGTGAGATAGGTATATGACGTATAATTAAAACATAAGCGATGGGATATTGTAGCGTGCTGCCTGTCGCTCCTGAGCTCTAATCCATTAAACGTTGTTGAGTAGCAGGGGCATTCGTCAGACCAAACGGCATTACCGTGAAGAGATACCCCAAATGGATGGAGGCGCGACCGCGCACCCCACCCGTTCGCATTGCCCACGGGCTGATGTTATTTGTGAGTTGCAGCCAGTTTAAACTAAAGTTACTCACTGGCCAGTGAGAGTAACTTGTGGAAGGGAGCACTGGATCCTGCCCTCTGGGTCACGCACATGTACGCAACTTGTCGACATGCACGGACAATCCCAAAACGCAGCACCTACAGTGCCCCCTCCCCCTTATGTTAAACGTGTAGCAATTCCGCTCACCACCAGCGTCTCGGATGCCGCACAAGCGGCGGGTTGACACTGGGGGCGACGACAATACAAACATAAGACACAACATATCACCAGCAGCGCCACAATGGCTGAGACACTGGATATTATTATATGGTGTATCTGTCTACCCGTCAGGTGTGTCAGCTCTAGCTCATGGTTCCCGGTGACCAGTGCAGCTGCCGAAACACCATCGGTGGTCACGGTGGTATGTGGAGGCATTAACGCGTGTTGTGCCTCGTTAATCAGGTCCAGGTTTTCAATGATGTCGGTCAGTAAAGGATCGCGCGCCACCACACTCGACGATGCATCGATATCACCAGAGCTCACTCCTGGCATCTCCGAAATATCAAAAGTGATTATGGAGCTCAGCGCCGTTGGAACATATTTATTCGTCATAATTTCTAAAACTGAGTTCTCGTACGTAAGATGTAGGGACGCTAAATCACATGCGGCCAAGTAGGCAATGTGAGACCGCGAGTTGTTGTGGCTGAACAGTGACCCTACGGGGCCACTATCTGTTTTTTTATGCTGTTTGGACAAACACAGACTGTATGTAGCGGCGCTGATCAAGTTGGTCTGATCAGTAACCACGAATGGACTATACTGTTTCCAAGACGACAAGTTGTCTGTCGTGCGCACGTGCACAGCCGTGTGCGAAACGACTTGCTCGATCTCCAGGCTGTCCTCTAACACCACCAGAAAGGCGATGCGTGAATACTTTTCTTTGTACAGGTATGAAATTAAGTCTGGCACTCTCGAAGACTCCAGAGTTGCAGAAGCTATTTGGGTTGCTGTTACGACGTCAGCCGGAAAATATGTCAGGTAGTCGAGCGCTAGCAAGTCTAGCAGTGAACTGTGCGCGATGCGGGTCTCAGCAGTACGAGCCGCCGTGCGTATTTGTTGTAGATGCCTCTTAGGCCTGTAACCGTCTAAAAGTTCTCTAAGCATGTTTATACGGGGCATTAGAAAAGAGTATGGGTCAATCGAGATAAGCAGGTCAACTATTGACGTTCCAGGCACAATGCTCAAACGCTGCGGTATCTGCGGCCTTGGGCGCGTGTAACTACCTGCCTGCATGTAGTATCGAATACCTCGGTAGTAGTCCGCGGACACGTTATACACAGTACTTGATATAGTGTCGAAGGTGTAACCGGAAACTGGATGTGAAATAATGTTACGTACTGCATTGGTGTATTTGGTTCGGGTCCCATGTGTATGGAGCCATACTCAGCTGCTGGCTCAACTATGGATGCCCGACGCCGACGTTGTGAACGCTTGAATCTATAGTCATCGTCATTAACCTCAATTATTGAACTCCGCACTAGTGGTGTGAATCTCGGCACAATGTCATTGATATATGCCACCGTGTCTGCTTTAATGTAATACGGTAGTCCACTATAGTAAAATAGATCATTAACTAACACTTCCGGTGAGAATAGCATGGCGAGGGAACGTACTATGAACTCTTTCGTGGCGCCAGTGACGGGTAGCTTGAACAGTGGGTTGCAAGCGTGCAGTACAGGGCCTGCACGCATAGTTTTTAGGTTGAACACTACATCTATTGGTCGGTAGCTTTTCCCTGCTAATGTGAGTGTCGTCTGGCCCAACACAGGGCTGGATTGTATTAATAAATTGATTAAAGTTGTGTTCTGGTAACACTGGTCAATAATGATCGCAGTGGAGGTGATGTAGAACTTCTCTACGAGTTGTCAGAGGAACAATAGGATAGAATACGTCAACTTTCAAATCTACGGTCTTCAAATTATCGACGGCGTTAACTGTCACGAGAGTGCCGGATATGACAGTGGGGACCACCCAGCTCGGTATCTTTGACACTATTTTTACGGTTTGCCGCCATAGGCTGCGTTTAGCTCTCCAACTGGATCTTGGCAGCGAGGTGTTCAGGTGACTCAGTGCTCGGACCTTCAACCCGTTAGGATTGTTGGCCGTGGCACGCCTGCCAACAGTAGGAACGTCAGAAGGTGAGGGTCCAAGTGCCGACGAGTTCGCAGGCGACAGGACAGACCCTATAGATGCGTGTTGGGTACCGTTTGTGACGTTTGTCTCAGGTATAGAGACTAAATGACCGGTGGGGTTGTCATTTTTGTGTTTACTAGGGGCAAGTGTGGTGGGGGTAGGGAGTGTCGCCCGTGGGATGGTCCCAGTTGTGGATGATACGGGCTGTTTCTTTCCGGTAGGCTTAGACGTGGTGTGCGAGGACGCGCCACTCTTGGCTCGCCGAGCCAGTGATCTCTTGAAACGCATGCTTGATAAAGCCCGAACAGCACGCGTCATCCATGTGGTTTTAGATGAGACACTTGAGACGGAAGACACAGCCTCGAGAGCTGTGCCGCTCGCCCGCAGGGTGCAATTCCACTGAGGTAGCCAAAGCCATATTGGGTAGTGAGGAGTATGTGCGCAGTCCACGTAAGGCTGATGAAGAACGTTGGGCTGTACTGGTTATTATGCCAGATGTCGCCGTCACGGGATGTGCTGCCAAGGGTGCGAGCTCATAGATGGAGGACGCAGGGCTTGAAGTCCGCCCAAATACAGGCAAGGTGGCCAATGTGCGCGTCCCTGTCCAAAAGTCGAGGCCTGCTAGGGATATTGTACCGCGCCAAGCCCTCCAGCCGTTCACCAGAAATCTGGCCGCCACAGGCGCACCGTTCTGCATGTCCAGTTCTGTAGCAATGCTGCTTATTTCTTCTTTTGAGTATATAGCACCGCATAGCGGTGTGAGCAGCTTAGTCTGGTCCACATTATACAAATATGTGTTCACATATGATAATGTTTTAGTTGCAAGTAGACCAGCTTGCTTAAAAGTCTGCACCATTTTTTTGTCATCAGAGAAGCTGCTGTAGGTTATATCTTTAAACGTAGAGACGTATACGTAGTGTACTGATAATGTACTTCCTGACTTTTTGTATGGAAACACAAAGCGTATGACTTTGTCACCCTTTGCTTTCTTCTCAGTCCTGATTTGAGGCGCTGCTTCGTAAATCATTTTTATCGCAAAATCAATGGCTTGCGATGCTACATCAGTCACTTGGCAACCGTAATCCTTACAATGCTTCTTGAAAGCTTCTTCCAAGTCAGCGAAGTTAAACTCAGCCTGTCCGTAGTTGTTTCTAACATCCTCTGCTGTGATGCCAAAACACGTATATGACGCGTGTATGGTAGCACTTGAGATCATGGATGGTGGTACACCATTGACACTGATGTCAGTGTCGACCTCTTGGTTAGTCTGAATTTGAGCTGCTACTAGTGCCATGACTGTATTTTACCCTATTGGTATCTAGTGCAGCTTTTAGAGTCAAGTATATGGGCTCTTCAGCAGTGTAATGATGCCTAGCTAGGTTACCAGCCAGGGAAGTTATTCCTTCGAGTGTGAAACACCGTATGAAACCGCGACGTCTCGCACACTATAGGAGATGAAAGAAGGCCAGTCAGGCGACAATCTACATCCGTTTTCGACTTTGCAAATTTCCTCAGCGTACAAAGGTTCAGTCATGTTCACAGCCAGAACTGGGAAAGATTGCACAATATATGTTTCATCGAAGTTGTTTGATAAGAGTAGTGCCAGGAAATCGTCTTCACTGGAAATGTCAAACTTTGCTAAGGAAAATATCCCTTTTATCGGGTTATTGTGTAACGAGTTGCGTATCTTAACCGTTTCTATGGTGTATGCGGTCTCACACGTCAGCAGCTTTGTAAAGTAACCTACCACCGAACACAAAGGTAGCGTATAGGGCAGGTCCACTAGTATATACGAGGACGTGGCATTATGCAGCACACGGATGTCAGTACTCCAGTACGGAAGCAATACTTGTGCAGAAGTTATACGGGTGACTTGGTCGACCTCTGAATAAGCAGAGGTGATGTAACGGATGTCCTGGTTGTGTGTGTGGAATAATATAGATATGGCAATATCTGGAGGACAGCCATCTTGAAAGCAAATATGGAAAGCATGATTACTCAATAGTAATCACAGCTGCACGAGGTATAACCAGATGGTGTGGCGCACGTAAGTACACACAGCCGGCCGCAGCTGTTACAGGCCACTGTGTGGCCCGCAAGGTGTTAGTGATTGTTTCCACAAAGAAAGATATGGGTAATTTAATGTCTTCAGTGTGCCTTACAGCAACCCGAAAACCATTATGGCCACTTTCAGAAGTATACGCGGTGATGGATACCAGCTGTATCGAGTGTGATGTTGAGTATCCTATTTGCGGGTTGGAAATAAGACGTACCCAGAGCTGTCTGTCCTCGCTTCTTTTACTGTACACAGGCACTGGGATGGGGAGGAATGGGCCAGTGGGTTGCTCTGTATGTATTAGTTTCAACTCTAAGAGGTCTTGGCCTGTGTGGTGCCAGGCGTAACGGGTCAGACGCACCCTAACTATTGTTATCTGGGCTGCAGGGGTAAGAGCGTTGAAAAGGGTGATAATTTCGGGATATCCCAGTGTCACACCGTCGATGACCAAGGGCCAGGAATGATATGTTTATATAATAGGCGTGAGTCGAATCCAGTTTTTGCACTTGCAGTGGGTCGCTCAGTTGTGGGCAGTTTGGAAAGCGCTGAGCAAGCCAGAGTAAAATCTGGCTCAAGACCAGTTCCATAGATAGATTCGTGGATAGTGTGGGGTACTTAGTTCACTGGATATACAGGAGTCTGGACAGTGTAATCGTCCAAATGGTAGCAACAGCTTGCTCGGGGTTGTAGGTGACGAGCTCACCTGTAAAACAGCAATGTCAAGATACACTCCCGTGAGTGTTCAAGCACGCTGAAACGAAAAGAAAGATGTCACTCGCAGCCTTCTACGGGTGCTGCGAGTCTCCAACTCCTGCTGGTCAGCACCAACTATCCTACTGCTGAAACGCTCCATCTGCGGCCAGCCTCCGTTCATCTGCGCTCCATCTCCGGCCTGTCTACGCTGCCCATCCACGGTACCACTACGTCCCTTCCGCGTCCCCTCTCCGCGTGCTCGTTGACGGTTTAACTACGCCCCTTTGCGATTTATGTTAGATAATTACCACACACCTGATATCCGACAGGGCAGGCAACCCTTACCCACATAACGCTCTGCGAGTAGTTTTAAGTTTAACCTTTTAAAATAACCCCTTGGGAAGAATAGTAGATTTCTAGCTTCGTATCTTCGTTTCATATCATCGTGTACAAGTTCAAGATATGCGATTGCAACGTGGATATTTTTGTATTGTATAGAATCCCCTATTATTTAAATAAACACTGTAGATTGGTATTGACTGTTACATTAAGTGGTTATTTATTTTCCCTTGAGAGTAATTAAGGTGAGTCAATCGCATGAGGTTATATTTATTTATTACTTACTGTTTCTTAAGCCAAAAGGCAATAAGAGAGAGAAAATCATATGACATTGGCGGCACCTCTAGCGGACCTTCAGCCTCGCTAGTAGGCGGGCTCGCTTGTACACGATCTTCTCGAAACACTTTGCGAAAACATTCAGAATTGATATGGGACGGTAGTTCTCCACGTTGCACTTTGAATCCTTTTTGTGAAGAGGAACAATGTAAGCTTCCTTCCACATAGAGGGGAAAGATCCCTCTGATATCGATCGGTTAAAAAATAATTTTAAGGGAAAAGCAAGAGAGGAGGCGCATTTACTTATAAATAATGGCGGGATTCGGTCACTACCAGCAGATTTCTTAACGTCCAGTGTGGAAAGCAACTTAAAAACTTCACCCGGGATACCAACAAGGAATGAATTGTATCTCGTGAACTAAGTGGGGTGTTTTCTTCACTTGAGTCACATTTTGAGGGGACAACAAACATTTTCTCAAAGTAATTACTAAATGCCGAGCAAAAAGCACTGCTATCTGTTAAAGTCATGCCCTCATAAATCATTGAATCAGGGTAACCAGTGTTACGCTTGCGTTTGGAGTTAACGTAAGAATAAAGTAGCTTAGGGTTTGATTTAATGTTTTCCTGACAACGAGATATATATTTTTGATAGCATTTGTTCTCCATAACTTTCGCCCTCTTTCTCAACGAAGAAAAAGCATCGTAGTCCAGCGGGTTGCCATAACGCTTCCAAGTGCAGTGAGCAGTCTCTTTTTCCTTCAGTAAGCATATAAGTGCACGGTTGTACCACACAGGATATTGGATTAAAGTAGTAGTGTCAATAGTGGGAACAAACTTGTCAATGGTGCTATATAAAATTGAGTAAAAATTTTCAACACATTCATCAATACTGCCCGTTGAAAGTTTTTCCTCCCAGTCAACATTGTCAAGTTCCGCGTTGATATTATCATAATCAGCCTTATGAAATAAAAGATTTTTTCTAGGGCACTGTGGCAAACAGCTTATCAGTATATCACTAGCGTCAATAATAAGTGTAGTATGATTATTATCTTCTTTTGAAAGTGCGAGCGGTGAGGCTCGTATGTCAACGTTAAAATTACGAACGTTAAAATTATTAAGAAAAGGTCCAATGTGTTACCTGATTTATTCGTGTGCGTGTTACTCTGATGAAGCCCCAAGAAATTCATCTCATTCACTAAGTGTATTCCCGCGTTTTGAAGATCGACACAACCCTGTTTCATAAAAGTCGGACCAGATGGATCCCATTTTATATTAGACAAATTAAAATCACCTGCCAATAAAAAGTAATCATCCGTAAAGTTGGCACTAATGTCGGTTACTAATTGTACACAATTAAGTATAAGAGAGGGAGGGCAGTGTGCGTCCCGGCGCCATGTAAGCCAACGCTATGTGCAGATTCTGTTCCGTGCCTATTGTTCGGCCGTCCACAGTAACCCATGCACATTCAATGTTATCGCGTTGCCACTCGGGGCGAGCGCGCACACTTAGTCTGCGATTGCACATAAACATGACACCACCTCCGTTCGATCCACGATCGCGTCGAAATATTTCATATCGGTGATCTGATAGTTCAGAGTCTAAAATACTATCATTTAGCCAAGTCTCTGTTATTAAAATAATGTCGTAGTCTGCGTTTAGCAAATTATTGTAAAAATCTAATGTTTTTGTTCGGAGACCACGAACATATTGATAGTAAATCTTTAGTTTGTGATCGATAGTTGATCTGTGATATCTGAATCTGAGCGTTTAAACAATAATAATAAAGTTAGGAAGTTGCTGCTAGTTATGCTTTGAGTTTGCTTTAGTGCGATAATACTAAAGTGAGATAGGTATATGACGTATAATTAAAACATAAGCGATGGGATATTGTAGCGTGCTGCCTGTCGCTCCTGAGCTCTAATCCATTAAACGTTGTTGAGTAGCAGGGGCATTCGTCAGACCAAACGGCATTACCGTGAAGAGATACCCCAAATGGATGGAGGCGCGACCGCGCACCCCACCCGTTCGCATTGCCCACGGGCTGATGTTATTTGTGAGTTGCAGCCAGTTTAAACTAAAGTTACTCACTGGCCAGTGAGAGTAACTTGTGGAAGGGAGCACTGGATCCTGCCCTCTGGGTCACGCACATGTACGCAACTTGTCGACATGCACGGACAATCCCAAAACGCAGCACCTACAGTGCCCCCTCCCCCTTATGTTAAACGTGTAGCAATTCCGCTCACCACCAGCGTCTCGGATGCCGCACAAGCGGCGGGTTGACACTGGGGGCGACGACAATACAAACATAAGACACAACATATCACCAGCAGCGCCACAATGGCTGAGACACTGGATATTATTATATGGTGTATCTGTCTACCCGTCAGGTGTGTCAGCTCTAGCTCATGGTTCCCGGTGACCAGTGCAGCTGCCGAAACACCATCGGTGGTCACGGTGGTATGTGGAGGCATTAACGCGTGTTGTGCCTCGTTAATCAGGTCCAGGTTTTCAATGATGTCGGTCAGTAAAGGATCGCGCGCCACCACACTCGACGATGCATCGATATCACCAGAGCTCACTCCTGGCATCTCCGAAATATCAAAAGTGATTATGGAGCTCAGCGCCGTTGGAACATATTTATTCGTCATAATTTCTAAAACTGAGTTCTCGTACGTAAGATGTAGGGACGCTAAATCACATGCGGCCAAGTAGGCAATGTGAGACCGCGAGTTGTTGTGGCTGAACAGTGACCCTACGGGGCCACTATCTGTTTTTTTATGCTGTTTGGACAAACACAGACTGTATGTAGCGGCGCTGATCAAGTTGGTCTGATCAGTAACCACGAATGGACTATACTGTTTCCAAGACGACAAGTTGTCTGTCGTGCGCACGTGCACAGCCGTGTGCGAAACGACTTGCTCGATCTCCAGGCTGTCCTCTAACACCACCAGAAAGGCGATGCGTGAATACTTTTCTTTGTACAGGTATGAAATTAAGTCTGGCACTCTCGAAGACTCCAGAGTTGCAGAAGCTATTTGGGTTGCTGTTACGACGTCAGCCGGAAAATATGTCAGGTAGTCGAGCGCTAGCAAGTCTAGCAGTGAACTGTGCGCGATGCGGGTCTCAGCAGTACGAGCCGCCGTGCGTATTTGTTGTAGATGCCTCTTAGGCCTGTAACCGTCTAAAAGTTCTCTAAGCATGTTTATACGGGGCATTAGAAAAGAGTATGGGTCAATCGAGATAAGCAGGTCAACTATTGACGTTCCAGGCACAATGCTCAAACGCTGCGGTATCTGCGGCCTTGGGCGCGTGTAACTACCTGCCTGCATGTAGTATCGAATACCTCGGTAGTAGTCCGCGGACACGTTATACACAGTACTTGATATAGTGTCGAAGGTGTAACCGGAAACTGGATGTGAAATAATGTTACGTACTGCATTGGTGTATTTGGTTCGGGTCCCATGTGTATGGAGCCATACTCAGCTGCTGGCTCGACTATGGATGCCCGACGCCGACGTTGTGAACGCTTGAATCTATAGTCATCGTCATTAACCTCAATTATTGAACTCCGCACTAGTGGTGTGAATCTCGGCACAATGTCATTGATATATGCCACCGTGTCTGCTTTAATGTAATACGGTAGTCCACTATAGTAAAATAGATCATTAACTAACACTTCCGGTGAGAATAGCATGGCGAGGGAACGTACTATGAACTCTTTCGTGGCGCCAGTGACGGGTAGCTTGAACAGTGGGTTGCAAGCGTGCAGTACAGGGCCTGCACGCATAGTTTTTAGGTTGAACACTACATCTATTGGTCGGTAGCTTTTCCCTGCTAATGTGAGTGTCGTCTGGCCCAACACAGGGCTGGATTGTATTAATAAATTGATTAAAGTTGTGTTCTGGTAACACTGGTCAAAAATGATCGCAGTGGAGGTGATGTAGAACTTCTCTACGAGTTGTCAGAGGAACAATAGGATAGAATACGTCAACTTTCAAATCTACGGTCTTCAAATTATCGACGGCGTTAACTGTCACGAGAGTGCCGGATATGACAGTGGGGACCACCCAGCTCGGTATCTTTGACACTATTTTTACGGTTTGCCGCCATAGGCTGCGTTTAGCTCTCCAACTGGATCTTGGCAGCGAGGTGTTCAGGTGACTCAGTGCTCGGACCTTCAACCCGTTAGGATTGTTGGCCGTGGCACGCCTGCCAACAGTAGGAACGTCAGAAGGTGAGGGTCCAAGTGCCGACGAGTTCGCAGGCGACAGGACAGACCCTATAGATGCGTGTTGGGTACCGTTTGTGACGTTTGTCTCAGGTATAGAGACTAAATGACCGGTGGGGTTGTCATTTTTGTGTTTACTAGGGGCAAGTGTGGTGGGGGTAGGGAGTGTCGCCCGTGGGATGGTCCCAGTTGTGGATGATACGGGCTGTTTCTTTCCGGTAGGCTTAGACGTGGTGTGCGAGGACGCGCCACTCTTGGCTCGCCGAGCCAGTGATCTCTTGAAACGCATGCTTGATAAAGCCCGAACAGCACGCGTCATCCATGTGGTTTTAGATGAGACACTTGAGACGGAAGACACAGCCTCGAGAGCTGTGCCGCTCGCCCGCAGGGTGCCCAATTCCACTGAGGTAGCCAAAGCCATATTGGGTAGTGAGGAGTATGTGCGCAGTCCACGTAAGGCTGATGAAGAACGTTGGGCTGTACTGGTTATTATGCCAGATGTCGCCGTCACGGGATGTGCTGCCAAGGGTGCGAGCTCATAGATGGAGGACGCAGGGCTTGAAGTCCGCCCAAATACAGGCAAGGTGGCCAATGTGCGCGTCCCTGTCCAAAAGTCGAGGCCTGCTAGGGATATTGTACCGCGCCAAGCCCTCCAGCCGTTCACCAGAAATCTGGCCGCCACAGGCGCACCGTTCTGCATGTCCAGTTCTGTAGCAATGCTGCTTATTTCTTCTTTTGAGTATATAGCACCGCATAGCGGTGTGAGCAGCTTAGTCTGGTCCACATTATACAAATATGTGTTCACATATGATAATGTTTTAGTTGCAAGTAGACCAGCTTGCTTAAAAGTCTGCACCATTTTTTTGTCATCAGAGAAGCTGCTGTAGGTTATATCTTTGAACGTAGAGACGTATACGTAGTGTACTGATAATGTACTTCCTGACTTTTTGTATGGAAACACAAAGCGTATGACTTTGTCACCCTTTGCTTTCTTCTCAGTCCTGATTTGAGGCGCTGCTTCGTAAATCATTTTTATCGCAAAATCAATGGCTTGCGATGCTACATCAGTCACTTGGCAACCGTAATCCTTACAATGCTTCTTGAAAGCTTCTTCCAAGTCAGCGAAGTTAAACTCAGCCTGTCCGTAGTTGTTTCTAACATCCTCTGCTGTGATGCCAAAACACGTATATGACGCGTGTATGGTAGCACTTGAGATCATGGATGGTGGTACACCATTGACACTGATGTCAGTGTCGACCTCTTGGTTAGTCTGAATTTGAGCTGCTACTAGTGCCATGACTGTATTTTACCCTATTGGTATCTAGTGCAGCTTTTAGAGTCAAGTATATGGGCTCTTCAGCAGTGTAATGATGCCTAGCTAGGTTACCAGCCAGGGAAGTTATTCCTTCGAGTGTGAAACACCGTATGAAACCGCGACGTCTCGCACACTATAGGAGATGAAAGAAGGCCAGTCAGGCGACAATCTACATCCGTTTTCGACTTTGCAAATTTCCTCAGCGTACAAAGGTTCAGTCATGTTCACAGCCAGAACTGGGAAAGATTGCACAATATATGTTTCATCGAAGTTGTTTGATAAGAGTAGTGCCAGGAAATCGTCTTCACTGGAAATGTCAAACTTTGCTAAGGAAAATATCCCTTTTATCGGGTTATTGTGTAACGAGTTGCGTATCTTAACCGTTTCTATGGTGTATGCGGTCTCACACGTCAGCAGCTTTGTAAAGTAACCTACCACCGAACACAAAGGTAGCGTATAGGGCAGGTCCACTAGTATATACGAGGACGTGGCATTATGCAGCACACGGATGTCAGTACTCCAGTACGGAAGCAATACTTGTGCAGAAGTTATACGGGTGACTTGGTCGACCTCTGAATAAGCAGAGGTGATGTAACGGATGTCCTGGTTGTGTGTGTGGAATAATATAGATATGGCAATATCTGGAGGACAGCCATCTTGAAAGCAAATATGGAAAGCATGATTACTCAATAGTAATCACAGCTGCACGAGGTATAACCAGATGGTGTGGCGCACGTAAGTACACACAGCCGGCCGCAGCTGTTACAGGCCACTGTGTGGCCCGCAAGGTGTTAGTGATTGTTTCCACAAAGAAAGATATGGGTAATTTAATGTCTTCAGTGTGCCTTACAGCAACCCGAAAACCATTATGGCCACTTTCAGAAGTATACGCGGTGATGGATACCAGCTGTATCGAGTGTGATGTTGAGTATCCTATTTGCGGGTTGGAAATAAGACGTACCCAGAGCTGTCTGTCCTCGCTTCTTTTACTGTACACAGGCACTGGGATGGGGAGGAATGGGCCAGTGGGTTGCTCTGTATGTATTAGTTTCAACTCTAAGAGGTCTTGGCCTGTGTGGTGCCAGGCGTAACGGGTCAGACGCACCCTAACTATTGTTATCTGGGCTGCAGGGGTAAGAGCGTTGAAAAGGGTGATAATTTCGGGATATCCCAGTGTCACACCGTCGATGACCAAGGGCCAGGAATGATATGTTTATATAATAGGCGTGAGTCGAATCCAGTTTTTGCACTTGCAGTGGGTCGCTCAGTTGTGGGCAGTTTGGAAAGCGCTGAGCAAGCCAGAGTAAAATCTGGCTCAAGACCAGTTCCATAGATAGATTCGTGGATAGTGTGGGGTACTTAGTTCACTGGATATACAGGAGTCTGGACAGTGTAATCGTCCAAATGGTAGCAACAGCTTGCTCGGGGTTGTAGGTGACGAGCTCACCTGTAAAACAGCAATGTCAAGATACACTCCCGTGAGTGTTCAAGCACGCTGAAACGAAAAGAAAGATGTCACTCGCAGCCTTCTACGGGTGCTGCGAGTCTCCAACTCCTGCTGGTCAGCACCAACTATCCTACTGCTGAAACGCTCCATCTGCGGCCAGCCTCCGTTCATCTGCGCTCCATCTCCGGCCTGTCTACGCTGCCCATCCACGGTACCACTACGTCCCTTCCGCGTCCCCTCTCCGCGTGCTCGTTGACGGTTTAACTACGCCCCTTTGCGATTTATGTTAGATAATTACCACACACCTGATATCCGACAGGGCAGGCAACCCTTACCCACATAACGCTCTGCGAGTAGTTTTAAGTTTAACCTTTTAAAATAACCCCTTGGGAAGAATAGTAGATTTCTAGCTTCGTATCTTCGTTTCATATCATCGTGTACAAGTTCAAGATATTCGATTGCAACGTGGATATTTTTGTATTGTATAGAATCCCCTATTATTTAAATAAACACTGTAGATTGGTATTGACTGTTACATTAAGTGGTTATTTATTTTCCCTTGAGAGTAATTAAGGTGAGTCAATCGCATGAGGTTATATTTATTTATTACTTACTGTTTCTTAAGCCAAAAGGCAATAAGAGAGAGAAAATCATATGACATTGGCGGCACCTCTAGCGGACCTTCAGCCTCGCTAGTAGGCGGGCTCGCTTGTACACGATCTTCTCGGAACACTTTGCGAAAACATTCAGAATTGATATGGGACGGTAGTTCTCCACGTTGCACTTTGAATCCTTTTTGTGAAGAGGAACAATGTAAGCTTCCTTCCACATAGAGGGGAAAGATCCCTCTGATATCGATCGGTTAAAAAATAATTTTAAGGGAAAAGCAAGAGAGGAGGCGCATTTACTTATAAATAATGGCGGGATTCGGTCACTACCAGCAGATTTCTTAACGTCCAGTGTGGAAAGCAACTTAAAAACTTCACCCGGGATACCAACAAGGAATGAATTGTATCTCGTGAACTAAGTGGGGTGTTTTCTTCACTTGAGTCACATTTTGAGGGGACAACAAACATTTTCTCAAAGTAATTACTAAATGCCGAGCAAAAAGCACTGCTATCTGTTAAAGTCATGCCCTCATAAATCATTGAATCAGGGTAACCAGTGTTACGCTTGCGTTTGGAGTTAACGTAAGAATAAAGTAGCTTAGGGTTTGATTTAATGTTTTCCTGACAACGATATTTTTGATAGCATTTGTTCTCCATAACTTTCGCCCTCTTTCTCAACGAAGAAAAAGCATCGTAGTCCAGCGGGTTGCCATAACGCTTCCAAGTGCAGTGAGCAGTCTCTTTTTCCTTCAGTAAGCATATAAGTGCACGGTTGTACCACACAGGATATTGGATTAAAGTAGTAGTGTCAATAGTGGGAACAAACTTGTCAATGGTGCTATATAAAATTGAGTAAAAATTTTCAACACATTCATCAATACTGCCCGTTGAAAGTTTTTCCTCCCAGTCAACATTGTCAAGTTCCGCGTTGATATTATCATAATCAGCCTTATGAAATAAAAGATTTTTTCTAGGGCACTGTGGCAAACAGCTTATCAGTATATCACTAGCGTCAATAATAAGTGTAGTATGATTATTATCTTCTTTTGAAAGTGCGAGCGGTGAGGCTCGTATGTCAACGTTAAAATTACGAACGTTAAAATTATTAAGAAAAGGTCCAATGTGTTACCTGATTTATTCGTGTGCGTGTTACTCTGATGAAGCCCCAAGAAATTCATCTCATTCACTAAGTGTATTCCCGCGTTTTGAAGATCGACACAACCCTGTTTCATAAAAGTCGGACCAGATGGATCCCATTTTATATTAGACAAATTAAAATCACCTGCCAATAAAAAGTAATCATCCGTAAAGTTGGCACTAATGTCGGTTACTAATTGTACACAATTAAGTATAAGAGAGGGAGGGCAGTGTGCGTCCCGGCGCCATGTAAGCCAACGCTATGTGCAGATTCTGTTCCGTGCCTATTGTTCGGCCGTCCACAGTAACCCATGCACATTCAATGTTATCGCGTTGCCACTCGGGGCGAGCGCGCACACTTAGTCTGCGATTGCACATAAACATGACACCACCTCCGTTCGATCCACGATCGCGTCGAAATATTTCATATCGGTGATCTGATAGTTCAGAGTCTAAAATACTATCATTTAGCCAAGTCTCTGTTATTAAAATAATGTCGTAGTCTGCGTTTAGCAAATTATTGTAAAAATCTAATGTTTTTGTTCGGAGACCACGAACATATTGATAGTAAATCTTTAGTTTGTGATCGATAGTTGATCTGTGATATCTGAATCTGAGCGTTTAAACAATAATAATAAAGTTAGGAAGTTGCTGCTAGTTATGCTTTGAGTTTGCTTTAGTGCGATAATACTAAAGTGAGATAGGTATATGACGTATAATTAAAACATAAGCGATGGGATATTGTAGCGTGCTGCCTGTCGCTCCTGAGCTCTAATCCATTAAACGTTGTTGAGTAGCAGGGGCATTCGTCAGACCAAACGGCATTACCGTGAAGAGATACCCCAAATGGATGGAGGCGCGACCGCGCCCCCCACCCGTTCGCATTGCCCACGGGCTGATGTTATTTGTGAGTTGCAGCCAGTTTAAACTAAAGTTACTCACTGGCCAGTGAGAGTAACTTGTGGAAGGGAGCACTGGATCCTGCCCTCTGGGTCACGCACATGTACGCAACTTGTCGACATGCACGGACAATCCCAAAACGCAGCACCTACAGTGCCCCCTCCCCCTTATGTTAAACGTGTAGCAATTCCGCTCACCACCAGCGTCTCGGATGCCGCACAAGCGGCGGGTTGACACTGGGGGCGACGACAATACAAACATAAGACACAACATATCACCAGCAGCGCCACAATGGCTGAGACACTGGATATTATTATATGGTGTATCTGTCTACCCGTCAGGTGTGTCAGCTCTAGCTCATGGTTCCCGGTGACCAGTGCAGCTGCCGAAACACCATCGGTGGTCACGGTGGTATGTGGAGGCATTAACGCGTGTTGTGCCTCGTTAATCAGGTCCAGGTTTTCAATGATGTCGGTCAGTAAAGGATCGCGCGCCACCACACTCGACGATGCATCGATATCACCAGAGCTCACTCCTGGCATCTCCGAAATATCAAAAGTGATTATGGAGCTCAGCGCCGTTGGAACATATTTATTCGTCATAATTTCTAAAACTGAGTTCTCGTACGTAAGATGTAGGGACGCTAAATCACATGCGGCCAAGTAGGCAATGTGAGACCGCGAGTTGTTGTGGCTGAACAGTGACCCTACGGGGCCACTATCTGTTTTTTTATGCTGTTTGGACAAACACAGACTGTATGTAGCGGCGCTGATCAAGTTGGTCTGATCAGTAACCACGAATGGACTATACTGTTTCCAAGACGACAAGTTGTCTGTCGTGCGCACGTGCACAGCCGTGTGCGAAACGACTTGCTCGATCTCCAGGCTGTCCTCTAACACCACCAGAAAGGCGATGCGTGAATACTTTTCTTTGTACAGGTATGAAATTAAGTCTGGCACTCTCGAAGACTCCAGAGTTGCAGAAGCTATTTGGGTTGCTGTTACGACGTCAGCCGGAAAATATGTCAGGTAGTCGAGCGCTAGCAAGTCTAGCAGTGAACTGTGCGCGATGCGGGTCTCAGCAGTACGAGCCGCCGTGCGTATTTGTTGTAGATGCCTCTTAGGCCTGTAACCGTCTAAAAGTTCTCTAAGCATGTTTATACGGGGCATTAGAAAAGAGTATGGGTCAATCGAGATAAGCAGGTCAACTATTGACGTTCCAGGCACAATGCTCAAACGCTGCGGTATCTGCGGCCTTGGGCGCGTGTAACTACCTGCCTGCATGTAGTATCGAATACCTCGGTAGTAGTCCGCGGACACGTTATACACAGTACTTGATATAGTGTCGAAGGTGTAACCGGAAACTGGATGTGAAATAATGTTACGTACTGCATTGGTGTATTTGGTTCGGGTCCCATGTGTATGGAGCCATACTCAGCTGCTGGCTCGACTATGGATGCCCGACGCCGACGTTGTGAACGCTTGAATCTATAGTCATCGTCATTAACCTCAATTATTGAACTCCGCACTAGTGGTGTGAATCTCGGCACAATGTCATTGATATATGCCACCGTGTCTGCTTTAATGTAATACGGTAGTCCACTATAGTAAAATAGATCATTAACTAACACTTCCGGTGAGAATAGCATGGCGAGGGAACGTACTATGAACTCTTTCGTGGCGCCAGTGACGGGTAGCTTGAACAGTGGGTTGCAAGCGTGCAGTACAGGGCCTGCACGCATAGTTTTTAGGTTGAACACTACATCTATTGGTCGGTAGCTTTTCCCTGCTAATGTGAGTGTCGTCTGGCCCAACACAGGGCTGGATTGTATTAATAAATTGATTAAAGTTGTGTTCTGGTAACACTGGTCAAAAATGATCGCAGTGGAGGTGATGTAGAACTTCTCTACGAGTTGTCAGAGGAACAATAGGATAGAATACGTCAACTTTCAAATCTACGGTCTTCAAATTATCGACGGCGTTAACTGTCACGAGAGTGCCGGATATGACAGTGGGGACCACCCAGCTCGGTATCTTTGACACTATTTTTACGGTTTGCCGCCATAGGCTGCGTTTAGCTCTCCAACTGGATCTTGGCAGCGAGGTGTTCAGGTGACTCAGTGCTCGGACCTTCAACCCGTTAGGATTGTTGGCCGTGGCACGCCTGCCAACAGTAGGAACGTCAGAAGGTGAGGGTCCAAGTGCCGACGAGTTCGCAGGCGACAGGACAGACCCTATAGATGCGTGTTGGGTACCGTTTGTGACGTTTGTCTCAGGTATAGAGACTAAATGACCGGTGGGGTTGTCATTTTTGTGTTTACTAGGGGCAAGTGTGGTGGGGGTAGGGAGTGTCGCCCGTGGGATGGTCCCAGTTGTGGATGATACGGGCTGTTTCTTTCCGGTAGGCTTAGACGTGGTGTGCGAGGACGCGCCACTCTTGGCTCGCCGAGCCAGTGATCTCTTGAAACGCATGCTTGATAAAGCCCGAACAGCACGCGTCATCCATGTGGTTTTAGATGAGACACTTGAGACGGAAGACACAGCCTCGAGAGCTGTGCCGCTCGCCCGCAGGGTGCCCAATTCCACTGAGGTAGCCAAAGCCATATTGGGTAGTGAGGAGTATGTGCGCAGTCCACGTAAGGCTGATGAAGAACGTTGGGCTGTACTGGTTATTATGCCAGATGTCGCCGTCACGGGATGTGCTGCCAAGGGTGCGAGCTCATAGATGGAGGACGCAGGGCTTGAAGTCCGCCCAAATACAGGCAAGGTGGCCAATGTGCGCGTCCCTGTCCAAAAGTCGAGGCCTGCTAGGGATATTGTACCGCGCCAAGCCCTCCAGCCGTTCACCAGAAATCTGGCCGCCACAGGCGCACCGTTCTGCATGTCCAGTTCTGTAGCAATGCTGCTTATTTCTTCTTTTGAGTATATAGCACCGCATAGCGGTGTGAGCAGCTTAGTCTGGTCCACATTATACAAATATGTGTTCACATATGATAATGTTTTAGTTGCAAGTAGACCAGCTTGCTTAAAAGTCTGCACCATTTTTTTGTCATCAGAGAAGCTGCTGTAGGTTATATCTTTGAACGTAGAGACGTATACGTAGTGTACTGATAATGTACTTCCTGACTTTTTGTATGGAAACACAAAGCGTATGACTTTGTCACCCTTTGCTTTCTTCTCAGTCCTGATTTGAGGCGCTGCTTCGTAAATCATTTTTATCGCAAAATCAATGGCTTGCGATGCTACATCAGTCACTTGGCAACCGTAATCCTTACAATGCTTCTTGAAAGCTTCTTCCAAGTCAGCGAAGTTAAACTCAGCCTGTCCGTAGTTGTTTCTAACATCCTCTGCTGTGATGCCAAAACACGTATATGACGCGTGTATGGTAGCACTTGAGATCATGGATGGTGGTACACCATTGACACTGATGTCAGTGTCGACCTCTTGGTTAGTCTGAATTTGAGCTGCTACTAGTGCCATGACTGTATTTTACCCTATTGGTATCTAGTGCAGCTTTTAGAGTCAAGTATATGGGCTCTTCAGCAGTGTAATGATGCCTAGCTAGGTTACCAGCCAGGGAAGTTATTCCTTCGAGTGTGAAACACCGTATGAAACCGCGACGTCTCGCACACTATAGGAGATGAAAGAAGGCCAGTCAGGCGACAATCTACATCCGTT
Source organism: Agriphila tristella (assembly GCA_928269145.1). Lineage (NCBI taxonomy): Eukaryota > Metazoa > Arthropoda > Insecta > Lepidoptera > Crambidae > Agriphila > Agriphila tristella. Next base: position 1,694,917 of record OV743447.1, on the reverse strand, counting down.
TTCGACTTTGCAAATTTCCTCAGCGTACAAAGGTTCAGTCATGTTCACAGCCAGAACTGGGAAAGATTGCACAATATATGTTTCATCGAAGTTGTTTGATAAGAGTAGTGCCAGGAAATCGTCTTCACTGGAAATGTCAAACTTTGCTAAGGAAAATATCCCTTTTATCGGGTTATTGTGTAACGAGTTGCGTATCTTAACCGTTTCTATGGTGTATGCGGTCTCACACGTCAGCAGCTTTGTAAAGTAACCTACCACCGAACACAAAGGTAGCGTATAGGGCAGGTCCACTAGTATATACGAGGACGTGGCATTATGCAGCACACGGATGTCAGTACTCCAGTACGGAAGCAATACTTGTGCAGAAGTTATACGGGTGACTTGGTCGACCTCTGAATAAGCAGAGGTGATGTAACGGATGTCCTGGTTGTGTGTGTGGAATAATATAGATGTCGCAGCCAACTAGCTTAATCAGTCGTTCAATTAGCCGCCTAGCCTTTTCATTGATAGGCGCCATTCAATCATCGGCCTAAATAACATCCCGGCATTTAATTTAACGGCTAGGCAAATGACTTGGTTCGATAACGTTTAATCACTTGCCTAGCCAAGTTATTGTAATTTAGTTCCATTTTCTATCACTAGGCACGCTGACTGCGGTGTTGCTGTCAAATCTGTAAATATGGCGTCGACCAGCTGTGATTTCTGGTGATTTTCACAAATAAATTACGTTTACACTTTGATTACACGAAAATATCGTGAAATGGAAGTGTTTGGTAAAAAAAATAGTGCAAATCAATCTTTGAATGAACATTTTAAAGAATGTTTAAAAAAAACTTCGAGTATGACCAATACCATTACTACAATCAAGGTACCTTGTACCTTGATTTGTTTTGTTTTTTCGTAATTTATTGTTTGTTCCGTGATTTGAGGTAAACAATGTTATTATCGTGATTATGACAAAGACAGCTGCTAGTGAAGAACCCTTAGGCTGAAGTTAGGAATGTATCAATTATAACAAATATTTGTTATCAATATCATTGTCTTGAAACTTTTGTACATTTAAATGTTTTTGTTGATTTTATATTATTTTATTGATAGTTTGAACATATTATAACTGTGTTACCTATTCTCAAAAAAATAAAACGCTTAATAAACCTAAATAGGTATTAGAAAAATGAAAATGAAAAATCTTTAATCAAAGAAACTTACAGGTAATTAAGTGCTTTAGAATCCTTATCCTTACTAATATTATAAATGCGAAAGTCCGTTTGTTTGTTTGTTACGCCTTCACGTCGTAACTACTGAACCGATCATCATGAAATTTTGCATACACGTTGTCAGGGGTGCAGAAAAGGACATAGGGTACCTTTCATCCAGAAAAAACGTACAGTTCCCGAGGGATAGCCAAAAAACTGTCCACGCAGACGAAGTCGCGGGCGGCCACTAGTTTTCTATATTTTACTACCATTCGAGACTTTTTTAACTGACAAGAAGATTTCTTAAAGTGTGTTTTATCTTCTTCGTTTAAACTCAGCAGTTAGGCTGGCCCCAGACCTACCGGTTCCGTTTCTTTGCTTTGCTGTTCTACCATGGACCGCCGGCCAAGAGGCTCATTTTCAATCTATCGCATATTTTGACCTGACCACATTGGCAAGATAGCCATTAGTTTGGTGTTATCAAATATCGTCGTCTGGGGTGCGATGAGAAGTTTTCGTTTTAAAAAAAACTGCTGTTTTATACAAAAATTAATAACGAAATTATCAAAATGTATGAAACAGTTCATTTTTTTTCGCGATTTCAGATTTGGTCCCATAGTAAAAGTTGTTCAGTTTTATTATGGTCCCTATCTACCATATTCAGTTTTATAAGGCTTTACCAAACATCTTGTATAAATAAGCGATCGAGTTATTTTTAACGATCGGAGTCCATGTTCAGGGTGGCATATCTCCTAAAAGCTTCCTACTTCGCAATCCAGGCGATGACATTTGATAAAACCAAGCTAATGGCTATCTTGCCAATTTGGTCTAGTCCCAAAATGCGATAGATTGAAAATTACCCTGGTTGGCCGGCGGTCTTTCAAGCAAGGTAGCACAGCAAAGCAAAGAAACGGAACCGGTAGGTCTGGGGCCAGCCTCAATATTGCGAAAGAAAAAGACAAAACAGGCACCTATGATATTAAGTATACTAGCTTCCGCCCGCGACTTCGTTCGCGTGGACATTTGGAAAATCCCTATAGAGAACCTTTGGCTGAGATAAAAAGTATCCTATGTTTTAATCCAAGCTATGAAATATCTGTGTGTCAAAGTTCATCAAAATCTGTTCAGCTGTTCCGTGATTGAGGAACAAACATCCAAACCCACAAACTTTCACATTTATAATCTTAAGTAGGATTTTACTTAAATAATAATAAAGAGTTCAAAATCAAAATACTTCATTTTTTATTCGTCACAATGGTTATCCTATTCAATCAACGGCCTTAGCATCTGCCAGCCCGTTAATTAGATGTTCTTTTAGATGTATTGGCCGGATGTCATTTAGGCTGCTGATGAAACGGCGACGTTCAATGAAAAGGCTAGGCTGCTAATTGAACGGCTGATTAAGCCAGTTGCCTGCGACATAGATATGGCAATATCTGGAGGACAGCCATCTTGAAAGCAAATATGGAAAGCATGATTACTCAATAGTAATCACAGCTGCACGAGGTATAACCAGATGGTGTGGCGCACGTAAGTACACACAGCCGGCCGCAGCTGTTACAGGCCACTGTGTGGCCCGCAAGGTGTTAGTGATTGTTTCCACAAAGAAAGATATGGGTAATTTAATGTCTTCAGTGTGCCTTACAGCAACCCGAAAACCATTATGGCCACTTTCAGAAGTATACGCGGTGATGGATACCAGCTGTATCGAGTGTGATGTTGAGTATCCTATTTGCGGGTTGGAAATGTGATTGTTTCCACAAAGAAAGATATGGGTAATTTAATGTCTTCAGAGTGCCTTACAGCAACCCGAAAACCATTATGGCCACTTTCAGAAGTATACGCGGTGATGGATACCAGCTGTATCGAGTGTGATGTTGAGTATCCTATTTGCGGGTTGGAAATAAGACGTACCCAGAGCTGTCTGTCCTCGCTTCTTTTACTGTACACAGGCACTGGGATGGGGAGGAATGGGCCAGTGGGTTGCTCTGTATGTATTAGTTTCAACTCTTAAGAGGTCTTGGCCTGTGTGGTGCCAGGCGTAACGGGTCAGACGCACCCTAACTATTGTTATCTGGGCTGCAGGGGTAAGAGCGTTGAAAAGGGTGATAATTTCGGGATATCCCAGTGTCACACCGTCGATGACCAAGGGCCAGGAATGATATGTTTATATAATAGGCGTGAGTCGAATCCAGTTTTTGCACTTGCAGTGGGTCGCTCAGTTGTGGGCAGTTTGGAAAGCGCTGAGCAAGCCAGAGTAAAATCTGGCTCAAGACCAGTTCCATAGATAGATTCGTGGATAGTGTGGGGTACTTAGTTCACTGGATATACAGGAGTCTGGACAGTGTAATCGTCCAAATGGTAGCAACAGCTTGCTCGGGGTTGTAGGTGACGAGCTCACCTGTAAAACAGCAATGTCAAGATACACTCCCGTGAGTGTTCAAGCACGCTGAAACGAAAAGAAAGATGTCACTCGCAGCCTTCTACGGGTGCTGCGAGTCTCCAACTCCTGCTGGTCAGCACCAACTATCCTACTGCTGAAACGCTCCATCTGCGGCCAGCCTCCGTTCATCTGCGCTCCATCTCCGGCCTGTCTACGCTGCCCATCCACGGTACCACTACGTCCCTTCCGCGTCCCCTCTCCGCGTGCTCGTTGACGGTTTAACTACGCCCCTTTGCGATTTATGTTAGATAATTACCACACACCTGATATCCGACAGGGCAGGCAACCCTTACCCACATAACGCTCTGCGAGTAGTTTTAAGTTTAACCTTTTAAAATAACCCCTTGGGAAGAATAGTAGATTTCTAGCTTCGTATCTTCGTTTCATATCATCGTGTACAAGTTCAAGATATGCGATTGCAACGTGGATATTTTTGTATTGTATAGAATCCCCTATTATTTAAATAAACACTGTAGATTGGTATTGACTGTTACATTAAGTGGTTATTTATTTTCCCTTGAGAGTAATTAAGGTGAGTCAATCGCATGAGGTTATATTTATTTATTACTTACTGTTTCTTAAGCCAAAAGGCAATAAGAGAGAGAAAATCATATGACATTGGCGGCACCTCTAGCGGACCTTCAGCCTCGCTAGTAGGCGGGCTCGCTTGTACACGATCTTCTCGGAACACTTTGCGAAAACATTCAGAATTGATATGGGACGGTAGTTCTCCACGTTGCACTTTGAATCCTTTTTGTGAAGAGGAACAATGTAAGCTTCCTTCCACATAGAGGGGAAAGATCCCTCTGATATCGATCGGTTAAAAAATAATTTTAAGGGAAAAGCAAGAGAGGAGGCGCATTTACTTATAAATAATGGCGGGATTCGGTCACTACCAGCAGATTTCTTAACGTCCAGTGTGGAAAGCAACTTAAAAACTTCACCCGGGATACCAACAAGGAATGAATTGTATCTCGTGAACTAAGTGGGGTGTTTTCTTCACTTGAGTCACATTTTGAGGGGACAACAAACATTTTCTCAAAGTAATTACTAAATGCCGAGCAAAAAGCACTGCTATCTGTTAAAGTCATGCCCTCATAAATCATTGAATCAGGGTAACCAGTGTTACGCTTGCGTTTGGAGTTAACGTAAGAATAAAGTAGCTTAGGGTTTGATTTAATGTTTTCCTGACAACGATATTTTTGATAGCATTTGTTCTCCATAACTTTCGCCCTCTTTCTCAACGAAGAAAAAGCATCGTAGTCCAGCGGGTTGCCATAACGCTTCCAAGTGCAGTGAGCAGTCTCTTTTTCCTTCAGTAAGCATATAAGTGCACGGTTGTACCACACAGGATATTGGATTAAAGTAGTAGTGTCAATAGTGGGAACAAACTTGTCAATGGTGCTATATAAAATTGAGTAAAAATTTTCAACACATTCATCAATACTGCCCGTTGAAAGTTTTTCCTCCCAGTCAACATTGTCAAGTTCCGCGTTGATATTCTCATAATCAGCCTTATGAAATAAAAGATTTTTTCTAGGGCACTGTGGCAAAGAGCTTATCAGTATATCACTAGCGTCAATAATAAGTGTAGTATGATTATCATCTTCTTTTGAAAGTGCGAGCGGTGAGGCTCGTATGTCAACGTTAAAATTACGAACGTTAAAATTATTAAGAAAAGGTCCAATGTGTTACCTGATTTATTCGTGTGCGTGTTACTCTGATGAAGCCCCAAGAAATTCATCTCATTCACTAAGTGTATTCCAGCGTTTTGAAGATCGACACAACCCTGTTTCATAAAAGTCGGACCAGATGGATCCCATTTTATATTAGACAAATTAAAATCACCTGCCAATAAAAGTAATCATCCGTAAAGTTGGCACTAATGTCGGTTACTAATTGTACACAATTAAGTATAAGAGAGGGAGGGCAGTGTGCGTCCCGGCGCCATGTAAGCCAACGCTATGTGCAGATTCTGGATGTCTACTATGAAACGTTCATCCGTAAGTTCGGGCCCGTCCGTAACCCGAACGAAGTACGTGACTCGTAGCTACCACGAACTATTTTCGGATTCGTAGGTTTAGTACGGACTCATAGACAAGTTACGTGAACGAATGATTGAAAAAGGTTCTTTATGATGTCTTCACAAAAAAACCGGTAATGACATTAATAATTAAAATTATTTGTATTTAAACAGTTTTGATTTAATAAACTACAGTAATAATTAGCGGAAAGCTGCGTATGTTATTAAAACTGCCAATTTTTAACAAAAACCTTATGTTATTACACTTTAACGCGCCATGACAGCGCGGGCTTTTAGTCTGTGGAAAAGCGGCCCCTGACAGATGATAAACCAACCTAATTGAGAATGTCACGTTTCACCAACAACATTTTGATGTTATGGGGATATTTCTTGCTGCAGCATTATACTCATAGCTTTTGCTGCTTTTGTATATTTACGTTTTTTTGTGAATTTGTGATTACATTTCTAAAGTGTTTCGCCGAAACTTTTGGAGTTATTTTTTGTTTTTGTTCATATGAAGTTAAAGTTTCAAGTGTTTCCTACGACTCGCACCTCGCTCCGAATTTAAGAGTTCTAAATCAATTAAGAGCAATATTTAGTAAATTTTGTAAGTGATAAGTGTTTGCTATATTTCATCTGATAATGGTAAACTCAAAAAAAGGGACATTTAACCATGTGTCCCTCGTTAGTTCTCCTTTGGATTTAGTGATAATTGGTTCACTCCACTTTCATGTAAGTAAATTGACTCTATTATTCTTGTCTGTATTCCATGTTAGTATCTTTTCTGTAACTTTAAACATTGAGTTCTCTTTGCAGTACCTACAATCATGTCGGCAGCACCCACTGCAGAGCAAATTGAAATGCTACTTACATTTCTTCAAGAGCATCAAGGTCTTGCCAGAGGTCACCTGAGGGATGTCTCGGGACGAGCTCGCACAAGAGAGCTCTGGGAAGATCTTGTGAACAACCTGAATGCCTGCGGTGGTACTGTGAAAACCGTGAAACAGTGGCAGAGGGTAATACTGAATAATAATAATCCTTTATTTAACAGAAAGTAACGTAATTAATAAAATTTAAAAGACAGTTTCTACTAGGTAGATTTTAAAGGCCCCCGTCTACACAAGATAATAAAAATTTCTAATACTAGGCAATTAATTAGTAACTTGGGTCACATTATAATTTTTTTCCTGACTTTTAGGTCTGGGCAGATCGGTAATATTTAGCAAAGAGAGCTGCCAGCGCTGCCAGACGATCTGCCACTGCTACCGGTGGTGGGCCATCAAATGCCCCTCCCATTACTGAGATTGACCGTCGAATAATTTCAATAATGGGTGAGGGATTTGGGAGTCAGCAGGTTGAAGGCAGGGTGCCTGCATTTTATCCTGTAAGTATTTAACATTATTTTATAAGTACTATTAAAATATCTTAAAAATGTTTTCACATTGACATTATAAGCATCCCTAGACACAAATTTATATCTATACATATAATAAAACAGTAAATTCTAAATGTTTGTGCGTAAATCACTCAAAAACCGATAATGGATTTTGATGGGATTTTCATAGTTTAGTAGCTTGGGGTCCTACTTAAAAGGGGGATTTTTCTATTGTTCATGCGGACTAAGTCGTGGGCGGAGGCTAGTTGTTATTATGTAGTAAAAGTAAGGTATACAATATTATCAAGTAAACCTATTGTATTGTAATTTTCAGGCAGAAGAGCCAGCGCCAGCTGCTTCTGCCCCTACTGTTGCGCCCCCTAGTGAGATGGCTTCACAAGATGGTAAGCAATCATGAATATTCTTTCCCAAATACCCAATATACGGATTATTACCTAGTGTGGCCATGACATCTTTAAGCGATGTATATCGATCTAGGGGCTCTGTCCACCGCAAGCTTAGAGCATTCAACCAAGCAAATGCTCTAAGACCACAAGAGACATATGGATTTGACTTTATTAGGCTTTTATGGTTACACTGATTATTTATGTTTTCTTGTGATATTCAAAAACTACTTTTTTTAAAGTTATCCATGTTTTCTTGTGATATTCAAAAACTACTTTTTTTAAAGATATCCCTTTGGACCCATATGTCGATGAGGAACGTCTCGGTGAGCTACCGCTTCCTGCTCTTCCGCCTCAAGCCCCTCAGCCTACAGCATCGTCTTCACAGAATCGTAAGTATGAAAGCATACCACAAAAATTACATAAATTGTTTTAGACAGAACGGCAGAATTTTTGCAGAGCAATCTTTGCATATAATAAATAAATGTCATTGTTGTAATTAGTTAAGTATTATTGTATGTGCTCATTGAATTGGGAGGTCATATTGAATCTTAATAAAAAATAATGATAAATGCTTTAATTAATACCTATCAAAGCCAAAAGTGCCAATAGTTGACCAGTTAAACGTTTTTTACTACATTGAACTGTCTGTACAGCATCATTTAATTACAGTAAAAGCGTTGCCAATATGCAGACAAATAACTGCTATTAAAGACTGCCCATTTAACTTTCTATAGTATTTTATCTGTGTTTTGGTCAGCTATAGGTAGTACATTGGCCCTACCTACCTGTCTCATAAAAAATGCTTTTTTACAGAGCCACGGGCCCAGCCAGCTAGAAGAACGTTGAGGGCGAGAAGAGGATTGCCAGGCAATTCTTTGGGCTCTCGCATAATTGCCCTTGAGAAGCAGCGATTAGAGATTGAGCAGCGACGTGTAGCCACCGAGGAGCGGCTAATAGCCTCAATAGTGACAGAGTTACAGCAGCTGAGATTAGAGATTAGGGAGTCGACGAGAGAGGTGATACAATTGCTATCAAGACAACAATAAACTGTCCAATTTGATGCAGAAATTATTATTGTCTTGTTAGTAATCGTGTTCAATGTCTCCATCATGCTGTAAATTAAAGATTTACTAATTAGTAAGTTTTATTTTTCTAAGATAGTTTGTAACTTTATTTTTCTATGATAGTTTGTAACATATACTTAGTTATTTTGATTTTTTAAATTATTAGCATAGTATTAAGATAAAACTGATATGGAATAAAACAATTTCAATAAATTATAACAAAGTTTTATTATCTGGTTTCATTGTAGAAGTCATTCTTTTTCAATAAATCTCTTTTCAAAATAATGTCTTAAATATCAAAGAATTGAATCAATCAATCAAAACATTTATTACTAAAAAACTGTGATTGTGATAAGTAGTTACATAAAATATGTTACAAATATATGTGTAGGTACAGTTGTTTCCAGTGTAGAATAATAAAAATACAAAATAAACTAATCCCTACTACTATTATAAATGCGAAAGTAACTCTGTCTGTCTGTTACGCTTCCATGCTTAAACCACTAAACCGATTTAGATGAAATGTACTAGACGTTGAGACAGGAAATAGGCTACTTTTTACCGCGAGAAGTCTCATTCCCACGAGATGACGTCCTGTAGTCCAAGTAAGAGAAGCCACTGGGGGAAGGCTAGTTAATAATAAAATTAAAATACAAATTAAAATAAAAAACAAAAATATTTTATATAAAACAGCTAAATAAATGCAAAAATGTATTTCAAGAATTAACAATATAAATTTGGTAAATGTCAACAAATAAATTAAAAATTAGATGTATATAAAAAAAATAGATGTATGTTTTGAATTTGTTCCCTACACTAAAATCTGTCTATATTTCTAGTCTAATACCATCATAATAACTAACTTAATCATACTTTACTACATATTTTATCTATTCCTATTTAATAATTGAACGATTATATCTCTGGCTCTTCTTCCTTGAAGCAATCCTTGGCTCGCAGATACTGGCGGTGCTGTGGCTGACACTTGGTGATTGTTCTCTTCTTGTAGCTCCTCTGGTGATAATTCGGGAGCTGCTAGCCCTCCTTGTATACACAAGTTATGCAGCACCACACAAGCTATAGTTATATGGGCTGCTTTTTGCGGCATGTAGTGCAGGTCCCTAGCTGCAAGAAGACATCTCCATCGCCCTTTGAGGATACCAAATGTCCTCTCCACAACACTGCGTGTACGCCGGCTGGTGTGCCATGTTGTAACGACCCTCAGGACTGTCCTCAGAAGCATTATCTATTGGGGTCATTAGGTACTCCCTTAGAGGATATCCTGAATCACCTGAAAATATTAAAAATGTTAAGTCAAGCAAGGAAGTTTTGGTAAACGGACATAATGTAGGTAATCTATTAAGGTTTATTAGTCATTTAATAAAAAAACATTCTGTCCCAATCCCAATAGATTAATCACTAATATACACTGACCCAATAGAACAGCTTGCTCCCCACGGAGACTCTCCAGATGATGCCTTATCTCCGCCTGCTGCCATATGAAAGCGTCATGTGTTGCCCCACCAAATGACGCATCCACATTTGTAATAAGGCAGTTGTCATCCACAATCTAAAAATATTGACAAAAAAAATTAAATACTTGAAAATGTTAGAAAATATATATGAAATACCATTTTTAAAGTAATTAATATTTATGTTCTTGCATGCTACATAATATTTTTTAAACTTACAATTTGAACATTGAGAGAATGGTAATGCTTCCTATTAAAGTATCTCTCTTCATACTCTGGCGGTCTTATTATTTTTATATGAGTACAATCAATACACCTAGGTGAATAAATGGGGTGTAGAGTGCGTGAGCGAATACTTACGCTTTTCGTCAGAAACTTGTTTAGGGTAGATACTTAGGATGTGAACACATCCTAGGCCAGTGGACTTTTAGTAATTTTGACACCCTAAGTACCCTTAACAAATTTCTGAAGAAATCACGCATGTATTTGCTCACGCACTCTATATACACTCCCCTTTGAAACGTTCGTTAAGGCCCTTATAGCCGTCAACTAGCGCCGCCAATTCATTTATTACCGTCTTAAATTGTCTCTAATATTTTTAGAATAACTCTTCAACATTTTTCATTCTCTCTGTAAGTTTTAAAATCCATTTAAACCAAAAGTGGCTATTGTCGTTTTAAATGCATTTTAAAACTAGTACAAAGAATGAAAAATATTAAGAAGTTATTCAAAAAATATTAAAGACAATTTAAAAAGGCATGGTTGTTTCCTTTTTATTTAATATTTACTTGGTTTATGAGTAATAAAATTAAATGTACTGGCGGCGCTAGTTGACCTATAAGCGCCTTAAGCGGACTAACCCTATCACACTAGGAATTCCAGATCTTGCAAAGAACCTGAAAAATAAAGATTAAAGATTGTTAAGCTAAAAGTGAGTGCGTGCCTCTCTAACACAACTTCAATGTGTTTAACACCAACACCCAATAGTGAGTACCCACATAATGAATAAATGTTTCTTATAAGCAAACAAAATATAGATGTATATAAATAACATTATGGTCTTACAAACCTTCGTTTAATAATATTTCTTTCTTCCCTGTTCTGAGGAAATCTAATGTACTTCCTCAAAATACAGGGTGTATTAAGAGCTGCAGTCACTTCAGCAAGACATAGTGACACCGCCTGCTGTGACATAGGAGCATCCACATTCTGTGCCACTGACCCTTGGTAGCTTCCCCGGCCATAAAAATTTAAGGTGTGCGTTACCCCAGCAAAAAGTTGAGCTTTAGAGAGATGAGACCTTATCAGATAATTAGTGTGTCATGAGGAGAAATTTGTTTACTAATAGCAAAATTTGTGTGAGTTGTAGTTTTTAAGATATACGAGAAAAACAGATTTTGCTGGGGTCACGTTTTAAACATTACCCTGGCAAAAAAAGTTGTTTCAGCCTGGAACCAAATACATGAATAGATAGCTTTTGTTGCATAGTAAATGTTAGCAAATAGCAAAAATTGTGTGTGTTATGGTTCTTGAGTTATTTAAGTTTTTGCTGGGGTAACGTTTTGGGTTTTCCCAGATCTCGAAAACGGTTCAACGCAGAAGTTTGAAAAAAATACCACTAAGAGACCTTAATTTGTTTAAATTTGTTTGATTGTTAGTTTTTGATTTGGTTGTCGCAAACCAACGTAATTAAATGGTTTCGAAAAACAGAAAAAACGAATTTGCAAGTAAACTACTACACTTATAATCAAATAAACAGCTGTTAAAAATAGCCGTGGTAGACACTTATTACGTCAAGAATTTTAGGCTTTGTAACTTTACACGATGTAAAGATATAAACAAATTTAATAAATTTTAGACTGGTCGTACTTTAGCGATCGAATACACAGTTTCTATAACATTAAGACACATCGCATACATTAAACAAATTTAAGTAATTCATTAACATTCCTTCCTGTTAATTTCAGCTCTCAATTACGCCTATCATGAAAGTTTTAACAAAAACAAGATTAAGACAGCAATTCTTGAATTAGCCGACCAAATTGTAAAGGTCACTAAAAAGCGACCGCACCATACGTACGGGTTATCTTCGCAAATTAGCAGCTTAGTATCCGATGTTTTGTACAGTTATGAAGAAAAATGTTATTGATATAGCTTAGATTCAACTAGTTTTCTATTTTATAAATTAATATCGTGTTTATTTATATCAAATAATAAACTTACGCGATTAATAGTATTTTAAAAAGAATGTAATAATTCATGAAAGTTAAAATTTTGAAGGCACTCAACATTACATAAATAAAGGTAATTATTATTATTCTAAACCTAATTAGGTAATAATCTCGCTAAGCAATTTATAGTGTGATTTATTTGTCAGTATCAATATATACATTTATAGTAATTTGTTGCTTCTGTTTTTTCAAACCAAATGTTTTATTTTAATACCAAACCTACTCATGTCAATCCAGTGACCACTATGTTTGACAGGTAAAAACATTTACCAAACTACCTCGCATTTTTTCCATATAGATATATTTCTCACCATTTAAACCTTCCCCTGGAACTACGACAAACATTTTAAAACCAAAATCGGCCACGCCAATCTTAAGTTTTCGCGAGACTAACGTACATTTTATATTTAAATATAATCTGACCAGCAAACTTTTGTACGCAACTGTACTAACAAAAGATCCATATTATCCCGTTCATTTAAGATGGTTACGCTCATGTATAGCGCGGTCGCTTTTACGTGACCTCTACAATTTAGGCGGCTTATTAGAGAATTGTTGTCATATTCTTGTTTTTGTTAAAACTTTCATGATAGGCGTAATTGAAAGCTGAAATTAACAGGAAGGAATGTTAATAAATTACTTAAATTTGTTTAATGTATGCCATGTGTCTTAATGTTATGGAAACTGTGTATTCGATTGCTAAAGTACGACCAGTCTAAAATTTATCAAATTTGTTTATATCTTTATATCGTGTAAAGTTACAAAGCCTAAAATTCTTGACGTAATAAGTGTCTACCACGGCTATTTTTAACAGCTGTTTATTTGATTATAAGTGTAGTAGTTTAATTGCAAATTTGTTTTTTCTGTTTTTCGAAACCATTTAATTACGTTGGTTTGCGACAACCAAATCAAAAACTAACAATCAAACAAATTTAAACAAATTAAGGTCTCTTAGTGGTATTTTTTTCAAACTTCTGCGTTGAACCGTTTTCGAGATCTGGGAAAACCCAAAACGTTACCCCAGCAAAAACTTAAATAACTCAAGAACCATAACACACACAATTTTTGCTATTTGCTAACATTTACTATGCAACAAAAGCTATCTATTCATGTATTTGGTTCCAGGCTGAGACAACTTTTTTTGCCAGGGTAATGTTTAAAACGTGACCCCAGCAAAATCTGTTTTTCTCATATATCTTAAAAATTACAACTCACACAAATTTTGCTATTAGTAAACAAATTTCTCCTCATGACACACTAATTATCTGATAAGGTCTCATCTCTCTAAAGCTCAACTTTTTGCTGGGGTAACGCACACAAATTTAAGGCAGTTAATATCTGAAAAAAAAAAGAAATTACTTAGTTATAATGAATATAAGCACATAAGTAGATTCTAATAAGACTTGTAAATAAATAAACATAAAGGTATTGAAAACACCAACTGGATTCATTTTAGACATAAATTTGGTACTAAATTTAAGGGAGGCAGATTAACTATAGGTTTTTATATAAGTAGGTAAAAGTTTTTAATAATTTGTACGTACCTTGGTGACGGGGCTCCATTCCACGCTGGTTTCTTCTGGGTCGCATCAGTGGCACAATATCCTGGCACAGTTGCTCAACTCCCGACTGAGTCTATATGATACTATAAACTCAAGATCGGGAATCACTGCTCGCTCAATATAGTTGTCACGCAGGCGGCGATGTTGGCGTCTTCGCTCAAAGCGCTCTTCTCTTAGGGCTTCTAAGACAGCCACCACGAATGCCATAACTTCAACAAATATTATCTAGTTAACATAAATTATACTTAAGTACACCTTCTTAGTAGTCAAACAAAACCCAAAATGATATAAAAATTACAATAACTCACTTATTTCTGGAATAAAATGTTAATCCGAAACTCTTACGGTAGCACTTGAGTTCACGTGAGAAGTGAGGTTAAACGCCCGAAAAACTGTATGTCAAAATCCAATTTTCGTGTCGGGTTCGAGCGATCATAGTAAGCTATCCGTAACAGCAAACGTCAAACTCCGGTCTCGTTCCGTTGACGGGCCCGTAGTATTTTCGTGGTAAGAAACAGCCCGAAATTACGGAGTTCGTTCGGGTTTCGTGTGTTCATTGTAGACCTCCAGGTGCGGAAAATATGGTCTGCAAATTAAATAAATCATTATATGGAAAAAACAATCTGCACGCTGTTGGTTTCAAACGTTTGAGCAAGCATTGATTAAAAAGGGATTTCAATACTCATCAGCTGATCGATGCATTTACATTTTCAATGCAGGTGATATGTCAAAGAATATTTATGTATTACTTTATGTTGACGATCTTATTATTGCAACCGCTGATATAAATACCATGAATTGTTTTAAAAAGTACATAATGAATACTTTTAAGATGGTAGATTTAAATGAAGTGAAATGTTTTCTGGGAATCAAAATTACCAGGACAGAAAACAAGGTTACATTAGATCAGGAAACGTACATTAAAAAGGTGCTTGAAAAGTTTAACATGAGTGATTGTAACTCTGTTAGCACACATCTTGAAAACAAAATAGATTTCGAACCATTAAATTCGTGTGAAATAATAAATGCACCTTGTAGAAATCTTATCGGATGCTTGATGCATATTATGTTGTGTACTAGGCCTGACTTGAGTTTTTTTATGTTAACATCTTGAGTAGATATGCGAACAAAAACAACCATTCGCTTTGGTCACACTTGAAAAGGGTCCTACGATATTTGAAAGGGACCATAAATCTCAAGATAACTTATACACGGAGTGATTTTAGTAATGTTTTGAGTGGCTTTGTTGATTCTGATTGGGGTAGTAATGAAGTAGACACAAAAAGTACTTCGGGTTATTTGTTCCAATTATTTGAAAAATGCACAATATGTTGGCAAACAAGAAGGCAACAAACAGTGGCAACGTCATCCACTGACGCAGAGTATATGGCTCTATATGAAGCCGTAAAGGAAGCTCTGTGGTTAAAGTCATTAATAACTAGTATTTATATAGAAGTGCCGAATGCTATTCCTATTTATGAAGATAATAACGGATGTATAAGTATTGCGAACAACCCCACAAGTCATAAAAGATCTAAACACATTGATATTAAGTATCATTTTTCTAGAGAACAGGTTGAGAAAAATGTTATTAAAATGTTTTATGTTTCTACAGGTAACCAGCTGGCTGACATCTTAACAAAATCGTTGCCTGCATCGCGCTTTTCTATTTTAAGAGAAAAGCTTGGTGTGGTGTAGAGATGAGCGTTGAATAGACGGACTAGTTCAATCAACCGGTCGACGTACAATCAACGGATAGACGGTCCACGCTTCTCCGATCGACTAGTCGAATTCGTGGACGGCTAAACGAGTAGACTCTGTTTTCGTCAAAGAGACTTCGACCCAAAAATTTGGTCGTTTATTACTAAACTTCGTTTGGCCGACGATCGGTCGTTGACTGTTCTCTTCGTTGAATGAAACGTAGACAAGGATGCCGATAGGGTTATTTCGCGAGCGAGAATGCGTTGGACTGGACGGTCGGACAATTTTGCACACTGTTGCATGAACAATGTCGCTTTTTAGCATTACCTGCGCGCGCAGAAAACTTATTAAGATTGTTGCAATGAGGTACGGGGGCGGCGTCGAGTACACTTGCGTGCAAGAGAAATCACCTAACTTACTTGTTAAGTTGTTCCATGATTATTATATAATATAAGTTTCATACTAGTTTCTTATTCTTATTTTATATTATACTAAATTAAAGTCGGCTTTTTCAACTGTAGACCAAATGGCTGACTATAATGTCAAAGATACAATTATTTTTTATTAAGAGTTTATTGTTGTTTATATGATTCTGGTTTAAATTAAATTAAATTATTTCATTATTCCTATTCAGACAGTCCTAAGCCTGTAAAAGGATGAAGAGAAGATCATATTTTCATTAATTTTATTTCATAGACAGAAAGTAAAAATTGAGTACAGATACCGGCATATAAATTGGCAAGAGAAAGTTGAGACAAAAGATGCGCAGTAGCTACAAACACTAAACTCCGCGCATCTTCTGTCTCAACTTTCTCTTGCCAATTTATATGCTGGTATCTGTACCTATCTCGAAAATTTTGATTGTTTTGATTTTTAATACATGATATTTTAAGCAAATAAACATTTTTCGGCCTGTCTCTAGCGTTTAAAAGTAACGTTAACAATGTAGAAAAAACTCGGCAATATGTGTTGTATGTGCACGCACTATTCGACGTTCATCGTGTGACCCATTCAATACACCGCGTCTAAACTTTCTGCAACGTCTTACGTCTAGTCTAGGTAGGCAAATAACCTAGGTTGACCCGTGGACTAGTCGACGATTTCAACTAGTTGATCGACTAGTCGATGAACGAAATTGAACGGTCTAGTTTCGTCGACGATAAAAACGTCGACGACCCATGCCTAGTGTGGTGTGATGTGACTTATAAATAAAAATTTCATAACTAATTGATAAAAGTAATGCATAGATAATTAATAAGCTTATAGTAAAAGAAATGTTTAGATAATTGATAAGCTTATAATAAAAGTAATGATTGTAGTTGTAATATCATAGAAGTAATGTAATATATACTTAATGAATTAAGTTATAAGTAGATTGGTCTGATTAGGTTTTTCTGGGTTTTCCCTAATCCTGCGCAACAAATGTTGGATCATGATAATTGTTCCCCAGATGAGAAGGTGTGTGTTTTTAGTTTTTGTATAAAATATTTTTTTTAGGATTTTTAACTAAAAGGAGTTTATTTTTGAGGGGGCGTGTTGGAATAAACAAAAATAAATCTATCTCGTTTCACCACAATATTCAATCTCTTTCTAACTTGTAAATATTAGTTTTTATATACGAGCCCTCTATAGCCACTTTGGATTGCATCCCCCGCATTCCTGTGTTTTACTGCTCGCTAAGCTCTGCGTGGAATCGCACGCGTATAATATAACACACCTTCCGAATTCAAATAAATAATAAATAACTTTTAAACTTAAACAGTTGTATCCTTTTGGTTTCCCTAAACCTAACACTTTGCTCTCTCTTTTGAAGTTTGTATGTTTTGGAGAGCCTTTTGACGGCTATAATAGAGCCGATGATTCAGCGCGCGAATGTAATCAGTATAGGTGTTATTATCGAGAGTGTCTATACTGGATGGTAAGTAAGGCTTAAAGCCAAATAATAACTCTAAGGGTGAAAACCCTGTCGTTGAGTGGACATTAGAGTTGTAGGCTATCATAGCGCTTGGGATGTAAAGGTCCCAGGTGTTTTGATTTTCGCCTATGTATGACCTTAAGTATTCCTTAAGGGTGGAATGGCTTCTTTCAAGTGCACCACAGGTTTGAGGGTGGTAAGGTGATGCAAAAATATGTTTGATGCTAAATAATTTTTCAAGCTGTTTGAATAGATCGGAACAAAAGTTAGTGCCCTGATCGGAGATAATCATTTTAGGGATTCCCATGTGTGAGATGTAATTTACGAATAATTTGGCTGTTTCTTCAGCGGAACAAGATTGCATGGGATACGCCTGAGAAAATTTGGTGAGATCATCTTGGATGGTTAGTAAAAATTTATATTTATGTTCATAGGTTTCGGGAAGCGGACCGACGAGGTCAAAAAATACCTTTTCATTAGGACGGGATGCTGTAGAAGTAATTATCATAGGGGCCCGATTCGTCTGCCGTAAAGGTTTGTTAATTTAACACGATCGGCAGTTTTTCACATAATCTTCGATATCCTGCCGCATATTTTTCCACCAAAATTGGGACTTGATTCGTTCGAGCATGCGGGAGGTACCGGGATGACCAGCAAGAGGTGAGTCATGGTTGTCTTTAAGGATCTGCTTAACTTCATCTGGTGTAGGATATTTTATAGAATTGTGATAAATGTTCACCTTTATATTGGTGTTATGAAAAAGGAATGCTATAATGTTATATATTTTCGTAAAGGATAACTTAGAGAAAGGATCTGTAAAATCTGATATAGCTACTTCTTTCTCTTCTGAGTACCAGTATTTTACCATGTCGCGATAGTCGCGGAGAAGGTTAAATATGTCCTTGTATGACATTTCATCGAAGTGATTTAGTTTAACGAATAAGTGTGTAAACACGTGCTTATCGTTAGAAGTAGAATAGTAGGTATAAAGTTCGCGTTCAATATCTCGAATATTGGGAAGGTCAGGATTGTCGCTTGTAGCATTTATGACGTCACTACAATACGGTATCGACTCATCTAAGTCAATTGATGTTGGATATGCGATTAACTTGATTTTAGTTTTTAATAAGGACTCTTCCTGGATGACGGTGTCAAAGGTAACACCAGGTTGTTTAGAGATTTGAAGGAACTGTTCGTAAGTTTCCGATATAGAAGGAAGACTATGGGGATCGGAGTCGTTATCGGGAGACAGCGTAGGGTTGCAAATCATTGAATTAGAGTCGGTATTATCTTCAAGGGCATTTACCGGGAATCTGGATAACGCATCAGCGTTCGCGTTTAATTTACCCTTCTTATATACGATTTCATAGTCATATTCTTCAAGTTTTAGGCGCCATCTAGCTAGCCTAGAACCTGGATCTTTAACATTGAATAGCCACACGAGAGGTTTGTGGTCTGTTATTATCTTAAACGTGCGACCGTATAAGTAAGGTCGGAAAGTTTTTACACCGAAAATGATAGCTAAAGCTTCCTTTTCTATTGTGGCGTAGTTACCCTCAGCTTTATTCAGGGTGCGGGACGCATATGAGACTGGCTTATCCTTGCCGATTTCGCCTTGGGAAAGAATGGCACCTATTGCGTAGTTTGACGCGTCGGTTGTCAACAAAAATGGTTGTTTAAAATCAGGGTATTGAAGCAATGGAGCCGTAGTTAATTTTTCTTTTAATAATGAGAATGCACGTTCTTGTTCATGTGACCATTTGAATGTGGCATCCTTTTTAAGGAGTGAGGTCAAGGGCTTAGTTATTTGTGAGAAATTATTTATAAAGCGTCGGTAATAGCCGACAAGGCCTAGAAAGGATTTGATATCCTTAGGATTTTTGGGAGTTGGAAATTGGCTGACGGCCTTGATTTTTTCTGGATTTGGGCACACACCTTTATCAGTGATAATGTGGCCTAGATAGGCGACTTCGCGCCGAAGAAACTCACATTTGTCTGGTTGGAGTTTTAAGTTGAATTCGCGTAGTCTATCGAATACTGATTGAAGTTTAGTTATATGACTTTCTAAGTCGTGACTATAAATGATGATGTCGTCGAGGTATATATAAGCGTGGAGGCCTTGAAGACCAGAAAGACCCGTATTCATCAGTCTTTGGAACGTGGAAGGGGCATTCTTCAACCCAAACGGCATTCTGGTGAACTCGTAGTGTCCGGCAACGTCAGAATTGGTGTTTACCTTAAATCCTGTCTTCAGCGCATCCTTGGGACTCATCTTGACCTGATGAAAGCCACTGGAGAGGTCAAGAGTGCTGAAATATTTGGAATGACCTAGCTGGTCAAGGATGTCGGTGATGAGAGGCAAAGGATAGGTTTCTGAAACAGTGACGTCATTGAGGCGGCGATAGTCTATGACTATTCGCCACTTCTTTTTGCCGGACGCATCCATTTTCTTGGGAACTACCCAGACTGGGGCACTCCAGGGTGAAATTGAAGGACGAATAATTTATTGATCTAGCATTTTTCTGATTTGGGAGTCAACTTCTTCCTTGTGACATTCGGGAAAACGATAAGATTTTACGTGAATGGGGGGTGCGTCTCCTGTATTAATTGAATTTTCGATTGCATCTGTACAAAATAAGGGCTCGCCTTCTAGGTGAAAGATATCTGTGTATTCAGAGCAACAATTTAACAGTGCCTTACTCTCTTCGTCATTAAGATGAGAGCAGCGAATGAGATCTAAAACGTTTTGTGATCTATCAAGTATATTATAAGAAATGGAATTTATATTTTCATAAGATTTAGAGTTCGAGTTAAGTTCAAGGGGTGACACTTCTACGTAATAATCTTTGACTCGGACCTCAGAGTCGGTGGTGTTTAAAATACTAATATTTATTCTTTTATTCGGCTTTATAGTAACTATACAATTTGCAATGTAAACACCATCACTTATTGTTTGATCTAGTACGAGGGCTTCGTTATTCTGATAAGACTCGGGTAAGTAATTTGATATCGCGCATTCGATAATTGCCTCAGAACGCGCAGGGATAATATAAGTTGGTTGATTATATTTTATCTCCAGGCTCTGTCCGAGAACGTTTAATAATTTTGTATCATAATCGATATTGGCTTTAAAATAACCTAAAAAGTCACTACCGATGATGCCGTCATGATCTAGACTGACGTCATCGTTAATCACATGAAATTTGTATGTATACGTTTCTGTAGATAAAATAAAATCCATTTGAATTGTACCTAATGTTTCAGAGCAATGATCGAGACTATTAATTCCCTTGATCTCAACTTTCTCACGAGATAAATCGAGTATTTTATTTAAGCTTGAGCGTTTGACAAGGCTTATACTTGCGCCCGTGTCTATAAGAAAGTTTAAAGGATTCGAAGAGTAACTAGTGGTTAAATATGTGTGAGGCAAGGATATCTTTTTAAGAGGTAAGTTTATTTCAAGGACAATTTCAGAATTTTCAACATCATTCGAGATTGGAGATAATTGACTCCAGGGTATGTCTTGAGATGTAGATTTATTATTTTGATCACAATTAGTATAAGAGTTAGGGTAAGGCTTTGCGTCACGAGATTCATCACAAGATTTAGTATAGGATCCTGTGTTTGATTTAGGATAAGAATTTGTACAATCTGTACGACTCGGCGGCGTTTGCGTCCGAGATGCTAAATGGCTCAGAGGCTGTTGCGCTTGCTGAGATGTAAGAGATGATGATTTAGGACTCAACGAAATAGGAACTCTCTGTGGAGCGCGTTGAGATGCATTATTTGACTTAAGACTCATCGAAATAGGAACTCTCTTCGGAGCATGATGAGATGTATTATTTGATTTAGGACTCAACGAAATAGGAACTCTCTGTGGAGCGTGTTGAGATGAATTATTTGACTTAGGTAGGAGTCATCGAAATAGAAACTCTCTTTGGAGCATGATGAGATGCGTTTTTTTTTGACATATGATTAGATTTAGTATAAGATAGGTTAGTGCCTAAATAGCTATTCGGAAAGCGACGGCACCGTTTCGAATTCCGATAAGTTAGTTTAAATCACTATCATTAGCGGTAAGTTCATGCGAAACTTGATACGGTGTCGGTGACGACGGGGCCGACGTTGACGGCTGTTCATAAGTAATATGATTCATATTCGCCGGTCTGTTTGAATTATTATATTTTTCATTATTATATTTTCTTTTACGACATTCTGTAATGTCATGCCCCTTACTCTTGCAATACCTGCAGAAAACGTGGGACCGGGAATTGTCATAGGATATTGGTGCTGGTGGTCTACTACGGTCTGGAAAACCACGTGGCGGAATTGCACGCCTTACTCTTGAGAAGCACTCAGACTCCGAATGCCCTAAATTTCCGCAGGATTTGCATTTCGGCTTAATTGCCGTTTTAAATAAGAGGTTTTGGATCTTTTCCTCTTCGAGAGCGATATTGATTGCATCATTGAGAGATTTGGGGCTTCTACATCTGACGTTATTACCTAGTCGCGGATGCAAACCTAAGGAAAAAGTAAATAACGCTAAATCTTCGGTCATTGCGACGCGACCCGGAAGATCTTCAAAGATTCTGAGTTATAAATTTCGGCTTGAAGGTCTGTGAGACAACCTTCGACCCTAAGCGCGAACTGAGATACGGTTTCATTAGATTGTTGTTTACACGACTGTAGATCTAGCAGCAGATGATTGTAGTGTTTTCTTTCTCCAAAATTTTGTTTTAGGAACGATTTGATTTGGTTAAAATCTTCAAAAATCTTATTTGAACACGCGATTTGGGCTTTGCCCTCTAAGCGAGATAAAATAAATTTTGTTAATAAGATCTTTTGGCTTTGTGATGCTAGATCTATAGCGTTTTGACAATTTGTAAGAAAGGCGGTGAGAGTTTCGCGGTCACCTTTGTAAGTGCCTATAAAATTGCATAGCACATTAATGGGAAATTGTTCGCTTAGTACTATTTCACTGCTTTTCTTAGTTTCGACCGACATTGTGATTTAAAGATAAACACTGGGGAAAATAATATATAAAAATAAGGTAAGTGTTTAGGTATAAGGAGGATAACGGTAAGTACTAGGATTAAAATATTATTTTAGTATGTAAGTTGTTATAAGATCAAATTAGTTAAGGGTATTTAAATTTATATGTGGGAGAATGCACGTCTTTTTCTTAGTAAATAAATAAAAAACAATGTAATTAGTATATTTTTATTACAATTAATATAATTGTTACAAGTAATTAATTTTATCAATGTAATTTATAAATAAAAGTCGCTA
This sequence comes from Agriphila tristella, assembly GCA_928269145.1. Lineage (NCBI taxonomy): Eukaryota > Metazoa > Arthropoda > Insecta > Lepidoptera > Crambidae > Agriphila > Agriphila tristella. The sequence continues at coordinate 1,672,239 of OV743447.1, read as the reverse complement.
AACGACTCATAAAACAACTGTGTGCACGTGCGCCTCCCCACTACGCCATCACGCCACCGGGCTTGTTTGCGCACGTGTATAAAAACGGCTTGCGCAGTTGTCGATAGCTCAGACGTTGTCCAACTGTCGGACACGGCACTCTGTCGGATCGGTGCTCTGAACTGTCTGGTAATGTAGTTAAGTATTACTCCTTTTATGACAGTAATAATAGTGTAATAAAATTATAATAAATTTAGACAGTCATAACCACGATATTGAAATAAATGAATAAATATCTCACATTGCCATCTTTTCTTTTATTTTCTCTCACATCAGAAGTGAGATCTAACCTAGTTCGATTTCATATACTACGCCTACGAATTTTTATGTTCCAGGAATATATCTAAATGCTTGCTGTAGAATCCGCCACGTTGGAGACTCGATGTTGAAGTACAAGTCGAGTGACCAATTATGGATCTGAGTCATCATCCTGGGTGTTTTGAAAAGACCTGAACAGTGGAGAGAAGCCTGAAAAAGTGAATCGATTCCCGGTTGACCGACAAATTGGTGATAAGTACCCATAAATTTTACATTTTTATAAGGTACCCGTAGATTTTACCAAATTGTTATCATTTGGTCATCAAGTCAAAAATAATGACGTTTTCTTGTGATATTATAAAAAATCAAGTAGAATTTGGCGTAGAAAATGATGACGCAAATGCTGCGCAAAGAGTGCTATATGTTTCGTAAAATAAGTATACTTTCGTGGAGGTTGATTGATACGAAGATCCTGGGTTCGAATCCTGGTATACATAATTTTGTGATGCGGAGTTAGTCACAGATTTTTATATTCTTTTTTAATATTTCTATATTTTTACCCGTTGTTTAGTAACCACAGTACAAGCTTTGCTTAGCTTGGAACTGGAACTAAATGATTGGTGTGAATTGTCTAGACTAGAATATATAATTTTCCATGTGCCTTGCACGAGTGTGCGAGTGTACCACCAAGTGGCCGTGATTTTGCAACTGTAACTACGGACTACTTATATAGGATATCTGCTGGATGATGTTCGAATTATGGTATTTAAGGCTCCGTTATGCGGAATCACTTGTCTCTCTTTTTCTTTACGTGTAAAGAGTATGGAAATAACCTCACTTCTGTACTTTTGCGATGTTTTTCGTTGTTTTTTCATCAATTGATGAACATGGCGTGACATAATCAGACCAAAATGGCAAAATAATTGTGTAATTAATATGATTTATGATTATTTAATTCGAATAATATATTTAAGCTTAGTAAGTAATCAAAATGTGGTGTAAAAATGTAAAGTAATACATTACGAGTATGTAAATTAACGGAAGTGTATTTGGTTTTGCAACAAAGTTTATTTGTCAAATTTATACAGGTAATTAAGCTCATATATTGGCGTAATACTATTTCAATAATTCTTACTGTCCGTTTTAAAATGTGTTATGCATAGTTTCTTGAAAATTAATGATGTACAGTTGCTGTTTTAATAATTAAGATGTTATGTTGACTATAGGCAAGAATGGCGGGAAGCGGTTGCAATTCCCGCCATCAACGAATGTATAAAAGTGACATCGAAATAGGATAACAGCCCAGTCTGATATTGTGCTTCGTCGAATTAAAAGATAAGTATTGTATAACTGTGTTAGTTATTTGGTTTATTGTAGAATAACGGTTTATAAATAAGGTCTAGGATGTTTTATCTTGTTTAGAATTGTGTGTTCATGTGATTAATATGTTTAAAATGTGTTGTTTTTGGCAATTCATGCAATGTCGGTAAGAATCATTGTTCAGCATGAACAATGAGATCTGATGTGCTGTTTTATTAGTGTTACAGTTTAAAAATGATTTAAGTCACGTTTAATAATTTGTACATGATGATTAATGTGATGTTTTATTGGGAATTAATTGAATATCAGTTAGTATCATTGTACACTTTGAATAATAAGGTCTCATATGTTGTTTCATAATAATACAGTTTAAAGTGTTAGTTATTACTAAAGTTACATTAAAATATAGTGACTATCAAGGTTAATGATGTTGTTACTTGTTTCATCTTCTAACTCATGCTTAGTGTTGGTTATCCAAATATATCCAGGTTTAAATAATGATGTAGTGTTTTTAATTATGTGAGCCTAACCCTTTTATCTTCAACAATTTTCAGGCGTGGGATGCTCTACGATGCCAAAACGTTCTCGCCGTCCTATCAGGAAGATGAAGACCTCTCGTGACACATCGATGGAGTTCGTGGTGATTTCAAGGTGCAGAAGCCGATGGGACTGCTCAACCTGCTGAAGACGCAGTGGCGGTGGACACTACAAACATTAACGCCAATGCCACCTAGATCAACTCTTCAGGGATGCAAAGTAAAAGTAAGATCCAACCATGCTTTGTTAACAATATGGCATTAGAAACGGAGATTAGTTTAGTAAAGAAACTAATCTTTTGTAAAATTGTTATTGTGATAGAACTTCATTTACCGGGCAAGTTAGTTTAATCATTAGTTTCAGATTCATCCTCGATATTAATGTTGGGATTTTCATGTAGGAAAATGGAAATATCACCTTCCATGTATTCCCTTTTTATATAATAATATAATATAGTTCCGATCGAGCAATTTAAAAATAAAATATTATAATGAACAGAAAAATAGAACTTCTACAATAACACCTCGTTATATTATATAATAGAATTAGACGGTTGTTGAAATTAAATAGATGATTTATTGGGTCTTTTACAGTAGTTACTTTTCACATTAATTATTAAATACTGTTTTCATTTGGCATATAGCGATTCTTCTCGAAAAAGAGAGTGAGTTTTGCGATTGTTTGTGTTGTGTGAAAGTAAAATAAGGTGTTTTATTTTTATAAATCTGAACGATTACTGTTCACAAATAATTACCTATATTATTTATTACGTTTTAGTTCTAGCTATTGCTTGCATTATAATTTATTTGAGCTGCAGCGTCTGCAGCTAAGGCAGTCAAAGTTAAACCTTTTGTAAATTGTTAAAAAAAAAAACCAAAAGGAGTTGACTTTAGTTAGTCAACGCATAGGCATACATATGAGCATTATAATTTTTTATTATAGTAAGCGTCTTTGGAAAAACTTGAACTTAATGTTGAGACAACCACAAGCAACTCCTGGCCCAAGTAAATGGTGAAAAAACTTTTCTAATAATGCGACTTGCATTCGAGTTTACTCAATTTCAATATAGAAAAACCGGCCAAGTGCGTGTCGGGCCACGCGCAGTAGAGTTCCGTAGTTACCATATGCCATGCCTTATTTAATACCACTATCATTTTTCATCTGAAAAAAATTACTTGTTTTTCATAGTTCATAGTATAAATGACAAAGTTATGTTTGCGGTTTTGGAGAATATGCTATATCTCTAAAACTACTAAATATATCTCGTTCAAACCAATTTTCGTTAAAACTGTTTATTGAGATCCACAGCATACATGTTTTATTTTTCACTCTATTATTTTAAAAGTTAGAGGGGACACTCATTTTACTACTTTGGCAGTGTATAAATTTCATACGATTGACTTTGAGAAAAATTGTCTTAAAACCTTAATGTCATTTTTAAAGACCTATCTATAGACATCGGGGAGCAGCCCCTCCCTTAATCTATATTTTTTTAATTTTTGTGTAAAAATCGTAAAGCGGTTCATAGTCTTCATATCATCTACCTCACATATCACATCTACCTATCAAGTTTCAACACTGTAATTCTAATAGTTTCGGAATAAAGTGGCTGTGACATACGGACGGACGGACAGACAGACAGACATGACGAATCTATAAAGGTTCCGTTTTTGCCTTTAAGCTACAGAATCCTAAAAACCGAAACTAGTGATCGTTATTGTAATCAGTGAATTGAACAATTATGATTCAGAATCAATGAAAACATTAATTTGATGACATTAGTAGGAAATAGGGGTAATGTGACAGAAAACTAATTGATTATTTATTTTGATTCCGAACGTTCTTATGAAAACTAACTATAAGTATCATTTGAACTAACATTGAGCACAGTGCCAATTTAAAGTAACGAATCAAATGGTTATACATGTCTTAATAAACATCATCAAATTATTCAATAGTTTTTACTTGACAAAAGATACTATTATTAGCCGCTAATTTAGCGTGTATAATCACTGCTTCTTTTGAGCAGATAACTTTGATAATTATCTTGATTTAACTTTGGATTCTATTCCAAATAATAATAGTATCATTTTGCATAACAGAATTAATAATATTTATATGCATTTAAATTACCATTTAAGACAATAACAGAGGTGTCTTCTAGCCCTCACTTAACAATAGTAAAATCAAGGCAGAAGCCGAGAGAACTGACAAAGATTTAGAAGGCGGCTTATTTTTAAATTCCTAAAATATTGGTGATTGATGTGTTAAGTTATGTGTTACTGAGCATTGGTTGGAGAATTATGGATTAAGTATGGATACCTATGGAGTTATAAGTTCGTTTAATCGAGAAAAGAATAAGTTCAATTCAAATATTTTTATTCAAATAAGCTATTTTAATTAGTTTAGAAGGGGTTCACATATCACATATCATTTTACATGATAACTTACAAATCTCACAATGTAAAGAGCGCTAAGGTATAGTATTCTTCTCAATTGAACTAATCATTATATTATCTTGTGTGTAATGTGATTAATAATATAATTATTAATAGAAAGAAATATAAATTAATAATTACAATATGTATACGTACAATACCAAATGCGAATTACTTTGAGTTTAAGCCCACTATGGAAGTAGTTTTAAAGAAAATGACGTAGAAACAATAAAAAGTTGAAGTTGTATGCGATGACATTCTAGATCCTAGAATGTCCCAACTTTCAAGTAGACCCATAAACTTCTTAAATTATTTTGTTTGCATACTTACATAAGAACTAGCATACTTTTAGTGAACTAATGACAATATCAAAGAATGTCGCAATGCAAGTACGCAAGTTTACCTTTTTATTAGCTTAAGAAATCATTATTAATTTCTAATAATTCACGTAATGAAACTACCTATGTTATGTATACCTATATAAACAGATAAGAAAGTCTTTTAGTTAAGATTCTTCTTGATTCATATGTTTCAATAGCAGTCATTTCTGTTTTTGTCTTATATAAAAGGTTTGTCTTACTTAAAAGGTAAAATTATCATAAGTAAAAAAAAAATACTCATGCTCGAAATTCTTGTAATTGAACTCCTCCGTCACAGTTAAAGCCGAAACGGCAATAATGGTGTGTTTGTATGTTTTTTCATATATAACATTGTGTCAATTTAAACAACAAATAAAATAGAAACGTTACCAAAGCCTATTTTGAGGGCAGTTACTCATTTAATAGGTTGTTTAATGTGGTTTTAATTAATGTAGTGAAATTTTTAAACAAAGTTAGGTGTATTTCTCGAATACCAGTAGAAAGCACCCGTGTCTGGTCGTAGTAGTTCTAGTTCTTGACTCGAGAACGCTATTTCTTCTTACAGTCTAGTGTTAATAAGTGCAAGCAATCATTTTGTTTTGTGATAATATTAACATTAGTATAGATAGGTGGTCTTAGAAATTACATTTATAAAAATAGCATTGTGGTAATTAATTATATTGCAGTATCGATTGACACACATTGTGAAACATCTGGAAAGATGTTTCTATCAGGTGTCAATGGTGAAATAACACCAACTTGCATCGAAAAAGTAAAATGTACTGGAAAATGTTTAGGCAATGACCAATGTTTTCGTCAGATGTTTAACTCTTCTGAATAATATGTAAATAAATAGGTAGCACAGAGGAACCCATTGATCTCTTGCAAGGATAAATAGAATACGTATAATATCGACTAGAATATATTTTACTACAGTGTTGCTCTGCTATACATTTATTTTGTTTAATCAATTCTGCTTAACCAATACAACTTGTTATCGACGACATCTTGATTTCTATTGCATGATGCCACTAGTGGTGGTTCATATTTGAGTTATCAATCCCGTGTTAAATTATCTTCGGACCAAATGATGTATGAATGCTTGATGGTCATCACTTCTGTGGCGATTGATCTATAAGCCTTCCTTTCGGCTTCAATTAACTATTGAACTTTGCAGTTGATAAGAGTAATAATAATAATAAATGCTTGGACCAACTCCATCTAGTCCCAAACTAAGCAAAGCTTGTAATATGGGTGCTAGGCAACTGATATACTTAAATACTTTTAAATATATGCTTATTATATGTAGAATACGAATTCATTTTATTTGCAAGCATACAGTAGGTACTAAAAGTTGTGAAAGATGGGTTGTGCTCACGTGATACACCAGATACGTAATGTATACGTTACGCATAGATATGACGCTATTTAACATGAAAATGGATAGTTTATTAGTAGAAAACAATTGCTCAAGAGATCTTGTATAAACAGAGTCAATGAAGTTGTAACAAGTAAGGCATATCTAAAATATTTATTTTGTGACTTTTCTCTAGATATAAATTAGTAACGACTGATAAGTCTGGGCCGTTAATTGGGTGACGATTGTCTATTGGACACTGTAATTAATCAATCAATGAAAGAAATAAGTAACGGCTGATCTCTGGGCCGTCACTCACTTAACGATTGTTCTCTGGGCCGTCACCGATATGACGATTGATCTCTGGGCCGTTACTCATGAGGCAATTTATCTCTGGCTGGGCCGTTACTCACGTGAAAATTGATCTCTGGGCCGTCACTTTGGTGGGTGACGATTGACTTTTGGGCATGCACTCTTAAAGATTCATTAAATTGGCATTTCTATGATTCTTATTTAATTTCTATTATTCTCATTTGATTTCTATAACTTTTATTTGACTATTATGATTCTCTTTTGACTTTCATAATTCTCATTTGACTTTTATGGTTCTTGTTTAACTTTTATGATTCTCATTTGACTTTTATGATTTTCATTTAACTTTTGTGGTTTTCACTTGACTTTTATGATTGTCATTTGACTTGATAAAAAAGTGAACTTACTTATCAAAACAATTCTCATTTGCAGGGACGCAAATAAATGTCAGGATGGACGAATTGATGAACATGGCGTGACATAATCAGACCAAAATGGCAAAATAATTGTGTAATTAATATGATTTATGATTATTTAATTCGAATAATATATTTAAGCTTAGTAAGTAATCAAAATGTGGTGTAAAAATGTAAAGTAATACATTACGAGTATGTAAATTAACGGAAGTGTATTTGGTTTTGCAACAAAGTTTATTTGTCAAATTTATACAGGTAATTAAGCTCATATATTGGCGTAATACTATTTCAATAATTCTTACTGTCCGTTTTAAAATGTGTTATGCATAGTTTCTTGAAAATTAATGATGTACAGTTGCTGTTTTAATAATTAAGATGTTATGTTGACTATAGGCAAGAATGGCGGGAAGCGGTTGCAATTCCCGCCATCAACGAATGTATAAAAGTGACATCGAAATAGGATAACAGCCCAGTCTGATATTGTGCTTCGTCGAATTAAAAGATAAGTATTGTATAACTGTGTTAGTTATTTGGTTTATTGTAGAATAACGGTTTATAAATAAGGTCTAGGATGTTTTATCTTGTTTAGAATTGTGTGTTCATGTGATTAATATGTTTAAAATGTGTTGTTTTTGGCAATTCATGCAATGTCGGTAAGAATCATTGTTCAGCATGAACAATGAGATCTGATGTGCTGTTTTATTAGTGTTACAGTTTAAAAATGATTTAAGTCACGTTTAATAATTTGTACATGATGATTAATGTGATGTTTTATTGGGAATTAATTGAATATCAGTTAGTATCATTGTACACTTTGAATAATAAGGTCTCATATGTTGTTTCATAATAATACAGTTTAAAGTGTTAGTTATTACTAAAGTTACATTAAAATATAGTGACTATCAAGGTTAATGATGTTGTTACTTGTTTCATCTTCTAACTCATGCTTAGTGTTGGTTATCCAAATATATCCAGGTTTAAATAATGATGTAGTGTTTTTAATTATGTGAGCCTAACCCTTTTATCTTCAACACATTATCTTTCTTGGAAAAAAGTTATTGTTGCAACTGCACAGTGCGTTGCAGTGTACTTTGATGTAGAATTCAGTGCGTTTCTACTTTGATGTAGAATTCAGTGCGTTTCCGCTGTTTTTTGCGCCGGAAGTACCCGCGACAAGCGCTTTTGATATTCTGTTTTTTTTTGGCAGTCGTCTGTGAGGTTTGTGCGCAGTTTGATACTTGTGGCTACTGGATAGTCTCCTTAATTTCTCGTATGTTTTTTTGTGTAGCTACAACTTTAATAATTTTAGCTTTCCGTAGAAAAAATGTTCAATTCAATTTGGTCTTATTAGCCAATAATGCCTTTCCCTTCCTTACTCTTTGATCAGTGAAAAGACAATTTTAAGATATTGTGTACATATTGTGACATCACAATCTAGTAGCATTATGCTTCGAAACTTGAAATCTTTATACTAAAGCGATACGGAAAAGTCAGTGATTTATTTTTGTTATTTTTTGAATTTGATTATTTTATAGAAAAGAAAGACCTGCTGAGAGAAATTTTAATGTGAAATAAGCTGTGCCCTTTACAATTACAGTTTACAATTTTATTCTACGTATCAAATCATAGCACTAATAAGAAAAAGTCTTATTACTTCTTTGGTAGAACTGCTGATGCTCAGTAGAACCAGTGGGATTCTTTTCTGGCTAAAATTGTGTGTATAGAACCTATAATAAAATAAATGAAAGTCTGACAAATAACTTACTGATATTTTACAACAGAGATAACTTGAAATGATTGTTACCTATAATTTGATCATTAAAACAATTTTTGTGCATGCAGTTCTGATTGCAGATATCAATTTGTGCCTTAAACATTGTGTGGAGTAAGTCAGCAAAATGTTTTTAAAGGCAATTTTTATTTCAATAATTTTCCTCTTCAAAACAAACTCTTTTGGTCTTTGGAAACGAGGGTTCTCTTCTTGTGCAGCAATTGTTCGTGTCGGAGCTGGTGTGGAGCGTTATCATGTCCTTAAAAGGATCCAAGCAGATTTTATTAGATCTTTTAAACAATTGTTTTAGTTCATCACTGGTTGATGCCTTACTTACAGCACTGTATTTTGTTTTGATCCCTGCTGGATACAAACTTTTTTAATAGGGATGTTTTTCAATAGAATTTCTGCAATAAAGCATTGTTGCAGAGGACTGTGTACATACAATATACAGTTGAAAATTACAAGAACTTTTAACAACGGTCTTCCTATGTTTATTTTTAATATTCAAGAGAAAGTTAAGTTAAATTATGAATTATTATTATGATACAGACATGAGTTTTGAATAGAAATTCGATTCATTCCCTCAATTTAGTACATGCCTATCCTAAATTTTGTTTCTGGTGTTAATACAGAGTGTGGGTAGACAAAAAAAATCCCTCAACATTCGTAATCGCTTTTCATTATATATAGTTTGTATCCAAACTTTTTTAATAGGGATGTTTTTCAATAGAATTTCTGCAATAAAGCATTGTTGCAGAGGACTGTGTACATACAATATACAGTTGAAAATTACAAGAACTTTTAACAACGGTCTTCCTATGTTTATTTTTAATATTCAAGAGAAAGTTAAGTTAAATTATGAATTATTATTATGATACAGACATGAGTTTTGAATAGAAATTCGATTCATTCCCTCAATTTAGTACATGCCTATCCTAAATTTTGTTTCTGGTGTTAATACAGAGTGTGGGTAGACAAAAAAAATCCTTCAACATTCGTAATCGCTTTTCATTATATATAGTAGTAAATTATTAAGATTTAAATATTTTACTGTGCTTCACTGTGCTTTTACTGTGCAATTATACTTTACTGTACTATTGTGGCAGCAGATCTTACCAAATAGCTAGTGATTCTGATTAAAAAGAAAAGTAAGTATGATTTTCTAAGTGATGTTGATACTTAAAGATTTCGTGAATTATTTAAGTTTTGCGTTGATGTTTAAGTTTTTCGTAAACAGGATAAAGTTGAAGTTAATACTGGTTGTTTTTATGCTGTACAAAAGGGTGTTTTACATTCATATAAAATGAAATTGGTAATGGTATTCTTGAATATCTTTTTCTGAACCCGTTTTGTCAGTATTTGACACAAAGATGCAGGTTACAATCAGATGTGGGTTGTTGGATGTTTTAGTTTGCAAATTACTCAAACTTAGTCTTCACTTACTTCTACGAGTTTTAGATGTTATAATGTTTTGAGAATGATGCCCATTAGTGGCAGTAGTGTTTTTTACTATATTGATGTTTCGTCACTCTTCAAGATCACTATGATATTTATTTTTATGAATAAACTATAACGTATAATAGGTAATAATCGGATGTGTCGGATGTGTTGCGAACTGTGGTTCGTGATAATTTTAGGTCACTCCCCTGTAATAGAAGGCGAGGTGACAAAATCGTTGGAGACAGACTGATCTCCTTAACCTGGTTATCTTATTTCTCTTTATACACTGACTCCTGGCCAGATGTTCACTGTATACTGAGCAATAAAGAATATTACCAGTTGGCCGTGCCATTGAGGAGATTTTTACCGAGGCCGCAAGATTCTGGAAAATGCCGTGCCATATAAACTTTATAACGGCTTTTTACCTAGGTACTACTAAGTAAGAAATAAATAATATGATCAAGTTCGCCGTGCCCATGTGGCTTATTACCGAGGTAGTACTATATAATTTATGTGCAATGAATAATATTGCAAGTTTGCCATGCCCTCGTGGCTTATTTTACCGAAGCAATTACAACTATCTGAGTAATATAGAACATTGGATCGAAAGTTCTCCATGCTCTCGTGGAAGTAGTATGACCAAAGCTCTGCTACTATTTTATATTATAATACCTACACAACACATGCACTTACTCACATACAACAACTCACCCTTACACACTATTTGAAAAATAAAAGCTTATGTTTTTTTTTATAAGATTCCTAAGATGTTCAATTGTTACAGTGTCTGCTGATTGATGTCCATGATTATCCAGATGACGTACACCTGGGGCTCTGATGATCCTGAATTGTGGGCGCTTGCGTGTCTCGGACAATGAGGTGTATCACACAAAGCTAATCGCAGATGGCGCCAGCGGCGCCAGTGACCTGGCCGCTGCTTGTGTTTGTGATTGGTCAGTGCTTTTGATTGGTTAAAATATGTCAGAAATGACATTAGACATTTGAAACAACCAATCAAATTATTTTGGGTCTGTCGCTTGTGGCACCATAAGTTCCTCAGTATCACATCCCATTACAAAGATTCTTATTATAAAATACGAGTATTTGTAATAAGTCCTTACTATACATTTAAGGGTTTTAAAATTTGTTGTTTTGTTTACCAATGGAGATTAATGTTATGTAGTTTCTTTTTTTTTATAAAAAAAGGGTTATCTCCCATTGAAGGTTTCATTGTGATAAAAGTGAATTGGGTCATGTGATTTGACCATAATTAGAAGCTATGTGATTTAGCTTGACGGTCATGTGATTTGACCATAATTAGAAGCTATGTGATTTAGCTTGACGGTCATGTGATTTGACCATAATTAGAAGCTATGTGATTTAGCTTCACGGTCATGTGATTTGACCATACCTTAGTTGCTATGTGATTTAGCTTTATGGTCATGTGATTTGACCATACCTTAGTTACTATGTGATTTAGCTTTACGGTCATGTGATTTGACCATACCTTAGTTACTATGTGATTTAGCTTTATGGTCATGTGATTTGACCATACCTTAGTTACTATGTGATTTAGCTTTACGGTCATGTGATTTGACCATACCTTAGTTACTATGTGATTTAGCTTCACGGTCATGTGATTTGACCATACCTTAGTTGCTATGTAATTTAGCTTTACGGTCATGTGATTTGACCATACCTTAGTACTATGTGATTTAGCTTTACGGTCATGTGATTTGGCCATAATTTATGTTCTAATGAAAGACTTGTTTAGTATAATTCGCGAGCCTTATTAAGGCTGCTCGTCAGGATGGTCGTGTGGGAGAATGCACGTCTTTTTCTTAGTAAATAAATAAAAAACAATGTAATTAGTATATTTTTATTACAATTAATATAATTGTTACAAGTAATTAATTTTATCAATGTAATTTATAAATAAAAGTCGCTAAACGACTCATAAAACAACTGTGTGCACGTGCGCCTCCCCACTACGCCATCACGCCACCGGGCTTGTTTGCGCACGTGTATAAAAACGGCTTGCGCAGTTGTCGATAGCTCAGACGTTGTCCAACTGTCGGACACGGCACTCTGTCGGATCGGTGCTCTGAACTGTCTGGTAATGTAGTTAAGTATTACTCCTTTTATGACAGTAATAATAGTGTAATAAAATTATAATAAATTTAGACAGTCATAACCACGATATTGAAATAAATGAATAAATATCTCACATTGCCATCTTTTCTTTTATTTTCTCTCACATATATTATAAGGATGTAGGATATAATATTAAATATTTCTTTAGGAAGTTACTTCGAATGAAGGATAATTACGATTTTAAGGATATAGGAATTAGGATAGAATTGGAAGGTAAGAAATACGTTTTATACTTTATCGCGAGAAAATTGTAGGAATAACAGATAATAAAATATGTTTCACTTACAGGGATAGCGCGAGCAGGACGAACTTCATTTCAAGAACTGGAACAACGCGATCACAGGATTCAGGAGCGGCGGCGGAGTGGCAGCGACGACGAGCAGCGGGGCAAGGACTTGCACCCGGTGCGGTGGAAGAACTTCGCAGCAGCGGCGACGATTTTGGAGCGGTGCTCAACAGGCGGCACCTTGGGCGGCACGCAACAGGACTGCGGCGGCCACGGAGACAGCGATGGCGAGGGCGGCGCGCAGTAGGCGGCCCTTACAAGGACAGCGACGCCTTCAGCGGCGGCGGTCGAGATGGCAGGCTACGGCGGCGGCGCGTTACGCATCGGCAGGATACAGAGCAGGAAACGACCTCGGTACTGGTCCGCAGGCTCACAAAGTAAGGCTTACTGTCGAGACTCAGTCAAGGGTGTACAGGAACTTGTCGAAGCGGACACACAGAGATAAATCTCGCTCGGCGGGCTTATTAGCGATCTTCAAATGACAGTCGCAATCGCTTAATTGTACAATTATTGCTAACAAAACGCAAATTCGTATTACGGAACGCAAAGTTAGCGACCACTCCACACTAGCGCCACAAGCGAGCAATCGACGAACTAAAAATGCATAACAACGCCTTGAACACAGCGACCGATTGTTTATTTTGGTATTACGAAACGATATTTGACAGCGACTCGAGAGCAATGGCGACGGCAATTTAACAACTAGTAAAAAAGTGATTGTTAGAAGTTGCTTTTGTCTAATAATAAATTGTTTCGGCCTTTTCACTATATTTAACCAGTGGTTTGTGTTTGAAAAGTGTTAATAATAAATTGTGTGGTGTTATTTTAGTAATAATTCATTAAAATTATAACTCATAAACATAGCATAAACTTTGATGCTAATGGACTATTTCAATCAAGAAAACAGTGAAAAAACAAGGCTAACGCTGTTCGACTGCAAGAAGAGTTTGTACAAATGCCGTGAACTCTCTTCTACAGATTTCAGAGGTCAAGTTCAGAGCTCACTACAGATTGTCCTAGGTTATTTTCTGAACTAGCTCTTTTGTTGCCTAGACGGGGCGAAGGAGGAATAAAACCTCTGTGGAGTGTAAGGTAAACGCAGGAAAAAAGGTTAATTAATGTAGTAATAGATAATATAATTAAATACCTACCTATAAACTTACATATTTATTGCAGGTTTTAATTGCCCTATCTTTTTATGCTGGGTCTTATCAAAAAGCCAGTGAGGATAAATAAGCCATTTACGTGAAATTAGTCATCCTATTGTATCTAATGTTGTAAGAGAGGTGACGGATGCATTAAACCAACCATCTTTATTAAGGAAATACATTATTTTCACACAAAATAGATCAGAAAGGATGGAAATAATCAATAGTATGTATAATTAAATAGACCAATGTAATTAATTTTATGAACATTTGTAAAAAATATTTATTTAAATTATTGTATTGTCTGATTTCAGATTTTCAAATCTCATCTTCTAAACTTCTCAATCAGAGCTAAAATACTAGTCGAAGTCAAAGTGTTGTGAAAGTGCAAAGCCATGGAGAAATAGGTAAAAAATTTAGAAAAAACTAGACCCTGCCAAGTTTATTGCTGCTTCGTCTGGTGGTGGTGCAAGGTCTCCCAATATAGGATTTACGAAGCAATGGCATGGCATAGCTGCACAGAAAATAAATGATTGTATACAATATTCATATTTAATTAAATGAATTTAATTTTACAAAACGAAAAATATGTACTTATTATTTCCTTTTTCCCATGTTTCCCAAATAAATTCAAAATTCATCACTTGAATTCGTAGAATCTTCAAAATCCATACCTTTTTTGTTCATTTCAATAACTTAAATCATTCTAAGTTGTGCTTATCAGCTTTTGTAGAAACAAAAACTGTGAGAGAATTCCCTAACCACTTGACACCACTTGTAATCACGCTAAACGACTTACAGATTTATGTTTCATTGTAAACATCTTTCGTTTGCATTGGAAGCAATTTTTTTCTTTATAAAAGATATCTTTGTATTGAATAAAGTTCGCAACTACGCAATCACAAAGCTGTCATTGGTTGCCGTTCAATTGCGAGTGGCGCTAGTTTCCATACATAATAATCGCAAATGCAATCGGCGAGCAATCAGTTTGCGATTTGTTTCCGTAATACCAAAAAAGCAACCGCGACTAGTCGCAATCGCGTTGCTATTGTACAATTAGCAACCGGTTGCTATAAAACGCTAATAAGCCTGCCGGAGTCAGATTGGCACGATTATGTTTTTTTTATGGGCAAGTTTTTTTATTTTCGCGACCCGTAGGAATACCAGTAGAACGAAAACGTCTTATCAACACTGGTATCCCACTTCTGACACCACTGTTACGGAGCGGGTCAGCGAAGAGTTTAAAAAAAAACTATTTTAATTCACACACGAACTTTACTTCCGAAATTAAGATAGAGATGAGATGACAATTAAGATGTTCACGCCCGACGGATGTCCAAACAGAACTAACTAGAAAATGGAATTAAACGAATGAACTGGAAAGCGGTTTCCTATTGCATTGACGTCAATGCAATGGGAAACTCAGCAGTTTTATTTTATATTATTTACCCTGCAAATTACGATATAACAGAACCTTTAACGGATAACAGGATACGAAGTATTCTATGTTTTAACGTCCTGCCTCGCTAGGCAGTGTGCGCTTGGTGTGGACGTACCTAGCTTGTGAGGCAGGGCGATTGCGACTTGCGCGTGAGGATGCGGCCCGACATCGCACTCGGTCGCGTATGCGCTTACCAGAGGCCTGCTGAGCGCAAGGCACGTTCACACCAAGCGGGCTAGCTAGCAAGGCAGTATATTAAAATATAGAACACTTTTTATCCAGGTTAAAGCTTCCCTAAGGATTTTCTCGAATGTCCACGCGAACGAAGTCGCGGGCGGAAGCTAGTAGTATAAAATGATATAATAGAAAGCTGGCTTAAATTTTACTGCATGCACGTGCATATTTTTTCTGAGAAATTACAAAAGAAATACCCAAAACTCGACACGTTATTGTTTACTTTTAAGCCATTGACCATTTTACCGTGCCAGCCCCCCTAGCCAAAGTAACATTTGTAAATTTTCGCTATCGCTTCGCTTCGAAACATGTATGGATTTGACGTTTTAAAATTCGATTGTTAACGAAACCTAATGTCAATCCCATACATGTTTCGAAAGCGAAGCGATAACGAAGATTAGCGAATGTTACTTTGGCTAGACCCTCAGATGTGGAAACACCAGGTCCAGGTAGTCATCGTTCTAACAGTATAATTCACCAAAGATAATTGTTACAACGAATTCATCGTAAACTCTTATTAAAACTTAAAAGTCGTATATCTTTTGATTGAGTGAACCGATTGCAATTAAATAAAAAATAAATTATTTTGCAAAATACATAGTATATTTGTATGTAAACATCGTTACAATTGAGTTAACGCTTTTTAAGTTATTAGCGCACAAACATTCAGACAAACAGACAAAAATTCCAAAAATGATAGAAATGGGTTTTATAGGTTGTTGTTAAACACCCCAACCCCTTTTTTTCGAAATATTTTCTTTGTACAAGACACAACTTTTCTTCAGCTTTATTATGTATGTATAGATAAGCTGGGAGTACCTCCACGTGGTGAAGGCGATAACAGTTTAGGCCTAATTTTTTATATCGACTTGCTTAAACTGGCTAAAACTACTATTTTAAATATAAAAAATAAAATAAAAATAATTTATTGACTTTCAACATATTATACTCATCAACTTTGTGTACAAGTATACAAGTGTTATTTTCATACAAACGAGGTAATTTTGAAGCCTTGGTTTTCTGCCAGGTATGTACCAAGCTGTTGTGTGTCTTCTGATGATGGCCGTCTCCTCCATTCACTCCCTAGATAGCCATCATCAGATCTCAGCACAGTTCATACCTGGCAGGAAACCAAGGCTTCAAAGTTACCTCGCTTGTATGAAAATAACACCTGTATCACTAGACAAAGTTGATGTGTTTATAACACTACTATAAGTATTTTCTTATGTAATAACAACAAGTTCTTATTTATATTAATACACCGTAGTGATGAGCCCCTCACTCGTGAGGTACCTCGTTTGAGTTCCTCGTTTCAACAAAATGAGGGAGTCCTCATATTTCAACTTTGAACCACCTCATTTAGCTCCTCACTCTTTCGAGGCTTGGAGGCCTTGGAGCACGAGGCGCGAGCACAGATTTCACAGCACACATGCAACAGAAGAGTGAGTTGCCGAGAATTGAAAGGTTGATTGAGTCGAGACGAGACCTACTCAATATAGGTACTCAAGAAACGCACGATTGAGGGAGTCGGCATAAGAATTCTTATGGAGTCGGGTCGGTTTTAATTCAATGAATGAAATGAAATTGAAATAAAAAATGATTTTCTTTATTTGCAACTATGTAACTAAAAAAATCATTTTTCATTTCATGACCAAAAGGCATTAATTCCGCGTAAAAAATATGATCTTTATTCACATATAATTAACTAGCGGCCGCCCGCGGTTTCACCCGCGTGGTTCTCGTTCTCGTGGGAATATCGGGATAAAAAGTCCTATATTTTAATCTAGGTTATTATTATCATACTAGGTTAGGTGGATTTGGTTGAAATTTGGCACACATATAGTAGACTATATGTGTGCCAAATTTCAACCAAATCCGTTCAGTAGTTTTTGATTGTTTGAGGAACAAACATCCAAACCCACAAACTTTCACATTCATAATATTAAGTAATTCAATCATCAACCACGCATGCTTTTTTTCGCGCGCGCAGCAACGACTGATTCCCTCCCTCATTCCAGTGCAAAACGGCAACGTTGCGCGCACCTCGCTACGCACTCATTCGTTGCGTTTATTTCATTCTCCTCACCTCACCTCGAATGAGGGGTACCTCGCGAGTACCTCACGAGGTAAAACGAGGTCCTCCCTCATCCTCAATAAAAAAGAGTGAGTTACACAACGCTAATACACCGGAGTCATAAAATCCACGCGCACCAAATCGCAGGCATCAGCTAGTAATAAGTAAAAATTTAGATTAGAACCTTTAACCTATGTTATCTATGACTCAATTGAAGTGCTGTTTTCATCGTTAGGTTATTTAAACTTAGGCAGTTTAAACTTACGTCTAACAATGTATAGGTTTTACGACGATTAGGCGTTTTAAAAATTAGGCCTTTCGTCCATTAGGCATTATAAAACGTAGACATTTTAAACTAAAGTCTTACAACGATTAGGTTTTACGACGATTAGGAGTTTTAAAATTAGGCCTTTCGTCCATAGGTGTTATGACCGTAGTCCTTTCAAATTTAGACCTTGTGATACGTAACCCTTTAAGTAGGTGTTTGATGTTTTTATGAATATAGATGTGTTATAAGTCAAAAATTATTTCAATCGGGCGGGCCAGCAGGGATTCGGTCTGTAACTAAAAGACAGTTGTATGTAGAAGGGCAGTGTTTGACAGTGTTTGCTTGTGGAGATCAATGAAAGTAAGTGGGTAAGTGGGCAGCCCATCCGGTTAAGGACAGATGGACTATTGTTGTAGAGTATAGCCGCAGCGAAAAGAAAAATAGATCACCACTTAATGAGATACAATCAACACCATCCCCGTCTACACCGGAGAGGCGGGAGGGTGGTTAAAGTTTTTGAGGTTACTATAAACTCTTTTTACTAATTTGACGAACGATTTTAGCAGTGTGGTGGAGGGGTTTCCTACGTAAAATCGAAACACAAATTATCGATTTTCATTTCAACGAAAACCATTGATCGATTGCTACATTGATCGATGCCTTATTAGCACCAAGCTTTAATTCCCCGATGTAACAATTCACCGAAAACCAACTTACCGATGTTTATTTCAACTACACTACACATGACCGACTAATTATTTTATCGAATGTAACATTTCACCGAAAAATGAAGTAAAACTTTACAGTACTTAAATATCACTGTACTTTTAAATATTGTATTATTATAACATTACCTTAGTACAGTCACCAGCGCGTCAGACTATAAATTGACCTTCTCTTTATGCCGTACGTAATAAAAGCTGTTTTCGTAGTTCTGTTTAACCTACCGTGTTGTCGTGCGTGCGTACCCAAAGATATTAGAATTTTTTATCATTGTGCGTACCTATATTAAATAGCTACACAAAACGATACCTATATAAAAATACTAGCTTTCGCTCGCGACTAAATAGATTCCCCATATAAATTTCCACCTATCTATTTACCCCCTTATGGGATGATTTTCGATATGAACTGAGAAGGTAAGGAAGAAAAAGTGTAATTTACAGTTTTTAACTTTTTGAGTAAATTGAGAAAATAAATATTCAAGTTGATCTGAGCATTTTTTTAAATTTTTTATCAACCATGTATGTGTCAATTATTGTATAAAATTGAATGTATTTAGGTATTATATTATATGTATATAGGTATAGGTTATGTATGTTGCAGGTTTTGAAATTTGAAAAAAAAAACAAAATAAAAATAAAATACATATCAAATGACACCCTTTGATCCATCTTTGTTAAAATAGCTTGTAAATGTCACTAAAAAATGTCACCTTTTGTATTGCAAAATCGATTATTTTTTACGGAAAATATACTTGGTTTGAACCGACTAAAGACTTCAAACGTATTTCCTAAGAAAATTACACTTTTTGAATTCAAGTCTTAATAATCATTGTCATTGAATAAAAATGTTACTTGTTGAACAAAATCTTGGGAGTTACAGTTAGATTTTAACATTTTGAGCCGATAAAAAAAACCAAATGGAGCAAAATACGTAAATGTAATAATACGTTGTTCCTAACCTCCTCAACTATCCTAAATCCTAAGTAATTGTGTCGTGCTGAATCGAACCTAGGGCAATTCTTGATCAAGTGTATGGGAGTTTGTCTGGAAAGATGGTCACATGGACATAAGTCTGTAGGGGATATTTTGAATCTGTATAAATAGGTGAGGTGGGCGGTGATAAATTGGGTAAAGTGGAAGTCATGCGGAACAGTCTCAAACAGGTCCAAGCATGTATCAGGGCGAATTTCAACAACCGTGATTTTTGGTCTAATTTTGGTGATAATTTTTGTTTTTAGCTTTTCGTCCAAATTTGTTTAATCATAAGCAAGAGTATTATTTACAGTTACATAAAATGTCAGTGATATTAAAATAATTATAATAATTTTTGAAATATTTGAAACACCGAAATTGGTCACCCACCAAAATTGTCATTACGCCACCAAAATTTGAAAATCTGACACCAAAATTGATCAACTCCACCAAAATTGGAAATCCGTACTAATATTCATACTAAACTAATATTTAGTACCTGAGCATTAATTAGTAACTAACCGTCTGTTTGGTTGTTAATGTAAATATTAAGTACCAGTGAGTGGTAGAAGAGTGTCAGTGAGTGGTAGTACAGTGTCAGTGAGTGGTGTATGTGTCGGCCTAGAATAGCACTACCCTCTGTCATCCTGTAGGTGTAGTAAAAGGCGAATAAGGGACTACAGGCATCAGGAGACGGGCAGCAGCGTCTTCTAAAAAAGTGGCAATTATGGCAAACCCGCTAAGATGATGAGATGATAAGAATCCCCACAAGCTTGTATAGCAATGGCAAATTATAACACCTGCACACTGAGAACTGATGCGAAGTTAACCAAGTCATGCGCACTGAGAACTGACGCACAGTTAACCAAGTTGGAAGAAGTTATTAGCAAATTTCATTGAGACATCATGGGCTTATCTGAAGTCCGAAAAGAGGGAGAGGACTCGATAACCCTCAACTTGCTATACTACCAGGAGGGCTTCTAACAGACCCTAGGTGGTGCCTGGTTCATCGTCCTCTAGTCACTTGTTAACAATGTGGTCACCATCGTAAGTGTGTCGACCAGGGTAGCGTACCTGATACTCAGAACGGTATTCGTTGAATGTTGTACAGATCTACGCTCCGACTTCGACGCACCAAGAGTGGTGGAGGTGGAGCCTATCTACGAATTGGAGGCTATATATAAGGAGATCTCTAAAGCCATGCATAGCTACAAAACCCGCTACACCATTGTGATGGGGGACTTTAATCCAAAGTTGGGGAAACGATGCGGTAGTGAGTTGAGAGTTGGGCCATCTGGATTGGGCAACGGAATGCTAGAGGCCAGACGCTGGCCAACTTTATCGAGAGGTAGAACCTTTTTATGATGAAGACCTTCTTCAGGGACCCGGAAAGCCGAAAGTGGACCTGGATCATTCCAGACGTTACAGTAAAAAATGAAATAAATTTTATCATGTTGCCGAAAAAGCAAAATGATATCACTGTGATCAACAAGATGGGGAGCGGTCACCGATTGGTACGTGGCACATTAAATATCAACGTAAGGCTAGAAAGTTCTCGACTGATAAAGTCTACGCTCCGACAATTACCGGCCTACATTCAAAACCCCGAGCTTTCAATTCGAGCTCCAAAACTGCTTCGAATCCCTTGAGAACAGCATAGATGTGAATGATATAAACAACATGGCAATGGATACTGTCCGTACGGTAGGGTCTAAGTTCTCCGTCGTCCCAAGTTAAAGAAACTCTCCGACCACACACTTCTACTCATGGATTAGAGACGGAAAATGACGTTTCCGAACTCAGCGGATGCTCATCGTTATCGACAGCTAAATAGGCAAATACTAGCTAATAGGCTTTGACGAGCGACCTTCGTCAATTTAATACGATGCGTATTAAAGAGGCTATCGAGTGGAAAAAAGGCTCCAAAGTGTTCGTGACAGATCTGTCTATTAGGCAAAACCAGATGACGAAGCTGAAAACTGACGACGGTCTCATCATTTTCATCGAAGCCTGTAATCCTGAGGGAGATCGAGAGCTTTTATACGCAGTTACATTCCACGCCGACACCTGTAATTGCAAGCAAGACTAAAGATCCCAGTGCCAAGCTTACCCCACAATATACCGAAGATATCCCAGACGCCAGCCTTTACGAGATTGGGAAGTCTTGTTCGAGAGCTGTAGTATGGCTGTCAAACAGCTTAAAAACAACAAAGCAGTGGGTGATGACGGAACGGAATCACTACAGAACTTTTGAGAGCGGGCGGTAAGCCAATACTGAAAGTCTTCCAAAAGCTTTTCATTAAAAACTGTTCTTTAAAAACAAGGGTGACAAGACCCTTTTGACGCACTACAGACCCATCTCTCTTTTGAGACATGTTTATAAGTTGTTTCCGAGAGTCCTTATGAATCATCTCGTTCGCAGGTTCGATGACTTCCAACCTCCCGAAAAAGCCGGGTTCCGAAAAGGCATTAGTACCATAGACCATCATCCATACGCTGCGAGAAGTTATACAGAAGACCGAGGAGTATAATCTGCCAATTTGCTTGACGTTGGCGTTCGTGGACTATGAGAAAGTCTTTGATTCGATAGAGACCTGGGCGCATAGAGTACATTATTATACTAGAGATAGAGTTATCAGTCAGACCTAATGATCAACGCCATCTAGCGAAATGTGACAAAAAGAGTACGATAAATATATAGGTACTAGTAGGTTTCTATAGACTGAAGATCTCTGGGGCATTTCAACTCACATAATTAAGTCTATAATAACTACTATTGCTCCCCATCTTGCTTTTATTTTCAATAAGTGTGTTGATGAAGGGATATTTCCAGACTTAATGAAATATAGTAAAATCATTCCTCTTTTTAAATCTGGGGACAAAAGCGATCCCGCTAACTTTAGACCCATTTCCATTTTGCCAGCACTAAGCAAAATTTTTGAAAAGATCATTTATGATCAATTATTAGCACATTTTCTTATCAACAAACTACTTCACGAGAAACAATTTGGTTTTACTCGTGGTAGATGCACAACTGATGCTGGAATTGCACTTCTCAAACACGTCTTTGAAGGATGGGAGAGTAAACAAGATGCAATTGGTATATTTTGTGATCTCTCTAAAGCATTTGATTGTGTCAGTCACAGTACTTTATTAGATAAATTGGAACATTATGGTGTATCAAAAAATGCAGTAAGCCTTATGCAATCGTATCTGTCGGCGAGAACCCAAAAAGTTGTTGTAAATAAAACAGAATCCTATGAAGCACCTATTACTATGGGCGTGCCGCAGGGATCGATATTGGGTCCATTGCTTTTTCTTATTTATATTAATGACCTTCCTTACTATACTAAAAACTTATGTGAAATAGTACTGTTTGCTGATGATACTTCTTTAATTTTTAAAGTTGATAGAGGATGTAACTGCAGTGACGATGTAAACAGCACTCTTTCCAAGGTGATGCATTGGTTTACTATTAATAATCTGAAGCTTAACTCTAGTAAAACTAAATGTGTCAAATTTTCACTTCCTAATGTGAGGCAGGTTCATATGACTATACATGTAAATGGCGAAGCAGTCGAATTTGTTGACTCAACAAAATTTTTAGGTATTACTATAGACTCGCGGTTGCAATGGGACCCTCATATCGATATCCTGTCAAGCAGACTTAGCTCTGCTGCCTTTGCAGTTAAGAAAATAAGGCTTCTGACCGACATTGAAACAGCAAGATTGGTTTACTTCAGTTATTTTCATAGTATTATGACCTACGGTTTGTTGTTGTGGGGCTCAGCTGCTAATATTAATAACATATTCATCTTACAAAAAAGGGCAGTGCGCGCTATATACAACTTACGGTCTAGAGATACTCTTCGTGACCTATTTAAAGAAATTAAAATATTAACGGTAGCTTCCCAATACATCTATGAAAATATAATGTATGTAAAGAAAAATTTAGATAGCTTTGTAAAAAATAGTAATGTTCATAAACTCAATACAAGAAACAAGAACAAACTTGCTGTTCCAAGGCGCAGACTGCATAAAACCGGAAGCTCTTTTTTGTGTAGATGTATTACCTTTTATAATAAGATACCAGAACAAGTCACAGAACTGCCCTTGGAAAAATTTAAAAATACTGTTAAATCCAATTTAATGAGTAAAGGTTATTACACTGTTGACGATTATTTGAAGGATAAAAAGGCATGGGCATAGCTTTTGTATTGTTAATTATTACTCTAATACCTCAGTATTGATTAGAACAAGTCCGGAATTCTTTCATAGGTCTAGATAAAAGTCCTTTAATTAAACTCGAATCGTGATTTTCTTTTCTAAGTATAAAATTGTGAGAAGTATCCTACCTACTTAAAAACGTACTTCTGGCTTCCTGACTCGACGACTTAATATGGGTAGCTTTAGTATGTCATGCTCACTTCAAACATTTCTGCGGTGGTGTCGTGTGAGGCGGGTCGTTACGTTCCCTCAAATATGGTTGAGCGAAGCGATGGCTGGTTCATGCGTCATGCTCGTGAACGGGTGCTGCCAGTGGGAATGGGTCTGCTTCTGTCTGCTTGTATTAAGGGCGTCGTATAACTCGTATATAAAAGATCTGTTTTATATTGTCTGTATGTATGGCACTTCTTACTCAAAAAATATAATTCTTAATAGCTTACCTTGTTTTGATTTATTTAATTGCAATATTTTTACTTTCTATAGTCAGTAGTTTAGTGAAAGACCTATGAAAAGCTTTTGGATATAAATTTTCAATTCGATGCCTTAACATAGGTAGTCTTAGTATGTCATGCTCTCTTTAGTAATTTCTGCGGTGGTGTCGTATGAGGCGGGTCGTTACGTTCCCTCAAATATGGTTGAGCGAAGAGATGGCTGGTTCATGCGTCATGTTCGGGAACTGGTGCTGCCAGTGGGAATGGGTCTGCTTCTGACTACCTATCTTAATGCATATTGAATTGTATGTTTTTCTTTTATTTTTATCCTAGACTGAATAACAAGTTCAAACTTTGAATTTAGCTTAAAATCTGTAAATTGATTAAGAAATTTGAAACTCATTAAGAAATGAGCTAATTCAATAATGTTATTTATTTGTTAATCTTTGTTAATTAATATAAAGTCTGGAAACGATATACATATTTGTAAATATCGTTCCATCTGATTGATAAAGCTGACAAGTTTTTTGCGCCCATTTTTCTTGTCAGTTAAAAGACGTCATAATGGGTGGTAGGGTAAAAGAATTGACGATTTAAAAATGCTTATTATGTGAGCTTATTTAAATAAAATATATTTCACTTTCACTTTCACTTTATAGTATATATAATTTGGTTTGTAATTGTAATTTTTTAGGTAGGTAACCGGACCGGACCGGTCAGTTTCTCCATTTTATGAAGAAAATACTAAATATTAATTTATTGCAAATCAGCTTTCACTATTATAAAACTGTGAAAGACACACGATACCGCGATTCAGCACGAGATAGCGACATCTATCGACAGTTTGACAAACGAAAAATGACCGCCATCTAGCGAATCGTTCCGCAACTAAAATTTTAGGCCGCGCTCCCTTGTAGTGAGTCAAGTACTAAGTGAAAAGCCCCTGCCTGGGCGGTTCTGCAGTCTCTTACTTCTACGAAGAAGCCATCATGCCAGTATGAGAACAGAACCACAGAGCACAAATCACATCCAACTGCAGCGAGGTGTGAAACAAGGAGACAACATTATTTCTCCGAAACTGTTCACATCTACGTTGGAGGGTCATCTTTTAAGCTTTTGGACTGGAAAGGACTCGGCATCAACATTAGTGGTCAGTACCTAACACACCTACCTTCGTTTTGGCGATGATATATTTCTTATGGTTGAGACCTTGGAAGACCTGAATATAATGCTCTAAAATATTCGTAGCGCTTCCCAAAGAGGTCTTGGGATGAACTTGGATGTGTTGTACCCCCTTTAGCTCATGTTGGAAATACTACACTCGAAGTTGTTGACTATTACGTATAACTAGGACAGGCAGTCCAGTTAAGTAAGTCCAACATCGAGAAAGAGATCTTTATTTATTTATTTATTTATTTATACTTTATTGTACACACAAAAGAACATAAAAAGAAAATCACAAATACAAAGGAGACATACAATTGGCGGCCTTATCACTAAAAAGCGATTTCTTCCAGGCAACCTTAGGATGGACAGGAATAGAAAATTAAAATACGATAAGGTAGTTGATAAAAAAAAAAAAAAAGTGTGCGTACTACGAAGACCTATAGAATTTCAGAAACGTTAATAATACACATATTATGTGTTGTTCTAAAACACAGTGTTGTGTGAAGAAGCTGTCCGTGATAATCTGCCTAATATGTCTATGGTATTAAAAAACTTACCGAATTGTCTCTGAATTTATGAAGTTTACCTCGTGGTGACACCAGTTGGCGCTGCTTTCTTTGAAAACGGCGTGTCAACCTTTGTCATTTCATAGCGTTTGTGATTTTTGCCGCGGAAACAGCAAAGTTTTTCAGTTTTCAGTAAAGTGGTAAGAAAAACTAATAAAACACAGTTTTTTCAGTGCTCAAATGAGTGAAAAAGAAAAGAATGATGGCGATAGCGAGAGGTCGGACTCTGTCGCCCCGGAAGGGGGACAAGCCCGAATTGATTCTTCGGAATCAGAGTCCTCATCATCCTCGGAGGATGAACGATTCGCATCTCCACCTCCAAATAAGAGACGTAAGTACAAAAAACAATCCAATACCTACGATCCACGAGTGGATACATTAATGGCTCAAGTGAGTTACATTTCAAACTTTATAGCACAAAATGGAGTCCGTTACGCCAGCAGGAAAGATGCTCCTAGAGGGAAGCGAGTTTGATGAATAATTTGTGCGCAATGCAGTGTAAATGTGCGCCAAATAAAAAATATGTGGGCCTTATACTTTTGGAATAAAACGGGAAAAACGGATCCTGCTGGGGTAACGGTGCTCCAGCAGGAAGAATCTAAACTAATGATCGGTGAGAAATAAAAGATATATGTGCGGGTAGCTTGATACTAGCAGGAAATGTGCGCCAAATATAAAATTTGTGGGCCTTATAGTTTTGGAGATATTTGATTTCCTGCTGGCGTAACGTTTTGCCAGATCCCAGATCTCGGAAACTACTAAATGTGCGATCTTACAGTAAACACATATAAGTAGCTCCTAATTTGTGCTATTTGTGCGGTAGAAAACATTTCAAAAATATTCACAGATTTTGAAGTAATCAGACATTTTCTGAAAACAGAAAAAAAATTCTAGCGCCTAAACTACCATCTAAATAGAGAAACCAAAAACGGTGTTCTATTCTTCTTATTATTTCTCATTACCATAAAAATTTTGAAAACCGCACATTTACGCGTTTTTGAATAATACCCACATGAAGGTTAGACTGACCATGTCATGACTTTGACGGTCAGCAGGATAAAAATATCAGAGACTATTTAGATCCTGGCCCAAAGAATAATCTGTGCGGTTACTGAAGTACATGCTCTGAAAATTTCAGCTTCAAATTCTTCGTATTAAAGGAAATATCAATTAAAATCCAAAACAACTGTCAGTATTCCGAATAACCGACCAAATTCGATAGACCACCAAAAAGCGACGCGTTCATACATATTGATGACCTTCTTTATTGTGTCGTATTATGCAGAAAAATTGTTTGTACAGTCGCGTTCACAACTTCTTATTGGCAAATGTGGGTAAATAGTGTTTTAACTTTTAAATAGTTAGTTTGAGCCTGTATTCATACCAATACCACTGCCGAGAGAGTATTTTTCTTACAGTCGGACTTCAATCGCCCTTTGTGCTGGCGCAAAAGCCGCCGTTCGTCTAGACAGTTTGACGCAACGACAAGGCCCGTATTTATAAACCGCTCTCAACGTTAAGAGCTATCTTGAGATCATACTCGAGATGCTGTTCTAATTAATAGATCATACTTAAGTACAGGTTTAAGTTCGTGGTATCAACTGAGATCACTCATATTAATAAACAAAACTCTGCACTTGAGATCACTCTTGAGCTGATGATTGAGAGCCTGTTCGCCAAGTGCTGCAAAACCGTGACTTGAGAGCGTGCGCGCGAGGGCGACGCAAAAAGAGAGGGGTGTTATTTTATTTTGAACTGCTACATAATGATATGTGTTTGTACCTATGTACGCGGAACGAATAAAACTATAGATTTACAAAATCTAATAAAGAAAGTTAATCATATGATATTGAATACGATATTATATAAATTACGAAATGTATTAGTCATAATAACAATTACAATACAATATCCCGCCAAATTTTTCCGTTTTTTTATCATGAAACAGAAAAGGCAAAGGCACATTTGCATCATACAGCCATAGAATACATAATCCAAGAATTCTGTCTTCTTGAACTGACGTAGTAAAATAAAGTGATATTTTATTTTTGTGTAAATAAAGAATTATATAAATAAATATTACATTTTACCACTTGTCTAAAATGTTTTGCACTAATTTATGAGAGTAGGTAGGTACAATTATATTTTTTTTTTGTAATTTGAGCAAATTATTCGACACAGCTTAAAACGAAACGTTAATAATTCAATCTTATTTCAAAAGTGCCATGTCACTGTATAAAAATCACCGTGAACTTAAGATCCCGCTCTTAAGATTGATCTTAAGAGCCGAGATCTATCTCATTTGATACGCTCTTGATATCTGACTAGATGCTGCTCACATCTTGAGAGCGTATCAGCAGAGATCGCTCTTGAGATCAGTATTGAGAGCGGTTTATAAATACGGGCCTAAAAGTGTAAGGGACTAAAATTTTATTTGTAAATCATTACTAATTTAGGGCTAACTAAGTATAAAATAAATATTAAATTAGTACTCAATTAGGAAATAATAATGAAAAAATAAGTTCCAAGATGGCGGCCATCTTTTTTGTTTGTGGGCATATTTCGATGAAACTCGGTTTTTGATACTATTTTGACAAGATAATATCAATGCAATGTTAAAAAAATAAAAAATCTAAGATGGCGGCCATCTTCATTGTTTGTGGACCGATTTCGACGAAACTCGGTTTCTGGTACTTTTTTGACAAGAAAATAATAGGTAAAGCAATGTTAAAAAAAATAAAAATCCAAGATGGCGACCATCTTTTTTGTTTGTGAGCCGATTTCGACGAAACTCGGTTTCTGGTACTATTTTGACAAGAAAACAGCAACGCAGTGTTAAAAATGTAAAAAATTCAAGATGGCGGGCAAATTTTTGGTTTTCGGGCCGATTTCGATGAAACTCGGTTTTTGGTAGTATTTTGACGAGAAAACAGCAACGCAATGTAAAAAAAAACAAAAAATCCAAGATGGCGGCCATCTTCTTTGTGGGCCGATTTCGATGAAACTCGATTTTTGGTACTATTTTGACAAGAAAATAACAAAGCAATGTTAAAAAAATAAAAAATTCCAAGATGGCAGCCATCTTTTTTGTTTGTGGGCCGATTTCGACGAAACTCGGTTTCTAGTACTATTTTGACAAAAAAATAACAAAGCACTGTTGAAAAATAAAAAATCCAAGATGGCGGCCAGTTTTTAAGTTTGAGGGCCGATTTTCGATGAAACTCGGTTTTTGGTAGTATTTTGACGAGAAAACAGCAACGCAATGTTAAAAAAACAAAAAATCCAAGATGGCGGCTATCTTCTTTGTTTGTGGGCCGATTTCGATGAAACTCGATTTTTGGTACTATTTTGACAAGAAAATAACAAAGCAATGATAAAAAAATAAAAAATTCAAGATGGCAGCCATCTTTTTTGTTTGTGGGCCGATTTCGAAGAAACTCGGTTTCTAGTACTATTTTGACAAGAAAATAACAATGCAATGTTAAAAAAATTAAAAATCCAAGATGGCGGCCAGCTTCTTTTTTAACCGACTTCAAAAAAAAAGGAGGTTCTCAGTTTGACCTGTATGTATGTATGTTTGTATGTTTGTCCGCGATTATCTCGCGTTTGGCCGAACCGATTTTGATGCGGTTTTCAGAAAAGTATTTCTTACATTTAGGAGAAGGTTTTGGTATTTTAACCGACTTCAAAAAAGGAGGTTCTCAGTTTGACCGGTATGTATGTATGTTTGTCCGCGATTATCTCGCGTTGAACTGAACCGACTTTGTTGCGGCTTTCAGAAAAGTATTTGTTACATTTAGGAGAAGGTTTTGGTATTTTAACCGACTTCAAAAAGGAGATTCTCAGTTTGACCAGTATCTTAATATATAAAATCGTAAACTGAATGACTGATCTATCAACGCACAGCCCAAACCACTGGACCTAGAAACTTGAAATTTTGCACACAGATACCTTATACAGTTTAAGCATCCACTAAGGAAGGATTTTTTATTAAAAATTCTATCCCTAAGGGGATGAAATAAGGGATGAAAGTTTGTATGAAAGTCCCTCAGTTTTGAAGCTAGGATCATCAAATTTTGTGTTTAGGCTGACGATTGAAAATTGATAAATACGGGTCTCGGCGTTTTTCAAAATTCTACCCCCGAAGGGGTCAAAAGGGGGATGAAGTTGTGAATTGAAGAAAATCCTTTATTTTCGAAGTAAAAATTGCTAAATATATAATTTAGGCTTATGGATGGGAATCTAACGCAACGTATATTGTTATTGTTAGTATTTCAACCCCTACGGAGATGAAATAGGGGTAAAAAGGGGTAAAAAACCTAAAAATAGACATGGATGTCGTTATTAGGGTTTTCTGGGATGACGATTGCAAAAATGGCATTTATTTTGAACTCTAACACGGACAACACGGTGGACATGATTTAATCCCTCAGGGGGTGAAAATTTGGTTAAAATTTTGTATGGAAAAATAATATTAAATGGACATTACAACTTTAAACTTCAAAGGAGCACGTCTAAAAATAAATAAGCAAACATATATTTTGTGATTTTAAAAACCAACCCCTTAGGGGTGGATGGGGTGAGTAAACCTAAAAATAGATATGGATGTCGTTTTTGGCGTTTTCTGGGATGACGATTGCAAAATTGACATTTATTTTGAAGTCCAACACGGTGGACATGATTTAACCCCTCAAGGGGTGAAAATGGGGTTCAAATTTTGTATGGAAAAAAATATTAAATGGACATTACAACTTTAAACTTCGTAGGAGCACGTCTAAAAATAAATAAACAAACATATATTTTGTGATTTTGAAAATCAACCCCTTAGGGGGTAAATAGGGGTGAGTAAACATAAAAATCGATGTGGATGTCGTTCTTGAGGTTTTATGGGATGGTGATTGCGAAAATGAGATTTATTTTGAAGTCTGACACGGTGGACATGATTTAACCCCTATATAAATATAAATAAATAAATAAATGGGGTTCCAATTTTGTATGGAAATATAATATAAAATAGACATTACAACTTTGAACCTCGTAGGAGCACATCTAAAAATAAATAGGCAAACATATATTTTGTGATTTTGAAAATCAACCCCTTAGGGCGTAAATGGGGTGAGTAAACATAAAAATCAATATGGATGTCGTTCTTGAGATTTTATGGGATGGTGATTGCGAAAATGAGATTTATTTAGAGCTCCAACACGGTGGACATGATTTAACACCTAAAGGGGTGAAAATGAGGTTCAAATGTATGGAAAAAGAATATAAAATAGACATTACAACTTTAAAATTCGTAGGAGCATGTCTTAAAATAAATAGGCAAACACATATTTTGTTATTTTGAAAATCATCCCTTAGGGTATAAATGGAGTAAGTAAACATGAAAATCGATGTGGATGTCGTTCTTGAGGTTTCATGGGATGGTGATTGCGAAAATGCCATTTATTTTGAAGTCCAACACGGTGGACATGACACATCATGGACCTGGACCTGGACATGCACATCCAGGGAACGGGAACGGGAACGGGCAAGGGCACGGGCACGGGAACAGGAACGGGAACGGGAACAGGACGAGAACGGGACGGGAACGGAACGGGACGGGACGGAACGGAACGGAACGGAACGGAACGGAACCCCTTAGGGGGTGAAAATGGGGTCAAATTTTGTATGGAAAATAATATAAAATAGACATTACAACTTTAGAATTCGTTGGAGCACGTCTAAAAATAAATAGGCAAACACACATTTTGTTATTTTGAAAATTATTCCTTAAGGGGTAAATGAGGTAATTAAAAATGAAAATCGATGTGGATGTCGTTCTTGAGGTTTTATGGGATGGTGATTGCGAAAATGTCATTTATTTTGAAAAGAATAAGGAAATGGAAACGGGATATTAATATCTCTGGACCCAATTCTGATTATTGTAATAAACTAGCTTCAACAGCTGGTGCATATGCAGGTGCATACAACGTGTTACAAAATAACCCCTAATCCCGAATATGGTAGATAGGGACCATCAAACTTAACAACTTTTGCTATGGGACAAACTTTGAAATCGCGAAATAAAAAGCAGTTTCATAACTTTCATACAAAAATTCATAACGAAAATATCAAAATGTATGAAACAGCTGTTTTTTTTTCGCGATTTCAGACTTCATAATAGAAATAATGCATTATGTCTTTCAGCGTGGGTATGAGATTTACTTGAAACTTGATATTAGTGCTCTTCTTCACAATTTATGGTATACGTAATTCAGCGTTTTACAAAGTTCATCTCTTAAGGGGTGAAATGGGATGTAAGTTTGTTTGGGAACATAGGCTGCTTTTGACAACGGTAACCGATTACCACGCGGACGAAGTGCCACAAAAAAACCATAGGTAAACAAGTGCTACTGCCACGCGTACGAAGTCGCGGGCAGCAGCTATAGTGTATGTATATTTGTCCGCGATTATCTCGCGTTCGGCTGAACCGATTTTATTGCGGTTTTCAGAAAAGTATTTATTAGATTTAGGAGAACGTTTTGGTGTTTTAACCGACTTCAAAAAAGGAGGTTCTGACCCCATTTGATCCTTATGTATTCATGAATGTTTGTCCGCGATTATCTCGTGTATTGCTGACTTGATTTTGATGCGGTTTTCAGAAAAGTATTTTTGACATTTTAGAGGGTTTTTAACTGACTTCAAAAAAGGAGGTTATCAGTTTGACCCATATGCATGTGTGTCCGCGATTATCTTACGTTTGGTCAAACCGATTTTTCTACCTAGATAACATATCTAATACAGAAGGTACTTTACACTAAAAAGAATGAAATAAAAAATTGTTTTAAAAAACAAAAAACCGACTTCAAAAGCCTACGCTACCTCTAAAAAGCAAGAAATAATATTCAAATCACTAGATACGCATTATCATTGTAAATAAAACACGTATATTGAAGTCGGGTGGGGCTTTTAGAATAAAAAAAGTTGTCCTCCCGTCAGCCCCACCCGACTTCAATAGACGTGTTTTATTTACAATGATAATGCGTATCTAGTGATTTGAATATTATTTCTTGCTTTTTAGAGGTAGCGTAGGCTTTTGAAGTCGGTTTTTTGTTTTTTAAAACAATTTTTTTGTGGGCTGATTTCGATGAAACTCGGTTTTTAGTAGTATTTTGACAAGAAAACAGCAACGCAATGTTAAAAAAAATAAAAAATCCAAGATGGCAGCCATCTTTTTTGTTTGTGGGCCGATTTCGACGAAACTCGGTTTCTAGTACTATTTTGACAAAAAAATAACATAGCGATGTTAAAAAAATAAAAAATCCAAGATGGCGGCCATCTTTTTTTTTGTGGGCTGATTTCGATGAAACTCGGTTTTTAGTAGTATTTTGACAAGAAAATAACAAAGCAATGATAAAAAAATAAAAAAAACAAGATGGCAGCCATCTTTTTTGTTTGTGGGCCGATTTCGACGAAACTCGGTTTCTAGAACTATTTTGACAAAAAAATAACAATGCAATGTTAAAAAAATTAAAAATCCAAGATGGCAGCCATCTTTTTTGTTTGTGGGCCGATTTCGAAGAAACTCGGTTTCTAGTACTATTTTGACAAGAAAATAACAATGCAATGTTAAAAAAATTAAAAATCCAGGATGGCGGCCAGCTTCTTTTTTTGTGTGCTGATTTCGATGAAACTCGGTTTTTAGTAGTATTTTGACAAGAAAACAGCAACGCAATGTTAAAAAAAATAAAAAATCCAAGATGGCAGCCATCTTTTTTGTTTGTGGGCCGATTTCGACGAAACTCGGTTTCTAGTACTATTTTGACAAAAAAATAACATAGCGATGTTAAAAAAAAAAATCCAAGATGGCGGCCAGTTTTTAAGTTTGCGGGCCGATTTCGATGAAACTCGGTTTTTGGTAGTATTTTGACGAGAAAACAGCAACGCAATGTTAAAAAACAAAAAATCCAAGATGGCGGCTATCTTCTTTGTTTGTGGGCCGATTTCGATGAAACTCGATTTTTGGTACTATTTTGACAAGAAAATAACAAAGCAATGATAAAAAAATAAAAAAATCAAGATGGCAGCCATCTTTTTTGTTTGTGGGCCGATTTCGACGAAACTCGGTTTCTAGAACTATTTTGACAAGAAAATAACAATGCAATGTTAAAAAAATTAAAAATCCAAGATGGCGGCCATCTTTTTTTTTTGTGGGCTGATTTCGATGAAACTCGGTTTTTAGTAGTATTTTGACAAGAAAACAGCAACGCAATGTTAAAAAAAAAAATCCAAGATGGTTGCCATCTTTTTTGTTTGCGGGCCGATTTCGACGAAACTCGGTTTCTAGTACTATTTTGACAAAAAAATAACATAGCGATGTTAAAAAAAAATCAAGACTGCGGCCAGTTTTTAAGTTTGCGGGCCGATTTCGATGAAACTCGGTTTTTGGTAGTATTTTGACGAGAAAACAGCAACGCAATGTTAAAAAAAATTAAAATCAAAGATGGCTGCCATCTTTTTTGTTTGTGGGCCGATTTCGATGAAATTCGGTTTTTGGTACTATTTTGACTGGAAAATAACAATGCAATGTTAAAAATTATAAAAAATCAAAGATGGCGGCTTTTTTTTGTATTTAATTTTATTTTTTCAGATTTTTTGGAAACAATAGCAAATATCTTTAAAAACATCCCAGTAACTAAGCGCAAATAATATTTTAAAAACATCACCATTTATTCAGCTTTCAGTTGAGGTATAAAACTTAATAATAACTTAAATAAAAAATGAGAAATTAAGTCTTAGCTAAATAGCAGTCCCATTTTATGTAGCAAAAAATTTATATTTCGAGCGCTTCGGAGGTGGCCGTATTATTCTACTTAATCATAAATATGAAAGTTTGCCTGTTTGAATGATTGTTAATCAATCACGCAAAACGGCTGAACGGATTTGGATGAAATGATAGTTTATAAGCTGGATTACAACATAGGAGGATACTATCTTGGTTAAAGGTTTCCTAAGGATTTTCTCGAATGTAAATGTGGATGAAGTCGTGGGCTGAAGCTAGTTTGCCATAAATGGTCGTGCTTACTAAAAATACTTTCGTCTGAGTGAGTTTGAGACAGGATTGTTTTCCGCCGATGAGTTAAAATTTTATACAGACGGCATCACAAATAACCATGCATATCAGCCATTTTTAATGCCCCGCTGGCTGCTGGGGAAGAGGCCTTCCTTTTGGCTTGTGGATGGATAAAGCGGACGGGCCTTAATGATAATAAATGAATAATGAAAATAGTATCAGAAACCGAGTTTCATCGAAATCGGCCCACAAACAAAAAAGTTGGCCGCCATCTTGAATTTTTTACTTTTTTAACATTGTGTTGCTGTTTTCTTGCCAAAATACTACAAAAACCGAGTTTCATCGAAATCGGCTCACAAACAAAAAGTTGGCCGCCATCTTGAATTTTTTACTTTCTAACATTGCGTTGCTGTTTTCTTGTCAAAATACTACCAAAAACCGAGTTTCATCGAAATCGGACCGCAAACTAAAAAGTTGGCCGCCATCTTGAATTTTTAAAATTTGCAACATTGCATTGCTGTTTTCTTGTCAAAATACTACCAAAAACCAAATTTACATCGAAATCGGCCCGCAAACAAAAAAGTTGGCCGCCATCTTGAATTTATACATTTTTAACATTGCGTTGTTGTTTTCTTGTCAAAATATTATCAGAAACCGAGTTTTATCGAAATCGGCCCACAAACTAAAAAGTTGGCCGCCATCTTGAATTTTTTACATTTTTAACATTGCGTTTCTGTTTTCTTGACAAAACAGTAGCAAAAACCGAGTTTCATTGAAATCGGCCCGCAAACAAAAAAGGTGGCGGCCATCTTGAATTTTTTACATTTTTAACATTGCGTTGCTGTTTTCTTGTCAAAACAGTAGCGAAAACCGAGTTTCATCGAAATCGAACCCACAAACAAAAAAAGGTGGCTGCCGTCTTGAATTTATTACTTTTTTTATCATTGCGTTGCTGTTTTATTGACAAAACAGTAGCAGAAACCGAGTTTCATTGAAATCGGCCCGCAAACAAAAAAGTTGGCCGCCATCTTGAATTTTTTACTTTTTTAACATTGCGTTTAGGGCATAGAATACCGGAATGATTTTCATACCGGTATTGATACCGGTATTGAAATTTCAATTACCGGTATACCGGTATTTCGGTATTTTTTCGGTATTTTTTAAAAACTGCTAGTTACCTACATTTTAAATGATTCTAAGAACGATTAGTAAGTCTTGTTTGTGGAGAGTGATTAAAGCAATTTTCTACGCTATACTTTATGGCAGAAACACTCAAACTATTTACCAACTGCCTAGAAACCACAAAATGAGTTATTAAAGTAATACCTAGGTATTAAGAATACTAAAGAAAATACGTTATTTGATTCAATTATTATTGAAATCAACAAATATTAAAATTTCTATAGAGAAGATGGTTGGAGAGTACCACCAGCTTGGGACCCTATAATTCATCAACTAAAATCCTATCCCAAATCACACACTGCAGGATCTAAAGATACAGTTAGTTCGTTTTGTAGATAGGGATCAAAAGAGAGGTCGACATAACCTCTCTGAATATTCTTCCGCCAGTTCCTTCTCTGAGAGGCCTCCTAATTTGTGAACTGGTGGTAGATTCAATAGCTAGATCGTGTTTTCTGGCGCAAAATAACTCAAGTAAAACATTTTTTTTATTTGTTCTTTAAAAATGGGAATAAGCCCCTCTTAAAGAACTACAGACCCATCTTACTTCTGAGCCATGTCCTTAAGAATCGTCACGCTCGCTAGTTTGACGACTTCCAACCTCCCGAACAAGTCGAGTTTCGAAAAGGCTTTAGCACCATAGTCTAGAGTTCTAGACCACAAATCCAACTGCAGCGAGGTGTAAGACAGGGAGACGTTATTTGTCTGAAACTGTTCACAGCTGCGTTGGAGGCCATCTTTAAACTTATAGACTGGAATGGACTTATGAATATTAATGGCCAGTTACTAACTATATCATCGGCAAAACGAGCCAGTAGGTACTGTACCTAACACACTTTCGTTTTGCCGATGATATAGTTCTTATGGCTGTGACCTTGAAAGACCTGAGGGGTAATCACGTAACTTTGTTGCAATCAACTCTGACAGAAATCGCAGTTACATCGCTGCTTTAGTAAGAACCAATGTGACAACTATCTTAACTAAAGCAGCAATGCAACTGCGCTTTCAATCTATTTCAATCAAGAATTGTTAGCAACAGACTTAAGTGATCAAGGGTCTGAATACAATGCTCGACGATCTCCGTAGTCAAAGAGTGGGTCTCAGGATGAACATGATAAGATGTAAAACAAATCGATTGCCCATGTTGTGCCCGCTCCAGCCCCCGGACCGCCTAACTCTCTCGCTTTGACTCTGGCTTTGGTTTATGACGTCAGTGCACTGTCCGTCCTTGTCATCGTGTTTTGATATGACAAGGATGGATATATTCTAGCTATCGCTCTGGCTAAAGCTTTGAGTTAGGCGATAGGGCCCCAGTTCATGTTGGGAACACTACACTTGAAGTTGTTGACCATTACGTAAACCTAGGACAGGTAGTCCAGTTAGGTAAGTCCAACTTCAAGAAAGAGATATCTCGTCGAATCCTACTCGAATGGGCAGCATTCTGGATGCTTCGAAAAATCTTCGCGTTGGACTTACGACTTACCTCAGTGTCTTGAGACAAAAGTCTATATATAAAGATAATTTATCTATATTAAAAGATAGTTTACGGCAGTGAAACGTCGTCGTTAACTAAGGGTCTCATAAGGAGTAGGTCTCAAGGTTACCTAGATCCCAGCATGTATTGGAGAAAGCCATGCTCCGCATTTCCCTGCGTGATCGAATCAGAAATGAGGAGATCCGTTGGAGAACTAAAGTAACCGACATCGCTCGAAGGATTGCTCAGCTGAAGTGGCAGTGGGCGGGACACATAACGAGAAGAACCGATGGCCGTTGGGGCGGAAAGGTTCTGGAGTAGTGACCACGCACCGGATAACGTTCCCCGACAAGGTGGATCGACGATCTGGTGAAGTTCGCGGGAAACCTCTGGATGCGGGCAGCGTAGAACCAATCGTCTTGGAGATCCTTGAGGGAGGCGGAGATCCTTGAATGAGACCAGCAGTGGTCGTCGAGCGGCTGATATGATGATGATGAAAACATAAAACGAACAACTAAAGGGAATAATATTAAATAAATACCATCTAGATACTAGCTATATGCATGCAGTGTTTTGCGTAGTTGATTTAGTGGTGATTTTTCCTATAATCGTGATTATTCGTGATTCGTTGAGTTTTCATATCGTAAACTCATTTGCAGTATGAACAACACTGTGAACTATAGAAATTGAACGTTTTGCATAGTCTTTAAACACCCTTGCAAAAATATATCGCTTTTTTCGAAATACTGAAATACCGGTATTTTACTCTCAAATACCGGTATCAAAATACCGAAAAAAATTGCCGGTATACCGGTATTTCGGTATACCGGTATCCATGCCCTAATTGCGTTGCTGTTTTCTTGTCAAAATACTACCAAAAACCGAGTTTCTTCGAAATCGGCCCGCAAACTAAAAAGTTGGCCGCCATCTTGAATTTTTTACTTTTTTAACATTGTGTTGCTGTTTTCTTGTCAAAATACTACCAAAAACCGAGTTTCATCGAAATCGGCCCGCAAACTAAAAAGTTGGCCGCCATCATGAATTTTTAAAATTTGCAACATTGCGTTGCTGTTTTCTTGTCAAAATACTACCAAAAACCAAATTTTCATCGAAATCGGCTTGCAAACTAAAAAGTTGGCCGCCATCTTGAATTTTTTACTTTTTTAACATTCTGTTGCTGTTTTCTTGTCAAAATACTACCAAAAACCGAGTTTCATCGAAATCGGACCGCAAACTAAAAAGTTGGCCGCCATCTTGAATTTTTAAAATTCGCAACATTGCGTTGCTGTTTTCTTGTCAAAATACTACCAAAAACCAAATTTTCATCGAAATCGGCCCGCAAACAAAAAAGTTGGCCGCCATCTTGAATTTTTGCATTTTTAACATTGCGTTGTTGTTTTCTTGTCAAAATAGTATCAGAAACCGAGTTTCATCGAAATCGGCCCACAAACAAAAAAGTTGGCCGCCATCTTGAATTTTTTACATTTTTAACATTGCGTTTCTGTTTTCTTGACAAAACAGTAGCAAAAACCGAGTTTCATTGAAATCGGCCCGCAAACAAAAAAGGTGGCGGCCATCTTGAATTTTTTACATTTTTAACATTGCGTTGCTATATTCTTGTCAAAACAGTAGCGAAAACCGAGTTTCATCGAAATCGACCCACAAACAAAAAAGATGGCCACCATCTTGAATTTATTACTTTTTTAACATTGCGTTGCTATTTTCTTGTCGAAATAGTACCAAAAACAGAGTTTCAATGAAATCGGCCCACAAAAAAAAAGTTGGCCGCCATCTTAAATTTTTTACTTTTTTTACAAAACATCCTTTATTTTTCTACTAAAATAATGTTAAAATTCATTTAATTCAAGTAAAAATGAAATGAAACAGAAATAACTTCATTCGTTATTTAAATAAAAGCACTCTCTCAAATCACTTTTTTACTTAAATGTACGTAGACGTGACGTGTACAAACCTGTTCAACAACAAAGTTAAGGAGGTCATCAATATGTATGAACGCGTCGCTTTTTGGTGGTCTATCGAATTTGGTCGGTTAATCGGAATACTGACAGTTGTTTTGGATTTTAATTGATATTTCCTTTAATACGAAGAATTTGAAGCTGAAATTTTCAGAGCATGTACTTCAGTAACTGCACAGATTATTCTTTGGGCCAGGATCTAAATAGTCTCTGATATTTTTATCCTGCTGACCGTCAAAGTCATGACATGGTCAGTCTAACCTTCATGTGGGTATTATTCAAAAACGCGTAAATGTGCGGTTTTCAAAATTTTTATGGTAATGAGAAATAATAAGAAGAATAGAACACCGTTTTTGGTTTCTCTATTTAGATGGTAGTTTAGGCGCTAGAATTTTTTTTCTGTTTTCAGAAAATGTCTGATTACTTCAAAATCTGTGAATATTTTTGAAATGTTTTCTACCGCACAAATAGCACAAATTAGGAGCTACTTATATGTGTTTACTGTAAGATCGCACATTTAGTAGTTTCCGAGATCTGGGATCTGGCAAAACGTTACGCCAGCAGGAAATCAAATATCTCCAAAACTATAAGGCCCACAAATTTTATATTTGGCGCACATTTCCTGCTAGTATCAAGCTACCCGCACATATATCTTTTATTTCTCTCCGATCATTAGTTTAGATTCTTCCTGCTGGAGCACCGTTACCCCAGCAGAATCCGTTTTTCCCGTTTTATTCCAAAAGTATAAGGCCCACAAATTTTTTATTTGGCGCACATTTACACTGCATTGCGCACAAATTATTCATCAAACTCGCTTCCCTCTAGGAGCATCTTTCCTGCTGGCGTAACGGACTCCACAAAATGTACCTACTCAGTGTTCCAACTTGCCTAGCACTATTTCCCAAGAAACGATTAATAGACCGCAGGGTCAGTTTTTAGTAGTTCCAAATTCGACAGTGACTAGTGCGACCTTGTCTTTAGGCGATGTTCACATCGATCATGATGACAATAAAATTATACCTCCCGCGAATCCGGAGCGCCTCAAAGAGTTAGAAAAGTTGCAACAATTTAATTCCCCAGCTTGGAAAGGCATTAGATATAAAAAAGCAATGCAATCTTGTTTAGCTTCCCCTGGTTTTATGGGTTTAAAAGTCAATGAAGAGTTGTGTCATTTTAATAAAAATAAAGATTACTTAGCCTCAACTGAGACTCTTATGGCTAGTTTATCTAATGTTGTCTTGGAACAGAGACATTTGATTCAACAGTCTTTACAAAGCATTCTAGATTGGGCTTCTGCGGAACCGACTAGTTTAAATGTAAATAATTTACTTGAAAAGTTTTCCATAATGTTTGGTCCAGGTTCTGCTATCTCTAAAAACTCCGAAGTGACAATGCAGATGATTTGTGGTAAAAGAGCTGAGTGTATAGAATTGAGACGGGGTTGCATCCTTAAAGAGGTAGGAAACACCAATCTCCGGGCTACCTTACATAACGTTCCCCCGAGCTCAGAACATTTGTTTAGTCGCGAAGCTCTCCAACCAGTTATTAATTCCTTAGGCGGACCTCAAACCTGGTTGAATACTCCAACTTATTTAAATAGAAAGAGACCATACAATTCTGTTGAACAAAACACATACAAAAAATCTCAGCACACTAAACCAACTAAGAATACCAATTTTAAAGATGACCATAAAGATAAATTTGTTTCAAAGAAGCCCTTTCGGCGTAACAAGATTAACAAAACCAACCACGACCATTCATATGCCAACCCAAAACAAAATTGACTTCCGGAAAGGGAACTTCAAAGGGGGTTGTCTAAAAGACAATGTAGAGAGCTGGGAGCAGCTAGGTGCAGACCAGTTTATTCTGAAAGTAATCTCAAAATGCAGAATCCCATTCAAAACAAAACCTCCATTGCAGTTTCCTCACAAAAATCTCCAGAGAAAATTCCAGACAAAAATGATAAAAGATCTCAAAGAGAAAAATATATTAGAACCACTTCCATGTCTAGAAGCAGGGTTCTTTTCCAAAATGTTTTTAGTGAAAAAATCAGACGGTGGGCTAAGACCCATATTCGACCTCCGTCGTCTCAATGCTTATGTAGCAACAAAGCACTTTCATCTAATTTCTCAGTCGGATGTAGTGGACTTCCTACAGACCAACGATTGGTTGGTGAAGATAGACCTACAAAATGCCTATTTTCATTTACCAATAGCGGAGGCTCACAGACGGTTCCTGAGAGTAGTTTACAACAAAGAAATCCTTCAACTAACAGCACTACCCTTCGGCCTTTCTTCGGCACCGCAGATTTTCTCAGCGGTGTCAAATTGGGTTGCGGAAACCCTCCGTGCCAGGGGCTTCCGGGTGTTGGTATACCTGGACGACTACCTTCTTGCTCACCAGGACCGGTCTGTTCTAGACACTCAGGTTGCGGAAACGCTGAGATTGCTAGAGACTTTAGGATGGCATGTCAATTATCCAAAGTCCAGTTTAATTCCCTCCCAGGAGTTGGAATATTTAGGCATAACTTGGAATACTCTCAGAAACACTATGTCTTTACCAAACAAAAAAGTCCAGAAAATAAAGACATTTATAGCTCTTATAGAAAAAAGAAATCTAACTTGCACCTTAAAAGAAGCACAGAGCCTTTTAGGCCTTTTAAACTTTGCAACATTGACGATCCCCGGAGGACGTCTTCATTGTCGCAGGATGCAATTATTTCTGAGAGGATTCCAGAAGGGACGGTCGAGGGAGAGGAGAACATTACCTCCCCTGTGTCACCACGATCTGATCTGGTGGCGAAAGGCAGTAAACTGCAGCTCCAAACCGTTGCGCCGCAAAGAAGTCACACACTTCCTAACCACCGACGCAGCGGATGCAGGGTGGGGTGCTCAGTTGAACAACCAGTACCTATCAGGAAAGTGGAACAACCTTCAGAAGCGGTGGCACTCCAACCTCAAAGAGTTGTACGCTGTGTACGGAGCAATTTTAGACCAACAAAGAATATTGAAAGGAGCCCATATTCTGATACAATCAGACAACCGAACACTGGTAGCTTACATCCGAAACGAAGGAGGCACACGCTCCCTGGCCCTTCTAAACTTAACAACCAAACTCCTGCAGTTGACCGAACAGCTCGAGATAACGCTTTCGGCATGTTACCTACCAGGAAACCTCAACGGGATTGCAGACCGCCTGTCCAGGGGTCGATCAGTTCCCGAGTGGCATCTATTGCCCCAGGCCACGGAGGCCATATTCAGCATATGGGGCGTGCCAGATTTGGACATATTCGCTTCCAGGGCCACAGCAGTCGTTCCAAACTATATCACTCTAGACTCAACAGATGGGTGCGCAATTTTTTGCGACGCCTTCAGTCGTCCCTGGGACTGTCAGTTGGAATGGGTGTTCCCACCCCCCAGCCTGATCCCACAGGTATTGGCTCACCTGAATCTCTCAAGAGGGACGTTCATCGTAATAGCTCCCCAATGGTCCCAATGCTTTTGGCTCCCAGACCTCCGGGCCAGAGCTCTGGAGGAACCACTACACATAGAGGATCTGCGGAAGACCTTGGTAGATCAGACAACTGGCCGTTGCCCGCCTCAGGTAGAGCAGTTATCTCTCCTGGCATGGAAAGTTGGGGGTGGGCAGAACAAATATCCCATTGGGCCCCAGATGAGAGAGAGCTATTAAGACGTAGCTGGCGGGAATCAACCTTAGCTACATATAAGGCTCCCATTACCAGATGGATTACTTGGTGTAACAGCCACAACATAAATCCTAGATCACCATCTGGTAATGACGTTGCAAGATTTTTGGCTAAACTTTTCTTAGAAGATAGACTTGCTTATAGTACAATACTTCTACACAAGTCAGCCGTGTCAACATTCAGTGCCACATCAACAGAAGATATTTCTAAGAATTTCTTTGTTCATCAAATACTCAAGGCCATTTCTCTTGCCAAACCAGATGTGCGAAAACCCCCTGTTTTTGATATCAAAATACTATTTGACTGGCTCCAGAGCACTCCGTGCTCTGGCACCCTTTTTGATTTGTCACAGAGAACTGCCTTAATACTTTTACTGGCTTCAGGCCGAAGAATCCATGATTTGACATTATTAGATATTTCACAAGAACATGCAATAGAAGAACCTGGAAAGATCACCCTTTGGCCAAGATTTGGGTCGAAGACAGACACTAGCACACATAGACAATCTGGCTGGATGGTTATAAGTCACTCGGACAGGAGAATATGTCCAGTGAACATTAAAGAACTTATTCGACTTTCAAATCAAAGAAGATCTCAAAGTAATGTTACAAGTTTGTTTATTTCTGTAACTGGCCAAGTTAAACCGGCATCCAGGACAAATATTGCAAATTGGGTGAGAACCATTTTCAGAGAAGTTGATATTGATGCTCCTCCGGGAAACATTCGGTCAGCTGTAGCATCCCGAGGTTGGTTAGAAAACAGACCTGTGGATGACATTCTTAAGAGAGCTAATTGGAAAAGTAGCCAGACATTTGGAAAGTACTACTGTCGCCAAGTTCAAAAGAGTGATCAAAATAATTCTTGTGGTGATTTATTATTTGATAATTTTGCAAGTGTGTAATTGCTAAGATTATATTATTAAGTTAGTAGAACTAATAATTAATAAACATTTAAATTTTCTTATTATGAAAGAAATCTAAATAGAAAGAATGTATGTTGATTTAGACTAGGTACCTACATTACAGATTATTATATTAATATGATTGATCTCAAAGAAGAAGTCTGATTATTTTTTCTTTATTTTGCTAAGATGTAAGCAGATTTTTGTTTAATAAATAAACTCTAAAACTAAAACTTTGTTTTCAGTACATTATATTTAAATGTATGTTTCAGTCACTCAATCATCATAGCGTTTGTGCTTGACACCAGCAGATAACAAACAGGTCTTCACACAACACTGTGTTTTAGAACAACACATAATATAACTGTTTTGCATTACAACAAAACAATTATTATGTGTGGGATAAAACACAGTGTTGCAGCAAGGCCTTGCTGGTGATGGAAGACTATGAAATGTCAAAGGTTGACACGCCGTTTTCAAAGAAAGCAGCGCCAACTAGTGTCATCACGAGGTAAACTTCATAAAATCAGAGACAATTCGGTAAGTTTTTTAATACCATAGACATATTAGGCAGATTATCACGGACAGCTTCTTCACACAACACTGTGTTTT
Source organism: Agriphila tristella (assembly GCA_928269145.1). Taxonomy (NCBI): domain Eukaryota; kingdom Metazoa; phylum Arthropoda; class Insecta; order Lepidoptera; family Crambidae; genus Agriphila; species Agriphila tristella. Next base: position 1,627,393 of record OV743447.1, on the reverse strand, counting down.
ATCCCACACATAATAATTGTTTTGTTGTAATGCAAAACAGTTATATTACATATGACTAAATAGACAGACCTATATACATAATTAATAGCTGATATATATATTTTATAATAAACCTACATAAATACAAATATATACCTACAATATAAATAGAATTTCAGTACGGAGTTATTGACACATCTACAAGGAAAGAAAGTGCTCTTTTACCAATTTTTTAAAGGTATGAATTGACTGTGCAGCTCTTATTGTGACAGGTAATGCATTCCACAGGCGGACAGCCTGGACTGAGAAGGAACGGTCGTAAAACGATGTAGAATGCATTGGCATTTCCAGTAGCAGATTTTCTGATGATCTTAAGAAGCGGGAATGGGAGTCTTTTACAAATTTAAAACGATTTTTAAGATAAGAAGGAGTGGTAGGGTTAAAAAGAATATTGTATAATGAAGACAGTATGTGCGTATTCCGGCGATGGCGAATAGGCAACCACCTGAGCTTAATACGAAATTCAGAGATATGGTCGTATTTGCGAAGTCCAAATACAAACCTTATGCAGAAGTTTTGAAGTCGCTCAAGTTTATTAAGTTGCTCTTCTGACAAATCGAGATAGCTAACATCAGCGTAGTCTAGTATGGGCAATAGTAAGGACTGTGCTAGCGCAATCTTGGTGGCAGTTGGCAGGAAGTTTCGAAGCCTACGCAAAGATCCGGCGGCTGCAAAAAGTTTTCGGCTCACCTCCTGAAGTTGTACGCACCAACTCAAATTGCGGTCGAAGTATACGCCCAGGTTCTTAACTTGATCACTGAGTTGCAGATTAGTTCCGTTGAAGGTGACAGGTTGCAATTGAGAAAAGTCTACTTTGGATCTTAATCTGGTACTTCCAATTAAAATTATTTGAGTTTTTGTCGGATTGACCATCAGCCCGTGCGCTCTACTCCACTCGCAGATTTTTGCCAGATCAGCATTAATGGTATCAATGGCTAAGGAGATATCTTCCACAGTGGCTTGTGAGTAAAGGCTTACGCCCATCTACGGCCCAACTTTAAAATACCGTGTACAAACTTTCCATAAAATTTAAAAATCATTATTCAATTTATTATGAATAATGCAATTGGAATTAGTGTGTAATAAAGTCGCCATCACCAAAACCATTTTAATAACAATTCAAAGATTTTTATGCGAGTGACGTTGCTCGAGGTACGAAAAAATCTCGTAAACAATCGATGCGATATAAAAATCGATACCAACAAAATATATTATTAATTACTAACATTATTTGTAATGGCAATTCTTGTTTGACTGAGTATAACTTCAAAAAATATAGTTTTTATTAAAACCAGTGAAATGATAAAATATTTTTTAGATTATAACAGTATTGAACAAGATTAAAATCGATTTAGTAATCGATTCCGATAGAACAATGGCAGCACTACCTACTCGGCTGATCTACTGTCAGTTTGACAATGGTGACAGTACGACGACGGCGACGTCACAACGTTTGATTGTCGTTTGTTTGTGTTTTGTTGTTTTGTTTTGTATTGGAAGTGTTTTGCAGTGAGTGTGTATTTCTCGTGCATCCTTTACTTTTTGACCCATTTTACGCTAATGGACTCCGAGTCTCCGACCCTATCCCGAACTTTGGAGTTAGGCCCCGCTATTTTATATAACGATAATCTGGAATGGAAATGCCCTCTTGACTCTCGCATGCATTGGATTCTGGAAGCAGCTCTGGTTAGTTTATTCAAAGTAAACAACATTACATTTAGTTAAAATTGACTTCGAGTGACTAATACGATAAAACAAATGCCTTTGATATGAAAATTGTTGAAATAAATTGTGCCCATACTGACGAAAAAAAGTCGTTTTATCTAAAAAATGCGACTTATTTTCTTAACCAACATTCAGTTTATTGAGTTTTTGACATGCCATGCTTTCATTTAATACACAATTCGTCTGTGTACACCACGATGTACCGTGGGCCGGAACTTCTATAGACCCATGGGCATGGTCCTTTGCAAATCATCCGCGTAAAGGTGGTAGGAAGAAGTTAATTGACTTGAAATAGAGTTAATGAATATAGCGAAAAGAAGAGGAGATAAAACGCCACCCTGCGGTACACCGGCAGTGGTAAGGCACCAGGAAGAGAAGGAATTTTCCGTGCGAATCCACTGCCGACGACCAAGCAGGTAACTACGAAACCAATCAACAACTGATGGAGATATGTTAATAGAGCGAAGAGTCTCGAGAAGAACATCAAAGTCTACGGTGTTGAAGGCATTGCTGAAATCAAGTAGCGATAGGATTGTTAATTTTCCAGCCTCCATTCCGGACCTAATGTCATCCGTGATGTCAATAAGTGCAGTGGTAGTACTATGACCTGGACGGAAACCAGACTGGTGGGGATTCATCAGTTTGTTTTTACAAAGGAATAGTTGGTTATGGACAAGACGTTCTAGGATTTTGGATAGGAAAGGAAGTATGGATATCGGGCGATAGTCAGAAAAGGATGAAGGTTTCGATTTTTTAGGAAGTGGGGTAAGCTGGCCATCCTTCCACATCGTTGGAAAGACACCACTAGATAAGGAGAAGTTAAGAATGTGAGTAAGGACAGGAAGGATTTCGTCGAGGATAAGTACTATCATTTTCCTGCTCACACAGTCACTACCAACTGCATTAGACGTTACAGACAAAACGCTCCTTTTAACATCACATTCAGTAAGTTGATTAAAAGAGAAGGGATCATGTGTAGGGCGGGGAAGTGTTGAAAGAGTTTGCAAAGTGTTAGTTTTCGTGATGTCATCAAACTGAGACGAAGAGGAGAAATGTTGATTTAAGGAATTGATATCTATGTTACTTGAAATAGCAGCTTGACGCTGTTTCCCGATGCCCATTGAGTTTAGAAATTTCCAGACTTTAGCTGGGTCTCCATGTTCAACGGAACTATGAAACATGTGGCGTTGTGCTTTCCTACACACCCTATTGCAGCGATTACGAATGGCAACAATTTTTTCCCAGTTAGAGTCAGTTGGTCTGCATTTATATTTCGTTTTAGCGACAGCTTTACGTTCCAGTAATAATTTCATGTCTTCAGTTAGCCACGGGGAAGGTTGGTGTTTAATTTTGACGTTACGCACCGGGGCATGCCGATCATACAGTTCTATCAGCTTAGAAATAAAAAAATGAAGTTTATCGTCTACCTTTTCCAGTGCTACAAGTGAACTCCAATCAACAGCCTTAGCATCACTGCGAAGACTGTCGATGTCAATACCACCAAAATTGCGCAGCTTCAGTACTTGGGGCTTTTCTTTGGGAGGACGAACTTTATACGAAAGAAAAATTAGATCGTGGTACGAGAAAGCATCGGCCGGGCATTGTCCATGCTTGGCGACGCGCCCAAGGGAACTAACAAAAGCGAGGTCAAGAAGGGAAGGGATACAGTTAGGAAGGTGATGGGTAGCATTTAAAGGCAGACAAAATAGATTATTGGATTGAATCAAAGAGAGTAAAGATGAACAGCGAGAGTCTTTCTTAAGAAGGCAAGTGTTAAAGTCGCCCATTACGATAGTTTGACTGTAAGAAGGGACAAAAGTTTGTAGAAGATTTTCAAAGGAAGAAAAATAGTCTATACGTGATGATGGACTATAGTAGACACCGAGTAGGACCTTAGTATGATGTAGTGTCACTTCTAAGAAAAGATGTTCACCAGCGTTTTGCAGTGGTGGTTGGGGTGATGTGTCAAGGACGTTGCAAGGGATATGTGATCGTAAGTAAATGGCAACACCACCCCCACCGCCTAACGCGCGATCATTCCTGATCAACTGGTAACCCGGTAAGGAATATGAAGCAGAAGGAAGACAAGGCTTAAGCCAGGATTCAGAAACGAGAATAGCATGGATATCTTTACAGTCAAAACTAGTTAGCATATCTGTGAATTGAGCCGGAATACTTTGAGCGTTGATATGGATAACATTAAAGTTATTAGGAACATCAGAAAACTGCGATGTGAGAGTGTCAGAGAGCGAAGGGATGCTAAGGAAGCTGTCGCTATTGCAAGCTGATACAAAACTTTCAGAGTCACTACTTTCATCGGCATTTGTAGGCATAATAACAATATTCAATAAATATTAAATATACTATTAATTATAATAAAATAATATAATATACTATTACTAAATAATAAAAAAAAAAAACATGTCCACCTGCCAGTTGTCTAGACAGATTCTTTTGGAACAGTTACGTACACAATAACTAAAAGCACTAAAGATCAAAACGAAACAAAAGTGGAAAAAAAGGAAACAAATTTACAAAAGGAAACAACTTTGACGGTACAAAAACAAAACAAAATAAACGGATCTATGTATAACAGTAATTACTTAAAACGGAACAAACTTTTACTTAAACATGCAAGTGAATACTCCTGAGTATGTTAAAATAATAATGTATACAAAAAAAAGTTAAAACAGAACAGTGAAACATTAATTCGGACGGGATTCGGACAACAGAAAGCAACACATGATTAAGGACGAAACGGAAAAAAAATACATGACATTTGACATGACAATGGGTGCTTTCCCTTCCCGCAGAAAAATATAGACTGTGGTGGTCGATGGCTCGGCGATCAGTTTGCTGGAATGCACCCACATTGACAGTTGATTGAGTTGACTTGACACTGACAGTTTGAGTTACGTCAACGTCAAATTGCAGTGACGTGAGTCGTGAAGTGATTTTTTTTTTAACTTGGATTACATTACGTCTAAAAGTACGGTATTTTTACAAAAAGAAAAAGTGTTTGATAAATACCTGCAACGCAAAAGTTATAATTCATTTCCGTCAACTAAATTATAAGGATGAAAAGCAATTCAACGACGGCATCCTTATTTTCTTGCCGTTGTGCGTTTGGGTTTCGTCGTCGCTTTCGGAGCTGCAGCAGCAGCCGGCTTTGGCGATTTCACCGACTCAATTTTACTCAGCTCGCCTATAGTTGAGATGCGGTGCTTAGACTTATTAGAGCCAATGACGAACACGTTGCACTCTTTGGTCCAGCAATTATTCAATCCGAAGCGCTCCCTCGCAGCCATAAACGTTTCGTGCCGTGATCGCGTCAAGAACTCGGACATAGTAATGCCGGAGCCCTTGAGCTTCACCTTTGAGAACCACAGCTTGTCGCGAATGAGCACTTCATGGAACTTTATGATGATTGGCCTTGGTTTGTGAGCACCAGCTGACTGTCCCATGAGTCCCATCCTATGGCAGCGTTTGATGTCCTCTAGCTTGAAGCCGCTGTCTTTTATGTGTCCTGTTAAGGCCTGAGTTGCAGCTTGAAGTGTGTCCTCAGACTCTGCCTCGGCCACACCATGAAGCAGTAGAATTTTACGACGGCTTCGCATCTCCATGCGGTCAACATCACGTGCTATCAGCTCCACTTGTTGCTGAAGACAATTCAGAGACTCGACGATGAACGTCCTGAAGTTGTTAAAGTCTGCAGCCAAGCTTGAAGTGGTAGATGTAGGAGGGGCCTTCTGCAGCTCCGCTTCAAAAGACAGCATCCTCTCGTTAAATAGTGCCATCATATCGGATACAGATTGCTTGATATGTTCCATTGCTGTTGATTGTTTGTGTAGTGGTGACTTATTGTTCAAGGAGATACTGGACAGGCGAGTACACTACAGTACCATACTATTTATATAGGTAGAAGTTAAAATTAATCAATATAACGATTTTAAATTAATGAAATATAAGAGCTCAGAAAAATACGACTCTTTCGTCAAATCAACGACGAGAGAGTTCATATTTTAGTATAAGTTAAGCAATTTGGTACCAAAATACCACCAAAATCACCAAAATTGCACCACCAAAGTTGAAATCATGTAAAAAAAAAATACGTAAAATAAAAACTGTTGGGAATATTCTACTTAACTTTATATCACTTTTAAAGCACACCATGCGTTCCTAAAACACTGTATTGTCACAACAAATTAATTACTAAAACGTAATTAGAACAGGAACACCAAAATTGCAGATTTTTTGTCACAGTGTTAAAAAACGGAATACTTATATTTTTGTCGGGAAAACGCAAATGGATTGTGCACTATTGTCACCACGGCTGATGAGCGCCTGACTGACTGGAGTGAGGACGGGAATTATATTTGTTTTTGTTTGTTTCTGTGGGCTAGGTTGTCTCTTTCATTAATGACACCAAAATTGATCATTTCGCGCGGACAGACCATCTTGGCATGCTCTAGGATTAGGTAAGGCACTAAATATGAAAATATCACTAACAGCGGATGGGAAAATTAATCCTAATAGAAATGAAATAAATTACTTTGACTAATTTCCTAAAATTTTCTTTAGACCGACGGAAATATCCAGCAAAACAGATTTCGGACAAGCCACCTGACTTTGAATTTCGATGTAAAATATTTTTTTTCAAGTTACTTATACATTTTATTCAAATTATATTTATGGCTTGGTATGAATACTAACGTTATTTTTTAAGAAAAAAATTAAACAAAGTTCTATCTTTTAAAAACAGTACGATTCTCAGCCCGGACGCATTAAAATTACGCTTGAGATATTCACCCATCAATAGTGGGTAAAAGGTTCCTGGTGTGCTCGCCCTGAGAGGATTGGATGTATCTTTCTCTTCAAGTGTTTAGAGTGGTTCGGCGTGTGGCTAGCTTCACATAGGAGATGGGGAAGTGAATATATGACGGGGTTGCGTGTAACTGGGCAGCCCTTCTTGCTGCCTCATCGGCCATTTCATTGCCGAGAATGCCGCCATGGCCCTTGACCCAGCCGAAAGTGATGGTGGAGCCCGGGAAGGTGCGAGAGTGGTTGACGATTTGTTTGTGTGTGAGTAGGACAAGTGGGGCAGTGCTGCTTCTCTGAGCGAGGGCGTCTAAGGCTGCCCTGGAGTCGGATAGTATTAAAACTTCAGGAAGGCTATTGTCAGTTGCAATGCAGCAGGCTCTGTAAATTGCAAATAGTTCTGCCTGGAATACTGTACATGAGTCGTGTAGCTTGAATTTGTAAAAATTTTGGGCTGACGGGGGCATCCGGGTCAATTTTGACACAGGCCGCGCCGACTTCACCATTGTCCGATTTGCTTCCGTCTGTGAAAAATACTACGCTGTTTGCAGAGCAAAGGCTGGTCAAATCCTCGCAAAAGGGGGCCGATGGGAGGGGCACTAGTTTGTAAGTGACAGAAATTCGTTCGGCCGGGTGCAATAGATTGGATACATGCATGGGGGATTCGAAGGGGACGTCTGAGGGGAGAAGGGGGGTGACGCCTTGGACCCTGGCGAGTTCGGTGTCCCTAATTCTGAGTATTTCAAGGTCAAGCGGGGCAGTTCCTGCCAGAGCGACTGAGGCGTTGGCCGAGACCGTTCTGTATGCGCGGATGATGCGAATGGCAAAACTTCTGTGTAAGGAGGTGAAAGCCTGTCTGGCAAATTTATTTTTTGCAACATGACCCCAGAAGCCCGCTGCATATGCGACAATGGGGACGATGACATATTTGTAAATTGATTTGACATTGTCCGAGTGTAGGCCCTTTGTTGTGTTGGACCGAAGGTAAGTTTAACCTTTTCCCCCCAGCTGGTTATTCGCTTCAGTGTTTCATTGGTAAGGGTTTGTATGGTTTGGGGATTCTTAGCTGACACCAGGAGCAGCACATCGTCCGCGTATGCCTGTAGAGAGCAGCACATCGTCCGCGTATGCCTGTAGAGAGCAGCCGTCGGGGAGGGTGATGTCCAATAGATCATCCAGTATGCAGTTCCAGAGGGCTGGGCCGCAGGCGGAGCCTTGGATGCAGCCTCTTTGTGTTAAGCAGGAGGCTGTGGATCCCGCGTGGTTAAGAATGATTGTTCTCGGAGTGAGGTAGTTGGTGAGGAGCTTGTATATGTTGGAAGGGCAATTTAAATTTTTGAGTCTGTTTAGGATGGCCGGCCACCAGCAGGTCGACCACCGTTCTCTATTGCTTTGACTATTGCTTTGGTTTATGACGTCATCTTGTCATTTGCGACCGCCGTTGAAAGCTTTAGCAAGAAATAACCTCACTTTTTTTGAAAGCTTTATTCAAAGCAATGAACGAATGGAAATGTATGGATCTGACAGTTAACAGCGATCGCCTAAGGTTTTCAAGATGGCGGTATTGCTTTCATGAAAGCTTTTCCATCTGTCATGAAAGCAGTAGCTATTTTCTCGCAGCTTTCACTCCGATATTGATAATTATTTCGATTTTATTAATTTTTGCTTTGTATTTAGTACTAAAATTGCTTTTTTCAAGTTTTCAGTGCTACTACTTTCTAGATACTGCTTAAGGTTTGCTATTTTTTCTGTTTTAGGTAACTAAGAAATGGCGCGAATATTGTTGCTGGCTGAAGCGGAGGAAGAAAGGATGAGAGGAATGCTGATGCTGCGTAGGAGACAACTGCGGGAAGACAGCATGCCCATGCTGCTGCCGGAACGGACTTTCGTCGACACCTTTCGCTTGCGAAAGGTCGATTTTATGACGCTTTGCGAGGATTTGATACCTCTTTTAAATCCTACGCAAAAAAACAACGGCTATTAAGCCAGAGATCAAGGTATTTATCATTCCAACACAAAATACAAGTGATTTTTTTAAACAACTAAACTGTAAATATTATTATTCATTGCACTGTTGTTACAGATCCTAGCTGCATTGCAATTTTATGCTACTGGTTCCTACCAAAGGGGTGTAGGTAATAATTTTAGTCTCGGTCTGTCGCAGACGTCTATATCTGATTGTCTTGCGGAGGTGACCGATGCACTGAATGAACCACAAATTGTGAGGAAACATATAGCTTTACCAAAAACAGCAGGCGAACGCAATGCAGTTGCAAGAAGGTAACCATGTTTAGTTTAGCTTACTTGCCAACCTACTTGCTTGTAGTTGTAACAATTCTGACCTCTGGTATTGTTGTAGGTTCAACGATCAGTTTGGTTTCCCGGGGGTCTTCGGTTGTGTGGATGGAACGCATACTGCTATCATTCGCCCGAAGGAATATGAGGAGGCATACTTCAACAGAAAGATGTACCACTCTCTGAACGTCTTGGTGGTGAGAAATAATAATTTTTAAAATGTACCTATACTTGTTTATTATTGAGAAGTCTAATAGTTTTTTTTTAGATATGTGATGCAGATCTACGCATCATGCATGTAGATGCATCATTTGGTGGTGCGAGCCATGACTCGTACGTTTGGAACTTATGCTCTGTGAAAGCTGGTATGGAAAGACTCCATGAGATGGGACAGATCTTCTGGCTCTTGGGTAAGTGCCATCATTAAACAATTATTAGACTAATTGAACATACTGAAAACAGTAAATTAAGCTAATATTAATTTAATTTCAGGGGATTCTGGCTATGCACAGCGGCCATGGATGATGACACCCATCCTTCATGCTCATCCGGGGAGTCAGGAGGAGCATTATACAGCCAGACATGTGCAGACTAGGAATGTAGTTGAGAGATGCTTCGGTGTTTTGAAAACTCGATTCCGATGTCTTTTAGCACATCGAACCATGCATTACACACCTGAGAAGGCAGGGAAAATTGTGAATGCTTGTGCTGTGTTACACAATCTTGTCTGTGACTCGCGTACCCAAATCGACGTGGAGGACTTGCGCCACGATCGCGAGGCTCAGCCATCGAGTCTCCCATTCGATTCAACGCCTGCCGTGGTCGAGGACGCGGTGCTTGCCCAACGAGGCAAGCCCTTGTCAACAGACTGTGGAATGCTCGCAACCGCAACAATTAAAGAGGTAATAAGTTATATTGATCTGCATGCTATATTATACTTAACAACACATAGGGATTTTAAAGAACTTACATACCATGTCAAATCAAATCAAAATATACAGTGTGTTTGGTCTTGTATACACTACTTCACTTCAGACTATACATGTTGACCTTGAGATTGTATTTATGCCCTACATTATAAAAGCTGTTTTTGCAGTGTAACTGACGTGCTGTCATGTGTACTAACGATAATTTAAAAGCGTGAAATATACCTAATTTAATCGACAAAAATACCCACATTTAGGGTTCTATCCCCTCTCCTGTTGGAATGGCCGCCATTTTAAATTTGACCTTTTATTTTAGATAGCCCTGCTGAAAAATATTAATTTCTAAAAGTCATACAGTTATAAAAAAATACTAGGTAAACCAAAATTAATATAAAAAATATCACCTATCAAGTAAAATAAAACTTTGAGTAAACTTTCTCATTTTTCTCTTTAGTTTTTTTTTGCATAAACAGGGACATTTATGTGCAATATTTTGGCATAATTCTAATACACAGGATTATTTTGATTCTGTTTTGTAGATAATATTCCTGTGTATTAGAATAATGCAAAAAATACTGCACATATATCCCAGTTTTTGAGATATGCAAAAAAAACCTAAATAAAAAGCACACAAATTTCGGATTAGAACTTCCACATTTGGAGAAATAAAAATTGTTCGGCAGGGTCATCTAAAAAAGGAGAATTTTAAATGGCGGCCATTCCAATAGGAGAGGGGGTATTATACCCTAACATGTTACATTACGTAAAATAGAATATGAAAAAATATTTAATAGTTAAATTATTTGCTACGCTGCGGGCGGGCCGCACGAATACAGACCACTATTTGACGACCGCTGTACTTATAGATACTTTTTATTAATTAAACAAAAAAGATACTACATTCTCTTATTATTTACAGACAAGAATCAAGAATGCCAGATTCAGCGAGGAGGGCATCAGAAGAAGCAAGACTGCAATACGGAGTAGTCTTAAGTATCTTAAGTCATTTGTTTTTGTAATATGATTAAGTCATTTGTTATTGTAATATGGTTAAGTCATTTGTTGTTTTAATATGCTTAAGTCATTTGTTTTTGTAATATGATTAAGTCATTTGTTTTTGTAATATGATTAAGTCATTTGTTATTGTAATATGCTTAAGTCATTTGTTATTGTAATATGCTTAAGTCATTTGTCATTGTAATATGGTTAAGTCATTTGTTATTGTAATATGCTTAAGTCATTTGTCATTGTAATATGGTTAAGTAATTTGTTATTGTAATATGCTTAAGTCATTTGTCATTGTAATATGATTAAGTCATTTGTTTTTGTAATATGGTTATGTCATTTGTTGTTTTAATATGATTAAGTCATTTGTTTTTGTAATATGATTAAGTCATTTGTTACTGTAATATTCTTAAGTCATTTGTTATTGTAATATGCTTAAGTCATTTGTTATTGTAATATGCTTAACTCATTTGTTATTGTAATACGGTTAAGTCATTTGTTGTTTTAATATGCTTAAGTCATTTGTTTTTGTAATATGATTAAGTCATTTGTTATTGTAATATGCTTAAGTCATTTGTTATTGAAATATGCTTAAGTCATTTGTTATTGTAATATGCTTAAGTCATTTGTCATTGTAATATGATTAAGTCATAATTGTAATATGATTAAGTCATTTGTTTTTGTAATATGCTTAAGTCATTTGTTATTGTAATATGCTTAAGTCATTTGTTATTGTAATATGGTTAAGTCATTTGTTGTTTTAATATGCTTAAGTCATTTGTTATTGTAATATGCTTAAGTCATTTGTTATTGTAATATGGTTAAGTCATTTGTTGTTTTAATATGCTTAAGTCATTTGTTTTTGTAATATGATTAAGTTATTTGTTATTGTAATATGCTCAAGTCATTTGTTATTGTAATATGCTTAAGTCATTTGTTATTGTAATATGCTTAAGTCATTTGTCATTGTAATATGATTAAGTTATTATTGTAATATGCTTAAGTCATTTATTGTAATATGCTTAATCATTTGTTATTGTAATATGGTTAAGTCATTTGTTGTTTTAATATGCTTAAGTCATTTGTCATTGTAATATGGTTAAGTAATTTGTTATTGTAATATGCTTAAGTCATTTGTCATTGTAATATGATTAAGTCATTTGTTTTTGTAATATGGTTATGTCATTTGTTGTTTTAATATGATTAAGTCATTTGTTTTTGTAATATGATTAAGTCATTTGTTACTGTAATATTCTTAAGTCATTTGTTATTGTAATATGCTTAAGTCATTTGTTATTGTAATATGCTTAACTCATTTGTTATTGTAATACGGTTAAGTCATTTGTTGTTTTAATATGCTTAAGTCATTTGTTTTTGTAATATGATTAAGTCATTTGTTATTGTAATATGCTTAAGTCATTTGTTATTGAAATATGCTTAAGTCATTTGTTATTGTAATATGCTTAAGTCATTTGTCATTGTAATATGATTAAGTCATAATTGTAATATGATTAAGTCATTTGTTTTTGTAATATGCTTAAGTCATTTGTTATTGTAATATGCTTAAGTCATTTGTTATTGTAATATGGTTAAGTCATTTGTTGTTTTAATATGCTTAAGTCATTTGTTATTGTAATATGCTTAAGTCATTTGTTATTGTAATATGGTTAAGTCATTTGTTGTTTTAATATGCTTAAGTCATTTGTTTTTGTAATATGATTAAGTTATTTGTTATTGTAATATGCTCAAGTCATTTGTTATTGTAATATGGTTAAGTCATTTGTTGTTTTAATATGCTTAAGTCATTTGTTATTGTAATATGCTTAAGTCATTTGTTATTGTAATATGGTTAAGTCATTTGTTGTTTTAATATGCTTAAGTCATTTGTTTTTGTAATATGATTAAGTTATTTGTTATTGTAATATGCTCAAGTCATTTGTTATTGTAATATGCTTAAGTCATTTGTTATTGTAATATGCTTAAGTCATTTGTCATTGTAATATGATTAAGTTATTATTGTAATATGCTTAAGTCATTTATTGTAATATGCTTAAGTCATTTGTTATTGTAATATGGTTAAGTCATTTGTTGTTTTAATATGCTTAAGTCATTTGTCATTGTAATATGGTTAAGTAATTTGTTATTGTAATATGCTTAAGTCATTTGTCATTGTAATATGATTAAGTCATTTGTTTTTGTAATATGGTTATGTCATTTGTTGTTTTAATATGATTAAGTCATTTGTTTTTGTAATATGATTAAGTCATTTGTTACTGTAATATTCTTAAGTCATTTGTTATTGTAATATGCTTAAGTCATTTGTTATTGTAATATGCTTAACTCATTTGTTATTGTAATACGGTTAAGTCATTTGTTGTTTTAATATGCTTAAGTCATTTGTTTTTGTAATATGATTAAGTCATTTGTTATTGTAATATGCTTAAGTCATTTGTTATTGAAATATGCTTAAGTCATTTGTTATTGTAATATGCTTAAGTCATTTGTCATTGTAATATGATTAAGTCATAATTGTAATATGTTTAAGTCATTTGTTTTTGTAATATGCTTAAGTCATTTGTTATTGTAATATGCTTAAGTCATTTGTTATTGTAATATGGTTAAGTCATTTGTTGTTTTAATATGCTTAAGTCATTTGTTATTGTAATATGGTTAAGTCATTTGTTGTTTTAATATGCTTAAGTCATTTGTTTTTGTAATATGATTAAGTTATTTGTTATTGTAATATGCTCAAGTCATTTGTTATTGTAATATGCTTAAGTCATTTGTTATTGTAATATGCTTAAGTCATTTGTCATTGTAATATGATTAAGTTATTATTGTAATATGCTTAAGTCATTTGTTATTGTAATATGCTTAAGTCATTTGTTATTGTAATATGGTTAAGTCATTTGTTGTTTTAATATGCTTAAGTCATTTGTTTTTGTAATATGATTAAGTCATTTGTTTTTGTAATATGATTAAGTCATTTGTTATTGTAATATGCTCAAGTCATTTGTTATTGTAATATGCTTAAGTCATTTATTGTAATATGCTTAAGTCATTTGTCATTGTAATATGGTTAAGTCATTTGTTGTTTTAATATGCTTAAGTCATTTGTTATTGTAATATGCTTAAGTCATTTGTTATTGTAATATGGTTAAGTCATTTGTTGTTTTAATATGCTTAAGTCATTTGTTTTTGTAATATGATTAAGTCATTTGTTTTTGTAATATGATTAAGTCATTTGTTATTGTAATATGCTCAAGTCATTTGTTATTGTAATATGCTTAAGTCATTTGTTATTGTAATATGCTTAAGTCATTTGTCATTGTAATATGATTAAGTCATTATTGTAATATGATTAAGTCGTTTTTGTAATATGCTTAAGTCATTTGTTATTGTAATATGCTTAAGTCATTTGTTATTGTAATATGATTAAGTAATTTGTTATTGTATTCTAGTTTCTTAAGTCATTTATTTAGTTTATTTTAATTTGTTTATATGATTATATCTGTATGATTAGATTCACTTTTATATTCACAATAGTACCATGCTATTTTGATGTCAAAAATTAATGTGCAATATTAGTTTAAGTAATATTAATTAGTTGTGTCTGTAATCAAATCCTTTAGAGTTTCTTGCACGTTCTTCTCGGGGGATATAGGTTCCGAACGTGTGGTAACTTTACACAAAAGTCTCTAATAAATAAATACAAAATAACAATAATTTACTTCATTTCAAATAACCTCATACGGCTTGTCTTGGCACGGCCACCATACGACTAGACTTATAATTTTATTATACTATGATTGAGAACTCAATTATATCATCAACTTATAGCATATGCAATTATGGCAAACGAAATTATTGCATTTAAAATTAGGGAAAACATTAGTAAACCGGCTGTAGAATAGTAAAAGAAAGTTATAGGAAATTATAGTTTTTATTAGTAGCAAGTAAGTTAAATTAATATGGATAAACGACATTATCAGCTTTTATAAATCATAATATTTATTTATCTACACCCATGCATTAAATCCTCTGTAAAGGGTTCTGAAAAGTGTTAGCTTACTGCCACCATTACAGTATCCGAACGAGAGGATGTCGCGCTGCGGAGGTTACATTATGAAATTCAGTACAAAATTATAATTATTTCGGAAGATAGAATGACGAGGAGAAGGAAAGTCAAAGTGTAAACCCTTTTATAGAGGGTACATAATATCGTGGGTGGAGATAATATCATGGGTGTTTTTAATACATATAATGGACAAAATTATTGTTTATTTCCCAAATAAAAATAAATAAAAAACCCGCCTGCTTAAAAAGACAAGGCAACTGAAAATAAGGAAACAAGATTAAATATTAAAGGCAACATAATAACATGCAGTCGGAGAGAAAAATTAAGTCAATGAGTCGGAGGCATGCATAAAAAAAGTGACATTATGAATGATTTGAATTATATGCCTCCGACTGTATGTTATTATGTTGCCTTTATTTGCCATTATGACATTATTATGCCATTTAATCTTGTTTCCATCTTTTCAGTTGACTTGTCTTTTTGTGCAGGCGGGTTTTTAAAATTATTTATTTATATTTTTATATGCATAACCCCTTTGCAGTCGGGTAAAAATGGTTGTAGATAAAGTCTGGTTTAAATTAAGGCATCACAGCGAGAAGGAGTTATAACTAAAACATTAATTATAAACTTAAAATAATAAAAAAAACCAACGCAAAGATTTTAGTCTTATGTATGACTAAACAATGGATTCTGAAGGGAGCTGAAGGAATCACAAACTACCTGTGATTTTTTTAGAATTATGGGCTTAGAAATTTTACAATAATAGGCAACCAGTGCATTTTCATTGCTCTCAGTCTCTTGCCTTTTAATTTATCTTTGATTTTGTTAAACAAGTGAACATTATACAAGGTGCTCGCTCAGTTGCAGCAATTGATATCCGCCAGAGTTAATGTGTTCTGATGGCTTACACAAAACCAAACTAATGAGGAATAATTAATAAAATAAAGAAATAATGTATGACACACGTCAATTTTAGGTAGTACTGGAGTACTTTTGTCGGATTTTATAACTGTGAAGGCTGTGCATTTAGCCACTTGTTACTCTTTATTACACTCATGTACGTTGTATGGTTTACACTGCGTCCCATATAGTGCCGTGAGTCAGCCTTAAGTCCGATGTTACTACTTAAACTGCTATTATACTGCTAATGTACAACCATAGTGTACTTAGGGCCTACACACATAACCGCGTTGCGGCGACGCACCGCAACGCAACGCCAAAATCGGCGGCACCGCAGAAATGACGTCACACTTGTTGACCACAGTTTAGTCCGACCTCGAAAACTCCATACCATAGTAAGTACTTGTTGTATAGTCTATGATGCTATAAAACCGCCGCGTTGTAACTAAACAACAAGTATTATTCATAATCAATCGCGCATCGCTGCTAGACGACCAACCATTTACTGATAACCTGCGAGATCGAGATTATCAGCTCCCAGATTATCACCTATTCTGTTTAAGGCAGAATATATCTGCTCTTCCACTGCCAGCCGCCGCTCTTCCACTACCAGCCGCCGCTCTTCCACCGCTAGCCGCCGCTCCTCTATCGCCAGCCGCCGCTCTTCTAGCTGGCGCCGGGCCTCCTCCTCGCGGATGCGACGCTCCTCCAAGTCCAGTGCCCACCGCGGCGGAGCCACTGTAACCAGGGTTAGCATGATTAAATCACTTTGATTTAAATCATGATTGAAATCACGATTTAAACCAAGTGATTTTTTGAATAAAAATCATTGATTCAATCAAATTGCTATTTTCTTTCCTAGTTGTATAATAAAATTCTTGATATTAAATAATTGATAAACACATACAAATGTATGTCAAAATTAACTTTGTGTTTGAATTACTACACACTACACAATACTGTTTTTTCTTCAAAATAAAACTGCCAAATCATTTTTCCTTATATATTCTATCAGACACTTAACTATTTTATTAATGTTTACTTGTGTTTCTTCCGAATTCAAGTGTCAAAACAGTAAATCTAAAGCGTGTTGTGGTTTCACACACTATTTATAAGCGGATTTAAAAGGTTCAAGCAAAAAATCGGAAAAATCTGTTTTTTTTTATTTTTTTGCAAAAAATCTGTGATTTTTTATTTTTTCCAACCCTTCTAATAGAAAATTGCTGATCTTTAACAAATTGGGTTTTTTCTTAACAAAGGGAAACAATGACTATTTTTAAAGTTTTAGATTTTATGCATTCACAATGCTATTTTTATATTAAGATTATAAATATAATTGAAAAAATATGAGAAAAAATCGACTCACCGTAGCCGTCCCGTCTGAGTAGTAGCTCAGACGGGACGGCTACGGGTGGGTCGATTTATTCTAAAATTTTTTCAGTTATATTTATAACAATAATAATAATTATTATTGTCAGCATCAATTTGTCCTCCATAAAATGATGATGTCCTGCATAGAATGAAATAAATTCCAAAATCACATTAGCAACTACAATTTGGTGGGCAGGTTATAGCAATTATCTTAAGTTAGTTTACTATGCTATACAGCAGGGAATTATAACGTTATTTTTAAATATAACGTTATTTCTTACTTTTTTTTAACGTTAATTTTAAAATTAACGTTATGTCAATAAATAACGTTACATTGAAATTAACGTTATTTCAGTAAATAACGTTAATTTTATCGTTATTTCTTACTTTTTGTACCGTTAAACTTTAAAATTAACGTTATTCCAATTAATAACTTATTTTTTTAACGATAATTTTACCGGTATATTGTACCGGTAAAGTTTAACGCTATATTTAACGCTAATTTTACCAGTAAAATATTTTAACGTTATTTTTACCGGTAAATTTACCGATAAAATGTTTTAACGGTATTTTTAACGCTATTTTTTATTTATCGTTATTTTTTTAACGGTATTTCAATCCCTGCTATACAGTTTAATTATAACTCATTAACTAATTAGCATACTCGTATGTCGACACTTCCTAATAATAATAATAATAAAAGTTTATTTCAAGGCCAAAATAACCCATATTAACAAAATTACATGAAATGAGAAATAAATTAAAAATCTATCTATATAAATAAAAATGAATTGTTGTTCGTTAGTCTGATTAAAAATCGAGAACGGCTAGGCCGATTGAGCTGATTTTGGTTTTAAAATGTTTGTAGTAGTCCAGGGTAGGTCTAAACGGTGAGCAAATAAGGAAAAATTGCGAGTAAGATAGAGTAAAAAAGAATCGACTGTTAGGCGGTACGAAGTTCGCCGGGTCAGCTAGTTAGCAATAAAATTAAACATAAACTTGCCGAAGCTAATACACCGGCACTGCTCTACTACAGTGCAAGCTTGCCCAGTGTATCAGCATGGGCACGTCCCATCGATCGGCTTTCATGCATAGGATGCTGTTGGGACTACTTCGCACACGATTTAATAATGAGGCGCACCGTTTTCTTATAATGGCGTGAAATCCATCGATACGGGCCTTTGCGAACATGCCTGAAGCACTGCAGTGCCTGGGTAGTCCCACCAGCACCCTATATGCATTGTTATATTGCACTCTTAATGCATTGTATGCTCGCCGCGTATATGTGACCCAGAGGCTGCACGTGTAGAAGGATTGGCAGAATGCTCTAAAGAGCGTGGCCTTCACTTCTCTCGTACATCGTGCGAACCTGCGAGCCAGCATATTGCACCGAACAGACAATGCCCTGCGTTCTCTCTCTAGGTCTAAATCATCAATAAGATCCTCGGAAACCCAATGACCCAGATACTTAAATTTTATGACTCTTTTAAGAGGAATTCTAGCAAGAGTAACAGGTGGCAGCTCAGAGTATGGTTTTCTTCCTGATTTAAATACTAATAACTCACTCTTGCTCGCATTGTATCTCAGTCCTTTATGATAATTTTAAACACAATTAAATATCATCTTTCCCTTTCTTGTACTTTAAAGTGAGTAGTTGAGTACTTGTAAAAAACTTAATCACTTTTTCCAAAGAAGATGATTACCTATTTAGTCATAGTAAGACCTAGGTCTATGAATATTTACCGATGCAGTGATGATGAGCGTAAACTCCTTGTCTCCCCTGTCATAGTCCAAAGGCTTTCTGAGTATCAAGCCTGGTTTGTGAGAGCTCTCGAGTGCGAAATGGCCTTCAGGATCGCCAGACGTGATGCTGTACTGGATATCTGAGTTCGGTGTGTTGGGCTTATCGCGATCAAACGCGTGGATCCCTTTGAAGATCGTCAGACCTGCAATTGATGAAATGCTGAATTAAGCATTTATATAAGGTGGTACCAAATTATCTGATGATACTTAAACAGGTGATAGTGTTGCTTAAACTGAATAACTTTCTCCAAGGAACATAGGTCGAAAAACGAAAAAAAAAATTCACACTCCCATACAAAATGTACTGGTCAGCTGACCGACTTACTATGGAAAGGCGAAAAAAAAAATTCGTTTTTCGACCTATGTTTCATAGAGAAAGTTGTTCAGTTTAAGTAACACTATCACCTGTTTAAGTATCATTAGATAATTTGGTACCACCTTATATTTGTTTGATCTTCAAAAAATGAATACAAAATACAGTCAATTTGATCAACACTATTTAAAAGGTACGAGAATATTTATAAAAAAAAAAATAAGTCATTGTGGTGCTATAAAATATGATATGAATGAATATTTTCCCTTAACCACCTGCCATACGTCTCACAGATCCTGTCGAGTTAATAATCGTGAGTATGTTTGCGCCTGAGTTTCGTATTAACTTGTCCGTTCCTGTACCTTTTCCAGCCCCTCGGACCCCGCAATCGCTTGTCGAGGTTGGACGTGCGCGCGTTTAGCTCAAGTGAGTATCAATGTACTGGGAGAGGGAGGAGAGCCTATTTTTAGGGTTCCGTAGCCAAAATGGAAAAATACGGAACCCTTATAGATTCGTCATGTCTGTCTGTTTGTCTGTCTGTCCGTCCGTATGTCACAGCCATTTTATTCCGAAAGTATTAGGATTACGCAGTTGAAACTAAGTAGATGTAATCTATTAACCGCTTAACGATTTTAACACAAAAGTAAAAAAAAATAACATTAAGGGGGGGCTCCCCATACATGGAACTGAAACTGAAAAAAAAAAATTTCCTTCATAACAATACGTGCGGGGTGTCTATAGATAGGTCTTTAAAAATGACATTGAGGTTTCTAAGACATTTTTTTCTAAAAGTCAACCGTTTGAAAGATAAACACTGCCAAAGTGGTAAAATGTGTGTCCCCCCCCCCTCTCTAACTTTTGAAATAAGAAATTGAAAAATCTAAAAAAAGTAAATGCTATAAGTCTTAATAAAAACTTTCAACGGAAATTGGTTTGAACGAGATATAGTAATTAGTTTTTGAGATATATCATATTTTCCAAAACCGTAAATATAACTTTGTCATTCATACCAACACTGTGAAAAACAAAGATGTGGTATTAAGTATATAGTATGATACTAGTGTTTCGCCCTGGTGCGCGGGCTGCTGAAGCAGCCCGCGGGCATTGCCCTGTTGGACTGTAAACAGCGGCTTTTGGACAGTCTGACTGCGAATTGTGGAATGCGGTATTTATTGCCATGCCATCCGATAAAATCACATTGGAATTTGTCTGCAAGTTGCGGTGCGGTGTGGTGACGGTGATGCATGGTGAAAATTAATACTTTTTTTTTCTAAAACTTTGCTGGCTTATATTAAAATCATCATCATATCGGCCCCCCGATATCCACTGCTGGGTATAGGCCTCCCCCAAAGATCTCCACGACGATCGGTCTTGCGCTGCTTATATAGCATGAGCATCCGCTGAGCTCTGAAACTTCATTGCATATGCTGTTTTCAAGGGCTTCAAAGCGGTTTTGCAGTTTAAGCATTAAAACCATAGAGAAACTAATAAGAAATTCTGTTTTCGTGGCTTTCTATTAATCCATTTCCAAACTATTTGTGAATTTGTCCAGAATAATCGTTTTGCTATTTCGAGTTTCTGTTCTTGCTTTTACCATTCATGGTGTGACCTAAACGGGATCCCATTAAAGCAACCTGCAGCTCTAGCTTAGGGATCGTTGCAGTTTTCAGGTGCAACTTTATATTTCCCAGCTACAAAGGCCACATCGTCATCTCTACTCAGTAAGCGAAAGTGGCATAATGCTTGCTCAGAGGCGTCAATAGAAATGTGTAATCTTAACTTAGTCATCTGTGAGAAACCATAACATCTGGGTACTGAAAATAATTTGCAAGTCTCAAGCTTCTGAACCAATACCAATCTTTGTTCATCTTCTCGACGATTTGATCATCCCATTTGATCGTAGACCGCCAAATTTCCTGCAGCAATATCTTTCAATAAATCAGGAAGAGACATAAACATACCCAGTGACATTAAAATTTTTAGCAACTCGCGATTTGTTGGCGGTCGCAAACCTTCGTTGATCTCTTTGTCCACCTACTTAAAGCTGAGATCTAACCCTAAAGTATCTGTGGCTGGTTTCCAATTGCTGGGTCTATTAGAGGCCCAACTTTAAGTCAAAACCTCCTGCCTTATGAATCACAATCAGTCGCTTCATCCCCTTTTCGTTAATTATCCGTGGAGTCGAGATAGACATCAACGTAGTGTCTTTCCTTAATGGTTTCCACTGCTTGTGGATGATGACATGAAACAAAATCATCAGTATTACGACGAATAATACAAGTAGCTGTGCATGGAGATGATGTGGCACCAAAGGTCATCGAGGTGAACTTATAAGTTTCTGAGAGCTTCTTTCTTTCCATAACCCTCCAAAGGAAGCACTGGGCATTTTGATCCTGATCATTTACTTAAACTGCAGGAACAATTCCCTGATATCTGTAGTAATGGCTACTTTTCTTTTTCGGAACCTAACCAGGACATCATCTAATGAATTCTAAATATCTGGGCCAGTCAGTAATTCGCTATTCAGAGACACTTCTTGAGTTTCGGCTTTCGCATCAAAAACAAGTCTAAGTTTTCCAAGTTTTTTGATATTTCTAACGCCAAAATGTAGGAGATGCCAAACTCGAGCAACTGGTGCCTGAGCAGTTTTCTTGGCATAATCTTTTTCCAACATGTTATGCGTCTGCTTCGTGGAGTCTACTGCGAAGCTCGGATCAAAATCCATTATCTTCTCAACCAAACGTAATCTACTTTCGGCGTTTCTCTTGTTGTTGGGTGGGGAAGCTTGATGTCATCGTTTCTTCACAGCAAAGCAGACTCCCAGAGCCGTCGATTTTCTTCGACTTAGTATCGATAATGTGAAGTGCTCGTCATTCTTCTCGAGAATATCTAGGTAGCTTAGAATTCCTGATGCCTATGCTATCAAGTCTAAAGAAATTCTCTAATAAGAAGTGAAGTTCATCCTCTTTTTCGGACTGTAGTGACAAGCAAACTCGGGCATAATCTTCCTCGAAATTGACGACGAAACTTCATGCAAAATCCAACTAAGTTCAGTGAGAGAGGCAACAGGCTCATCCTTCCTGCCTTCTTTTATTTCTCGGCTTATATTCAAATGACAATAACCTTGGCCTATGAGGAATTGAGGATTGTCTGTCGATCGAGATGGTCGTATTAAGAAATCATATTGCCATCAATAGGGAATATGCAGCATTTTTTTTGTAACAAATCAAAAGTATAATGCGTGAGAAAATCAACTGTAATATTAAAACCTTTTTTCCGTGATATAGTTAGGTACTTGAAGTTAGCACGCATCAGCACCCGCCGAAAACACTCTGTACAAAATGGTCATGTTTTGTGACTTCACCAACCATGATTTTAGGCGCGATTTTTATGGAGTTAGCAAAAAAAAATGATATCCCTAAATTTTGCGTCTAAGTACCAACATACATGTTGTGGAATGGCACGTAGATGTAGGACTGTAGATGATTGAAACTCACTGGTAGCTTGACTGAAGGCAGGGTTTATTTTTGGAAGCAAAAGACACATACAAACTTGTATATTTTAACTCAAATTACTTATAAAAGTATGGAACACGAACCACACGCAATGGTGCCCGGAAACGAAGAGAGAGTGGGAAGCGAACCTCCAATTGAAGCAGTGATGTACAATAAAAATAGTGTTGGGTAACATGCCAACACATGTGTCATACAAAATATTATTTCTCATTCAATATTCTATCTGACTGTAAAGTGCATTATATCCAAAAATGAAAAAAAATCGTTATGTTCCCCTGATTTCATCGTGTGATAAAACTAAAATAATACATTATTTTTCTGTTCCATCATGTTTTTAATACGTATCAGTGACACAAAATCGGTGACTTATGCATATTCCCTGTTGAGTGTCTTGGAAACGTGAAGTTCTTCGTACGAACTCATTCAAGGCTGAAGGATACTGTATCTGTCATAATAAGCGTGAAAGAGACGATCTTGCCAGGTTGTTACAGCCGCCCACCGCATCCTGAAACGCCAACTCAACGCTCCACCTTCCAGCTCCTGCCACGTTGGCTACACTGCTCTCCACGAGTGACACGGTGGACCCTTCATCAAGCAGAGCACACGTGTTAAAGTTGCCTTCAGTTCCCTGGACGGTCACGGGAAGCACCTTCAAAAAGACTCATTTTTGAAACTTGCTGATGCCGACCAAATGTTTGCGGTAGTCGCGGTAGTCTTTGGGTCTTTCTTCTATGCGTTTTTCGTCATTTTCAGACATTTTATTTTATTTTATTTTAACAATCTTCGGGAAGCTTACAGCTAGGTTAAGAATAAAGTGGTTAACTTAAATAAATACCAAGGGCCAATTACAAGCTTCCACATATAGGTGAAAATCATTAATAAGAACAGTGTTGGCCTACATTATGTTAAAAATTTAAGGTAAGTACCTATATTACACCCAGTAATTAAAGTATAAATAAGTAGGAAGTACTTTTCAAAAATATTTGTTAGAAAAATAACTATTACCTAACATTCGCCTAAATTTACTTGAAGAAGTGTTGAAAATGTCTATTTCAAATTGTTTTGCAACACTATTGAAACACCTGCTTGTTCTGATAAAGAAAGAATTTCGCCGATACTTCGTTTTGCACCAGGGAACGTGAAGTACGTTAGGTTTACGGAAGGAAGCTACTAAACGTAAACTAATGCCACTCAAAAGCTCAGGACAATCAACAAAGCCACCTGCTATGCTGAGAAGGTGCGATAGATCTGCAATGCGTCTTCTTTCTACAAGTGGTAAAAATGAAACTTACGACATCGCTGATCGTAATCACGAGTATATTTATTCGTTTTAAACTGTAAATACCGCAGAAACCGTTTCTGAATCCTTTCAATTAGCGTTTTATATAGTTTGTGACAGGGGATCCATACTTGAGAGGCATATTCTAAATGACTACGTACGTAAGCACAGTAAAGTATTTTTAGAGCTTTTATAGAGTTGAATCGTGTAACATCATCATAACGAAGCCGAGAGCTTTAGATGCCTTAGCCACAATGTTGTCTATGTGTTCATCAAAAAGCAAATTAGCTATCAAAGGTTACTCCTAGGTCACGTATGGTAGTAACTCTGGTAACATCAGTGCCTAATAGTTTGTAAGATGATAACATGGGTTTAGATTTTCGGGTATAAATACAGACATAGCATTTGGAGACATTAATGTCAAGTTTGTTAACATGGCAGTAATGCTCAAATCTAGTGAGACCCTCCTTCAGATGCTGAGCGTCTTGAGTTGAGTTGATCGGCATCAATACCTTCATGTCATCAGCGTACATAATGATTTTTTTTGGCATGAGTAAAACATGACGAGATATCGTTTATGAAGATGTTGAAGAGCAATGGTCCTAGTAAAGAGCCTTGAGGAACGCCCGATGGTATTAACATGGGAGAAGAAGTGTGGCCATTAAGAACAACAGTCTGGAATTTTTCTTTAACGTAAGAGGAGAACCATTTAAATAAATTACCCTTAATACCTATAGCTTGCAGTTTACGTAAAAGTGTTGTGTGATCAATACGATCAAAACATTTATTATAGTCCGTGTAAACTACATCAACCTGAGACGGTACAGTCAAATGTTTTGTCAGGAAGTCGCTACATAAGATAAGGTTAGACGTCTTCGATCTGCCCTTAACGAAGCCGTGCTGCTCATAACAATTACATATCCCTTTGCAATGGCAGGATAATTTGAAGATAATATGGCAGATTATAGGATAGTACTACCCTGTTATTTGACTGATAACGTTTCACAGGTCCCCATCTACAATAGCGCGATTTAAGCGAGATAAATTTTCTGTCATCCTGTCATGTCATGCATGCAACACATCTGCTAAAAGTGAATGTGGTCAAACTTTAACTTACAATGTGGTCTAGATCTTTCTGCTGGAGGATCATCGGCATCCACGCTTGTCCGGGTGGCATTGTGCCTCCTCTTCGCTGTAACAAAATACACACTCACTAACACAGTCATACTGTCTTATAATCCTCTATCTGCCAGTGAAAGTCCATCAAATCTGGTACAGTTATTTCGAAGAATAACCAGACAAACAGAATTAAACTCATATGCGCCAAAACAAATCACAGGCACTTATTTTTTTTCAATTTGTCAAAAGAAATGTTTAGTTTTGTGCTTAGAAAAATTCCTTTTAGAAAACACTTACTTGGACGGGCGATTGATGAACCTGCTATTGCAGCCTGTGACAGGCCTGCAACTGCAGCCTGCTGCGACCGACCTGCTACTGCAGCCTGCGACAGGCCTGCAACTGCAGCCTGCTGCGACCGACCTGCTACTGCAGCCTGCGACAGGCCTGCAACTGCAGCCTGCTGCGACCGACCTGCTACTGCAGCCTGCAACTGCAGCCTGCTGCGACCGACCTGCTACTGCAGCCTGCGACAGGCCTGCAACTGCAGCCTGCTGCGACCGACCTGCTACTGCAGCCTGCGACAGGCCTGCAACTGCAGCCTGCTGCGACCGACCTGCTACTGCAGCCTGCGACAGGCCTGCAACTGCAGCCTGCTGCGACCGACCTGCTACTGCAGCCTGCAACTGCAGCCTGCTGCGACCGACCTGCTACTGCAGCCTGCGACAGGCCTGCAACTGCAGCCTGCTGCGACCGACCTGCTACTGCAGCCTGCGACAGGCCTGCAACTGCAGCCTGCTGCGACCGACCTGCTACTGCAGCCTGCAACTGCAGCCTGCTGCGACCGACCTGCTACTGCAGCCTGCGACAGGCCTGCAACTGCAGCCTGCTGCGACCGACCTGCTACTGCAGCCTGCGACAGGCCTGCAACTGCAGCCTGCTGCGACCGACCTGCTACTGCAGCCTGCGACAGGCCTGCAACTGCAGCCTGCTGCGACCGACCTGCTACTGCAGCCTGCGACAGGCCTGCAACTGCAGCCTGCTGCGACCGACCTGCTACTGCAGCCTGCGACAGGCCTGCAACTGCAGCCTGCTGCGACCGACCTGCTACTGCAGCCTGCGACAGGCCTGCAACTGCAGCCTGCTGCGACCGACCTGCTACTGCAGCCTGCGACAGGCCTGCAACTGCAGCCTGCTGCGACCGACCTGCTACTACAGCCTGCGACAGGCCTGCAACTGCAGCCTGCTGCGACCGACCTGCTACTGCAGCCTGCGACAGGCCTGCAACTGCAGCCTGCTGCGACCGACCTGCTACTACAGCCTGCGACAGGCCTGCAACTGCAGTCTGCTGCGACTGGCCTGCAGTTACAGCCGGTGCAAGTGCAGCCTCATCAACTGAAAATGAACAGATTAAACAATGCCTGTAATAGTTATTTATGCAACTGTACTATAATGAGGGTATTAAAACACGAATGTGGGTTTTTAATAGTATCACATGAGTGTTTTAATACCTAATTATGTACAGTTGCACACAAGACTTTATCTACACCCATGCTTTAAATCCTCTGTAAAAGGTTCTGCAACGATTAGCTTACTGCCACCATTACAGTATCCGAGCGGGAGAAGGACCTGCTGCGCCGCAGGCCCACGCGCCAAGCGTTGCATTATGAAATTCATTACAACATTATAACACTCTCGCGGAAGACATAATGACGAGGAGGGGGAGGAAAGTCAAAGTCAAAACCTTTATAGAGGATACATATCATGGGTGTTTTTAATCCATATGTATTAAAATATTGTTTGCTTTCCAAATAAAAATAAAAAAAATAAAAAAAATTGATGTAGATAAAGTCTTGTATGCAACTGTATATAATTAGGTATTAAAACACTCATGTGATACTATTATAAACCCACATTCGTGTTTTAATACCCTCATTATAGTACAGTTGCATTAATAACTATTATAGCTTATATTGTTAGCAGTTTTGGCTGAACAATTTGACTCTCATAATGGATTATCCTAACTAATGTAATCAAATAGGTATGTGAAACAACAAAGCTAGGGGTAGCAGCGTTGGAGTTTTGAAGGGCAATAGGAAAATAGGCCATTTTTCTGGGATGGGCACCGGACAGAGATACTTGCGAGAAAGGACATAGGCTACGCTTTATCCTGGGAAAAAATATTCCCGCAGGACGCGAATGAAGTCGCGTACGTTTTATGAATTTAGATAGCTACTTTATACTCTAGAATTTACGATAGTAGTCAATAAACATCACATACCCGAAGGCGGTAACACCGTCAATTCGGCAAGCCATGGACAGTTTAACGTGTACTGGTGGTCGGCGGCAGCAGCTAATAGCGGTAGTGGTGGTGATGGTGGCGGGGATGATGGTGGTGGTGGCGGTGGGGAATCGTCCAAGCCCATCTGCAAAACATGTAAAAATAAATTACCATCATAGCTGGGCAGAAAACTGTTAATCTATTAACAGTTTATTACGAAATCCCTATAGTTAGCTCGGCGATACATTTTTTTACGACAAAGTGGCCATTTTTCTTGATCAGTGTTGTTGACCGACTGTTAATTTGTGGTTGGTGAAATTAATTATAACAAATAAAATTGGCTTTACATCATGGACAGTTAAAATCAAGAATGAATAAATTTTTAAAAAGTTAAAGCGTTAATAATTATTATCAAAGTTAACTTTTTGAGTAGCGGATTAACAACTAATGAAGTTAACTTTTGGATTTACTGTGCCCACCTATGCCTACCATACTGCATATTGTAAAGCAAAATAGGTAACAGATAACACTGATAGGTACTTATTTATAAATAAAGAGAAGTGCATGTGAAATTATAAAAAAAACCAAATACATAGATCCACCTCAATTTGAACTTTTTTTAGCCCGATGACATTTTGGACCCCCATGAGGTTGAGAATTCTCTCCTCCATGGGGGTCAAAACATCCCCCCAAGCTGGTCCACCACCTGTGCCACCTCCATGCGCTTTAATGGCTGAGCCCCTCCTCTTAATTTTTGCTTTTTGGTCACTCCAGTACTATTATAAAGAGCATATAAAATACATAGGAAAATGTTAGTTAAGCCTTTACCCTCACCATGCACACACACATTCCTTACTCGGATCACATGCCTAGTGTGCTGATGGCTCTATAGTTAGTTACGTAATGGTAAAAAATCAATATAAATTATAAAATAAAAATTGATTTAATTGCATGAAAAAAAGACTGGGGCCCTGTTTTTGAATCGCTTGTCTGGCGTCGAGCGCTCGTTTCTACTGATTTTCGTTTGACAGCTCATACATTTGATTTGATTTGTCGATCGAAAATCAGTAGAAAAGAGCGCTCGACGCCAACCGAACGATTCAAAAATAGTGCCCCAGAGGTTCCCATACTAGGCTAAGCTTGTATCTTGGTGAACTGAAAGCATTTAAAATATTGATAATGATTCATGATTGAACCTGTTCAATTTTATTTATTTGTTCATGAAGACATAAGTAGTGGACAGATTAATAAAAGTAACATCTTTATTTATTACCTATGCAAATATGTAAGTTGAAATTGCAATTAATAATAACACAAAAATGTAATTTAAACAGAGCTGATACCTACCTATTCTATCAGAAACAAACACCAATGACAGTGATTTATGTATAATTATAAAGATATACTATTGTGTGAAAAACAAATTAAGAATATACATAGATACATATTATAGGTATATTATGTTATGACAAGAAGAATAAAGTAAGAATACATAATTTATGTATTCTTGACTGAATACTTTTATGTAACATAAAAGTAGGCAGTCGGCTAAAAACAGAAAAGAATGGGTGCTGATGGAGGAGGTTTACTTACACCCAAGAAGGGATCCTTAGCATAGAGAATTAATAAATATTATTGTAAACCACAAACACATTTGCTATGGAATATATATAAGCTAAGAATAATAATAACATATGGGTATAAATAAATAAAGCGAATAGAGCAGGCCATACACTCCCTATGCATGACGGTTTTATCCGAGCTGCAAATCCTTCATGCAAAACTGATTTCAATAGAGGACACACACGCTAGGTTGTGCATGACAGTTTTGACCACAGGCATAACCGAGCGGCAAGGTTGCATGAAAAGGCATGGATAACTGAACCTGCACAGTTTTGTTGCATACACGCTAGGTTATGCATGACGGTTTTGGCCACAGGCATAAAGCCCCATAGACTTGATCAAAGTATACTTGGACCAAGTAAATTGGACAAAGTAGCTTTGATCAAAGTATACTTGGATACCCATTGGCACGATCCAAGTAAACTTGGACCAAGTAACTTGAACAAAGTAGCTTTTTGTATAGTGACACCCAAGTGCACTTGGATTGCTCGTTTACATGATCCAAGTAGTGTCCAAGTAGTCATCAAAACTACTTGGTCCAAGCAGACTCGGATGAAAGTAGAGCATGGTCCAAGTTTACTTTGATGAAAATTTTGATCCAAGTATGCTTTGATTGCTCGTTTACATAATCCAAGTAGCATCCAAGTCATATACTTTGATCGTGTCAACACAGCTAAACTGAGCGGCTTGCATTACAGGCATGCAGTATTATCCAAAACACGCTAGGTTATGCATGAGGGCTTTGACTTTACAGGTATAACAATCATGCATAGCCTAGGGAGAATGGCCGGCTTAAGACACATTTTGCTAAGCCAGTGAGCAGCCATATGCATCATAGAAGCCTCTGAAACATCATAGTAAAGATCACTTACTAGTCTCCACTCCTTGACACTCTTGGTGACGCCGTCACCCACTGCATTTAAATTGGACGCTAGTTCATCCCACAGGCTAAGCATTTGCTGCTTAGCCTGTGCGACACC
This sequence comes from Agriphila tristella, assembly GCA_928269145.1. Taxonomy (NCBI): domain Eukaryota; kingdom Metazoa; phylum Arthropoda; class Insecta; order Lepidoptera; family Crambidae; genus Agriphila; species Agriphila tristella. The sequence goes on along the minus strand of OV743447.1, from coordinate 1,597,326 downwards.
CATAAGCGTGGCTCTTGCTTGCAGTGGGTGACCCTCCATCCACGTCAGCAACATCTCCAGCTGCGCCGATGAGACTTTTCGATTTGCAGGCATCTGAAATGCGTTAAAAGAAACTGAAAACCAAACAAAGACAAGCAAAATGCAAGTGCACAAGTGCAAAGCACCATACACCAAGAAAATCACAGGGATGCCTAATCACTCGAACCGCGTCCCAAAACAAACACTTTGCCTTTGCATAAAAAACCTACTCGCGATTACTTTTCGCGTAATTACGTACTAGGTAATTTAAGATATTATTACTTGCCAATGCTTAATAAAAAAGTAAGTTCTTACCTTAGTAAAACTGAATCCAATTATCAAATTAAACCTAGCACACGATATAATAAAATACCCAATTTAATAATTTGAAATGCTATTTTGTTTTTTAACTACTCTATGTTGTAATGTCAACTCAACGCGTTTTATTCACCTATGCATTTGAGACAAAAAAAAATCTGAATTGACAAATATACATAACAGAGCTAAAACAACAAAAGTAATTAGGATTTTTCGTTAATTAAAGTAGTTTTAAAATAAATGCGGCATTTTATGTAGTCAAACAAACAAAATCATTACAAAGGCCGTGAAGGCCACAGTGGCCTTTAACAATGCAAATGCGTGAACAAAACGCAGCCTTTCGTCATTCAAAGTCATTCATTCGCGATTGCTTTACCAAAGCAATACCAAAGCCAAAGCAATAGCTGAGAACGGCGGTCGCGGAAAGCGATAGCTTTAGCAAGAGTATTGCTTTGGCTATGGCTATGGCTATCGCTTTGAGAACGGCGGTCGAGCTGCAGGCCCGGTCAAAGGCAGATTGTATATCCAGGGACACAGCTACTGTGTGTTGGCCATGCGATTTGTGAGTTTTTATATTATCTATAGCATTGATGAGCGCATGGGTGGTGGAGGTGTTTCTTTTAAAGCCGAATTGATTATTGCTAAGCCTGTCCGTTGTAGCGGCCTTATGGAGTATACGTTCTGTGAACAGTTTTTCGAGCATCTTTCCAAAGGTGGATATTAGGCCAATGGGTCTGTTGGCTCTAAGGTCAGCCGCTTGGGCTCCCGCCTTAGGGATTATTCGGAGAATGGATAACTTCCAGAATTGTGGAAAGTAGTCAAGTTCGAGGCATCTGTTGGCGATGGAGGTGATTATCTCAGGGAAGCATTTGAAGACGGTGAGACAGATGTGTTTCTGTCGATAAATAGTTTCACCTCAGACCAATACATAGTTTTTGGTATTGCACCAATACATAGTTTCAATAACTATTTATGGTTTATAACGCCCATCTCTAGTTGCAAGCCAGTCTATATATAGCCCGCGATCCTTTGTTCGCCCGTTGTTTTAGTTAGACCAATAATCGTGCCCGTGAGTGAATCAAACGTAAAATACTAAATTGTGAACTTTATATTTTAAGTGATCAGTTAACTAAAATAAGTACATACTTAAATTAAGACTAATAAAATTGTGAACTGTTTAGAACTGTGTAAAAGAGGACGTTTAATTGCATATCCCTTTTACAAATTCAGAAGAGTGGGATAATAAAAACCTACAAACATGCAAACACGTTCTGCGTGGAGTGGACAGAAACGCCCGCCTAACTACGAAGCGGAGCGTACCAGTCGGGAATCCTCTACGGCCAACTCTGGCGATGAGGAGAGAGATAACGAAGATGGCACGTCTACACCACCGGCAAGAAAAATTTTAAAAAGCCTTTTGAAACAAGAAGTTCAGAAGGCGCTGCATGACCTGGAAGGCGACGTACCTGTTTTTTCCAGCACGAAACAACATCGAGCAGCATCTTTGATTCCTGAGTTTGACCCAGAAAACGAGGACTGTACTGTGCAAACTTGGCTCAAGAAAATTGATCAATTAGGTGAAATCCATGACTGGGACGAAAAAACAAAGTCTTTTTACCTACAAGATAAACTGAGAGGCCAAGCTCGTAAGTGGTACAATCGCCTCAAAGAGTATGATTATTCGTGGGAAGACAGGCAAGACATGCATGCTACTTCGCGCATTCCCAAAACACCGCGATTATGCAAATATTTTAGAAGAAATGCTCAACAGAAAAAAAATGCCTTACGAAACTATGACTAAGTATTACCAAAGAAAATATACACTGTATTACCAAGAAAAAAATGCCATGTGTTTTCGATGCAAACTGTCCAACGCTGCTACAGTATCGTCTTTTTAATCTAAGAGTATCGTGTATCATTCGAGGACTTCCCGCAGCTCTACAATCGAAGCGAGGGCCTTTCAATGCGATCGACTATACGAAATTTTTTTGTCCGCTTTAGACGACTATCGTGCACCGCAACAACAAACCGAACCGGCTCGCATTACACTCAAGGGTATTGCCGCCGCGGGAACATTTATATGAAGACTGCTAAGATCAATGGCGTGTATGTGAAATCATATGTGGACACCGGCAGTAAAGTGAATATCCTCAAAATAGAAGTTGCGAAGCTTCTTGATTTAGATGTGAAGCCATATTTATTATAGTGTGCTAAAAGGATTTAATGGAAGTAGTGTCAAGAGCAACCCTTGCTCTTGTAGAACAGTTTAATCTACAACTAGACGGTCTCGACATGATTTGCACGGCCCATTTGACTGACGTCGAGAATCGAGATGGACGGAGTTAATTTACTTATTGGTCAGCCCATCATAAACAACGAGGAAGTGTCCCTGACAGTTCAAAACGGCACTGCCCGACTCCAGATGGTCGAACCCGTTATCTTTACCCACATGGATGTGGCTGTGTATATAACATAACATAGAACTTTCATGCGTAATTTCATTCGCCTTCCTTAATTGTACAAGGCTTACATAATCAATAAATCTTAATTCTACAGAATCGTCCGTTTTGTTATATGTTTCCACGATTTTTGGTTGATCAGACCAACTATCGGTAGGAACAATAACATCCCGTGGATTCTTATTTAACCTTTTACACTGTGCTCTCGTCATGACATTCACAACACACTCATTCAATTCTTTCAACTCTTGAGATGTCACACATAACTTAGATAACGCGTCTGCAGCCGCATTATCTTTGCCTTTCACATACTCAACCGTAAACTCATATTCTTCCAAAACCATTCGAAATTTCATTAGTCGACTGGACGGGTCTTTCATTACAAAAAGGTAAATTAATGGCTTGTGATCCGTCAAAATTTTGAATTTTTGCCCGTACAGATATGGCCTAAAATGTTTCACAGCCCAAACAATCGCAAGCAACTCCTTTTCAACTATTGGATAATTTTTCTCCGCTTGATTTAATCCACGACTAGCGTAAGCTATCGGTTTGCCGTTCTCATTTGATAACACCGCACCGAGAGCATAATTAGATGCGTCCGTTTGCAATATAAAACTATTTTGTTTTGTAAAGTCAGGGTACTGAAGTACTGGAGGGTTAGTTAAACTCTCCTTTAAAATATTAAATGAATTTTGACACTCTTGATCCCACACGAATTTTACATTTTTCTTACAAAGTGAATTTAATCGATATGCTTTTGATGCGAAATTTGGAATGAATTTCCTATAAAAATTGGCGAAAGCAACAAATCGTTTCACCTCCTCTGTATTTTTTGGAGTGGGGTAATTTTTACATACATACATACACTCACGCCTGTTTCCCATGGGGGTAGGCAGAGACTATGGATCGCCACCTGCTACGATCCTTGCACACTTCTTTCGCTTCATTCATATCCATCAATCTTTTCATACATGCCCTGCGGTTTTTGTCACTGCGTACACCAGCCTTTTTTATAATAACCTCTATTTGGTCCGCGTAGGTTTTTCTGGGACGCCCTCGTGCAATCGTTCCTTCCACATTCGCACAGTATTGGGTCGGGTGAAATACCAGAAGCAGACACAATATGACCTAAATATAATATTTCCTTCCTCAGAAAATTGCATAATTTTAAGTTGAATTTTCTCAACCTTTCAAAAATATCCTGCAAATTCCTATTATGGTCATTTATATTTTTGCCGAAACAAACTAAATCGTCAAGGTAAATAAGGCATTTTTCATGTGTTAATCCTGTTAATGCTAAATTCATCATCCTTGAAAAAGAGCTAGGGCTAGTCTTTAGCCCCATAGGCATTCTCGTCATTTGAAATTGTCCCGAACAAAATGCAGTGTACTTGCGACTGTTTGGTTCTAATTTTACGTTATAGTAGCCTTGGTATAAATCAAGATGCGAAAAATAAACACTACCGGATAACGCGTCTAATATTTCGTTCACGTTGGGAAGAGGAAATTTATCATTTTCTATACAATCATTAATTTTCCTGTAATCAATAACCAACCTCCATTTTTTATCCCCGCTTGAGTCTAATTTATTCGGAACTAAAAGAATCGGGCTTGACCATTCGCTTTGGCATTTTTCCGCGATTCCGTCTTTTAACATCTTATCGATTGTCTCTTTATTTCATCTTTCTGAGAATACGGCAATCTGTAAGGCTTGACGTATATGGGGTCTGTGTTAGGTTTCATACGAATAGAATGTTTATAAATAGAAGTCGTATTAAGTTTATCTCCCGGCAAATAAAATATATCAGAATATTTTGCCGTCAAATTTTCTATCGAAATTTTTTCCTCTTTATTCAAGTGTCCTAACTGTAAATTGCAAAATAATTGTTTTACTCTATCTGAATTTAAATCATTTTTACTGAAATTACATATCTCATAATCACAAAGCCTTTGTATAACCGGTTGAATTTCACTTAAGGTCAAGTCTTCATCAGTTGTATTTAAAACTTGCACTAATAATTTACCATCTTTTGGAGTGCTCAATGTACTCGCCATATAAACTCCTTCCTTAATCACGCTTGCACATACCAAACATTTTTCTGTCTCATTAGTGTTTATGTGGTGTATGGACTCTGACCTAGCAGGTATAAAATAAGTACTTTTAGAAGTTGAACCTAACAATAATGGAAACTCTAACTTGTCATTATTAGACCAGAGTGTCATTGTCTTGTTCTCGAAATTCAAAACCGACTTGTGTTTGCCAAGAAAGTCTTGCCCCAGAATACCATGTGCCTTACATGGCAAGGAATTAAAAACAAAGAATTTATGTGTCAGATTGTTCTTGCCTAATCGTAAAGTTATGTTTACATATCCTATTGCACGAACCTTTCCACCTAATCCATTAATCATAATATTCTCTTCATGGATTGGAATATTTTGTTCCAAGACACGTGTGTACTTAATAGCCGATATGGATGCGCCGGTATCGATTAACCAATAATAGTCCGAATTATGAAAAGTTGGTAATTTAACATAACATACATTATCGCACGCTAAAATATGTTCGTTAGTCACGAAAAAACTGGTTTTCCGTCACATTTTCAAATGAAGTACTAGGCTTATTTTCTGGTTCCGCCATCCGTACATATTGGGAATTAGATTTACGATAATTATTTACCGGTCTTCCCCTTGCAGCTCGAGTCGATGAATGACCGCGCCATACTCTTGAAGGTGTTGGAAAACCTCGCGGCTGGTACCTATTTTGACCTCTGTAGTTATTATTATAGTACATACCTGGATTATTATACCCACGCTGTCGCTGATTGGTGTACTTACCTCGATAATTTTGAGGTTTTCTGTTTGTTCGCATAGTTAGTAGCTCTGCACTGGAACCGGGCTCCAGAGAGGTATCCTCGTTCACTGCCGCCTGAACAGGCATCTTTTAAGTACTCGTAGTTCCTGGCTGATATGACAGAGCTCAATCTACGGTTTCGCAATCCTTCAGCAAACTGTTTTATTGCTTGTTTCTCATTTAGACTTTTTAATACTTTGTATTTATTTTCATCGCCGTGCGATTGCGAAATCGTGAGATTTACGAATAAATCAGACATCATTTTACCGTACTCCTCAGTTGTCATATTATTTTGTTTTAAAGACAATAATTTCTTTTGAAGAGAAGTAGTAGATTGTAAGGGTAGTAATTTTTTTTTCATATCTTTTAATAACTCTGTTACACTAGCATAGTTCTTTTCTAATTTAAGCTTCGCGGCTTGTGACAGACGACTTTTCAGTACAAATGTAATTAATTCATTTTTTGCTTCATTTTTCAATTTAGACTCATAATACTCAATGCCATCTATTAGCTGCTTTGTAACCGTCAATTCATCTGTCATAAGCAAACATAAATTAAATGCAGTTTTAAAATCGAAATCCATTTTTAAATCCTTTTTTCCTAACTTTTTACACAAATTACTTATTTCGTGGTAAATTTCTTCAAACTTTTTAGACAAGCTTTTAATGTTCAATATTTCACTTTCATTAGTGAATAAAACTAATCCTTTATTAAATTCACTTACTAATTCGTTATATTTTTCCTTTATTACATTAGCTTCATTTAACTTTTTTATAACAATATCTCCTTCCCTTCGTTTAGGGCCAATTTTAACTAAATAAGTACGAATCTCTACTAACTCATTTATCAAGAGTTCAAATTTACTATCCATAACATCGCTTATATAATGCGAGATGCTTCCCCTTAAATATAGAAATACGATTTACTTACGGTTAACATAGCATTGATAACATAATATTTGTAGCGCAACTTATTACACCAATTCACTTGTATAATTTCACTGCAGTTGTCATTTATTTATTTAGCGTCCTCTATCAGCTACGCTACAGGTGCATCCGCATCCGGTCTAATTCTGCTCAACCGCATCGTTTGAACTTGGGCTCTTCTCTCAATCCTCTTATTGAAACATTTATTGATGTATCGAGCCAATAAACAAAGGATACCAAAGGCTATCATAGCCACTAAAGGTGCGTCCAGATATGTTCTTTTGATCGCACCGTACCTCCGTTCCGTACCAGCGTTCCGATCAAATAAGTCTGGACGCTACTTTTGCCCGTTCCGTACCTCCGTTCCGTACCACCGTTCCGATCAAACCGCCGAACGTCGCCGCGATCACGTCCAGACTAGCGCCGTACCGTACCTCCGTTCCGTATCAACGTTCCGATCCAATAGTATAGCAGCCCGTAGTAAATTTAAATTACGAAAAAGGTTACCGTTTGCCGTTGTGATATAGTTATTTATTACAAAATTATAGATACTTTAACAGATCGCAACCCGCCGTAACTTATATTTGTATATCTCCAAAAATGATTATTTTTTTATTTTTCGAGGTTAATCACATGGTTTAGCTATTGTCGTGTTCTACAGCTGTGTATGGCTACTTTTCACAGTCTAACTATTATCAGTGGCAATCAAACATAGCGCTGTAGAACACGACAATAGCTAAACCATGTGATTAACCTCGAAAAATAAAAAATCTCATTTTTGGAAATATACAAATATAGGTTACGGCGAGTTGCGATCTGTAAAACTTGGGTTAAAGTATCTATAATTTCATAATAAATAACTATATCACAACGGCAAACGGTACCTAACCTTTTTCGTAATTTAAATGTACTACGGGCTACTGTACTACAACCTCCGTACGTCGGCGTCGCCGCGATCACGTCCAGACTAGCGCCGTACCGTTCCTCCGTTCCGTTTTTCCTTTGAACGGGGCGAAAAAACCGACTCGCGATGGATCGGAGCGTACCTGTCGGCGATCGAGACGGCGTACCTCCGCACCGTTCCGAACATGCGTCCAGACTAGCGTTCTTTGTTCGCGACGCTCAAGAGCGAGAGATACGGGTACGGGCAAAAGAGCGAGAGATTCGAGGTGGATCGGGGCGTACCTGTTCGCCGAACGGAACGGCGTACCTCCGCACCGTTCCGAACATGCGTCCAGACTAGCGTTCTTTGATCGCGACGCCGATCGGAACGGAGGTACGGTACGGGCAAAAGAACATATCTGGACGCACCTTAATATGGCCAAGTATAAATCGACCATAACCAAGTTATACTCGTGATGCTGGCTGATTGTGTTTTTGAAACCCACCTGGGTTACATCGCTTTCCGAGGGCACAGGTTTGTTTACCGCAGATTTACACATTTTTATTTTCTTTATCAACGGCAGTCTCTCGTAACAAGAACAAAGGAACAGTCTGAGAAATTCATGGAGATACGTAACGCGATCTGTGCCTGCGCCTGCGTACTATAACTACCGTACCGCCTCCTGGTACCTACTTTAGAATCCAAACAATAATTTGCAAAGCTACATTGCACTTTATACCTAGTGATGTATTATTTAGTTGTTTCTAGAAAACCTACTTCAATCAAAATAATGTCTTCAAAAATAATTAAAAATATAAAGTACCGAGTTTTGAGGTTTTTATGCGTACTGTACCAAGCGACACGTGCTTTTCGTACGGCGGCGGCGCGGCGCCGCATCGCGTCCGACGAGCGACGTCTCGCTGCCGTATCGTATAGACAAATCAAATACTGCCGTTATGAGTTTAGAAGCAAATTACATTAGTTTTTGGTAACCAACTGAATTAAAAAATAGTGAACGAAAGAATGCCCATGTTGTACCCTCTCCAGTTCATGTTGGGAACACTACACTTGAAGTTGTTGACCATTACGTATACCTAGGACAGGCAGTCCAGTTAGGTAGGTCCAACTTCGAGAAAGAGATCTCTCGCCGAATCCAACTCGGGTGGGCAGCATTCGGGAAGCTTCGAAAAATCTTCGCGTCCGACTTACCTCAGTGTCTCAAGACGAAAGTCTATGAACAGTGTGTGTTGCCAGTGATGACTTACGGCAGTGAAACGTGGCCGCTAACTATGGGTCTCATAAGGAGGCTCAAGGTCGCTCAGCGTGCAATGGAGAGAGCCATGCTCGGCGTTTCCCTACGTGATCAAATCAGAAACGAGGAGATCCGCAGGAGAACTAAAGTAACCGACATCGCTCGAAGGATTGCTCAGCTGAAGTGGCAATGGGCGGGACACATAGCGAGAAGAACCGATGGCCGTTGGGGCAGAAAGGTTCTGGAATGGCGACCGCGCACCGGACGACGCTCCGTGGGTAGGCCCCCGACAAGGTGGACCGACGATCTGGTGAAGGTCGCGGAAAGCCAGTGGATGCAGGCAGCGCAGGACCGATCGTCGTGGAGATCCTTAGGGGAGGCCTATACCCAGCAGTGGGTGTCGTGTGGCTGATATGATGATGATGATGATGATGATGATGAACGAAAGAAAATACGCTGAAAAGAAAGATGGCGGCCACTTTTTGATTCAGCGGGGTCGAATTAGTCAGAAAACATCAGTTCCCAATAAGTAATATGATTTTTTCCATTTTTGACTGGTCTATATCTGCGCCGTATCCGCACCTTACGTCATAACTATGCTTACGTCGCTTCTATATGTATTTCACGCCTAATGCAAGGGTCTCCAAGCTATGGCCCGCGGGCCGGGTGCGGCCCGTACCAACAATGCGGCCCGCGAACAATTGATCATTGTTCGAAACGGCTGAAATATGCTTTTTTGCACATATCCGCCATTTAAAAAAAAGGAAAACTGGCTCGAGCTCGACTAAAAAAATATGCGATCTGTAGAGGAGAACAAACGGGACATCTATTCTGTACTATATATACTCTGTCACACACAGAAAAGATAGAGAATGAAAGAAAAAAAGAAAATACATGTTTATATTTATTTACACAATAAATACACAACATAGCGATATTCATCGCACGCAAGTCCCATACGATTTTTTAATTTAAACATACCTACTTACTCGTCCAAGACCAAGGAATTTATACGTACTGTAAACTGGGTGATTAGCAACTTGCGTGGTGAATTACAACAGCATCATTTTCGATAACAAAAATTCAAAACAAGCAAAATGTTTAACATTTTTCTCAGACTCGTAAACTCAAATCTCAAATCAATAAGTACAGTTAAACTGTACTCAGTCAAGCAGAGCTTTGAGCTTGAGTTCCATTCTGTATTACGAGTTCGAGAGATCTTTTCGCTGTTGATATTCATCATGCATGTTGCTAGTCACCCCAGTTTACCATACCTAGTAGGTACTTAAAAATTCCTTTTCCAAGACTTCAATCTTTATTTGGTCTACGGATTATGGAAGTAAACATTTTAAGCTTTGTCGCCACTACAATAAAGTTCGCTTTCTTATGACAAAAAAAAATAGCGCCAAAACTCGATTCGTTGCGCGAACCTTTAAATTTTAAAAAGATTCATTCATCTTTCTTTAGTCAGAGCAACTTTCTTTTCGCGCTACAAATATTTTAAAACTTATTTATTTTCATTCAAAAGAAAATCTTGCGTCATTTAAATACCTACCTACCTATTCTAGCAATCCATCCATCCGTCGTCGGCTAAATGAACAGCTACAACATCTAGAGGACGCCTATAACGTTGATGTCGCAAATGAAAGGTCGAGGAGCCGCCGGATAATATGACCTTAAGACAGGTGATATCCTCCTTATCAGAAAACAAATTTAAAAAGAGGTATCGCCTGTCCAAACAATTATTTATGGAACTCGCCAACGATTTTTGAGGCTATAATATTCCAACCTTTCGTCGCTCCGATGGCCTCGACGTTGAAACAAAGGTAAACGTTTTGATTTTTTATCATAACATAATAAAAGTTTAAGAAAAATTAAAATATTAAAAAAAACATCTTAAACTATAACCTACCTAAATTATTTGCTTGTTCGTCTTTAGGTATCGTAGTAAATTCCTTCAAGTGCAGGACACACACAATATTAACACCCGACACAAGACAAGATTATATCTGCCGCCTTCACGCATTAAAATGTTGAACTGCAGCCCACACCACATGGCGATAAAAATTTTCAATAAGTTACCACCGACAATACAGAACGACCAAAAATTAACTTCTTTTAGCAAAAACTTAAAAACGTTTCTCATACAAAATAGCTTTTATTCTGTGAAAGAATACCTCGAAACGAAACATATAATAGAATTATCTAAAATATAATTACAATTTTACTATAAATTGAAATGTTTATGTTAATTTAAAATATAATTTAAAATTTAATTTTAATTGAATTACCTATTTGTTTTAATTAATTTTAATTTGCCTATTAATAATAACCTATTTGTTTGATTTATTTTAATTTGCCATACCTTGTACAAGGTGTCTAAGTTGAATGTACTATTTATAATTTAAGAACTATGTAACACTTAGTCTGCAAAAAAAAGTTTGAAGTTTGAAGTTTAAAAAGAGTTAAATTATTATACTACCTATACAAAGAAAAAATATAAGAAAAAATAAAAATATGATAAAACTATAAAAAAAACTTATTAAAATAAACATATTAAGGTTTATTTAATAATATTATAATTCTAATACACAATTTTAATAATGTTTATCGTGGAGATTTTAGGGCCCATAGTCTAGTATTTTTAGACGGTATCGTTTCATTCCCTAGTAGTCACTGCTTGAAGTAGATAGAAAAACTGCTAAAAGTGGCCGTTTTTGACACATTTGCTATCTACTTCTACGAATGACTACGAGGGCATGTAGTAATACCTTCTAAAAATACTAGACCATGGGCCTTAAAATCTCAACGATAAACATTATTAAAATCTTTTTCTATTATAACTTATTAAATAAAAACCTCTGAGGGCGCCACTGTCAGTCATACAACTGCCTTAAAGGTCAAGCCACACAGCGGGCGTGGCGTGACGGGACGGGACGGCGACGCGACGCTGAGAAGTTGTAATGTACTAGATACTATGGACGACGTCACACAGGCCGGCGTGGCGCGACGTGTCGCGTCCCGTCGCGCCGAGCGTGAATACAGATTGGAAGCGCGGCGGGGCGGAACGTAGGCGTGATCACGCCCGCAGTGTGAACTCCCGTCGCGCCGCGCCCCGTCACGCCCGCTGTGTGGCTTGACCTTAAACTATTACCTAAAAAGAGTTTAATTATTGTTTTAGATATTAATAGCACTGTCGTTATTCGCCAGTGGCTCATACCAAACGCCAGTAGGCGATATTAACATTCATGCTGTCTCCCAAGCCAGTGATTCAAGTCACAAGCGCATTGAACAAGCCTAAAATAATGTCTAAATATATTCAGTTCCCACTGAGGCGAAGTGAAAGAGAAATAATTAAAAGACGGTGAGATATGTTATAATTTATAATACACTTCACCTCCCAGGGTTTTGTTATTGAAAATGTTAATCTTAATTTATGTTTTTAGTTTCTATGATACCTACCACAAACATTCATGGTCTTCTGGGTTGTGTGGATGAAAGTCATGTCGCCATCGTCACCCCAGCAGAACATGAGGAACGTTTCATCAATAGGAAAGGTTTCCATTCCCTCAATGTTTTGATAGTAAGTAATCATGAATCCCAAAATGTCCCATATCATTTTTATTCCGTTTATTAACCTTTATATTTTTTAATTAATAGATGTGTGATGCTGATCTAAATATCATGTGTGTGGACCCAAGCTACCCTGGGTCCACACGTGATTCAAAGGTTTGGAATGGCAATCCCACTGAGGCGAAGTGAAAGAGAAATAATTAAAAGACGGTGAGATATGTTATAATTTATAATACACGTCACCTCCCAGGGTTTTGTTATTGAAAATATAAATCTTAATTTATGTTTTTAGTTTCTATGATACCACAAACATGCATGGTCTTCTGGGTTGTGTGGATGGAAGTCATGTCGCCATCGTCACCCCAGCAGAACATGAGGAACGTTTCATCAATAGGAAAGGTTTCCATTCCCTCAATGTTTTGATAGTAAGTAATCATGAATCCCAAAATGTCCCATATCATTTTTATTCCGTTTATTAACCTTTATATCTTTTTAATTATTAGATGTTTGATGCTGATCTAAATATCATGTGTGTGGACCCAAGCTACCCTGGGTCCACACGTGATTCAAAGGTTTGGAATGGCAATCCCACTGAGGCGAAGTGAAAGAGAAATAATTAAAAGACGGTGAGATATGTTATAATTTATAATACACGTCACCTCCCAGGGTTTTGTTATTGAAAATATAAATCTTAATTTATGTTTTTAGTTTCTATGATACCACAAACATGCATGGTCTTCTGGGTTGTGTGGATGGAAGTCATGTCGCCATCGTCACCCCAGCAGAACGTGAGGAACGTTTCATCAATAGGAAAGGTTTCCATTCCCTGAATGTTTTGATAGTAAGTAATCATGAATCCCAAAATGTCCCATATTATTTAATTCCGTTTAGTAACCTTTATATTTTTTTAATTAATAGATGTGTGATGCTGATCTAAATATCATGTGTGTGGACTAGCTTGGGTCCTGGGTCCGTACATGATTCAGAGGTTTGCGATGGCAATCCCGTAAAGACATATGTTCAACAATTATTTGAAAATGGTGAGAGGATGTCTATTTATTAGGTGCCTATTTTTCATTTATTTTGTTGTTAAATTTTAGTGAAATGAACAGATTTTTTTTTTGATACCCTATGTAATTGTTAATTATTGCAGGAGATTCGGGGTACCCTTTAAGGGAAATAATGATGACCCCAATTTTAAACACGCAGACAGGGACACCTGAGGCTTACTATACCAGTGCACAAACAACTGCACGTTCATAGTAGAGCGTTGCATAGGTGTACTCAAAGCTCGTTATAGGTAAACATTTCAAGTACTATAAACAAAAAAAACTTTGTGGAGTACCTAGTATCCAAACTAATAAATGCCAAGCCACACAGCGGGCGTGGCGTGACGGGACGGGACAGCGACGCGACGCTGAGAAGTTGTAATGTACTAGATACAATGGACGACGTCACACAGGCCGGCGTGGCGCGACGTTTCGCGTCCCGTCGCGCCACGCCGCCGTCGCGCCGAACGTGAATACAGATCGGAAGCGCGGCGGGGCGGAACGTAGGCGTGATCACGCCCGCAGTGTGAACTCTCGTCGCGCCGCGCCGCGAGATTACAAAAGCCTGTTGATTTCGGTCAGGTACATGGTCGAGACGCTCTGGCTTTTGGAGTAAAATTTTTTACTCCAAAAGCCAGAGCGTTTCGGCCAAGTACCTGACCGAAATCAACAGGTTATTGGAGCATTTTTTTTGAAAAAGTGGGACTACAAAAGCCTGTGGAACTCGGCCAGCTACTTATACGAAACAGGCTTTTTAAGTTGGAACAAACTTTATAACTACACTTCTACAGCCATGGTATCCTCTATAAGGATTTTGCCTTAACCTTGTACTTGACCTTGTATCTGACCATGTATCTGACCTTGAATCTAACCTTGTATCTGACCTTGTATCTGACCTTGTATCTGAACTTGTATCTAACCTTGTATCTGACCTTGTATCAGACCTTGTATCTGACCTTGTATCTGACCTTGTAACTGACCTTGTATCAGACCTTGTATCTGACCTTGTATCTGACCTGGTATCAGACTTTGTATCTGACTTTGTATCTGACTTTGTACCTGACCTTGTACCTGACCTTGTACCTGACCTTGTATTTGACCTTCTTTGTACTTAACCTTGTACTCCCCCTTACTCTCCCTTCCCCCTATTCCTTTAATTTTCCCTTTCCCTCTCCTTCTCCCCATTCACAGTTTTGACAGTTTTGTATAACCTGTCGTGCTGCTGACTGTACCCACATACGTAGTTAAGAGATATGAAAGCGTAACAAACAACGCGCGACCCGGCCGAATCACTCTTAAAGTAATTTGCTCCAACTTAAAAAGCCTGTTGATTTCGTCCAAGTAGCTGGCCGAGTTCAACAGGCTTTTGTAGTCCCACTTTTTCAAAAAAATTACTCCAATAACCTGTTGATTTCGGCCAGGTACTTGGCCGAAATCAACAGGCTTTTGTAGCAAAAATTTTTACTACAAAAGCCAGAGTGTTTCGTCCAGGTACCTGGCCCAAATCAACAGGCTTTTGTAGTATCGCCGCCGCGCCCCGTCACGCCGCGCTCCGCCACGCCCGCTGTGTGGCTTGACCTTAATACTAATTAAATACTACCTAAATACTAATAATAGCTAATACTATAGTATTTGGTATTATTAGTATTGTTACAATCTTATAATATACAGAGTGGAATTTTTTAATGCCACCTGGAGGGAAAGTACTCTAATAAAAATGGAGATATCAAATTTCACTTAAAAAAACAATTCTTTATTTTTTAAAATATACAAAACTGCATTCAAAGATTTTTAAAATACGCTTCTCACACCCCGGAATCGAACCGGCTAAAATTCGAAAAAACAACACCCTGTACTTTTATGATATCAATCGATAGGGTCAAACATAAGGATCAAATCTCTTTAACAAACATGGTAAATTAAATGAAAGACAAGACAAAGTACTTTTACTCAAGGATCCATTATGTTAGTAGTTCACAATAAATTATCTTTGACGTAGAATTATTTCGATAAAATGTTCGTAATGCAGACTCTATAAACATAACTGCGTGTGGCAGTAATCTAAATTATGGAATTTTACATTTGAAAATGGAACATGGAAATACCAGCAACATGGGGCCCATTTCGAACAACTAATTATAATAGTTAGCATCTTTTTTCTCGTTAAATTTTTAGATTTAATGGTTTTCCTTTCATTTAATTTCCCATGTTTGTTAGAGAGATTTGATTCTTATGTTTGACCCTAACGATTGATATCATAAAAGTATAGGCTGTTGTTTTTTCGAATTTCGATTCCTGGGTGTGGAAAGCGTATTTTTAAAAATCTTTTGATGCAGTTTTGTTTCTTTTTTAAAATCAAGGTATGTTTCCTTTGAGTGAAATTTGCTATCTCCATTGTTTTGAGTACTTTCCCTCCAGGTGGCATTAAAAAATCCACCCTGTATAATAACCTAATACTATTATTACCTACTTTATAATTACATTGATTTGAAGGTGTCTTCTTGTCGACCGGAATCTGCACTACCAGCCAGCCTTTGCAGCAATAATGGTGAAGGCGTGCTGTGTTCTCATAGCTCATGCTGCTGGCATCGAGTTTGAGCCTCTCACGGATGAAGAACTTCGTCGAGAGCGGGCGCTCATGGAGCGTGCCTCATTCCATGCATTGAACGAAGGAGCAGCAGCCCGTAACGCTCAATCTCAACAGCTTCATGGCGGTGCGTCCGCCGGGATGTACTTGTACGCCGACTTTGGCGACAAAGAAATCTGTAGCTTCAGCCTTGACTATTATCTATTTATTGTGTAAGTAATTTAATTTTTTTTTATTGGTTCAGGGACAACAACAGCCAAGAACATAATTACTAGTATACAATAAAGTATATAAATAAGTACAAAGACCAATGCTGATTTATCCACAGCCTCACAAAAAATGGTAAAAAAGATACAACAAAAAGATACAACAAAAAGATACAAAACAAAAAGCCACAGCTTAAGGTCTAAAACAAAAGACAGTACTGTAGGAGGTATTTGCAAGTGACGTATGTTATACATATAAGTACGTGAGTATATGAAGTAATAGAAACGTTATGGTAATACACACTCCCAGATCCAAACCTCCTTCAGGTTCAACAACGCGTCGTCGGAACAATCTTCCGCAGTTTTGCGTGACCTTAAAATAATTAAATACTTTAAAAAAATGCCCAATTTTCGCTCCAGCTTAAGCCTCGATTACATACGCCGATTTAGCTTCCTTACTGGGGATCCAATCTAGGAACCCAAATTGGATGTAGTGATCACACTATGCCCCAATTAGGCCATGATTTCACTGATTAGGGTTATCACCAGTACTTGACAATAACATTATTGTACATAGATTAAACAATGAGTTTTCACTATTAACGGAAATGTAAAGGTAGGTTTTGTTGAGTACTCTGATAGGAAATGGATGATGAAGCCGGACGGAAAAAGGCCACTAGAACTCTGTAATAAAAAAGATGGCGGTCAACTTTATTGTTTGTGGGCCGATTTCGATGAAATTCGTTTTTTTTACTATTTTAACAAGAAAATAACAACACAATTTTTGTCAAGGCCGATTTCGATAAAACTCGGTTTTTGGTCCTATTTTGTCAGGAAAATAACAACGCAATATTGAAAATATTAAGAAATCCAAGATGGCGGCCAACATTTTTTTTATGGGCTGATTTCGATGAAACTCGGTTTTTGGCACTATTTTAATATGAAAATAACAACACAATTTTTTAAATACTAAAAATCAAAGATGGCGGTCAACTTTTTTGTTTTTGGGTCAATTTTGATAAAACTCGGTTTTTGGTCCTATTTTGACAAGAAAATAACAAGGCAATGTTAAAAATATTAAAAATCCAAGATGGTGGCCTATTTTTTTGTTCGTGGTCCGATTTTAATAAAACTTGGGTTTTGGTACTAACTACTTAAATAGTAACAATAATCATCATCATCGAAATCAAAAAATTGAGAAATCGGCCCAAATAAAAAGAGTTGGCTGGTATATTGAATTTATTATTATTTTCTACATTTCGTTGTTATTTTTTCGTCAAAGTAGTAACAAAACCGAGTTTCTTTGAAATCGGCCCATAAACAAAAAAGTTGGCTGCCATCTTGGATTTTTTGTATTTGAAAAATTGTATTGTTATTTTCTTGTCAACATAGTAGCGAAAACTGAGTTTCATCGAAATCGGCCCACAAACAAAAAAGATGGTCGCCATCTTGGATTTTTAGTATTTGAAAAATTGTGTTGTTATTTTCTTGTCAAAATAGTAACAAAAACTGAGTTTCATCGAAATCAGCCCACAAACAAAAAAGATGGCCGCCATCTTGGATTTTTATTATTTGAAAAATTAAGTTGTTATTTTCTTGCCAAAATAGTACCAAAAACCGAGTTTCATCGAAATCAGGCCAAAAACAAAAAGTTGGCCCCCATCTTGAATTTTTGGTACGCACTCAAATGGTAGTGGTGGTGGTAATGCAATGTAAATTATTGACAAGCCATGCTTGATCATCTAGGGGCTACTTATAATGTGATATGGGTACCGGCATATAACTTGGCAAAACAAAGATGAGACAAAAGATGCACCGAGTTTAGTGTTTGTAGCTGCTACGCATCTTTTGTCTCATCTTTGTTTTGCCAAATTACGTGCCCGTAGTAATAGACCCGCAGAAATGCAAACTAAAGAAAAAAATATGACTGAAGACTTGGCTGCATGATCAAAGTTTCATTTGCCTTACCTATATAGCCTTGGCTAGGGAGGCAACCCTTAAATTCCCCAACTAGGATCCAATTCGGGGCATCGTTTCCAATCTGAAATTGGATCCCCAGTAAGGAAGCTAAATCGGCGTATGTAATCGAGGCTTTACTATCATGTGAGCCAAATAAGAATAGTACTGTCAATGTCAAAACGGCCATATTTGTTTACGTTTCGCTTCCATCCACTTCAGGGTGTAGGGGTGCGTTCCGTGGCTTCGCTCGAGCGCTCTCTAGTGCGCGCTCTAGCCGTTCCGTGGTTTGGTGAAATTTTACTCTGACAGCTGTCAGAGCGTAGTTTTTCATCCGTTCCGTGGCTCGGAGCGCAACAAACAACCAAACAACCATCAAAATAGATGGATGAAAAACGCTCTGACGTTTATCCTTACAAAATAAAGTCATTGTCATTTTGACATTGACATATTACAACTAAATGTTGGCATTTGTAGAAGTGGGCATTTGTAAAAGTGGGCATTTGTAGAAGTTGGCATTTGTAGAATTGGACATTTGTAGAATTTGGCGTTTTAAAATAGGTTGGCATTTGTAGAAGTTGGCATTTGTCGACTAAACCAACATGTATTACCTTCCAATTATGCCGGGTCCATAGCGCGTATTCTGCTCTACAAAATCAACAAAAACATCTCAACGTTCAACAAAAAAAAGTACGAGGATTTTGTTCCGCGAAACAATGTTTTGTTGATCGTTTAGGGCAAAAGACGCGCTATGGACCCGGCCTTAGTAGTGTAGATATTATTTTATTTTTATTGATTTGGTACTAGCGCCACGGCAATACTGTGGTACCTTAGAGCATTCGGGACGAAGCCGCGATGCCATGCGATGCTCAAGTGTGGTACCTACTTTGGTGTAAAAAAGAAACAACTTCTTTCATTTAGATTTTTGTATAATCTTACAACTTTCTTTCAATATCATCAAAAATAATGAGTTTCTCATTTGAAGTAGTAACTTTCGCAACCGCCAAGCGATATTTGACTTTATGCTTGTATATAGTTTTGCGTAGAGCCACTTCTTTTCAATTATGTACAATAATATTACTAATTAATAATATTTTTGCTATTATTGAAATTAGTATATTATTAACTAGCGACTCGCCCTCGTTTCGGTTCGGTTCCTTTTTAGGGTTCCGTAGCCAAAATGGCAAAAAACGGAACCCTTACAGATTCGTCATGTCTGTCCGTCCGTATGTCACAGCCATTTTATTCCGAAAGTATTAAGATTACACAGTTGAAACTTAGTAAGTAGGTATATTCTGTTAACCGCTTAACGATTTTAACATAAAAATAAAAATAAAATTAACCCAGTTGTTACTGAAACATTTTTTTATCTCGTATCACAGCAGTTTTTTTAGTATTGTTACCTTGATGCATGAACTAAACATGGAAAAATACCAAAAAAAATCTGAGTTTTCAGGAAAACTCGGAAAATACGGATCGTTTTAACGATCAGTAGTAATAGGCAGGTAGGTTAACGCTCATACAACTACCACTTTATCGATTGTATCTTATTTTAAACTAAATGAACACAGTTATTACTATGAAAAAAGGTTTATTATCTAATAGAAAAACGTTAATTAACAAACAAGTCTATGTAGGAGTATGGTAACATGTTTTAGGATGCAAAGGGATTTCACATTTTTGACAAGTGAAGTTTTTTTTTGAAAAGCGAACATCGAAGCCGCGTGTCATTGTACTCTACTAGATGTTCAATTCTATCGTATCCTGAAGTTTCCCTGTAAGTATCTACACCTTGACATGGCGTTATATATCATACTAAAATCAGTGTCTGATGATTTATCCCAAGTACATGTATCTTCGGGAATCCACTGTAAAGAAGTATTAGCAAGGGAACATTTCATTTCTCTCGTTGTAACATTGCCCACTTTATATCGCGTAAATATTTGTATATTTGACCAATAATTTGATAACACAGTTATAAAACATACAAGTCAGAGTAATACATGGGCATTTCAAGGTATATGGGGCTCTGGGCCCATGGTTTTATTGCTATTGTGGTCAGTTGGTTTTCTTGCTACTGTGGTCAGTCGTGAGCATTTTTTATTTTTTGGTACGGTTGAATCACCAAAAGAAACAGCTGACGTGCTGCTAATAACTGGAGCTGAATTAAATTTAGATGGGTCAGGTTGAAGACCTTCTAAAATGAGGGGTTCTTCGGTGGTTTGACTTTTTTTTGCTAAAGAAGACAAGGGTACACTGTCCTCGTCACTGTTGGAACACATGTAGTCTAACTCAGCAGGAGCTCTTATAAAAATATATATTATTTATTATTATTATTTTCATCTTATCTACCAATCTAATCTCTCAGGTTTGATATATAAAACAACTGATTTGAGAAAATAACGTAAAGATTTATATGAAATCTATATCAAACCTGGAAGATTTTTCGGAGTTACAAACTCTTGTTATACAAAAATACAAAATTCAAAATATCACCAGAATCTTCATCTGTGATGTCAGCATTTGCGTTATCTGGTGGAAAAATGGTTATATTTCTAGGAAATGGGGCAACTTCATATAATTGTTCCAATGCGTCAATCACTTCATTGAGAGACAATGTTTATTTGTATTCCTGGGTATGAAAGTCAATACATCCCCAAATTACTACCGATCGTTAAAACGGTCATCAAATATAATATCATTTGTTTTTTATAAAAGCCACGAAAAGATCAAATATTTTTTCACAGTTTTGTTGGACAGGTTATAAATTCATAAAAAACGTGCATAAAATAAATTTCAATCACAAGCTAATTTGTAAATACTTACTGTTTTGAAGACATAGTGAAAGTTAATTACGCTAATAAGAATCAAAATACAAAAGCACTTCAAAATTATGATCATAAGATAATTATCTATGCACCAAAACAATGTCAACCGATCACTGCGGCGATTGGTAAACAATAAGCAAAAGTTTTCTGCTCATTAATATTTTTAAATTGAGGGTATTCCTCACACTTATTTTTGATCTTTATAACGATCGGTCGTTATAAATGGGTTAAGGGGGGCTCGATACATGGAACTGAAACTGAAAAAAAAAATTTCTTCATACCAATACGTGCGGGGTGTCTATGGATAGGTCTTTAAAAATAACATTGAGGTTCCTAAGCGTAGACAGAGAAACCTATAGACAAATTGACGGCATCTGTCGCATTCACACACGAAAGAGACAGACTTATGCACACGTCTTGCATAGAAATGGGACAGAGCGATATGATTTTCTGTCTCATACTACGTGCCGGTTTTCTCATGTGTAGCAAACTAGTTTGCTAAACAAACTTTTGACAGTTCGTCGGTGCTTCTTCGTAATCAGAAAGAAAAAAGTGTTTTGTGAGATAATTCGTTGCGGTGTCTCTTTCTAAAGTAAATTATTCAGTTGTTAGAACAATCATACACTTAATAAATCTGTGAAAATGGTTCGATGTTGTGTAATAGGTTGTAAAAGTACCAGTGATTGTAAACTTTCAAATATATCATTTCACTCGTAAGTATTGTAGATTTTATCAAGTAATATGCATTAAATTCAATTGTTATTTTAAATTTTCGTTATAGAACAGTTTAATATTCGTTTAAATTCAATCTGAACATGTCTAAAGTTCAAGTAGAGTATTTTATAACCTAATCACTAATTTGGATTGTGTTGCCAGTACTCTACGTTAATTTGCCCATTTTCAAATTGCACCATACGTAAATCGTTTATAATACAGAAGCTAAAATATGATTAACCTTTACAGATTTCCTAAAAATTCAACAGTACGTACTCGTACCTACCCTATGGATTGATGCAACACGCCGGACAAATTGGGCCCCAAAAAAATTTTCAAGAATGTGTAGCAAACATTTTGAAAAAAATAAATGTTTTGAATAAAGAAAAGAAGAGAAAGAAGAAAGTCACTGTTCTAATCCCTCTATTCCTATGCTATTCCACTTGTGGTAATATTTTTTTGTTACGTTTGTCTCATTTGTTGTAAGTATGTTGGTTGTTATTATAATTTAGTTATTATTTCAGGCTCAAGAATTTTAAGTCACAGTGACAACAGCTGCTGTAAATTTACCTCCTTAAAAGAATAAATTGTAATGTGATTGCATCAACTTTAAAAGTAAGTTTAAATTTACTTATAAGTATGTAATAGTTTTTTGCAACAAATATATATTTTTTTTTGTTTGTTATTATAGTTTAATTGTAGTAGAATACATTGAGTTCTGACATTTCGAAACCATTGTTTGTTACGAAATATTTAAATTTTTGATAATGTTTCTTTGGACTTAAACTAATGTAACGGGTGGCGCAAAAGTACTGGCACTAAAGAAAATACTTTTATTTTTTTTATATGACATTTTCTGTCATTCTGTTGTTGAAAATTGTGTAGTGAACAAATATAAAATACACTGAAAATAAACATGGACCGTTTTACTCCCCAAGAACGTGGAATAAATATGGATTTAGTGAGGGACGCTTTTCCAGGCCGAGTTATCTCTCGTTTTGGCGATTTGCCTTGGCCTGCAAGATCACCCGATCTGACCAGTCCAGACTTCTTTCTTTGGGGTTTTTTGAAATCTCGGGTGTATGTGAACAGCCACAGACTCTCGCAGCTCTAAAAGAAAACATTCGTCAAGAAATAACGAACATATCACAGGAAGTGTTACGGCAAGTTATGCAAAATGTCATAAATAGGGCTCAAATGTGTATCAACTCTGGAGGTCACCATTTAAAAGACATCATCTTTAAATCCTAATGGTACGAAATTTAATGGCACAAATATACAATTAAAAAAACCTAAATCTAGTTTTCTAATTTAGAAAAAATGTTATAGCTGAACCAAATAGGGTCTTTACTTTTGCGCCACCCGTTATAATGTTTAAAATTTGTTTTAATAAAAAACTATATTGTTCTTAATTGGACCTTCATTATCATCATCATATCTGTTGATTTCCCAGGTATAGTCTAGATTAGAAGACAATAATTAAATGGTCCTGTCCTGATGACGGGCAGAATACGTATGCTCAGAGCTGGTCAAAGGTCTTTTACGCAATTTATAAAAGTGGTTTCATAAGTAATGTAATCATTATTAATGAAAAATAAAAGCATTAAATGTTTTATTTGATGAGTTTGTTTTGTTTTGAGTTTTCTAAATATCCCTTCTAATTCTCCTAAATCTCAGCAGACGTTCAGACGCATTAGGACCACTTGCGGAAAAGGCGTTTCTTTCGTATTTGGTCCATTTCGCAGAACGTTCATTTCGCATTTAGTCCACTTTCTAAAATAACTCCTTTGCGAGGCGAGGATTGATATTTTTTTGTTTTTCATAAATATGGAGAAGGTTAACTTCTATATTTTCAATCACTTCGATATTTTTCTTTTCTTCGTAATACGTCACTACGAGGCGTATATCTTGAAATCAGGTAGGGATTGCGCGGAACGCGTATTTTGGGCATGCGCAGCGGTGAGGGGTGCGGGCGGCGGGATAAGGACGCGCGCTAGGTCGCTCACAAGAGCACATGCGCGAACTTATCCCCACTCCGTCGGAAAAATTTCAAGATATATGCCTCGAACTGTATTAGGTACAGAGAAAAGAAAAACAAATTAAAATAATTGAAGTTAACCTTCTCCACGTTTATGTGATCCTGGTTATTTTGTGACGTACTAAAAAGAAAAAATATCACAAAGTGAAAATATGGAACAAAATTCTCCATAAACGAATAGATTTGTGTAAAAAGAACAAAAACAAAATAATTTACCTTCTCCCATATTAATTTATGTGAAAGTTCACCAAATGTTAAATAAACGTTCTGCGAAAAGGACCAAATGCGAAACGGACGTTCGGCGTTCTACGAAATGGACCAAAATGCGAAGTGAGTGGACCTAATGCGCTTGAACTGAACGTAGTAGGTTTAAATATTATTGCAGATTGCAGACATTTGTTTTCTACTTAGTGCATAAATCTGGGGTAAAATTGTTTATGTAGCAACACCATCTGTTTATCGTCCTGTCTCACACGCGGACACGCTGAGCAGTCGTCTATAGGTTTCTCTGTCTACGTTCCTAAGACAATTTTTTCTTAAAATCAACCGTTTGAAAGATAAACACTGCCAAATTGGTAAATTGTGTGTCCCCCCCCCCCTAAAACTTTTGAAATAAGAAAGTGAAAAATCTAAAAAAATATATGCTATAGATCTTAATAAACACTTTCAACGAAAATTTATTTAAACGAGATAAAGTAATTAGTTTTCGAGATATATTATATTTTTCAAAACCGCAAATATAACTTTGTCATTCATATTGGTATGAATGACAATTATATTTGCGGTTTTGGAACAGTGTTGGTGTCGCAGGCAACTGGCTTAATCAGCCGTTCAATTAGCCGCCTAGCCTTTTCATAGAACGTCGCCGTTTCATCAGCAGCCTAAATGACATCCAGCCAATACATTCAAAACAATATCTAATTAACAGGCTGGCGCAGATGCTAAGGCCGTTGATTGAATAGGATAACCGTCGTGACGAATAGAAAATGAAATATTTTGATATTGAATTCTTTATTATTATTTAAGTAAAATCCTACTTAATATTATAAATGTAAAAGTTTGTGGGTTTGGATGTTTGTTCATCAATCGCGGAAAAACTGCTGAACAGATTTGGATAAAATTTGACACACAGATAGTTTATAGCCTGGATTAAAACATAAAATACTTTTTATCTCAGCCAAAGGTTCCCTAGGGATTTTTCAAATGTCCACGCGAACGAATTTGCGGGCGGAGGCTAGTACTTTAATATCATAGGTGCTTGTTTTGTCTTTTCTTTCGCAATATTAACTGCTGAGTTTTAACGAAGAAGATAAGATAAAACACATTTTAAGAAATCTTCTTGTCAACTAAAAAAAGTTTCTTAGAATAAAGAATTATTCATATTCATTTTTCTAGTACTTAGGTTCATTAAGCGTTTGATTTTTTTCAGGAGGAGCTCGGTGGCGCAGTGGCTTAGCGCCTGGCCCAGCAATTACGGAAGTTAAGCAACGATCGCAAGGGTCGGTCATGGGATGGGTGACCAAAAAATTATTATCTAGAGCTCCTTCGTGCTTCGGAAGGCACGTTAAGCCGTTGGTCCCGGCTGCATTTGCAGTCGTTAACACCCACCAATCCGCATTGGGCCCGCGTGGTGGGTTATGGCCCATCCTCCTTACCACCCATAAGGAAGGCCTGTGCCCCAGCAGTGATCAAAAATGACTGATGGGATCCCCGTCAATTGGTAATGCGCCTGGCGGCCATGATTTTAACCTCAAAAATGAACAACAGTATTTTTTTCATATACCTAGACTCTTTCTTATTGAAAATAAGAATGAAATAATTAATATATTATATTACCTATTAGAATTTTACTGTTTTTTGTCATATTGAGTTGCGGATGATGTTGATGTGTATGTTAATTTGACGAGGTTCCAGCGCATTACCAATTGACGGGGATAGTATATAACCTCTAACCATAAGAATAAATATTTATTCTTATGCTCTGAATAAGATTCTTTCTAATGTCTAAACTCCAAGGTTTACGGTGAGATGTTAAAAAGAAAACACAAATTATTTTCATATTTAAACTTGTCAATAACATTGTTAACCTTAAACAACGGAACAAACAATAAATTACGAAAAAAAACAAAACAATCACTTTGATGGTATTGGTCATATTCTGAGTATATTACAAAACATTCTTTAAAACGTTCGTTCAAAGATTGATTTGCACTATTTTTTCACCAAACACTTCCATTTCACGATATTTTCATGTAAACGAAGTGTAAACGTAATTTAATTGTGAAAAGCACCAGAAATCACGGCTGGTCGACGCCATATTTACAGATTTGACAGCAACATCGCCTCAGCGTGCCTGGTGATAAAAAATGGAACTAAATTACAATGACTTGGCTAGGCAAGTGGTTAAACGTTATCGAACCAAGACATTTGCCTAGCCGTTAAATTAAATGCCGGGATGTTATTTAGGCCGATGATTGAATGGCGCCTGTCAATGAAAAGGCTAGGCCGCTAATTGAACGACTGATTAAGCTAGTTGGCTGCGACATTGGCACTGTGATAAACAAAGTTATTTCTGTAGACGAAAAATGATAGTGGTATTAAATATGGTATGGTATAAGGTAACTACGGAACCCTACGGCGCGTGGCCCGACACGCACTTGGCCGGTTTTTTTTATAGTCGTCACCCATTCGCTCCAAAACTCTGTTTCCGTTCTGTTTGAGTCCCATCCCGTTATCGGTGTAAGAAACGCACTTGAATTTATTTTCGCGCGCATCATTTTTTGCTACATCTCCTAAGATATTAATTTAAACGATATAGTTTAAAATATATGATAATAAAAAGTAAATAATAGTGACATAAGTTAACAAACCGAGTTCTTGATCTTTAAAAAAATGGCTTGTAAAAGCAGCCGAAGAAGTTTATAAAAAGGCTTGCCTAGAGCGGGAAGCAGATGAAGTTACAGTTGAATTAAAGAATTACTTAATCAATAAATAACCTAATTCTCATCGAGTCATACTGAACCGTGTCAAAAAAAATTGGCTCGTTGCGTTTTTTTACACGACTGCCCAAAGCAAAAAGAGTGTATATGTGTTCAGGGTTAATGTATGTTTTGTGGGTATGTGAGTTTCTTTATTCCACCATAACTTCTAAATGCCTGAACTGATTTGGATAAAAATGGGGTATCGTTAAAATCCTTACAGCATTCCCGTCCCGAGTGACACTGGCTATATTTATTTTAGAAAAAATCAATATGGCGACTACGACGCCATTTTCAAATGTGAAAAAAATTTTTTTCTTCTATTATTACAATATGGGCATCAAATGAAAAGCCTTGATGAGCACATTCCAAATCTATATAATATGGCACATGGCACTAAAATGTGTAAAATAAAAATAAATAAATTAAAAAATATTAAAAACACGACTGCCCTGCAAAAACGATCTAAAAAGTTAAACAACAAGTGTCATTGCAGTCGGGGGACCTTTTTGATCAAAAACTGTTCCATAATAAGGTCCCCCGACTGCAATGACACTTGTTGTTTAACTTTTTAGTTCGTTTTTGGCAGGGCAGTCGTGTTTTTAATATTTTTTAATTTATTTATTTTTATTCTCATCTAGTAACACTGGTGATGCAACTTTTTCCGAACAAGTGACACTATTTACGAAACACTGTTACTAGATGAGAATAAAAATTAACAAACTGTTACCCGATGAGATATTTTTTCCGTACATGTCACACTACTCACGAACCAGTTTTACTGGATGAGAATAAAATTTCACAATGAGTCACCCCTCCTGTTACCTGATGGCTTGATGCGATTTTTTTTTTCTTAACCAGTCACAGTGTGACACGATTCAGTGTAACTTCAGTGTAAATATTTTGTGTTCACCATTTAGTAGCTGTTTAATATTATACCGCATTAGTTCAATAATATTTCTTATTCAATAAGTTTATAATTTTTAAGTTCATATTTTAACGATTTCAATTTATAAGTAAGTACTTGCCTTTAAAGGACGTGTTCGAAATAACGTCCTTTGAGGGGCGGTATGTTATAGAAACTTTTTACTCTACTACATATTTATTCTTTTTTACTCTATGACGTTGCTATGGAGATTTTTCTTGTTAAGTCATTGAATTTCAAATTTTCTCAAAAGGACAAAATGGTTTTATTACAAAACCTTTTATTTAGAACAACCAATGTTAATTTGAAAAAAAATCTAATTGTTATAAAAAACTTAAATTTCCCATGACTGATTCGTGTTTTTAAAAATTGTTCGAAAATTTCCTAATTATGACTGATAATTTGTAGTCAACAATTTGTTTTTTTAATAAAGTAATCCTTTTGTACAACAAATTGTCCCTTTATAACAAAATAAACAATGTTGCAAATTTATTATGAATGAAACAGTAAACTACTCAGTTGTTTCATACAAAAATTAATAACGAAAATATCAAAATGTAGGAAACAGCAATTTTACTGTGACTTACATCTGGTGTGCAATCTAGTATTATGGAGAAATATTTTGATTCTCTGACTTTGTCCAATATATATTTTTTTATACTCGTTCCAAGCAAATCGATGATTTCATTCTGAATTTGATCTCCTAAATAGTGAATACGACTTGAATCAGACTGAATTCTGTGAATATGTTGCCGAATAACTGAATCAAAGGATGCTATCATTTCGATTGCTTTTAGAAAATTACCATTATCATGGTCATATAATGATTTTGACGACCCCCGAAAAGCCAGACACTGATGAGATAAAAACTTAATTACGGCTATGATTCTTTCTAATACATCACACCATTGTTTTTTTTTCAGATTCTAATAGTCTTAGTTGCATGTGATTTACAGTAGTTTTATTTTGTAACAAAAACTCCGCTAGAGGGCGTCAAGAAGTAAACAGTATCTCGTCGTATTTATTTTTATTTAAATAGTTCAAAGCCCCTATTTAGTTAATGAAGTGTTATTAAATGTTAAAGAATAACGTATATCCTTAATATAAGTGTTATCCAAGTTCAGTTTTACATATTTGTTGAGAAAAGTGAAGTGTAAATAGTGAACACAAAAAGTGCTTAAAACCAGTCAATAGTATTATCTCAATCAATTAATGAGCAACAAAACATCTATAAAAGTAATTCTTTACAAACTTTGGTGAAATCAAGTGAATTTTATACAAAAATCATAGTAACTTAAACAAAAACAAGGTACAATATAATAATAGAACCGGGTAGTTACGATTTAAACGGAAAATGGACTTTGGACTTTGACAATCAGTTGGTCGCAAGTCGCAACGAAGATACAGTACGGAAATTTTGCCGTTCCTTGTACCGCAGTTGTGGCGCAAAGGCTACACAGCGCGCCGCCTTCTATCGGGTGTTTCGAGTTCGATCCTAGCTCAACGCTGGATTTTTATTTTGTGATTTTTTAATTTTGTATTGTTTCCTAACATAATGGAAACAACAAGTACTAAACCCGCAAAACGAATTAGAAAACTACCTATTATATGTAAAAAATGCAAATCTACAAGAGACGAAAATGAGACAATTTTATGCACCTTTTGCAATGAACGCTATGACTTTGACTGTATTGGAATGTCTGAAAAACTATATCGACTAATGCTACCGGAAAAGAAATAAACTGGAAGTGTAAATCGTGCATCGCTAAACAGAAGACAGTTCAAACTACTATTTCCACAAATATCACCGATAGCACAAATAATATTATTACGAAAATAAAAAAAACACCTCAACAACAAACTCAAGAACAAACACAACAAGCTAGTCCAAACACTATGACTACTACAACTTTAGATAATCCCGACTCATTTTTATATGATTCACCTAAAGATTTATCTACAGAATTATCGAAAAGTGTAGACTATACAATTAATGATATTATACTAGTAGAAGATCTTAAAAAGCATGTAAATGAAATTACGTCAAATTTACTCAGTACCCAAACAGAGCTGGAAAATACTATATTGGAAAACAATGACCTAAAGAGACAAGTCGAGAAACTAAACAAAGAAATACAATTACTAAAAAATCTTTGTATTGCTTCACCATTTAAAAAGACGGCTAAGAAAACCAGCAGCAATAAAGAAACAAACTTACTATGCTCTATTTTTACACCACCGAAGACCAAACCAGCTCAATGCACAAACAGTGTTCTTGAAACCAACACAAATGAAACTGCAGAATTAATAAGCAAATTGCAGGCCGAGGTATCTAACTTGGAACAGAAATTGAAAATTGCAAATGACGAAATATTATCATTAAAAAAAAGCATTATAGACCTTGAAAACGTAACGCAAATAAACTATAGTGCTTCTATCATCTCTGAAAATAACAAACAGCTAGGAAATCGTTTAGAAATCAATGAACAAGAAAGAAAGCGTCTGATGATTATAAGCAGCAACAACAGAAATAAAGTATTGGAAACTGCGAGAAACAACGAGTACTTTAAAGACTTTCAGACTTTTCACTATATAATACCAGATTGTGGAGTACGGATGTTAGTGGACAAACTGAAAAAAATGGCTGAAGGTCTTACACATGACGATCTTTGTATTCTCATGATCGGAGAATACGATTTCCGAAGATCTGAAGATTATCTTGAAATTACTAAATATATTAGAGACTCTTTACTTGAAATAAAGAACACGAACATTATACTTTGTGCTCCTACTTACATTTGTGGACTTGAACTGTATAACTGTAGAGTGGAATTGTTCAATTCTCTATTGTTTCTTGACGTACAAACGCATGGCTATGCTTTTCTTGTGGATAGCAATCAAACATTGTCATTAGATATGTTTTCTACTCGTACTGGTAGGCTCAATGACTCCGGTATGGGGGACATCTTTAAAGGTATTAAACAATTGGCACTTTGGGTAGAACAAAACTGTAAACCTGTAAGTAATTCTGCCTTGATTTCTTCAAACCCTGATAACGAAATGTTTTTTCGTAGCTAACGATAGGTCAGATAATTTGGTATTGCTTCATCAGAATATAGCTGGTTTTCTGAGTAAGAGAGATAATATTGAGATAGTTTTGCATGAACTTTCAAACCAGGGAAAAGCCATTGATGTTTTGTGTCTTAGTGAAACTTTTTTAAAATCTGGTAATGAACAAAACATTCGACTGAAAAATTATATACTAGCAGATTGTTATTTAAGATCTAACCAGAGACGTGGTGGCGTCTGCATTTTATGTAAGGATAATTTAGATTTTAGGACGTTACCTTTCTTAAAAGAGTACGCTGTTGAGCATTTGTTTGAAGTTTGTGGCATTGAGATTCAATCACTACAATGCATTATTATTTGTATATATAGAATACCTAAGAGTGATCCAAATATATTTCTAAATAATCTTGAATTAATATTGACTAAGCTCCGAAATAAACACAAAAAAAAGATAATCATTACGGGCGACTTTAATATAGACTACCTTAAACCTTCAAATGAATTGATAGAATTGAAAAGAATAGCAGATAACTTTAATCTTGTAATACACATTCGTGAACCAACTCGTCTTAAAGCATGCCTAGATCAAGTGCTTAGCAACTGTCCAAATGCTACTAGTGAAGTTATTAACTTATGCTTATCCGATCATAATACAGGTCAACTGCTTAGTGTACCTGTAATAAATAAAACACTTACACCAAAGTACTGGTATACAAAATGCAGAGATTTCAGTAATGAAAACATAAATAAATTCCTTAGTTATTTAAAAAGTTTATCTTGGAAAGAAGTATATGACGAAAGTGACACAAATAAAGCATTTGATGCATTTCATGATTTATTAAGTTTGTTCTATGAACAATGTTTTCCATTGATACGTAAAAAACGAAGCACCAAACAAAATCATCCTTCTTGGATCACTAAAGGTGTAAAAAAATCGTCGATCACTAAACGAAAACTAAGACTCCAGTATTACATTAAAAAAAACCAGGAAAGTAGAAACCGCTATAAACAATTTAACTTAATCTTTAAGAAATGTACAACAGCATTGCAAAAACTTAGTAATGACCGTTTTATAAATTACTCCAAAAATGTTTGTCAAGCAGCTTGGAAAATAATAAAAAAGGAGACTTCAAATAAGACTGATAGCAATAAAAAAAATGACATTAATGAAATAAATTACAATGGACATACTTTTACTACACCTTCAGAAATAGCAAAAGCATTCAATAATTTTTACACGGACATAACTGACGACAGTAACATAACTAAGTATAAGTATAAAATGAATAAAAATAATCATAACATGTATTTGACACCGACTGATAGTGAATAAATACTTAAAATTATTCGAACAGTAAATAATACACGGTCAGTTGGCCATGACAATATAACAACAAAGATCATAAAGATCAGTGCCGTGATATTATCACCTGTACTTAGCCATATTATTAATTTATCATTTAGTGAAGGTGTTTTTCCGAATCGCCTAAAGATAGCAGTTATAAGACCTGTGTATAAAAAGGGTGATAAAACAATTATTGAAAATTTTAGACCTATAGCACTACTATCAGTTTTATCAAAAATAATAGAAAAATTAATGCACAGGCGACTCTATAATTTCCTCTCAAAGTATAATGTGATTTGTCCACAACAAAATGGATTTCAAAAGGGAAAGTCGACGACCTTGGCTGCTTTTAACATTATTACCAAAGTAACAGAGGAAGTCAACCAGAAAAATCCCACAACGGCTGTATTTTTCGACATGTCTAAGGCATTTGATAGAGTTTCACATAAAATACTTTTGAGCAAGTGTGAACAGTATGGAATTCGCGGTACACCACTTCAATGGTTGCGGTCATACTTAACGGAAAGATATCAATATGTTGAAATTCGCAAACTAAACGACAAAAATGAAGAAGTAACTTATAAGTCACAGCAAATTATGAACAGGGTCGGGGTCCCACAGGGTAGTATTCTTGGTCCGTTACTATTCTTGCTCTACATAAATGACTTGCCTGAGGTTACAAAACATCAATGTTCACTATTTGCAGACGACATAGCTTTGGTAGTACCATGTAAGGACAAGCTAGCATATAATGATGAATTAAATTCTACAATTGCTGACATAATAGAGTGGCTACATTATAATAATTTAAAAGTGAACTTATCAAAAACAAAATATTTGCAGTTTCATAATCAAGGCGGCAAAAAACAGCCACTTCAATTGGCATTTGATAATAACATTATTGACGAAACTAAGGATACTGTCTTTCTGGGCATAACTTTGGATAATTGTTGTACATGGAAGCCACAAATTGACAAACTGTGTTCAAAATTAAACCGTTTTGTGTATGTTTTGTGGCGCCTTAGTAAATTAAGTAATCTAGAAACTGCATTAAAGGCTTATCATGGTTACGTTGTATCAAATTTAAGGTATGGAATCTTGTTATGGGGAAATTCAGTAACAATTAATAAACTATTTATAGTACAAAAACAATGCATTAGAGCAATTTGTAACGTTCCACCTAGAACTAGTTGTAAACCTATTTTTAAAGATTTCGGACTGTTAACTCTTCCTTGCCTATACATCTATGAAACGTCCATCTTTGTGAAAGCCAATATGCATCTATTTGTACAACGACAAGAGACATGCTCTTTTAATGCTAGGTACCCAAATAGGCTAGTGATTCTTAGCTGTAGAAATTATATTTACTCTAGAAATTCATATTGCATGTGTGTAAAAATTTACAATCATCTTCCTGAAACTGTAAAAGAATTGACATTAAATTTATTTAAACGTGCTTTATATAGTTGGCTTAAGGAAAAATGTTTCTACAGCATGAAAGATTTCTTTTCTCAAACACATAGGTAATAAAGAAAATTTATATATTCTTCAATAATGGACTGTAATGATATAATATAATTGATTGACTAATGAAAAAATAATTAATCTTAGCGTAGGTAATACAATTATTCAATTTATTGACTGTTTTAATTATCGATTATTGATTGACATTACAAATTATTTGAATTCTAATAGGTACTTCCGACTGCAATGTAATCTTAGCGTAGGTATACAATTATTTAATTTATTGACTGTATTAATTATTGATTCATGACATTACAAATTATTTTAATTCTAAAAGTTACTGCTAACTGAAATGACGATTGTTATTTAACTTTGGTTCGTTTTTAGGAAGGCAGACGTGTTTTAATTTTAGTTAATACCACTTATAATTATTATTATAACTAAGTTTTTGCATGCTGGAAACGGCTAATTGTGAGGTCCAAACATTTTATTAATATCCCTGCTGTACCACAATTACTGCGAATAAAGTTTATTTCTATTTCTATTTCTATATAAATTATTCAATTGTACCCATGATTTCACATTTTAATTATGGGAAACACTTGTTTCATGTCTTTTCAATGTTAATGATAAATGCTGCCAATCAGAAAAACCGTTCAAAGCAGACATATTACTTACAGTTTTACCAAATATTTTACAACAAAAACAATCCACCACCACCACCACGACCACGACTAACCAAAATATGAACAAGATTATTAGTCATACTGACAGGCCACAAACCAGAATCATCACCACAATCTAAATTTCTACATATCGTTGACGACAAATTGCTTACAATGATAGATGAAAAATTGTTTACTGGGCCCCTAAAACGGCCAAAACGCGCAATATTGCTAAAAGTAATTCATTTCCAGAATTCTATGGAGATCCTAAGCAATTCCTTTAATTTTCGTACAATGGTCACACATTTTAGCAGAATTGCATTAATTCAGTTCATTAGCATCAGATTCATATTTGGCGTTTATGTTGCCGCATGCAAATAATATAAACCGGTACTGGATCGAAGAATACCGGTTATCATTTTTTATAATATTTTATTGGTTTAAAAAGTTAATCTACAGGAATTAATATATAATTCGTCATCAATCAATAACATTAATCAATAACTATTAAAATATGGATATTTAATGACCACAAAAGAATTATGGAATATAAAATTTAAGAAAGTCACAATTTCGTTTACGACTGGCAACAGTTAGATGTCATGTCTCTCTCACATAACCACTTTAAATTAAAGTTTTTGTTTGGAGCCCAACACTTGAGTTTATAACGATAAAACCTTAGTTTTGAGTGTTTTTTACAGTTCAACACATTCCAAATGCTTTTTTTGTGATTCCCATGGATACTTATATCCACTTAGTTTCATGGAGGGACTTTACAAAGTTTAAATATGGAATTGGTGTATCACCTTATTCACATCACATTATGTTGGAGAACAAACTTGTGCTCAACATAACTTCAGCCAAAGTAAGTGATGATAACTTAAAATTTTACTTAGGTACCTAGGTATTCTAGGTACATAAATATCATAACTAATAAACACTGTTTTCGTATTGTGTCATTGTGCTACAATATTTTATTTTAATAATAATTTGCAGAAATGGAAAGACGTGCACCTAGCAGAGTGTCAGAGGCTCAGTGGAACATCCTCATGGATTTCCTCGAGGGTAACCCAAGCCTTGCTAGGGCACGGGGATATAACAACAGCACTCAGGGAAGAGCGGAAGCTTTTCGATTGTGGCAAGAGGTGGCTACTCTGCTCAATTCAGAAGGTTCTGGGACCACCAAATCACCGAAGGAATGGTCTGTTGTAAGTACATGTGTCATCATCATCATCATATCAGCCACACGACACCCACTGCTGGGTATAGGCCTCCCCTAAGGATCTCCACGACGATCGGTCCTGCGCTGCCTGCATCCACTGGCTTTCCGCGACCTTCACCAGACCGTCGGTCCACCTTGTCGGGGGCCTACCCACAGAGCGTCGTCCGGTGCGCGGTCGCCATTCCAGAACCTTTCTGGAAGTTCTTTCTTTTCCTTTGTAAGTACATGTGTATACTTTATTAAATACCTAATTAGTAATTATATTAAAATGAATTAAATAGCAATATTAACATTCCTCCTTTTGTTTGCAGTATGTCAGCAACTACAAAAGCAAATTAAAAAAGATAGTTGCTGATATAAATGCAGATGCCACTGCTACAGGTGGAGGGCCTCCCCGAGCCAGTAACTTGTCAGAGTTAGATACGAGGTTTCTGGCTCTGTTGGGAGAAGGATTTGGCCAGACGGCTCCTAGGGTGATGGTTCTACCATTTCCTAATGAGGTAATAATAATAATAATATGACAGAGAAACCAGCTTTAAGCTGAGAAAAACAAAATTAAAAAAAAAAAATCTTTATTTCAGGCAATACCCATACATTGAATTAAAATTTAAAATTTACCCAAATACAAAACTAAACTACACAAAATTTTTTGCTTCACGTCAAGCTGTCATTCGCGACTCTGTGAATTTTAGACCAGTGTCTAAAAAACACATTATCGACATCACTATTGATGTTCTTAAGAATAGAATTGTCGCTTTCACGGACTCTTTCCCAAAACGATGCTGATCGCGATCGGAGAATGGTAAAGAAGTCGGCAACACCTGCCTCGGTAAACATTCCCTTGGCGCTGCAATGTCTCGGCAGCTTCATCAGAATGCGGAAGGCGTCATTATATTGGACTCTAATTATGTTAAAAAATCGTTTTGTGTACTTCAACCACAGTTGGCAAGTATAAAACGTTTGGCAATAGGCCCTAAATAACATAATTTTGACGTCTCCCGCACATCTGGCGAAGCGCCTTGCGAGCATATTGCAGCGCACTGCAAGTGCCCGACGTTCCCTTTCCATATCCTTTTCGTCATTTAAATGTTCATTCAGAACATGTCCTAAATATTTAAACTTTGCTAATGTTAAGATTTATTTTACATTTTTCTACTGATTTGAATAACTATAGATACTCAAGTTAAATTTCTATTTACTTACAGGGATCATCCACCTCGGCAAGGGAAGCCGAGTCTCAGATGGTGTTGGTTGAGGAGGTGGATGATGATACACAGTGAGTATATTAATAATTCTGTTTAGGTTGAGCTAACTTAAGGTTAGTTTAGCATAATCCTATTACTATAATAAACTTATTTTTTTTTCTATTAAATATTTTAATATTTTGTATTTTTGTAGAATTCAGGAAGAAGTTGTTGCTGACATACGACTTATTGAAGATCCATTACAAATCTTGCCAGACCCTCCAGCACAGCCAACGACTCCGAGAGCACCTTTGCCGGAGGCAAATTGTTGCCTCGACGAAGCAAGAGCTCAACGCAGTAAGTTTTTAATATCACTTATTTTTTTTTATATGTGTAGTTATACCTACAGTGTATGCATTAGCATACTTTAAAGCAAGGCTGGCCAATAAAATTTACAAGTGAGCAAAATTTTTTAAATCGTGGTGGCGCCGGGCCACAACTTTTAGGTTTTCATCAGGTGGAAGCGGTGCCACATAGCGCTGGTCAGCCGGCCGATTGCTGGCGGACAAATTCAAATGCCTTGGCGGGCCTGGGTTTAAAGCATTTGGCATACTATAAAATACTATAGTCAATGAAGTCTGAATGTAGCAATTTAGTTACAGTGAAATAAATTGTTTGTTTCAGCTCGCCCGCTGGCTCCATTAGACGAGGCAAGGAGAATACTCTCCCAAGTGGAGTTGCAGCGAGCTGCTGCAGATGCAGCAAATGCTCGTGCTCATGAGCAAATAGCTCGAAATCTCTTGCCATTAGCTGAAATAGCTCATAATTTAGGACGGCTGGCTGATATTGCCCAACAATATATAGAATTTTTATTAACTCTTAGGCCTTCTCCATAATATTTATTTTTATTTTTTATATTTTGCTTTTACATTTATTTGAAATCTTAATTTTTATTTCTTTTTAGTTAACTTTTACTTTTATTTGAAGATTAACTTGTGTTTTTATTGTGTTGTGCCATTTTATTATTAGATATAATTTAAAATTCCTAAAATTAGTTGTTCCATATTCATCTCATTTCACATCAGTAAAATTTGTTACTGATGTGAAATGTTATGTTATCTTAAAAATTTGTTTGTTAACTAATAGGTACCTACACACTAATTTATTAGTGAACTGTGTACCTATTAGTTAACAACCCCCTTATTCATGAAAAAATTGACAAATGTTTAGCTAATAATGTGTTTTGTCTGTAATGTTCAATTCGTAATTCGAAAGCAAGTGACAGAAAATGTTTTATGAAAAAGGGAATTAAGTTTGTCTTTTTCGTTCTGATTGTTTTTTTTAATATTCATTTTTATAATACTGTTGATCATAAGTGTATTTTATACTTTTTATTTGATGTTGATTTTTCACTAGATTTTTATAATATTAATAATAATGATTGTATGCCTAAATATCCTTCTTTAATTTTCAAATATATTTATATAATTATGTTATGTATAAGTTACAGCTAATACCCGAAGTACGGCTACACCTAGTTTTAGGCGGCTATAAACTAGGTGTGGCCGGCAGCTGTTGGCTAAAGCTAGGTGTAACCGATTTGCTCACGGCTAATACTAGGTACTTAATTTAACTTTATTTAAGGCTCAGGCTCCGTTGCTCTTCGTGCTCGTCTTAAATTTCTAAGAATTCTGAACCTACGGAAATAAAGTAGATCGGTTACATCTAACTTTTACCAACAGCTACCGGCCACACCTAGCTATAACCGGCTAAAACTAGTTGTAGCCGCACTCGGGTATTAGCCGTGACATATATGCAACGTACAGAATTAATGGCTCAACCAGAATATGGTAGATGAACAAATTTTACTATAGGACCTACTATGAAATCGCGAAGAAAAAAACTGGCCAAGTGCGTGTCGGGCCACGCGCAGTAGGGTTTCGTAGTCACCATATACCATACCTTATTTAATACCGCTATCATTTTTTTATTATTCACCTCTATCAACTGTGTAATCCTAATAGTTTCGGAATAAAGTGGCTGTGACAGACATACATACGGACGGACGGACAGACAGACATGACGAATCTATAAGGGTTCCGTTTTTGCCTTTATGCTACGGAACCCTAATTAGCTGTTTCATAGGTTTTCATATATTTGTTATTAATTTTTGTATGAAACTACTTTTGATAATACCTGGCCTCCATAATCCTTCTGGCGACTTCTTAAACCATACACGGTCTCCTTCCTTCAACTCCGGTAATTCCTTTGTGTGTTGATCATAATAAAATTTTTGTTTAGTTTTATTTTGTGTTTTAATTCTAGTGTAGATCTTATGATTTTCAATACGAGGTTTTAAATTTTTAACAATTGTAGGCATTTGTGTTCGTAGATTTCTTGACATTAATAACTGTGCGGGAGATGGTAAATTTCCTCTTGGAGTCGTTCTGTATTGTAACATTGCCAAATATGGATCATCTCCAGAAGCTTCACATTTTGTGAGAATTCGTTTAACTATCTTCACAGCTGATTCAGCCAATCCATTTGATCTTGGTGCGTATGGACTCGAAGTAGTATGTTGTATACCCCATTCTGTCATAAATTGTCTGAATTCACTTGAATTGAAAGGAGGACCATTGTCACTTACAACCTCCACAGGTATTCCATGACGACTGAAAATTGATTTTAGAGCATTTGTGACAACTTTTGCGCTTATTGTTGAAACATTCAACATTTCTATAAAGTTTGAATAATAATCTTCAACCACGAGAATAGTTTGATTTTTATATGATAAAAAATCTATGCCTAATTTTTCCCAGGGAAAATTTGTTATACCATGTGGTAACATTGGTTCAGGTGCGTTTGAACTTCTGTATGACATGCATGTAGGACAACTCTCAACTACATTTTTGATATCTTGTGACATCAAAGGCCAATAAACAACTCCTCTTGCAAAATTCTTAGATTTTTCTATTCCTTGGTGACCACTGTGTATTATTTTCAAAATATCAGGTCTTAATTTCTTAGGAATAATCAGACTTGAGGATTTGAGTACAAATTCATCAATAGTATGAATTTCATGACGATGGTTCCAGTAAGGAAGTACCAACGGATTTACCTTAGAACGATTATCTGGCCATCCCTCTTTATGATATTTCTTTAATAATTGCATGGCCGGATCTTCCCGCGTTGCTTCCGCAAGCCATTTACCGCGTTCCTCTGAAATAGGCAGATTACTCCTAATGAAGTTAACATGAACTAAAATATCTTCATCAAGTTCATCTTCAACTACGTCTAATAATGCGGCACGGGATAAAGTATCCGCTATGTACATTTTTGAGCCTTTAATATATTGAACCTTTAGATCATATGCCTGAATTTTTAACATCATTCTCTGTAGACGTGTTGGAACTTCAGCCAAAGGTTTTTAAATAATGTAACTAAAGGACGGTGGTCAGTCTCCACACTTACAACTTTTCCATAAATATATTGGTGAAATTTAAGACATCCGAAGACTATTGCATATAACTCCTTCTCAATTTGAGCCATACGTTGCTGAGTTTCACTTAATGTTTTTGATGCGTAACAAACTGGATGCTGATCTTGCATTATGACAGCTCCGACTGCTGACTGACTAGCATCAACTGACAAGACAACTGACTTATTGACATCATAATGTGCCAAGACTGGTGCTTTGCAAATAAGCTCTTTTAAATGACAAAATACTGATTCATGACTTTCATTCCATTGCCAATCACTCGTTTTTTTTAGAAGTTGGCGTAGAGGCTCAGTAACTGTAGCTAAATCTTTTATAAACCTTTCAAGATAGTTTAGCATACCTAAAAATCGTTGCAAATCTTTAAGACAAGACGGTGACGGCATCTCTTTGATTGCACGTAACTTCTCAGAATCAGGCGATACACCTTTCTTTGAATAGACATGACCGACGTATGTGACTTCTTTAGTACAGAAAATACACTTACTTTTGTTGAACTTGACATTGACTTCAAGTGCTTTCTGTAAAACTCGTTCTAAATTTTCATTGTGCTCGTGCTCCGTGGACCCATAAACCAGAATATCATCAGCATAGACAATCACTCCTGGCAGGTCTCCGAAGGTTTCTGTCATGACACGGTGAAAGATTTCTGGAGCACAATTAATACCAAAAGGTAGCCGTTTAAACCTGTACCTCCCAAACGGAGTATTGAAAGTGCATAAGTAAGAACTTTCTTCATCAAGTTGACACATCCAAAAGCCACTGCGAGCATCAAGTTTAGAGAAATACTCTGCGCCATTAAGCTTTGATCGAATAAAATCATTGTTGGGTATTGGATAATGAGATCGTAATAAAGCCTCATTTAAATTTCTTGGATCCATACAGACTCTTAGATCACCTGTTTTCTTTACAATAGTAAGAAGAGAACTCACCCATTTTGTTGGTTCTGTAACTTTAACTATTACTTCCATGCTTTCCATCCTGCCTAGTTCCTCTTTCAGACGATCGTGTAATGTGAAGGGTACTTTACGAGGAGGGTCAATCTTTGGTTGAACGTCAGGGTTGATCTCAAGATGTTGCTTTCCTGGAAGACAACCCAAGCCACGGAATACTATGTCGTATTGTTTATTAATCAGATCCTGTAAATTAACAGAGAAACATTTTTCTATGTTAAACACACGTTTGACAAGACCCAGTTTAGAGCATGTGTTTTTCCCTATAACAGTAGGAGATTCTACATCAGCAATTATAAACAAAATAGTTTCTGTGACATTTTGACCTTTGTTATTATAATGACATACAATTTCTTGCTTACCTACGACTTTGACACAGTTTCCACTATAAGAAGTAATTCGAGCTGTACATGGTAACATATTTGTTAAATTTAAAGACTTGTAAGTACTAATAGACATTACATTAGCATCACTACCTGTATCCAGGATACATTCTACATTTTTGCTGTTTATTTCCATATTTATGGTCCAATCTGAGTTACTACCTTGACCTTCACTCAAATTACAAATAAAAATATCCTCATTACCTGACTGTTGTGACTGTTGTATCTCCATACAGTTCACACTTCTCGTTTTCGATCTACATACTGACTCATAATGACCTATTTTAGAACATTTTCGACAACGAGCATTAGTAGCTGGACACTTGAATCGATGAACTTGACCACAGCGAGTACATTTTTCTGATGATCTTTGACCTGACTGACTGGAAGACTGATACTGACGTGACTGAGAATGAGACCTCGACGACTGATTTTGATTTTGAATAGATCTTGACCTTGACTTAGATCTGTGGCGTGACATGTATGAAACTTTCTGCACTTTGAGTTCTTCAGCTTGATTTTGTGTTTGCAGTAGAGTTTTCGCTATAGAAACTGCTTTTTCAAGGGTCAAATTTTCTTCAAGCAAAAGTTTTTCACGGATAAAGTGATATTTCTCATTCATATTGCAAATAAATATGTCTTTGACCAAACGATCATTCAGTTCACCAAAATCACAGTCTTTGCTTTTGTTTTTCAAATCTGTGACGAAATCATCTAGTGGTTCATTTGTCCCCTGTCTCCTCGTAAAAAATTTGAAAGATTCGTACGTGATATTTTGTTTCGGGCTGAAATGCTGTTCAAATCTTTGAATGAGTTTTTCGTATTCAATCGTACTTAAATCTAAACCGAACGCTGAAAATATCTCCAGGGCATTGGGACCCATGTGATGTAGAAGAAGTGCGACTTTTCTTTCATTTGTTTCATTCGAAAGGTCACTTGCCAAAATATATATTTTGAATGCTTGTATCCATCGTTTCCAATTTTGCGATAAATTACCGTCGAATGAAAGCTGTTCAATACCAGTCCTGAAAACATTCTTGACACGATGTGGAATTTGATCATCAGGTTTTTGTTCCTTTGGGTCTGCCATTTTGTGTATGGACAAAACACGACTATATGTTGACTAGGTATATGACCAAATCTTTGACGATGAAAAATATTTTACAACTTACTGAAAATGTAATGTGCAATGTATTTTACATTTTGCAGCACAGCGACCCAAAATTATTTTAAAAAATCACAACTTCTGATACCATGTGAAATAATACGAGTTGGTATGCAGATCAAGTCAGACGTTTATTATAATGTCTTTACATGACAACCAAACCATAAGCTAATACTTCATGTCATAGTATAAACATATATTTAAAACCACAGCCTAACTAGCTACTTACCTAACATTTTGCTATTTTAGAGTTGGTCCCATAGTAAAAATTTTTCAATTTTAAGCCAGTTGCCTGCGACATAATATGCACATAATATTTTTAATCAGACAATATACACAAACCTTGCTAGTTTTGTTCTATGGGATGAGTTAAAGAGGAATAGATATACCTATATACATTTTTGACATGAGATGAGTAAGCTATAAAAATGGGATGAATAAAAGTAATGCGTGGGATGTAACTTCATGGGATTAATATGGAAGAGCTGCGTTATTTGAGTTTCAATTAAATGACTAAACAAATAAAATCTTAATGGTAGATTATACACCAAGGGGATAAAGCACTGTTTTATGTCACGAGCGCTACATTGAATCCTGAACGTAACGAAGGACTCCAAATTTAACTCCCGAGCGCAGCGAGGGTGTTATAAGTTAATTCCCGAGCAAAGCGAGGGAATTAAGATTGAGTCCTGAGTGCTGTGAGGGATTCAAGCGCCCAAGAAAAAAATTCACAGATTTTACAGTCCCCGCAAGAATTAATTAAGAATAAAAATTTACGAAAAACCAAAATCAAATCGAATGCAAAATCCTATAATATTTTTTTACGATTGTGACACTCGGCTCCGCCTCGTGTCACAAATGCGCCCGCTAACTGCCTCGACGCGGCCGAAATATTATTAACAGATTATCAAAATTCCAACGAATGCACTTCTCGTCTGCTTCTGCATCTTTTAACACTCTCACCATGACGATCGGTCAATAATCATAGAAGCTACCTCACTTTTTATGTATGGAAACACCCTTTTTTCTACAATTCCAAATCTAAAGGGACCACCTACAGGTCACAATTATTAACCAATTTTCAAAATTATTTTGCCATTTGGTAGCTAAACTAATACCCTAGGACCCTTTTTTTCATTTTTTCTTAAGTCAGATTTTTTTCCGAAATATTTACAATTTAGTAAACAAACACCCGCCAAAAAACCCGGAATTTTCGGAGTTTTGCAAAATTCCAAAAAAAGTTTCCAGTAGATTTTCAAAATTCAAACGTTCACAGGTGTCTCGATAAATTCCTCAACTTTTGGTACTATTTCCATCTCGATCCTCTCAAAATCCTCGGAGATATGGCCAAAAATACGTCTCAGGCGATTTGCATCTGATAACCATTTTCAATGGTAAAACCGTTTTATCCCGGTGGTGTATACTCTACTTTTCTCACTTTATGCGAGACAATAAAAACCAGGCTTAGTAGATAGTGTTTATTATAGGGATGTCGAAAGTGAAAAAAAATATCGA
Source organism: Agriphila tristella (assembly GCA_928269145.1). Classification (NCBI taxonomy): domain Eukaryota; kingdom Metazoa; phylum Arthropoda; class Insecta; order Lepidoptera; family Crambidae; genus Agriphila; species Agriphila tristella. The sequence goes on along the minus strand of OV743447.1, from coordinate 1,553,304 downwards.
TATATCGATACATCGATATTTATAAAAATATCAATATCGGCCTCGATATATCGCGAAAAAGATATCGATATATCGATATATCGGTCCAATTTTCAAAGAACGTTTGCGGTTTTTAAATAACAATGTATTTATTTCAGTCTAGCTCAGTAATATCAGTAGATTTTATCAGGCAACACACATTACTTTAATTTATGAAAATCTCAATAAAAACGAAGATAATTTATAAAATCTGGCGCATATTTATTAGATAAGATATTCAACGCAGCACAAAAAACATACCAGTCATAGACAATATAATATGTTTTAATATTAAAATAAATTATGAATTATGATTTAAGTACAGATAAGTTTTTCCATTCCAAAAATATATCGTTTTTGATATGATTTTCGATATTGGTTTTTTTGTATCGATATATCGATATATCGGTTCGAAATATATCGGCTAAAAATATCGATATATCGAACAAAAAATATCGATATATCGATGTATCGATATTTTTTCAACAAGCCTAGTTTATTACAGCATATTAAAAGTGCAAATTGATATTGGAGACATTAGTCCAATTATGGAAAGATAACGTTATATTTTTATTTGGTACGTTTATCGAGGTTGAGCTAGAGTTTATTTGAGGTGTGTTCAAGGCTTCGTTTCCTTTTTAAAAATGACAATAACTTGGTATATGTATTAATTTGGATATCATGTTTGACGCTTATTGTTGCCTTGAGCATCGAATAGATACACCACAGGCTGCTTGACTTCTTTGTAGCTGATAAATATTCAAAATAGACCTGGGGGCCTACTCCCACCTTTTTTATAAGTAAGCTTATATCCAGCAAGCTTGTTACAAGCTCTAAATGATATCACTCAAATTCGTACCACGACATCAAATAACAATCTTGTTTTGTGCTGGGAATGAACGAATGATTAGGTACACATAAAAAGCAAAGAAATTATGCTTTGTAAATAGTATACCATTTTATAAAAAATATATGTCTACCTAGAATAAAACTTTATGTATAATAGTTTCCGCCCGCGACTTCGTCCGCGTGGATATTAGAGAAAATCATTTGGGAACCTTCAACCAGGATCAGACCAGCCGTTTTTACGTGATTAGGCGGGTCCACACCAAGCGCACTGCCTCATGAGGCAAGACGTTTGCCGCGTTTGGCAAACCTCGCACGAAGCTACTCGCTTGGTATTAGTTATTTTGTGGCTTGGTGGGGTGCCTAACCACGTTAAAATGGCTGGTCGGGTCCTGGCTGAAGGTTCCCAAATGATTTTCTCTAATATCTACGCGGACAAAGTCGCGGGCGGAAGCTAGTTTATTACAATAAACAGAAATGGGTCGAGAGATATAAATATCCCGTTCCCGTTTCTTTACCCTTTCCCGTTCCCGTTTGGACCCGTCCCCGTTAAGTGCAGTGCAGTTCCCCTTTGTGCTCGTTCCCGTTCCCAATCCTGTTCAGAATTGAATCCACATATGTCTCCTCTCCCTCTCACTCTCAATCTCCCTCTCCCATCCCCCTTCACGTCTATTTGGGCGACAATAAATTCCCATTTTGGGTATCAAAAATACTGAACATAGCGTACTGAAATACTAAGTGGGTGAAGGACCGAGGGCGACTACAGATATTGAAAATGGGTGACTTTAAAATACAAATTGGGTAACGGGTGACCAAATTACTATTTGGACGACAACCTTAGGGCACACAAAATATAAAAAAATTGGCATTTATTTTATTTAAAAAAGATGAATACTATCCTAACCGATATGACAAAAAACAAACAAACGAGAAAGCAGCCTAATAAAAACGTGTTAAAAATACCATGTTGGGCAGCTTAAATCAGTTATAATAGTTACCTACTTGGTATAATAGTTGCCCACTCAGTATTTTTGTCACCCATTTAGAGTTTTCTCTGCTAACTTAAATTATTTATCACTCATATGTAGTCGCCGGTTTTGAGTATTTTTGTAAGTTAGTCGCCCGTTTAGTTATTTTGTCGCCCAAAAAATAAACTGCTGTCCAGTTTAGTATTTAAGTATCCCATTTACAGTCGCCTTTAATTATTTCCAGTTACCCATTTAATTAATTCCCTTTTTCATGTCATCATTCATTTCTCGTTCACTCAATCCGTACCATAAATCCGTACCACGAGCTGCCTTTTTGACAACTAGCAATCTTGTTTTACGTCAATTATGTCAAATCTAGCGATCTTTCAGCGATCTTAAAAAGGGTGTTTTTGTGCAACACAATCAACATGATTTAAAGGAAATGTTCCAAAAGTAGATTGTTCATAGTGAACAATATGCATAATTCACTCATATTTCATATTGAGTGAACTTTCTTTAAAATAAGACTTATAAAATAAGTTATCTTTTACAATTATTTTTAGATGACAAAAGAATGGTACGAAATCACGAAGATTTACTGTGAAGAAAAAGGCGTCGTATTTAACTACGCCCGAATGTGATTTTTTTTAACTTGATGATTATTTGTTCATCGGGTGATTTCATTTGTAGCAGAACCAGCTTGTTCATAACCTGTGCGACAATTGGAGGCTTGTGATGAAAAATCTCAAATTCTACTGGTATTTTGTTCGTGAGTTTTCTTTCTGTGAGTGAGCTTGTGCTCTTATAAATCTACACAACTTCCTTTTAAAATAAAACAGTACATGTATTGTATTATTGCCTTTTTATTAATCATCTTCTAATGGGAACATATTACTAAGACAAGTTGTCCCTACTAAATAAACAAAATCAACATTAATTACAGCACGCCCACCTATGATAGTGCTATGTTTAGGTAGGTACCCTAGATTTTTTTGTCGTAGAACATGCACAAAACCAAACTACAAATTTTACAAAACCAATTTATAGAAATAAAGTCACGGCCCTTTTGCTAAGCCTAGCTATAGCTAGCGCAATGGTACAAAATAAATAAGAGCAAAGAAAATGATTACTTTATTACTTGATATGGGTATTTATTTATGATATTCACTTTTCAAAATGAAACATCTTTTCTATAAGTATCTAATAAAATTGTCACAGTATTGTTGTACAAAATTATCCTTTTTAAGTCGGAAGCTTATGGCGTTTATGGGTTTATCACTGTATGATTCCCTGGCAAACCTGCAAATAACCAAAAATAATGTTAGTAGGTATATTAGTTAGATACTCTAACATAATTCAATCAAGCGGTTACGAGCACTTCAGTATAAAACGACTTATTTACACTAGGTACTTGCTTTTAAGACCATAAAACAATAAATATAATACTCCAATTTACTTACTTGAACTTAAAAGACGTATTCAGCTCTTTGGAGTAGAATCCTATCCTGTTTACTGCAAAAGTTTTAAATTGTCCACTTTTAAGATATCACGTGTGTGATTGATTTATCAATAAATTATTAATACGTGGTTATAAATTATATCAATCGAAGGATTATAGCTGTTTAGTGTTTAAGTAAATATTTTTTTGATCACGAGACGAGTGACATATTTACGCATGGCATGACATAAGTAGGTAGGTACCTCTTTGTTCATGTCTATTGTTGAAACCACAGAATAAATAATCACAACATAGCGTATTTTTTCCTATATCTAAGCAAGGTATAGACAAATTATTAGTAAAATTATTCGTTCTTTCCCAGTACTTTGCGGGAATAATATAAGGTTATTATATTATCATAGTTTGTTTGACAGAAATGTCATGGTACGAATCTATGTAGAGCTCATATCAACATCGCTGGAAAAAAGATCGTTTTGAAAAAGGCTGGTTTAAACAAGCTGTTATTGCTTTGTCATTATAACACATTACATTTTGCATTAATAATTTTCATCATCAAGACTTCCTCATCACGAGCACAGGTAAGTCTTTGTTATACAAACAAACGGCCTCTACAGTGTGCGTCAAAAATCTTCTAAAATATTTTGTTGTTCAGTGTGAAAGTGTTGTATTTATAGTGTTCGTGTTCACTCTGATAATTTATTTAAAAATAATAATAAATTACGCTTTATTGCACACAAGTAGAAATATTACAGAAAAGGGGACAAAAATACAAAGAAAAAAGTATAGAAGAGGCGGTCTTATTGCCAATCAGCAATCTCTTCCAGGCAACCATTGGGTGTAAAATAAATGGAAAAAATGAAATATAGGGGAGTGGGTGCAATGATAAAAAAGAGAAGAACAAGTCTGTTGTATGAATACAAACAATAGTTATACCTAAAGATAAATGCAATTAAAATAAAGGAGAAAATAAAAAAATGGTCAATCAGAAGAAGAGGAAAGAAAATGCCTTCTAACTCTATCTCTAAAGGACTTGGGAGTCTGAGATTTATGTTTACACGGACAGTTGCCATCAGTATATCATAGCAGACAAGGTGACCAAATACTTCTGATCAGTTTAAAATGTCAATAAGTTCCATGCACTACAAGTTACCTTTACAAGTTCTGATGGTGACTGTGCGAACCAAATAAATATTCGTGAATGTTCGTGTTCATCATGCTCTTGTTCGTTCGTGTCTACACGCCTTAATAATTTTGATTCCATCCTGCCTGTCACTTTTATGATCGCCAAAGGATCGCTAGATTTGACGTATTAAAATGTATGCTTAGGGTTGCTAACAAGAATCTACTATGTTATTTTTCTTTATCATGGGTAGTTACAAAATAAGTATCGAAAATACTTTATACTTAGATAGACTTACTTAGACGTATTAACGCTTACGATTATGGGAAGAATGTTAGGTATAAGAATGGGACGGATTTCTGTGAGCGTTAGAATGGCTGGTTGTCTGTATCGATTCACGTCAGGCTGGAGACCAAAAGTTGCTCCCTATATTTGCTACCATTTACGATTTACCTACAGTCAAATAATTGCTAAACTTTGAAACAAAATAAAGGGACTTCAAAATGACCAGCCATTCGGATATCAGGCATAAGAATAAATAAAACTTATTCTTATGTATCAGGATAGCCGGTCAAATCCCGGTTGTGTAAACTATTCAAATTCTGGGCACTCGTTGTCTACACCATTAACTCTAAAAGTTTATGTTATTATTTACTTGAGTAATTACTACCTGTATGCAGAACAAAGAAAATATGATTTGTGAGTTTATCCTTACTATACTTGGTATCGACTATGAGTTGACATTCTTATGACAACTTAGTTTCTTCCAGAAAAATATGTTATAGAACTTGTAATTACCTAGTAACTTAGTTATATTTGCGTTAAGTTGGCAACCTTAGATATTTTTTGACAAAGAGTGAACAAGTTAAAGATGATCGCAACAAAATTGCTAAGAAATTTGAGGTAGAAACAACCTTCTTTATAGGACGTCGTGGTACGAAAAGTCAATGTAAGACCTAAAAGACATTGCTATAAGAGCTCGTTGTAGGCCCCCAGAAGCAATGATTCAGACACAGACTTTGCGCCTTTTGCAGTTTTCCATGTGTCAAAATCTTTATAGGCTTTCAGGTATTTTTCCTTTGACTTTTCTGGGACTAGATTATTAACAATGCCTATGGCATCTAATTTAATAGCTTCTGGAGTCAAAATACTTTTTCGTCTCAGTGCGAATCTAGTGGGCCACGGACTCGGTCTTCGAATATCGAGTTGCGCCCGCTGAGGACTCATTCTGTTTAGTGAAATTAGACTTTATGGACATAGAAATAAGAATAATGAAAGTGAAAATCACATTATTGACCAGCGGATTATAATAGAACATTATAACCCGGCTAAAGCCAAGAGATATAATGTCTTGCTTTCGGTAAGGTTTACATGACATATAATTCGGCATTGTCGAGCATGTGGTTTGAAAATGTTTTTATTGAATTCAGGATTCATTATTTACTTACCAAAAATTTTACAGTATCTATCATAAATAAGTATAAACATTCACAATACGAGAAGATCATCATCAGCCTATCATCGTCCACTGCTGAACATAGGCATAGAAAAGATCATGTAGAAAGACAAATACAACAATACCAAATCATAAAATAATAAACTAGTGACTACAAATCTACAATATAAAAAGTCGGGTTATTTAGACCATTTATAACTCGAGAACGGCTGGACAGATGTGGATGAATTTTGGTTTTTAGATCGGACGATATAGGCTACTTTTTATAAAATTTAATTAACCAAATAATACCTAATTATTTTTTATTAAAATGAAATACTTACATTAATAAGTTATACTTTCAATAAATTTATAAAATAATTAATGTTACCTAGTAAAATCTTTGGCCACTTAATTATATTCTTGCTGACCAAATTCTTTCAATCAGTGCATTTCTCACTTGTTCTCCAGCAGCTAATTGATCATTTCTTCTCGCTGCAATTTCATTATTTCTATTTCTTATCTCAAAACATTATTTCATGTAGACGTGTAGGAAACATATTGTGGAATTATAAGTAATATTTTTAATTAAACTTTATTGCGAACACTTTACTCATTAAAATATAAATTCTTATGACCATCAGCCATTTAACGTCCCCGGGGCACAGACCTTCCTTATGGGTGGATAAGGAGAATGGATGGGCCATAACCCACCACGTGGGCCCAATGCGGATTGGTGGTTGTTAACGACTGCAAATGCAGCCGGGACCATCGGCTTAACGTGCCTTCCGAAGCACGGAGGAGTTCGAGATAATACATTTTTGGTCACCTATCCCATGATCGACCCTTACGAATGTAGCTTAACCTCCGCAATCGCTGGGTCAGGTGCTAAACTACTGCGCCATCGAGCTCCTAGATATTTTTAAATGAGTTATTAAGTAGACCTACTTAAACTAATGCTGATGCATGTGAGTAAGACAAGTAAGTATAGGTGCCTTAATTAATTACCTGCGTGTTTATCTCATGCTGCTCCTCTTGTGGCGTTAATGGCGACACAGGCAACCTAGCTCCATTACAAATGTTATGTAGTACTACGCAAGCATTTGTTATCAATCCAGCTGTTGTTGGATGATAATGTATCGATCTACTAGTAAACATCGCCAGCGAGCATTGAGTACCCCAATGCATCTCTCCACAGTATTTCGAGCCTGACAATGTAGATCGGTGTAGTACCGCTGTGGAGAGTCAGGCTCTGTGTTTACAATGGGAGTCATCAGGGTTGAACGCAGGGGATAGCCTGAATCACCTGAAAGGAAAATAGTTAAGGAAGTCATAACTGTGCAAATTAGGAAGGCACTGAATATCAATTGGTGTTGGTACTGACCTAAGAACCATACAGTTTCATTTTCATCATGGTGAAGATGTTCTAGGTGCTGTTTCAGTGGGTGGTAGTCCCAAATAAAGGGACCTCATTTTGGGAGAACTACGTTCTTTTAAATTACAGGCTACTGAACCTGTGAATTACCGGACTTGGAATTTGATTTTCATTGGGTTCTTCTTCTTCAATTTCATCCTCAGGTGCCATTAAAAAGTTGTCCAAATATAAACGATGGATCTATCGGCTCCACCACTCATTACAAATAACCAAACTAGACTGCCAAAATTACAATTACCGACATTCCGAGGTAACGTTATCAAATGGACTGAATTCTATGACAGATTTCATTCGAGCGTAGACACTAAAAATATCTCCGGTGCAGACCAACTGACTTATCTTCAAGCGTCTCTGGAAGGTGAAGCTATAGCGACCATTAGGGGCTTTGTTATAACCAATGAGAATTATAATATTGCCATGGACCTTTTGAAGCAACGATATGGGAAATCGGGCACAGTTTTAGATGCCCACTACACAGCATTAATGGGTTTGAAAAGATCCTCTTCTAATGGGAAAGACTGTCTGGAAACTTTTAATCAAATAGAGAGGCACTTACGTGTGCTAAAAGCCATGGAAGAAGATATTGGCCACAATAATCTAAAAACTATTATATTAAGTAAGTTTCCAGATGACTTAATATACGAATTAAAAACAAAAATTAAAACCGATGAAGAGACAGTTCAAACTATTGAATCTCTTCACGTCAGAGATAAGAGTGAGAGAAAGAGGACTTACAGTTCTATGAGAAATGAACACAAAAACCGGAAGGAAAATTTCAATGCCACTAAAGGTAACGGCTATCAAAATAATAAAAGAAGAAGAGTTAATCCATGTACATATATTCTGCCAGAAGCATGATCATTTTAATGATCAATGTACTAAAGTCACATCGGTAAAAGAGAGGAAGAAACTGCTTAAAGGAAAATGCTACATATGCTTTGGAAACCATATGGCTAAAGAATGTTTCAGAAAGAAGTCTTGTTATCATTGCAAAGGCAACCATTGCAAGGGACGTAAACAACCATAATTCTGCAATTTGTCCTAAGAAAGACTCGACCAACGAACAAAATATTAAGACTAAGGGTGGATTCGACCAAAGTTCAATATAAACGGGAATAACTATACGAAGAATACATCTATTCCACGATTTTTTTCTCGAGTAAAGCAATGGTCATTTTTCCATGCAATCCAAGGATAAGATTCTTATTCCTTCATTAGTGAGTGAATTATGTGAATGAACTTATTATCCGGCCAATAGTCATTGTTCTATAAACAAACTATTTAAAAGGCAAAGTCTTGTTAACTCTATTTTGTCGCCTTGTACGTATCTGTAGCAGTCAAAGTCAAATGTCAAAGAAAGGTCACTGACATACGGCACGCGGACGCCATTAAAATACTCGCGGATTAACTCTGCTATTCCCCGCGAAATGGTGGTATAGTGACTATTCCTGAATAGGGAAAATACTCTGAGAATAGTGCCTGGTAAAACGTAATTTCGATTTACTCTCGAATAACTGGTCATTTTATCTAAGAATAACAGTTATTCTCACTTGGTCGAATCCGCCCTAAGGCGACTACAATGCACACAACATCACAGATCAAACTTAGTCGTCCGATAACACTTCTACAAACAACTGTTGTAAAAATCCAAGGACGAAAATATAGAGTGTTATTTGACACAGGAAGTCAACGAAGCTACATCACATCCGAAGCGGCTAAACATCTAAACCTTCAAATATTGGAAGATACAATACTTACGGTTTACACATTTGGCTCTGAAAGGGCCCAGGAAATTGAAAGTCGAACCACTGAGATTGTACTGCAAGGCAGAAGAATTAGGCTTAACATAGTACCATTTATAACTGCAAACGTAGAACATTCAAAAATTCCATTATCAACAGAAGATCACCCCCAAGAACACCTGTTCCGAGTAGTTTGCTTTGTCTCAAAAATACAAGGTAGTGCGCCTAGACATAGTAGAATGACCTAGATCTCCTACTAATAAATCATGAAGTACAGTGAACACGGGATTGGCGGGGGTGTATCTCAAGACGCACGCGTCGGAGGGGCGGGGAGTTTAAGCTCGTCGTTTTGGTCAGTATTCTGAGTATACTGTATGTGTTTGGATATATAGAGATATATCCAAACACACACTGCAAGATCTAATGATACGGTTAGTTCCTTTTGCAAATAAATTAATAAATATTAAAGACGGAGGTCGGCTTTCCTCTCCAAGTTTTCTTTCGCCATTATTTCTTGGAGCGACCTTCCAATTTTGTGAAATGGTGGTAGTTTCAGTAGATTTAATTAAATCACAAAATTAAATTACAAATTAACTAAAATCATTTTTTTTGTTAAATATTAATTTCTGAACGTCTTAAAAAAAATCATCGCTTGAGGGTAGGCTCACGAGTGACTTCAGTCCCCCCCCCCCGTGACCACGGCAGCTGCAAAGGTGCCGAAACGTCGGAAAATCAAAAATCAAACCAAATACCAACTAATTACCAAAGTACTTTCAATAAAACCGCGCTAGTATCCATTAAAAAGTCTTTTATTTCATGTCTAGTGAGCGCGTAAGCTTGAGAAGTGAATTCATAAGCAAATACCACACAACACCAGCAGACGTGAAACAAATGAAGATTATAGTAAGAAAATTGTACTCTACGGACTCAGTGAAATGAGAGAAGAAAGTGAACAGCAGCTATATAACAGACTCATACATTTATTCTACGATATAAGTAATGTAAACTTAGCCAGGTATATTGAAGATTTTGTGCGTGTGGGACGAGGAGGATGGAGAAGACCCCTTGTGATTGAGCTTTTAAATAAAAGAATGGTTAGGTACCTGTTATCAAATAAGTCGTTTTTCAAGAATACGGGGCTATGGATCTCTGAATATTTGGATAAGAAGGGATTAGAAGAAAGGAAACAACTACAAGACAATCGTCAACAATTAAGGCAAAGTAGACTTCATGAAATGGACGTAAATTACAGAGGAACGCATCTATGATGAGTGGAAATTACACCGGTTTACAAGAAAACCATCGAGAAAGGTTATATGAAGAAGAAGACGTAAGAAAAAGTAGGAAAAATACAAATAATCATTCCTTTCGTTAAACTGCACAATGAACCTCGAATATTTTTTCAAAATACCTGCGGCATTAGAAATAAGCTGCATCTACTGGAAACCCTTATTGAAGAACTTGACCTTTTGGTAATTTTTATAACTGAAACCTGGATAACGACAGACAAGATTGATTTATTATTTGCAGAAGGCTACGCGCTTGCCAGTCAATTATGTAGGGCACATTATGAGGGCGGTGGTGTAGCCATACTGTTGAAGGAAGATATAGAATATAGAGAGTGTAAAGATATATTGCATTCCATTTAAATATTGGGCAACCTACCTACAATTTAAATAGGTCATATTTTGCTTTAGAAACATGCGAGCAAACCCGGCGACAAAGCGAGCGACTTGAATACTGGTAGTGTTTCTTGTACATTCATGCATGGAAGTTTTGCAATATATTATCTTTACTAGTAAACTCACAGTATATAACTTAAAGGTACACTGTAATATAGACAATCCTGCCACTAATACTATCTGGGATGAAACGAAGAACGGACGAGCTGGAGACGACATAGCCAGCGCATTGATCAAAATATTAAAACGCGTAGTGGAGAATTTGCCAAGCAATATAACTAAAATTACTCTTTGGTCTGACTCTTGTGTACCACAAAATAAAAACTCGCACATGAGCATGGCTTTATTAAACATTCAGCAGTCAGAAAAGTCAATAATATTACAGAAATAGAGCAAAAAACTGAACAGAAATGTGCAGAACGTAAACGGTGAGCTTAGCGTCATAGAACGGAACTTAAAACAAAGAATGCGTGAATTATTAAAAATACATTTAAAAATTAAGCTTAATTTTCAGCAAATATTGCATACAGACTTTCACTCATTTCATGATGAGGCTATCAAATTTGGATTTAGTCAAATACCATACAAAAAAATAAAATCTATAAAATACAAAAATCAGAATGGCAATAATAGACTACAGGACTAGTTTCACGGCAACAGCCATAACAACAAACATAGAAAAGTAAAATAAATATTAAATACGTAGTGTGCAGGACGATGATGATGATGATGAAGTGCAGGACTGCAGTGTGAACACGATGGATATAACACATACTGCGCTTACATGACTAATGTTTACTGTTTCCTATGACGAAAGTATTGCAGGAGAACTGAAGCTGCAGCAGGCTGCTGGACGTGAGGGCTCCGAGGCAGTCAGTTTAAGCGGGCGACGAACACCAAGACTCAAACAGGTCATGTAACCCTACTTTTTCGTCTAGAGATGTGATTCAAATAATTCAATCATTTAAAGACGCATCCCACAGCCATCAAGCCAAAGCAGTCAATAAAGGCATTGATCACAAAAATATAATTCCAGAACTCAATCCTTCCGAGAAAAACCAAACGTGTAGACGTATAGATCAAGAGAGTTAACGAGTGTGCTGAGGTTTATAAGAGAAGACTTCAGTGCTTTTTGCAATTCAAAAATTATCGGGACTAGCAAAAACATGGTATGAGAGTTTTAACTCAGAATTGTATAGTTGGGAAGAATGGCAGATTAAGTTGAGCGATGCGTTCCCCTGCGAGCAGAATTTGGGAAACTTTTAGAAGATATCCTCAAACGAAAGAGTAGGTCTAATTCTTTATTAAATCAATGCGAAATTCACGAAAGGAAAGCAGTTGATTGCGTCATCCACGGAATCAGCGAAAGGACTATGCGGTCAAGTGCTTTAGCATTGGTGCGAAGAAGTAGTCGTTCACTCTTGACAGAGTGGTCGTGGTTGATGACGATGCATTTTCATTGGTTAAAGCAGCCCCTGCGATGCGCCTTCACGTGTTGCGGTTTTCAGCGTCTCGGGAACTCTGGACTATGGAGGTTTGTACCGCAGCTTTAATGCCCCTATGTGCTCCTTAAATTCCTATTAAGTAACAATAAGGAACTCTCGGTTCAGCTACCTTGGATACACGTAGCGTCACTTGAGATAGATGATGTCATTAGCCGCGTACTGACTGGGGTTAGTGCAGGCTGATGATGCACAGCTGACTGAAATGTGAAATTTTTTCATAATGAAAATTGAAGCTATAAGATGATGGATTAATATACTACTCTGTGTAAAAAGTATCGGGAATATGTCAATAAAAAGACACGCGTAAAAGAGGTCGTTCTAATTGTTTTTACTGCATGTTGGTAGCACTGTACTGATTAAGCGCGCAAAATTTGAGCGTGATCTGTCATTTAATTTGTTTTAAACTACACTTTTTGTTGGTGATAGTTTTGAGTCCTCGGCGATTTTTACAATGGAAAATGATAATGCACCATCACACACAGCCATTATAGTGAAAGAAGTTTTAGCGAAAAATTCAACAAAAGTTCTCGACCAAGCACCGTATTCACCTGATATGGCTCCGTCTGACTTTTTTTTATTTCCCAAGTTAAAATTACCACTTCGAGGAAAACGTTTTGAGTCGATAGAAGCCATAAAAGAAAATTCGCTGAATGAGCTAAAGGCCATACCGCAAATAGCCTATGAAAAATGTATGGAAGACTGGGTGAAGCGGTGGAGATGTTGTATTGCAAGCGATGGGGCCTACTTTGAAGGCGATAAAATAAATTTAGATGAATAATTTGTATTTTTTGTTTTATTGACAAATTCCCGATACTTAGTACACAGAATGTAAGTCAAGAGCTAAACTCCATAACAGGGGCTAAAAAAACGGGAGGAATGGCGCAAGGTATCAAGGTATGTGTTATTCAGACCATGACTATGATTATTATGTATGTAGATTAGACTCCCAATTCAAATTATTTAGGTAGACAAGTATTAGGTACATATTTTCAGAATCTTTTACGCTTTTCAGACATGCCAGCAGGCCTATTTTGTAACTCAACTGACAGCTAAAATGATCACTGATCTAAGTTGTAAGTACACTGCTGCTACAGCAAAAATCAATCTTATTACTCTCTACAAAACCCAGCATGTACTTACAACTTAGATCAGTGATGATCATTTTAGCTGTCAGTTGAGTGATACGCAAAAATATTAGCAATAATTTGCAAATTGACAATAATTTCGGTAGTGTTCAATATTATTGCGGATTTCCGGAAATTCAGATATTTTACGACAATATCGGGGGGAGGCAGGGGTATTGCCAATAATATTGTTTGTTTGCGGGTAGTATTGCAATATTTTTGTTAAGTAGGAGCAATCAACGTGGACGCACGTTTTATTTAAAACCAATCACGAAACTTCAATATAGTTTCTCAAGATACTACTGTATATGATAGGCCTTCTGTTATAACTACTCCAACAACCGCTGATGTGCATTTTGATGCTGAGGATAGCTCTGATCCATCAAAAATGACTTTTAAAGACTTTCTAGAGACATCAATAAATAAATCAGTAGATTTGGTGAGTTTGTGTAAATTTCTTAATTTGATTACCTAATATACAGGGTGTTTCTTTAAAGGTGTCAAGCCAATGCGAGGTGATAGCTGAGTACTAGACCTATCGATTGAACCCCTATGTATGTTCTGCAATTTTCTGTAGTTTAGGAGTTATTACTCCAACAACCGCTGATGTGCATTTTGATGCTGAGGATAGCTCTGATCCATCAAAAATGACTTTTATAGACTTTCTAGAGACATCAATAAATAAATCAGTAGATTTGGTGAGTTTGTGTAAATTTCTTAATTTGTTTACCTAATATACAGGGTGTTTCTTTAAAGGTGTCAAGCCAATGCGAGGTGATAGCTGAGTACTAGACCTATCGATTGAACCCCTATGTATGTTCTGCAATTTTCTGTAGTTTAGGAGTTATATTTTTTTTCATTATTTTTTATTATTTAAGGACTTTTTCTCGGTATTTTTTTTGCAACACAATGCCTATTAATTGTGATTTTATGAGTAAAATAATCACCTTCCTTACTTTGATACAAGTTACAAAAAAATTTATCGATAGTAAAAAATTTGGGAACAAACAAAACAGAATAGAATTTGGTTATTTTCCCATGCCGAAAAAGAAAGCAATGCGACAAGAGATGAAAAATTTGGTAAATCGTGTAAATAAACAAGTGATTGTAGAACCAGTGCAAGAGAACTTAATGGAACTAGAAGAATATGGGCCAGCTAATCCGGACCCGCGAGTTTTACTTTAGAACAAGAACTTAAAATTGAACTGAAACGAGAGAGAGAAATCTATTTTAAACAAAAAAAAGTGATTCTCAAATAGATTACGATATGATTTTAAAAAGGAAATGACCGCTTATGAGACCGAAGGACCGAAAGGCGTTCATTTATATGATTTATGACTGTTTAATGACTTTAAAACCAACTAGCGTTGAGGCCGAAAGGACTATTTCAGCTGCCGGCTACATTGGTTAGGCGACAAAACTGTAGATATAATATGTTTTTTAAGGTCTTACTTTCAGCGATTGACACAAAAGTGAGTGACTATTTACAGTGATCTGCTGCAACTTCACTCGAGTCGACAACGTATGAGAAATAAAGATAATAAAAAAAACCTATTTAATAAATGTATGCTAATAAAAAAATCTGTTCTTTATTCTTAATAGCGAACCTGAATTGTAAGAAAATAGATCTTAAAAGAAAAAATATATAATAAAAAGGCTTTTCACATTTTCAGTTTTTTTTTTCATTTTCCTTGTCGCATTTTGGCTTTTACTACATTTGAGATAGGCCGTTGGAAATAGACATTAAAGGTCAAGCCACACAGCGGGCGTGACGGGGCGCGGCGTGACGGGGCGCGGCGCGGCGCGACGGGGCGCGACGGGAGTTCACACTGCGGGCGTGATCACCCCTACGTTCCGCCCCGCCGCGCTTCCGATCTGTATTCACACTCGGCGCGACGGGACGCGACACGTCGCGCCACGCCGGCCTGTGTGACGTCGTCCATAGTATCTAGTACATTACAACTTCTCAGCGTCTCGTCGCCGTCCCGTCCCGTCACGCCACGCCCGCTGTGTGGCTTGACCTTTAATTCGCAAAGCGTGATGTAGTTCTGCATTTTTGGTATGTTGTATGGGTAGTGTGAATTCAAATTTGCAACTTCGAAAAACCTGTGGAAACTGAGAAAATAGAGAAAAACTGGGACTTTTTTCACTATCTGCTCTCCAGGGCTAAAACTATGCATTTTTTACGAACGCTGTCTTCGTACAAATAAAATGTATATTAATGAAGTTTTCGGAAATAAAAAATATTTCCTGAATTAAGACCCATGGATTCCTAGAAATATGAAAATCAGAGATCCTGTTTAAATAAGAGAAGCAATCGACAGCGACAAAAGATACATTTAAAACCAATCCTCAAAGAAGGAAATGAAGAAAGAAGTGAAACACAAAAAAAAAAACAATTAAAGCGCAAAACATTAAATTGTAAAGAAAGCAGACAGAAAACGGAAATGAGCAGAGGAGCATAGAACAACGTAGAATAAAGTCCACAAAAATTAATGATAGCAACTGAAGGGCCGGTAAAAAATAAATTCAAAACAAAACCTAAAGAAAAAGGAAATGAAGAGAGAAGTGAAACACAATTAAAGAACATAACATTAAATTGATAAAAAAACCCACAGAAAATGAAAATGAGCAGAGACACGATAATGTTAGAGAAATAAAGTTTAATTTTATATTGCGTGTTTTACTATCATCTTAGTAATGAGCGAGCACCCCTTAATGAACTGAGTTTTATCGGCGGAATAGTGTACGACGCTGCTGCTAATATGATGGGAGATGTGATTAGATAAATACTCAATTTCAGAGTGAGAGAAATCGCAAAAACAGCAGATGTAGAAAAGGCCTTTCTTAAGTGGCCTGGGGCCCTATTTTTGAATCACTCGTCTCCAATCGAGCGCTCTTTTCTACTGATTTTCGTTCGACATTTGACTCAAATGTATGAGTAAAACGAAAATCAGTAGAAACGAGCGCTCGACGCCAGCCGAGCGATTCAAAAATAGGGCCCCTGTACACATTGGGCCAACGCACTGGCCGAGCGCGCTGGGCGAACGTGTAAAGACCTTGGCGTTCGTTGACAGTTGGCGCCAACGTTGGCCGGCGAACCGCATGTTGTCGGTATTTCGTGCACACATTAAAGGATCTTGGCGCGCTCGTTGGCGCAGCGTTCACACGCTGGCGCCTTTTTAACCGACATTAAAAAAGGAGAAGGTTCTTAGTTCTTCAGAATCATTTTTTTTATGTATGTTACTCGATTACTGGAAGACGGCTGGCACGATTTGAAAAATTCTTTTTTTGTTTGAAAGCATATACTTCCAAGTTCCATTGTTATAAGGCCAGGATCTGATGATGGGATCTTAGAGAAATCAAGGGAACTCTTCAAGTATTATAGGCACACCTATAGCGATTTTGGTATTTTCTTTAGTAGCTTGTGCATTTGCTTATGGAAACTACTATTTTAGTGAAGTGAAACTGATGATGAAGACCATAGATGATCATCGGATTTATTCAATACTACCTAAGTGTTTCACTGGTGCGATACGATTAAGTACTTGAATTTGGTTGCTAGGCTATTTATGTTCGTCGTAACATAATGCATATTACGATGAACTGGAGCTGATAGTGAAGTACCAGGAGAACTCCTCAACAATTAAAGCCTCTGCGTAGGGAAAACAGTATTTTGTAAAAGGTGATGAGCCGTTGACATAAGGCTATTTTAACTTAAATACCTAATATCGTCAGTAAAGAGACCTAGGTAGGTACTACAAAAAAGTTTAAAGTAAAAAGTTATTAAAAAAATTCACAGATTTTACAGTCCTCGCAAGAATCGGAGCATTGAAAATGAACACAAAAATGTACGAAAAACCAAAATGAAATCAAATGCAAAGTCCTATTATATTTTTAATGTTACCTAGGTAATACCTATTTATTTTTACGATTGTGACACTCGGCTCCGCCTCGTGTCACAAAAGCGCCCGCTGACTGCCTCGACGCAGCCGAAATATTATTAACCAATTTTCAAAATTCCAACGAATGCACTTCTCGTCTGCTTCTGCATCTTTTAACACTATTACCATGACGATCGGTCAATAATCATAGAAGCTACATCACTTTTTATGTACGGAAACAGTCGTTTTTCTACAATTCCAAATCTAAAGGGACCACCTACAGGTCACAATTATAAACCGATTTTCAAAATTATTTCGCCATTTGATAGCTAAACTACCGGACCCTTTTTTCATTTTTTCTTAAGTCGGATTTTTTTCCGAAATATTTACAATTTAGTAAACAAACATCCCCCAAAGAACCCGGAATTTTTGGAATTTCGCAAAATTCCAAAAAAAAATTACCAGGGGCCGTACCGGCTAACGAATCGATTATCGAAAATTCTATCGAGTTTCAACTTAAAACAGAAAAAAATAAAGTAAGGAATTTCGTCTTGTACTTTCTGTTGACGTAATTTGGAAGATATCGATGGTTCGTGTGACATCATGAATTGGGGTTTACCATTTTAGCCCAATTGGGGCTCGATTTATCTGTTTTAATTTGAAACCCAGCAGACTTTTCGATAATCGATTCGTTAGCCGGTACGGCCCCAGTAGATTTTCAAAATTCAAACGTTCACACGTGTCTCGATAAACTCCTCAACTTTTGGTACTATTTTCATTTCAATCCTCTTAAAATTCTCGGAGATATGGCCAAAAATACGTCTCAGGCGATTTGCATCTGATAACCATTTTCAATGGTAAAACAAAACCTTCCTTAAAAATAACCAAACAAAGACAGCTTCGAAAATAAGCGGCTCTAAAAAGCAAGAAATGAAATATTCAAATCTGCATAATCAACTAACTCGAAAGTTTGTACCCTACGCATATCTAATATTAACCAACGTGTTATAAAGTCGGGTAAGCTTTTAAATCTATGATTAAAGTTAAGATAAAAAAACCTTCGTCCCCCCGCCCACCGACTTCAAAAGGCGTTGTTTAAAAATCTGATGTTTATTTTTATCAGAATGAGTTAATGCTGAAATATAAGCTGTCAAAATGGAAAAACAGTAGTAAATTGTTACTATACTATTTTATATCCATGATTATGTACTGTTACAGGGCCTGGTTCACACACATTATCTATGCCAACGCATGAACGAGGTGGAGGACACTTGCAGAAGGAAAATGTTGGTCAGTAGAGTTTTTTATTACTTTACAAAGATAATGAACACAACCTAACATTATTTTAAATATTTCACATAGTGACAGAATATTCTACTTTTGAGAATAATACTATGAGTAGAAAACATATTCATTTTGTTGTAACGATAATATCATTCAATAATTTTGTAGCTTGTAAGTGATAAAGAATACAGACCCATAAATAATGTTAGTTGCGAATATGGAAAACATTTTTTTTTTCTCTTTTTCAGAGGAAAAACAGTGAAGAAAAATACACGCAGAGTGTATTTCACCAAAAAAGAATTACATGATAAAATTATTGCAACAAAAATAAAAATATATAAAATTAAAATTAAAAGGCAGACGGCTAAAATAAAAGCTGCTGAAAAATTTGCCACCAACTCTGGTGTATTGGATGTTATTGAAAATTGCTTTAGTGTAGCAAGACTAATCATGAAAATACAGTGGAGCCAAAATAAAAAAAGAAAATCGCCGACGATTTACAATACAACAAAAAATTGCTAGTTTGTCAATTTTAAAACAAAGTCCTAAGGGGTATCGTTATTTAAGGAGTATTTTTATATTAACGTCTCCATAAAGCCTAATTAAATTAATACAAAAAAGTAATATCAAGCCGGGACTCAATAACAAAATATTTTCCCAGATCACTAAGAAAGCAGAAACAATGACGGCACAGGAAAAGCTTTGCATTGTTTTATTTGATGAAATTTTAAAAGCACATTATCCTATAATGAAAGGAAAGACAAGCTATGACAGGATTTGTTGATGATGGACAGCAACGGAAACAAGATTATGCCGACCACGCCCAAGTGTTCATGGTTCGCGGCTTAATCAATAATTACAAGCAACCTATATCATACTCTTTTTCTGCAAGTGCAACAAAAGGACCTGCGGTGGCTGTACTAATTAAAATGATAACCTCTCATTTACAGGAAGCAGGCTTAATACCACTAGTGACAGTGTGTGATCAAGGCGCGAATAATAGACGAGCAATCAATATTTTGCTCAATGAAACGAGAGGCTTCTATTTAAGACGAAAAGAAATACCAAAGGAAAATATTATTATTATAAATGATAAAGAAATCATACCTTTGTACGTCCAACCACATTTGCTTAAAGGAATGCGAAATAATTTGTTGACAAAAAATTTAAAGTATGTGCAAGATGGCATAACCAAAACTGCAAAATGGTCACACATAAAATTACTCCACGATGAAAATCCTGGATATAAAGGCCGATCTGGTTCCGAAACTGACTGACAGTCATGTAATACCTGAAAAACCCAATAAAATGAAAGTCAAATTTGCATCTCAAATATTCAGCCGTACAGTAGCATCTAATATGGGATCATCATCAGCCGCACGACACCCACTGCTGGGTATAGGCCTCCCCTAAGGATCTTCACGACGATCGGTCCTGCGCTGCCTCCATCCATTGGCTTCCCGCGACCTTCACCAGATCGTCGGTCCACCTTGTCGGGGGCCTACCCACGGAGCGTCGTCCGGTGCGCGGTCGCCATTCCAGAACCTTTCCGCCCCAACGGCCATCGGTTCTTCTCGTTATGTGTCCCGCCCATTGCCACTTCAGCTGAGCTAATATGGGATACCTATCAGGTAATATTTTGGTTTTAATTAAATTATTTTTTTGCTTATTTTAAAGTTATATATACTTAATAATTTTAAAATTGTTGCAGTTTTAAACTTTCAGATTTTATGCATTCACAATGCTATTTTTATATTAAGATTGTTGAAGCTTTTGTGATGCAAAGTAATAGTTTTTTTACAAATAAGTTTCAATTATGTACATATTTGTAATGTTTCTTTCCAGGGAAAGGTGTTTTGCCATCAGAAGTTAAAGATACGGCCGATTTTCTGCTCCTGATGGATGAAATTTTTGATTCGATGAATGGCAGCTTCAGAAAAAATAAATGGGCGAAACCACTACTCGGACCTGCAACACCAAACTCTGTCCATTATAAAACATGGGCGGAAGCCAAAAAAATTTTGAAAACCATGATGTTTATAACTGTAGCTGGAAAAGTGGAAATAGTTTCCACTGTGAAAAATTGGATTTGGACGTTAGAAGGAATAGAGGTTTTATTAAAAAAAACTGAAAAATGAGTTTAACATAACTTCAGTTTGGATGCGGTACCTAAACCCCCTGGAAAATTTCTTTGGTGCAGTAAGAAGTCATGGGTGTTGCAAAATTAACCCTACATGCGAACAATTTGAGTCGGCTTTTGCAACTCTTTTTATAATTAATAATTTAAACAGTGTAAACAGCCGTGGTAAAAACTGTGAAGGTGATTTCTGTGATGCGTACATGCTCTGATCGTCGACGACTGAAACGACGACGGCTTGTGTATTAGACCCTGTCCTAATTGGCATCGGTCGTGCGATCATGCATTACGATTTCATCGTGCGATGAAACTGAACAATAGACGTGAACATGGTGCAAGTAACCATCTCAAGAATAATAGTAATGCCCTATAAAGGTGCTATAAGAGTTACTTATACGACTAAAGTTGTATACTTCAATCAACAGATGGCGCTAGTTGTATACTACCATAAAATTGCCTAAGATGGTCTCTATTTCCTATTATAAAAAAGTACTCTGTGCATCATACCTAAAGACTGCAACTTTACCAATAGACTTATACACATACACATAAGAAAAACTACCATATCGGTGCTAATCATACATTGAGTTCAATCCGACAATTAAAAGTAGTCCAAGACCTATCAGTAGAGAAGGGTTTGCTCGCGTTAAGGCGAATGATTTCTAGTAGATGGAAACTAGAGGATTCGATCCCGGGTTCCCGACCGTTTTTCAATCCCGAAATTTTCGGGATTGAGTTTTCATAATACCGGGATTTTCGGGATTGGTATATTAATTTAAATAAAGTTGCAAAATATAGTGTTATTATTATTTATTTATTTATTAGAAACAATTACAAGTGCGTGATGCTAAACGCTCAGTGCCAGTGCTCTCAGTATAATTGCACGCCTATCATTTATAATATAAAATACAAGAAAACCTGTATTTCATTCAAGCAGCATTCCAATCAAGTAACACAACCCAGCGGATTTGCGATGGTTTCTTGATATAAAACTTTTTTTATTTTGAACTAAAATTATAGACAAGCAACTCTCACTGGGTTATGTGGTGACACTTCAGTGTTACTGCTACTGAACAAAAATGTATGAACATTATTCAAGTTTAGTTTAGAAATGAGACATTTTGTGACTCATGAATATTATTTTAAATCAGTTTTTTCTAAGAAACTTCTTCACTACCTAAATAGTAACTAGGTTTTTACATAAAATCCGTCTTTATCGAGAAGCACAATCTAATAAAATGTGAACAAAATGGTTTTCAAAAAGGCAAATCAACCACCTTAGCTGCATTTTCACTAGTAAAAAAAGTTGTAGAACATATTGATAAACGAACTCCTATCACAGCCATCTTTTTTGATATGAGCAAAGCCTTCGATTTTGTTGCGCATGACTTACTCCTTCTTAAGTGTGAAAGGTATGGTATTAGGGGCAAGGCTCTCGATTGGCTGAAGTCATACCTTATGAATAGGCGACAGTATGTCGAGGTCTTAAATATAGATGATGATAAGGTACTGAGGTCTTTTCATTCGGACGTCAGAATAAACAGCATTGGTGTGCCTCAGGGGAGTATTTTGGGGCCCTTACTTTTTCTGATTTATATCAACGATCTTCCTGAAGTTACAAATTATCCCTGTGTACTTTTTGCGGATGATGTGTCAGTAGTGGTGCCGTGCGTAAAAGTAGAAAATTATAATCAAGAAATAAACAAAACGGTAGAACTCATAATAAAATGGCTCAATCAAAATAACCTAAGAGTAAATTTAGAGAAGACAAAAAGTGTTCAATTTATTAATACAAATGGAAATAAGAAAGACCTTAAAATAACTTATGACGATCAACAAATAAAAGAAACAAAAGAAGTTATTTTCCTTGGAATAATATTAGATGATAAATGCACGTGGGAAGAACACATAAACAAATTGTGTAAAAAAATTAACTCTTACGTTTATGCCTTATGGAAACTGGGTAAAACCGCAAGCAAACAAACTGCTCTTCAGGCGTATCACGGACATGTTTCCTCAATTTTAAGATACGGCATAGTTCTATGGGGCAACTCTTGCTACACGAAAAAGATTCTCATTGTTTAAAAGGCATGCATTCGTGCCATATATGACGTGGACAACTTGGTTTCATGTAGACCTCTATTCAAGGAACTAAACATTTTAACTGTTCCCTGCTTATACATATATGAGATGTGTATTTTTGTTAAAAACCATCCAGAGCTGTTTCCACGTTTGTGTGATGTTTCTCGGACGCATAGCTGTAGACGTCCAAATAACTTAATAATTCCATCGAGGCAAACAGCACTGGCCTCTAAGAACAGTCATGCTATGGCTGTTAAAATATATAATAGACTACCAAATGATCTAAAGACGCTAACAAAGAATCAATTCAGACATAAACTTAAAAAGTGGCTAATTCAAAATTGTTTTTATAGTTTAAGTGAGTACTTTGACCATAAAATGTAACAATAGTAATGTCATTCAATAATGAATTGAATTTTGACATTATTAATTTAACTTGACATTAAGTATTAATTTAATTTGAATATATTGTATTTTTTTTTCTTTTTGCATGCCCAGGTTGGGTGAATGTGTCCTGTTCTTTGATTTATTTTTAAGATCTTATTTCATGTACCGCATTCTTGCAAAATAAAGCTTATTCTATTCTATTCTATTTGGTCGATGTTAAGAGAGGTTTTGTCAATTATCTTTATTTGCAAAGTTTGTTAGATATATTTTTTTCAATTTATTGAAGTTTTAATGAAGATCTTATTCACTCTTGAAAAATATTTTTTATACAATAAAAAGTGTCAAACTAACCAGACTTAATGTCTGGTTAGACTTAATTTGACTCTTACTTTGATTAGTTAGTCATTAGATTAGCTAGGTGTGTATTGTATCGTAAAATATGTTGGTTTTTGTTAAAATTTTGATTAAAGTACGTCGATTTTTTACGAAATCGAAAATTTGAATTTTTGATCTTCAATCCCGAAATAATCCCAGGATCCCGGGATTGCCTAAGTGTAATCCCGAAATCCCGGGATCAGAAATAAGGGCCGGGATCGAATTCCCTAATGGAAACCGACTCTTATCACCTCAGATAATGCAGCACACTACAAGCTGATAGCTGACATAACAGACAAACCATACTGTGTTAAAAATAAAATAAAATAGGCTGGCGATTCATACCTGCGCTAGCGCAATAGTTTGACGGCTTCTACGAACGCTTAGTGGTAAAGAAATAGGAGCAGTGATAAACACCCGACCTCTGACAAACGTTGATACGGAATCAGAACACATATTGAAACCATCAGACTTCCTTCAAGCAGGTGAATGTGTCATAATGAAAACATCGAATAAATAAATATTATTATCAATAGATATTTCAACGAAAGCTAACTTGATTCCTGGTTGGAAAAGAGCTCGCATAATACACGAAGAATTCGAAGAGATGTTTCGCAACCGATATTTACCTAGTCTACAAGGGACTTACAATGGGATTCTACAATTGACTGATTCTACAAATGACTGATTTTAGAGTTTATGAACACTAGAGATTTGATAAGGAATTTGGTAAATAAAATGCAATGTAAGGAATAACGAATCATTTATTTTAAACATTTTTCACCATATTCAATGACGCTAACCTGCTAACAATTTTTGCTTGCACTAAAATATAAACGTACTGCAAAAACACAACAGGAAAAAGAATGAAGCTAATTTTATAATAATTACATTAATTTTGTATGAGATATTGTAATACAAGAACTATTTTTTCTTTATAAAAATTGTTAGCAGGTTATCGTCATTGATTATGGTGAAAAATGTTTAAAATAAATGATTCGTTATTCCTTACATTGCATTTTATTTACCAAATTCTTTATCAAATCTCTATTGTTCATAAACTCTAAAATCAGTCATTTGTAGAATCAGTCAATTGTAGAATCGGTCTTTTGTAGAATCAGTCATTTGTAGAATCGGTCATTTATAGAATTGTACATTCCACGAATCGGTCAATAATAGACTACGTAGTCATTCTGCGAATCAGTCATTCCTAGACTAAACCGTCGAAACACCCTAACACTCTCATAAGCAGCCACGCGTGACTTCAAATTCGATTCCGAAATAGGGCCAGATAGTACAAATAAAAAGGAGATAAGAATAAGAACTGAGACGGCTGGAAAGTAGGGAAAATTACATCCCTGATAAAGGGTTCGGACGGCTTAGTCAGAGTGGCCAACAAAATTTGTTCATGTTTTCTGTGTTGGATGTGAGTTTCACAGTTTAAATTTAATTGTTAAGGACATTAAAGATATCATAGGCATTCATGACACTAAAACAAAAATGAATCACATAATTAAAACCATTAAACAAAAGCACAAGATATTGGCATTGTTTCAGCAAATCCAACAAACCAAGCATGGAAACACAAGCTATTCTCTAAAATTGCCGTTCAAAACCATGTGTGGTTCCGTAGTTATACAGTTGGAGAGATGCTTTGGAGGAATTAGCTATATCTCATGATGCTGATGATGAAAACATCAGCAAGCAAAATAGTTAAACTTAGATACCTAATAATTATATTGTAATTCACCAACATACTGAATAAAAAATTTATAGACTACGAATTTCACCGGGTGCTCGGTAAAATTGCTGTAACCGCGCCCTCCATGATTGTGATTGGATGGATTGAATTATGAAGAGAGATATACAAGTGTGAATCTCAAAAATATTCTACAGGGAAGTTTCCCTATCGAATAGATGGAACATACACCGGTACGTGAATGCAGTAATTAGTGACAATGCCGCAACGCAAATATATTAGGTCCTGTTCGAATTGGTGGCTGGCGATCAATTCCTATTCCTAGCTTTGCGCAGTTGCGCACAGTATTAATTTAGCTGTGCAAGCAAGCATCGCTGAAATATCCGAAACCGTGAATAGCGTTAAGAGTAGACAGTTTTAATTTTAATTCGAAATTTTAAAGGAAAATGTGCTACCTATGGATGATACTAGAATTTTGGAATGCTTCCAAACTACGTGATGGATAAACTAATATAGATGGAATTTGCCAAGGACACAAAATAATATTAAGGCATGCGTGGCACAAACGCTGGAATTCTTTAATGAATAACCAGAACCTTTACGCTACCATTTCTGAACTTAAAAAAGAACAAGCCGCCACTAATGCTATTATTGCGAGAATAGAAAGTAGTGTACAGCTCGCGCAACATAACTTGACCCAATTTTTAGTACCACGTGACCTGCGCACTACAATTTTTGTACTGAAAATTGCTACTGCGCAAGCTTCTTTGTCTATGGTTTGGTTCAAGTTATGTTGCGCGAGCTGTACAAGTTACTCCTCCATTCGTTTTGTCGTATGGGACCATAACTAGTAAATTGTCTACGGCGCGAATGAAAACCCACAGATAACATTTACTAATGCCAATCCCGCCGAGGGACCTAATCTGTGATTATCCAAAAAAGACATTTCCTTGCGGCCATATTTTTATTCTTCACTTGCCCTTTAAAAACCATTGTAGAAACAAGTAGTAAATTTTTTATAACTCAAGTCATCTCTTTTATTCAATAAATTGTTCCTTAATCGCCAACAATTTACGGCGCCCGAACTAAAATATAATAATTCGCAAAAAGTATTCGCGATCAAGAAGAAAATACAGCGGCGGACATAATATTTCAAGAACGTGAGGATGCAATTTCTCGTGGTGACGTCAATAGCTCTAGATTAGCAATGATACCAGTAGAAGCTGATGCATGTTGGAAATGCTCTTATAATTATTAAATATGTATTTCCAAAAAACTGATACCAAAAACTCACGACTACACAATAAACCATATTGGGTCTTCCGCCAGCATGGGGGCCACGGTCGTTTTCATCCGCCACCCGCCCGCGGCGAACGGCGGGCCGTCGCCCGCGGCGTCTATATGCTCTGTTCGACAATGTTTGGAAACGGTCGTTTTCGTCCGCTGCATGCGACGACTACCCGCAGTACCCGCCGCACGCGACCGACGCCAGCCGCCCGCGACGTCTTTAATTATTTCGAAGCATTGCGGCGTGTGGACCCTGCCGCCATCATGGATAAAACCAAAGAAAAGAACGATCTTTTAATAGAATTTGTCAAATGCAATGCAACTCTATCCTTTACGACAATACATATAAAAACTTTAAAAATAATGTTTTGAAACATAAAGTGTGGGAAAATATAAATGAAACTCTCAGTCTTGGTTTTAGTTTCATTTTCATTAAAATATCATCATCCTCTTCTTTTTGTGGTATAATATTGCAAGTGAACCGACCGAGGTAAACTGACTGACTGAACCGAAGACAGCGCGCGACCGCCCGACGCGGGGGGCGGGCCAGTGAAAACGACAGTGCACCCGCTGCTCACCGCGTCCGGCGGCGTGTGGCGTTTATTCGGCCGCCGTCCGCCGCGGAGGGCGGGTAGAAACGACCGTGGGACCGTGGCCTAAGTGTTAAATAGAGGAAAGAATATAATGTCACCGGCAATCTATGAAATGCAGGCATTGTATACAATGCCTGGCCCTTTTAGGCAATGTATGAAATAGAATGAATATTATTGTCTATTTCATACATTACCTAGGCATTGTATATAATGCCTGCTGGTCTACCGGCAATGTGTAAAATAAAATATCGAGGTTATTTTTTTATAACAGACAACAGAAATATACTTATTTTACACATTGCCGGTGGACCAGCAGGTGTTGTATACAATGCCTAGGCATCGTATACAATGCCGGATTATACACATTGCCGGTAACATATACAATGTTAATAATTAATAGCTAATGAAGATTCAAGTACTTACAAGAGAATTCTCAAAAGTAGGCCGTATCCGAACGTACCTACCTATACAAAAAATAGATTGTACCAACCATTTGTTACGGAACTACAATGGTAAAAATATGCAATAGCAAAAAGATACTACGATTCGTCTCAGTGAACGTAAGCTTTTAACCGAAGATCGCCTTACTAGATTGCGTACTGCCATCCACTCTGCAAGTAAATTTAGAAATTAACAAAATGTTTCTACAGATACATATCAGTAGCAGTTAGGATAGTCGAATTTCGAAATCAAGAAACTACAGAACAAAGGCAATTTAGTTTAGAGAGAGATGCGCTACTGAAAGTACCAAATGGTCGAAGGAGACTCTAGCTAGAGCAACAAGCTTCAAGACAAGCAAAAGATAGAGCAACGGTGCTTTAAGACAAACGAGAGATGCAGTAGCGACTGCTCAGTCAAGATCGAATGAGACCATAGCACAACGTGCTTTAATACATAAGAAAGATGCAGTAGCGACTGTTCAGTCAAGATCGAATGTGACCATAGAGCAAGGTGCTTTAATACAAACGAGAGATGCAGTAGCGTCTGCACAGTCGAGATCGAATGAGACCATAGAATAGAGCAACGTGCTTCAAGAAAAGCAAGAGATGCAGTGGTGACTGTACACTCAAGATCGAATGTGAACTCGCATCTCAGCTTTTCGAGTGAATGCATGCGAGCGCTGACGCCTTCTAACTACTGAGTGAGTGTGGGCGCGCCCGACAGTCTGGGCGCGACGTGTGTACATCTCTAAGTGGGCGGGCGTGCCATCCTGGATATACGTGCGAGTGCGGGCCTTCTCGTGTGGGCAGGGCCGTGCCTGGGCGCGGGCATGTGGCCCACTTGCGCATGAACACAACATAGCAACAGCAGCGATATCATTACAATATGAACGACTCATTGGTTCCTGATTTAGGCAAATCCCACTAAGGATAACCTTGACATGCCCTATCTACGATCTCCCCCTTTATCAAGAGACAATTCAGCAAATCACGCCGTTGCGCTGCCTGGCTTATACCGAGGCACTTCCAGGCTCATCACGGAACGCACCAACGGCGTCCAACCAACTGCCTTTCGCCACTCAACCGGTCTGTGGAATGGAAACAATACACCGTTTATCTGCGCTTAACTTTGCGATAAGGTAAACTCCATCATGATGAACGCCGACGCCACCCTCGCGGACTTGGGACACTCCAACTTGGATAACGACGCCGCTGCGCATGACATCATCATCAACTTACATCTTGACTACTATACAAGAGGCCACCAACGCCGTCATTTCAACCATCATAATCAAAAACATTAAGTGTCCGGACACGAAAGTGGCGGCGGCCGAGCGGTGGCGGGGCGGCGCGGCAGCGGAGCGGCGGCGGGGCGGGGCGATGAGAACGTGGGCACGAAACTTAGCGGTCGGTCAGCCGCGCTAGTAGTGTTGTGACAGATGGGCTAAATACCATTAAGGGCCCGTGGACCTACCGATTTGACCTACTGGTAGGACCACGGTATACCACTAAAGTAACTTCTTATTTTTTTTTATTTCTATTGATGTGTCAAATGTGATGTTGCTATGGAAACAATTTCTTGTTAAATCAATACCGAAAAATATTCAAAGGACGAAATATATCCTATGTCTAAAAATTTTATTTAGTTCGAAAAAATGGTCCAAGTATAGGCGTTAACTAGTTTCAAAACCGGATTCTTTGCTCATCTTGTGTTTTTTAAATGATGTCCAAGATGCCGACATCCATACTGAATAAATAGGTACTACCTAGTAATCAAACAGACACTATTATATTATTCAACACAACACTACTGTAATCGCGGGCTACCAAATCCAACTAGTTTGTTCATTTGTTTTCGTCGCTCTCCTCCCGCCCGTGCATCGCTCGTCGCCCCGCTCTGCCACCGCCCGTTTCGTGCGCGTCTCCATACTGTGCCATACTGTTGAATGCATCGCCGCCGCTCCGCTGTCGCGCCGCCCCGCTGCCGCTCCGCCGTCGCAGTTTTCGTGCCCGGACACTAATTCAAATACAACCAATGCTACGGCCCCAATCGGCATGACGTCTTTCCCGCACGCATCAATCATGCCAGATTCAACAACGGCAACCCTATACCCCCATACCCCAAGATCATTTTACCACTGACGAAGAGTGCCCTAACCGTAGAGCCATGCTGCATAAAATCAGGAAACAAGTGGAATTCGACTAGTTGCCGCAGGCACGCGCCCCCGTGACGGTGATCATGCGCACCCCTTCCTCCCCGCTACTATGCCTGCTCTTGGATCAAATTGCGTGCGCTTGTACTGGCCCAGGCCTTCGCTGCGGTGACGGTCGCCGGGGTGTCCCGCGTCTAAAATTATGCTAAGCGCACGCATGCGCTTACCATAATTTGTGAAACATTTTTTCTAGACTGTGTAATCTTATTTTTATGTAGTAACAATAAATATAAGGACACGAAATTTTTTTTGTACTATTATTATTAAACCAAAGATATTAGAATTTTTTAAAGAGGTAGATATGTTACTTGCGCCTTCACACTGGCAACTGAAATCTGAGATAATTAGCATACCACTGAGCGCAGTCTCGCGAAAGTATTGACAGTTTAAGTTGCTCCCGAGAAACTTAATAAAATGCCGTCCTGTATTATGTGAAACTAGAAATTACACAAGTAAGCTTCCAAAAAATCTAAGGATCACATTTCATGGGCTTGTTTTATATTTAAATTGATTTTCATTTATATTTGTAAATTAGAAATACAAAATGTCAGTAAATATTATCATAAAAATGTCTCTCATAGATTATAAATCTACAGAATGGAACAATGCTACGACAGTGCTCAAAAATTTGCTCCCATTTACCAAGAGAAGAATAATAAAAAAAAATAAAAATAAAATAAAATAATTACGTGAGAAAAACTAACAAAAAATACAAATTTCTGATTAAATTTTAATTTAGTAATTTTTTATGACGTATTACAGTTGATTCGTACATATTAATGTACGAAACTTAAAAAATTAAAATAATTGCGGTAAAGACATTCAATCGTCAAAAATGCGGTATGGAATGCGAATAGAATGCGGGTGTAAAATAATTGGAAGGAAGCGGGATTTCGGCAGGTTACGGACGTGGACGGCGGCTGGTCAAGGAAAGGCACTTACTTGGTCTAGCAGCAGGCTCGTCAACACTTGAGAATGGCAAGCTGGCGTCGTCGCCTGCGCAGCACGCACGACCTGCGTGATCGGACGTGAACGGCCACAAAAGTCCACAAACACGTCGATTTACACCGTCCTTTAATCACGTATTTACTAATACACGTAACACTGAAGCTTATGGGCTACGCGGATGCGGTTAAATGAGTTGCGCGGGGTGACAAATTAATAGCGTGTTGACGTCACAGTAGTTCGCAATAGACTGTTTCTTGCATTACGAATGCATTGGCCGCGTTCGGCCGGCGAGCGGAGCGATGTATGTGCCTTTTTGTTAGGATATTGGCGGGTAGGAAGGAAGTAAAACTATGACGATATGATCGCGGCGGTAACATTCCCCCCGCCCTTAAAGGGTCACCTTTAAAAAAAGAGTAATAAGCACAAGGGAAACAAATACTGCGTACATAAATACATTATACTTAATATGCAAAAAAATTGCGGAACAAAAAGTCTATTTTGATTGTATAATACTACATTTAATTAAGCGGAGAGTAATGCACTTATATACTAACTAAACTAAAGAGTATGCGGTTGACAAACAATTTATTATTGATTTGGTATCGGACATAATCGAACAACTGGGCGAAGGTAACTCCCCTTGGAGGTTTTAACAGTCACAACCCTAGTTGTTCCATCCTTGGAAGGATGAACCTTCTCTACTATAGCTAAAGGCCACGAAAAGGGAGGCGCGTTTTCTGTAACGATTACTACCACTGTGCCTACAGCTATGGAAGCGGTCGGCGTGTTCCATTTGGCGCGCGATTGCAGCTTGTGTAAATATTCGGAGCGCCAGCGACGCCAGAACGACTGGACGATACTATCTAGCAGCGAGTGACGCTGGTGAAGGTCACGAGGTTGCGCCTCGGCTGCCGGTATGGAGGACAGAGGAACTGTGTTCAGAAAATGAGCCGGTGTTAAAGCAGACGGCTCTGCGGGGTCACTACTCATTGCAGTGAGCGGGCGCGAGTTTACTAATGCTTCGATTTGCGCGAGCACTGTTATAAGCTCTTCATAGGAGAGGATCTGCTCACCTATGACTTTAAATAAATGCGTTTTTACAATTTTTACGATACTTTCCCAACAACCACCGAAGTGTGGGGACGCGGGTGGAATAAATTTCCAGTCTATGCGGTTTTCAGAAAGTTCTACTTCCAAATGTGGGCGCAATTCATCTAAGAATTTATAGAGATCACGAAGGTATGAACTGGCTCCCACGAAGCAAGTGCCGTTGTCCGTGTACATGCACTTCACGGGACCGCGACGCGACAAGAAACGCTTTAGCGCAGCTAGAAAACTGACTGTACTTAAGTCAGTTGCGACCTCGATGTGAGTGGCGCGAGTTGTCAAGCATGTGAAGATGCAGAGCCAAGCCTTGCGGCTTTTGACTCCACGAGCACGCACAGGAGTATACTGTACAGGGCCAGCATAATCACATCCTGTCATTTGGAAGGCTTTATCAACTTGGTTGACGCGGTGGCTGGGCAAATCAGCCATGAGAGGAAACTGAGGCCGTGGTTTTGCTCTAAAGCAAGTGTTACATTTATTTATGCGGTATCGGATCAAGCCGCGAGCGGAAAGGATCCAGAACCGTTGGCGGAGTAAAGACATGAGAAGTTCTGGGCCTGCATGTAAATGCTTTTTATGATAAAAATCGACCAAAATGTCAACAAAATGATCACGACGCGGCAAGATCACAGGGTGTTTGCACGTGTAATCTTCGGCGGAGTTAGAAAGACGTCCACCAACGCGGATAAGGCCATCCTTATCTAAGAATGGTCTTAGCTTATTGAAAGCAGGCGAGCAAGGCTTGTCAGTCTGCAAACTAGCAAGCTCGCTTGAGAAATGTACTTGTTGTACAGCGCGGATGATATTAACTTCAGCAAACTCTAAATCTGAACTTGAAATGGAGCTGCCTTGCGGTAATTTCTTGATGAATTTAAACACATAAACAATCGAACGTAATAGCTTAGACAATGATGAAAAGCGGTGCATAAGCGAGTAAAGCGGAGAATCATTGTCGTTAGAGACGACCACGTGAACGTTAGTGCGTCGTTCCGGTGCGTCGTCGTTTGACTGCTCGCAGTCATCATTTAGTTGCCATCCGGATGGGTCACTTGCAGCCCATGGAGGTCCATTAAACCAAAGCGGGTGATTTATTATTTTACTTGGGGTTAAGCCCCGAGATAAACAGTCTGCGGGATTTTCAGATCCTGCAACATGGTGAAAACAACTTGCAGGAACGTTTTCTACAATTTTGACGACGCGGTTGGCGACAAACGTCTGCCAGCGGTGAGGAGATGAGTGCACCCAACATAAAACGACTTTCGAATCACTGAACGCGTATACTTTATTGACAAGATAACGCGGGGAAACGGTGTCTACAACCTTGCGGATGAGTTTGGACAGCAATAAAGCCGCACACAACTCCAGCCTCGCGACGGATAGAATCTTCACCGGCGAGACCTTCGATTTGGCACAGACCAGCTGTATAGAATAACGACCATCGACGCAGATTTGAAAGTAGACGACAGCTCCATATGCGCGCTCGCTGGCGTCAGCGAATCCTAAAATGTTCAATTGACAGTCTTTAACAAGACCAAGATGTCGTGGAATGCACAAATCATTAAGAGAAGGCAGCTCTAAGCAGAACTGCTTCCAAGCGGTGACAATATGAGGCGGTGGTTGGGCATCCCAATCGCACTTCAACAACCATAACTCCTTGATTAGGAGCTTGGCGTGTAAGAGGACAGGCGCCACGAACCCTAGCAAGTCCCACAGTCGGGCTACAGCGGAAAGAATGGTGCGCTTTGTACACGTATCATCAGGAGCGACTACCTTGAATCTAAAAGAATCTCTAGACCTATCCCAAAATAGGCCTAGGATCTTGTGCGGAGTGGCATCGTCAAAGAGCTTGTCATTGGATTCTCTGTGAGACTCAGGTATGTGCGAGAGGACTTCATCTGAGTTACTCGTCCATTTTACGAGATCCAATTGTGCTCGTTTGAAGAGCGCGATAAGCTCGCTACTGAGATCTATAGCCTGGAGGGTGGACATTGATGACAGGACTATGTCATCCATGTACAAGCCTGCTGAAACAGCAGCGGAAGCGGCGGGATATTTGTCTCCTTCATCGATAACTAACTGGCGGACAACGCGAAGAGCGTGAAAAGGGCTGGACTTGAGCCCAAAGCACACACGGTTAAACTGATATACAGTAAGCGGATCAGAAGGATTGAATCTAAATAAAATTCTCTGGAATCTGCGATCAGGTTCTCTAATCCCAATTTGAAGAAACATTTGTCGACAATCAGCGGAAAAGCAAATTTCAAATAAGCGGAAATTAATTAGTATTGAGAATAAATCGCCTTGAAGATTCTCGCCAGAATGTAGAATATCGTTAAGAGAGCGACCGGAAGTAGTATTGCAACTCGCGTCTAGGACTACTCGAAGTCGGGTACTACTTTTGTCTTCGCGAACCACTCCATGATGTGGGATATAGTATGCGGGGCGAAGAGATTCATTATCGCGAGCCTCAACTGGGCTGAGATATCCCTTATCTAAATACTCGCGTATAACATTATTATAAGCGGTGCGAGTTTTGAGGCATGCCTCTAAATTCTTTTCTAGGCATAAAAATCGCCTGTGCGCGGCGGCGTACGAGTCACCCAAGGTGAACACGTCCTCACGAAAAGGCAAAGCGACTATGTACCTTCCACTCTCTTCTCGAGACGTGGTGGCAGTAAAATATTCTTCGCACTCAAGGTCATCAAGGCTTTGAGCGGGCGGCGCGGAAATCTCCTCAAGTTCCCAAAACTTTTTGAGAATCGAGTCTACAGGCTCATCAACTACCGTACAACACGTGGTTGAATAATTGCAAACTGCGTGTGACGTAGGCACAGAACCCATAATCACATAACCTAAAACGGTTTGAATAGCGGGCGGTATATTGCTGAAGCGGCTATGAATGATGCCTGGCATCAGCAGGTGCGGGAACAGTGAACTACCTATCAAAAGGTCGACAGGACCTGGATTGGCAAAATTGCCATCGGCGAGAGGCAAAGAACTAAGGTGAGAGAAAGCGGATACGTCGACCGGAGCGGAAGGTAGCGTATCTGTGATACGATCGACAATGAGCGATGAAATGTTATAATTAATATTTAAATTAAAACGTGAATGAAAAATTAAGTCTACGGAACCCTGAGAGGTTTTAAGAGAACCACCTATACCCCTAATAACAGTTGAGGTACGTTGTAGTTTATTTAGTAAACCGAGACGCATGCAACATTCATATGTAATGAAGTTGCTTTGAGAAGCACTATCTAGTAAGCAACGTACAAGATGCGGTGCGCCATTGCTGTCATAGACAACAACCTGAGCAGTCGCCAATAAAACCGTCCTATCACTCAAAGAGCATAAAGCTAAATTTCCACTAGGAGGTGGCGCCGGAACGGGAGGCGCGGGTTGCGAAATATTCGGCTGCGGTGGCGATGAAGAAGGAGCGCTGACGTTACCACTAGGCGCATCATTTGCGGGTGTCTGCGTTTCAAAATGTAAAAGAGTGTGGTGGCGCTGCTGGCAAGCACGACACGAAACCTTAGAAGTACAAGCTTTCGATCTATGTTTTGTGCTAAGGCAGTTGACACACGCACCGTTTTCTTTAATGAACTTAAATCTATCATGCGGTGTTATTTTTGCAAAAGCGTGACATTTAAACATATGATCATGTGTGTTATTATTACACAACAGGCATTTTTTATTTTCAGACGATACGTAAGTTTGCGGATTAGGAGCCGCACGGGTTCTATTTATTTTAGAGTAAAAATTAGTATTATTATTTGCGGGAGAAACAGCATTAGTAGTTTGACAGATGCGGCACTGCATTTTAATAAATTCTATAAAGCTTTCGAATTTAGGCAGTTTTGAATCATGAGCGTATGTTTCATAGGCTCGAATCGTATTCGTATCGAACTTACGTACGGCGATATGCATCAAAATAAAATCTGTCAAATTATCAATGCCTAAGTTTTTTAAAGAATTGACAGCGGTTACAAATTTATCCATAAATAACTGATAAGCGGCAGGTGAATTGGATAATTTCAAATTTAATATTTGTTCTAAATAATTAGAACCTAAAACGTCATTATTTTGGAATCTGTCTAGTAACGCTTTGAAAATTATTTCATAGTTCTGAGCACTAGGCAAAGTACCAGAAAAAAGCGATTGTACCTTAGGCGAAAGTTTACCCATTAGGTAATATAATTTATCGGAATTCGATAGCGATGGATTGTCGTGAACAGTCTCTTTAAAGCTGGCATAAAATAATGGCCAGTTTTGAATATCACCGTCAAAAGTTAATAATTCAATAGGAGGTAGTTTGACGGAAGCCTTATTTTTAGAAGATGAACAGGGAGGTGACACTTGCGATAAAACATGTTTCACGTTACAATAAATGTCTTCAAAAGCGTTATAAGCTTGAAAATTAGGCTTAGCGGTCGGATTACGCTTAAGTAACTGCTCATTATATTCATCAATAATATCATGAAATTTGGATCGCATACTATCAATAGTAACACATGACGTAATAAAAGATTGACGTCTCTCCTCTGAAAGGTGAGCTATCTTCGCTTGGTCGTATATCGATTGCATACGTTGAAAAAGTGCATCACGCTTCGCTCTTATTAAAATTATTTTTGTGTCTTCAACTTCACTGGTATCTTTACCGGTAGGTCCGGCAGACTTATCGTCCTGTGGCATGATTGATAATCACAAAATATAATATATAATGTAAAGTATATAGAAAATATATAGGTAAGTTATTGAAGTATATAAACACTATTTATTGTTCACACAAATGTATATAAAAGGCTGCGTAAATTTAAACAAAATTAATTAAGTATAAAACTTAATCGAAAATAAAAATAATTAATTTAAGTCGCTAGTGTGTGATGACCCTTATATCAATTTGTGAACGATCGAATTAATTATGAACAAAGGTACTGAAAATAAGTAGGTAAATTAGTGCCTACTTAATTACGTTACGGTTGCGGAATAACCCAGAATGGTAAAATATATTAAATGAAAATATTAAAATGTATGAAAAGACCCCAAAGTACCAAGGTGACCTTTTAGAGGGCGCGCGGAAAACACGTGAGTGGTTACAAAAAACTAAACTAAATGCGGTATTTAACGGTTCAAAACTAAACATACGACTCGAAAAGGACCAGATGATTCGTACATATTAATGTACGAAACTTAAAAAATTAAAATAATTGCGGTAAAGACATTCAATCGTCAAAAATGCGGTATGGAATGCGAATAGAATGCGGGTGTAAAATAATTGGAAGGAAGCGGGATTTCGGCAGGTTACGGACGTGGACGGCGGCTGGTCAAGGAAAGGCACTTACTTGGTCTAGCAGCAGGCTCGTCAACACTTGAGAATGGCAAGCTGGCGTCGTCGCCTGCGCAGCACGCACGACCTGCGTGATCGGACGTGAACGGCCACAAAAGTCCACAAACACGTCGATTTACACCGTCCTTTAATCACGTATTTACTAATACACGTAACACTGAAGCTTATGGGCTACGCGGATGCGGTTAAATGAGTTGCGCGGGGTGACAAATTAATAGCGTGTTGACGTCACAGTAGTTCGCAATAGACTGTTTCTTGCATTACGAATGCATTGGCCGCGTTCGGCCGGCGAGCGGAGCGATGTATGTGCCTTTTTGTTAGGATATTGGCGGGTAGGAAGGAAGTAAAACTATGACGATATGATCGCGGCGGTAACAACAGTTAAAATTTTACACAATTATTTTTTTACTTGATAGATGATATTATTAGCTTTCAAAAAGTATTTCATTTATAACCTTAGGACTTTTAAATCCAGAGAAATTAATATTTTTCAACAGGACCATCAAAAATAAAAAGTAAAATTTATAATGCCGGTCATTCTAACAGGAGAGGGGATAGACCCCAACATGTGGTTTTGTTGATTGATCATATTATCTGCCTTTATAAGCTCCGACATCGCTAACCAAACTACATAGAAAGTTGTTTGTTTGTCGTTGTTAGGTGGAAGGGGTGGTAACTGTGTTTGCAGCGCGTTAAGCTTTATCTAGACTTGTATCATTTTGGCGTATCAGATCACCGTATCTTTACCATACATCGCTAGTTTGGTTGGGCGTGCGTTGAAGTAATACTGTTGATACCGGATCACCGGATGTTTAAAATACGTCGTCTCTTTGATAAGAGACGACGTATTTTAAACATCCGGTGATCTGACACGCCAAAATGTCAAAAAACAAGTCTGGACAAAGCTTTAGCAGCCGGGCTGAGTGCTGCACTAGGGGTGTCCTCCTTTAGTGTACCCCAAGGGTAAAGCTGGATCCACACTTGTATCATTTTGGCGTATCAGATCACCGTATCTTTAGCATACATCGCTAGTTTGGTTGGTGGTACGTTGGAGTAATACTGTATCAAAGAGACGATGTATGTCAAAGATACGGTGATCTGATACGCCAAAATGATACAAGTGTGCACAAAGCTTAATATGTCAAGAGTCAAAAATGGTCTCGGCAAATATCACGTATTTTTTTCTGCCGAAACAGTATCGCGAAAATTGAGTTAAACATTTTTCATACCAAAATATAGCTAAATCCTAAACAAATAATGTTTATTTAAATAAATGCAATCCCCTCTTCCCAATTTTTTTCCACTCACAAGTTGGGACGAGTTGAAAAAAATCCACGTATCCCAACTGATTGGAATTTGTTGGGATATATGAAATAGCCCAGATTAACGTAATCACACTACGCATTTTGAAAAAATTCACGATATGGGGGTAAGAGGGTCGTGCCAAATATCACGAGATCACCCAAGGCAAAAAACAAACTAAAGTCCCGGAGCCTCAGTGACAAACCAAGACGACAATAAAAATCTCCAAGAAATCTGTGATACAAATACGTTCAGAAATTGAGAAAACCGCGGAACAGACCGGGAAAATAATTCAGAACAAGTCAGTACCCCACCAAGAGAGCAAAAGGATCATACTTCAAAATATTGAACGAAATATAATGAATAAAATAGAAACGATCGAAGTACTGGAGAAATACATACCTAAATAATCAAACGACAAACTCCCCAAAAGATTAACGATAAAAGTACAGAACATACCTAAAACCGCCGAAAAGAGCAACTTACTGACCAAATATTAAACCTAAACACAAAAATTAACAGGCTTATTAATTTTCATTTTACAGGCACAAGCAGAAGCAGCGCGAGTGAAGAAAGCAGCAAACCCAGAGCCCAGAAGACCCATGGCGCAGAAGTGGTGCAAAGTGAGCAAGAACCAGTCACAATCAGTACTGTAACCACAAATAGGATTACAATAAAACTCCGGCGCGTTGTATTATTTATCTTTATTACGATCCTGTTACTAAAAATATTAGTAATTATGCTAATACTCAAATAAAAAATGTTTTTTTTAATGTTTATACACTGTTTTTAAAACAACTTTCCCTATTTCCCTACTATCCCTACACTAATATTAATAAAAATAGGACATTCCACGCGAAACGAGAAAAAGCTATGCATTTCTTCTATTTTATAAACAACATGCAGTGATTAGAATAAACTATGTCGGGATTTACACCATGTACCTGTTTATTTTTGAGACTCCGATATTTCGGCGCAGTTGCATGCGCCATGATCACGGAAGAACTGTCGATTGTTGCGTGCGGGTAGATGTTATTGGCAGACGAATCGGTCTTATAACATGCAGTTATAATTTCAAAATTCACTCATACATAAAATGCATTCATAAGAACACTATAAAATGGAAATACATTATAACGGGTGTAACAAGACCTTCAACGAAGCCGAAGTCCACGTATTCCGCCCATCGTAGCAAACCAATAGCTACGAAGTTATTGAAGGTCAAAGGATTTTTTTTTTTATGAATTCTTATTGTATTGGTTATTTCCTACTTTTTATCTACAGAAACATTATCAAAATTTTAAGTATTTCATAACAAACAATGGCTTCAAAACGCCGTCACTCGATGTATCTCATGAGCACGCACATAAACGCTGCCTTTCAACTCGGCCGCACGCAGCTGTCAAGCGACTGGCAGGCGCGGCCTGTTGTGCGCGTTACATTGCATGGTAATGTATGCAATGGTTTTTTAACACCAGAAATCAAAATCGTTTCCCAGAAATAATTTTGAACAGAAATGGTCCTGATGATGGGCAGAATACGTAGACCTCGGCTTCGTTGAAGGTCTTGTTACACCCTTTATTATAATTTTATTAAATTTTCAATTTTATCAGTAGTGCCACAAGTACCAATAGAGGAAACTTTTTAGAATTGGTTCATCTTATTGCAAAATACAATTTTGTACTTCGTGAACATCTTGTAAGATCTAACTAAAATGTAAGGCATTTCAATCACTTATAATATGTCACCACAAATACAAAATGAATTTATTGCCATTTTGGGAAATTGGGGAAATCATGTTCGCCAACATATCATCGAACAAATAAAAAAAGGCTAAGTATAATTCGATGATATTCGACAGCACTCCAGACCTTTCTCATAAGGATTAAACAAGTCAGGTATTAACATACGTAGTAATTGAAAATCAGGAAGTAAGTAGTGGATTTTTTATAGATTTAATTAAAACTAAACTAAAGGAATTTCAAAGATGATTTTGAACAAGCTTCAAGCTTATGGCCTAGCTAGATATAAGCAACTGTAGAGGCCAAGCATATGATAATGCTGCTATTATGGCTGAAAAGCATTCAGGAGTTCAGCAAAGGGTTAAAGAAAGAAACCCTAAAGCTAAATTTGTCCCTTGCTCAAATCATTCGTTAGACGCTGCCTCAGTTGAGGTGAGTTTAGTAACTTTTTTCGGCACTTTAGAACGTTGCTATTCATTTTTTTTGGGAAGTTCTGATAGAAGATACAGGCAAAAGCTAAAAAAGGGTTCAAGACACGCGGTGGAGTGCAAGAGGCTCTCGTCGTATAAGACTTAAATTTATATGTTAATGATTCTATCGAGGACCTTGATAGAAAATTAGATTTTAGAATAATGATATCGTTTAATTAAAAACTAAAATGTGAATTGAGTTCCTAAATCAATTATAAGACTTTTATTATTTTTGCCGACGGAAGCTGTGATTGAAACTGGAAAAAAATAGTTTGTGTGGGAAGTATTCCCTTTCAGCTCGAACTACACCTGCTCCTGCTTTCAACCGATAATGAAATACAAATGGAATTAGAAAGACTGCAAGAAGTATTGAAAAGATCTTGAGAATATTGAAAGAACTTCGCAAAACGAGTCACTTCAATTATTGGAGAGCGAGCAGGCAGCTACAGGCATTCCGACTATACCGGAGGCAGGGTTTGCATTGCAAAGGTTTGTAATATGGCTGACTGACTTCGAAAAACCAGTCACTTCAATTATTGAAGAGCAAGCAGCTACAGGCATTCCGACTATACCGGAGGCAGGGTTTGCAAAGATTTGTGATATGGCTGACTGACTTCGAAAAACCAGTCACTTCAATTATTGGAGAGCAAGCAGCTACAGGCATTCCGACTATACCGGAGGCAAGGTTTGTAATATGGCTGACTGACTTCGAAGAACGAGTCACCAATTATTGGAGAGCAGGTAGCTATAGGCATTCTGTCTATACCTGAGGCAGGGTTTGCCAAGGTTTGTTTAAACAATTGAATCCTACAATTAATATTATAAATTTTTAATTTCTTTGAATGTTTTTTACTCAATCACTTGAGAAATGTTTGGCACATAGGTTGAGATATTCTTGAATAAAGATACTTAAAAATAGGTGCCAAAATGTGTTAAAAATATCTGTTATCAAATTATGGTTATTGTTAATACAGGCTGTGCCTTCTATCGAAGAGGAAGTTGAAACAATAGTTATTATTGCAGCTGAAACTGATGATAATGAACAAACCAAACCACTTATCTACTTAGTTTGGTGTTAGCTCAAACGAACCTATCGCTTTTCTGAACGGCATATTCTATCAAAATTCGTTTCTAATTTCCCGAACAAGATGATATCTAGGGCTAATTTGCTAGACCATAATCGTTCAGCTACAGATAGGTAGCGTTATCTGTGTTAATAAACCTTATTTTCACTTAAAGATTGTGTTTTGTAAAACTATGATATGTCTTATAGACACTCATATATGCACAAACATGGTCATAGCAAAATATTTTTTCCACGAAAAATAGTCTAGATTTTCCATAATTAAGTGTGCGAAAACTGGTCAGCGGGCCTGAAAGTATAACCTTAAATGATTATCTGTGCTATTTATGGTCAAGCCACACAGCGGGCGTGACGGGGCGCGGCGCGACGGGAGTTCACACTGCGGGCGTGATCACGCCTACGTTCCGCCCCGCCGCGCTTCTGATCTGTATTCATGCTCGGCGCGACGTGACGCGACACGTCGCGCCACGCCGGCCTGTGTGACGTCGTCCACAGTATCTAGTACATTACAACTTCTCAGCGTCGCGTCGCCGTCCCGTCCCGTCACGCCACGTCCGCTGTGTGGCTTGGCCTTTAGAGATCGAGTTATCCGGTCAAAAAGAATAAAAATGTGAAGCAAAATTTTTTTCATATCATTACAGACTTTTAATAGTGAATATCTCGAAAACTATACAAGATATCAAAAAAATACTGAATTGAACATGTAGCAAATTTAACCAGCTTTCATTTTTTAAAAAACTCATGTCTCTGGAATGTATAGTTTTCGAGATATATGTGAAAAACCGAAAAATGGGACCTTCAAACCCCCCCCCCCCCCGGCACAGGGGCTACGGGCGGGGACTTTTGATATGTTCACCTCCTAACAGGTCCAAACAAAGTTACGAAGTCAAAAATTGTGTCCCCCTCACTCGAACAACTGTTCTCCATTGCCCTCGCCTCCGAGGAAGACCGCCGGGCCGACCCCCACCATCCCCTCTCCATCCGACCGACCTCTCGAGACCAAGCAGGCCCTCATCTCCCTCCTCCTCTCCCCGTCCTCACCCACATCTGTCATCTACCACCGACCGACTCATTTGGGATAGGAGACTCGGTGAATCTCCTATCGTGAGTGTGTACAAAAGGATAGTGGCACAACCAAGTTTAATAATTATTTCTATAATACTTGGATTGATAAAAAAATAATTTATCCGATAAATGGTGCTTTTTAAATATCCGTCACAAGACAAATAACGCCATAGAATGGTGGAATTCAAGGTTAAACAGAGGTATAAATAATAAACCTAATATAGCAGTATTATTAAATACTCTTTTGTCTTCTTTTACTACAGCTGTAGGCTATACTGTAAGCATCGCAAAAAGCAGTACATAGGTAAGTACTAATTATCAAATAGAAAAAAATACATCAAGGTAAAAAAAAACACTTACTCGTTTGCATGAACAAAAGTTTTTTACGAATTACGAATGAAAAGACCTCTTACAGTTTTGTCGAGGCCACATCTCGTCCGTTGACTCAATGGATTTCGGGCGAATAGTGATCTATCATTTCTAAAAAGAAGACATTTCGCGCGAAGATGTAATATTTTTCTGATGATTTATCGCCGGAGTCGAATTTGATGCCACGAATTTTTAACCTTATTTTCGCCAAAAAAGGATCAGCGTGACCTTTGTCGTTCGTACTAGGTTGGAAACGTTACTGAAGAAATATACAGCAGTCACATACAGGAAAAATAAGCAAGACGGCAAAAAGAGAAAGACCATACAAAAAACCTAAAGTTAAAAAAAAAAACAAAAAATCTTTACTGGATGCTTCGGAATCCTGGCATAA
Organism: Agriphila tristella; assembly: GCA_928269145.1. Taxonomy (NCBI): domain Eukaryota; kingdom Metazoa; phylum Arthropoda; class Insecta; order Lepidoptera; family Crambidae; genus Agriphila; species Agriphila tristella. The sequence continues at coordinate 1,509,767 of OV743447.1, read as the reverse complement.
CGATTTATGAAATATCAGAGTTACTCGGACATGCTTTTCCACAAGCATTCACTCCTCAAAATATTCAAAGTGGATTCCGATTTCCCATTCAATAATGACATATTTACGGACGGCGAGTTTCTCGTCGTATGTGACTGACAGACCTATCAGAGACAAATCTGAACCCAATATAGAAAGCGTAGTTGATTTGATTTAAGTACTGCAGGACATGGCAGTGTAAAAGAAAATTTGCCATTGAAACTACCACAACCTTCAACATCAGCTGTGACAGATAACATTAATTTATAGTACAATAGCAAGCTACCTAGCCAAATCCCTTGCGACTGGGGCCCGCCAGATACACACGTAATTTTATTTATATATTATAGTTACGTATTTTATACATTTTGGTCGAGACCGAGAACTCGGTCAGACCTTATACCTAATAATCCGTCTGTGATGAATGACATGACAGCTGCTGGTTTGATAAATAAATAAATAACCTATAACCAAAGACTTCTATAACTATCTACATTCTTCTGGGCAGAAGCCCACAACGTTGGTCAGACCTGGTGTCCAAAAATCTGGATATGCCAGTGAACGTCGCTTTGCATCAAGCCGAGGACCGCAACAGATGGAAACACCTAGTGCGACACGTCCTTGCACGGAGTCACGATCCTCAACCATGAGGGAACGACTGAGGAGGAGGATTTACATTCTTACATACTGCTGTACCTAACTTTTGTGTAATCATTGCCAGCCAGCTCAGCTTTCAAAATTTGTGTGTGTTGTGTGGTGTTGACTTTTTTAAATGCTAAAAAATATTAATTTAGTATTTACAATTCAAAAAAGAATAGGTTTACAGCACCTTCCAGGATACTAAATGTGTTTTAATCATTTTAGGTGTTGGTGATGTGACTGCTTGATTTAACTGTAGCTTTACCAATGATTTAATTAATATCAGCTTTACTAACATTTTTTTGCACGGACAGAGACTATCATGATGATGACCTTGGATACATTTATATTTAATAATTAAATAGTCTAATATTTAAGAACCTTGCTTTTTATTTCAATTGTGTACTTACCCAGTAAATTTGCCTCCGTAGCAAGTGGACAGATTCGCAACTGGACAGATTCATAACTGGACAGATTCTCAGGTGGACGGATTAGCAACTGGACAGGACATGTACAGTCCATAACACACGACTGCTTTGTATACGTATGCTTCTATGCATGGGCGGCGGAGAGCTTGGAATCTATACATATAAAACTCTAAATTGATTGACTGATTCATTGTTGGAATAGGCGTAGAGCCCTAACGGCAGAAGGTAGAGACACCATTTTGGATGGTAGCTTAGTGCTCACCTGCACCTTTCATGGTGCAGGTGAGCACTAAGAAAGGGTTTTGGAAAATTCCCGTTATACAGGGTGCTACAGAGTGTTCCATTGAAATTTAATGTCATTAATATAACTAATAATATTCAAAGTGAAAAACTTGTTTCTTTTCATTATAATTATTGTGCAATCATCTTTGATATTGTGGTAAAATGAATATTGCTGGTCCAAATCAGAAAAAACCAAAGCTAGTCTTTGTAGACGGACGGCTATATTTCATTGTTCACGACTGTACTCTGTCCAGTTGCTAATCCGTCCACCTGAGAATTTGTCCAGTTGAGAATCTGTCCAGTTGCGAATCTGTCCACTTGCTACGGAGGGGTAAATTTGATACCTAATGCACAAAATATGAAAGCTTTTTTTTATCTCACAACTTATTATAATATGCACATGGTAAGGTTTTTGTTGTGATGTAGGTACCTACTAGTTTTTGCTTGGGTTATTGGATATTATTTGGTTGCTAAGATAAGAAATTTATAATAATACAACCCGGTCAAGTTAACTCGGCACCTGGCTCTAATGAATTTTTCCCACACAAGACGACTTTTTGGTCTGAAACTTTAATTGCTGTGTTATTAATGGTTTAGATTAAATAGACAATATGATAGTGGAATGATAGAACATGGTAACAGCACTTGCAGCACAATATGTGAACGATTATAACAAAATGTCACTTTCGACTCAGGTGCCGAGTTAACTTGACCGGGTTATAGTTACCTTTCCAGTAGAAGTACATTGCCTGGCATGTTTGTTGATTTTGAAAACAATATTAACAGTTAATTTTGTGGTTTTATTTTCCCATTCTATGTACCTACAAGAATAATATAAAAATGCAGAAATATGTATTTTATGCTTTAGGTAGCCTTAAAAAGGGGATCCCTTGATTTCGCATAATGGTTTTATACCTAATTTAGCATAATATTTTTTGTCATAATAATACTTTGGCATAATTGTTTTTTGGCATACTATTTATATAAGCATAATAATCATTTAGACTAATTTGTTTTCGCATAATGTTATTAGGAATATTTTCTATTCGCCTAATATTATTTAGACGTAAAAATAAAAAAGAATAAGAATAAATATTTTTGCGTATTTATGTATTTTCTTGCAAAAGGGTATGTATTAAAATGCCGAAAATTCATAACACATACGACCGAAATATCGATGTATAAAACACCTATTTTGCAAAATACTGGAAATCCTATAAATCGATATCCGATAGACCGTAACTTAAAAGATCGATTAATAAATGACCGAAAGTTCGAAATTCCGAAAGTTGAAATGCCGATAGTTCAGAATCCCGATTCAGATTCAGATTCATTTATTCACACGAAACACGGTATACAGATGTTAAAATAAAAATATGAAGTCCAAACATGTTTCACTAAAATTAGTATGCGAATGACAAATTAATTATCCACTAATATTAAAATACAATAAAAATTATTAAATTAAAATTAAAATTATTATATTAAAATTATTACTACATTAAATATTAATTATTACGTTGTTAGATTTACATATTATAAATTTACATGTCATAAATGTTCCACGTCAAAAAACATAATATTAAAATAAAGAGTCATTTTAAATATTCTTCAACAGAATAGAATGACTGTTCCTGTAGCCATAATTTTACGGTTCTACGGAACCGTGTTTCTGGAAGAATTTTAAACTCATTGGGTAGCGCATTAAATACGTTGACACACATAGCCGCACAATTTTTTAAATAGAGTTTAGTCTTTGGTCTGATACTGTAAGTAAGTTTGTCAGAATGCCTTGTGGATCTCTGCGTAATGTCTTTAAATTTAGTAAACAGATGATTATTTGATTTTACGAAACAAACTAAATTCAAAATGTACATACATGGCAGTGTCAAGATACGCAATTTTTTAAATAAAAACCTACAAGTATCATCTGGTGCCAGTCCATACATAGCTCGGATACATTTCTTTTGGCCGATAAAGGCCCTATCAGCGTCTGTACTGTTACCCCAAAGCAACAGGCCATAATCCAGCACTGAATATACATAAGCATAGTACGCTATAATTAATGTATTATGCGATGTTGTCCGTCTGAGTCTACTGAGAAGATAAATGTAACTATTTAATTTTGTACATACTTTATCAATATGAGCTTTCCAATTCATGTGATTGTCTAATATAATTCCTAATAACTTTGTTTCAGTCACCTCTTTAATATCTTGCCCATTATACTTTAAATTAAAATAATTAGTTGAAGCACCGTAATTAATAAATTGTATGAAACATGTCTTGTCGAAATTAATACATAAATTATTACACATGGTCCATTTTGAAACATCATTAATAGTATTGTTAATTTTCAATTCATAATTATCCATGTCAATATCATTCTTAGATGTCACTATTACTGAAACGTCATCTGCAAACAAAACACATTTACTTTCTATTGTGTTAGGTAAGTCATTTATATACAAAATGAATAGAATAGGTCCAAGTATAGTTCCTTGTGGAACACCATATAAATTAAGTCTACTTTTTGATTTATAATTCATTACTGTCTGAGATTCATTAATATTTGTGATTTCAACATACTGAGCTCTATTTGTTAAGTAACTATTTATCCAGTTTAGAACCGGTCCTCTAAACCCTAAATTTTCTAATTTATCCAATAGAACTTTGTGGGATATAAAATCAAACGCCTTTGACATGTCAAAGAAAATGGCTGTAACTTTTTCTTTATTATCCATACCTTTTATAATCTCATCAGTAAGATCAAAACCAGCAAAACTTGTTGATTTCTTATTTTGAAAGCCATATTGTTCCTTATTAATAACATTGTATTTCGTCAAGAATTCAACGATACGCTTAACCATAGCTTTTTCAAATAACTTGGCTAGCACTGAAACTAAGGTGACAGGTCTATAGTTGCTTAAATGTTTAGTGTCACCTTTTTTATGTATGGGTCTAACAACTGACATTTTGAGTATAGTTGGAAAAGTACCATTTTCAAAGGATAGGTTTATTAAATATGTAAGGACTCTGGCTAAAGCTGCCCTACATTTCTTAAGTATGTCAGTGGAAATATTATCGAAACCTTCCGATCTTGTACTGTTTAATGTCAATATTAATTTTAAAATTTCGTCAACTGTGTAAGGCTCAAGATACATACTATTGCGTAGCCTTGTCTTATTTGTATTATGACAATATTGACTGTTATCAATATTTGTCGTATCAATAAAATGATCATTAAAAGCTTCCGCAATTTGTTGTGGGTCTGTAATTATATTGTTACCAAGAGAAATTTTTCCAATGTACTTTTTATTTATATTACTTGTATTGTCTTTTATTACATTCCAAGAGGCTCGACATCGATTCTTAGATTGTGTTATATATTTATCATTATTTAATTTTTGGGCTTGATTTAAGCAACGTCTTAACATATTTGAATAGTCTCTGTACTTTGTTTTATTTTCATTTGTTTTTAATTTATGATAGCTAAATCTAAGCCTTCTCTTTGTGGCACAGCTCTTTCTCAAGCCCTTTGAGATCCATTTAAGATGACGAACTTTATTGTTAATGCATATTTTAACTTCAGGAAAACATAATTGATAAAATAAGACGAAGATATCATGAAATTTTTTAAAAGCTTTATCAACATCAGACTCCTGGTAGACATCAGACCACGTTAAGCTTGACATACATTCTCTGAATTTATTGACGTTTTCCTCACAATAATCACGTTTGATTATATGGTACTTTAATGTTGGTATACATTTTTTAATAACCGGGATACATAGCATTTGTGCCATGTCATGATCAGATAGAGCTAGAGGTAATACTTGAGCAGTAGCATCACTGACATTGCTAAATATCAAATCTAAACACGAGTTTATTCTGGTTGGACAGTCAATATGGGACGTTAAGTTAAAATTTTTTAGTAAATCCAGTAGCTTCTGCTTGTGTTTAGAACTTTCCATCATATTAATGTTAAAATCACCAACAATTACGCACTTGGCTTTACAATTGTTCTTAAAGATCGTATAAAATAAGTATTCGAGTTTAGTAAAGAACAAGTCAAAGTCGTTTATTCTTGCTTTTGGAACTCTGTAAATACAGATGACTTTAAGATTATATCTACCAATATATGCACCGCAACATTCTAAATAATTATCCAAACCTAAACTATTTACTTCAGTAAGGGGCTGAAAATTCAGACCTCTTTTTACCATAACACATACCCCACCTCTCTTTTCTTTATTTTTCCTACAGTACGAGGCCGCGAGTTCGTAGTCGTGTAAGCGGATAGTGTTTTCACAACCAACTTGAACAAATGTTTCACTAAGACATATTATATCCGGGGTCATATTTTTAGAGTGCAGTTCAGATAATGCTATTTCAAAAATCGGTTTCTTCCGCGACAAACTTTGGATATTTTGATGTAATATTCGAATATTATTTACATCATTGGTTTTGCTCACGAAAAAATGTCTGAGATGGTGTATCAACTACACTTTCATTCAAATTGGGTTCAACGCTAGTTAAAAGGCCGTCCTTTATGCTTGAGCAATTAGGAGCACTATTTGATGTACTTTGTAGTTTTTTATTTAATATCTGAAAATAATACGGTATTGTGCCTTTTTTATTCACTACCTTAATAGTCTTTTTAGGTTTCACAGTATGGCTTTTTAAGTGTTCCCTAATTTTTTTAACCGACTTCACAAAAAGGAGGAGGTTCTCAATTCGATTGTATGTTTTTTGTTTTTTTTTTATCGTTGTTCGCGCATATCTTCGTCATTTATGAACCGATTTTGATGATTCTTTTTTTGTTCGATTGAGTTTTCTTGCGAGATGGTCCCATTTAATTTTTTTTCAAATCGGTTCAGTAGTTTTCGAGAAATCCTGAAAATACTATGATTTTCATCAACTCACATGACGACATATGCTATTTATGAACCGAATTAGATGTTTCTTTTTGTTGGGAAAGGGGTACTTTTAGTGTAGTCTTTTTAACCGACTTCAAAAAAAAAGATTCTCCCTCAGTTTAACCTGTATGGATGTATGTTTCTCCGCGAATATCTCACGTTTGGCTGAGCCGATTTTTCTACCCAATAATATACCTATAATAATATACCTAATATAGAAGGTACTTACACTAAAAATAATAAAATAAAAAATTGTTTTAAAAAACAAAAAACCGACTTCAAAAACCTGCCTCTAAAAAGCAAGAAATAATATTCAAATCATTAGATACGCATTATCATTGTTATAACAACACGTCTATTGAAGTCGGGTGGGGCTTTTAGAATAAAAAAGGAAGTTGTACTCCAGCCCCACCCGACTTCAATAGACGTGTTGTTATAACAATGATAATGCGTATCTAATGATTTGAATATTATTTCTTGCTTTTTAGAGGCAGGTTTTTGAAGTCGGTTTTTTGTTTTTTAAAACAATTTTTTATAACATAAAAACTCTTTTTCGTAATCTATATAATCTATGCATACATTTATTTTGTCACATAAGCATGTCATAAAGTTATAATTATTATTATCCAATAAAATGTCAAGATGCTTTAAATGCATAAAATGTTTAGTCCATAATCTTATATTATAATTCAATGTCATTTCATTCATACAACTATTTTTTAAAACTGGTAATAAAAGTACATTTGTCATTTTTAATTTGTCAATTAATATACAAATATTGGAATTTAATCTATGCATATCTATGTCATGTCTACCTAAGCTAATAATTATCATGTCATCATTTGTAAAATCATGTAACATATTATTATTATTATAATATTCCAATATTTCGCTACTGGTTGCATCAGTTATAATATGAGCATAACATTTATATTTATTATTCCACTTTCCATATCTCGATTTTGTTAAAGATACCGACAATCCACGTAACTGTTCATCACCAATTATAAAAATACGATTATGTTTAGTCTGATGTTTCGTACTACTAGCGCCATCTATTGTCGAGTCTCGTAATTGTTCCAATTCAATAATATCTTGTGGGTGTTTTTCTTCTGCTGGTAGCGACGATACACCAATGGAGCTATCTATGAAAGTGTTGGTTTCTAGAGGAGACACTGCAGTATTATTGGGAACAGCAATTTGACGAGATTTTATTTGATTTTCAGTATCTGTTACTGAACAGTTTAATTCTTGAGTTCCTTCATTTCTTTTTTTCTTATTTTTTGTTGAACTTTTTGTCGGCGTTGATTTGCATATACGGGTTAGTTGAGTTATCTTCAACTCATATTCAGTTAGTCGTTTACTTAGACTATGATTTTCAGAGACTAAATTCGTTATTTCATTTTCAGCTATTTCTAAGTTTTTCTCTAATTTGTATACTTTCTTTTTCAGGTCGTCTATTTCCTCATTGCAGTTCGTACTAAGTTTCGAAAAACTTCTGTTTAAAACTTGTTTTGGTGTGGAAGTAATAGATGAATAATCTGTCTCTTCTTCATCGGAAAGCCGTTCGGATAAATTAAGTGAAGGATTACTCGGTACATTTCTTTTACGCTTCGTCACGTGATCAGTCTCAAAAGAATTATTTTCTGATTCAACCGGTTTTTGTTCAGTTTTATTATTTGATGCATTGTAACAAGCATCACATTTAAAAGCTTTTTTATTAGTAGGCGTCATTATTCGAAATCGCTGAAAAGATACGTTTGTACAGTCCAAGTGGTATTTTTTCTCACATGCGGCACATACCAGAAATTGTTTATTTAGAATACTTTTACTGCACTTATTACAGTTAGCCGACATCTTGTGTTGGGTAAAGAAATTTTTTGATTCCAAAAAATTGTGAGACCCTAGATTTGAACCGTCTCGCCGTCTCGGTTCAGCGTGAATACCGAGCTTGCTGTTGTTACCACTCGGCTACAGTTGCATTAATTACGCTGTCCAATTAAGTAGTTACATGCAGCCGGTTACACCTCTGCTTTAAAGCACGGATGGATTGACCATTAGAGTATCTTGTTTGACATGTCATTAGATGGCGTTACGTTCACATGTATTAAAATGAGATGTAGTCTTTATTGCAATCATATACAATTCACAATCCTACAACACTTCTTCACATTTAAATGATAATAACTGTCGGTGTTTGACAGATTTTTCATTTATAGACTATTAATTGTTTTTGAGTAATAGTTATTAGTTATTATTGAAGTTGTCACTGCCACTAATAGTATTATTGATTTTATACAAGTTTATTATGCAGAATAATTGTTCATTTCACGATTTTTCACTATCACTGTTTTTTGTAAATTTCCCACTCTAAAGTTATTTTTTTCCGTAGATAACACTCACACAGGAAATATGTAGGGTATTACACCGCCACACAAAACTTAGCACTGTAAAAATTGAATTAACTATTTTTAGATTGAAAAAACCACGGAGCTAATGTTTACTTTGCGGCTAGCGCCATCTATCACGTCTGTCTGGTTAGGTTGGTATCCGAAAGTCTGGTTAGGTCTATTAGGTGCGACGACGAGCGAGCGTAGCGAGCGAGGAGGAGGTTAAGCTTCATTGCGACCTACAACGCACGAGACGAGCAAGCGAAGCGAGCGTGCCGCGGCAGCGGCCGGCGAAGTGCCAGAACCGACCTGCTGGCTTGTAACCCTCAATTAACCTTTAATTTTTTAAGCTTCGGGATTTAGTATTTTTTATTTTCGGTGTTTCGTCCATGGGTCTTGTGAAATTCAGTCTTTTCAACTTCGGCTTTGGCCCTTAGCCATGTATGTGACAATCAATATTTGTATTTATTACAAGTATAATTTTTAGCAATAACTTTTAAATGTGCAAGTTTCAAATTGTATTCATTTTTTTTGGTTATAAAATATTTATGCGATTAATAACATTATGCGTGTTTAAATTTATGCTAAAGAATATTATGCTTAAACATTATTATGCTTAAATTAGTTATGCCTAGTAAAATTATGCATAAGCTGTTATGACTATGTTATGCGTAAACATCATTCGGCGAAATCATATTATGCTATGACATATTATGCCTTAAAATTTTATGCAAATACATAGGGAACCCTTAAAAAGACTAGACCTAGACTTTGCACCTACATTCCCTGTGACATATGTGTCACAGGAAATGTAGGTGGTAAAGTGCGAAAATAAGTGAATCAATCAAACCAGTTAATCTGCAGATTCACTAGTTAATCTGCAGATTCACTAGTTAATCTGCAGATTATCTGATTCCGTACTTTGACGGTAACATATGGATTTCTATTTATTTTCGTCGCTCCAATAACAACAGAATGGCGGGAAAAGGAGTGAAATGAAAAACTAATATTAATCAAAAAATTCATTAATAATCAACTGAGGAGCCCTGGCGAGAATTCACCAGGGCTCCTCATATTTCCAGGCGCTCCTGGAGCCACTCCCTGTAAATCGCGGCCTGGAGGGGCATCCTTGGTGGCGGGAAGGGCCTGCAAAAATAATATTTTAGTTTTAATAAACAAAAAAGGCTTTGTGATGATACTGATGATACCTATTTAGTTAAATCTCAAATCTCACCTCATCTGCATGTAGCCCTCCACATTGTGCTGTGCATCCCGCCCGCAACAGCACGGCGCCTCCGATTTCATCTTTTCTAGTTCCTAATGAGAAAAAAATTACAATACATAACAGGAAAGTAAACAAACCATATTAGACATCATTATGTAGGTAGAGGTACCTACATATAAAATAAAACTTACATTAAAAATTTCTAATATCAGCACATGGTGCTGCTCCAATGTTGGAGCAGCTAACTCTTGGTATCTGCAGAAAAATAATTATATAGATAAGCATTGTTTTTTTCACAAGAATAACCATAAAATCAATTTGGGGATTTCTTTATCATTCTTGCAATTTTGAATAAAAAGTATCTTACAAATGTTCGGGATCGGGTACAATTGCCACGGGCACGGGCACAGTGGCACAGCCACACCGTGCCATCCACGAGCTCCATCGATCCTCAAACAGTCTCCAACAGTTGGTAATCCTGGTAGATAATAGAAATGAACAAATATTAAATAGTGCTTGAACATTAATTAAAACATGAATAAAAACATTTGGATACTTACGTATTAACCATTGCGATAATAATTATCGCAATAAATATCAATATTACAAATTCCTTTTGTTAGTTACCCTGTCCTAAATTTTAGTCTGTTATTTTTATTTAAACGTAGAGTGACATGACATAACAGTGGGTGCATTCCAGCAGACCAACCGCTAAAGGCTGGTCCACTAGGCGCGCCGAGTCGATCATCGCAATAATTCGTCTCCATTCCATACATTTACTACGAAACTGCGTCCATTGAAGAAGAGCCGATGCGTGCCAAGTCGACGCCATCGCCAGTCAATAAACGCAGTATCATAGTAAATGTATTATGGAGGCAAATTATAGGGCCCCTATTTATAATATATTAAAAATAGGGCCCCTGTTCTGTGCTCCTGTGAGCACCTTACTGCGTTTGGGCACACAGGTACACAGACAATAGAATAATGACAAAGGAATAGAAGTTAGGTTGTAAACAAAGATTCCTTTTTTATGCACGTACCTCCAATAAATCTAACCTGGGCCCTATTTCATAAACATTTTACCTTGGTAAATTAAGACTAGTTTGATGTTCATTGCGTCGCCAATTTGAATCTAGAAAATTAACTACTCACAGACACCGCAATGTATAATATTTACCGTAGTAAATTACTGTAGTATATGTATAGTAGTATGTAAATGAAATAGGGCCCTGTTGTAATTTTTTATGTAAGTACTTACCTTTTATTTTATTTATGAGCTGGAAACACTACGCGGTCGTGTCAGTCGGGCAGGCATTTTTCTTTTTCGATAAGTCTCCTGTCTCAATTTTATCTATGGTCTCAATCTCAACTAACTCCACAGTAAAGTTATTGTTTTTCATCCCTTCTATTCGAAAAATGATGCTTTGTTCCTATATAAGTGGGACCAAAATAGCTCTTTTCTGGTAAGAACTTTTTAGTGGGAGGAAAAGAGATTTGAATTTAGAACATGTATCTTTCAAAGAATTCGAACGCCGCGCCCCGCCGCCGGCTGGTATGTATTGACTGGCTGTATAGCAGGGGGGGCACACTTAGAACAACCCAAGTGGGAGAAAAATGTAGCGTCATCTCTAAGTTTGAACCATCAACTTTTACAACAAAGTCTTCAAGTTTGCCAAAAGATGTCTCTGCAGTCGGACTAATTATAATATTCAAAATAAAAAAAATAAATTAAGAAGACAGTACAATAAAAATCGCCTTTTCAAATAGCTATAAAGTAATTTAAAACAAAATTATTTTAAAAAGATGAAAAGAAAAGTCATTTTTGATCATTATTTTTGATCATGATGCGAATTGCAATATCACGAGGAAATTCATCACTCAACGTAATGTCTTGATAGCGTAGAGGATTACTACACAACCACTGTACATCAATACCGCCATCGTTCGACGAATATGTACCTTCTTCGATCCTAGGAATTATCACATTATTGTTTATTGTTTTTTTATTTCGATTTATTATTTTTTATTAATATTTTAGTTTTTTATAAAGAATATTACAAAAAAGACAAAAAATATACATGAAAAATTCATTCTTCAAGTTTGCCAAAAGATGTCTTGTAGAGACATTTTCTGGTCGTACTTATAATATAAAATGTTCAAAATAAAATTTTGGACAGTACAATAAAAGTCGCCTTCTTAACTGGGTAAGTAAAGTGATTTAAAACAAAATTATTTTTAAAAGATGAAATAGTTTTTTTAGTATGGTCATTGAGCGAATTACAATATAATGATAAAATTCAACACTCGAAGTAATGACCCAGTAGCCTAACGGATTACCACATCTGCCTCCACCGCATACAGTACTACAATCGTTCTAGGAATACCGAGTTCAAATCCAGCGAAAGTCACATTTTTATTTTTTGTGTTTTTTGTTTAGATTTTATTCTTTTTAATTAATATTTTTTGTTTTATATGAAGAATATTACAAAAAATGACATAATATGTATATGAAAAAACATTTTCAGCAATTATATTTTCACGCAATTCTTGTCATTAGTTCCGCTCAAACCTCCAGAGGCGCTGATGGCCTTTCAAATCAGTGTTTCAAAAAATTGCCACGAGTGGGCGCTCTTTTCCCAATATATTATTTTACTCTTTGCTGTATAGACGGCGCGGCGAACTGAAAAAAAAACATAAGCGCGCGAATTAAGTCTGTGTTCTTGTAATTAGTACATACTTACGTACTTAGTACAATAACCTTTGAAAATCGCGCTAGTGTATCAAAGGAACATTTTCATTAATTACATAAACACAGTCTCCTATTTATTTTCTCATAGAAAGGGGATGAAAAGTAGAGTATATGACTCGGGCGCAAAATATTTTTGGCGAGGGCGACATACTTTGAATCCCTCACTTCGCTCTGGATTCAAAAAAGCGCCCTCGCCGTAAAAATATTATTTTGCTCCCTTGTAATACAATCTACTATTCTCTCTCTGTGATCAACTCATCATAATGGGAAATATGTAAGTACACAATTCATTTTATGATGTTGGTTTAACAGTTGTGATAACAGTGTTGTTTTATCTCAAGCTAGATAATTATATACCTACATAAATAATACGTATTTTTTAGATTCGCCTGCAAAACCGGCGCTGGCTGCGGCAAATCTCGTTGGTGCGGCGGTGGGGCGGAGGCCGAGTAAGCAAATTCTTTGTTTTTACTTCTAGTGACAAATCAATTAAATGTTTTGATGATTACGCCTGTCACTCACACGCAGGTACGATTGAAGACTAACTAGTCTTCCAATCGTACCTGCCTACATAGTTTGGTCACGGTAAAATGGTACCTAGGTATGTTTGGTGTATTATATGTAAAGGGACTCCATAAGGCATCAAGACGAGACTATGCGATACCATCGGTATAACACCTATAAGTACAATAAATAAGGTATATATTTCATGCTAAAAATAATTCTATTAATAATTTCACTCATTCAACAGGAATTATGAAGAGTTTCCCCACCCGCTCAGCTCGGTGGAGCAGCAAGTGCTGCTTATCAACCTCACGAGGGTAAGCTTTTCAACCAAAGATTGATTTAATAATTATCTTGTTGTACCTACCTAACTTGTTAATACATTTCTTATCAGACAATCGAGGAGATCCTCCAGGAGGTCCACCTCGTGAGGGAGAAATCCTGCAGCTGCCGGTGCCGGGCTGATTACGAGCCGCCGCCAGACCCAGAACAGACCACACTGTAAATTTATGTTTAATAAATAATAAAACAATTTTTATTTTTCTTTCCGACAGTTATTTGCTTGACTATATTAAGTTATAATCTATGTTAATAATCTATTGGAGAGAACACCAGTTCAGCCTGAACTAGGTAAGGTCAGACTAGGGTTGCCAAAAAGTTTCAAGAAGAATTATAGTAGATTTACATTTAGGGTGTCTAAAAATATAGTACTTATCCACCTGAAAAAAATTTAGTAGCCTTTAATATTGTCAATTCTTTGAGGTTTCTAAATGGTTTTATTTTCATATACACGAATAAAACGACCTGCAGTGATGATGTCTGTAATCATTAAACATGGTTAAAATAAAATAGAAAAGAATTAAATACGAATAGTAGATTTGGCTACTATATATTTTTCCAACAGTATTTAGAACGGCAAATAAAACGGCTACTATTTAGAGTAATAAAACTGCCAGCAGAATGTAGACATAGCTATGGTAGCAAATATCCACTGCGGTGCAATGCAAGCTAAGTAGTTACTTAGTAAGGAGAAATTTCGAATATAACTTGAACTCTTTTGCTATATTTATTTTTGGGATGTGGTAATGGTAACCTTGACCATCATAAATTTAGAACAGATATTTTGTCATTTTATCAACCTGTCAGACCTTATCGTAATTCAGGTGCACAGACAATACAATAGTCACAATACAATAGAAAAGCCTAAAATGCCGACATTTTTGTTGATAAAATAACAAAAGGAATTTTAGTACTTAGGTTGTAAACTTACAAATAACAAAAGTTATTTTTTGTGCTCGTAGGCACGTAGGTGCAGGCAAAAGAATTTCGGCCTATTGTAAATATTAATTAATTGTTTTATTGAAGTTAGGCAGGCAGGTTAAGGCGATTCCCTGACCGTAAGTTGCGCCCTCAGAGGTTTTTATTTAAATTTAATGCTCGCTAAGTACATAATGTATCGAGAATTCACAAGTACAGATTGAAGCCAAGGTTCTATAGTCAGCGTTGCCAACTTAACGGATTTCCCGTCATATCTAGCGGATTATGCTTTAAAGAAACGGAAGAAATACTATTTTGACGGCTAACGGGTTTGTTGGCGGAATTTAGTAGCAAAAGATTTTAATTTCAATTATTTTTTTCAAAATCCATACGAAATTTTTGTTTGTAATATGGCAACTCTTTCTTCAATATGGCAACTCTTAAACCGTAAAAGTCATAGTACTGGGAATTTCCCTTGTCATAGACAAGGTAGCAGCAATGATGCGATCTCTGTTACACATTAGACATATTTGTATTGTTCTTTCTTTGTTTCACATTCACATGATTGTCATTGTGTTTTAAATTGATTGATTCTTGCGTTTTTTTGTTAAAAGTAATGTTAATTGGTGAAAATGCCGAAACAGAGCTATAAACAAAAATTTCGGAGCGAGTGGCTTAAGGATAAACTGTTTAAAGACTGGATAGTAAGAAAAGAAGATAGTAGCGGTGAATCTTTTCCAGAATGCAAATTATGTCGGTGCATCGTAAGTTTTTTTTTTATTTATTTATTAAACAAAGTAGAATATAAAATTTTTAGAAAAAACCGAGTGACTAAAACCCGATTAGGTTTGTCCAGCCACGGCGTGTTCGACAAAAATAGAAAGTCGGTATACTTAGGAATAAAACTAAGCAGTATTGAAAAAAGAACTAGGTACAATTTGTTTCATTCTTATAAATTAAAAATATATTATGTCTATATACATATATAAATATGATTATTTTAAGATCTTTAACAAAAATAATTAGAATAATAATTAGGTACCTAACACAATAATTATTTAATCGTCCGGCAAGTTAGACCCAATCCAAAGAACGCCAATGTTTTCCGTCAGTAATTCTTATGATTAAAATTTGTTAATAAAACAAGTAGTAAAAAAAAAGTAAGGAAGGTCCAACTGGCAGGTACAATGCTGTTCACTCGCGTCGCGCGCGCATCTAACAAACAAAACAAGCGAGTGCTCGATCGAACGAAGTTAATGAGTGAATCATAGAACAAGGAGTGAATGGTCACGGTCGACGACGCGCGTGCACAGGATGATGTTAAGAAAAAGCTGACCATTGATTGAATACTATAAATGACTAAGGCAAATTTTTGGTAGAAAAATAGATTTTAAGTTTTTGCTTCGTTCTTTCGTGTTTGTTGTTATCCAGAATAACCCGTAATTCTTTAGGTAAATTGTTAATTATCGCAGGAAGAAGACAGGTAAATCTTCTCTTACCAATAAATACTCCAAAGTAAAAGCAATAAATACTCCGATTTAAAAGCTCATATGGCGTCGAAAAAGCACATTGCTAATTCAAATATGCTAGCACCATCTCGGCAACGCACAATTGATTTCCCAAAAAAAAGCTGTAAATAAAACAAAATCATGTGAAGCGTACACGTCGCTTTTTATTGCTGAACATTGTAGCGTATTAACTGTGGATCATTTAAGCCTGATGATGAAAAAAGTGGGTGATGATTCTGATGGAATTAAAGATATGCATTTACACCGCACTAAATGCAGCAATATTATAAAAAACGTTTTAAGTCCACACTTTAAAGACGATTTAAAAGAGGAAATTGGACAGGGAAAGTTTAGTTTACTCTTAGACGAGTCCACGGACATAAGCGTTACAAAATATCTTGGCTTGGTGATTATATACTATAGTATTAAAGCAAAAAAAATAACAACGTCATTCCTAAAATTGGCACCTCTAACTGATTGCACCGCAGATGGAATAGTTAGCGCACTCAAAGATACTTTAAACGAATTCGGTTTGGACTACAAAAAAATTAGCGGCAATGGAACAGACAATGCAAGTGTCATGACTGGCGTTAATAACGGAGTGTTTGCCAAATTAAAAGCTGATATTCCTGGGCTCGTTCTCGTTCGATGTGTGTGTCACTCTATTCAACTTGCTGTATCCCACGCTTCAGAAGGCACAATACCCAGAAATCTGGAATTTCTGATATCCGAAACATATAATTGGTTTTCCCAGTCATCAACTCGACAGGCCGAATATAAAGAGTTGTAAAAAACAATAAATGAAGGCCATGATCCATTAAAAATTGTCCGAGCTTGCCAAACTCGCTGGCTATCGATACATTCGGCAGTAGAAAGAATACTTAAACAGTGGGGCGAATTAAAAACACATTTCGAAATTATACTGCTGAGATGCTGTGTCGAATGTATAAAGACGATATGAATTTGGCATTTACATCATTTTTATGCCCGATATTAGAAGAACTGCAACGAGTAAATAAAGCCTTTCAAGCCAAGAATGCCGATCCCTGTAAATTGTTTAAAGATTTAACCACACTGCTCGGATTTCTGGTTGCGAAAATAATTATTCCGCGTCCGCAAGTTGATCCTTTGACGATAAATGTCGAAAATTATTTAAACCCAAAACCTTACGGATTTGAAACAAAAATAAGTGAAATGAGAGAAAAACGCTTAATCGACGAACGAACTGAGCGAGAACAGCGACAACGGTGCATTAATTTCATAATAAAATTAATACAACAACTGCGTTGCAGGCTACCTGATAATATTGATATATTGCAGAAAGTAGAATTGCTGTCTTGTAAAAATGTTTTAAAAGTACATAAAGTATCCATAAGCTCCTTATTGGCTCATTTCCATTATTCAAGCAATATAATCACACTCATAGAATCCCAGTGGAGTGCAATAAACTTCGCGAAGTGGACCAAAGTTGACAATACTATAGAGTTTTGGTCCGAAGTTAAAGAGTACAAAGATGCCGCTGGCACTAACCCTTATAAAGAACTCAGTGATTTTGCATTTCATATTTTAACTTTGCCATATTCGAATGCAGAGGTTGAACGAGTGTTCAGTGTAATGAATGGCGTAAAAACAAAGCTACGAAATCGAATGAAGACAGATATGGTTAATGCCATTCTTAATATACGAGCAGGGCTAAAGCGCAATGAGAAAACTTGTTACACATATGAGTTACCAGATAAAGTATTGCATCAAATTGGAACGACTCAAAGTTATAGCCAGCCGTCAACTTCTACTGCACCCGAAATTATTGAGACCCCAAATAGTGACGATGATTTAGACAACATAGAATTAGATTCATTTTAAAGACTGTTGGACTTTATTAAACTTCAATGAATATTTGTATTTGGTTTTTATTTAACCTATGTACCATTTTACATTAGGTATTTTGACGAATTTTACTGACGAGAAAAATACGAGATTTAACGGATTTTTAACGGAATTTCGTATTAAAGTCGGCGGAATCTCAAAATTATTGTTGGCAACACTGTCTATAGTTTATTTACAAACAATAAACTCAGTAAAACATAGTTCGTTGTAGTAGTAGTTAGTAAAAGTGCCAAAAGTGGCCACTTTTCCCTTTTTTCACAAATTGCCTTTGAAAAAGTAGATATTGTGTGCCCATCGTTAGTGAGAAGGTTGCGTTGTTTTGAAATTAGATTGTGTCAAATGTGATCTATTAAATTAGCCCTACTTCTCTATATAAATAAAAATCAATATAATATTGCGTACGAAAATAATTTTCCTCCAGTTAACAATAGATGGCGTTGAACGATTTTGAATCGCGGTATATACAGGGTGCATTTAAAACTACTCTCCAAATTTACATATGGGGACCTTTGGGCAAAAATATGAAATACGTGTATTTTCCTTTAGTATCACCTAGTACAAAAAAAAATTTTTTTGTCATCACAAAGTTATCTATAAATATCCTACATTTGTGGATACTGCGCGTCGCCCCGCCCACCTTACGCACTAAATACACACCCCTCCCTCCCCGCATTTCATTGATAGTCTGGGGGTCTATTACGAAAAGTTTAATGCGATACACGCAGCTGCGCGTGCGTCCGTGCTTCGTGCTGATTGTTTCCTATTACAAAGCACTTGCGTATGCGATATCGCAAAGTGATTGCGTAAGTTCGACAGTTTCTGTCTAGCGTATACGACATCATTCATTCAATAATCTTTGGACTACAATAGTCAAATTGAAAATGTATTAAATAGCCACAACCGACGAACTGCGGACGACTATCGTGACGTGACCAAGTGACTGCGTTACGCAATTGCGTACGTTATTTTCGTAATAGGCCCTCTGATAGCCAATTTGCAATTGTTTACGTGAAATTATGTCATGTTTGGTGAAAAGGTACATGAAGTTGGAGTTTTCCCTTCATACTTTCACGGGCTTAGGACCGTCAAATTGCAAAAGGTTTGTTACATAACTACCTACTACCTATTTACCTTTGTTATTTTACTGCTTTAAAACTTATTGTAAATGGATAGGTACCAAGCTACCAAAAATTCCGTTAAATAAAACCAGTAAAAAGTAGGTAACTAACTACTTAATCCTTTGCAATCAGGCGTATTTAAAAAATTCATCAACTTTATGTACATAATCAACTTATTAATTTACCCTACCTAACCTAAATTACGAATACTTTAATAATTGTTCAAAGTGCATACCGTTTCTCTCCAAGCAGAGTCTAGCACGTTTTTGCACGTTTCCTTTTAATTTTGCGAGCACTGCAGTGTCATTTTTCACTTGTTCAAATGCCGCACTAATTCGCACTTTTAAGTCGTTGAGGCTTTGTGCTTCCTCGACATAAACACGTCTTTTAATTTCCCCCCACAAGTAAAAGTCACACGGTGTTAAGTCCGGCGATCGCGCTGGCCACGCGACGGGACCTCCGCGTCCAATCCATCGATCACCGTATTCGTCGGTGAGATGATCTCGAACGGCGGCGGCGTAATGGGGTGGTGTACCGTCGAGTTGAAAGTATAAATCCCGGTAGTAGGCCACGGGCAGATCCTCCATTAAGTCGGCAATGACATGCCTCAGCATATCGAGGAAGTTGCCACCAGTCAGCCGCCCCTCGATAAAGTATGGCCCCAGTATTTTCGTGCCGATGACACCGGCCCACACATTTGCACTAAAGCGCACTTGGTGGTGGGTTTCCCGAATCATATTTGGATTTCTGAACGACCACCAACGTTCATTGTGCTGATTGTACAGCCCCACACGCGTAAATAATGCCTCGTCAGTCCACAAAATGTTGGCATTAGGGTGCGCAATCAGCCACTCACAAAAGGTGCGACGGGGGCCACTATCTCCATCATGCAATGCTTGGACCTTCTGGAAGTGGTATGGATATAATCCCGTCGTGTTTAGCAGCTTCCACGCGGCATAGTGGCTTACGTTGAAGCGACGAGCGGCCTCTCGTGTACTGGCTCGCGGGTTCCTTTCGAAGAAATCAAAGATTTCTTCTTCGGCTTCCAGGGCGAGTCTTTGTCTTCCACCTCCGTGAGCATGAGTGGGCGTAGTGAATTGCCCGTAATCCAACAGCCTTTGGTTCGCGGCCAAAATTGTCTCACGACTAGGTAGCGAAGCGTTTCTCAGTCCTTGATTTCGCAGGGCTGGGAGAGCTTCTGCTTCGTATAATCTCCGAGCTGCGTTTAAACTTTCACCACTTAACATGTAGCACCGCACCATTTCATAATATTCGCGATTAGAATACATGGCGACGCGACAGGTACCGCGGCGACCGGTACGCGACACGGAAGTAAACACGGAAGTGAATAGGGAATATGCATCAATTTTTTTTTTATCAAAATCAATAGTATAATGCGTGAGAAAATCAACTGTTATATTGAAACTTGTCTCTTGCGTTTTTTTCTCGAAATATAGTTACTTGAAGTTAGCACGCATCAGCTCCCGCCGAAAACGCTCTATACAAAACGGTGACGTCACACATCACGTTTTGGTGTGTTTCGGGCGCGTTTAATATGGAGTTAGCCAATAATCTTCAATTATCTCCCTAAATTTTGCGTTTATGTAAATATGTGTCATACAAAATATTATTTCTTTTTCGATATTCTATCTGACTGTAAAGTGCATTATATCCGAAAACGAAAAAAAAATATCGTTATTTTCCCCTGATTTCATCGTGTGATAAAACGAAAATAATCAATTTTTTTTATTTTTCTTTCTGTTCCATCATGTTTTTACAAGTGTCCGCAGCGATCAAGCTCAATTTTAGGAAAATCGGTGACTTGACTTATGCATATTCCCTATTATCAAAGGGGTTGCGCGGGCGACTGATGTTGCCGACAAAGCGAGCGAGCGGCGAGCGCCGCCGCCGGCCGGCCGCCGAGCGGGAGGGCGGGCGCGGGGGCGCGGGGGCGCGGGCGGGCGCGAGCGGCCGCGGGCAGGCGGGAGCGGCGTTGTTTCATTCATTGGATTGCGCGGGATACGTATGTTGTACGCTAGACTAGGTGACAATGCGAACGTGGTAATTATTTTGTGGTAATTATTTTATTGTCAAAATTTTACCTACTCTTTTTTTTCATAATGATGATGTATTAGTGATACCTAAGGTTTGGAAAAAATTTGGAGAGTGATTTTAAATACACCCTGTATAGTCGTTTTTTTTCCGATATAGTGTTCGGGTAATTTTTACTTGGTATGATTAATGTATATAAGAGAATTGTTATTTATTTACACCTTTTATTTGTCTATGTTACGGCTAATACCCGAAGTGCGGCTAAACCTAGTTCTAGCCGGCTAAAACTAGGTGTAGCCGATAGCTGTTGGCTAAAACTAGGTGTGACCGATCTGCTTTCCTCCTGTAGGTCCCGGGTTAGGTTAGAAATTTAAGGCGAGCGCGAAGCGCAGCGGAGCGTGAGGTTAAAAGGTTATTTTTTTTTAACAGACAACAGAAAAAACTTTCTTTATATCCCATGCTGCACCTAGTTTTAGCCGGCTACACCTAGTATTAGCCGCGAGCAAATCGGCTACACCTAGTTTTAGCCGGCTAGAACTAGGTTAAGCCGCACTTCGGGTATTAGCCGTAACATATATATTTAATTTTAGTTATGTAAGCCCGATGATCTCGCAGCTCTAACTCACTGCTGCTAATTTTTTGAGTTGTGGTCAGGCCCTTACAGTCTGACCACCATAATACATAAAATATTGCACTGAGTTTTGAGTTAGACATAACATCGGAATTAGGTACCTACTTTTGAGAATTTAACCTATAGTACCTACTTATTGTTATACTTTACTTGCAGTGGTCAATATCGCCTACAATAACTGATAAGAACAACAGGCTGACGGCCCAGCGGCAATTTTATAACAACATACTTAATTGCAACAAAAACAGTATTTTATAGTCATGTCAAATGCCGCGGTAAAAACACCAAAGTGTTAATTAAGTGTCAAAATGTGATTTTAAATTTGGTCCTACTTATCTATATAAATAAAAATCAATTGTATTTGTTTGTTTGTGTTCTATATCAATATCGACTCTCGTAGCGCATTCGTGCGCATATGCGTTGCATCAGTATGGACTTGACTAGCATGTCCGCGAGCACAGCTGTTTCTCCAACGCCGACTCACGTCTCGAGTCCACGCGCATAATCGTTGCGCCAGGTCCCGACTCACCTAGTCGGTCCGTGAGCACACGCGGTGCAATTTATCACTGGACAAACGCGTGTGCTATGGACTCGCCTAGCGCTGCGACCTCAGCAGATAACGGTACCGTGCGAATTTAGGTCAGCGGCCATAGTGTTACAGAAACGCCAGGACCATCGCCATCTTTGCTGGAAGATGACGTCACAACTTCACCTCCTATCTTCCTTCGCCGGCCTTCACGGCGCGCGGCGGCTGAACTTCGCATTCAATATTCTACCGTAAATGAATGCGTCACCAATATTAAGTCTCGTCTCGGTGAATGTGAAGTCAGCCTGAATTTTACCGCTAACCGCCAAGATGAATCTAACAAGAAAATCAAAGATTTGGAAGAAAAAAACAAGAAAGAAGGCCTTCGATCGACAAGAAGTTGAAAAAAGACTAGGCTATCGCCAGATATAATAAGCCGAAAAGTTTTACCAATTTTCAAGTGTTAAACAAATTCAACATCTCATCTGATTATAGACTGCTACGAGCATCTCTTACGCTAGAAGTACCAAAATTGAGCTAGAAGAACTTTAAATCAGCATTAAAAAGACTAGACACAGAAAGCGAAAGAGTTGAGAAAGCTCGTCTAGTTGGTTCCAAAGTTTCTGGTCTCAGCACAGTATCGTCGGTGGGAAAATGTGGTGAAGCTGCCAGCGTTGATAATGGCGTTGTTGAAGAATGAATGTCCCAAAAGTGGCCTACGTTATACGAAAGCTACGGACCAGATGACATTTTTAACGCAGATGAAACTGGACTTTTTTATAATATGCATAATATGACACCAGATAGGACTTGGGAATTGACGGCCATACAGCCAACCAAATGTTTCGCAGATAATTAAGTGTATTTGTGTTCTTTGTATTTTTTTAGTATTTTGTATGTCCGATGTCGCCAGTGTTTAGGCTCCTCCAGAATACCAGCGCTGCGAAGGCCTTGTGTCGTAGTGTAGTAGCATTAGCTGAGGCTGGTTGGGGCCTAGTTGGCCGCATACTTTGTTTTTGTGTTTTGTTTTTTCTGGTTGTTTTTGTTTCTTTTTAAATTTTATTTAACTATGTACATCATTATGATTACTTACTGTGTGACGAATAAATCTTTTCCCACTTTGCCGATAATTCATATGAACCATAAAAATAGTTTGGTTTCCTTCTCTATCGTGTATGTTGCACTTGGTACGTTTAAAATATGAATAAAAATTCATCATAACGGGCATAATAATGTACTCTATAATAACGGGTCTGAGATCTATGCAATTTTAACCTTTGTTTTTAATCACTGCACAAGATATGTTTTTAGATAAGCAGTCATGATTTGATTTTCAAATAAGATATTATGGTTTATAATCCTAACTCTTTTCACCGCAGAAAAAGCATTATAATGTTAAATATAAAACGACATTATGATAGCGTGTATCAATAGTAGTAGGTAGTCAAAGAGAAAAAATAAAATGGAAATTGAATAAATCGTAGAACAACGAGCTCGGATTGCAGTAATCAGTGAGCAAGGCTATTGTATTCGGGAAATATCACAAGAGTTAAATATAAGTCGGAACACAGTGAGAACCTGGACCAGACGGCACTCTGACTGAAGAAGGTACCCTTGAAGACATATGACGACATTGTCATGGCATACGTCGAATCACGAACCAACAGAGAACGGAATCGCAACACCATTACACCTTACGAGGAACATTATTTTACTAGTACCCGGTATTTTGCGCCACGTTACGAGTTACGACGTTTGTCTACAAACAATAAGAAATAATTTGCACCGCATTGGGTTGCATTACAAACATTATGCTAAGAAAGTTCACAACTTGTTGCAATGGTACTCGTAAGAACGTTAGGAACGTTAGGTCACTGTTTTGTTACGGTGGCGGCGAATAGTGGGGATGGCGCTGGTTCTGTCCTGACGTCATCTGCTCGTAACCCCGTACGTGGTGCGGGAACAAGGGCCGCCACCCCAACGGATGGGGGCTGCGAGGAAGAAAACCTTTATAAAAATAACGGATGGGGACCTAACGGTCCTGTCCGCCTCGGCGGATAATGTGGGCTCCGGGTCGGCGTCCCAGACATATTCTGGGTAGCGGCGACTCAATAAACAATAAACAGTATGACTATGAATGACTCGGTTCGGGCTCGGCCGGCATCCTGGAGAGTCCGGGTAGTGGCGGTGCGAGTGTTGGCGAGGGGTCCGTTTGGTTGCAATTGTCGCGATCGACGGACTGGCCTATTGGTCAGCCTTCGACAAAACCGTAACCCTTCAGTCATGTTTTGGGGGCCGGTGGGGCTGCCCTTAGTTGGGTGTCCCCGCGAGCGCCGCGAGGAGAAAACCTCTATAACAAACCCTAATCCCACGCCTGCCATGGGCTAGGGGATGGATGGTTGGTGGGAGACCAGTTGCAATGTGGCCAACGGAGGGGAGCAGCCGCCCCCCTGCTTCGAGAACCATAGGCTTACCCGGGTATGGGGCCTCAGCGCGGGTGGACCACGTGCAATTACGTGGGACTTAAATGGAAAAAACTAGTTCTTTAACTTTAAAATTTACGTCGAAAGGTGGGCCTAGCTCTGGCGGAAACGAGCAGAAGAAGAAGCCTAACTCAGGCGAGCTAAACGAGCAGGCGCAATCTGTGTCAGACTTGCTTTCGGCGTCAGAGGTAAACACGGCGTCAGAAATGTACACCTTAGATGAAGAGTCTGTTGTTTCTTTAGAGAGAAGTCTCCCTAAGCTGTCGGTGGGGCCAAGAGGAAGCACCCTCTGAAATCAAATGAAGTTCCGAACTAGGTTGGTCTAATGGCGGAATCAAAGTGTCGGCTGAAGTTGCCAAAATTCGGAAATCTGCGAAACACAGTCGCGGCCGTGACGGGGGCGTGTTCCTACAACGAGCAGATATCTTAGCGTTCCAGAAGCCAAACAGTTTCTAAAGCACCTACAGAAAGTGGATGAGGAAAAGCAAGCTGAAAGGGAACTGCATAAACATTTCAACAGCACCTAAAATTAGTTCAAAATCACCTGGTAGTTGTTACCCGCCAATTTTCAGTACGAGTTAATGCTCTGTTGCGATACATCAAGGCAAATAATAACTGATTAACAGGTAAAGTTTTAGATTACTGGTACAGAATGGAATTTCAGAACAGAGGAAGTCCCCATATTATGGTGAGTGTGACAACGTTTCCAATTTTTTGACCCCAGAAGGTATCCAAGTTATTGAAATTGTGGTTTCATGTAGTGTTAACTCTGAAAGCTCTGCATTGAAAATGTTAGTAAATGATGTACAAATTCATAAGCACAACACCACTGGCTATAAAATCGTGAAAAACAAACTTGTCGGCTTGTTTAGGGTCCTATGAACCTTAGCAAAGAATGGTCGATTCTGCATTTTAAAACGAACTTCTGATGAAACGATGGTAGACAACTACAATGCGAATGGGAGGGAAATATTGTGGAAACGTTACAGCATCGTGTTTTGCGGCAACTCTACGGATGCGCAGACCGTTTCCATCCTACAAAAACGTTGCTTAAGAATCATAGCATTAGTGGAGGCCAAGAGACACTTGCAGAACATTATTTAAGAAATTTCACTTCCTCACAGTGACTGACGCATACATCTTCGAACTATGTCGACTAAATAGAAAGCATCCACACTAATTTTATAGAGTAGCAGATAAACAAGGGCGTTATGTGTCACGGCGGCGAGAAAGATAGAGATTTATAATTTGTAACTTGTTTTGTTACAAAAAGTGGAATAAATTGATATGAATATGAATACGATCTCTTCGGAACTGACAGTGATGGTGAAGACGAGGGAAGGGAGATATCCCTATTACCGGTAAAGCACCAGCACCGAGAACTTCTTATATAGCACGAGACGTAAACGCCTTACTATTAAATTATTAACTATTTATTTAAGTATAAAAGTGGTTCATTGTCTATGGGAGTTGATCTACCCCACCTCCAGCAATGAATGATATGTCATTAGAAAGGTTTTCATATAATTATAGTAATTTCGGAGTTTTAGGTCATTAATGTTAAAAAAATTGGTCAAGTTCAGAGCGTTATAACTCTTTAAGTACTAATAGTTGACGTTTATTGTCATACAATAAATAAAGTGTTTCAAATGACTTGTCCCATCGCGCCTATGTCATTTGCCCCACTATTCTCAAAAAATGAAAGTCTATCGCGTCTTAATCAAAGTAGTATGTCATAGTAGGTATTTTACTCTAGAATCAGATTGATAATTATTTTCTGCATTAGAAAGTGGGATTTTATGGTTAAAACACTTTTAAATCACAATTTTTTATCATTTTTGTAATTAGCATTTTTTAATTATGAAAGTAATTAAATAAAATTAAACTGGGGCAACGCTGGGACATCTCTTTTAAAGATCTTTCCAATGATGGGAGATTTATTGCTAGACTAGGGTTAATGTTCTACTCGTCGACCATGTCCCAACGGTCGACCAAAATAATAAAAAACGATTACGGTAAGCAATACTGACAAAACTGAGTAGTAGTTTTGATATCAATAAAATGGCAACATTATACCTGTCACCTGATATACTCGGCTGCTTCCTATTGGTCGTAAAATTTGACGTTTTCTTGGCGTAAAGATGGCTCCTGGTAAGTGCTTGTCTATTTTACTTAGAACATTTTTTATTGATATCCTGCGTAATCTTTATTCATCTTGTAAGTGTTACGTATATTTGGGATTTTAAAATGACAGTGGTATTAAGGATAGACTAATCAACTAACAAATTGCATTATTTCCCCATTTTCAATGGTCGCTTGGTTTTGGGTGACTGGTCGGCACTTTGGAACCGAATTTTGAATAAGTTCCCTAACTTCGACCACTGTGGTCGACTATTGGAAAATATACCTAACCGCAAAAGTGCTGATTTATTTAATTGTAAAGCAAGGTTTAATGTTTATTTACTTTAAATTTGTGAGACTTTATAGTAAATGAAGTCGTTTTCCAACAGTCGACCAGGGTGGTCATCCATTAGTACTGAGAGAAAATGGTCTTACCTAATGCTCGACCACTTAGCTTGGGTGAAAGCTTTATCAATGTTTGCTGTTTTTTTACACAGTTAAAAAGAAGAAGACAAATGTTAGAAATCTGCCCTACCCAGATTCAGCCATGCAATCGGCTATAAAAGCTGTTCGAGAAGGTCGTTTTAAGATAAGGGAAGCTGGACGATTTTATGGTGTGCCACACAACACACTTAGTAATAAATTAAAGGGTGTGGTGCCAGAGTCAAGAAAGATGGGTCGTGCGACATACTTGACTCAAAGAGAGGAAACGCTTTTAGTAACCTATATAGAAGCAAATGCCAAAAAAGGAATTCCACTAAAAAGACAAACGTTAGTCGATACAGTAAAAAAAATCATCGACGAAGATGGCCGCACAACGCCTTTTAAATGTAACCGTCCGGGAAGAAAATGGGTTGACTTGTTTAAAAAGCGCCATCCGCAGTTGACAGAAAAAAAGGCGGAGAGCATATCGACAGCACGAGCCAACGTTACTGAGGTTGATCTACGACATTGGTTTGATTCCGTCAAGCAATATTTAACCGATGAACAAGCGTTGGAAATCCTCGACGACCCAAAGAGAATATACAACGCAGACGAATCTGGATTTCAAACTTGCCCGCTATCAGGACGGGTATTGGGGCCAGTGGGAATGAAAAACTTTTTCGAGGTCAAATCTGGCAAAGAAAAAGAACAGCTTACTGTCATGGCGTGCATTAACGCTGCCGGTGAAATTATTTCACCCATGATAGTCTATCCGTTAGTCCGAATTTCGAAAGACATAGCGTGCAACGTGCCAACAGATTGGGCAATAGGAAGGTCACCTAAAGGTTGGATGACAGGCCCATTATATTTTGAGTATATTGCAAATGTGTTTGAGCCTTGGCTGAAAAGCCATAATGTAGAGAAACCGGTCCTTCTTTTTGTTGATGGCCACCGCTCACATATGACGATGCAAGTTTCAACTTTCTGCGCAGAAAATCAAATACTGGTATACGCACTATATCCGAATTCAACGCACATCACGCAGCCCGCGGACGTATCACTGTTCAAGTGTCTCAAAAGTGGTTGGCAGAATACTGTGTTTGAGTACAAGTAAAGCACTGGTAACAAACACATTACCCGTGCTGGCTTTGCACCTCTTCTGTACAAAGTATTCCAAGATAAGGTAACACCGCAAATAGTAGCAAACGGCTTTATGCGATGTGGAATATTCCCATTCGATCCTTGTGCAGTTGATTATACGAAATGCATGGACAATGATGTTCGAAGAGTTGTACCAAGCGCTGCTGAAGTTGGTGTAGAAACACTTCTTCTGCTGGAGTCTTTCATGAGGCGCGGCCGGGCCGAACAGTTTAGGACAGCTGAGCTTGAAGAATGGAAGGGAGATGAAACAGCAACAGAATTATTTTACGTGTGGAAGAAGTTCCGTCGGTATTGTTTGAAGGAAAAAGTTGCTGAAGATGTAGATGCCGAAGTTAATGAACAAGAAGACTATCAAAATGATATGCCCGGATGCGAATTTACAAAGGCTATACTATTTCAGTCACGAGTCAGACTCTAATGGTTGAGCTTTTGTTTATGCATATTACTCAACAATACCTAAACTATTTCAGTAAAAAGAATGACTCAAATGGATTAGCTTTTGCGTTGATATTTTCAAAGAAAATGCACGGACAAAACCTAGTACTGTACAAGCAAACACGTCGTATAAATGAAGGGTTATGTACTACTTACTTTTAAAGTTTTATATTGGTTATTAACTAACTCTGTTATCGTTCTTATAGACAAAGTACATCTGATGATTAAGTCGTTTAACTAGTCTAATTACAACCTCGAATAAACGTTTTTTCAACTCAATTAAGTAACAGTAATATAATGGTAAGTCGTAAGAACGTTTTAGTCGTAAAAAGGTTTTTTTTAAGACAATATCATCAAAATAGGGACATTATTATAACATCTAAACAACTTGTTGGTCTAAAAACGTTTTTAATAAACCTTAATATAATGATTATATAGTGGAGTTATGGATGACTTCAATATAATATAAAGATATAAGTCTAACTATTAAATATACCTTTTATTCAACAGTTGGTTTTGTTAACGTAAAACAAAAACTTTGTCAATACATACAGTTTCGGTTTATCATCCTGTTATATGTCATTCATATATAACAACATATTTTATAAATGTCCTATTAAGAATTTAATAAAACAAAATTATAATTATTTATTTTTATTAAAGCAAAACAAATAGCAATGGCGCTCGATCGCATATTACAGACAAAATATAATAGTCTATTGATGTGATGACTTGTACAACAATGGCTGACCTTAAATCTTTAAAACCCTTTAAATGTATTGTTAAAAATTGACGAAATTTCAGATATCTTTGGAGCGCTACAGTAAAAAACGAAATATCATCACAAACAATACCAATAAAGTGACATTCCCATAGAAATATAGACGTCATGCGTCAATTCGAATTTACCAGCTGCACAATCAATATAGATTCAATATTAATTTCAATAATATGTAAACCTTGTTTCATTTCTTTGTGCAATGAGGATCAGTAACGATTTTTGTTTAGTGGCTTATCAGACAGCTTATGCCACCACATGATTAACTGTGAAGAAATTTTTACGATAAGATATACGGGTTAAAACGTGCAAAAACACTGTTATTCTGGGGGGTCCTTATGACGTCATCGAGACGTACGCGAACCTTATGTCGTACTTGATAAAGCACATATTGCATTGAGCTTGGCATTTCCTTCAAAACCCTTTTAACTCAACCATTTCTAAACGGATGAAAGTTTGTTGGTTTGGATGTTTGGATGTTTGTTCCTCAATCACGCAAAAACTACTAAACGGATTTGGTTCAAATTTGGCACACAGTTAGTACATAGTCTAGATTTAAACATAGGATACTTTTTATCCCGATATTCTCACGGAAACGGGAACCACGCGGGTTAAACCACGGGCGGCCGCTAGTGTTTTTTTATATTATACCAATAAAACTATGTTTCACAAGGAATAGAAACGAAATTGTGAACCGAAAGGATAAAATCGTTTTATAAAGAAAATTTCAAAACATTAATGCGCCTTTAAAGTAAAGCGTGTGACAATAAAACACTAGCTTTTGCCCGCGATTTCATTCGCGTGGTTAAGATTGATTCTGATGTGCATTTATTTTGAAAGTCACGGTTTAACAACCTAGGTATTTAGCAGTACTTAGACCTAATTTCACACATTTAAATTTTCCCATAAAAATTCATGTACAAACTCCTGTATAACGGCAATTTTCCAAAACCCTTTTTTAGTGGTCACCTACACCATGAAAGGTACCTACCTTCCAAAAATGTTATCTCTACCAGCAAAAATGGTTCAGCCCTATACATATCCCCATAGGTACAATTACAAACTGGAACACCTTGTATAACGAAAATTTTCCAAAATGCTTTCTTAGTGCTCACCTACACCATGAAAGGTATCTATCTACCCTCCAAAAATGGTGTCTCTACCTTCATATCAGCCGTTAGGGCTCTACGCTTATCCCAACAATGAATCAGTGAATGAATCAGTCAATCAATTTAGAGTTCTATTACCATTATGCGACCTAGGTATTATGAAATGCGCCACTTTCGCCTTTTATAACCGTTTACTTTATATCTATACATACCTACGAGTCTACGACTAACCTAATAAGTTGCGTGTAAAACGTTACCTATCTCAATAAGACTTTATTTTGCTACTCAAATAGATAAGCTTTTGTCGAGAATGATAAAAACCGCCTTCAAAAAACTGAAAACAAAAACAGCTTAAAAATTAAATACCTCTAAAAAGCAAGAACTAATATTCGAATCATTCGTTACACATATCAATATTAATAAAACACGTCTATTGAAGTCGGGTGGGGCTGGAGGACAACTTCATTTTTTTCTTAAAGCCCCACCCGACTTCATTAGACGTGTTTTATTAATATTGATATGTGTAACGAATGATTCGAATATTATTTCTTGCTTTTTAGAGGTTTTATTTAATTTTATATTATTATATTTATTTAATTTTTAAGCTGTTTTTGTTTTCAGTTTTTTGAAGGCTTTTTTTTTAAAAAGCTTTTTTATTTTCAACTTTTTAGTGGTAGGTATGTAAGCGCAGCGTGTAAATATTTTTTTACTTTATATTATAATATTTTCAATGGTAAAATGCCCAGAACTCAATTTCCAAATTTACGCTGTTTGTTTTTGAGGAGTTCCGTTGTGTCATCGTAGTCCAAGTCTAGTCCAGAACGTTGCATCGCAAACCATGATTTGGTTTGTTTTGGATTGCCATAAACTTACCAAAACCTAAATCACTTTACTTATACTATTTGATTTTGAAGAGTTCCTTTATGTATCTTCGAAGTTCGAAGTCCAATAACAATGAAATTAAATTGTAACCACCCTTTCAAATAAAAAAAGAATCATCTAAATCGGTTCATAAACAAAGAAGTTATGTCCGAAATTCCATAAAAACTCGTGCGATGGCGAGCTAAATAATTGATATTTTTCAAAAGTATGAAAAAACTACTGGCCAGATCTCTGTAAAAAATTTATGGGACCACACACGAACTATGTTCTTTGAGTTAAAAAAAGAATTGTACAAATCGGGTAACAACTGACGAAGCTATGTTAAAACATACATAAAAAAAAATACCGTCGACTTGAGAACTCCTCCTTTTTTTTGAAGTCGGTTAATAAATATAACGTACGAACGAACAATACTTAGTCGAGTCACAGATAATATAATACTGTTAACTACTACAGATACCTCATCCCAAACAAAGAAATGGCACGTGTCGTCGTAACGTAAGGCGATTAGCAGGGCTCAAGAATCTTGTATTCATATTCTTTGGCAGGGCTACTAAAAATGTTTTTCTTATAAAACGCTAAGTGGCGTCGCACGCAGCACGCTTAGCACAGATAGATAGCAACAAACTTTACCAAACTTTCCAAACAGACGTTAAAATCTTGGAAACGCAAAAAGCAAAACAATCTTATTAGTACAAATTATTGCCGATAGGTGTCACTCATTTTTTTTATTTGTTTAAAAACCCTTTATTTTACTGTTTCACTACAATTTTGCATTTGGTGATTTAAGAAAGAATTTTTTTATTACTAAGAAAGAGAGTGAGACTTTTGCTTGTATTAGGTACCTTCAATAGAAGTCATTTCCGTCGCTGCATCTAAAATATCGGGCAGAGTCAAATCTTCACATTCACCGCTATCAGACATTTTAAAGCAAGAATAAAAACAGTACAACAAACAGTTAAAAATGGAATTCAAAACTTTTCTGTAAATGGCGCACCCCGCACCACAGACCGTATTATACTAGAGCCCATACGTTAGTACTACATAGTATTGTTTTATGGTCTGTGGTTAGTACTATTATTTTATTAAAAGTAAAAGTGTGCTATAAAAATAAAAAAGTTATTACATGATGCAGAATGTTGAACTGTGATGGCTTTTTTTATTCATGAACAAAAGTACGTGTTTATACTATCTTTTTTGAATCCATATGGAACTTTACGTTGTGTGTGAAGATAATAGTTATTTATGCAACTGTACTATGACAGGTGTTAAAACACGAATGTGGGTTTATAATACTATCACATGAGTGTTTTAATACCTAATTAAGTACAGTTGCATACAAGACCTTATTTACACCCATTTTTATATTTTTATTTGGGAAACCAACAATATTTTAATACATATGGATTAAAAACACCCATGATATTTATCTACACCCATGATATGTATACTCTACAAAGGGTTTTGACTTTGACTTTGTCTTTACTCCTCCTCATCATGATATCTTCCGAAAGTGTGTTATAATGTTGTACTGATAACCTAACCTCTCGCTCGGATATCGTAATGTTGGCAGTAAGATAACCGTTTCAGAACCCTTTACAGAGGATTTAAAGCATGGGTGTAGATCTGTCTTTAACCGACTTCAAAAATTTGAAAAGGAGGAGGTTATCTATTCGTCGCGTATATTTTTTTTTATTTATGTATGTACACCGATTACTCGGAGACGGCTGAACCGATTGAAATGATTCAAACGTTATAACATGAGGTTTGTTCCCAAGTTGGTCCCATTTTTTGAAATTTTGAAATCAGTTCAGTAGTTTTCAAGTAATCTTGAAAATACTGTCGTTTTCGTAACCATTTTATATGAATTCAGACGGATTTTCAACCATTACTTTTTTGTTTATGAACCGATTTAGATGATTCTTTTTTTATTTGAAAGAAAACACCTTAAAAATGATACCATATTAATTTCATTGGTATTGGACGTTGGATTTTGAAGATACACGAGGGAACTCCTCAAAATCAAATAGGAACTGTACAGTGATTAAAATATTGGTAGGTTTATGACAATCAAAAACAAGTTAAGTACCTATCTATTGTCAAGGACGTTCTGGACTAGCGCTGAACTTCGAAGGCCCAACGGAATTCGTGGAAATTGAGTTACTCGGGGTATACCATTAAAAATGTGAAACATTATAACGTTTTATATTATAAAATCAACGCTTACATACCTACCACAAAAAAAAATTAAAATAAAAAACCTTTTTAAAAAAAGGAAAACCTCCTTCAAAAATCTTAAAAAACAGATCTATAAAAAGCAAGAAATAATGTTCAAATCGATTAATTAAAACACGTCTATTGAAGTCGGGTGGGGCGTTAAAAATATAAACAATACAATAAGTAAAAAAATACTTTCAGCTCCACCCGACTTCAATAGACGTGTTTTAATTAATCGATTTGAACATTATTTCTTGCTTTTTATAGATCTGTTTTTTAAGATTTTTGAAGGAGGTTTTCCTTTTTTTAAAAAGGTTTTTTTTGTATTTTACATTAGAGGAAAAAGTATTTTATTTTTATTTGTAAGTACTCTCAACAAGTGTTGAGTGTGTACCTGTTTCTTTCGTAATAAATGTTCGTTTGTAGATTCGTTTTTTTTGTCAATCAAATACAGAATAAAAACGAGTATTTTAATTATTTTAATAATTTAATTCGCGATAAACAAGGCAGTGAGACTCTACTCGACTAGGACAAAAGCTTAACTATTTGAGTGAATATGTATAATACCGTACTAGGTTTTGTCCGTGCATTTTCTTTGAAAATATCAACGCAAAAGCTAATCCATTTGAGTCATTTTTTTACTGAAATAGTTTAGGTATTGTTGAGTAATATGCATAAACAAAAGCTCAACCATTAGAGTCTGACTCGTGACTGAAATAGTATAGCCTTTGTAAATTCGCGCCCCGGCAGACCAACATTTTTCTTACCTATTTAAGGTCTACTTTTCGTGGAAGGTGGTAATATCCAGTAACTCGATGGGGTAGGTAACAGTGCGGTGGCCCCCCGGTCTATTAAGTTTCCTGAGATCTCTCTCGAAGTTGATTTTCACATGGTTCCCGACCGATATTTGAATAACCCGGTTATACTAGGTACAGGTGTACTCAATAGAGACGGTGCGATCTATACGCGAACGCAAAGCGCACAACGCTCGATGCATTCAGTGTGCAGTCGAGTTTGCATGAACTAATAAATACAACGATTTATGGTGATGAGAAGACACGTTTGCTATATTTTATTAACGAATTTTCTGACTTTCTTGTTACCGGTAGAGCTACCACAACCGATAATACTGGTATGATGCAAATTCGTTGCATAATACGACCCCTGTTGTTTATAGACATATAAAGTGTCATAAGATGCGTGTACGTGACATTATTAAGGATTTACTCGATAATCCACACATCCCACCAACAGCTGCATTGTTATAATTTGTACTTTATGCAACATGTTGCCAACATAATTAGTCAGTCGAAAGTAATCAGGTTCATAAAACAAAATATTACACCCTCAGAAGGAATATTAATAATAAATATCGACTTTTCTGAAAACTATGGTTTAAAATATGGAACAGAAGTTCAGTCTGCTCAATTTGTAGAGTCCAAGACAGTTTTCACACTGGCACCGCGCGCGGTATCGGGGCGCCCAACCGCGGGTTTTACGTTGTATCATTGTATGCAAGTACATCAATTTGTATAGAAAACCGCCTCGTCTAACACACCGAGGCGGCACGCGACCGAATTGCGCCAGCGGGCGCGGAAACCGCGAAACCGCGGGGTACAACACACTGAGCTCCAGAGTATCGTGCCGGTTTTTGTATATACGTATAAGCGCAGGGGCCTTATTTTTCAATCACTCGGCTGGCGTCGAGCGCTCGTTTCTACTGATTTTCGTTCGACAAATCAACACAAATGTATGAGATGTCGAACGAAAATCAGTAGAAAAGAGCGCGCGCGGCGGCAGTGTGAGAATCGCCTAAGATCCAGTTTTTTGATTCTCAAGGTGGGATGCAGTCAAAGTTACTGGATGTTATTAACACACCGAACGAGACAGCAGAAACAATCTCAAATATAATTATGAAAACGCCAAAGAAACCTTTATGAAAGCTGTGAAAAATTCCTACAAGACTTGCCTTGAATATCCAAGATCAACGAACGAAGAACGAATCCAAGATCTTTGATTGATTACGAGAAAGTTGTTTCTTCTTTGCAGTTTTTGAATAGATACGGCGTATGTTTAAATGACGTTAAACTATTTTATGAAATTACTGCATTAAATTCTTTCTTAATCAGATGTGAAAGACTAGAAGAACTAAACAAAATTTGCTGCTTTGTATTTGCAATTGAAGCACAAAATGCTAACATCGAACAAGTGTTTTCATTGATGGGGGCACAGTGGACAAAGGGGAGAAATAGACTGTCCATAGCTTCTGTTAAGGCTCTACTGTTGACACAGTTCAATCTGAAGAACACATTATGCGAAGAGTTTTATAAAATTGTTATGAAATACCAGCGGTTGCTGAAAGCTATATCTAGCAATGAAATGTACGAGGATTAGATGAATAATTAATTATTAGATTGTTAATTATTCGATTTCATTCGTTGATTATAATGTAATTTGTTATATTTTTTCTCTTCTTAAAATTCCTGACAATTTCCAATTTCCTGACAGATGCCTAAAATTCCTGATATGTCAGGAATATTCCTGACATCTGGTAACCCTAACTTGGGAGGGTCAGTCGTGCTGGAGCCGCCACAGTGAACGGTTGGATAGCGGAATAAGTGTTTCGTGCAAGTTGACCGCCTCTGTGATCTAGTAGTTCGCCCACCCGTGTAATGCAGGCCATACACCATCCAATCGATCGTCCAATCGGCATGATACTACCGATTGGATCCAATAAAACTGACCGTGTGTGGCCGTGGATCGATCGTCAAATTCGATCTGTCCTGCCGATCCACGGCCACACACGGTCAGTTTGATTGGATCCAATCGGTAGTATCATGCCGATTGGACGATCGATTGGATGGTGTATGGCCTGCATAAGACGCAGGGCGCAGGGGTCCCGGGTTCGATTCCCAGGGGAGGAACATTTTGTACTCGGTTTGGTTGGTGGTAGGGCTTATTTCAAGTCCGCCTGGCTAGCTACCATCATCTTACCTAAGTTTTGACGCCATGACAAAAATTTAAAAATTGTTATGTTCCGGCAGTTAGTATTGTTGTGTTCCGGCAGTTAGAGGTAACATAACCAGTTTCTCAGTGAATTCCAGGATTTCCAGGAGTAGTGCGCTTCCACCTTCGGCCTCATCGACAGTTAAAATTAAGTGAGATGAAGGCCAGGACTATCCCGTTGTGCATAAAAAAGTACGTACTAATACTTACATAATATCCATTAAAATCTGTAAGTGTGAAATAAATACTACTATCATCTATGCTGGAGTTTGATTACTACAGTGAGTAAAAGCAAAATTTTGAATGTTTTCTTCTTCTTATAGTGTGGGTTGTAAGTATTTATCTACTTCCGGTGGTATGCAATTTTTGCAAAGTAGTCCAATCAACGGGGCTTATGCAACCCGAATAATTCTCCCGTCTATGAAAGGACCCCGAACCTACCTATAGTTAGAAAAATGTGGTTTCAGTTAAATGTCCTGGAATTTTGGTATGTTATATATTTCGGTGCCCTGAGTAAAAGTCTCTATGGGTGAGACTCAAAAAAAGGAGACGTTGCCACCAATAATGGCAGCAATGGTTTTACACAGCTGCTGAACAGTTGCAATAAAACATGTTATTTAAAACAATAATATATTTGCTTATTAAACGGTATCAAATTAAGGCGAAGAACGCGACAGTGCTCGCAACGCAATATCAGATCCCGGGCATCAGAACACAGCCTACAGAACCTATTCAGAAAGCCGCAGTTCCAACAAAGCGGCAAAACTGGGAAGGAGAAGGAGCAGACGCGGAACCAACCAACAATCAGTAAATATGCCTGCCTCACCGAGGTCGAAAAAAGTGAGTAAGAAGTGTTGTTGAAAATCTACCTGCCAAAGAAAGACACTATTCTCGTAATGAATCAAAATCTATTTAGTCAGTGCACTAAACATAAAATCCTTACTAATATTATAAATGCGAAAGTCCGTTTGTTTGTTTGTTACGCCTTCACGTCTTAACTACTGAACCCGATCATCATGAAATTTTACACACACGTTAATCTGTCCAGTTGCGAATCTGTCCACTTGCTACGGAGGGATACTATCCACGCAGACGAAGTCGCGGGCGCAAGCTAGTAGATCATAAATTTTACAATGCTATATTATGCTATTATCACATTCGGTAGGTACATATGAAGACAAAAGATAATCGCATAGCTATTTCGCGAAATGTTTAATTCTCAAAGGGACCAATTCGTTCTTCGTTGTTTAAGGTGTAAGGAGAATACATATTTTTTTATACTGGTCGGCGTCTAGGCGTGGGAAAAGGAGCAAAACTGCCTCGGCCTGCACCAGGCCGCGGGGGCGCTGCCGGACATGAGCAGGGCTGTGCAGCCATTTGAGCGGAGGTAGTGGCCCAAGAAACTACGCTCACTAGACTTAGCAAGATGAATAAGAATATCGCGACCATTATAGAGCACCTCGGTGCGCAGCGATAATAGTGTAGAATGTGCTGGTAGCGTGGGAGGCGGAGCAGAACTGTCTCGGCCTGCGCCAGGCCGCGGGGGCGCTGGCGGACATAATTAGGAGTGTGCAGCCATTTGAGCAGAGTGGCCCAAGAAACTACGCCCACTACACTTAGCGAGATGAATGAGAATATCGCGACCATTATAGAACACCTCGGTGAGCAGCGATAATGGTGTAGAATGTGCTGGTAGCGTGGGAGGCGGAGCAGAACTGTCTCGGCCTGCGCCAGGCCGCGGGGGCGCTGGCGGACATAATTAGGAGTGTGCAGCCATTTGAGCAGAGTGGCCCAAGAAACTACGCCCACTACACTTAGCGAGATGAATGAGAATATCGCGACCATTATAGAACACCTCGGTGAGCAGCGATAATGGTGTAGAAACTGTAGAATGTGCTGGTAGCGTGGGAGGCGGAGCAGAACTGCCTCGGCCTGCACCAGGCCGCGGGGGCGCTGGTGGACATGAGCAGGGCTGTGCAGCCATTTGAGCGGAGATAGTGGCCCAAGAAACTACGCCCACTACACTTAGCGAGATGAATGAGAATATCGCGACCATTATAGAGCACCTCGGTGAGCAGCGATAATGGTGTAGAATGTGCTGGTAGAATGGGAGGCGGAGCAGAACTGCCTCGGCCTGCACCAGGCCGCGGGGGCGCTGGCGGACATGAGCAGGGCTGTGCAGCCATTTGAGCGGAGGTAGTGGCCCAAGAAACTACGCCCACTACATTTAGCGCGATAAATGAGAATATCGCGACCATTATAGAACACCTCGATGAGCAGCGATAATGGTGTGGAATGTTCTGTTAGAAATAGATACTCGTAAGATTACCATAGATACCCAGTGGTGCTCCATACATGCAAATAAGCACTGCATACCCTTAACTATTACGACATAAAAGGCATGACCGATCACCGCGCACAGCGCTTCGGCTTCGTCACAGAATATGAATATAATATTCTTGGGCTTCCCGTGTCTATTAGTGCCATCTATTTGTGGTTGCAATTGCATTGCACAATTGCAGTTTCGCTTTGTTTTTATTATTGTTTTTCTTGGCGCAAGAGATTGTCTGTTTTATGTACTTATTCCGTTAATTTAGTATAAAAAATGGAAAAATATTAATGTGAGACCTTTGCTGGCGAAGTGTGTATAAATAAATTAAAACGCCATTGGGCATATTTGACCTGCTTGATACAAGTTCGCGTACAAAAACCAAACCAGTTTTAAATTGAAGAATTCAATCCCACTTTTCAAAATATGTATTATTTTTTTGTACCGACCGGCAGAAAAAAGTTATTTTACAGTAAGTGTGTATTTGTTTACTGTTATTTAACTTTTGTTAATAAAACACATTTTTTTACTTTCAGCATTGTAGAGCGGCGGGAACGCGACCAAACGGAAACTGGAACGGGACCAAACAGGAATGGGAAAGTGAACGGGAAGTGGTAAAGAAACGGGAATGGGATACTAATATATCTGTACCCAATAATTATTCCGATTATTTTAATAAACTAGCTGCCACCTGCGACTTCGTCCGCGTGGATATTAGAGAAAATCCTTCAACCAGGATCCGACCAGTCGTTTTTACGCGATTAGGCGGGTCCCCCTCACCAAGCTTTTAGTAAGGATTTTCTCTAATATCCACGCGGACGAAGTAGCGGGCGGATGCTAGTCTACCATATTCGGCTTTATAAGGCATATACCAAACACCCTGTATGTACTCTCAGCGTTTATTTCCTTTTTTGGATTTTGATTTAAATCAGTGATTTAAGTATATTTAAAAAATCATGCAATAATCATGTTATGATTTAAATTAACTTGTATCAAATCATGTAATCCTTTGGACGTAGACCCGGCTGTGGTGGTGGACCAGGAGAACTCGGCGGCCTCGCCGGACCCGAAGACGTCGTTGGCGGCCCCGCCGGTAGCACAGCCGTAGTAGCGGCGCCGGACGCGGATCCCCCAGGTAGCACAAACGCTGTGCATTAAATCAATTTGATTTAAATCATGCAATCCCTCAGACATGGACCCGGCAGTGGTGGTCCAGGAGAACTCAGCGGCCTCGCCGGACCCGGGCAGTCGTGTAAAAATAAGCATAGAACCACAAACCATGTGGAAGGATTCCATAATTTCCATAGAAGACTAAATGCGAGAATCCTTCGTTCACCTTACGTATTTTTTTGTTGATCAAATGCCTGATAAAGGAATATAAGCATTATGACTTCAAATTCAGAAGCAATTTGTAAATCCTAAAAAAAATCGGCGTAATAAAAATATTATATTTGATAAAAAATATAAGAAACTTTTAACTTATCTTTAGAGCGGAAAGTTTACGCCAATCATATTTAAAAAAAAAGTTGTGTACCTCAACTGGCATACTAGATGTTTGAGGCTCCGGAGCGAAATAAGTATCTCGTTTTTCATGTGTCAATTTATATTTCTTTTTTGTTCTCTATGTTCCAGACCACTCTAGAGCACCTCCAGGTGCAGTGGAATACACTTACTGCCTGCATCGCTGGAGTGATTGAAGCCTTGGACAAGAAAGTTCTGTACAACAGCTCTATAACCACTACTCAGCCGCCTGTTTACAACCCCTCTCCCTCCATCGATTCAAGTCAGTTAGCGACTGCTTACACTTCTGACTTGACCGAGTTCCTCATCAACACTAAATATCTCTGTCAATTTGGGAGATTGTATAAGAGCGATGACGGCAACCTGTCATTCTGTGCTAAGGGACAAGATGGATTGGCGCTTCAGAGACTTGT
The DNA here is from genome assembly GCA_928269145.1 of Agriphila tristella. NCBI lineage: Eukaryota > Metazoa > Arthropoda > Insecta > Lepidoptera > Crambidae > Agriphila > Agriphila tristella. The sequence continues at coordinate 1,468,756 of OV743447.1, read as the reverse complement.
AGGGCTCGGGTTTAGAGCCTCGACATTGGAAAGAATACTAAATCTTGACCTCTCCATGCTCATCCACGAATTAGAGAAACCTGAATCCGTAATCAACCACTTTAACACATGAACAAAAGCCCAGAAGGTTGAATACTTTAGAGGACTTTATGAACAATTGGGTTATAAGAAGGGCCAGTGGGTTGTTGAGCTCGTCTAATATATGAGCCCCTGTACATCTCCCCCTTCACTTTGCAGAGATCCATCCCATATTCCGGCGCGGCCAGATAAGACACTTGTCACAATTGCCTTTCCTACAACTACTGTCTATTACTATCGCCCGTAGTGACGGTCTCTGGACGAGTGATGTAGGCACGTTTGTCAGTCGGCAAAGAGAATATAATATCAGTCGAGACTTCAACACGACGTGGTACATTGGTCAAACTTCAAAGAATTTTATCTAATTGTTTTTTCATTTTAATTCCAATATTTGTTCCGTTATCCTTGCTATTCGCTTTGTGTATAAAATGCACTTGTGCTAGTTAATTCTGTTAGCTTAGCTCTTTCTTCGTTTCGTGTGTGTGTAAAGTAATGTGGTTAATAAACCAAAAAGATAGAATGTCGAACATATTTATTTCGCCACCAACACCCAAACCTCCCACAATTTGTCCCTCAATTAAAAGCCTTTTTTGGTCTTTAACGAGCTTTTAAGAGGTTTATCGTTCGCGTTTTTAATGAATCTTCTAAAAAGTCAAACCTTCTGAAAGAAATTTCTAAACGTCGTTTACCGGGCGAAGCAGAAACACAGTGGCATTATAATGCAATTGAAAATTATATTATTAATGTAATTTTCAATTGCAGAGCCGACATGATAGAAACATTGAATTGAATTTTAGATTCGCCCGAACTATGGGACAGCGAATCGATTACTGTCTGACTGAATGCTTGGTGCACAAGCTGGAGGATTATTACATGTTTTTTAAGTGATTTTCGAAAAAACTGACGTACTTTTTGCTCTATTTCAAATTAAGCAAGTAGACATTAAAATGGCAAAGCGTGAGATCAAATGTTTTGAACATTGGATTTCCGAAGAGTTTATTGTATTTTTGAAAGCATTGAACAAATATGTGAGCCACCGCGGCTACGCCGCCGCCGCCTAAACACGGGTCCCAAAACAAAAGTATAACCGCATTTTTACTGAGATAGACAAAATAAAAGTTCAGATTACTCAAAGATTCAGATCTTTTACTCAGAATAAATTAAAATATCATTTCACAAACAATCATTTCCAACCGAAAAAGTTTCCTCATTAATGACAAACCCGGGTTTTTTTTATTTTATCGCATTGAAAAACTATCTTAAGGTTCTATTTTCATTGGGGACCGTTGATCGTTCAAGAATCTGTCCTTAACCGAACAAAGGCTTTAGATCAACATCTTTAAAACATTTAAAAAGCAAATTGTTTCGCTGGATCTTTAAAAAAGTAAATTATTTTGCTGGATTTTTTAATTGTGTGTTCCAATTTTTCAAATCGTGTGTGTTTAATGGTGTTCACACAATAATAATTGGTATCAAATAGCACAATCATTGTGTGATTTGAAATTATGAAACTTCAAATAATTGTGTCCAGCCAGACAAGTAAACCAACAAAGAAAGCCATTACAATTTCTTATTGATTTCCGAAAAGGTAGCAACTTATATGCTAATCTAGACGTCTGAGACTGACCATGTTTTGACTGACAATTTTTTTTTTGTGGAAGCGATTCTACTTCCAATTCTACTTCAAAGGCAAAATTATGTCCATATTCAATATAAAAAAAAATGGATGAGAAGCAAGATCTGAGTACTTATCGTTCTAAACAACATTTCAGATGACTATCAACAACAAATGTATATCATAATACATCATTGTAAAGAAGACCGGCTTTCAACATAGTCACAATTATGATAAAGTATCCATTACAACGTAGGTGCCATTATTTATTGCATTGCAAGTAACTTAAGTACTCCAAGTACCGAACTGTCAAAGTGTATACCGCGAAAAATTTTCTTTCTACAAATGTAGAGAAAATGTTATAATTGAATCCAATTAAATAATTGGAAATTCAGTGCTGAAAGCGATAATCCGTAAAGTGTATCGAATCTAAGCGGTGAAAGCCAGTGCTGGATACATTTAAAGAATAAAATCAACGCGATCAGGGCAAACAAACCAGTCAACACTGAAAACATATTACCAAATATTGTCTTGATCTCTTATATTGAGACTCCTCCTTTTTTTGAAGTCGGTTAAAAATAAAAACACCATTAAAATTCTCGTTGGCATCACTTCTGATGAAATGATCAGTTATGTGTCCCCATCCCATCATATGGGGGGGTTTAATATTAGATTATGCAGATTTGAATATTTTATTTCTAGCTTTTTAGAGCCTTTTATTTTTTAATCTATTTTTGTTAGGTTATTTTTTATGTTTTTTGAAGGTTTTGGTTTTTTTTTACTTTTTACTTGACAATTGTAGGTGACGGATTATGAAATGTATTTTTTATTAGAACATATCATTATACACGCTGAAATTTTAATCATTTGGTTCCCGCCGTGGGGTGGTTCCACTCATGATTACAAGCAACTTTTACTATGGGGCCAACTCTCCTGCTCGCAAAAAAAATCAGCTGTTCCATACATTAAGGTCGAGTAGGTATTGCACTTTTGTATGGAACAGCTGATTTTTTTTTGCGAGCAGGAGAGTTGGCCCCATAGTAAAAGTTGCTTGTAACCATGAGTGGAACCACCCCACGGCGGGAACCAAATGGTTAAAATTTCACGCTGTATAACAATGAATAATCTATAATGGAAGCTTATTATATTAAAAGAATATTTTATTATTCAAGTTACAATGCGAACTTAATCTGTGTTCATTTTTCAGGTCTCAAGAAAACGCAGAGACTCTCTTCCCATCCGACGACGAGGTTCAACCATCGCAAAAAGACTAAAAAAGCAACCAGGCGGCATCTTGTTCGTCGTCGAGAGCGAGCGGCGCCGCTGCCACCGTCGCGGTCATCAGCTCCGAAGAAACCGTATTTCAAGCCGATTCCCCCGAAGAAGCCCACGACGGCGTACGATCTCTCCGGAACTGACAGCGGAGACGAAGGGAAGGGAGATGTCCCCATAACCGATAAAGCACCAGCCCCGTTAACTTCGTATCTAACACGACGCCTTGTCACTCACGTCAAACTTTTGACCGTAAGCCCGGATCTCACTACATAGATTTAAAAATATACCGGTGCGATAAAATTGAGAAAGTTAAGCCGATACATCGGTTTGATTTTTGACGGTCACTAAGCTATAGTGACCGTCAAAAATCAAACGTATGATAACACCGCACCGATGCATGGCAAATGGCAACACCTTGCTAATTTTATTACGGCAACCAGAAGAGAATTCATTAATTGCCCCCAGACATTTGTTAGTGTTACAACTTCCTGTCCAGACTAACAATTAATATCTCAATTAGATCCCACTAAATAATAGCTAACTAAGTAAAAGTAGAGAGCACCACAAAGATAATATAATTAGTGTCTATCAGCCTTTTTTGATGTCCCCACTGCTGGGGCACAGGCCTTCCTTATGGGTGGTAAGGAGGATGGGCCATAACCCACCACGCGGGTCCAGTGCGGATTGGTGGGTGTTAACGACTGCAAATGCAGCCGGGACCAACAGCTTAACGTGCCTTCCGAAGCACGGAGGAGCTCGAGATGATAAATTTTTGGTCACCCATCCCATGACCGACCCTTGCGAACGTTGCTTAACTTCCGCAATAGCTGGGCCGATAATTAATAAAGTTTATTATTTTAATATAAAGTAGTACTTAAATAGCAAATTAATTTGTATGGATATTAAAAGATGTTATTTAATAATAGTTGATTGTTACCATTACTACTTCCAATTTTAACTTAAAAGACTAATAAATAAGCTAATAAAAGTTATTTGATTAATTAATAATTTATAAATATATTAAAGACTTTAGAGACCATCGATTAGTATTAATTGTGCAATGTTAATAAATAAGTATCTTTTAATTTGGGCAGATCCTGTGTGAGGCCTTGGTTGTCGGCCATTGTTTGTTTTGTTGCTCTCTGACTGATCTGGGGGCCTACTCCCACCTTTTTTATAAGTAAGCTTATATCCAGCAAGCTTGTTACAAGCTCTAAATGATATCACTCAAATTCGTACCACGACATCAAATAACAATCTTGTTTTGTGCTGGGAATGAACGAATGATTAGGTACACATAAAAAGCAAAGAAATTATGCTTTGTAAATAGTATACCATTTTATAAGAAATATATGTACCTACCTAGAATAAAACTTTATGTATAACTAGCGGCCGCCCGCGGTTTCACCCGCATGGTTCCCGTTCCCGTGAGAATATCGGGGTAAAAAGTGATCTATGTTTTAATTTAAGCTATCTACTATCTGTGTGCCAAATTCCAACCAAATCCGTTCAGTACTTTTTACGTGATTGAGGAACAAACATCCAAACATCTAAACATCCAAACCCACAAACTTTCACATTTATAATACTAGCGGCCGCCCGCGGTTTCACCCGCGTGGTTCCCTTTTCCGTGGAAATATCGGGATAAAAAGTATCCTATGTTTTAATCTAGGCTATCTACTATCTGTGTGCCAAATTTCAACCAAATCCGTTCAGTAGATTTGCGTGATTGAGGAACAAACATCCAAATATCCAAACATCTAAACATCCAAACATCCAAACATCCAAACCCACAAACTTTCACATTTATAATATAAGTAGGATTAGTAGGACTAGTTTCCGCCCGCGACTTCGTCCGCGTGGATATTAGAGAAAATCATTTGGGAACCTTCAACCAGGATCAGACCAGCCGTTTTTACGCGATTAGGCGGGTCCACACCAAGCGCACTGCCTCATGAGGCAAGACGTTTGCCGCGTTTGGCAGACCTCGCACGAAGCTACTCGCTTGGTATTAGTTATTCTGTGGCTTGGTGGGGTGCCTAACCACGTAAAAACGGCTGGTCGGGTCCTGGTTGAAGGTTCCCAAATGATTTTCTCTAATATCTACGCGGACGAAGTCGCGGGCGGAAGCTAGTTTATCACAATAAACAGAAATGGGTCGAGAGATATAAAAATCCCGTTCCCGTTTCTTTACCCTTTCCCGTTCCCGTTTGGACCCGTCCCCGTTAGGTGCAGTGCAGTTCCCCTTTGTGCTCGTTCCCGTTCCCAATCCTGGGGGCCTACTCAAATGGCCACTTACTAAAATTAACGCTAGTAGAATAGAATGACAATGTATGGGATTGACATATGTCACGTGATCAAGCGTAACGAATTTGTTGATTCGTACTCAAATGTACAATGTTTCTATTTGATGAAATAAAACTATGATCTTACCTTAAATGAAACAAATAGTCGTCCATCGGATGCCTGTGACTGTTTAACAAACATAACATTGCCTTATTGTTAATTTAAAACACTAACTAATCCAAAATCAAGGCAAATCCAATTGCACAAAAACTTTTCTAAGCGTTTCTCTATACAAAATCCAACTCTTTGGCGATAACGACACTAATTTGGTACTCAAAACAACACAAACATCGCGAACGCAAATTCTATTCGACAAAAACACAACACATAAATACTAAAACCCGGATATTGTCCATGGTTTCGTCGCGAAACGTAGTACATATGTGACATTGAGTGCATTCTAGCAGACTAACCGCTGAGTCATCGATCAGTTTTCAGAATCGTCTCTAGCATGGAGGAATTTATTAAATTCGTCCAAGTTATTTTCAGCTTCTGATTTTTTCAGCACGCACTAAATACTCGTAGTGATGGACAGTGGACTCAAAAGGTAAAAACTCGAATATTTATCAAAAATTGATAAATATCCGTTTTTCTCAATTTTTATCGGGTATTTACTAAAAATTGCGGATAAATTATATTTACCCTGTTTCTATACTCTAGTTTTGGCCCCAGGTGAGGCCCGCCCCCGCTTACAACCCAACCACGACGACAATTTATTATAACAGGCGCACATTGAGGACTAGCGCAAAGTCCTTAAGCTAGATGGTGTCGTTTCATCGTCCACAAGTCCCTTGTCAACAATGTGATTACTATCGCAAGTATGTTGACCAGGGTATGCTGGCCGACTTATGAAGAGGGAGAACCTCTTTATGATGATCTGTTTCTTTAGGAAACCGGGATAATACCACAGCATAAAGATTTTTTTCCTTACAGTAGGCCGACGAAGACGTCTAGATAGGGCAATGATGCGTGGGGTGCGTAAGGGGGGAGAGTCGCATGAGCCCGAGCTGCATTCTTCACTGTCCTTAGTAGCTTGGTACACGTCTTCTTGGGCTATCGCGTCTTTACCATTTTAATTTCTTATTCTGATATTATGGTGCATACGATGAGTCGTGCAAATATTCGATTTCGATGAAACCCGGTTTCAAGTACTATTTTTTTAAGTAAACAGCAATGCAATGTTGAAATGTCAAAAATCTAAGATGGCGGCCAACTTTTTATTTGTGAGCTGATTTCGATGAAACCTAGTTTTTTTGATAAGTAATGTTAAAAATAAAAAATCCAAAATGGCAGCCACCTTTTTTTGTGAGCCTTTTTCAATGAAACTTGGTTTTTGGTACTATTTTGATAAGAAAACAGCAATGCAATGTCAAAAATCCAAGATAGTTGCCAACTTTAGGCCGATTTCGATGAAACTCGGTTTTTCGTACTATTTTGACAAGAAAACAGCAACGCAATGTTAAAAATATAAAAAATCCAAGATAGCACCCATATTTTTCGTTTGTGGGTCGTTTTCGATAACACTCGGTTTTTATACTACTTTGACAAGAAAACAGCAACGCAATCATTGAAATGTATAACGCAATGTACCTATAAAAATATAAAGAATTCAAAATGGTGGCCAACTGTTTTGTTTATGGGCCGATTTCGATGACACATTGTTTTTGGTACTATTTTGACACGAAAACAGCAACGCAACGTTAAAAAGATAAAAAATCTAAGATGGCGGCCAGCTTTTTTGTTTATGGGCCGACTTCGATGAAACTCTGTTTTTGGTACTATTTTGACAAGAAAACAGCAACACAAAAAAATGCTAAAAATGTCAAAAATCCAAGATGGTTGCTAACTTAACCACCTGTGTGGTCTAGTGGTTTGCCCACCCGTGTAAGACGCAGAGGTCCCGGGTTCGATTCCCAGGGGGGGTACAATTTGTACTTCGTTTGGTTGGTGGTAGGGCTTATTTCAAGTCCGCCTGGCTAGCCACCACCATCTTACCTAAATCTGACGCCTTAACAACAATTCAAAAATTGTTGTGTTCCGGCAGTTAGAGGTAAAATAGCCAGCAGGCCTATTTTGTGACAGTTTAGTCCCACCGTTTAAGGATTAAAAGGTGCATTGTGATTGGTTTACAAGCATTAAACCAGGTTTTGTTAGAACAGTCTTGCACTCCAGTTTTGTGAAACATCTCTGAATAAGACAGAAAAAGTACTAGAAAATTTCGCCGCTCCCACTACCGACTCGGTTATACTAAACTCGGTCGATTATACTAAAAGGGTATGCATTACAATGCCGAAGTAGAAATGACCGAATTTTACAAGACCTATGGACGAAAGACCGAAAATTAAAAGGCCGAATGGTTGTTTGGCCGAACGTTTAAAATCCCGAAAGGACATTTTACCTAAAAGACTAAATCTCGAAGCTTACAAAACCGAGGGTTAATATACCTAAGTTCTGTACCCCAAACTACTTAATACCGAATTAATGAAAGGCTTGGGCTTTGCCTAAAATACTTTACAGCAAATTTAGCTGCCGGATATGAGTCTAAACAGTCTACTGGGACTTAGAAACCGTAAACCGTAGGTCACGAGATAGGTGCAAGGAGCGTAGCGACGAGCATGTTAGGTTGACATGAACCCAGCGCGCGCGCCGAGTGACCGAAATGAACGAGCGTGCCGCAGCAGCGGCGGACGAAGCGCCAGAAAAAAAAAAACGATTTCAAACTCGATTGGTGGATTTTGTCAAAATAATGACCATTTTTATTTTATTTTTTATTTTATTTTTTATTTTATTTTATTGGTACACCAACAAAATGCATACAGTATTATTACACAATATTTCATTCGCTAAGCCATGCTTTGATGTGTATGATTTCTATTACAGGTATACTCAACATTGATAATGAACACTATTTTACAAGCATTTTTGAATAAAACAAATTAACCGCAACTTTTTACCGTTTTAAACTTTCGGGATTAGGAACTTTCGGGATTTCGAACTTTCGGGATTTCAGTCATTTGATAATCGATCTTTCAAGTTTCGGTCTATCGGATATCGACATTTAGGATGTTCGGTATTTTGAAAATAGTTGTTTTATACGTCGATATTTCGGTCATATGTATTATGAATTTTCGACATTATAATGAATACCCATACTAAAATTATCAGCTGTCAGAAAATCGCTCATGAATAAAAAACGCGTGATTTAACTGCAAATCGATTTCGATTGCTTTTCCTTTTTAATTTAGTTAGTAGAATCAATCTGGTTCTACAATTCCTTATCGTTTAGGAGTATTACGGATAGACATCAATTTTGGGCGTCTCAAATTTTCACCCAGCTACTTACGTACAAATACAATCGCTGTTTCTCATCAAAAATCAAAAGCGATGGAAAAAATGGCGTCCGATTGCCTTCAACCGCTGAAAATCATCGGAATTTTTGGAGCATTCAGCAATCGATGACCTAGCGGTTTGTCTACCAGAATGCACCCGACATATCGGAGGCCCGCGAAAACTCACCAAATGACAAAAACAAAACAAGTGACTCCATTCAAAATTTCGTTTGGTGCAAGTGCAAGCAGTGAGTGATGAAGTGAAGTGACTGCACGTAAAGTACAAAAGTAAAGTTTTGTAAAGAAGTTTGATAGTAATTTAATGCAGTAGGTAAGTATTCAAACAAACTAGTGAGTCAAATGTTGAAGTTAATCACCTATTACCACATATTCAGTGCTATTTGCTATTACGTTGCATCCATTGTGAATACTTTTTGTATACCTACGTATCGTTCCTTGTACTTATCTTCTTTTTGTTTTAGTAATGGAGCAAAGGGTACGTGCCAGCCCCGAGCAATTCAATGCTCTAATTGAGTTTATGGAAAGGTAATTTATTGATATAACTTTTCATATTATATTATGTGATCAATACCGAATAAAAATAATAAGCACTGAAAATTTCGATCTTAATTAACATCACAGGCACGGAGACCTTGCACGACCACAGCCAGGTGCACAAGGTCGGGCAAGGAGTGACAGGTTGTGGCAGCAGCTAGTGGCGCTGCTAAACTCAATCGGAAGTGGCATCGACAAGACAGTCGACAAATGGAAAAAAGTATGTAAAGTTTTTTACACTGAAAATTCTATTTTCAATCTCATTGTAGTAATATCATAAAAGTATGTATTTATGAGACACTTAATTGCACTTACAACATTCTTCAGGTCTGGGCAGATTGGAAAACCAAAACAAAAAAGAAACACCTGACAATACGGACGCATGCATCTGGAACTGGTGGTGGTCCAAACAGCAGGCTCACCCTAACTGCCTTGGAAGAGAGAGTTGTGGCAGTGCTGGGTGTGTCTGCTGTTATGGGGCAAGCAGGCGTTCAGGAGCTCGGGCTTGATGTAAGTATTAAAACTTTTGTCTTTATAAGGCAGTACCTATCTAGGTACAGTTTCCATTATGCTTATCTTGTTATTTAAAATATGGAAATTTATAGAAGATTATATTAAAAGAATAGAAATGGAAAATGATATAGGATTTTCAATTAAGATTTATTAATACCTAATGATATACTTAGGTAACTTATATGAAACAATGTGACTAGTTACTTAATTTTCACAAAATTAAAATCCAATGTAAGAAGCTTTATAGTAATTATTTATTACTAATAAAATGGGTTTATTTATGATTAAATACAGTTGAACATGAAAATAGTAAAAAGTTTATTATATAAGGAAAAAATGATTTCAGAGACCATCTGTAACTCAGTCTCATGAAGTTGAAGAGAATGAAGATATACTTCATGATCCATTAAGTTTTGGTAAGTTAGTTATGTAAATACGTTTAGGCGCATTTGGTCCATTACTCATTTGGTCCACTTGCCGAAAAACATATACTTTGCATTTGGTCCATTTCCCGGAACACCTAAACAGTAAAACATTATTAATAATATAGGTACATTGGAATGAAACACTTAAACTAAAGGTACAATATTTTTGAGGCCGTATTCAGTGCTTTACGTACGGTCAGGATTGACGTCGGTCATTCATAGTTATTGCCATAGAAACCATGCATGCGGTCAGAGCAGCACTGTTTGCATCCTTATAGATTGTTGGGCCGTGCGTACGCAACTGAATGTCAGTTCTGAGTCCTGTCTAAGAAGAGCACTGAATATGGCCTAAAATGTATGAAATGCATATATATGACAAATCCTCCTTCAGGTGCTATTTGGAAGCGAGCTGCCAATTGGAACTGCCGACAGCACGTGCAGCGGCTGCATGAAGTCGGCCCCGCAGCAGCAGTCGCCGTCAGCTGCATTTGCAGCTGCAGCGGCGAAAAGAGAAAGCCGTTTCATATAATCACATACATACCAGTAGTGCAGCTGCGGCCGACTTCATGCAGCCGCTGCACGTGCTGTCGGCAGTTGCAGTTGGTAGCTCGCTTCCAAATAGCAACAATTCAATATCTACCTATGTTTTATTTAGTACAACTTTATTTGATTTGCAGAGTTCCCTGAGTCCCCGTCACCACCACCAGCAACGAGATCGTATGTGTTCCCTCCCGTCACCATGCCAATGCCAGACTCCATGCCGTCGCCGTCACCTCCATTACTGTCGCCGCCTCCGCCGCTGTCGCCGGAGCCTTCACCACTGCCGCCACCGCCACCGCCACCGCCGCCGCGACCGAGGGCGCGACCACGAGTGAGACCACGGGGGTCTCAATCTCAACCATCGCCGGCACCGCCACACTCTCTTCCAGGACCGAGCCGCCGCCGACGACGTCCTTCGGCATCCCCGCGATCCACGGCTACCACTCCGCGCCGATTGCTGCAGCGGACGCTACGGCGAAATCGCGGCGATACGCCGTTCGAACGGGCGGCGGCTGCATTTGTCGCTGTAGAGAACCGCCGCCTTGAGCTGGAGGAGGCGCGCATTCAGCAAGAGGAGGCGCGCGAACAGCGCTTCTTTAGGCTAGAGGAGGCGCGCCTTCAGCAGGAGGAAGCGCGTGGGCGGCGCGAACATGACTTAGCTACAGAAAGACTCTGCATTGAAACCGACAGGGTCGCGGCAGAAAGACAAAGAAACGTCCTGCTGCAACAACTCGGTAACATAGTAGAAAGAGCTTTGGAGACACAGGGACGGAACAACGTAAGCCTTGCGTCCACGGATTTAATTTAATTTTTTCAAGGCAACGAAAATAAATTATTAAAATGTCAGTAAATATATGAAAAGGTCAGTAAATGATACAAGTGTAATGTTGCTGTGATTAAAAAATATTATGTGTTTTTTAAGGTCCTTCTTAAATAGTGCACAAAATTTTAAGGGGTCAATGTACTCATGCATACGAACAACTTTTACTATGGTACCAATATTGAAATCGCGATTTAAAAAAATAGTATTTGTTGTGCGGCAACAGAAATACTTCATCAACAATTTCAACTTTCTAGCTATCACGGTACATGAGATACAGTCTGGTGACACGTGCCGCACTACTAATACAGCTGCGCCACAAAAAAAAGTTGGAAATCCGACTTCTTGAATTTGTCGGTCTTGCGTTTAGGAGATACGTGTGGCGCAGCTGTAAAGATGTCTCTACAACTGCGCCACACAGATCTCGAAAACGGAAGGTCGTAGCGAAAACATGATTACTCGTGTGTGCAGCCGTTAGTCGTCTTTGTGGCGCAGCTGTAGTCCGGCACGTTCTGGTGACAGTCAGACAGACGGACAGCGGAGTCGTAGTAATAGGGTCCCGTTATTAACCTTTGGGTACGGAACCCTGTAGGTAGGTAGTCAGTATTACCTACTAATAATTATATTAGTAGGTAATACTGACAACAAAGCAAACTGAGCAAACATTAACAGTTTGCTCTGATTATGTGTGTGTAAGTAGGAAAAGACAAGATTATTTTAATAATATATGTTTATTATTCCAATAATTAGACAAATTTTAGAATTTTAAAAATTAGGCAAAGATTAAAAATAATAAGATTACTAGTACCTACTTATAGTATTATATGTGATAAGAATAAATATTTTCGTGTAATTTTCGTTTTATTTTCGTTCGAAATAGTGTAATCCCATAAAAGGGGGTAAACAAAAAAGCGGGGGGCATGAGAGTTCATCAGGTTAGGAGAACTGCGATCAAGATGCGCCATAAACGACGTTTCTTTTTAATTTACTTTCTATAGCGGTATTTTAGCTTAAATTTCATGAAGCCCCGTCTGAGCTGCTACGGGTGAGGGTGAGTCGATTTTTTCTAATATTTTTCAATTAAATTAATGATCTTAATATAAAAATAGCATTGTGAATGCATAAAATCTAAAAGTTTAAAATTCATGAAGCCTTGCTTGGCTCACTGTCTTCCACACTAACGGTGTAGGTAAGCATACCTAATAGGTACTTATGTCTATTAAAATATGCTTTGACATTGACATCATTAGGCGTGATTATGCTTAAAAAAGTTATGCATAAGCTGTTATGTCTAAATATTTTATGCGTTAGCATCATTCGGCTAAATAAAATTATGCTATAACAACGTGCCGGACTACAGCTGGGCCACAAAAAAAAAAGTTGGAAATCTGACTTTTTGACTATGCCATGATGAAGTCGATAATTTGTCGCCAAAAACCAGAATTTGTCGATCTTGCGTTTAGGAGATACGTGTGGCTCAGCTGTAGAGACGTCTCTACAGCTGGGCCACACAGATCTCGAAAACGGAAGGTCGTAGCGAAAATCTGATTACTCGTATGTGTAGCCGATAATTTGTCAGATTTTGTCGCCAAAAACCAGAGTTTGTCGGTCTTGCGTTTAGGAGATACGTGTGGCGCAGCTGTAGAGACGTCTCTACAGCTGGGCCACACAGATCTCGAAAACAGAAGGTCCTAGCGAAAATCTGATTACTTGTATGTGTAGCCGGTAGTTTGTCGGATTTTGTCACCAAGAACCAGATTTTGTCAATCTTGCGTTGCGTTTAGGAGATATGTGAGGATACGCTGTGGAGACTTTTCTGCCTGGATCTTGGGAAAGGAAGGTCATAGCGAAAATCTGATAACGCGAGTGTGTAGCCGTTAGTTTGTCGGAATTTGTCACCAAGAATCAGATTTTATCGATCTTGCGTTTCCGACAAAATCTGACCCCCTAGCCAAAGTAACATTTGCAAATTTGCGGATTTGACGTTTTAAAATTCGATAGTTAACGAAACCTTATGTCAATCCCATACATGTTTCGAAAGCGAAGCGATAACAAAGATTAGCCAATGTTACTTTGGCTAGGGGGGCAGGTTCTTGGTAACAAAATCCGATAAACTACCGGCTACACATACGAGTAATCAGATTTTCGCTACGACCTTCCGTTTGCGAGATCTATGTGGCTCAGCTGTAGAGACGTCTCTACAGCTGCGCCACACAGATCTCCTAAACGCAAGACCGACAAACTCTGGTTTTTGTGCGACAAATTCCGACAAATTAACGGCTGCACCTTCCGTTTTCGAGATCTGTGTGGCTCAGCTGTAGAGACGTCTCTACAGCTGCGCCACACGTATCTCCTAAACGCAAGTCCGACAAATTCTGGTTTTTGGCGACAAATTTCGACAAACTATCGTCTTCATCGTGGCATAGTCAAAAAGTCAGATTTCCAACTTTTTTTTGTGGCCCAGCTGTAGTCCGGCACGTGCTATAACCTTATAATAATTACACCTAGAAGCCGTGTCATTGCATGCAAAGTGAGGCAACTAATACTGAGCCAAAATGGCTCAGTATTCAGATTTATATCCTTCATACGTTACCTAATCCTAACTTAAATCTAGTAATATAATAACTAATCTCATAAAGGTAGGGAAATTGAAACTGTTTTGTACTTATTAAGTATGATCATGTAGTAATGGACAATAAAAATCTGAAAACGGCGCCATTTTGGCTGTTTTAGTTGCCTCACTTTTGACAGCGCGCTTTGTAGAGAATTATCGTTCTAGGTGTAATTATTCTAAGGCAATATAACATACAAACTATCCCCTAAAATTTTATGCAAAAATACATAGGGAACCTTAAAAAATTGCCTCAGCATTCAGAGTGAGGTTATTTTCCATTCCATCACAATGATTAACAAACGTTTACATACAATGGGTAGATATTGAAATTAATTTAATAAGGTACATAAGTAATTGTGTACTTTCAAATAGTTGAGAAATCTCTGTCAACTAGTCGAAAATGATTTAATATTTCAGTAAAATTACGGATTCGTAAAACATTAAATGCTAATAAACTTGACATACCTACAAGTTAACATTTAACAAAAAAATCAACACCTACAATTCAATAGGTATGCGTTAAGATGAGTCCAGTCTATCGCAACTCATGAAGAAAAAAATATTCTATGAAACGGGGTAGAACTTTAATGGCGGCTATATTTATCTCACTCTTTCGTCATATGTTTGAAAGTGTTAGCAGCGTTAAAAGAACCCTGTTTTGACATTTGGCGTGTTAAAAATTTTGTATGAAGTCCCGTCTCTTATATATAACGTAGTGATTTTACATTCTCTTTGGATGAGTCATGCATGTGAACGGGTGCTGCCAGTGGACATGGTTTCCAAGGAGCACTTTCGCCTTGATAAGCACTATCCAAAAGAGCTTTGTGTTGATCTTTGTCACTTGACGTCAGTCAAAGGAACCAAGAATATTTCCTTGGAAATAAAAGTAAGTTTTTTCAGGTTCTTTGCACCCTCAGCGTTCTAGCCACCGGATCATACCAGAGAATAGTAGGGACAATATTAGAGCCGCGTTATCTGAGGTAGTAATTGCACCAAACAGTCCGTCCATAATGGGCAAGTGGGTAAAATTTCCTCAAACCCAATATGAAAGGGCTATAAATAGACAGGTGTAAGTACTTAATACTATTTATTGTTTTTCATTTTTAAAAACAATCGTTTTATATTCTATATATGATTATAGAATATACAAAGATTGAAATTAAAAAGAAAAACAATAGCAAGAGCAAGGTAAGGTACCTATTAGTTATAATTTTGAGGTACAGTCACGTCCACAAAGATGCACACATGAGGGAGCCTCACAAAATAGAAGCTATAAAATAGTAACTTACCTATATCTATTCTGTGCTATAATATAAATATGGACACTTATTAACGCATCGAAAACTCCTAGCACTTAAACTAAACTTATATTTACGAAAATGGCGTCGTGCGAATGAAGACCAAATAAAAAATTGTGTAAGTAACAAATTATCAACACTAAGAAAGTGATATACATGCTCAGAAGATAATTTAATAGATCAATAGTTCCTAACTTCAATATAGGTAGTACAAAAAGTTGTTAGGTAGTTTATAAATAAGCCTTAAATAAATTGACTAAAGGTCAAACCGCACTACAGCGGAGCGGCGGGCGCCGCGGCGTGGCGTGGCGCGGCGCGGCACTGCAGCGGAGCGGCGCGGTCGCTCCGAAACGCACTATCGCGAGAGCGGAGCGGTGCAGCGCGGTGCCAAAAACGAACGCAGTCGGGGCCTCGGGGGACCTCTTTGATCAAAAGTCAGTCGTGTTTCAATATTTTTTAATTTATTTATGACAATCATAACTGATTATGATAGGTTATGATTATGATGATTTACGAAATGATTACGTAAAATAACACTTTGTAAATTGATCAAAATTTGTTCACTGAAATATCAGTAGAAATAGATATTTCCAAATACCCTCTGTAGACTGAAGCTCGATTATTATATTCGGCCGCGCCGCGCCGCGAGCTATACCGCACTAGCGGCAAAGGAGCAAGTAGGTATTCTTTCGCACCCAAGTCTGCAGCGCCGCGCCGCGCCGGCACGCGCTGCGCCTCTCCACTATAGTGCGGTTTGCATCATTGCAATCAATAGAAATAATAGCGGCGCGGCACGGCGCGGCGCGGACTGATGCGGCCAAATATTATTTCTATTGAGATTGCCGCTAGTGCGGTATAGCTCGCGGCGCGGCGCGGCCGAATGTATAATCTAGCTTCAGTCTACAGAGGGTATTTGGAAATATCTATTTCTACTGACATTTCAGTGTTCAAATTTTGATCAATTTACAAAGTGTTATTTTACGTGATCATTTCGTAAATCATCATAATCATAACTCATCATAAATAAATTAAAAAATATTGAAACACGACTGACTTTTGATCAAAGAGGTCCCCGACTGCAATAACACTTGTTATTTAACTTTTAAATTCATTTTTGGCACCGCGCTGCACCGCTGCCGCGATAGTGCGTTTGGGAGCGACCTGCAGTGCAGCGCCTATAGATGTGAAGCTGGTTACTAACATTTCTTAGAAACGGCTTATCTGGCTCATTATCATTTCTAGCAATAATTAGCGGCTCGAAACGGCTTACATTTCATTGATATATTCACATGATTAAGGCTGGCCCCAGACCTACCGGTTTCATTTCTTTGCTTTGCTGTTCTACCATGGACCGCCGGCCAAGAGGCTCATTTTCAATCTATCGCATATTTTGACCTGACCACATTGGCAAGATAGCCATTAGTTTGGTGTTATCAAATATCGTCGTCTGGGGTGCGATGAAAGTTTTAGTTTTCGTTTAAAAAAAACTGCTGTTTTATACAAAAATTAATAACGAAATTATCAAAATGTATGAAACAGTTCATTTTTTTTTTGCGATTTCAGATTTAATCCCATAGTAAAAGTTGTTCAGTTTTATTATGGTCCCTATCTATCATATTCAGTTTTATAAGGCTTTACCAAACATCTTGTATAAATAAGCGATCGAGTTATTTTTAACGATCGGAGTCCATGTTCAGGGTGGCATATCTCCTAAAAGCTTCCTACTTCGCAATCCAGGCGATGATATTTGATAAAACCAAGCTAATGGCTATCTTGCCAATTTGGTCTAGTCCCAAAATGCGATAGATTGAAAATTACCCTGGTTGGCCGGCGGCCTTTAAAGCAAGGTAGCACAGCAAAGCAAAGAAACGGAACCGGTAGGTCTGGGGCCAGCCTTAGTTTGTTGTTTTTGTTTCTCTTCTGATTTATTTACTATAGGATACATTTAACATAAATAGACATAAACCATGACATTTGGATCTGTATTAAGTGTTAAAAACTCAAAATTATTATACAAAATGTGACACAGCAGTGGTTGGACTGTTTTATTAATTTATTTGTGAGAGATGTTTTGAAACAAGGTATTTATCTATTAAATAAGTGACTACAGATACCTAGTATAATAGTAAACATTTAGTTGTATTTCTTTAATGCACCAAAAACAAAAATAGCAGAACATAATATGTGCTACTGTATTATAAAAATAAGAGTTTAACAATAAAAAATGTAATAAAGGTTTTTTTTTCGATGCTCAGATCGAGTATCTCCTAGGTATCAAGCGGCTCGCTATTCGTTTCTAGCCGCTTGTTTCAGTTACTACCGGCTCACGAGCCGCTCGTTTACAAGCCGCCCGCCGCTCCGCTGTAGTGTGGTTTGACCTTAAGTATTTTATACAAACAAACAAGCAAAGTAAAAAAAACACCACCACCACCTAATCCTACTTTCGATACAGCCTCTCTATCGCATCCGATTAATCAGGCAATTGAGCATCGCTCTGCCACGCAGCAAGTCATCTTGACTGTTAGCTGTGGATGGGCCTGCTTGTACACCAGAACTATCATCATCATCCTCGAGTTGCTCAGTTGTTGGCAGCGGTAAGTTAGCATTCATTGCAATATTATGCAAAACACAGCATGCATTTATGATTTTACTCGCAACTTGAGGATGGTAATGAAGAGTTCTGTGTTTTAACAAGCACCTCCAGCGAGCCTTGAGCACACCAAAACAACGCTCTATGCAGTTTCTTGCCTGGATATGGCGATTTGTATACTTCTCTTCTCTAGACCCTGGTGCAGCATTCAAAATTGGTGTCATCAACCAGGGCCGTTGCGGGTATCCGGAGTCACCTAAAATTACAAAATAAATGTTTTCAATAAATTATCATTACAATACATAGGTATTAATTTTAATGAATATAAGATCCTATGTTTTAATCCAGGCTATAAACTATCTTTAGTCAGAGCCCAGGTTTGGCATCCTTAAGTACTAAAGCACACACCAGAAGTTTGGAAACTTGTCAGAACCTCAGACCAAATAAAAAAAGTAAGACGGAGTCTTCTGAACGAAGTGGTGAGGCCTGTAAAACTACGCCTTGGCTGTGTCCATACACAGTTCACGCACACACGTGTAACGAAACTACGCCTTGGCTTTCCATATAAAATCCTGCCGCCCGGTCCCCGCCCGCCCCCTTGTACTCACACATGTTCCATCAAAAACCGGCCTCACTTCATTGTTCTCAATGCTCCATCTTTCTTTTTTATTTGATCTGAGGTCAGAACTCTCCGAAAAGGAGCATGTTGTGGATAAAACTGTCAGATAACGTATCAATGGACAGCATCAAGAGTCAAATAAAAACATTCTTAATCATTCTTACCTAATAACCATGTTTGTTCACCACTTAGATGAAGGCCACGCATATATGGTTCCATCTGACTTGATGACCATATATAAGAGTCATGGGTGGCACCTCCAAATTTAGCATTGACATTTATTATTATCAAATCCTGATTGCAAATCTGTGAATAAATGCATTATTTTATTTAATCATTTAAAAATCTAAGTTAGTAGAAAATTATTAAAAATCACATAAAACTCAGGCATAATTTTAAGCAATTATGCCTGAGTTTTATGTGATTTTTAATAATTTTCTAGGTAGGTACATACACAAAATAATACAGACTTACCATTTGTACATTAATCGAATGGTACCCCTTTCTATTAAAAAATATATGCTCATCATCTTTGGGTTTAATAATGGCGATGTGGCTGCAATCAATTGCACCGACCACCCCCGGCAAATTGAATCTTCTTTGGAATCTATAAGAAAGATTATATTTTAGGGAATAAGAAACTATGTAGATATAGTTTTATTATTAATGAATGTTATGTTAGTTAAATAGTAAGTACTTACTCCTGTCTATTTACAGCCCTTTCTTGTCGGGTTTGTGGAAATTTGATCCACTTATCCATTATGGCCGGACTATTTAATGCATCTACCACTTCTCTGATAATACGGCTCGTTGTCTGTTGCGGCAGATCGCGCGTGATCCCTACTATCCTCTGGTATGATCCAGTGGCCAAGAAGCTGAGGGTGCAAAGAACCTGAAAAAATATCCATAATTGTTAGTAAAAGTAACCACAGATTTAATACTGTATTTTAAGTTGCCTTATTGAATTTTACATTACTTACTTTTATTTCCAAGGAAATGTTCTTGGTTCCTTTTAATGGGGTCAAGTGCCGAAGATCAATACAAAGATTTCGAAAAGTGCGTTTATCTAAACGAAAGTGATCCTTGAAGAGAGAGTCCGGCATTTCTCGGAGCGTGTTCCACGACAACCTTGCAGTTGTTCGTAGTTGACGCCGCAGCCACACATCCTCATTATGTGCAGCCCACAGCAAACGAAGTGTATGCATTGTTTAATTTAAATGATTCGCACGCACAACTAAATAAAATAACACACCACTTTGGTCACTGGCACTCGATAGCAAAATTAATTATCACTACGTCTAGCGTAGTACGACTATTTGTTTGTATCTACAGGCTATCGGCGTTCGCTCGGATTGGCTTCAACACAGTAGAATGTAGAATAGAAAATGGACAAAATTTGCCGTTTGAGTAGCTTTGTGACGGTGCAAGCGATTATCGTAAACCACAGATCAGAATGTGATCATCACACCGTAGGGAGCGTATTTATCATACCATAGAGATTAATTTATTTGATCGATCGATTAATTAGGTGCACCGCAAACACACAGTAAATAAATACTGTGGTGTGGTCCAAAACTACAGTTTTTCGAGCTAAGTTTCCTGACTTATTTATAAGATAATGTATTTAAGGCACTTTTATTGCGTGAATTATTTAAATAAAACTTGGAATACTTGTCAGTGTTATTAAAATCGACGTTCGTATGGTCTATTAGCGCCAATATGATCTTTGTTGCGGGTGCAATTATTTTCCTTTTTAATTGATACACTGTTTAATTTTGACGCTATACGATTTAATAAAACTAAATCACTGGTTGCAATTTTTTTACTGGGACCACTCGCACGCTTTACTGCGACCACTCGCACGCATTTTTGCGTGATCGTGACGTGACGCGACCCTGGCACGATCACTTATCGTAGAGATACTCCTCCATGCTAAATGCTACTGCACGATAGGTCCGACAAAATTTTACGGGCAGTATTCGTGAAAATGAGTTTTTGCTGCATTTTATTTCACAACATACCTTCTTCTATCATTTTATCAGCGTTGACTGTACCACGCATATTCTGATTTTATTTTACCCGGTGGAATGGACTTAGATGAATTTCTAGAAATTTTAAGAATAAAACACATTTTTCCCCCTTAATAATTTAATTATATCCAGCAGACAAATCGTTAAATTTTCGTTCGTTCACGACAGTACACAGTAGGTACTTTATATATTTTAACCTAAGATTATAAATTTTTAACCATGGAAAGTAATTTGTTTTAATGTTCAATTTACTTTCCATGGTTAAAATGTACTCTATGGCGATCAATGACTCAGCGGTTAGTCTTCCGGAATGCACTCCTGTCAAAAAAAAAACGACAAACTTGACCGTTTACGGAGGCCCTTAGCGAAGCAATCGAGGAACGACAGCGAGCATAGCGTAGCGTCATCTCTGTATCTTAACCATCAACTTTCACAAGACTTCAAGACTTTAACTGGTTATAAAGTAATTTAAATTTATTTAAAAAATATGAAAATACTATCACGGTAATGGTATATAGGTATAAGGTATATCAGTATTCCATCTTCAACACTCGGTAAACAAACATTCGCTGATGCACCGCAGTGACGAACGAAAGATACGTACCTACCATTTATTGAAATACAAGTACTTACTATGGCTAGTGCAGATTGTACTGTTTTTATTATATTTAATTAACAAATTAATCTAAAGATGATATGCTAAATACCTGAAAGTCTGAAAAATAAGATAAAGTATACTTTACAATCTTTTTTATCATAAAAGTATTACCTACTAATTACGGCCAGAAGGATTCGAAACATTTTTTTTATTTCTCCCTTTAATATGTAGGTATTTAGCTTTTTTGTTTTTTGTTTTCACCATTGGTTGTGTTAATCTAGGTATTTCATTGCTTAGAAATGGATTTCTAGGCGAAGGTAAACCCTATAATATGGATTCTAAAATATTACGTAGGTACCTACAATTACAAAAGTAGAAAGATACGAAAGTACTTAATGAAATTAATACTGTAGCCGGGTGGCAACCCTATCGCGTGTTGATGTAGGTATCGCGCGGCAGATAGGGCTGAGTTTCTCTGCCGCACTTTATAATAAAGTATATACTTTATTTCGGAGTAAGTAATTGTTATCTATACTCTATGAGGAAAATAAAGTAGGTACGTGAAAATACTTTATTTCACATGGTTTGTTTAAATATTGACAAAAGTAATAAAAAGTAAGGTTTAAAAGGTAAAAATAAGTCATACATACTTTATTTCCATATAATATAGGTACTTTTTTTTACCTTTAGCAACCAATATACTTTATTAGTCCAAAAAAAGGTGGCAACCCTAGTTATAATACTGATAGATATCATTACTGTGCTACTTTATATCGTTTGACGAATACCGCGTTCAAACCTAGCCAAATCTTATTAGTTTTTGATGTTCTTAAGATGTTTTTTGCTTTGATTTATTATTTTTTCATTAATATTTTCTATTTTGTTATAAATAAAGAAAATTTGTTATTTTCTTTATTAATAAATAATAGAAAAGTAAAAAAATATATAATAGTAAACAAAAAATAAGATTTAGCGATTATAATATCGTGTCAGTAGTTCCGCATTGATTTCCAGAGGCGCTAGTGGACTTTCAAATCGATGTGTACTTTACTCTTTGTAATCCATAGATACGAGCGTTCAAAAGTTGACGTACGGAGTGACGTTTTGAGTACGAAATTATTATCGCTAACGCCAGATCGTTGACTCTTGTAGAAAAGAGAAACGCCTTTAACGTTTGCCGTTTGAGTAGGCCCACTGTTCAGAATTGAATCCACATATGTCTCCTCTCCCTCTCACTAGTAGTATAAAATTGGGAAGTCTGGCGCACGGTTCCCTGGGAATGGATCTGGAGACTCTGAGAACTGAAGACCTCAGAGACATGAGTGCCTGAGTACTCATGTTTTTGAAAAGTGAAAACGCCTGAACTGGCGCGCCTCTCACTAGGCGCGCTGTTTCGGCGTTTTCACTTTTCAAAAACATGAGTACTCAGGCACTCATGTCTCTGAGGTCTTCATCTCTCAGAGTCTCCAGATCCATTCCCAGGGAAACCATGCGCCAGCCTTCCCAATTTTATACTTACATAAACATATTTACACATATTTCTACCCACTACTCTCTACTACTACGTCTCTGAGGTCTTCATTGCTCGGAGTCTTCAGACGTATGGAACCTAATTTAATCGGCTGTATAAAATTGGTAAATCTGGCGCACGGTTCCCAGGAAATGGATCTGGAGACTTTGAGAACTAAAGACCTCAGAGACATGAGTGCCTGAGTACTCATGTTTTAGAAAAGTGAAAACGCCTGAACTGATGGGCCTCTCACAAGGCGTTGTTTCGACGTAATGAAAACCTAAAGGTGTGAGTGTAGTCTACTTAATTTGAACGCTTAGATTTAACTTGTAAGTAAGTACACGTACTAATAAAGAACCGTAGTACCTAATGAATAACTGAGTATTAGTTATTATTTGAAAAGGTTTATCTACATAGGGATTTGAATAAAAGAATCAGAATTAATAAAATATGTTTATTTTATTTCAAATACAATAAACTTGTACAATAAATCTTGCACATTTTTTTATTATTTTTCTTGTGTCACAATCACAATACACATTATCGAAGATGCTCGAAGCGATATACCGAACACTAATCTCGGGTTCACCAGTATTTTGCTCGTTGTTGTCCATCGTACCCTTTTTTGGAAGGCTTCTTCATTATTGTATGCGGACTAAGTTTGTTTTGTCTTTTTGTAAGTCGTATGAGTCCGCCGTACCCAGCAACATCATTGCCTTGAATTTCTAACCCAGAACTATTACTCAGGTCAAATGGTCTGTTAGATAATATATAAATAGAAAAAGTCTTCGGAATAGGTATGTTTATTTTATTTCAAATAAGTTATTTGTACATTAAATCTTGTATATCTTTTATAATTTTTCTTGTGTCACAATACACATTATCGAAAATGTTTGAAGCAACATATTGAACACTAATCTCGGGTTCACCAGTATTTTGCTCGTTGTTGTTCAACGTTTGTGTGTCATAAACTTCTATTTTAATGATTTTTACACCTTTTTTCGAGGGCTTCTTCATTATTGTATGCAAACTAAGTTTGTTTTGCCTTTTTGTATGTCGTATGGGTCCGCCACATCCAGCAACATCTATGTCTTGAATTTCTAACCCAGGACTATTGCTCAGGTCCAATGGTCTGTTAGGTAAGAATTGAAAAAGGTCTTCGGACTCCTGGAACTAAATTAGATAAATAAACATGGGTTTGGTATTCACTGGTTCAAAATGCCTACTTTAAGATATTGTTAATTACAACTTACCGACATTATTTATCGTTTATAAAATACAAGGGGCGTCCACTTCCTACAAAATCACAATTTAGTGTGTTGTTTCTTATTTTTTTAATAAAATATTACTTGCGTACAGTCAACAGCACATCAGACTTAACAGTTTGACTTTTAGACCTCATGTCGTTTGTAATAACGTCTGTTTTCTTAGCCTGACGTGTTGATGGGTAATTTAGTTACATACTTTAGTTGTGTAGAAAAATTTATTTATTTTTTTGAACAATAAGAGTCCCAAGTGGATTTACGCTCGGCGCCTTAATTATTATAATTATTGCCTCACCATAAAGTTAAAATTAATATTTAGATTATAGTCACTTACGACGTTTTAAAATTCAATATCATGAAGCATTTGAGTGAATAATGTAACATACGACACCTTCTTCTATGTGTGTTGATGCGCCTGAGACAAATTTGGACATATTGCTGATCTCAATAATATTTTAATGTATGTGATAGAGTCCAACACAGGTAAAGCTATTCGAGTCTATAAATATTACCCTGAACAAAGAGCAGCCCAATTACTTGATCAGTCTTGCTGATTAAATATCTATTTTTTTTTTGTTGTTGTGAGAAGCGTTGTTTCCAGAGTCAAAGATGTGAGTACACATTTATTATTAATTTTTGCAGTGTTTGAGTACTTAAATACCCGGACTTAGCTATACCTTGGTATTACCATAGATAATATACCTTATACTAATGTTTGGTATTACATATATTCATTAATGATAGTCTAACGGCTATGAACTTGATCTTGTTGTTAGGTAAATATTACTGGGTTCGAATCCGTAATCGTTAATGTTTGTGTATTTAAGTCTCGGATATAATACCCTTCATTCTTATGATTAGTATGCCTGTGTGAACAAATGTATTTTGTAGATGTAATTAACACAATCACTCGTAAAATAATGTTTTTTTTATTGGTGTTTCAGGTCAAACCTTATTTCCGATGAAGAATATGATTCCAGTTCAAGTTCGAGTTCGAGCTCATCGTCATCGTCGTCATCGAGTACAGTAACAGTTATTCGGAAGTCTCCGATCCAAGTTATCCCGGTGACGGCGAGAGCTATCCCTGAGGAACCGCAACCAAGTGCAACTATTGCGCCTGTACATGGTAGTACAGCAAAAACGAAGAAGAGGAAAACTGATGATGTTGACACTACAAAAAAATCTAAGAGGTAATATTTTGTTAATCAAATGTTTTACTTAGTAGGTACTTAATACATGTGCTTATTAGACTGTGGTAATACTTATTTCAAATTATTAATTTTGTAATTTTTCTTCCAGGCGTAAAACTGTGGACAAATCCAGTGCTAATACTCCTTATGTATCGAAAAAAACAGCTGCAGAGAAAAAAATAATAATACCCGTTGAGACAGTAATGGACAACCCCGATAGAAAAAAAAGGTACCCATAATCATATTATTACTTGTTTTAATTTTCTTTTATTACGAATGTTATATTTGTTATGCAATAATTCATTACAAATCTTTATTGTTCATAGGACTAAAGCAGCGGGCGAAAATTTGAAGAAAGGAAAGAAAAGTGCACGGATGACTGCAAACGATATAATGGGCACTGATAGTGAGGATGTCAATGAAGATCACGGTACGAATGACTTATGCTCATACATTTATCGTCGGGTGGCCAACGGTTACACCAAACAATATAAAAATGATCAACAAGGATCCCACTACATTGATCTAAAAATATATGAATGTAAGGAACTGGAAAACGTGAAACCGAAACAAAGGTGGCGGAAATCCATTTTAACTCTCAAAACAAAAAGCGATAACAACACCGAAGCTTGGCAATATTTGGTCAAGTTTTTAAAAGACGTTAAAGTACAATTTAAAGATGTGCCGACTACGTTCGTGAGTACATCAAATCATCCCTGAAAAACCACACTGTATCGGTTAAACGTTTATCCAAACATTATCTTATATTCTTTATTAGGTATTCATATTATTATTCTCTGAATAGAGTTAGATAAATCATCTTCACGCAGGATTTTGTCAAACGCGGTGATGTTTAATTTTTATTATTATTATTACTGGTTTTTATTAGATTCCTTATTTCGTTTTAGTTCATTAGTTGTTCTTATGATAACATATTTTTATTTATGACATCATGGTAACAAATAATATACTAAATAAATAAATATAAGTGCTATTGTAATTATATCATGTTTAATTTTTCTTACTTAGGTACGTGTCATATATTTAGATACAATCTTATTATTATCAGATAAATAAATAAAAAATACTCAATGAAAATCATTCTTTTTTTTTTCTTTCTTTCAGAGATGGTTCCGAATAATAGAGTAACCTGTGAAAAATGTAACATTCAGCTAGATAAAAATAGACTTAGGTATCATTTAAGAACTAATTTGCATAAAAAAAATTGTATTATAAAAACTGAACTAGAAACTGTAGACTTGATTGCAACCGCTTTTAAGAATAGAATCTGCACGTATAGAATAAATTTACCTAAAAATCGTGAATATTTTACACCTGAACAGTTCTTATGTGATATTGATGAAGTTGTAAAAAGAATAATAAATTTATCATTAGATAAACACAGATCTTTAAAGATTAACTTTGAATTGTTTGCTAATTTTGTTTTACCAAAGTCAGAATGGCAGCAAATAAAATCATTTAATTCTAAGTATGAAGTAGTTTTTGGCAATACAGATCTCAACGAAATGTATTCAAACTTATGTGAGACTTTGAAACATAAGTTAACAGAATTTGAGCATTCTGAGTCCGGTTGGTCCTTTAGTTCTATTAGTCATCTTGAGGTAAATATAAACAAGTATTCACCATTAAGAGGAGGTAGCTTTATAGATTTACCAAAAAGTATTAAATCAACAAAAAGTTGTCTTAATATTAGAAATAATGATAACTATTGCTTTGCATGGAGTATCGTTTCAGCTTTATATCCGTGTAACAAAAGTGTAAACAGAACAAGTTCCTATCCATATTACTCAACCGTATTAAATACTCGGGGCATGGTATTTCCTCCTTCTTCTAATGATATAAAACTATTTGAAAAAAATAATCCTTCCATTAGCGTAAACGTATATGGCATTGATAAGAAAAACAACATTACCGGGCCGTTGTACCTCACAAACCGAGTGAAAGAAAACCATGTGAATTTGTTATATATAGAAAAGGGTGACTGCGGTCACTACTGTTTGATAAAAGATCTTAAACGGCTTGTACGTAGACAAATTACTCTACATCATGGGCAAACTTATTTTTGTGAGAAGTGTTTACAGTTTTTCGCGTCGGATACAAAATTAAGTTCACATTATTGTTCTGAAATAGTATCTGTATTGCCAGAAACAAATAGTAAGTTATGTTTTAAAAATTTTGAAAGGCAACAAAAACATAAGTTTGTTATATATGCAGATTTTGAGAGTTTATTGTGTAATTACTCTGATAACTGTACAGAAAATACTAAAACATATAAAGTGCATAAGCCGTCTTGTTTCGCTTATTATATTTGTTGCTCTTATGATTCTAGCTTAAATAAATATGTCACTTATAGAGGTTCAGATTGTGCTAAAGTATTTTTAAAGAAATTAATTGAAGATTGTCTATTAATTGATAGTATACTGCGTTCTCATAAAGTTATGCAGCCGCTTAGTACCCAGCAGGAGAACGAGTATCTCAGAGCATCTCACTGTTACATTTGTAGAGAACCGTTCACCTTAAATGATAAAGTTCATGACCACGATCATATTACTGCAGAGTATCGAGGGCCTGCTCATTCGAAATGTAATTTGATGTTTCAAACTAAACCATTTATTCCAGTAATATTTCATAATCTTACAAACTACGATTCTCACTTGTTTATTAAAGAATTGATAAAATATAAAGGCGATCTAAAAATAATACCCAAAACTAAAGAAAAATATTTAACAATCACAAAATATTTTGATTTACCCAATTCAAAATCTTTGCAAGTCAAGTTTATTGACTCATTTCAATTCCTAAGCTCCAGTTTAGATATGTTGAGCAAAAGTTTATCAAACGAAGACTTTCATCACTTATCAAAAGTATTCACTAATACAAAGCAGTTATCTTTGGTAAAGCAAAAAGGTGTTTATCCTTATGATTACATAGATTGTTGGTCAAAATTTGATGAGAAGTGTTTGCCACAAAAAAAATATTTTTATAACAGTTTGACTTCAGAGCATATAAGTGATGATGAGTATTCGAGAGCACAACAAATTTGGAACACATTTAATGTTAAGTCTCTTGGAGAATATACGGACTTATATCTAAAAATTGATGTGTTGTTATTGTGCGATATATTTGAAAAGTTTCGGGAAAGTAGTTTGCATTATTATCGACTAGATCCTGTTTTTTATGTAACGTCCCCAGGATTAAGTTGGGATGCGATGCTTTTACATACTGGCGTAAAGTTAGATCTCATCAGCGACGTTGAAATGTATCAATTATTAGAACGAGGAATTCGTGGTGGCTTGGCACAATGCTCTCTGCGGTACGCCAATGCAAATAACAGATACCTTACGAATTATGACTGTACTAAACCGTCATCTTATCTGGTGTATCTGGATTGTAATAACTTATACGGTTACGCTATGATGCAAAAAATGCCAGTTTCCGATTTTAGTTTCCTATCTAAAGAAGAAATCAAGCATTTTGATGTTATGAATGTATCTGATGACTCGGAATATGGTTATATCTTAGAAGTGGATTTAGTTTACCCAGACTCGCTGCACGACACTCATAGCGATCTACCATTTGCTCCAGAGAAATTTATTCCCCCAGGAGGAAAGACGAAAAAATTAATTGCTAATTTATATAACAAGTTTAATTATGTAATTCACTACATATATTTAAAAGAATGTTTAAAGCAAGGGCTAATCTTAAGTAATATTCATAAAATTGTTAGATTTCGACAAGAAAGATTTTTAGCTAAATATATTCAATTAAATACTCGGTTACGTCAAGCATCAAAGTCACAGTTCGAGAAAGACTTTTTCAAACTATTGAACAATGCTATTTTTGGAAAAACTATAGAAAACAGAAGAAAACAAGTGGATGTAAAATTGATAAACACATGGCGGGATATTAAAAACACTACTAATAAAAAAAATGGAGCTGAAAAATTAATCTCCAAACCTAATTTACACAGTATCAGTATATTTTCTAAAAATTTCGTCGCAATTCAACTTAAACAGGAGAAAATAATTCTTGATAGGCCAATTTACATAGGATTTTCTGTCTTAGAGTATGCGAAACAACATTTATATCGGTTTCATTACGATTTCATTAAAAGTAAATACGGCAATGAAGCGAAATTATGCTACACAGACACTGACAGTCTACTTTATTTAATAAAAACTCAAGATTTCTATAATGATATAAAATCACACCTAACTTTATTTGATACAAGTAATTTTGTGAATAAAAACGTGTATGACATACCTCTTCAAAATTCAAAAGTCCCTGGACTATTCAAGGACGAAATGGGGGGTGATGTTATAAAGGAATTTATAGGATTAAGGGCCAAACTATATTGCATACAGAGTGAAAATGGTCAAATAAATAAGGCGAAAGGTGTTTCTAAACATATAACTAAGCGTATGACTACAAATCAATACAAAGAAACTCTCAGAAATAATTTAAACGTAAGATATAACATGAGCTTGATACGTTCAGTTAAACATGTTATATATTCACAGGAAATAAAAAAGTTAGTTTTGAATCGAAGTGATGATAAACGACAAATATTAAATAATCAAGTTGACACATTGCCCTGGGGACATTGTGATACGTTATTTTAGGTATTCAAGTACGCTAGTAATATAATAAGTCTATGTATTCAAGTCTATTATTAGCGCTCATGCAAAGTCCTGACAGAGTCATGTTGACAATGTTGTGAATGGTGTCGGCGCGTTTCATTTGTGTTACAAATTATGCATAATAAATAAATGGGTTCACTAGATTGTCACCATCACTCTCTCAGAGCTATGTACGAACACCTTAATTATAAGAAGTATTATACGAAATGTATATTCTATAATCAATAAAGAGCTATAAACATTTTTTTATAATATATAATACCTACATAATATAAATACCTTTCCTTCTAATGAGAAGTATAACTAATCTATAGGATTAATCTCACTTATTTACAGTTTTTATTGACATTTGTGTTTAATGTCTAGTTATAATTTATTTACTTACAATAAGTGTATAGAGGTGTTATTTACTTGTACTCAGATAAAATGTACCTATTCTACAATAAATAAAGAGCTATATACATTTAAATCTATGTTTTGATCATTACGTTAACGATCCTCTCACACATACACACAACTTTTTCTACGGTATAAGAGTAAAGCGATGAGGCCGTACTAAATAATGTCTAGTAATATGCTTTTATATACTAACGTTGATAAAATATGACCTTATTATAAAACAATCAACAGCAGAGTATAATCGTCTGTACGTATTAAACCTATATCTACATGAACAAAAAAATGAAATGGGTCAAGCAACCACATGTTTTGGAAATTATAAATATTAACGTTGACTCAAATTCAAAAAAAAATCCGAGGCATGGTTTTCTGTTACCAAATGATATTAGATGTATTATATGTGGCCCATCAAACTGCGGTAAAACCAATGTTATGCTTAGTCTATTATTACATCGTAATGGATTAAAATTTAAAAATGTATACCTTTACACTAAAACTTCATTTCAACCAAAGTATCGTATTTTAGCAAAGATATTAAGACAAATACCTGAAATAAATTATTTCATTTATAGCAATGAAATAGAGGTTCTTCATCCTAATAAAGCATTACCAAATTCTGTTATAATATTCGATGATGTCATTTGTGAAAATCAAACAAATATGCGTAATTATTTTTGTATGGGACGTCATAAACATATAGACAGTTTTTATTTGACTCAAACTTATTCAAAAATACCCAAACAATTAATAAGAGATAATGCCAATTTACTAATTGTATTCAAGCAAGATGATACTAACTTACGTCATATTTATACTGAACATGTGAATAGCGATATCCCATGGTCCGAATTCAAGGACCTCTGTGCATCTATCTGGAAAGAATCATATCAATTTTTAGTTATTAACAAAGACTGTGCGATAAAATATGGGCGATACAGAAAAGGATTCGACAACTTTCTACATTTAGATTAATGTATTCATAATGCTTCAAATCGAAGAAACATCATCATTATCATTCTGATTATGGAAAAAAACGGTAGTGTCCTTTGGTAAAATGAATCCAAATATTAAAAAACAGATAATTGAATCAGTTGATTCCATAAAAACTAAAATAAGGAATATGCGAGAAATTGATGATGAAACAGAAGTAACGATGAAGAAGATTTTGAAACCAGTTACAGAACCGTTAACGACCTTAATCGGCGTGAATGGACATTCCGTTCAAAAAAAACATTTCCCTGGTGATAAAAGGAAAGCAACAGTTTCAGAGTCTTGTGGAGATATAGATACCGAACAATATTACAGTAATATTACAGATTCTAGTAGTTGTGATGAGAGTAAAGACAAAATTCTTGAGTTTTCTGATACTAATGCTGCTTCCAAGCGCACTTCACTTCAGAAAGATGATCTGGCTAGCATTTATAATACAATAGGAGTTAACGTACCATTTGGAATAAGGAATGTAGACAATCAGTTGTTTATGGGAAATTCCATTGTTAAAATTACTAAGACTGAAAATATTTCAACAAATGAGAACATATATTATATCACAATAAATGATGCGACATATGAACTTACACCTGGAATAACAGAGTTGTTGCTTAAAAAGAAACCTGATTTAAATCTTATTTCGGAGAGAGATAAACTTGTTTATAAGGATATGTTATTAATAAGTAATGTGCATAAAAGAGATTATGATTCAAACGGACAACTTAATGGAAATAAAAGTATCAAGTACCGAGAGATAATAAAACCTCTTCTTTTCGAAATAAATAGTCCAATTTCGGGTTCAAACGTAGCTTTAAATTCTTGTTTAAAAAGTCCAAATAAAAAACAAGGAGGAAGTTTGCCAAAGTTAAAAAAATTAAAATCAAACACTGAATTAATCTATTGGGACAATCCAAATGAACTTATTGAACGCCTAAAGATACTGATTGCTTCTAGAGATGCTGGGAATAATAATCATGATAATGAAATCCTAGCAATTATAGAAGAGTTAAAAGAAGCTGGTATTGTAAAAGAATAAAAATAGTGTGATTCTAATTACACACTCAGTAGGTACTAGCTTGAACTCAAAGCTAGTGGATATAGAAAAATAAAAACATGAGTAAAGAAGATATTGTGAATGAAATACATAAACCTGCTAGAAAAAATTATCCTCGAAGAAATGTAATACTGAAAGATATTGATGATTTATGGCAAGCAGACTTAATTGATATGCAGAGTTTTCATAAATGGAACTCAAATAATAGATATATTATTATTATTATTGACACATTTTCGAAATATGCTTGGGCATTTCCTTTAAAACGAAAAACTAAAGATGATATATGCAATTCCTTTAGGAAATTGCTTTTATGTGGTCGGATACCCAAAAATTTACAAACTGATTTCGGAACAGAGTTTTATAATGAGAAATTCAAAAATCTCATGAAATCTTTTTCAATTAATCATTATTCCACATTTTCGTCAAAAAAAGCATCTATTGTTGAAAGACTTATCAGAACTATTAAATCTAAAATATACAAGCAATTTAGTTTAAGAGGAAAATATGAATGGAAAGGTGAAACACTAAATAATATAATGTACAATTATAACCATAGTTTCCATCGAACTATCGGATGTAAACCAGTTGAGGTCAATGAGAGTAATAAGATTAGCTTATTACACAGATTTGCAAAACTGCATCAAACTGATATTAAATCTAACAAATGTCAGAAATTTGAAATTGGGGATTATGTCCGTATAAGTAAATACAAAGGAGTCTTTGAAAAAGGCTACACACCGAACTGGTCAACAGAAGTATTTCAAATTATTAAAAACCAAAATACTACGCCAAAGACGTACTTATTAGAAGATTCAAAACACCGACCTATATTAGGAGCATTTTATGAGCAAGAATTACAGAAGACAAAACACCCTAATATATACCTCATAGAAAAAATTTTAAGAAGGAAAAATAATAAAATGTTAGTAAAATGGCTTGGGCTACCATGCACTGAAAATTCCTGGATTATGCAACATGATATAGTGTGAAGTAGTTTTATAAAGTCATGATATTCATATTTGATATCATTCTCATATAGAGCATGAAAGCATGCAGTCTTCTTAATTGGATAATTAATAATTTACCGTTTGAACTTCATTTTCCTGGTTATAATTATTGTGGTCCTGGAACAAGATTACAGGAAAGACTAGATAGAGGAGACAAGGGCATTAATCTATTGGACGAATATTGCAAGCAGCACGATATTGCATATAACAAGTTTAAATCTTTAAAAGACCGTCATAGAGCCGACTTGAAATTGATGAAAATGGCTAGAAAACGAGCATCAGCACCTGATTCAAGTGTCGGAGAAAAAATAGCCGGACATTTAGTAAACAAAGCCATGTTAGTCAAACTAAGTTGCGGTGCCGGTATGAAATCTAAAAAGAATAAAACTATTAAAAAAAATACTTCAAATGGTTTGAAAAAACATTTGAAAAATGTCATAAACTACACTAAACGACGTCTCTCTAGCCTAAAGCCATCATGCAAGAAAGCAGCAATAGATTTAGCAATTGCAGCCGCACGAGAAGTGACATCTGATGCTTCTGTAAAGATTCCACGTGTAATTCCAATCCCAAAAACTGGTGGCTTTCTACCTTTAGTACCTCTATTTGCTGGTCTATCTGCCGTCGGTAGTTTAGCTGGTGGTGCTGCATCTATTGCTAAAGTAATTGAGGAAGTCAAAAACGCTAAAAAACAACTTTTGGAACTAAAAAGGCATAACGAAAAAATTGCATCTGTTTGTATTGGGAAAGGATTACAATTAGAGAAACATAAAAAAGGATTTAGAATCTTTTTGTCAAATAAAAGTAATAAAAAAAACTAAATCATAGGCTACCTAATCGTGCTCTTACTAACATCGATCTTATACACCATTCTCGAAATATTCCATATTTTAGAGGAGTGTTTATGAGAGATGAGTTACCCAAACATCCTAATTCTTTAGAAAGTGGTATTATCAATTTAGATGATTCACAAAATTCAGGTTCTCATTGGGTAGCCTATGTTAAAATTAAAGACTATATTGAATATTTTGATAGCTATGGTAATTTAAAGCCACCGAAAGAGTTTGTTAAATATGTGGGGTCCAAGATAAATTATAATTATGAAAATAAACAAAAGAATCACCCGTATAACTGCGGACATCTTTGCCTTAAATTTCTCACAAACTTTTGGCATAAAAGAAATATAAATAGATATTCAGATCCATTCTTTAATTAGTACTTAAAACACCATGTCGCTAACATTAACTATCGTAGGCAATAAATCAAGATTGGAATCATATTTTCAACCACCTTTAATAATTGAAGATAACCGCTGGGAGTGTGGTTTGTTATTCTTTACAACACTTAACCTGGATGTAGAAAAAATAAACAGGACTGATAAAGATAATTCAAATAAAAGACATGAATCAAATACTCAAACCCACATTCATTCACCGTCTGTAATTAAAATAGAATGTGATATTGTGCAAGGATCATATATTAATGGAACGCCATCACATACACTACATGAATTTGTGCCTAAAATTTTTCCAGATCATAGTTGTACAGAAATACCTAAAAATATTATTTACTTACCAATAATCAAAAGAAACATATCATCGATCACTCTTAAAATAGTCAATGAACGTGGAAACTATATTGATTTCGGAGACAAACAAATTCAAGTGCATATTCATCTACGTAAATCAAAATGATTGTTTTTGATAAAACTGGAAATATAAAAGTGCAAAAAGTCAGTAAACCTCTGACGGTTAAAGTCAACAGACGTATTAAAAAATACATACAAGTAACTAAAAGTAACAAACAATTTCTTCAAGCACTAGGTCTTAAAACATGAGTATCCTACATATTTCGGAGTTACCTCAGTTCGATAACACGATCGAAAGTTATGAAATTCATACGTACAGCCCCTACAGTAACAGTTTCGGAGAAAACGATGAAATCCGCATACCTATACAACAACAAGACCTTTACATTCTCCCGTCCGCTAGTTCAATACACATCGAGGGGTACACGACAGCGTACGGGACAGATCCAGCGTTGCCAGATCGTTCTTTTAGGAACATTTTGCGTTCTATTTTACGGTCAAGCGTTCCCTTTTCGTTCCCATCTTTCGTGCGTTCTTTTCGTTCTTTTTTAACTGGTACTTACTGCAGACTGCTTCACCTCACCACTACTAACGATAGTAACGATGCCGTGCCGCCACATGCCATGCCAACAGGGGCCTTACATGAGCTCTTATAGCAGGACTTATATTGAAGTGCCTTATTTTTTCGTACTATGACCTCAACGGTTAGTATAAAAGCAGGCCTTAAGCAGTCCTGTTTAAGACCTGCTTTTGAACTGAACGGTTTCTTATTTGCTGATGGCTGATGGTAAGCCCCCAGCTGGTAAGTTTAGAAAAGTTTTACAAAAGTTGTAAGTTGTACTGTATTGTATACAGCATTTCGATTTTTTAAACGTGTTTAAATTTTTAAAACTTAACTGCCCACTACATATTATTATTACTAATTTTGAACTTTGCGAGTGACAATGATGAATAATCTGCAAGATCAAGATGTTTGCCGCTTGCATGTCACTGACTAACTAACATAACTTCGAAAACCGATTCTAAATGAACAAATTCTATTTTAGGGTTCCGTAGCCAAAATGGCAAAAAACGGAACCCTTATAGATTCGTCATGTCTGTTTCTCTGTCCGTATGTCTGTCTGTCTGTCCGTCCGTATGTCACAGCCATTTTATTCCGAAAGTATTAGGATTACACAGTTGAAACTTAGTAAGTAGGTCTGTTGACCCATAGACATAGAAAAATTTTCGCTGCGCTCAAGAAGACCAACAAAGCGTGGAAAAGAGAAGTTAACATCATACTGACACGCACCCTGATTATCTAAAAAGTAACTATTTAGCGACCGGTTGCATTTGACATACATTGCCACTTTTCTTTGGTATGTTTTTTGTTTAACCCAAAAAGAAGTAGCAATGGATCACGATCATCTGTGAACTGCAACCAGTCGCTAGGTGGTTTTTAATTAGATAATCAGCCCGACGGTCTATCTAAAAAAGAGACAAAGAATCAAGTGACATGTGCCAACATTTTTTACTGTAAGAGCCTTTAAGAGCCTGCCTAGCAAATGAGCAATCACAGTTTAAAATATTTGTTAATCTTAATTAGAATTTGAAATAAAGGTATCGTGGAGCCGTGGTATCTTGTGCTCTAAGTAATTGTGATGTGACAAAAAGAAACAATCCAAGTAATCACACTTTTCACAGGTAAATAAGATATTGCCACACATTTCTCTAAAACCAAATTTCGCTACATTTATACGTTTATCGACGAAGAAAACAGTATGGTGTTAAAATTATAGGATCAGGAATACATAATTAAAAGCACTAAGTCAATGTTTAACAAGGATATATTTAAGTTACCAAAAGCAATACTCGCATTGTTAAGAAAACAACATCTTTGACCTTATTAATCACTATAATATTCTATTAACCAATACTAAGCAAGATTTAACCAGAAAACATCATTAATCTTATTAATCACTATATTTTACCGTAACTTTTATAATCACTAACATTCTAAATTGTGTAACTAATAAAACGACACATTAGACTGCATTATTTATATTGAAAAAATATTAATAACCAATTTTACATTAATTGCCAATAAACAACTCATAAAACATTAATCATCATGAATAAACAATTCAACTTTACTTTTGTAATCACTACTATTTTAAATTATTTGTATTACGAATGAAATAACACACTGGTCCTTATTATTCATTCTAACGAACATTGGATTAAATGCCAATAAAATAACCCATTCAAATCAAACAAATTAATCATCACATCATAACAAAGGGTTCTGAACAGAATAACATCTTAGACGTTATACTCCTTTGATCAAAAATAACACTGGTATTCAATACTTATCTTATTATTCAGCGAGGCACAAAATCAGACTGACCCGTTACACCGTTTGATTTCACTTTTAAGCATTCGTTATTGGCGGGAATTGACACTTCTTTCCCGCCATTACTGTTCATAGTCAATGTCATATCTTTTTACTGTTAATCATTAATTTTCAAGAAAGTATGCAAAACACAATTTTAAAATGGACAATAAGAATTATTTAAATTGTATCACGCTAATAAATGTGCCCAATTACATGTATAAATTTAACAAATTAACTTTTCTGTAAAGCCAAATACACTTCCGTCAATTCACATACTTTTAATCAGCTAACTAAAAATTTTATGATTTACTAATTAACATTTTTACGATTAATTTAACTCATAAAAATTATATAACTCATAATAAAACTTAGAATTATCTAATAACATCGTTATGATAACTTTACTATCAATTGTTACCCAACCGGAACACTCGATATTTAATAATGGAACATAGTTAATTAATTTCATTTGCCATATATAGTCATATTTTATGTACGAGTATCTAAGTCATATTTTACGTATCTCATATAAAATGTATGTATTAGTTTTCGGATCACCTGTTTATTGACATTGTTGTTCTTTGACATTCTATTTCTATGTGTTGACCGCTTAATGATTTTAACATAAAAATAAAAAAAAAGATTAAGGGGGGGCTCCCCATACATGGAACTGAAACTGAAAAAAGTTTTTCTTCACACCAACACGTGCGGGGTGTCTATGGATAGGTCTTTAAAAATGACATTGAGGTTTCTAAAGTCAACCGTTTGAAAGATAAACACTGCCAAAGTGGTAAAAAGTGTGTCCCCCTCCCCCCCCTCTAACTTTTGAAATAAGAGAGTGAAAAATCTAAAAAAAATATAGGCTATAGATCCTAATAAACACTTTCAACGAAAATAGGTTTGAACGAGATAAAAGATTCAGTTTTTGAGATATATCATATTTTCCAAAACCGCAAATATAACTTTGTCATTCATACCAACACTGTGAAAAACAAAGTTATTTTTGTAAACCAAAAATGATAGTTTTCGCCTGGCTAGCTCAGTTTGGGTGGCGATTCTCTACGGCACCGAGGCGAGGATCCGAGATGAGCTTCTTGGTGATGAGATCCGCCCAGATTTACTAACTTTCAGGGGAAAAACAGGGAATTATGCAAAATGATAACCACTCAATATGGCGACAGATCAACAACAACTTTATTACTTCCTTTTCACAAATATAACAATTGACAGGTTAGCAAACAATACAAAATAATTATAAGTATGGCCAACATAATTACGTCGCACACATGAGCCCGATTGGCCCATTTAACCAGAGCGCGCTTTCGTACGTCACACTCGATAGCGCGCGGGCAGCCGGATTGGTCGGCGACTATGGCGCGTGGCGCCCCCTACAGAGGTGGAGAGCGAAGGAGAAACGTGAAAGCACGGTCGCTGGATTGACTCGGTACAGCTGGTGTTGCCAGAGCGGCCAGTGTTACATGCTCCCCCTCCAAGTCGCAAGACCGTCCCGGTTGCGAGTTGGACTTATGTAACCGAGGCTCTATATTAGCACATCGCGGTCTACCGCGTTGCCGTCGACTTTGTATTGGAACTGAGGATACCTGACCTAACGACTTCACATACGGGGTGAGATCAGAGCTATGAAATTTGCCTACATACTCTTTGGTGAGCGGATGGACCAACTCATATGAAGCACTAACTACTTTGCTAATCT
Organism: Agriphila tristella; assembly: GCA_928269145.1. Classification (NCBI taxonomy): domain Eukaryota; kingdom Metazoa; phylum Arthropoda; class Insecta; order Lepidoptera; family Crambidae; genus Agriphila; species Agriphila tristella. The sequence continues at coordinate 1,429,756 of OV743447.1, read as the reverse complement.
TGAACGGTCCGTCTCGCTTAGGCATGAACTTTCGTATACGACCTTTAGAAGCACGGCTTAGTAAATGAGTAGTGATAAGCACTTCATCCCCTACCTGATATTGAGGCGCTGGATTTAGGTGTTTGTCGGCATCCTCTTTGTGACGGTCTCCTCGGAGCTCTGCGGTCTCATTCATACTTATTTTGTTCATTTGGCATTCCTCGCAGCTCTCGAGATATTTATTGAAGTATTTACGCATTCCTGTAAAATAATATTTTTGTCTAACCTTATGAATACCGAGGTTCATATCTGGATAACCAGCTATAGGGGAATCGGAGTACTCCTTCATTATATGTTTCCGCATCATGGCTGTTGCGATGATCGGAGGTTCCTTTTCATTAGTATTTGGATAGTAACGGTACAAATCCTTACCATTACTTTCAAGATCATTCATAATCTTAGTCACCTTAGGGTTTTGTAGGCGTTCAGCACGAAGATTCTCGGGTCTGTCAGGTGAATTGTCCATAGTGACACATACATCACAGCTACCGATGCTAGTCTCATCTATCTGTAGCCGGCTGAGGGTGTCTGTAACAACATTCAATTTACCTGGCACGTATTCATAAATAATGTCAAACGCCTGTAATTTTAGGATGTCTATGTTTGCAGGTGTACGGCGATCAGGAGGAGCGGCGATTGGAATATCGGTCCTGCATTCGGAGTAAGACATAGGAGCTCCCCCTAGCTCGAAGATATCTTCGTTCGCCTGAATAATAAAAGCAAGGCATGCCCTTTCATCCGATGTTAGTAATTTACCTTCATCCTCTCGGAGCATCTCAGCGGCGCAGCAGGAGATGGTTGGCCTGTGATGCTTAAACTCTAAAGGATAAACCTTATCGTCACCTGAGAATTTCCAGGTAGATGTCGCGAAATCTATTATCATAGCAGCAGCGACGAGAAAATCGATACCCAATAAGGTTTCGTTATCAACAGCATCCGGCATCACTACAAAATCCAATGTAACAGACTTACGGGTTTTGATGTCCACTGTGAGAGTAATAGTCAACACTTGGCGCGTTTGTGCTGAACCATCAGCCAGCTTCACTCGCATTGAAGAGGGCACGCTAGGATGTCCACGTTTCTGCAGAAGCTTGTAGAGAGAACTTCCAACAACACTTCTTTTAGCCGCTGTATCTATAAGTGCGATACCCTGAAAATCTAAAATGTTTATACCTAATATAGGCCGTGGTTCTGCCTGAGAAGCGAGACGGGTACGCGTTGTAAGTGAAGAAAAATCAATTTTGGAATCTAGATTTATCATTAAATTATTTTCCGAATTTATACAGATTTCTTTTTCACATGTCATGGTTGCCCTATTTTCATCAGATCTATCCTGATTTTTCATGGTCACCCTACTCTCAGCTGACGGACTCGGCATCACACAAATATTCTGATCACACAAATTAAAGGTATCATTATCATTAGAATTAGACACACAGAAATCATTATCATAATCAAAATTATAAAATGCAATTGGTAGTACTGCAGAAAAATCACTCAATGAACAATCATTTTCTTGTTTATATTGATAAGAGTAGTTTTCATGACAATAGTTTCTAGGAAAGATATTTAGGTACTCACACAATGTAATTTCGTTGTCACTAACTTGTTTGTTTACAAAATTATTACGAAAATAAGTTTTCGGCAGTACTTTAAAAAAATCAGTAGGAAATAGACACTCGTTACTATTATTTACGCAAGTAGGTGATAATAGCTGTCGTTCAAACGAATTTAGATAACTACACTTATTGTTACGACTTTGCAAACTATTACCTAATGTATCAAGAGACGACGTTTCATTCTCAGTTCCAATACTAAGTACAAGTGGCTTACTTACATGTGTATGTGACTTATCCTCGGAGAGGGAGCGGGAGTTCGATTCCGGGTGACACTCTACTAGCGATATGGCGTTGAATCGTGCATTACACTTCGAGCAGTCGGCTCTCATCACTCCTTTCTCTCCACATCCGTAGCACGTGATAACGGCGGCGGCACTGTCTCTATTCACTGATGATAATTGACGACACTCATCACGAGTATGTCCCGTTTTCTTGCAGTACACACAGTACCTCGGTGGTGACGGAGTTCGCTTAAAGATTTTGAGGTCATTGACTCGCGCTTGCGGAGTCGGCGGCGGCGCGGTGAATCCTTCACGTCGCGCTCGCGGTTCAAATACTTGGCGGCGCGCTGGTACTGGTGCTTGATTTGGTATGGCGGCCGTGTGTGCGCGTGGTTGCTTTACGGGTTCCATACAATCTTCTATTTCACGAGCACGTTTTAACAGTTCTATGAACGTACTCACTTCTTCTCTTCGAATTCTATTTTTTATCTTACTGTTTAGCAATCCGAACGTCATGTCCAGTTGGACTTTTTCATTTACATCGCCTCTTGGTAGGCGAGCAAATAGCGCTCGTACTCTGCTCACAAATAAATCTGTGGTTTCATCTGTTTGTTTGAGTTCGAATATCTCTTGGTAAATGCGATGGGGTGGACGGCGGTCCCCGAAGGCGCTTCTTAGTTGCTCAATTGCTTCTGGCCAACTTCCAGTATCATCTTTAACGCCGTGCCACCAGGTCGCGGCGTCGTTGACGAGCAGCATGGAGAGACCGCGTATTGCATTGTCGTCTGACACTAAGGCGCACTCTTTGTAGGCATAGACGGCGTCTATGAATCCGTCGAGCGACTCGGCGGCATCACCGCTGTATCGGGCGGTGCAGCGAGCGAAGTTTCCGCTCGGTGATGGGGTCCCTGATTCCATCGATGGTGTGGACGTGCACGGAGGTGGCGATCTTGAACTCTGGTTCCTTTCACAGACGCGATCCAGTAACTTTTCCATGGCTTGCATATGCGTCTGCTGTAGCCTCTCCATCATGGCCATCACTGTGGTTTCTAAAAATTGTGGTTGTGAGTCTTCTTCTTGCCTCGCGTTTCGTCGCGGCATTGTGGTGTCCTGTTTCTACGATGCTGTGACCGGAAAAATGGTGTCAGTCGGTGCGTTGCGACTTCAATGACGCGTAGAAAGATGTCGTCCCCTTTTCTATGATTCTACGATGCAGGCCGGAAAATAACGTCGGCCGATGCGTTGCGACTTCTATGACGCGTAGAATGTAGTCGTCCCCTTTTCTACGATGCAGGCCGGAAAATGGCGTCGGTCGATGCGTTGCGCCTTCAATGACGCGTAGAAAGCGGGGGATGATGCGGCGATCTTCTTTCACGTAAAGCCAACGAGGGGCTGCTGCTACTGGCAGCCTCGTCGCTGTAGGCACTCCTGGTACCTAATCTCGAATAAGAGATTCCTGCCTCGTGGTGTGCTGCGGCCCCACGTTGGGCGCCACTTTCGCCTGGCTAGCTCAGTTTGGGTGGCGATTCTCTACGGCACCGAGGCGAGGATCCGAGATGAGCTTCTTGGTGATGAGATCCGCCCAGATTTACTAACTTTCAGGGGAAAAACAGGGAATTATGCAAAATGATAACCACTCAATATGGCGACAGATCAACAACAACTTTATTACTTCCTTTTCACAAATATAACAATTGACAGGTTAGCAAACAATACAAAATAATTATAAGTATGGCCAACATAATTACGTCGCACACATGAGCCCGATTGGCCCATTTAACCAGAGCGCGCTTTCGTACGTCACACTCGATAGCGCGCGGGCAGCCGGATTGGTCGGCGACTATGGCGCGTGGCGCCCCCTACAGAGGTGGAGAGCGAAGGAGAAACGTGAAAGCACGGTCGCTGGATTGACTCGGTACAGCTGGTGTTGCCAGAGCGGCCAGTGTTACATAGTGGTATTAAATATGGTATGGTATAAGGTAACTACGGAATCCTACGGCGCGTGGCCCGACACGCACTTGGCCGTTTTTTTTACTTATTTTTTATTTGCGTTCCTTCCCCACGAATTTCGTTCCTTTTCAGACATCCCGACGTTCTAAATCTCCAATCTCTACTGGCAACACTGGACAGATCAAAAGCCGATCAAAAAGGATTTTGAATTTACTAATAACCCTTTTATGTTCCTGTTTCAAGACATCAGATACGAACTAAATGGTATTGAAATAGACCGTGTTAAAAACACTGGAATTACTACAACCATGAAGTCCTATGTATCTATGAATGAAGGAGACAGTAAGGTCGCAGCGCTATGGGGTTGGAACATAGACGGTTTTAGAACTAACGGTCATTTCAACGTTGTTGTACCTTTAAATAAAATATTGGGATTTGCTGAAGATTATAATAAAATCATTATTAATTGTAAGCATGAGCTCATTTTAAACAGAAGTAATATAATATTAAATAGCTTAAGGTTGACTGATCCTGCTGTAAACGTTGAAGTTCACATAAAAAGAATACAATGGCGAGTGCCTCACATAAAGGTATCAGATCGTGAAAGACTTACATTATTACGACATTTAGAAAAAGATAAACCTATAAAGATGGCATTCCGAAATTGGGATTTATATGAATATCCTCTATTACCAAAAACAACAAAACATTCATGGTGTGTTAAGACTACTTCTCAATTGGAAAAACCGCGATATGTCATTTTTGGTTTACAAACTAACAGAAAAAATAGTAAGCATAACAGTTGTTCTGAATTTGATCATTGTAATGTATCTAATGTCACTTTGTTTCTAAACTCTCAGTACTTTCCTTATGAACCTATGAATTTAAACTTCAAAGAAAACCGATACAGTATTTTATACGAGATGTACACTAAGTTTCGTCATTCATATTACAACCTGCCAGCCGACCCGTTGTTAAACCTGGTGCATTTTAAAGGGAAAGCCCCAGTATTTTTTATTGATTGTACAAGGCAAAACGAAAGTTTGAAAACTGGCCCTGTTGATGTACGATTAGAGATTGAATGTTCGGAAGATATTCCAGACAACACATCGGCCTATTGTCTAATCATAAACGATAGATTAGTTGAATATAAACCCCTTAGCAATATAGTTCGCAAGCTGTCATGAACGCAATTGTAGATGTTCAAGGCTTCAAAACTGACCATAACACATTCATATTAAAGGAAATGGCAATTTTATGTGATGGAAGAACACAAGTGTACTTATTAAAACCACCATACCCGTTTTATGAGTTGTCTGTTACGGAAAGGAAACAAGTATGTTGGATAGAAAGAAACAGAAATATATTTTGGAAAGAAGGATTTATTCCATATTCAAATTTTAAGTATTACACAGATGTGGTTAAAATATTAAGAGATAAGATTGTATTTACAAAGGGTATTGAAAAACTATTATGGCTACAAGAAATACTTGAAAACAAGCGTATTTATAATTTAGAAGATAAAGGATGTCCAAGTATTTTAAATCTGTATAAAACATATGAAAATTCATCAGAAATGTTAACTTGTATGTATCACTCAAATGTGTGTGCATTAAAAAATGTAATATGTTTAAATTTATGGTGTAATGAAAATAAAGTTTTTAAACTGTGAAGAGTATAAGATTACTACCTACTTTCGTTTAGTACCGTCAACATAAAATGTATTAAGTTCTCGGTTCGGTTCCAAACAGACACTTCCATTACAACGTGTGTGTCGATCGGTCGACTGCTTAGCTTACTGTGACATACGCAGAGATAAGGCAGGTGCGATCAAACATTGAAAATGAGTCTACACCTTGCTTTATTGGAGCTTGAACATTTACTAATGGATAAATCGAAATATTGGGTGTTTAAAGATTTCGAAACCTTTAGAAACCAATGCTTGAGTTCAGATATTTTTCTCTATTATTTTGATTTGTTGGAAAACATCAACGATGCAAAATTTAAACTAAAGCCCCATGTGTTTACGGATAATATGAAGCTGTTTTTCAAGATTTGTAGTTTGTTGACTGACAATCCATGGAACATGCAGTTTTTGGAGCAGTGTACCTTTGAAAATAAATATGTTGATAATTTCGAGGAAGCTATTGCTTACTTGGAAGAAAATGATGATGATGAACTTGTTTGTATTTATCTATATCCTATAAATGAAGATAAAAAGTAATGTATGTTTATTAAAAATGTAATGTTTAAGTTTATTGTATATTGAAATTAAAGTTTTTAAACTATATATTTTTTTCTTATTAGTCCATTAAACCCCTGGATGGGTTGTAATATCAATCAACAACCCAAACATTCCTCAGAGTTACTTAATTGGGAGTGCGATATTATTATTATCTGGATATAAAGTTGTAAGAGTACATATAGGTTTCTTAGGAAAAATAGTCTTCGATTTTATTATGCAGAGTTTAATCTAGGCGTCAACAGATCAAATTAGGTTCCGTAAATCTGAAGACTCCGATCATTGAAGATCTCAGAGACATGAGTAGTTGGTGAAAATATGTGTAAATATGTTTATGTAAGTATAAAATTGGGAAGGCTGGCGCATGGTTTCCCTGGGAATGGATCTGAAGACTCTGAGAACTGAAGACCTCAGAGACATGAGTGCCTGAGTACTCATGTTTTTGAAAAGTGAAAACGCCGAAACAGCGCGCCTAGTGAGAGGCGCGCCAGTTCAGGCGTTTTCACTTTTCAAAAACATGAGTACTCAGGCACTCATGTCTCTGAGGTCTTCAGTTCTCAGAGTCTTCAGATCCATTCCCAGGGAACCGTGCGCCAGACTTCCCAATTTTATACTACTCTCACTCTCACTCTCCCATCCCCCATCCCGTCTATTTGGGCGACAATAAATTCCCATTTTGGGTATCAAAAATACTGAACATAGCGTACTGAAATACTAAGTGGGTGGGTGAAGGACCGAGGGCGACTACAGATATTGAAAATGGGTGACTTTAAAATACAAATTGGGTAACGGGCGACCAAATTACTATTTGGACGACAACCTTAGGGCACACAAAATATAAAAAAATTGGCATTTATTTTATTTAAAACAGATGACTACTATCCTAACCGATATGACAAAAAACAAACAAACGAGAAAGCAGCCTAATAAAAACGTGTTAAAAATACCATGTTGGGCAGCTTAAATCAGTTATAATAGTTATCTACTTGGTATAATAGTTGCCCACTCAGTATTTTTGTCACCCATTTAGAGTTTCCTCTACTAACTTAAATTATTTATCACCCATATGTAGTCGCCGGTTTTGAGTATTTTTGTAAGTTAGTAGCCCGTTTAGTTATTTTGTCGCCCAAAAAATAAACTGCTGTCCAGTTTAGTGTTTGAATATCCCATTTACAGTCGCCTTTAATTATTTCCAGTCACCCATTTAATTAATTCCCTTTTTCATGTCATCATTTCATAACTCGTTCACTCAATCCGTACCATAAATCCGTACCATGAGCTGCCTTTTTGACAACTAGCAATCTTGTTTTACGTCAATTATGTCAAATCTAGCGATCTTTCAGCGATCTTAAAAAAGGTGTTTTTGTGCGACACAATCAACATGATTTAAAGTAAAATGTTCCAAAAGTAGATTGTTCATAGTGAACAATATATGCATAATTTACTCATATTTCTAGGCATATTGAGTGAACTTTCTTTAAAATATGACTAATAAATAAGTTATCTTTTACAATTATTTTTAGATGACAAAAAAATGGTACGAAATCACGAAGATTTACTGTGAAGAAAAAGGCGTCGTATTTAACCACGCCCAGAATGTGAAATTTTTTACTTGATGATTATTTGTTCATTTGTAGCAGAACCACAGAATACATAATAGTACAAGTGCAGAACCAGCTTGTTCATAACCTGTGCGACAATTGGAGGCTTGTGATGAAAAATCTCAAATTCTACTGGTATTTTGTTCGTGAGTTCTCTTTCTGTGAGTGAGCTTGTGCTCTTATAAATCTACAAAACTTCCTTTTAAAATAAAACAGTACATGTATTGTATTATTGCCTTTTTATTGATCATCTTCTAATGGGAACATATTACTAAGACAAGTTGTCCCTACTAAATAAACAAAATCAACATTAATTACAGCACGCCCACCTATGATAGTGCTAAGCTATATTAAGGTAGGAACCCAAGTTTTTTTTTGTAGAACATGCACAAAACCAAACTACAAATTTTACAAAACCAATTTATAAAAATAAAGTCACGGCCCCTTTGCTAAGCCTAGCTATAGCTAGCGCAATGGTACAAAATAAATAAGAGCAAAGAAAATGATAACTTTATTACTTGATATGGGTATTTATTTATGATATTCACTTTTCAAAATGAAACATCTTTTCTATAAGTATCTAATAAAATTGTCACAGTATTGTTGTACAAAATTATCCTTTTTAAGTCGGAAGCTTATGGCGTTTATGGGTTTATCACCGTATGATTCCCTGGCAAACCTGCAAATAACCAAAAATAATGTAAGTAGGTAGTTAGATACTCTAACACAATTCAATCAAGCGGTTACGAGCACTTCAGTATAAAACGACTTATTTACACTAGGTACTTGCTCTTAAGACCATAAAACAATAAATATAATACACCAATTTACTTACATGAACTTAAAAGACGTTGTGACGATATTCAGCTCTTTGAAGTAGAATCCTATCCTGTTTACTGCAAAAGTATTAAATTGTCCACTTTTAAGATATCACGTGTGTGGTTGATTTATCAATAAATTATTAATACGTGGTTATAAATTATATCAATCGAAGGATTATAGCTGTTTAGTGTTTAAGTAAATATTTTTTTGATCACGAGACGAGTGACATATTTACGCTACGCATGACATAAGTAGGTAGGTACCTCTTTGTTCATGGCTATTGTTGAAACCACAGAATAAATAATCACAACATAGCGTATTTTTTCCTATATCTAAGCAAGGTATAGACAAATTATTAGTAAAATTATTCGTTCTTTCCCAGTACTTTGCGGGAATAATATAAGGTTGTTATATTATCATAGTTTGTTTGACAGAAATGTCATGGTACGAATCTATGTAGAGCTCATATTAACATCGCTGGAAAAAAGATCATTTTGAAAAAGGCTGGTTTAAACAAGCTGTTATTGCTTTGTCATTATACTTAACACATTACATTTTGCATTAATAATTTTCATCATCAAGACTTCCTCATCCCGAGCACAAGTAAGTCTTTGTTATACAAACGAAAGGCCTCCACAGTGTGCGTCAAAAATCTTCTAAAATATTTTGTTGTTCAGTGTGAAAGTGTTGTATTTATAGTGTTCGTGTTCATTCTGATAATTTATTTAAAAATAATAATAATAAATTACGCTTTATTGCACACAAGTAGAAATATTACAGAAAAGGGGACAAAAATACAAAGAAGAAAGTATAGAAGAGGCGGTCTTATTGCCAATCAGCAATCTCTTCCAGGCAACCATTGGGTGTAAAATAAATAGAAAAAATTAAATATAGGGGAGTGGGTGCAATGATAAAAAGGGAAGAACAAGTGTGTTATATGAATACAAACAATAGTTATACCTAAAGATATATACAATTAAAATAAAGGAGAAAATAAATAAATGGTCAATCAGAAGAAGAGGAAAGGAAATGCCTTCTAACTCTATCTCTAAAGGACTTGGGAGTCTGAGATTTGTGTTTACACGGACAGTCGCCATCAGTATATCGTAGCAGACAAGGTGACCAAATACTTCTGATCAGTTTAAAATGTCAATAAGTTCCATGCACTACAAGTTACCTTTACAAGTTCTGATGGTGACTGTGCGAACCAAATAAATATTCGTAAATGTTCGTGTTCATCATGCTCTTGTTCGTTCGTGTCTACACGCCTTAATAATTTTGATTCCATCCTGCCTGTCACTTTTATGATCGTAAAAAGGATCGCTAGATTTGACGTATTAAAATGTATGCTTAGGGTTGCTAACAAGAATCTTATATTAATAAGATTCTTGGTTGCTAACCAACATAGTAGATATATTGTATCCGGCGTTTTTTTACTTTTTCATGGGTAGATACCTACAAAATAAGTATCGAAAATACTTTATACTTAGATAGACTTACTTAGACGTATTAACGCTTACGATTATGGGAAGAATGTTAATGTTAAGAATGGGACGGATTTCTGTGAGCGTTAGAATGGCTGGTTGTCTGTATCGATTCACGTCAGGCTGGACACCAAAAGTTGCTCCCTATTTGCTACCATTTACGATTTACCTACAGTCAAATAATTGCCAAAGTTTGAAACAAAATAAAGGGACTTCAAAATTACCAGCCATTCGGATATCAGGCATAAGAATAAATCAAACTTATTCTTATGTATCAGGATAGCCGGTCAAATCCCGGTTGTGTAAACTATTCAAATTCTGGGCACTCGTTGTCTACACCATTAACTCTAAAAATTCATGTTATTATTTACTTGAGTAATTACTACCTGTATGCAGAACAAAGAAAATATGATTTGTGAGTTTATCCTTACTATACTTGGTATCGACTATAAGTTGACATTCTTATGACAACTTAGTTTCGTTATAGAACTTGTAAAAGATAGTTACTTACTTAAACTTGCGTTAAGTTGGCAACCTTCATAGACTTATTATATTACTATTGGCAACCTTAGATATTTTTTGACAAAGAGTGAACAAGTTAAAGATGATCGCAACAAAATTGCTAAGGAGGTAGAAACAACCTTCTTTATAGGACGTCGTGGTACGAAAAGTCAATGTAAGACCTAAAAGACATTGCTATAAGAGCTCGTTGTAGGCCCCCTGATGTTTTTTGTGATATTGTTTGTGCCGTTCTAAATAAACAGCAAGATACCGAAAGAAACCTGATATTTCAATAGCTGAGCTGTCCTGCTTCACATTAGTAACTACAATAGTGTTTTATGGTAAATTTTATTGAAATAGATAGGTGCAGTTGCCCCTACCACGCCACGCATAACTTTTAAATATGCGGTGACAATGGAGGAGCGCTCAGTCGTACTCATTACTCAAGTCGTCACGGTGAAAGGTTGAACGGTGGAATAAGTGTTTTCAATAAAGTTGTTAAGTAAAGTCGTAATACCAGGAGACTTTTGATGATGTTGTGATACGCTATTCCTGCTTGAGCGATACCACTGTTTAAGGTCAGGTATTAGTGTATTATTTTCAATACTGTTTAAATTGGTAATAGTACTACTTTTCCATGATATTGAGTAATTGTATGCTGTGTGGAATTCTTGTTAAATACCAAAAATTGTTATACATCGATACAATTAAAAGTAGAACTTTCAATTGCTCATGATGTTTTATTTTAATTCCTTTTAGAAATAACCTTACATTTGAAAGCCAGACTCAAAGCAATGAACGAATGGTAATGTATGGATCTGACAGAATCGGTACCGCCTAACTTTTTAAGATGGCGGCATTGCTGTTACGAAAGCAATTCTTTATGTCATGAAAGCAGTTGCTATTTTCTCAAAGCTTTCAATAGGATATTGATAATTATTTCGATTTTATTAATTTGTGCTTTGTAATAGGTCTTTACCTATGAAATTGCCGTATTGCAGTACAGACTTTTTCAAACAAAAAAAGTTTTGATTGGCTATGAATTCTAAATTCAAATTAATTTTGTTTTAAAAATATGACATTCTATTTACAAAATCAGTCTTTTGTTTATTGATTAGCGTTGTATTTTCATTACATTTCAACATTTTTCCTCATAATGGATACTTCGAAATTTCGTGCAATTATGGAATTTGAGTTCCGTCGTAGCACCAACGCGGCACAAACGACACGTAACATCAACGACGTTTACGGAGAGAACTGTACAAATGAACGTACAACCCGTTATTGGTTTGCTCGGTTCCGTTCTGGGAATTTTGACTTGAAAAATGAACCTCGTGGTCGTCCGGAAACTTTGGTCAACAATGATGAATTAAAGGCGATTGTGGAAGCAGATGAATCGCAATCTACAGCTGAGCTGGCAGCAGCTTTTGAGGTTAGCATCAAAACAATATTGGTCCATTTGCGACAGATTGGCAAGATAAAAAAGCTTGATAGATGGGTGCCCCACTGCTACTTCACGACAACGCGCGACCCCATACTGCACAACAGACCGTCTCTAAGCTGCATGAGTTGGATTTGGAAGCTCTCCCTCATCCGCCATACTCACCAGATCTTGCGCCTACCGACTATTACTTTTTCCAAAATTTGGACAACTTTTTAGCGTTTAGCCTTTGAAGAGTTTGTTTTCTCCCGTCCAGCTGATTTTTTCAAGAAGGGCATCCATAAACTGCCACAGCGTTGGCAAAGATGCATTGATTGCAGGGGTGATTACTTTGAATAAAAGAAATAAATAAGTTCGAAAAAAAAATACTTTAACTTTTTTCAAACAAAACGGCAATTTCATAGGTAAAGACCTAATATTTAGTACTATAAAATTGCTTTTTCAAGTTTTCAGTGTATTATATTGTGGATTCTACATAAGATTTGCTATTTTTTATGTTTCAGGAAATGGAGCGAATTTTGTTGGTGGTTACAAAAAACAGACATAATAGAGAGAAAGCTCAGAACAGCTGCCGGGGCGGAGGTCCATCGACACCTTTTGCTTGGGAAAAGCCGATTTTATAATATAATAATATAATATAATTAATTTATTCAAGTAATATTATAACTCATTTGTTAGTAACAATATTTCTTATAAACTATGTTAGTATTTATGTTTATGAATTGTTTATTAATTATGTTTTTGCCATGCCACTTGATATGACACAGCAACGATTGATATACGAGCAGTCAAGTCTGCTCGCAATCATGTCCAGGATGCTGTTAGGACTCCCCCGCACCCTGCGCACCAGGGAAGCACATCTTTTGCGCATAGTTGCGTAGAAACAATCGACGTTGGCCTCTGCGAACATCCCAGATGCACTGCAGGAGCGACGCAACCCCAAAAGCATCCTGAACGCATTATTATATTGGACTCGGAGGGCGTGATAAGCGTTTTGTGTGTAGTTGGACCACAGGCTGCACGTGTAAAAGGATGTACAAAAAGCTCGAAACAACGTAATTTTAACTTTACGTGAACAGCGTGCAAACCTGCGGACCAACATGTTCGCTCTGACTGATAACGCCCTCCGCTCCCTTTCTATGTCATCGTTGTCCTTGAGGTCGGACGTCAACAAATGACCGAGGTATTTAAAAGAGTACGTTCTTTTGAGTTCGCACTTATTAAGTCGAACCGGTGGCATTCTGTCAATCCGTCGACTCCCAGCCTCAAAGACCATAACCTGGCTCTTATTTACATTATAAGCCAGGCCATGCGACTCGGCGTATGCTTCACAGATAGAAGCTAATTTTCTCAAGCCGCAGACAGACGCACTCAGCAGCACCATATCGTCCGCGTAGCTGATATTGTTTAAACTGACTCCGTCTATGTAACAACCGACTCTGGTGCCGCTGAGCTGATTTTATGACGCTTTGCGAGGATTTGATGCCTCATTTACATCCTACGCAAAGAACATCAGCTATTAAGCCAGAGATCAAGCATTTAACATCGGTGTACCTAATGCCATCTAATGCGTAGGCAGACTAAGTTGCGTTTTGCCTAAATGTCATATTTATTAGCTTTAGGCCTAAGACGGTGTTAGCTTATTTAGCAAATGGCTAAATTCGCTTTATGCCTAGGACGGTGTCAGTCTATTAAGCAGATTGCCTGAATATTTGTCACTCTAAGTCGCGTTTTGCCTAAATGTCATAATATATTAGCTTTTATAGCTGTAATAGTGAGTGAATGTTTATAAGATCCTTTTTAATTTTCACATCTTAATGTATAAACAGATGAAATAGGCCTTTTTTAGGTTTTAAGTTTAGTTTAGTTAAGTTTAATTTTCAAATTAAAAAAATACTAATTAGAAATATTGTTTTACTGTTTTAAAGGACCCACTGAACTCTATACACCATTATTTTTAAAATATATCTAAAAATTAAATGGGGTGTTCGGACCACGTTAATGAACAACTTTTACTACAGGGCCAACCACGAAATCGCGAAAAAATCAGCTGTTCCATAGATCAATCCATGATTAAGTCCACAATTAGCGACACCTCATATAAAAAAAACATAGTAAATAAAACGCCAAACTTCCGCCACTTTTTTCTTTTTTAGATTACTTCTTGAGATAGTCTGCATTAATAGCCTTTTTAATTTTTTACTCGGACGGACTCGGAAATATAACTTTAATACTATTTTTAAAAAAAAGTTACCAAAAAAAATATTTTACTATAAACTTTCACATATAAAAAAAGCTTAAAAATTGTGTCCTAAGTACGTTAGTACTATTATATATTCTGTGCCTAAGTTACGGTTTTATGGTTAATAATAGACTACATACCTTCATTTTAAATATCCATATCAAAACTCTTTACTTAATCAAAGTATCAAAAACATATAGGTAGCTAAAAGTGTGTATTTTTCCAAGTGCCAAGAACTGAATTGTACTTGTAAACGAAGACGAGATTCCGACTGAAGCTGTGATACCGCTTATAACACTGGTCAACAAAATTTTAACTTTGTCGTGCCACACAAAAGTCCTTTTATGATATTTTTTACTTTAATTGGTGATTGTAAGAAAAAATAAACAGTTAAAAAAAATTTGCTAGACAAGGAATTATTCTATTGAGTAAATTAAAATAATAAGAAAAAACACAGATCTCGTAAATCAAAAGTTATTTTTTTTATAAATGACTTAATAATCTAAGATTTTCTTGAATATTTAGCTTCTGGTTGGTCCCTTTTAATTATCCAGCAGTAATCTGCTAACATATTTGGGCTTCATTTGCCCTGGTACCGCTTTTCCATATTGGAAATGTCCAGATGGAACCTCTCACCGTGCTCGTCGCTGACAGCCCTAAATTGTCAGGAAAAAAATCCAGGTGCGAGTCTAAAAAATGGATCTTAAGTGACATGTTGCAACCCAATGCTTGATATGACAGTAATAGCTTGCTAACCAACTCTCTGTAGCTGTCACTCCTGTGGTTACCCAAAAAAAGCCTTCCATGCAGATTTTTCTAAATCGCTTAATTTTTCTTCAAATCTTGAATCTTTTATTAACTCCCTAATTTGAGGGCCAACAAAAATATCCTCTTTTATCTATGCATCACTTATTTTAGGGAATTCTTCTTTTAGATACATAAATCCACTCCAATTGCGATCCATTGCCTTCACATTTTTTTAAATAATCCTAATTTGATATGCGATGGTGGTAGAAGCACATTATTTGGCTGTACAATGGGTAAATACTTTACGTTTGGGCGATAGGCGACAGAAAAACCAAAACATTGGTGATAGATAACACTCCAACACAAGATTTCGTAAAATTTGGTCTTTGTTTTTTGAATTTAAGTTCTCCGCAGACAAAAATTGTTTAAAAACAAAAAAACCGACTTCAAAAAACCTGAAAATAAAAACAAAAACAGCTTCAAAATTAAATACCTCTAAAAAGCAAGAAATAATTTTCTAATCACTAGATACCTACGCACATCACTGTAATAAAACACGTCTATTGAAGTCGGGTGGGGCTGGAGGACAACTTCTTTTTTTTATTCTAAGAGCCCCACCCGACTTCAATAGACGTGTTTTATTACAGTGGTGTGCGTAGGTATCTAGTGATTAGAAAATTACTTCTTGCTTTTTAGAGGTATTTAATTTTGAAGCTGTTTTTGTTTTTATTTTCAGGTTTTTTGAAGTCGGTTTTTTGTTTTTAAACAATTTTTTATTTTATTCTTTTTAGTGTAATCACTATACAGTTCCTATTTGATTTTGAGGAGTTCCCTTGCGTATCTTTGATATCCAAGGTCCAATAACAATGAAATCAAATTGGTATCATTTCTAAAGTATCCTCTTTCAAACAAAAAAAGAATCATCTAAATCGGTACATAAACAAAGAAGATATGGTCGATCATCCGTATAAGTTAACAAAATGGTAACGAATACGACAGTATTTTCAGGTTTTCCTGAAAAGTACTGAACCGATTTCAAAATTTAAAAAAATGGGACCAACTTGATAACAAACCTGATCTAATAACGTTTGAATCATTTCAATAGGTTCAGCCGTCTTCGAGTAATCGGTGTACATACAAAAAACAAAAAAAAAAACGGGTCGAATTGAGTACCTCCCTCCTTTTGAAGTCGGTAAACAAAAGGAGTTAGGATATTATTACACTTCCTCGACAAGTTCACAGGGTTAATCAATCACAAAAAGTGGTCAAATTCAACGACAAATATTTTTATAACGATTTACTTGTAAGCGTTTCTGTTAATTTACTACTTATGAGTATGACCGTATCACAACAAATATGAGGCTAATTGACATATGAAAACTGTGATTTAATAATGAGGGTAGATTGATAAAACAAAATTAGCTATCAAAGTTCGTGTGGCAAAACCAGTGTTGACCAGTGTAATAGCGTCTCAAAATTACTGCCGTTTGATGCGCCATCTATTATACTAGCTCTAAATGTCATTACAATCATTCGATTTTAAAATTATTAAATTTGGGTTTTGATCAGCTTTCCTCATACTGATACCCCTATGTGCGACTTCAAAAATTTGAAAAGGAGGAGGTTATCTATTCGTCGCGTTTTTTTTGTTATATGTATGTACACCGATTACTCGAAGACGGCTGAACTGATTGAAATTATTCAAACGTTATAACATGAGGTTTGTTCCCAAGTAGGACCCTTTTTTTGAAATGGCTTTGGGTAAGTAAAGTTGGCGTCGTTCTCAAATGTTGCGGCCACTCTTGAAAGTTATTTATTTCCAAAGAACAGTTTAAAAGAAACAAGTTTCAGTATGGAGCTCATATGGCTAAATTGGCTAAATGACATCGGAGCCGAGATATTAACTTTTGTATTCTTCAAAGAAAATCAACAATTTAAAGCATTTTCCTCGGTCCATCAGCCATTTTTAATGTCCCCACTGCTGGAGCACAGGCCTTCCTTATGGGTGGTAAGGAGAGTGGGCCATAACCCACCACGCGAGCCCAATGCGGGTTGGTGGGTGTTAACTACTGCAAATGCAGCCGGGACCAACGGCTTAACGTGCCTTCCGAAGCACGGAGGAGCTCGAGATAATAAATTTTTGGTCACCCATCCCATGACCAACCCTTGCGAGCGTTGCTTAACCGCCGCAATCGTTGGGCCAGGCGCTAAACCACTGCGCCACCGAGCTCCTCCCAAACCTGCGCCACCGAGCGTCCCAGTGCCTACTTGGGGACTGTGGCGGCGACGGCGGCGGCGCCGGCACTGGGCGGCGGATTATTCCGCATAATGTTGTTAACCGCTCAGCGGCCCGTCGCAGAGCCCACCAATGTGTGCCCCCCACAATCGTTTCTAGCCGCAGAGAACAGCCAGACTGGCTATTACTCATAGGCTTAGCCAGTCTGCTGGTCTCCGCGACTAGTATTGTTTATACTATACATATGTGTACCTATTTTCCTCACCAAACTATAATTATTACAGCATATTCTCATCATCATCATCATATTATAAGCTGCCTAAATCCAATGCTGGGTTTAGACCTTCCTCGAGAATCTCCACAACGATCTAGCGCTGCCCGCATCCACTCTGGGAATCACAAAGATGTTCGAGCATTATGTTCAGGTCTTCCAATGTCTCATGCTCAGCCATATGAACTACGTCATCGACAAAATGAAGGTGTGTTAGTACCTACTCGTCATTAATGTTGATGTCGAATCCTTTCCAGTCGCATCGCAACGTCATCGGACCTCGGACCTTTGATTATTTATAATAATCAAAGAAAAATAATCAAAGACAAACAAGTACAATGCAACGCGAAAAAAGTGTATATGTTATGGACCAGGTGATTAATGCGGGCATTATTTATAATGCACGAGCATTATGAATAATGTCTAGCTTTATCGGACTAAGTAATTAATTACTATCTTAACTTTTATTTATCACATTGCACGGTCATTATTATATTGCTACATGACAATTGGGCAATTTGATAATAAAGGTATATTTAACGCGGTGCGAGGGCGGGGAGGGAATTTAGAATATTTCGGGGGGGATATTTCGTAATTAAACGAAATGAATCGACAATTTGACGAAAGATTGAGTGAATTAATGTCACTTAAAGGACAAAATACTCAGTTTTTCACCAACGAAAGCTATAATGAGATGATTGAAAAAGTTAAATCTGCAAAATCAAAGAAGTCGCATAAAAAACCTGAAGATTATCAGCGTTTGCGAAGATTTGACGTCATGGCTGTTGGAGAAATAGAGAAATTGATTGTTCCAGTCAAAGACAATATGATTAGGTACTACGTGAAAAACAACGAGATATTTCAGATTTTGCATGATACCCATCTGAGTGTAGGGCATGGTGGTAGAAACCGGATGGAGAAGGAGCTAAATTTAAGGTATAAAAATATTACGAGGGAAATGATTGCCATTTATTTAAACCTTTGTGAGAGCTGTGAAAAGAAACGCAGTGTTCCAAAAAAAGGATTAGTTGTTAAACCTATTCTTAGCGGCGAAATGAATGCAAGATGTCAAGTAGACCTTATTGACATGCAGTCACAAGGAGATAATCAGTATAAATTTATACTTGTATTCAAAGATCATCTCACAAAATTTGTGCAACTCCGTCCGCTCAAGACCAAAACTGCTGAAGAAGTAGCATTTGTACTACTTGATATTTTTACAATATTCGGTGCACCAAGCATTCTTCAAAGCGATAATGGCAGAGAGTTTGCTAATAAAATTGTTCAGGAAGCTTGTGACATGTGGCTTGAATTGAAAATTGTCCATGGTAAACCGAGACACTCTCAAAGCCAAGGGTCAGTAGAGAGAGCAAACCAGGACATAGAGAATATGCTGAGTACGTGGTTGGAGGATAACAACACTAAGAAATGTTCGGAAGGATTACGTTTTGTACAATTAATGAAAAATAGAGCCCATCACACAGGTATTAACTGTACTCCATATGAAGCCATGTTTGGAACGAAGTTGAAAGTAGGGCTTAAAAGTTCTTCTATACCACATGAGGTTCTGCTTGATATTAATTCAGAAGAAGACTTGGAGAAACTATTATCTACTGAGAGCACTATTACCGAAAGGAATCTAGTGGTTGTCACCGAAAATGATCAAGAAGAGTCCGCCAAAAATGATCAAGTAGAGTCCGCCAAAAATGATCAAGTAGAGTCCGCCGAAAATGATCAAGTAGAGTCCGCCGAAAATGATCAACTCGAGCCCATCGAAACTGACCAAGCGGAGTCTACCGTAGATGAGGAGTCTGAAAAAACTTCAGATACAGATTCAAACCCAATACCCACAAACGAAAACGAAAACCTAGAGCGCAAGAAAGAAAATGTTATGGCAGTTAGGAAACTAGCTTTAAGAAATTTGCAGAAACAAGCAAATAAAATGTTGGATGTATCAAGCGCTAAATATCCCATGGCTGCAATTGGTGACACTGTAAGAGTCCGAGTTCCCGATGTTGATCGCGCTCGTAGCGATGGAAGTAATATGCTTGCTACAGTTATTGAATTAACAGCCAATAACCTTTATAAACTGGGAACAAAACAAGGTGTTTTAAATCAACTATATTCAAGAAACCAATTTACTGTCTGCAAAGTAAGATTTATTTCGCCTGAAGATGTTCCAGAGACAGAGATTTCGCTGAGAGAGTGTTGTAGAATGTCTTCTAAATGCGGAGGGCAAGGTTAGTAGATGTGGTTGTAAAGGTGGTTGCAAGTCTGATAAATGTAGTTGTCGCAAAGCCAAAAAGTTGTGTACCTCAAAATGCCATCACAGTGGCAGTTGTTCTAATAAATAAAACTGTTACTTGCTACATATTGTATAATTATTGTTTTCAATTTTATGTTCTATTTTACTTATATTTTCATTTGATTTTTATTAAGAGAAGATGCTAATTATGCCAAATAATGAGTTTAGTCATTTCTATAAAACAAAGATATTATGTTGTGAAATTTTTGTTTTAAATTTAATTAAATTACTGTTGTACTTACTTTTGGTGTGGGAAGATGTATGTATACGTCATGGACGAATGTTCCATGGAACATCTGCAAAGAATAAAAGCAGCAGCGGCACTCTGCAAACAATGAAGTTCTATTATCAAGGGCCTATCGTTTAAAATGATTTATTTGGGTCTTACTATAATATTGGGTCTTACCTGAGCGGCTGGACCACCCGGACTTGGTCTTCTGAGGTTCAATATTGGTAAATCACCGCCACCGCCTCAAGCCCACACTCATAGTGATTCGGTCCAGGACGCGATATTAGAAATGCCTGTGGGGTACAGACACTGCCTGCTCTGTACCGCTCTGGGTTTTTCTAATTTTATAACGCCGACAGTTATAAAATTAGATTTATAACGTCAACAGTTCGGTGATTTAAATCAACCGAACTAATGCAACTAAAAAGTTGCATTAGTTCGGTTAACCGGACTAACAGCCGAACTACTGCAACTAAAGGTTCAAAAATGACATTGAGGTTTCTCAAACGATTTTTCTCAAAGTCAACCGTTTGAAAGATAGACACTTCCAAAGTGGTAAAATGTGTGTCCCCCCCCCTTTAAGTTTTGAAATAAAAGGGTGAAAAATCTAAAAAAAATGTATGCTGTAGATCCTAATAAATACTTTCAACGAAAATTGGTTTGAACGAGATATATTGATAACTTTTAGAGATATAGCACATTTTCCAAAACCGCAAATATAACTTTGTCATTCATACAAACACTATGAAAAACAAAGTTATTTTTGACGACGAAAAATGAATGTGATATTCAATATGGTATGGTATAAGGTAACTACGGAACCCTACTGCGCGTGGCCCGACACGCACTTGGCCGGTTTTTTTTACAATGTGTGTGTAAAGGGAAAGGAAATGAAAATACCCTAACATAAGAAATTTTCATTGAGAGTTTTACAAAAATAGTAATTTTTATAAAAGAAAAGAAGGTGTTTTGTTAGTTTTTCGCAATTTCCGAGCGCAATAATTAACAGCCGAACGTTATTTTTTTTATTTCGTTTGATAATGATTGTACCGACAGTCAACAGCACATCAGATTCAGATTATAGGTACTTGACCTTGTGACCGCCGTTATGCCGTACGTAATAAAAGCTGTTTTAAAAACACGTATGTACGTGTTAAAAACAGTTCAACTTTTTAACTTAACGTGCTGTCTTGTATACCCACATCAAAGAGTACTTTTGTAATAAAGGAAATAAAGAATCTTGCTGGCTATTTCTGTTAACAAGAAAATTATAATCACTGATAATGTGTTTTTTTTGTTTCTTAAGGCGCCCTTTTACCCATTACTAGCGCCACCAATACATTTATTTTTATTATCTACTCGTAAACTAAATCAAAATTTAAAAAAGCTTAGATCATGCCCTCCTAAATGGTATATATATTTTTTTAATAACTCTTCAACAGTTTTAATTCTTTTTGTAAGTTTTAAAATCCGTTCTTGCCAAAAGTGGCCACTTTGACCTAAAATGGATTTTAAAACTTACAGAAAGAATTGAAACAGTGTTATTTTTTAAATATTTACCTGGATTACAAGAAATAAAAATAAATGTGTTGGCGGCGCTAGTTAGTAGGTACTACGGCGCCTTAAATATGTATTTTTGTCTTTTTGTAATATTCTTTATTTATAACAAAAATATTGATGAAAAAAGAATAAATCGAAATGAATAGAATAGAATAGAATAGAAATTGATTTATTTAGCGGCACAAAATACATGGGTACATGCTTAAATAAAATAGGTACAGAATGTGACACTAAAAAGGCAACCTACTCAGCATGTGTCGGGTGTCGCAGACATTCCGACGCTGATCTTCCGTGTTTGCCTAGGTATCTTTCTTTGAGAGCACCACTATGAACAACACATTAAGTACTTATCACATTTGTATTTCAGTCAGATTAGTGATACTACTTGAAAATGCGCACTATCAAGCTACCGCCCGCGACGTTCTTAGGAACTAAATATATTATTATAATCCAGGTTAAATAAAACTATCTGTGTGCCTTTCATCCCATTTAGCAAAGCCTGCCATTTTTATGGTTTTAAGAGAAAAAAACATTTTAACATTTACAATAAATTAATATGAATAGTAGGATAAACTAAATCAAATCAAATCAAAATATGTTAATTGCGAATACAGGTGTTATGAGATTTCACATAGGGAGCACATTAGTTCAGCCATATTCTGCCTTTCAGACATGCAATTATTAAAATAATAGTAAGTAATTGAAGTAGGTACAATGCAAAGTCTTTTAGGTACTTATCAAATGCAAAGTCTTTTAGGTACTTATCAAAAATTATACCACATTGTTAAAATAATATCGCTAGTATGACCACAGAATAGGGTATTTTCCAAATTCTTTAAAACTGCTTATATTTAAAGATTGAGACGAACGATTTAACAGAAAAATATTAAAAGTATAATTAATGTCTTTTTTCTTCATTAAACCAATTAATGTTAAATTATTTTTAAATATTTTTGAATTTACCGCCAAAACGCTCGGTTCGACGACGTCTACTGTGTGACGTCATCTTTGTGTAAACAATAGAGTAAATTGTTACACAGACTACATAGGTGTTCAAATTGTTTACACAAAGTTGACGTCTCACAGTAGACGACATCGAACCGAGCGTTTTGGCGGTAAATTCAAAACCATTAAAAATAAATTAGACTTTAATTGTTTTAATAGAGAAAAAAGACATTAATTAATTTATTTTTATTTTTCTGTTAAATCGTTCGTCCCAAGCTTTAAATTTAAGCAGTTTTCAAAAAATTTGAAAATACCCTATACATAATATTTTAATATTCTACATAATTTATCGAAACATATAGAATGACGACTTTAGCCAAAACTGTAATTTTCTGAATTGTCTGTGTTCCACAGGCTTTTTAGGGTGATATTATTACATTTTTAGTCGAAAAACCCCGCGCGCTACAGAGCAAGCGATGCTCTGAAACACACAGGCTTTTTCGACGTTATTAATTAGAAAAACCCAGAGCGCTACAGAGCAGGTAGTGTCTGTACCCCACAGGCATTTTTAATATCGCGTCCTGGACGCGATATTAGAAATGCCTGTGGGGTACAGACACTGCCTGCTCTGTACCGCTCTGGGTTTTTCTAATTTTATAACGCCGACAGTTATAAAATTAGATTTATAACGTCAACAGTTCGGTGATTTAAATCAACCGAACTAATGCAACTAAAAAGTTGCATTAGTTCGGTTAACCGGACTAAAGAGCTTATTAGATCATCCTGAATTAAGGATACGGAATTCAGAGTCCGATTTAGGACGAGAAATTCAGTCGCCAATTAGACCGTCCTGAATAACGGATCCGATATCACAGCTTAACGATCATCACGAATGTACTTGCGCAGAGCAACGGAGGCGAAAATACAGTGACCGTAAAAATACATGTAGGTAGGAGGTATAGGTAGGTAGTAGGTACGTGTCATTTTCAATGCTAATCTGAACTAGGTTTATTAATGTAGGTACTAGTATGTAATTTACGAATAACTCATCTAATAACATACCTAAAATCAAGTTTACCTAAAAGCAAATACCAACAGATGACAGCTGTCAAAATTAAAACAGCAATTTTTACGACTTTTTAAACGATTTTTACACAAAACATAAAAAGTATAAAAGATTAAGGGGGGATGGAAATGAAATACATGGAACTGAAACGGAAAAAAAATCATTTAACCTATACGTGTGGGGTGCCTATGGATAGGTCTTTAAAAATGACATTGAGGTTTCTAATAGTAATTTTTCTCAAAGTCAACCGTTTAGAAAATATACACTTTCGTGGTAAAATGTGTGAGTCCCCCCCTCTAACTTTTAAACTAAGAGAGTGAAAAATAAAACAATAAAATATGTTGTAGATCTTTATAAACACTATTTACGAAAATTGGTTTGAATGAGACATATCTAGTAGTTTTAGAGATATAGCACATTTTCCAAAACCGCAAATATAACATTGTCGTTTATACAAACACTATGAAAAACAAAGTTATTTTTGCAGATGAAAATTATAGTGGTATTAAATAAGGTATGGTATATGGATATGGTAACTACGGAACCCTACTGCGCGTGGCCCGACACGCACTTGCCCGTTTTTTTTTAATTCAAAAAAGCAAATCACTGAGTTATTATGCCCTTGTACACTTAGTTTTGTCGTTGCGCCAACTGTCTATCTAAACGAACGGCGGCTTTTTTTTCACCAACATAAAAAGCGTTGACTGACTGTATACTCTTTAGGCTGTGGTACTACTGTATCGGAGCAGAGCGTCCTGAATGCGATTACACTGTCCTAAGTGCTTCCGATTTAGCATCCTTAACGCCGGAGACCATTTTCTATCCTAACTAGGATCCTAACTAGGATCCTACCTTCCTGAATGCAATTACACTTTCTGAATTAAGGAGCGACTTCATTCCGGATCCTTAATTCAGGATGATCTAATAAGCTCTTAACAGCCGAACTACTGCAACTAAAGGTTCAAAAATGACATTGAGGTTTCTCAAACGATTTTTCTCAAAGTCAACCATTTGAAAGATAGACACTTCCAAAGTGGTAAAATGTGTGTCCCCCCCCCTTTAAGTTTTGAAATAAAAGGGTGAAAAATCTAAAAAAAAAGTATGCTGTAGATCCTAATAAATACTTTCAACGAAAATTGGTTTGAACGAGATATATTGATAACTTTTAGAGATATAGCACATTTTCCAAAACCGCAAATATAACTTTGTCATTCATACAAACACTATGAAAAACAAAGTTATTTTTGACGACGAAAAATGAATGTGATATTCAATATGGTATGGTATAAGGTAACTACGGAACCCTACTGCGCGTGGCCCGACACGCACTTGGCCGGTTTTTTTTACAATGTGTGTGTAAAGGGAAAGGAAATGAAAATACCCTAACATAAGAAATTTTCATTGAGAGTTTTACAAAAATAGTAATTTTTATAAAAGAAAAGAAGGTGTTTTGTTAGTTTTTCGCAATTTCCGAGCGCAATAATTAACAGCCGAACGTTATTTTTTTTATTTCGTTTGATAATGATTGTACCGACAGTCAACAGCACATCAGATTCAGATTATAGGTACTTGACCTTGTGACCGCCGTTATGCCGTACGTAATAAAAGCTGTTTTAAAAACACGTATGTACGTGTTAAAAACAGTTCAACTTTTTAACTTAACGTGCTGTCTTGTATACCCACATCAAAGAGTACTTTTGTAATAAAGGAAATAAAGAATCTTGCTGGCTATTTCTGTTAACAAGAAAATTATAATCACTGATAATGTGTTTTTTTGTTTCTTAAGGCGCCCTTTTACCCACTACTAGCGCCACCAATACATTTATTTTTATTACCTACTCGTAAACTAAGTCAAAATTTAAAAAAGCTTAGATCATGCCCTCCTAAATGGTATATATATTTTTTAATAACTCTTCAACAGTTTTAATTCTTTTTGTAAGTTTTAAAATCCGTTCTTGCCAAAAGTGGCCACTTTGACCTAAAATGGATTTTAAAACTTACAGAAAGAATTGAAACTGTTGAACAGTTATTCAAAAAATATTTTTCGAATAACTGTTCAACAGTGTTATTTTTTAAATATTTACCTGGATTACAAGAAATAAAAATAAATGTATTGGCGGCGCTAGTTAGTAGGTACTACGGCGCCTTAAATATGTATTTTTGTCTTTTTTGTAATATTCTTTATTTATAACAAAAATATTGATGAAAAAAGAATAAATCGAAATGAAAAACACATTAAGTACTTATCACATTTGTATTTCAGTCAGATTAGTGATACTACTTGAAAATGCGCACTATCAAGCTACCGCCCGCGACGTTCTTAGGAAGGAACTAAATATATTATTATAATCCAGGTTAAATAAAACTATCTGTGTGCCTTTCATCCCATTTAGCAAAGCCTGCCATTTTTATGGGTTTAAGAGAAAAAAACATTTTAACATTTACAATAAATTAATATGAATAGTAGGATAAACTAAATCAAATCAAATCAAAATATGTTAATTGCGAATACAGGTGTTATAAGATTTCACATAGGGAGCACATTAGTTCAGCCATATTCTGCCTTTCAGACATGCAATAATTAAAATAATAGTAAGTAATTGAAGTAGGTACAATGCAAAGTCTTTTAGGTACTTATCAAAAATTATACCACATTGTTAAAATAATATCGCTAGTATGACCACAGAATACATAATATTTTAATATTCTACATAATTTATCGAAACATATAGAATGACGACTTTAGCCAAAACTGTAATTTTCTGAATTGTCTGTGTTCCACAGGCTTTTTAGGGTGATATTATTACATTTTTAGTCGAAAAACCCCGCGCGCTACAGAGCAAGCGATGCTCTGAAACACACAGGCTTTTTCGACGTTATTAATTAGAAAAACCCAGAGCGCTACAGAGCAGGTAGTGTCTGTACCCCACAGGCATTTTTAATATCGCGTCCTGGACCGAATCACTATGAGTGTGGGCTTGAGGCGGTGGCGGTGATTTACCAATATTGAACCTCAGAAGACCAAGTCCGGGTGGTCCAGCCGCTCAAGTAGGACCCAAATAAATCATTTTAAACGATAGGCCCTTGATAATATAGGTAGAACTTCATTGTTTGCAGAGTGCCGCTGCTGCTTTTATTCTTTGCAGATGTTCCATGGAACATTCGTCCATGACGTATACATACATCTTCCCATACCAATAGTAAGTACCTTAATACATCGTTATTAGATATTTACTAACATGTGTTTCATGTGTGGTGTGTATGTCCTTATTCCAGATAGAAAAAATGGGGCAGATGTCGTCGGTCCTGGACCGAATCACTATGAGTGTGGGCTTGAGGCGGTGGCGGTGATTTACAAATATTGAACCTCAGAAGACCAAGTCCGGGAGGTCCAGCCGCTCAGGTAAGACCCAATTAAATCATTTTAAACGATAGGCCCTTGATAATAGACCTTCATTGTTTGCAGAGTGCCGCTGCTGCTTTTATTCTTTGCAGATTTTCCATGGAACATTCGTTCACGATGTGTACGTACATCTCCCGACACCAATAGTAAGTACCTGAATATACATCGTTATTAGATATTTACTAACATGTGTTTCATGTGTGGTGTGTATGTCCTTATTCCAGATAGAAAAAATGGGGCAGATGTCGTCGGTCCTGGACCGAATCACTATGAGTGTGGGCTTGAGGCGGTGGCGGTGATTTACCAATATTGAACCTTAGAAGACCAAGTCCGGGTGGTCCAGCCGCTCAGGTAAGACCCAATATTATAGTAAGACCCAAATAAATAATTTTAAACGATAGGCCCTTGATAATAGACCTTCATTGTTTGCAGAGTGCCGCTGCTGCTTTTATTCTTTGCAGATTTTCCATGGAACATTCGTTCACGATGTGTACGTACATCTCCCGACACCAATAGTAAGTACCTTAATACATCGTTATTAGATATTTACTAACATGTGTTTCATGTGTGGTGTGTATGTCCTTATTCCAGATAGAAAAAATGGGGCAGATGTCGTCGGTCCTGGACCGAATCACTATGAGTGTGGGCTTGAGGCGGTGGCGGTGATTTACAAATATTGAACCTCAGAAGACCAAGTCCGGGAGGTCCAGCCGCTCAGGTAAGACCAATGTTATAGTAAGACCCAATTAAATCATTTTAAACGATAGGCCCTTGATAATAGACCTTTATTGTTTGCAGAATGCCTCTGCTGCTTTTATTCTTTGCAGATTTTCCATGGAACATTCGTTCACGATGTGTACGTACATCTCCCGACACCAATAGTAAGTACCTTAATACATCGTTATTAGATATTTGCTAACATGTGTTTTATGTGTGGTGTGTATGTCCTTATTCCAGATAGAAAAACGGGGCAATGTCGTCGGTCCTGGACCGAATCACTATGAGTGTGGGCTTGAGGCGGTGGCGGTGATTTACAAATATTGAACCTCAGAAGACCAAGTCCGGGAGGTCTAGCCGCTCAGGTAAGACCAATATTATAGTAAGACCCAATTCAATCATTTTAAACGATAGGCCCTTGATAATAGACCTTAATTGTTTGCAGAGTGCCGCTGCTGCTTTTATTCTTTGCAGATGTTCCATGGAACATTCGTCAATGACGTATACATACATCTTCCCACACCAATAGTAAGTACCTTAATACATCGTTATTAGATATTTACTAACATGTGTTTCATGTGTGGTGTGTCATTATTCCAGATAGAAAAAATGGGGCAGATGTCGTCGGTCCTGGACCGAATCACTATGAGTGTGGGCTTGAGGCGGTGGCGGTGATTTACAAATATTGAACCTCAGAAGACCAAGTCCGGGAGGTCCAGCCGCTCAGGTAAGACCCAATATTATAGTAAGACCCAAATAAATAATTTTAAACGATAGGCCCTTGATAATAGACCTTCATTGTTTGCAGAGTGCCGCTGCTGCTTTTATTCTTTGCAGATTTTCCGTGGAACATTCGTTCACGATGTGTACGTACATCTCCCGACACCAATAGTAAGTACCTTAATACATCGTTATTAGATATTTACTAACATGTGTTTCATGTGTGGTGTGTATGTCCTTATTCCAGATAGAAAAAATGGGGCAGATGTCGTCGGTCCTGGACCGAATCACTATGAGTGTGGGCTTGAGGCGGTGGCGGTGATTTACAAATATTGAACCTCAGAAGACCAAGTCCGGGAGGTCCAGCCGCTCAGGTAAGATCAATATTATAGTAAGACCCAATTAAATCATTTTAAACGATAGGCCCTTGATAATAGACCTTCATTGTTTGCAGAGTGCCGCTGCTGCTTTTATTCTTTGCAGATTTTCCATGGAACATTCGTTCACGATGTGTACGTACATCTCCCGACACCAATAGTAAGTACCTTAATATACATCGTTATTAGATATTTACTAACATGTGTTTCATGTGTGGTGTGTATGTCCTTATTCCAGATAGAAAAAATGGGGCAGATGTCGTCGGTCCTGGACCGAATCACTATGAGTGTGGGCTTGAGGCGGTGGCGGTGATTTACCAATATTGAACCTTAGAAGACCAAGTCCGGGTGGTCCAGCCACTCAGGTAAGACCCAATATTATAGTAAGACCCAAATAAATAATTTTAAACGATAGGCCCTTGATAATAGACCTTCATTGTTTGCAGAGTGCCGCTGCTGCTTTTATTCTTTGCATATTTTCCATGGAACATTCGTTCACGATGTGTACGTACATCTCCCGACACCAATAGTAAGTACCTTAATACATCGTTATTAGATATTTACTAACATGTGTTTCATGTGTGGTGTGTATGTCCTTATTCCAGATAGAAAAAATGGGGCAGATGTCGTCGGTCCTGGACCGAATCACTATGAGTGTGGGCTTGAGGCGGTGGCGGTGATTTACAAATATTGAACCTCAGAAGACCAAGTCCGGGAGGTCCAGCCGCTCAGGTAAGACCAATATTATAGTAAGACCCAATTAAATCATTTTAAACGATAGGCCCTTGATAATAGACCTTCATTGTTTGCAGAGTGCCTCTGCTGCTTTTATTCTTTGCAAATTTTCCATGGAACATTCGTTCACGATGTGTACGTACATCTCCCGACACCAATAGTAAGTACCTTAATACAAGTGCACGCTAAGTATATATTCATCCCGTTATCGTAGTAACGATATCTATCCAGTAAACGAACGGAGGTTTTGTTTTAATGTGAGGTTGCAAAGCTTAGAGTGACTACAGAAGATCGGCACGGCAACGCCCAATGTCGGCACAGCAGGCAGGTGCACGTCCGAGTAGGTGTGCCGGACCTACTCGGACGTGTGGTCTGTCATATTTATAATATAGGGTTGAATTTCGCGCAAGGCCCACCATATACGGCAAACGTCTATTGCCTCGTAAGGCAGCGCGCTTGGTGGGGACCCGCCTAATCGCGTAAAAACGGCTAATCAGATCCTGGTTGAAGGTTCCCTTAGGATTTTCTCTAATATCTACGCGGACGAAGTCGCGGGCGGAAGCTTATACTGGCGCGGGCGCAATACACCGTTAATTTTTATGTATATCTAAAAATTAAAAGGGGATTTCAGACCACATGAATGAAAAACTTTTACTATGGGGCCAACCACGGAATCGCGATAAAAATCATCAAAACGTATATATTGTATAGTCCTAGTCGCCTGAATTAAATAAATAAATACAAATTAACAAATACAAGAAAATATTAATCTACACTTTAAGTTACACTAAAATTTTTTAAACATGTTTGCTAAATTATAAATAATCGTAAGAAAATGTCTTTTGAAAATATATTAACTTAAACTATTAAAGGATCGACGCAAGTCTTTGTTATTCGGGACGCACCACTGGGCTCACTAATCGGGGCATAAACAAGGGTGAAGTTCCCTTATCACTAACACTGATAACGGACCCTTTTAGGTCACTTGGGACACTACACAGATTGGACGCGTTCACTTTCTCGCTGATCGTGCTGTAAACAGCACAAGCCACGTTGGAAGCGTCGCTGGCGCTGCTCGCGCCACCGCTGCCGCTGGCCGCCGCCGCCTCGCGCTGGGCCGGCACCTCTGGTCGGTTCGCCGTCGGTGATGATGATGCTCTACCGCGGCCCTTCCCACATCTTTTCTTTAACTTCCAACATGCTATTATGCTGCCGATCGTGATCAAAACGGTTATAATTATGTATAGCAAGCTGTAATGATGGATATCATGTACAGATAAATTTTGATTAGAATGTTCCTTGATCGTGTCGATCTGCGTTTGAATGTCGTGCCATATTGATTCGTGATTCTCAATCTCGGTGAAATTCAGCGTAGATGAAGAGTTGATGATTTTATTCAGTACTGCTAACCTAGGGGCTTCGACATCACTCTGAAGTTTCGTACTATGCAAATAATTATTATGCGCGGTGATACTATAAAATGGTGTCTCTACAGTACAGCCTTGACCTACATTAATAATCCCGTTTCCAATTAATGAAGTCATTGTCATTTCTGATGCACAGAAAATGCGAAGCTTGCATTCCTCGCAACACGAGAATAGCCAGGCGTTCGGACTGTGCAACTTAAACCACCGATCCCCGCAACCTGATACTATAGATGTGCACACTTTATCTTCATTCATAATTTTTATATCACAAAAGGATTGCTTTATTTTTAAGTTATAAACGGGTTCGTCTACTGAACATATTAACTTATTAGATATATGGAAACAAGAATTTAAGTTACCATCTGATAAGAATATCGCTGTATCCTTTCTTATATTGTAAGCGACGTAAGGAAAGGTGGAACGAAGAAGATGATAATTTTGATTATTTTTAAATGGTATTGGAATGATCTTATTCAATTCAAACGTATCAGTTGTTATAAGGGGTATTTTTATTTCAATGATAAAATAGTTGTCATATATTCGAGCTGATACTTTAAGTAGTTTATATAAATCTCGTACATTTTCACAAGGAACGGTTAAGTCACCTCTCACTTGCGCAGTTATGATACTCACTTGGGATTCAAGTTGGTCAGGTGATAATAAATGCATATTGATTTGTCCATGACTTATGTCTGTGGCGGTGTCTAACAGAGATTGCTGTTTGTTTTAAATTTGATATAGCTATGTACGCTGAAAGAGCTGATGATAACACATATGAACTAGTGCGGTCAACCAGTTTTACTCGGTCTATTTCAGACGAAATATTTTGTAAGTGTTCCTTAATAAAATTAAATTGATTACGCATAGAAATTTAATTCCTTTTGATAACATTAAATTCTGATTCTAATACTGACGTTTGATTCTTTATTAGGAGCTGCAAATGGTTCTCATTTTTGGCTACAGACTCTATATCCTTTTTATATTGGGCAGCAAACCTTTCGTCTAGAACGCCAAATAACGTATTTGCTACATAACCTACTCCGTTAATTAATCCACGTTTCGATCTTTTTAAATGTTGATTCTTAAGTAAAACGTCATAATGCTCAATTTCCGTTAGTTCGTGTTCGAGTTGATAAATTATTTGTTGATATTTCATATTCATGTCATTACACGTACCTTTTAAATGATTAATATAATTTCTGAGATTATGGACACCGTGATTATAAGTAGATATATTGTAAAATACAACTAATTTCCAATCGTCCTTAATACATTGGAGATCGGATATCTTATCAAAATAAAATCCGGACTGATTTTCGAGAGGAACTACGCTAAATGGTTCCGTACTCATTTGCATGCTAGAACTAATAAATGTAAATAATAACATTACTGATAAGAAAAAGTTTTTAAATGAATACCGTGCGTGATTTGATTGCCGGTTGACCTTTCTTTTCGCGTTGTTCAAAGATATTTGATCCGGGGAGTGCTTAGATTTTTCAGATGAATTATTATAATTATGTTCGTGCACCGGTAATAATACCAACTTATTTACGGGACGTTGCATTGTATTGTTACACGTTTTTAGGGTCACCACCCTTACGCAACCGTCTCCGCCTGGATGTAGTGTAAGGACTCTACCCATCGCCCATTTCCCGGCGGGTAAATTGTCGTCCTTTATAAGCACTACATCATTGACTTCCAGGTTTTTGGAAGGTTTTTGCCACCTTGTTCTGGTCTGCAGTTGTTGTAGATATTCGGAAGACCATATCTTCCAGCACGCGTAGCATGAGCAAACGGGACTCTTGTCTACGAAGACTTGTCGTCTCGACCCTCTAGATGGCTGAGCACAGTGGTGGGACTCGCTCTCAGAATTTTACAACCTTTTTATGTCTTTTAATACAAATATGAGTTTTAAAATATAATATTTTTATTTCAACATCAATAAACGTCGAAATTATCTGAAATGATTCGAAATGATTTAGTTTAAACATGATACTTATTTTTTAATAAGTTCTAAGATAAAGAGACACTCACAAAAGCTTTCACTTCCGTAGACAAAGCTCTCTCGAGCTCGAGAAGAATAATGTTGCCACTAGTAAATATTTATAATTATTTCCATCATTTCTCTTAAAGGGCGTTCCTTTCTATACGTTTTACGACGCAAAACTCTTAAAACCGAGTTAAATATAGCCGTATGGATATAGTTCGTTTGCCTTCCTTTTATTGAGAGATTTTTGAAAAGATGACACAGACCAACGCACTTGTTAATTTAGTAATAAATATTGAAATCAATGTATGAAAATAATTTTAATTTACGTTTTTAAGTAAATAAATTAAAATTAAGTAAAATAAAAGTAAAAAAATACTGAAGGGAAAAAAGTGTAATATTAGGAAACAATATTATTGAATAGGTAGGTACCTTTTTACAATAAATTATTTATTGTATTATTTTAATTTATAAAATTTATGAAAAAATTTAAGAATAATAAATACTTATTCGTTATTTACTACTAGTAAATATTTATTATATTTCTTTTTTTATAAATTTTATAATAAAAAAGAATTACTTAAATACAATTTTTCATTTTTTTTCTTTCCGGACAGCTGTTTTTGTCGTTTGTGCTGTAACTTCTCTTCTTACTTTAATAAAATTACGGACGGACAACTTAGATTTATTTTTATTGCGAAATTAAAAACTCAGAAAAAAAAATAAGTCGACAAATCTTTCTCGACCACTCGAAGGGTGGTAGACAAATTTCTCCCACTCAACTGTCAAATTAATGTCAGTTGAAGACAAAAGCTCGTGTTTGTCGACTTTTGACATTAGGCCACGACAAAGAACAATGCGAGTCTACGGTTGTAAAATGCGAGCATGAGTATCTCGATCTCAACCCGACAAAAGTGACATTTCGGTGTAGACAAGCCATTGTTCTGTGAGTCGAATCTTATCTCGATGTTGGTCATGCTACGCGTGCAGAACTGCTTATTGATGGACTGAACAAGTTGCCAACGATTCGACAACGTGCAAGAATCTGGTTCAGTCTGCGGCCTTGATAAGAGGGGGGCACCTATAAGGAAGTGTCCCGGCGTCAGCACTTCATCTTCCGCGTCATCGGTGAGCCGACACAACGGCCTTGAATTAAGGCAGGCCTCAATTCGATAAAGAAGAGTAGTAAACTCTTCGTACGTTAGGCGCTGTTCGCCGATAATCCTTTTTAAATGATATTTCAGACTTTTTACAGCGGCCTCCCAGAGGCCGCCGGCATTTGGCCACACTGGGGCATTAAAATGCCACTGGATGTTAAGGTCACTGATATCATTTAAAAAGTCTGCATTGATGGTCTCTATGATTTCTTGATATTCCTTTTTAATGATTCTGCTAGCGCCCACAAAGTTCCGACCGTTATCGCTGTACACGTGACTCGGTGTACCGCGCCGAGCGCAAAAACGATGGAAGGCGGCGAGAAATGCAGGGGTACTCAAATCTCCCACGAGTTCTAGATGAGCTGCCTTTGTTGATAGACAAACGAAGACAGCTATATACCCTTTCACGGTCTTGATGCCACGACCCTTATTCGCCTTTAGTTCTAGGTGTCCTGTAAAATCGATAGCACAATGAGTGAAGGCTCGCGAAGGTGTGACCCGTGGTTCTGGTAAGTCAGCCATGATCGGTTGACTGCTTTGTTCATTGAATCGGCGACACGTTACACAGCGTCTAAGTTGACTTTTCACCGTCCGTGTCCCGCTAAGTAACCAAAATCTGTCTCTTATGTAGCTTAGAGTCAATCTTGGGCCCCCATGCAAAGTAGTCATATGCGCTTGATGAATGATTAATTCAGGGGGAATATATAAATGCACTTTAAAAATAATGTAACACACTTTAAAATGTTTAGCTTCAAAATTTATTGAATGAACTATAAAAATAATGGTTTCCACTATAAATATGCTAAGCTTTAAAATTAAACTTTGCACTATACAATTTAATAGATTAGCTTTAAAATTAATACTTTGCACCTTACAAATTAATTTTATAACTTTAGCACTGGTAAACAGACGTCTAGGTGCGACGACGAGCGGGCGCAGCGAGAGAGGCGCTGAGGAGGAGGTTAGGTTCCATTGTGACCAACAACGCCAGAACCGACCTGATGGCGTATAATTATGCATTATTTATGCCACAAGTTGTTTTCATCTTTCCATCTCATTTTAACAGTGGTCAGATGGTGGTCAGTCTGACATGGTTGGACAGAAACTAAATGGTTTTGGAGTTGGGACCAATGGTTGCGACACAGTTAAAGTGCAAGCATTATTTTTGTAGTGATAATATTAAATTATAGATATATTATTATTTTAAAGTGCAAACCATTGTTTTTGTAGTGATAATATTAAATTATAGGTCTATTATTATTTTAAAGTGCTGATATACAATTTTATAGCTGTTTTCATCAAATTTAAAGTGCTATTAAATACATCCCTTAATTCAGTGAGTCGACTGTGAGATGATAAAATGATTGGGTGTGGCCGCATAACTAAGTTGCGAGTTTTTAAGCCGCCCACCAACCCTTAAGATACCACTGTCATCAATAAAGGGTTTCAAAGTATATAAACGACTACTTGGGTGTGCATGGCCCTTGTTTTTCAAATCAGATAATTCTTTTTCAAATTCTACTGATTGAAAAGATTTGATAATTAAGTTTTGAGCATTTTGCATTTCCGCTGATGTTAATATTGTATTACGTTCATTTGAATTGTTCGTGTTTCGCAAGACAGAAATGAAACGTAATATCCATGCTACTATTTTTGTAATAAGGGTTAATGAACTTTTATTGTGTGCTAATTGAGTGATAAAAGAAGAAATGTTTTGATTTAAAGCTGCATGAGCATGATAACGTTTCTCTTCAATTTTTGGAGAGGGATATGTCAAATTTTTTGTACTTGTGGGGTTGAAGTTACGGAGCCACTCTGGGCCTTCCCACCACAAGGATTTGTTTAGCAGACATTCGGCGCTCACTCCCCTAGTCGCACAGTCCGCGGCGTTTTCTTCCGAACGCACGTGGTGCCAACACGACGCCGGGATGATATCTAAAATTTTCTTGATGCGGTTGGCCACAAAAGGCTTCCACCGAGACACGTCCCCATTGAGTCACCCTAATACGACCATGGAGTCGGTCCATGCGAATATTTGAGCCGCGTGTTTGGGCAATGAGTCTAAAACTTTAATTAATAATGAGCTTAATAAAACCGCGCCACATAACTCGAGACGAGGCAATGATACCTAACATTTAAGGTGCCAATTCATCAGTTAAATCTAGGTTACTGAGCATCTTGTGTTGAAGTGAATTTCGATCATGATCAGAAATTGGGTTGTACCTCTCGGGGTAGTTCTCTTTTTAATCGAACTAATATCATGTCAAGACCTAATCACCCCCACATTAACACCTGCTATCATATTGAACTCATCAATACATTCTTTGCGGATAGTAGACAATAAATACATCGTGTGTTCCATATTCACATCCTCCCAAACCCTCTTGTTTAAAGAAGAAGGGATCCCTTGCAAAGAAAATCCCTGTTTTCATGGTCACCTGGAGATTAGATGATACTTTACAACAGGTAAGAGGTTACTGTTACGCTGCAGTGAATGTTACTACTATTTGTGATTTCACGGGAGTTTTCAGCAAAAAGATAGATGTGAAGAACTCAGTGTCTGTGGGATGGCCATGGCTTCACAGACCAACTGTAGATGAGTTAAAAGCTGGGGTACTTCAAGGATATATAGACGAGGACCCGGGAGTCTCCTGCATATGGCCATGGATTAAAGAGAATGTGAACCTTCGGCAATTAGTTGTCAATTGTGCGGTGTCAATAACCTCCAGTGGCGCAGTTACTGATCCTAGGTTTCCAAGTTGCAACCTGAAAGAACACGATTTCTGTGACTCTCACAGCAAACTATTAAGATTTGTTCCTCAAGAAAAACCGAAAGAATTAAAAGATTGTCCTATAATGGTTGATCACATGGATTTAGGCATACTAGAGGGTATCAACTTAAAGGGAGGGAAGTCCTATGTCTCATTAACTGCTACGAAGACAAAAAGGCTCTTTCATTGGGCAGACTCGTCAGGACCCTTAATAGCAGCGTGTGTAAACACTAAGTTGAATCTTCCGGTTTTCAAAGATGATGGAGGGTATTTGATCAGTATGGAGACATTGACCAAGCAACCGATCAACCCAGGATTGTTAATGTCGGAGACATATTACAATGCAATAAATAAAATGGAAAACGTCACCTAAGAAAACCTTCAGAAACTATACAATAAGTATGTACATGAGGCTTCTGGATCCTTAAAAGTGTACTTTAGACCCAAAAGAGACACGGATAGCACTTTATCCGGACTTCAAACCTTAATGAGGGTGATGGCCGCTCCTTTTTTGAATGACATAGGGTCCCCGAGGTTCAAGAGAGGTCTAGATGACTTGACTGTCTCTTTTTCTGTCCCCATATCAGACCTCCAACTGTCAATCATTCGCTCCGAAGTGCAGCACGACTTCAAGGAACTTTCAACTTGGCTGAACGATAAAGTGGGACTGTTATACCAAGCCATATGTTCGGAGAAATTAGGGAGATGGTTCCAGGCAACTATAACTCAAGCAAGCCCATCAGAGTTGGTTCATTTTGTCTCAGGAGATCCATACTCTTTCTATTTACAATCTGACGAGATGAAATCCATTTGCACTCCTCGGATAGTTGAGCCCAATGAGGTTTTTACAATTCAACTACCCCCTGTATGGGACAAATCCACTCTGCAAATCACTTCTAGTACGAACAAAACTGGGTGGCTGTACCCTCATACCGGACTCATCATGATGAATGAGCTCCAACTTAAGACAAGTGAGGTCACTGATTCTTTTTTAATTCCATTTATCTCCGGGTGTTCGGTCGATTTGAAGACTACCAAGGTTGTGTGTCCTGAGGGGATAACATATCAGGATTTAGAAATGGAGCAATTTCTCCATAATATAGGTCCTATGTATCAACCCAGTGAACTAGCTTCACTGTTTGCTAAATCCATACAGACTGTCTATCAATCACCTAGTATTCCTGTAGGGTCATCCCCAACAACTATTAGTAACGAGATCGCATGGTCTAGCCTGTGGGATTGGACAGAGCCTATAACTAGAGTATGGAAGCTGTTGTCCCCAAACTTTTGGACTTTATTGTACCTGATATGTGGAGGGATACTAGGATTGAAATTGATAATCTTTGCTTCTCACAAAATCCATACTGCTAGACTTAAGAGGATCGAGCGATTGTTATCTTCTGTCGATCAAGAACCAGCAACAGTTGCAGTTAGGTATAATCCGATCTACCCATCTCATCAGCTAGAAGCCTCTCATGAGCGACAAGCGTACTAGCTACCTTGGGTCAAGAATGATTATTGTGTCTACTCCCATATAACAGACCAAACCTACATTTATCTTTAACATAACTCATGAACTTTAGATTAAGAAAAAAAAAAAAAACTTTGTATGGTTCATACAATATTAATTGATATGATAGTAAAATGATATATGTAGTGATAAATTCGGGGATGATAAATCAAACTGCCCGTGTAGAATGCCGTAATTGCACTAACTTTATTTCGTCATATAATTGATACCCGCGTTGCGATCCAGTACATAAAATAGCGACGTAAGCATACGTCAATGAAATGCATTATTTCGTAAATATGTATATAAAAATAATTGTACGGTTCCGCACATCACCGTAAATATTAAACTGATGTTCTTATCTGCAAACAAAAAATATTACCTATAACAAAGCTTATAGAATGAAGACTTACGACGATAACCCTCGACCATCTTTTATCAATGTTTGTTTATTAGAACTAAGTAGGTACTTCTCTTAGTTTTTACATATTGCCAAAAGGACTTTGGATCTTTCACCAGATTACTTTGGACCCTATCTCGATAACGGTTATGTGCCAGTTCCACAGACTTTTTCACTCGCGCCCTGCATTGTGAAAACTCACAGTAGTCATCGAAAGACTTACTCTGTTTGTATCTCTTATGTAAATAATATTTTAATTTTATATCGCGGATAATATCTGCCGTATACCACTCCGGATAATGAAATCTCGAATTTGGTCATTTAGATTTCCTAAAAGGTACACATTCATTAAAAATATTATTAATTATATTATAGAAATAATTCAAAGCTTCTTCTGGATCTTTAATTTTATATAATTGAATCCAAATGATTGTATAATAAACAATAGTCTGCCTTAGTAAAGTTCCATTGACTATTTTGTAATTAATGCGCCGTATCAGTATTATCAGTGGATGTGCCGAAATCAGCTGTTGACGTTGACACACACACCGTGCGGTGAATCCTTTAGAACCATAATGTCCACTTCTTAAAATGACCACTTCCCAAAAGGACCACTTCCCAGAGTGACCATTCCCAGAACGTCCACTCCTGTCCGCGACATTAGAAATGCCTGTGGGGTACAGACACTACCTGTTCCGTACCGCGCGGGGTTTTTCGGCTAAAAAATTAATAATATCACCCTAAAGAGCCTGTGGAACACAGACAATTCAGAAATTTACAGTTCATAGTGTTTAAAGTATTCCTTCTTTATGTTTCGATAAATTATGTAGATTATTGATTGTACCTAGTTATACCAGTGATATTTTTTTACTAAAGTGGTGTCTTTTTTTTTTTGAGTTTATCCTATTAATTGATTGTAAATGGGAAAGTTTTTTTTTTCTATCAATCACATGAAAATGGCGGGCTATGCTAGATGGGACAGATTGTTATGAAATTTAACACACAGTTTTTTTAACATGGACTAAAAGATAGTAGACTTTGGTTCCTAAGATCGTTGCGGGCGGAAGCTAGTGGCTATAATATTGATAGTGCGCATTTTCAATTTTCATGGATAATTAATAAACAATATCTACTTATATTTTATTGTATTACTAATCTGATATAATAATAATATAAATGATTTTTATTTTTTGATATTTTTATTTCGATTTTTTTTCTTCAACCTCTGTGTTATAAATAAAAATATTACGAAAAAGACATAACATATTTATTTAAGAAACGAAAAAACAAACCACATTATAGCGATTATAATTCTGGTTAAATGGACCTAGTTTTGTGTCTGAAAAAGCAAAGTATTAAAAATTATCGCAATCGGTATGACAGGCGTCGCCTAATCGCGTTATTGTCGCATGCTTAGTTATATGCAGTGTTGCGATTCATACGGCAATTATTAGCAACCTTTGCTCTGGACGTATAATGTCTACCACATAGCAATGCAAATTGCGGAAGAGTTTTCAGTGAAGTAAACAATATG
Source organism: Agriphila tristella (assembly GCA_928269145.1). NCBI lineage: Eukaryota > Metazoa > Arthropoda > Insecta > Lepidoptera > Crambidae > Agriphila > Agriphila tristella. The sequence continues at coordinate 1,389,497 of OV743447.1, read as the reverse complement.
AAAACAAAATCCAGAAATAAATTGATAACATCCAGTGTCAACGGAGCTATTTTAGCAAAACAAGCAGTTAAAAATCAAGGAGCTAGTACGAAATTTCAAGTGTCAAATGATATGTGTAAGAAAATCTAAAGAAAAATATTCATTGCATAGAAAAGAGAGCGATGGTATCGAATCAATTAGAAACCTATACGGTGAAGACGTTTCAGATGTTATTCGATTTATTCAATAAAGTTACTTATTCGTATAAATATTTTTTTACGGCAATTTCGTGTATTTTTTTCATAAATACGGCAATTTTCGTTTTTAGATACGGCAACTATTTTTTTTTCAATCGCCACACTGGTTATATGGTACGAGTTATGCAGATGTCATCAAGTGTAGGGAGAGCAGCTGGCGCACGGCCGTCTGTTGTATGACTTGTATGGAAATAATAGAATAGAATAGATCTTTATTGTGTATGGATTGAAGGTCACATAAACAGATATACATGTCTATAATAAAGTTTCACTTAATCCAGCCTTTTCAGACATATACACAAAAATACATAGTTTCTTGTCACAAAACTTAATTTACACTGGCATAATTATTATTAACTTACAGCTACTTATAATTTAAATAATTACCCCTCATTACCAAACGGGCCGCAATTTCTAACGAGTTTAGAACGCCTGAATTTTAAATTTCTTTTCCAAAAAACGGCCAAACTATAAAAAGTGTTAACTAGCGAACAACCAGCTCTCCGAAGCACACGAAATAAATTATTATCAGAAACTTAAAAAAAACTGTGAAGGAACAACCTTACGACAAAAGGGTCGGAAAGGTCAAGTCAAGAGTATATTTCGTATTTAAAGTCATTTAAACAATCGTATACCTTCAAAAGCCCATACAAACTGCTGTTTCAGCATTTCTTTCATACGGACTTATGATGGTAAAACAGTTCTGAAAGACTATAAACCACAACAATAATTAAAAAAATGACAAAACGACCAATCAAACTATTAAAACAAAGAGCCAATAGTCAGTTCGCTCACAAATATAATGAAACTTCTCAGAAAATCGTCTGTCGCTTAATTATTGCAATTTGTATGATAGGCGTCGCTTTATTGCCGCGTGCTCAGTTTTGTGGTACGAGCCACGCAGCTGTCATTAAGCGCAGGGCCGTCCCTTGTGTGGAAATAATTAGCGGGCCACAATTTCTAGCGAGTTTAGAACGCCTGATTTTTTACGTTCTTTTCCAAGTGTTCGCGAAAAGCTTAACGACAATGACAACAACACCAACTTCAAAACGGCCAAACTACAAATAAATTTAACGACATGACAATAATGTTAAAAAGGACAACAAATAACGACATGACAATAATGTCAAAGGGACAACGCGACAAGAGTGTTGTATTATATGTTTTGTGAACTGTTTTTAAAAATGAATTAAATTACACTCGTCGATGACCAGACCCCGGATTTGCGGTAGCACGAATAAAATGACGTTTAATAGTGCGTGGACAACTTGATTATCTATTTGTGTAATTTATCGATAAAAAAAATATAATTATGTAACGTGATATATAGACTTACTGTCGGAAATAGTAGAAATTACCTACCTACATTAAGAAAAGTGAAAATCGTGAAATGTATAAATAATAAAATCCACTGCAGTTTTTCTTGATGCAAAGATAGAAAAGTCAAAGTGAGTGAAGTAGAATGTCATTTTTTTAAGAAATACACCCTCCTTGGTAAAATACAAAAAATAAATACAGACGCGATCAAAGAAGTTCCACTTCAAAAATATTTTCAAAACATCGATATATAAAAACATTTACGATAATTTGGTAATCACCAGCAAGTTTGTATTCCTGCCACCGCAAATCCGGCCTTTATCGATGACACATAAAACTTTTATTTATTTATCTTTTAATATACAGGAGTTCAGGACATTATACAAATCAAGTCTTTCAAACCATCGCATACCTTCAAAAGTCCATACAAACTGCTGTAGTGCTGTTACAGCATTTCTTTCATACAGACTTATGACGGTAACGCACTCCTAAATTTTAGGGGGGGAAGCGGGGTAGGGGAGCCCCACCGTCCCCCCTCCCGACCCCAAGTCAACTAATGGAAAGTCTAACCTTTGGTTTTTTGATAAATCTTGAAAAATCACGATTCCGTGTGCAATGAGAACGTCCATCCGTCACGAGTGACGTCGTGTTTTTTGGAAATTCGTCAATGTGTGTGAATGATCCCTCACAGGGAATAAAAGTAACTAATCTTCCTTTAACGGCCGATTTCAATGATCTATCTTCAGTAAGAGATAGGCCTGATTTAAGGGTATATTTCCCTTCATTTAAGGGTCCATGATAGGAAAACAGGGTCTGCGCGGGTCATATTTTCATATAGAAAACGTAAAGTTGTAGCAACAAAAAAATATATACGACAAGCTAAAGAGATCATCAAGTAGCTACAAGTATTAATTGCGTATAAACCTCACAGATAGTAAAATAAAAAGAATATCATCAAAAGCGCTTGTCGCAGTCGCAGGTCATATTTTTGGCATAAATAATAGCAGAATCGTATTGAATTCTACATCAAAATACACTTTAACGTACTGTGCAGTTGCTCCAATAACTTTTCTTCAAGAAAGATAATTGTGCTAAAGATGATGATGAAAAAACAACGAAAATCATCGAAAAAGTGCGGTTATTTTCCATACTCATAACACGTAAAGAAAAAGACAAGAGACAAATGATTCCGCTAAACCCAAAATATTAGAATTTTTTAAAAGAGGTAAACCGAAATATCTAGGCAACAAATCTTTAGTAAGCCTAACGTAACTCACAACCAATACTCACTTGAATCGACAAAGCAAAAATTTTACACAGCCAAATTTCGTTTTCGTTTGTGTAAGTTTTGTTTTTGTGATATTGATACTCATTATGTAACAAGAGAATATAAATATATTTATAAAATTAAGATCCATTTAGTAATATTTATTATTGTCTATTTAAACAATAGTATAATATAAATCAAATCGAACAATCTAAAGATTTTTTTCACAGAAATAATGTGATTGAAGTTTCATGACAAACATTTTGTTTTATAAAACCATGAATCTTGCAAAGAGTTTCGATCAATGTCAACAAACTCCAAAATGTCACAAATAAAACCTATCTGAAAGTTATATGACTAACTGGATGACACAGCACAATTTGGAAATCAAAACAAAACTTGTAGACTAAGCTCCCATTGCATGAAACCTTACCTCACAAGGTGGAAGAGCAGAAATGTGTTGCAGTAATAGATATTACTTAGGAACACTGGATTTTAGTGGGTTGCCATCGCATATCCTGGAAGAAAATATATTTTTTTTCGTTTTCGTACCGCTATTTTGATCGAAAATTACATCATGAGGTGGAAGATCGAAGTGTTTACCCATCGAAAGAGAAACATTCGGAGGTCAAAACCCGCATGGGTTGCCAGTAGGGTTGCCAACCCTACTATATAATATAGTATCCTACTATATTGAGGACTCGCCTACTATATTTTTTGAAAAAATATATAGTAGGCAAAACTACTATATTTTCACAAGTGAAAAAATTAAACAAAAGCAACAAAAAAATATGACTACATATAAGTAATTTTGCATAATAATTTTGTGATTACACTACTTGTCTTTATGGTTGTTGAAGTAGATTTTATGTATTCAAGTTTATTTCTCGACTGTAACGTTCAAAAAGTAGGCATTTTGCTGCTATGTCATTACGCGATTTAGTCATAATATGAAGTAGGGAATATGAGATGTGGACTTACCTACTACATAGGTTTTTTACGTATTGACTGTTAAGTATGGCAATGTTTAAGATATCCAGTCTCTACGTTTATTATCTGTGGTATTAGTCTACGTCTAGTTTATGAATCGAGGGTCGTTGTTTGTGGTGAAGAAAAAAGATGGCTACTGTGTCGTGATAATGTAAAACTAAAATTAAGATAGAAAAGAAATAAAAGAAGATTAAAGTAAAAGGTGTTTTATTGGAAAAGTAAGGAACAAATCACAAAACATTAATATTGACAGCCGGACAGGAATAAATTATGAAAATGTTAGTACTTATAAGTATGAAAAATGCAACTTCTTTAAAATCCTCCATACAAAACGGCAACCTACTATATTTTTTTGGACTTTTTCGCCATCTACTATATTTTTACACAAAAAATCTTGAAACTACTATATTTGATGCAAAAAAAGTTGGCAACCCTAGTTGCCAGCCCTTACCCTGGCAGGCCTCGAAAACGAAAAAAAATATATGTTCTTCCAGGATATGCGATGGCAACCCACTAAAATCCAGTGTTCCTAAGTAATATCTATTACTGCAACACATTTCTGCTCTTCCACCTTGTGAGGTAAGGTTTCATGCAATGGGAGCTTAGTCTATTGTAACATTTCACCCGCATCAAAAAGATAGTTTGGAAGTCTCTTATAATGGTTCTAAAATAGAAAGCGTAACTCAATGTAAACTGCTTAGTTTAGTCATTGACTCACATCTGTGTTGGAAAGCCCACATAGCTACAATCAAAACTAAGTTATCAAGTTTTTCATATGCGCTAAGTGAAACAAAAAAAACCACTAACTTAGAAACGGCTAAAGCTGCATACTTCGCATACGCACATGCATGGTTAAATTACGGCGTCATATTATGGGGATGTAGCTCAGATGCAACCACAGTTTTCACAGCACAAAAAAGCTTATTCGAATTTTAGTAAACATAGATCCAACAGACAGCTGCAAACCATTTTTTAAATTACTCGAAATTTTACCTTTACCGTGTATCTATTATATATATTAGAAATTTGTAAGTTCATACGAAAACATCCAAACTACTTTACAAAGAGGCAAGACATTTCATCACGATACACATCACGACATGGCCACAAGTTAATGATACCAGTACACAAGCTTCGAATGAACTCATCCAGTCCACTCGAAATGTCAATAAAAAAAATACACAATAAATTACCGAAAGAACTAACAGAAGACAAAAGCTACACTTAAAAAAGTTACGTTAAAGTAGTTAGTGGAGACTTTTCTACCTGGATCTTGAGAAAGGAAGGTCATAGCGAAAATCTGATAACTCGAGTGTGTAGCCGTTAGTTTGTCGGAATTTGTCACCAAGAATCAAATTTTGTCGATCTTGCGTTTAGGAGATATGTGAGGATGCGCTGTGGAGACCTTTTTACCTGGATCTCGAGAACGAAAGGTCGTAAGCGTATCGTCACATATCTCCTAAACGCAAGATCGACAAATTCTGATTCTTGGTGACAAATTCCGACAAACTAACGGCTACACACTCGAGTTATCAGATTTTCGCTTTGACCTTCCTTTCTCAAGATCCAGGTAGAAAAGTCTCCACAGCGTATCCTCACATATCTCCTAAACGCAAGATCGACAAAATCTGGTTCTTGGTGACAAAATCCGAAAAACTACCGGCTACACATACGAGTAATCAGATTTTCGCTACGACCTTCCGTTTTCGAGATCTGTGTGGCCCAGCTGTAGAGACGTCTCTACAGCTGAGCCACACGTATCTCCTAAACGCAAGACCGACAAACTCTGGTTTTTGGCGACAAAATCCGACAAATTACCGGCAACACATATCCCCTCGTCTGCTAACAAGCCCGATTCGGGCCTCGAAAAAAAGTGAGACTTATGCTAGACGCCCGAATCGGGCCTTGGAACTCCCGCTCATTTTAAAGTCAGTTACACAGATTAATACTGCACCGATCCTTGCCAAACTTTAAGAGACCTTAGCTAGTGCGATATAGAGTCTATTAAATGTCAGATTTTTAACGAAGAGAGTATAACAAAAATATAATGACCTTTTGTTTACGGTTAACCTAATCTGATTTTGAGTTGCATTTGACATCGGCTAATTGTGTTCTGCATTTTGTGTTTTGCTGTTTAAAAGTGTATTGAAAAAGTGTTTAACATGGAAAGGTAAGTAATAAACAATTTTTAATCAATAGATTGAGTATTCAAATAAGATTTAGGCAAAAAATTTCACATTTTCGAAACATTGTCGGCAAATAAATAACCATTTTTTTTGCCATGACTGCACATTTTCATTTTTGATAGTTAAATGTATGTGTGTTGATTGAAGATTGTTGCTTATATCATATCATTAAACATATCTTCGTTTAAAATAATCATTTTATTTGAATAATTTTGTCTAGTATTTGGATGAATACTTAATTTAAAAAATTCGTAATTTTGGCGGCCCGAATTAGGCCGCCAGCATTTGTCTGCATTTTGGGTCACGTGGTTCATTTGCTCGATGTTGTCGATAAGTGGATAAGACTTTTTAAACCAACTTCAAAAGAGGAGGAGATTATTTTAATGTTCATTGATATATATATTTTTTATTTGTGGGCTGTTTGTTGGAATCAATAATGATATTTAAAAATGTGAAAATTTGTTTTTTTATTGTTTTTATTCTCTACTGCCTCAATTTTTTTCTTTTTCATGGAAGATTAAATTTCATGTATGGATGTTTGGTTGTTGTTACTCAGTCACACAAAATCGGCTAAACAAATATGGATGAAATTTTGCAATACAGATAGTTTGTATGTTTGTTGGATGTTTGGATATTTATGATATATACATAATATATATACATTTGTGAAGATGATGACATGAAATTTGGCACACTGTTTGTATGTTTGTTTGATGTTGGTATGGTTGGATATATAACTCTATATATCGGATATATATATCATTAATATTTATTATGTTATTATATAAATATTTATATATTATATTATATTTGTGAGGATGTTGACATAATTTGGAACAAAATGTGTATGTTTGTTAAATAGTTGGTTATTAGGATGTTACTTAGTCACGCCAGATGAAATTCGGCACACCGATAATTTGGGTGTTTGTATGGTTGGATATATAACACTGTATATCGTTTTATATACAAAATATATTTGCGTATTTTGTATGGAACTCCAATTACTTACAACTTTCATCAAATCATATTGATTTGTTTATTATTTTACTAGTGAAAGTGGTGGTGGTGTTAAAAAATAAATTTTAGCATTCACAGTCACAATGCTATATAATGGTTAAATGTAGGAATGCTGGCTACTGGTACGGGGTTAAGTTATTAAAATGTACAAATAAAATTTTAATTTGAGAATTTTAGCATTTACAATAACAACGTTATATGGGAATGCTGGCTACTAATACGGGGTTTTATAAATATATATATATGATGTTTAATGACTAGATTAAACCAATACGAACGACTTTTACTATGCATTTTAATCTGGTTATTAGAAATCACATATATATACTATACATAATATATGTATGAAATGAATGTGGAATTATGTCAACTACATATACATATATGTGGTAAATGGTACTTTTTTGTAATTAATTTTTTTTATTTATTATTATTTAATAATCATTAAATATTATATAATATAATATAGGAAAAATACCTCATACTTACTGTATTCTTTTGAAAATTTGTGCATTTATTCAATTGTATAAAAAAACCAATTAAAAAAGTAAAGTAACTACTCGCACTTTTTTTTTCTATAAAAAGAATAATAATAAGTTGTATTTAATCATAATTATTAAAAGTTGAAATAAATTATTCATTTCATGATCAGATTAAAAAGTTATTTTGTTAATACATTCGAAGTCTTATCCATACTACCATAGCGTGTACAAGGTGATTTTTGTACAGAAATTGAATTCTTTTAAAGTGAATAAAATAAAATAAATTGTATTGCGGCTGGTCTTTTTATTGATTGATTCCTATAGCAAATTTCCTAAACTTTAAGAAATTAAAATCATATCTTGCACAAATTAAATATATTTCTTTGTATGAGCCACAGTTTGACATTACCTTTTTAGGGGTTATTTTCTCATGCGTGTGGTATTATCTATATTTCTCGTAAACTAAGTGCTTTCCATAGTTAAAACTCAGTATATATCATACAGAAGAACTTACCTACAGGATGAATTGAATAATTAAGCATTTTGGTCTCTAGTATTTTGGGAACCGACGTAAAAACACATACCGTTTTTCTGCTCTGATTTTGGGACGTGTATTTAAGAGGTACTCTTGTTAGGCTTGTGGTGTAAAAAAAATGTATTGGAAGGTGTGTTCTTTTCATTGATTTTTGTGAACGATTACATTATTATATAAATAAAATAAAATAAAGTACAAATACAGGCTTTTATTTATGATAAAAACACTTTTTTTTACAAAAAACGGGAAAAAATTGGCTGATTACACTTTTATCTACGAATTACAACTCATTAAAATATAGAATTGCTAACAATGATACATAATTAGATAGCTTATTTAATAGAGATTCTAAAAACATATGATTTATGTATAGTTTTTATACAAGTTTCTTGAAAAATCGCAGTTTTAGTGAAACGCGGCATTATCAAGTGAAATTTTCGAAAACAGCGCGGCAGATGCGCACAAACTCGCGTTTTTGCTCGCAGTAGACGAGAGGATAAGAGTAATCAGATTTTCGCTACGTCCTTCCGTTTTCGAGATCTGTGTGGCCCAGCTGTAAAGACGTCTCTACAGCTGAGCCACACGTATCTCCTAAACGCAAGACCGACAAATTCTGGTTTTTGGCGACAAATTCCGACAAATTATCGACTTCATCATGGCATAGTCAAAAAGTCAGATTTCCAACCTTTTTTTTTGTGGCTCAGCTGTAGTCCGGCACGTCACGGAGTCTCAAAAATAAACAGGTACATGGTGTAAATCCCGACATAGTTTATTCTAAGAACTTTTAATGCTGCATTTGTTTGCCAAGGAAAGCCAAGATTTGCAACTTCTCAATAGATATCCTGAGACAAAAAGTGTTTTTATTAAATACAACACAACACACCTTTGCCATCGTCAGCTGCAGTGGCCTTTTTTCTTTTGCGACAATGACCAATGCCAAAGAGTCACAAACTGTCAGACAGCATGTTCGAGAAGAGAGTGGTAATGAAGTGTAATGAGGGCTTTTCAAAATGACAAAAAGCTGTAGGCTCGATAGATGGCGTTGAAAAAAATAGGGGATTCAAAGTGTTTTTTTTTTTCGAAGAGTACTCAGGTAGAGGGGCAGATGTAATGTAACTAACCTCCTTGTATAATAGAGGTCAGTGCAGTACATGCTTACTGGCCGGTTGGTTAGCCGTTTATTTTTAAAAGCTAATTTTGACTTTCCTCGTACCATCAACGCCATCTAGTGAGGCAAATAGTTACTTTTCTTTTTTTTTAATGTCAATTTGAAAACCCCTCATTTAAATTATTACAAGACATTTTAAATTGTTATTGTCTGTCTAATCATGTTCAATTAAGGGTATTGATTATTATTTGGATCGGTCTTTTATTTGTTGCTAACATATTTATTTAACTACATGAAAAGATAGGGGGGGGGGGGGGGGCACAATTATACTACCCGGAACCACACGGGTATATTGTATATTTATATATGTTACAGTCAAAACTCATATCCGGTCAAAACCACTTTTAACTGCAAAAATCAGGCCAAAGTGGTTTTGACTAAGGACGTTGGTCAAAACCACTTTTAACTGATTTTTGCAGTCAAAATTGGTTTTAACTAATGACGTTGGTCAAAACCACTTTTGAATACAAAAATAATGGGTAATAATGATTTTGACCAAATTATGTCGGTTAAAAGTGGTTTTGAACACGAATGTTAGTCAAAACTGCTATTGAGGGAGACTGGGAGCCTATTTAATAATTAAACAAGTGAAAGTTTTATAAATGATGAGATAATTTAAGCTTCACTCACACATTTCAGTGTATGATCAGATCACGGCTCTATTCCGCCCAGCTTCACATCAGTAAAACAGTGAAATGCAACCAAAGCCATGCTAACGTATAAATAACATTTAAAAAATAATAAAAATAAAAACTACCTATTAATTATTTTTATTTTTAAAAGTAATTCTGACTGACTATTTATATAATTTTCCTTTAGTTTTTATTTGTATTTACCTTTAGATATATTTATTCTCAAATGCACTATTCCTTTCGTAATTGAACCCCACTCCCACTTATAGTCCTATCTTTATTTATTTTTCACCCAAGGGTTGCCTGGAAGAGATTGCTGCTTAGCAATAAGGCCGCCTCTTGTATGCTTTTTCTCTGTAACTGTCCTTCTTTCTGTAATTCTTTTTGTGTGTGCAATAAAGTGTAATTTATTATTATTAATTTATAAGTTAGCATAGCATAGGTTGCCTTTCCACTGACGTGGAGCTGGGCGGAAAAGAGCGGTGATCATACACTGAAATGTGTGAAAAGCCCGCTTCTTTCCACCTAGCTCTACTGCGCAGTTGCTGTTCATTTAGCCCTACCCAGACTAGACAGGTGTAGGTAGGTATCTAAAGTAAAAGCCCATGGACGCAAACAGCTCTATCCCCCAAAAACTATCAAAATTACATAGTTTCAATATTATATTTAAAATAAAAAATAAAATAAATATTTTGAGGTTGAATTTCTGCGTATTTGCAGTTCACAGGTCTCTGTATAATGTCAAATGAATTTTGTATGGACAAAACCTTATAAATAGTTTTATGAAACTTTTTTGATGACATTTCTGGTAATTTTCACTAACCTCCATAACTTTTTATGAGTTTTGACCGATAGTCTGCCTGGAAATCAGGCAAAACCACTTTTGACGGAGAATGTTGGTCAAAACAACTTTTGACTAAGAACGTTGGCCAAAACCACTTTTGACTGCGAAAATCAGTCAAAACTGTTTTTAACTGTGAGCATCGGTCAAAACCACTTTTGACTGTTTTTGTCAGTCAAAAGTGGTTTTGACCGGATATGAGTTTTGACTGTAACATATATACCGGCTTTATATTATACAGCAGTATTTGATAATTGTTTTTTTTTTATTAAAATTAAAAATTAATTAATTGTTACTAATACAGTTAACAATTAAATAATTGTTTTGATTAATTGTTAGTTGCTGTGGTTACATTTACCAATTAATTAATTGTTAATCTTTAATTGTTCTTGCAATTAAAATTTGCTCAACACTGATGACCTCTTCCATATTTTTGTATTCAACATTATACTTTAGTAAATAACGAGCTTATCTGAACAATGGGGAAAAAATCCATCAATCTAATCACCGGGAAAAACCAATTTTTAGCGAGTTTAGAACTCCTGACATTTTCCTTTTTTACGTTTCGCGAACCGACTAAACAAACAACAATAACTGTAAAACGACCTCTCCGAAGCACATAAAATGAATGATAACTTCATTATCAGAAAAAAAATGCTAAAATAACCCCAACCGACCCGCACCCTGATTATCTAAAAAGAAACTATTTAGCGACCGGTTTCATTTGACATACATTGCCACTTTTCTTTGGTATTTTTTTTTAAACACAAAGGATGTAGCAATGGATCACGATCATCTGTGAACTGCAACCAGTCGCTAGGTGGTTTTTAATTAGATAATCAGCCCGCCGTGGTCACACCGTTTTGCCCATAGAAAGATTTAATAGCGGGGTGCCCACTATCGCACTTAGCCGAATTTTTCAACAGTTCATACAATCTGTAGCACAAAGACAACATTATAAAAAATGCCTACTTCAGATCGCACCATGCCTACTTTTCTGTTAATGTTGAATTTATGTCGCAGTTCGCCAACTTTTTAATAAACACGTTTGTTTAATAGTATAATGCATACTTTAGTACAGTTCTACACAAAATGTGCAGGCACTTTGTTATTAGTTGTAGCGATTCCGCTACAACTAATAACAAAGTGCCTACAACCGCTTACCCTTATATAAACTTTTTGGATCGCTATTCAACCTCTTTCCTGTTTCCGTTTTTCAAGATTATGTCATACTATTTATGAAATAATTATGAATAAATGTCGAGTATTTATTTCAGTTCAATAAATAAACATCTTTTATTAAATTTAAATTGTTGCATTAAACATGGTTTTTATACGTTTTGTACGTAATAGTAATGTTGTTTTCATTAAAAATAACAAGGTAAGTACCTAACTAATTATTTTTATTAAAATTAGAATGTTAATTTTTCAATTTTTTTAATGTTAAACTTTTATAGGGATCTTGGACACTTTGGCGTGGTGGACATAGCTACACATATCACAAAATAAATAAAAATAAGTCCACTATATGGCGCTGCTCTGATCGAAAGTGCTCAGGTTCGATTACCTGGATGAATGAAGATGAAACGGTAACAAGAAAGAACAACATTTATGCCGACCTGATTATTCGGCGTTTGAGTTAGAAAAAATAAAGGCCAAATTGAAGCAAGCCGTTTGCGATGATTTAGGTCCAATCCCACTGATATATAATAAATGCATTTTAAATTACATGACAAACTCCGGATATGATGAAACTGTACCTAATTACGAATCAATACGCGATTCGCTTTACAGGGCTAGGAAGTCTTATTTAAATGTTCATGCGACAGTTTTCCATAAATTAGAGGATGTTACATTAAGTGAAACATTAACTAAAGATTTTTTGCTATTTGAAGATGGTACCACAGATAAAATTATAGTATTTTGTAGCAAACAAGCGCAGGAGATGATTAAAACTGTTCAACATTTCCTAGCTGATGGTACGTTTAAGAGTGCGCCCCACCCATTTAAACAGTTGTATACGATTCATGGACTAACTTCAAGCCAAATTTCTCCATTAATTTTCTGCCTACTGCCAAACAAAGAACAGTATACATATGAGAGACTGTTTAGGCTAATTAGAGAACATTTACCGGACATCAAACCACAAATATTTCAAACTGATTACGAAATTGCTGCGATGAATGCCGCTCAAATAATTTTTCCCACAGCTACGATAAAAGGATGTTATTTTCATTACGCACAAGCTCTTTATAAAATGGCTAAAAATCTATAGCGCTATATGTGGCATTGGCACATTTACCAGCAATTGATATACCGGAAGGATTCCATAGTATACAAATGGAAATATTATCGAATCGAGAGGGTTGGGAAGCGTTTGTCACCTACTTTATAAAGCAATGGTTGAATCCTGTTATGCTAAACGTAGTAAGTTGTTATGGAAATCCCATCCGTACCATAAATTCTGTTGAAGGATGGCATTCGCGTCTTAACAAAATCATTAAGAAAAAGAAGTCCAATCTGTTCCCATTCATAAAAGCCATAAGAAATGAAAGTATTAAATATGATTATGATATTCGCAGGAGACTTGTTCACTTCCCTGTTACTAACAAGATTTTGAAAAAAGAAAAAATAATCAACGAACGCATTGCAAAAATTGTAGGGGACTATATGGATCACGTAATTGAAATTAATGTATGTTTAAATAGATTAAGCAAAGTGAGATTTTTTTAAAATAATTGAAATACGTTCATACTTACTTAATTAGTTAATTTGAGTTCAAAATACGTAGGCATATAAGTTAGTTACTTTGAGTTTGGTGTAAGAAATGGATATGTTTTAAATAAGTTTATTAAAGTACTTGCGATATTAAAATATTTGTTTTTGCTTGTACAAATTGTAGGCAATTCGCATACCAAAATCAAGCATGATCATAAAAGTCGGCATGCAGCGACTAAATGTTCTACTGAAATCATTAGTTGACTTTATGAGAAAGTAGGCATGGTGCGATCTGAAGTAGGCATTTTTTATAATGTTGTCTTTGTGCTACAGATTGTATGAACTATTTAAAAATTCGGCTAAGTGCGATAGTGGGCACCCCGCTATTAAATCCATAGAAATTGAGCGCAGCGAAAATTTTTCTGTCTATGGTTTTACCACACCAGTGTGAGTACGGGGATATTTTTTTACCCGTGGTCATACCGACTCACCCTTGACATGAAAAATTACAAAGAATACTCTCGTTTATAGGGGCAACTAGGAGGATTCTGGTTCACATATCCTTTATTTCTATTCACTGCTACTATCAAAATACAAGCACTTTATATAAGCCCTCTATTATGCGTGTTTCATGTTGTAGTTTCACATTGAAGTGTGTCAAATACTGACGACTGCCGCACACGTGAAGAGCAGATTGTTACCATAGACCATACCTGTGAAAAAACAGGAAGCGATATGGGTCGGGACTAGCCAGGACTTTATTATTTTAATTAAACACTAACTACAGAAAATTACTTTTGTTTTATTTCAACCATTTTATAAGAGAGGGACACAGACTAGTAGCTGCACACAGATTATGTAATGTACCAGTATACCCCACCATAGATTACATTCAACAATACCATGAAGGTCGGAAGCCTCCCTCAACAACAACAAACTTATGACAGTAATGGCAAAGAAAATATACACAACGCGAAAAGAACCGACACTTACGCATGTGTGCTGTAAAAGTGCTCGCGGCAATGTGTGAGTAGCGCGGACGAGCGCGGCAGTGTAGGATCTAGGACACTTTCGTCAGATTCCGTTTTCGTCAGAAATGGAACATGGCTAAGAACACTCTGGATAAAATTATCTATGACGTTCAAAAAACTGAACGAAAATCGGTCTATCCGTTTAGGAGCTACGATACCACAGACAGATACAGAGACACGTTAAACTTATAATACCCCTCTCTTTTTGCGTCGGGGGTTAAAATATATGCCATTGGAGCGCGGAATTGACTCTACGGAGTCGTGCGTGATGAGAACGACATACACAAAACCATCAAATAGAGAGAGACAAAACTTATGACGCAGAAAGTCACTTTTGCAACTGTTATTTAAAAAAATACTTTCAAACCATCGAATACCTTCAAAAGCCCATACAAACTGCCGTTACAGCATTTCTTTTATACAGACTTATGACGGTAAAACAGTTTTAAAAGACTAAAACTACAACAATTGAAAAAACAAAACGACCAATCAAATTAAGTCCACATAAAGACAGATTTTCTTCTAAACGAATCCAAAACCATAATCATAGATTTGAAGTCAGAATTTAATATCAAAAAATAAAAACAATCAAAAACCAAAATCCAACATGAAAAAAACCAATGTCTTATAATAATGGTACAGAAATAAAACAAACATCAATTTATATTATATATTTTTACAAGATTTTGTTTCTAACAAATAAAAAAACAGCGTCTTCATATTTTTAAAAACTTTATACTTAAATTAAATCACATAGAGCAAAGGTGGAATTCCACTAAAAAGACAAAAATTATAACGATATTCTCTATGCCTTGTAAAAGTTATTTTCAGAACCACATACAGACTAAGCGTGCCAGCGTAATATTAGAGTTTTAATACTCTATTATAGGCAAAGAAAATATGTATGTCATGACAATTTTTTATCTATTTCGTCAACCATCTCGAGAATAGAACAAACAGCTCATAGCTACACCGCAATGCAAACCAAATTGTCATGACAAATTATCACGTTATTAAATAAGGTCTGCATCAACCATTTTGAAAAATTACCCAACTACTCATAGCTACACCGCAATTCAAACCAAATTGTCATGACAACTGACAAATGCTCATGTTGTTAAATAGGGTCTACATCTTGTCTGCATCAACCATTTTGAAAATGGAACTACTCATAGCTACACCGCAATTCAAACCAAATTGTCATGACAAATTGACAAATGTTCACGTTATTAAATAAGGTCTGCATCAACCATTTTGAAAATAGAACTACTCATAGCTACACCACAATGCAAACCAAATTGTCATGACAAATTGACAAATGTTCACGTTATTAAATAGGGTCTGCCTTAACCATTTTGAAAATAGAACTACTCATAGCTACACCGCAATTCAAACCAAATTGTCATGACAAATTATCACGTTATTAAATAAGGTCTGCATCAACCATTTTGAAAAATTACCCAACTACTCATAGCTACACCGCAATACAAACCAAATTGTCATGACAACTGACAAATGCTCATGTTGTTAAATAGGGTCTGCATCTTCGATCATCTATGTCTGAGGATGTAGCACGACATACAATAACAAAGTTGAAATGTGGCACATGCCGTTTGACAAATCACGCGACACTAAATGTCTTGGGGGACTTTCATAGTGAGCTGCGTTTTGGGGGAGTTGAAAGTGTCCCACAAATGCCATTGTCATGCGATATCCACAGGTATAGATGATCGAAGGTCTGCATCAACCATTTTGAAAATGGAACTACTCAGTACTCATAGCTACACCGCAATTCAAACCAAATTGTCATGACAAATGGTCATGTTATTAAATAGGGTCTGGTCTGCATCAACCATTTTGAAAATACAACTACTCGTAGCTACACCACAATGCAAACCAAATTGTCATTACAACTGACAAATTGTCACGTTATTAAATAGGGTCCTGATATTGAAATTTATGCTGTTAATGTTTTGCTGTGTTCCGTGTCTCGCTAGCGGAAAACCACCTTTAGCTGCACCTGTGTCAGTGCACGCCCGCTGGCTAGCTTTCTTCATAATTTTCCACCTTCATATCGTTCAAACCCAACTCTTCATTCTGTTCAAACGACCGCTCGTACCTTGTTATTTTTAAACCTGCAAATAAAATTATAAAATTGTCGTTGAATGGCAAAAGGAAGAGATAGAAACCTTAAAAACGACAACTCAAAATGCCAATCGCTGGCAAAACGACTATTGCAATGACAACTTCTCAAAATGAAAACTGTAGAACAATGTACAAACTTAAATAACGTAGTTGTCATTTTGAAAAGTTGTCGTTTTGCGAGCGGTTGGCCTTTTGAAAGTAGGGACTATGAAATGAATCACACTTCGATCATCTATACCTGTGGATGTAGCTCGTCACACAATAACAATGCTGAAATGTGGCGAATGCCGTTTGACAAATCACGCGATACTAAATGACAAATCGTGGGGGATTTCTAAAGCGGGCTGCGTTTTAGGGGTTTGTGGTGTGACAAGTGACAAGAACGCCATTGTCATGCAATATCCTCAGGTATAGCTTATCGAAGGAATCACATGAAAAACCTATATGGCGATACTAAATAATATACTAGAAAAATACGACTCGCACCAGATCAATTCTCAGACGGGAATCGAACCCGCGACCTTTGGTTATACGGTCCAATGCTCAGACCGCTGAGCTACCGAGTGACAATTGTGAATGCAAAAACCTCAAATTCAAAAACAAATATGGCGACTTCGGCGACAAATCACAAGAGCATGGCTTTCACATTTACATTTTTAGTGGGCCACATTCGTTCGCAATCCGTATTCGGTGACAACACTTCTCAGGCGGGAATCGAACCCGCGACCTTTGGATATCCGATCCAATGCTCTGACCGCTGAGCTACCGAGACACTATTGTGAATGCAAAAATCTCAAATTTAAAAACAAATATCGCCGACAAGTCACATGATCATGGCTTTCACATTCAGTTTGCCATATTCGTTCGCAGCCTTTATTTGGTGACGACACTAGTATACACGACAACACACTTGTAGTTACATCTCATCATATCAGCTGTACGACGCCCACTGCTGGGTATAGGCCTTCCCATAGAAAGATCTCCACAACGATCGATCCTGCGCTGTCAGCATCCAGCGGCTTCCCGCGACCTACACCATGTCACTGCACTGTCTATTCCAGAACCTTTCCGACCTATTACATACAGTTATATAATTAAAGACATTTATATAAACAAGGTAACTTTGAAGCCTTGGTTCTCCGCCAAGGATTGACCTAGCTGTGATCTGATGATGGCCATCCGGGGAGTGAATGGAGGAGATTCAGATCGCTATACACACCCAACTGATCTGATCAACATTTTAAGAGATATAACATCAATATCAACATTTTTATGCTAATTTCGCGGTTTATTTTAAACATATACTTCGTCTCTTAGAATGCTGAATAGATCAGTTGGGTATAGCGATATGAATTTCCTCCATTCATTCCCTGGATAGCCATCATCATATCACAGCTAGGTCAAATCTTGGCGGAGAACCAAGGCTTCAAAGATACCTCGTTAGTATGAAGATCGACTGGTGCACATTAGTCTTACCATCGTCAGGCACAGTAGGGTCATCGCTCAGACTCTGGACGTAGGAGTTGCCCGCTGGGTCGTTCAGCACGATGGTGACAGCCCTGCGGCAGTCCAGCACCTCCTCGAGCTTACTCACGAACCTATGGACAACCAGTTCAGTACCGTTAGCGAGCTTTTAAGTACCTACATGACACCCATGTCCGACCGAACATTATCTGGTAACGATATATTTAAGATTGTGAATATCGTTACTTATTGCTGCTAAAGCTGATAAGTTTCTTGCGCCCGTTCTTCTTGCAGTTAAAAAGTCTGGAACGGGTGGTAGGAAAATATAGACGATTCAATAGTACTTAATAATTAAGTGTAAGGAGAGAACGGCTGACGCAGCGGTCGTCAGGCGCGAGAGGATGCAGCTGGCTGGCTGGAGCAGGGACAGCGTCTTAGGGACTCGGGTGCGAATCGGTCGTGTGCGCGTGCGAGCTTAGGCGTGTGACGTAATTGCGTGACTTGGTGAACTAGGAACTCTGTTTAACCTTTGTATTAAATACCATTCAATGTTATTAGGTGTTTTCTTTTATTAGTTTCACTTCTGATATCCATTTCTATTCTTTCCTTATATCAGAAGTGGGATTATGAAAGAAAATCTCACGGCCTTATAATACGCTTCGGGCTATCTAAGTTTTTGTTTAGACGTTTTGCATTTTTTTTGGTCTAAGTAATTAAGTGAATGTGGTGATTTTATCCGTTTAAGTGATTCCTAGATTAGGATTAGGTAGTGAGTTAAGTATAGTGCGTACATAATAACAAATAGGAAATCATTTTAAATATCAAAGTTGGACAATTACTCTCGGTTTAAGTGATTAAGTGAATTTTGTGATATCTGTGATATTATTAGTTTTTAGTGATTTCCTAAAGTAATAAGTTTAGTTCACGGCGCAATAACAAAAGCCAAATATCATAATTGGACTATTTACGCATTCCTTTGTTCTAATTCGTGGAACAAGTGCGACGCGATAACAGCATGCCGGGTAATTCGAGCTCGCAACGCCGACGGCGGTCGCGGGGAAGGCCCCGAAGTCGTCATTCCCACGATAAAAATCGGGAACGTACCTCTCGTAGACTTCGGTCACCGTCTACGCCTCGTAGCGTTCGTAACGCAGATAGACGCCGTAGCACGGATTCAATTCGAGACATGTTAGGCGCTATTCTAACACGATTAAATAATCACGAAGTTGACAATGGAATCAATTTATCGAAAACATCACATTCTAATATTCCAGTTGTGAAAAGTAGTGACAAAATTCGTGAAAGTAACGATAGTGATACACCATCTGGCACGCCACCGCGAAACTCTTCGCATGATTATCATTGTCGCCAGTCGTATGATAAGGTAGGCGCGGCCGCAATAGATATGCAGCCCGTGTGTAGTGCATCACCGTCGTCGGGTCAACTATTGACTAACGCATTTAGTGACGCGTTACGTTCGCTGAACACTGCTGTATGTACGATCCAATCAGCCATACTATATTTCGAATTTTGACCCATCTATCCATAACATTGAAGTTTGGTGTCAAGAAATAGACCGTGCTAAAGTTATAAACAATTGGAGCGATAATGAATGCTTTTCTCGGATCGGTAATTGTTTAAAGGGTGACGCTCGAACATGGCTTAACGAGTGGGTTACAAATGATCGTAGTTGGAGTAATTTTAAAAGGGAGTTTAAACCATTGTGTCCGAAAAACATTAACGTAGGTGACATACCTACTGTTCGATGTAATGAAAACTAATTCTGACCAGTTTCTAACGTACGCTGATTATGCACGTCGCTCATTACTTCGTTTACGTATTGTAGCAGGTTTAACTGAGGAATTAACTTCTGCAATCATAATTCGGGGCATTACTGACCCACAAATCAGAGCAGCTGCAACTAATGCCAATTTAATGCCCAATGATATGGTTAAATTATTTTCTATTTATAGTAAGCTTAAATTAGAATCTTATAAGCAGCATGATAATCCCAAGATTGTTAAAAAACAGCGATTCGAGAACAACACATGTTTTTCGTATGGGCAACCGGGACATATTTTAGCTAACTGCGATAAGAGAGCGAAACTTACTCCGGATACTCGACAACTTACCCACGGCTACACAAGTTGTAACAGTTCAAAATTGAACATGTTATCTTTGTCTCAAATATTTAATAAAAATAAAAATAAGAGGGGTTACTGACCTATGAACCGGCACTGGGAAAGATATTTTGTTGCTCCTTAATAATCCCATCGCCTCCAATGTATTACCTTTTTCTATCGCCTTGGAGACTCCATTTCTTTCAATTAACTTCTATTTTAGTGATAATTTGTAAATCTGCGAGGTACAAAGAAGTCCAGGGTTGGAAAAAATAGTTGTAAACAATAAATAAATAAAGTTATGTGATTGAATCAATAAATAAACTCGTTGAATAACTTACCTGAAGGGATGTTTATTCTCATTTTAATAAAAAAGGGGTTGTTTATGCAATTTGGGATGTCTTTAAATGTTGTCTGGCTTTACGATATTTACTGCAATTACAAAAGTATTCTCGTAGCACAAACTCTTTGATCACAGATAATTGTAGGCTATGACTGCGATTTGCAAATACAACATACACGAAATATCATATTTCTATATAAAAAACGGATACTTTTGCGGGATTTCTTTAACCTGAAAATATGGTTCGACAATAATAAACAATAGGTTGACATTTACATAGACAAATGCATTTGACATTTGGTGGCCGTTTTTGGAACTAAAGTGATAATCCATAGAGAAAAATCACTCTATATTTTAAAGAGAAAAAAAAAGAGAACGAAATAATCCTTGGTAAATTATATCATTAAAAATTTATAAGGTAAAAGGAAGTCGAATGATTATAAAATATTAAAATAAACAAATAATAATTTAGTTATTCTAAATGTGTAAAATAATGTTTAGGTTTGGTGTAAACACACATATCGCGTTTCGTTTTCAGCAAAATTCAAAAAACACTATTTGTAAATTAAGCTTGGGATTATGAATAAAGTAAAATCATTTAATATTAAAAGTAAAGGAAGATTACGAATGATTATATTTGTAATAAATAAACATTAAATAGAAACGATAACTAGTAAAAGGTTGTAAAGGAACTAGACATAAAAACAACACACCGTAGAATGGATCGTGGCTTTCCTTTGTTCATAAACAAAAAGACGAAGGGAAAATGTTTGTGGTAGCCAATCAGGAGCTCGGATTATGTGTGGGCGTGGATTTTCCTAAGATTAAGCTACATGGCGCCAGATTTTAAAGTAACCAATCATAATTCGCAATAGTGACGTGTAAAATTAAATGTTACCAGTTAGAGTCTATAAAGTACCCTTAGTAATATAATATGGGAAAAAAACCGGCCAAGTGCAAGTCGGACTCGAGAGCAAGGTTCCGTGCCAGGGGAACGGCAAAAGAGGTCGCGTATGTATGTATGTATGAGTCGAGGGTGTTAAGGCCGGGATTCATCTTAAGGCTAGTATATTCGAAATTGTGAGATTTGGTGTATTTTCGATTCATCAATAAGCGATCAAATGTGCTTTTGTTTTGAATAGATGAAAATATATGCTTAGATTTTATAAACGACGTTGATTATCTTACAGTAAGAAATATGATATCCATATATTCAGTATAGTAAACCTGCAAATACAATAAAAACTTTAATTGATTTTATATTTTCTGAATAATACTTGGAGATTACAAATCATTTACCCACAATAATAGGTATATGAATAGGTTAAATGTTATGTGGAAGGATATTCAACGGTTACCTTTCAGTAAAAGTGACTCTTTCAGTAAAATAACGATAGAAACGGCGAATAGATGAAGAAATAAAAATGATGCCATTACTTTTGCACAAGAAAGAAAAGTTAGAGACAGAGAGGGTTTGAAATATTTTTAAAATACCATAGTATGTAGATAAACTCATTCAGTGACTGAAGAGGCAAATTGTAAGATGAGGCGACAAAATAGGGCACATACAATAGTAGGTTACGTATGTGAGTAATTTTCGTTGTTAGCGTTATTATACCCCAAGTTTGGTTGGTTAAGCATAATATCATTGGGTTCTTGTTATCAATTCGTTGCTATTATTAAATAAAGCTATGCGTCGATTGGAAATAATAAAAGCGGTCAGATAACATATTTATTGATTATAAGATTTTTCTTGGGAGGTTAGAATAGCGATAGACCAAAAGATGTTTCAAACGTACAGGGAAGGTTAAATCGATTGTGTCATTAGGAAGTTAGAACAATATTTGCGTATGTGAGGAGTTTTGTAAATTCTAGAATAAGCAAAACTAATTATATTTATAATTATAACTATCGTGAGTATCGAAGTAATTACGGGTTCCTATTATTATATTCGCGAGATAGGTAGATTAGTTCAGGGAGAAATTACCCCATTATTGGGTAAATTAGAAAAATTAGTGACAGGGCTCTCTAAAAAATTAAGAACCAATAAGATTAAGCGTCATCAAGATTTTCGCAGAGGTAACTTTTCCGCATGTATATAAGGCCGGGCGCGGGGGAGCCGGTCCTCTTTCCTTGACTGCCACCGAAGAAGACGCAAGCACACTTCCCTCTGTAAGATGGCTGCTGAACAAGTTTTTATTTAACTCAAGACCGAAATAGTCAGCAAATAAGTGAAAGAAACGAAAGTCTATGTGTATAGGTCTTGCACGGGCAAGTTTCTAACCTTTGGGGAAATGTTTCAGATGAGCTTTAAATGGTAAAATTAAAGCCTGACTGAAATATATAGTTTGGTTGCAAAGTTTACATCAAATTAACGTAGCTGTATCAAGTAAATTCGAGAATTAGTGAAAATAGATTTTCTAAAACTAATTTCATATGAAATGAAATGTGGGAAAGGGAGTTTTTATCTTGAATAATTAAAAGTAGGATTGTGTCGTATTGGGGCGATTCGCTATGGACTTTCGGGGTGGGTACTAGGTAAATGGAAGTTTATGATTGTGACGTCATAAACGGGCGGCCAATTCGTTGGTCTGCCTAGTTAGTCACATAATGTAATCCTGCGTGACTTAATATGGAAAAAGGCTTCATCAAGTGCTGCCGCTAGAACGTAGTTCTGTTTTCCGGTTAAGCCCCGAGGGCAGGTTTTCATTATTCCTTGAGCT
Source organism: Agriphila tristella (assembly GCA_928269145.1). Lineage (NCBI taxonomy): Eukaryota > Metazoa > Arthropoda > Insecta > Lepidoptera > Crambidae > Agriphila > Agriphila tristella. Next base: position 1,366,282 of record OV743447.1, on the reverse strand, counting down.
AGGGCCCCGGAATCGGCTCCTTCCCCTCCGATTCTGGCACGTAAAGGTTGATAGGTTATGCTAGGTGAGTGCCGCTCAAAACTGTACAAGAATGGGGCGACGTGTGGCGCTGGTAAGAACCACAAAAATTGGCATAGGAAATTCTCATGTAGTCTGAATTAGGCAGGTAAAATCATAGGCCGACTGTAGGGTTAACTGCGCGAAAATTAGGTAGAGTATCACAAAAACCTGGGGGGGTTTGTGATACTGGTGTTGTGAATCGTCGTCAATAGAGCGGAATAGGCGCATAATCTGCTAGGCAGGCATGTAGAACGAACGAAAATCTAGTTAGGTAGGTCGTCACAATGTAAAATTAGCATTCTAGACTCGAATCTGTTGTAGGATAAGTTAGGCATAAATTCAACAAAATGGCCGAATTATTATTTATCGATAGGAAAATTGCAAAGGTGCATTACAAAATGGCCGCTATTGGTTCACTAAGTGATGCATTTCATCCAAGCTAATTTTGATAAACAACATGGCGGATCATGACAAAAGTAAATTAAAATGTATGATGATTTTCAAGTTGTGTCATAGGCAGGTAAATACGAGCAAGTTGGAGGGTTTAATGGGAATGTGTTAGTGAATTTGTTATCTTAAATTCTCAGTGGCATCTATGGGTGTTGTGAAGTGGCATTGTAAATAAATTTCAGTGAATGAAAAATATCTACCTACCATTGTGCTAAAGCTAGCTGGACGCACAATCTAATTAACTAATAGATTATCAAATCATAATAGAAGTAATATCTTTGAATTGGGCTGACTTTACTAATTTTGACCATGTTTCAATCTGTTGACTATAAATAAAATAAAATATTTTGGTAATAAATGTGGATGAATGCTAAATAAAAGTCTGGGTGTAATGTTGACCCGTGATATTATTTGAGCCATGTCAATTCCAACTCATTAATATCACAAGACACAATATTGAGTAAGCTTCCGCAAATTAACAAAATAATGCTCGGTGTGTAGCACTAAACAATACTTTGACCAACATTTATATACTATGAAAGTATCAATTAAATTGGTGAATATGTTAAGTTCACGATTACTGGAATCAAAGTATTCTCTGAGTTAAATATTCTAAATCAAATTTAACAGTCGACTCAATTTAAAGGAAATCAATATCAAGTTTATCACACAATAATCATAAGAAGATTTATTCAATGCCATTTTGACAATGCAATCCGAAGCTATTGTTCAAAAGTAGGAAAGGTTTAACGCAAATATTTATTTATTATATGTCCCTAAATTTAATAAACTTTCCTTCTGAAATCCCTAGATTTTCCAGTACTTATTCCCTTTTTTTTAAGTTCATAAATTGTAAGATTGAATTTATGTTGATATAAGATAAATCAGAATTTAGAAAAAAAAAAAGAAAAAATTACAGTTAATTTTGAATTCAGCCATCACATTTGAGAAAAGAATATCTCAATTGTGAAAAACTGGGAAATCGCTTGGAGCATTTTGCTTGTCCTCTTGTTGTTGGAAAGACTACAGACAAACATAGACTATTGATCATATATTTTATAGTACTAATTTAAAGAATGATTGTAATTGGCTGGTCACTGGGGGAGAACTGTCCAGTCTGGTAAGTCGAGGTTCACCGTGGCAGCGGGGAATTTGGGGCTGTCACCATTAGCCAGGCAACCACCCGGTTACAATCTATCATGAATATATAACACTAAAGATAGCAAATAAATTCTAAATCAGTGACTAAGACAGGTTTATCCATACCTTGATTTTAGGCGACTATAACTCTTTAACTTGCTTCAAATTACCTCTCTTATCTTGATAAACTAAGTCGACATTGGATAATTTACATTACTTAGAATAACGTTGTATATGACAAATAAACTAATATTTGGTAGCGGAGTAGAATTACCCAAACTTAACTTCTTTATAGCTCAAGTTACCTCCTTTTACCCTATTGACTATTATGGCTCGATATACCCTCTTCTACCCTACTAATTTATAACAATACTCCAATTAACTCATAAATTCACTTTGACCAATTTCTATCAACATTGTTCATACTTACTTCATTCAGCGGTATGTAGTTGGAAACGCTTATCTCTTTCCTATAGTATCTCCATTTCTAATCGCTAGAGACTATTAAAATTTCCATGGTATAGTAACAAATATTAAGAATTAGTATGAGATTAAAGTAAGCTTATTTAGGAAAATTACAAACTTAAATTCTATTTCCCTGGTTATATCAAAAGAGTAATAATATCCATTTGGTAGTAATTTTATTAAGTAATAGCTGTAATAACAGGAATAATTGAGGCCTAGTAATAAAAGCGAATACTTTTGTTGTAAGATGAGGAATCAATACCATTAACTAGGAAACCGTCTGATTACATTCTTCCTTGGGTATAAAACACATTAAACTGAAGATAGGCAACGACCAACTATGCAATCCAATAGTGATGAGCGAAGCCTCATTTGTTTAAGCACATACTTAACGTTACAAAATATACTTACTAAATTCACTTTGTAGTCAGAGCGTTGGTTTCATATCCTTTGTTCAGAGCTAGGACATCTATACATCAAATTAGACGAATAGAAATAAAGAAATAAATCATAAAAGCAAACATTCAGATTTTCATAATATAATTTCAGTATTGGTTCTGGCATTAACATAGAAAACTAGGTGAGAGGCAACCCTAAGATACTTTTCCAAGATATTTAAATAACATTATTCCTTTTAAAGTTAGAAAGTTAACAAAGTCTGGAGATTTTCTAACACTGCGGTCGGGCCGGTTATGATATTAAAATTTGTCAAGTAAATTCAAGATATGAATTAAAACATTGTTGACATAGATAATAGATTCTTTATAACTGATAGTATAGTAGTAAAATAGGTAAATTCTCAAATTTTCATTAACACAGCAGGCGGTCACTAGTAATTCATTGTTGAAGTTATAACTAATTAGTAATAAATTTATCAATAAAGTTGATATAGCATGACCATGACATCATAAGGTAGAAATCTAATGGATTAGGGTCCTCCGTAATAAAATAGATCGGTATTTTATTTGATAAACGTAGTTATTTCTAAGCATTAAACAAAGTAACAGATTAGTATGAAGTTGGATCAACTTGGAATGAGCAATTAATATCTTAAATTCTATTCTGTAGGAAAATCAGGCAAAGTAATTTCCTTCTTTTAGTAATAGGTTCTTAGTTCATTATCTATCGAAGCATAAATAATTAAAGTTAGTCATGTAAAGTTAATATTTATATCCACCCAGCAATATTCGAGAACTTAGGGTAATTACGGATTACAACTTGGGAAATACCACTAGAAATCACGCGCTCATTTCACACTTACAAAAGCATTAATATTAGATTATTCTATCATGCAATAAAATAGGGTTAGGGAAAATAAACTAGGCAAAACATAGATAAAACATTTAATGGAATCACAAGTAGGGATGGTTAGTTCGGAAGCCGTTTAGCGGCTAATCAACATGAATGGGATTTGTAGTTAGGTATGCGTTAGGTTAACTTTGCTAGGGTTAGAATATCACCAATCCATGTAGTAAAACAGTAAGAACTAGGATCCAATAAAATACCATCACCAGGTATAATAAGCGTTAGGTAATTAAGTTAGGTAAGTTAGCTATCAAGTTAGTAAGTTAGTCAGTAGTTATCATCTTCATATAATAATAATAAGGAGGGGGGGGGATCATTACATTTTTGTGAGATGCCGTGACCAGAATTAGTAGGTTTACATACTTTTAGCATAGATTCCACTTCAACGAATTCCAGGCTTTTGTAATGTGAAATGCAGTGATCAAAATACAGATAAGATGATTTTGGTCACATTTTGCTGCTGAGAAAATAGGAACGATATCGCTGGCTGTGGATTGAATATTCCTTGTTTTGTAGTGTAGCATCCATTTTGATCTTTTGTGTGCGATCTGTTATGTAATCCTTTTGGTTATAGCTGAAATTAAAGAAAAATATCAAAATAGGTTATGTAGTTTCACATTAATGTTTATAGAGTTATATTTTAGCGTTTGAGAAAGGGTTCTTATTGATTGAGGTAAAGTAACATTGAGCTGGTAGGGGGGCATTGATTTTATGGACATTTTTACTCCATAAAGGTTTCACAATGAAAACAGAAAATTTTATCAAAAAAAATGCCAACCGAAAATTTTATACTTACAAGAAGTTTCGTAGTAGGAATGAAATTCAGCCGCTAGCTTTCATTCTCCTTTGGTTATTGTGTACAAATACAACAAGTACAAATTTACTCTTGAGTAAAAACATCGTGAATTTTAGGTTAAAATAAATTATGGAAGTCGCCATAGAGAATATAAGAAAATCGCGTCGTGACAAAGATTACTTAGGATTCTGATAGAAAGAGGGGTTCTGTCAAATAAACAGACTAGAAAAAAAAATCTGACAGTTAAAACATGTTAGCACGTTGGCCCACGGCGGTCCATATAGCGATTTTAAAATCAAATGTTGAGTATCGAAACAGGTGTGTGATGGTGTTTATGGGCCTTGATGAGTTTTATAGCGGGGTTTGTATTGAACTGCCTTACTTTCGTACTACGGCTTAAGCAGTCCCGTTGGGCCGGTTAAACTGAATGCTTTCTTGATTGCAAATGTTTAGAATTTAAATTTTATAAAGTTGACTTCATAAATAAAATCTAGAATTAAAATTTTACTAGCAATCGATAAAAGAAACAGAAAATCTACTAATCTAGAAATATTCTATTAGCATAAATGTTATTGTTATTTTCTTTATGCTATTTCGGGAATGATTAGAATAGACGGGTTTTTGTCGAGCGTTTTATTACCGCCGGATTTCGATTATGATATTGATAGCATGATGAACATTGAGCTCATGTCTTGAAAGGAATTGGGGTCGGTTGAATTAAGAAAACTGAATGCGGAAGTTAAATTGTCGGATAAATGAATTAGATAAAATATAATAAGCTAATATTCTTCGAAATGGCTCAGGTTATGATGTCGGTTGCACTGTCTGTTCTTATTTCTAAGTTACGACAAACGTGAACGTAGCTTTAGTATGAAATAGGTCTACGGAAAAATATCATAGATGGCGTTAGTGAAAACTAAGACTTGTAGTCATGGAAATAAAAAAAAATGTTACATTGATAAATAATAGATTTTATGGGTTGAATAAATATAAAGAATTTAGTAAGGATAAGGGATCGTCTGGGTTACGATAAAAAGACATTTAAGGCGGTTTCCTTTAAAGAAAGAAATCAGAAAATAAAGAACGAATGTCAGATAGAAGAACGAATGCCGGATGAGCAGACGGACGGGGTTTTGTTTCATTGTCATTCAACTAAGAACTTCATTCAATTGTCAATGTCAATCTGACGGCAAAAGTCACTCTATAGTGTGGTCAGATTCAGTGTGCTTAACACAAATTCCGTCTAATTTCGCGACCGTTCGGACATAGAGATTTGATAATTAAGTTGGCGGATATAAGTAATTATTGCTAACGGTGTCGATGTCATGTTAAGACAATTAAGTAAAATTGCTCTTTTAGCTTCATTAGAGTTTCCATAGTAATAAAATTATCGGCATTTGCTAAGCGTAGCTAATAATTACCTTTAGGTTGGTTTCAATTAAAATATTGTAGTACGACTTTAACGTTTGTCGAAATGACAATTGCGGAAAAAAACATGTTGCGAGAGTTAGTTTTTCAGCGGTGTAATTTTTCTCATATGAGACTGGTAAATTTTCGTTTTATTTTTCTGCAATTTACTCTGTTTTGCGTTCAGAAGCTGGCCACACTAGTCTGATGTCAACAAACAGAAAAAGAGGTTATAATAAAGTTAGTTATTGAAAAACAATGGTTAAATAAACAAGTTTTAGTGAAAGTTTGACTGTGATGATGATATAAAGGTTATGTGGGTCAATGTGGAATAAATGTTGCATTGTGATTATGTGATAAAAATTTAAAGGTGTAAACAATAACAATGAGATTGGAGCCGGTATGCAATTGAGAAAATAACTGATTGTGAGTAATTTATGACTGAAATACTTATTGATTTGACTAGAGCTATAGGGAAACTTCTGATAAAGTTGCCTAGGAAATATAAAATGGTTTACAATAAACATAATCTTTAACTTGACTGTAATGTCAATTGAAGAAAAATATCAGATAACTGTACTTAAATATCAAAGTGAGATTTACTGAAAGTACCTTAAAACAGACAGATATAAAAGTGATGTATTGACAACGGGGGGGTCGCGACTTAACTATGTAAATTTAAAAGCAGAAATTAAGTGAGCGAAGCATGTCTAGTCAACTAGAACTCAGCTGGTTAAGTGTCAACTAGTTCAGTTAAAAGAATGATAAGAGAGTATTGTATTTATCATATAAAGTGAGACAGTTTAATTGTGGGTTTTAGAAGGGGTAATTTTTAAACATTTTGATTTGCGCTAACGGAATAAAGTTGAAGTTAATTCAAGAAGAGGTTGTATAGCATTTTTAAAGCAGACAAATGAACTTAGATAATTGCTTACAGATGCTTCTACGCAACCTTAGTATTAAAAGACAGCTGCTAGTTAAATAAAAATTCTTTACAAAATAATTTTAGCGGACGGAGCGTTGACACATATCTTGAGATTATTATTGTAGATGTGGATATCTGGCTAACGGAGTAGCCTAGCTGTTATTGTGGAATAGAAGAATTAGTCTAAGAGCCAAGGGTTTAAAAATGGTTCTTCAATATAAATAAATAAAAAAATCTATAGTAGATACTTAGTGAAATAGTCAGGTTGCCAAAGTATGTATATATTGAGTAGGTGATGTTTAGTTATAAAAGTCAAAATTAAAAATTCAATAAAAATTGTGCAGTAACAATGAAGATTCAGGTAAACCTTAAACAGCGATTATTAGCAGTCTGCGACTTTTTTTTAACTAGAGTTACGGAGGAATAATTTCTTAGTGAATTGTTTAGGTTATCGCTGACAGTTATAGAGACATGTTTGAGTATCAAGTTTGGATGTACGTTACAAAATTACTTTAGACATTTGTTTCCCGTGGTGATGACATTGCAAACGGCACGTCTGAGGAAAGGTCCTGCTATTAAGGTTTTGTTTAGTGTACGGTTTTAAATCATTCAAGTATGCTTGTATTGCTTTGTTACTAAAAAATATAAGTAGATAGACTAATACAATTAGATTTATGGCGCCTTTTGATGTGTCCGTCTACGACTAGATATGGACTAAATGTTAGATTTATTTGGGAACTATTGTATGCATTGGTCTAAATTTAACTTTTAATTCTTGACTCGAGGTATATGAGGAAGGGGTTTTTGAGAGTTAGCGTAGAGTTTTATTTTGTTAAAAAAAAAAAAAAAAAAAAAAAAGAATAAAAATAACTTATCCGTATGTGGCTATAACTATTTACATTATAATTTATTTTATGGGGAAGGCGTAGGTAGAAAATTACCAAAAAAAAAAAGAATTGGAAAAAAAAATACAAACAATTAAATTAAAACTAACCAAATAGATAATTCGGTAGAAAATTAGAATTAGCTGCAATGTTAAAACCAAAATAAATACCCCAAACAAAAAAAAAATTTTATAGCGAACAAATAAAAATTTGAAAGCATGGTTTTTTTGTATCCAATCTTTGGATATTATAAAACCAAGCTAAATAAGGATGTGTGCTAATATTTTATATAGATCTGACATTACACTGAAGGCAACGAACAATTAAAACTCGCCATGGGGAAACCGGTCCGAGTTCGTCGTGCGCCAAAGCGGTATGAATCATCCGAGGAGCCGGCGGAAATAGTAGAGGGTCCACATAGTTCCCGACAGTCGGAATCCGAGGTTATAGAAAATAGAGGGCCTCAACCGGTAGAGGTGCGACAGCGGCTAGTAAAGACGATAGTGAAACCGAAGGTAACGCGATCGCGCGAATTGATGACAATACAAAGAATGTTGAATCGCACGGTAGGCGTGTTAACTAAGAGGATAGATGACCTAAGCGAAGAAGTCAAAAGGACTCAAGGTTCTAATCAGGATACTAGCGAAGTCGAAAAATCGCCGGTAGTCGAAGTAACGCCGATGAACGATGTGGAAATAGAAAATAGGAATGAGACTAAGGAGCCTAATGCGATGGAAGATATTCAGAAGTACGTCATTTGTAACGTCAAAAATATAAATTTAGATAGACCTAAATTTGGGGATTCGTCGATACATCCAGTCGATTTCATTGAAGATTTAGAAATTTACTTAAAAAAGGCGGGAAAGGCTGAAAACGAATTAAGCCTAATACAAGACTGCTTAACTTCGAGTTCGAAGGACTGGTTTAGAGTATATAAAGGAAGATGGACAGGATTGGCTGATTTTAAAGTAGATTTCTTAAAAGCATACTGGGGAGAAAATGAACAAAATGAGTTGAGAAGGAAGATAGTGCAAGGCGTATGGAATAGGACGGAGACGCCCACCATGGTAGAACATTTCTTGAAGCTGACAGTCAAGGCGCAGATGTTAAGCTACAACATTCCTGAAAAACAATTAATTAGCGATATCATTCGGCATTATCCGAAATTTATTCAACAAGCGTTCGTGACAAACAAGATAGAAAATATAATAGAAGCGGCGGAATTTTTAAGAAGTATGGACAACATACAGAAGCAAGAAGCACCGAGCACTTCGGCAGCTAAGAATTCTAAGGATTGGGAACAGAAGAAGAGGGGCCTTCAGCAAAACTATAGGCAATGGCAGAAACCAAGAGAAAATCAAATACAAGCGGTTAGCTTAAATAATAATAATGTTAATGTAGATGGTAGCGAAATGTTAAACTAGTGGAAGCTGATGCTTTAGTCTCCAGGTCAGCTTCAACTACAGGGGACCTAAATTATAATATGATGGTTAAAATGAATTGGTGTCCGGGTGAATCTTTAGGGCGAAATAATACCGGAATTAAGATACCTATTTGTACGTATCCGAAAGAAAATAATTTAAAATTGGGGTTAGGATATAGTGAGCCAGAGGGTTTAGTTCAAAACATTCCTAGCCAAATAGTAGAGATTTTAAAATTAAAAATAGAACAACTTTTGGTCGATACTGACAATAGCGTACACGCAATTTTTGATGAGGAAGTCACAAATAGGGTAGATACTCCAGCATTCAAGTCTGAATTATTAGTTCAAATATTTGATGAAAATCTAGTAGCTTTGCTGGATACAGGTAGTGATATAACATGTGTATCAGAAGAGTTTTGGAATAGGTTAAAAGAGAAAAGGCCAACGATACCCACTATGCCTATTAAACCACTTCTTATTAAAACTGCAGTAGGTCAGAAAAGTGTAGAAATAAAAAAAATTGCTTTGGTCACGTTAGGAATAGGGGCTTTTGAATGTGATTTAACAGTTTTAATTGTACCAGGTCTTAGTGCTGATTTGATATTGGGATTTGATTGGATGAAAGAAAATCAAGCGTCAATAAAACTTAATAAAGAGGAAGAAGGGGTAGAAATTATCATAGGGAATGAGAAAAAATTATTTAAATTTTATAAAGGCGAGAATGCTTTCAGTAGTTGTAATCCGTTAACAACTTTTAATATTGAAACAGTAGTTGAAGAGAACGTAGAAAAAAATATTCGAGATATGATTCACCAGTCAAATCTAGATAAAAATAAACGTGGAGCTTTAGAGGAAGTTTTAATGAAACATAAAAATCTATTTACATCCAAATTAGGGAGAGCAAATTGTTATGAACACGAAATTATTATGGAACCTCACTCACCTGTAGTAAAAAGAACATATCCAATACCTTATGCGTATAGAGACAAAGTAGAAGCCAAGTTAATGGAAATGGAAGAGCAAGGGATCATTAGTCGTTCGTCCACGCCATATTGTAGTCCATTGACTTTCACTTTAAAAAGAGACGGGTCAATTCGTGTGTTATTGGATGCCAGGGAAATAAATAAGTACATGATAGCAGAAACCGAAAAACCGCCATTACAATTAGATGTTTTAAATTCTTTTCAAGGGGCTAAATACATTAGTAAGGTAGATTTGAAAAATGCTTATTATCAAGTAGGGTTAACAGAAGCTAGTAAAAAATATACAGGGTTTTCATTTAATGGGAAGTCCTACGTTTATAATGTACTTCCACAGGGTTTGAAGACCTCTGTCGGTTCGTTTAGCCGTTTGATTAGTATCATCCTAGGTCATGAGGTTAGGGAATTTTGCGTTAATTATCTTGACGACTTGGGAATTATAACGACAGGAACGCTATCTCAACATTTAGAACATTTAAACATTGTGCTAGGGAAGTTATCTGAGGCAGGGTTAACTTGTAATTTAGAAAAATGCGAATTTTTAAGTACCGAAGTAAAAATGTTAGGTTATATCATTTCAACTAATGGAATTAGCACTGATCCGGAAAAGGTTAAGTCCATACAATTATTCCCTGTACCAAAGAAGCTAAAGCAAGTTAGGGCATTCTTAGGGCTTTGTAACTTTTATCGTAAATTTATACCAAATTATAGTTTTCATACTAGATCTTTATGTGAGTTGTTGAAAAAGGACAAGAAATGGAATTGGGGACAAACGGAGCAAGAAGCTTTTGAGAAAATAAAATCACTTTTTATTAGGTCCGTAGAGTTGAATCATCCGGATTTTACTAAACCTTATTACTTACAGACCGACAGTTCAGGAATAGGGTTAGCTGGGTTCTTATACCAGATGGATAGTCAAGGGGACATAAAAATTTTAGGGTTTCACAGTAAATTATTAAGGGGGGCTCAATTAAATTGGACGGTAACGGAACAGGAATTTTATTCAATAATTTGTTGTTTAGAAAAATTTGAAACTTATTTGAGAGGAGCGAAAGTGATAATTCGAACAGATCATAAAGCGTTAACATTTGTAAAGAATTGTAAGTTATATAATGCACGGGTAACTAGATGGATAAATTATTTAGAGCAGTTTCAATATGAGGTTCAACATGTAAAAGGTAGGGATAATGTGGTAGCTGACGTGTTATCTAGATATCAGCCTGAAGGAGATTTATTACAAGAGGATAAAACTAATTCACCGAGGATATTTTATACTGAAATTAGAGATAATAAAGAATTACGCGATAAATTAAAGAATTTGGCAAAATTACAACAGGATGATACAGAAATAGGCGAAATAATTAAAAATCTGAATAGTGGGGTCGAACCAAATAGTAGATCAACTCAAATCTTTAGAAGGAGTTCATTAGTAGACGGGTTATTATATTATTCACCTGGGGAAGGAAATAAAAGGGTGTTATTTTTACCAAGTTCACTTAGGGAAGAAGTTATTTGGCAGGTGCATTTAGAAATGGGTCATCAAGGGTCGTACAAAGTAATCAAATATATTAGGGATAGATTCTTTTGGAAGGGATTAACGAAACAGGTCAAACGTTTATTAAGGGGGTGTCATGATTGTCAGGTCACTAAGAGTGATACAGCTAAGTATGTAGGACCTTGTCGTTCAATTATAACTGAAAATGTGGGAGACCTCGTTATGGTAGATTTATATGGACCATTACCATCAGGGAAATTTGGTATGAGTTACATTTTAGTTATTCAGGATTCCTTTAGTAAATTCGTGAAATTTTATGACCTTAGAAGAGCAACAGCGATATCAGTATTAACAAGAATGAGGAAGTTCTTTCGCATAATACGACCTGCGGCGATCATGTCAGATAATGGGTCACAGTTCGCTAGTAATATGTGGAAAGCAACTATGAAAGCAGAAGGGGTAAGAGTAATTTATACTACAGTTAGGAATCCTAGACCTAATACCACCGAAAGAGTAAATAAAGAGTTAGGACGTTTATTTCGGACTTATTGTAGGACCAATCATAAAAGTTGGGTAGACTTATTGCCAAAATTAGAAATTCTTTATAATAACACTTATCACGAAAGTACTGGGTTTACGCCTTGTGAGATTTTATACAGTGAACCTACTAGATTATCATTTGATAATGTCATACCAACTGATCTAGTACCACCACCTATTAATGAAATCAGGGAGAAGGCGCGGGAAAATTTAAAGAAAGCAGGACAACTACGTCAAACCAAATTTAATGAAAAATATAGGATCATCCAATTCCAGATAGGAGATTTAGTAAAATTGAGGAAATTAAATAAATCCGACGCAAAATTAAAAATAACAAAAAAGTTTGAACCATTATATGAGGGTCCGTTTGTGGTTGGAGCTAACCCGTTTAAAAATGTATATTTACTTGTTGATCCGGAGACTGGTAAAGAAAGAGGGAGATTTAACGCTATACATTTGTCTAGGTATTATAAGTAAAGTTTAATGTCGTGTTTAACTTTAAGGAAACAAAATGTTTATGTTATGTTAACTAAAAGAAAATGTAATTTTGAGTTGATTAATAAATGATTATGGGGTATGATTATATAGACTCTGTCGGGAACGGGAAAAGCCTATCTGAACTAACAAAATTTAAGGACTCAAGTTTAAGAAAAAAAAACACAGTCTAAAGAAAAGTTATAAATTTTTAAGAGCGGTGTTAACATTCTAACTTATCGTGTCATACGAAAGTAAAATTTTGTTTAAATTAACAAACATTTACATAAACCCAATGGATGGTTTAATTATTGAGTTGCTTAAAGTTGTAATGTCAGATAGAGGGGAGTGTCGGCGGCTTTTCTTTCTTCGGGGGGGAATTTTTTTTTTCTCATAAGTAAGTAGATATATTCAAGAGAATTAACTTTTACGATTTACTACTAACATAATCTTAGATTATTAAGGGATACTGGAAAGAAAAAAGGTATCTTAATAAGGGAAAGACGCTTGTGGAATCGAAAATGTACGAGATTTCTTCAATTTATGAATCATTAAAATATATGCAATTATATATACATGTATAAATATATATAAATATAAATGACTAAACAGATAAAATGAATTATGAGGTATTACTGCTAATGGTATTCAAAATTTAATAATCGACAAAAGCAGGATTACTGAAATAAAAGGAAATACATTTAGTTTGAACAGGGATATTTATTAACGAAAGGAGCGGTGTATAGTTGTGAAATAGGAGAGTTGCGTAAAGTAGAGATGCGTACTGGGGGAATGTTTAGGGATAAGCGAATCTAAAGCGTACAGACGTTACTATTGCGTAATTACTATTGCGTAATTTATTTGCAATCTAATTAACAGATATTTTAATGCAATCTGCGTAGAATTCCATATGGTGACAGACGACGTATTTAATCTTATCATTGCAAATATAATTCAAAATCATTCATCATTAGTTGTATAAATTTTGTATTCAGTCTGTAGCTATGATATAATCTTGGGTGGCGTAAATGTAGGCTAGTGAATGATGATAGTGGATGCCGCGTGATGAGAAAAGATGAACGAAATGAGAATCTAAAATAGGATAGAAGTATGAATAGAGTGATGAGCGAAGAGAATGAAAGAATGAAAGTTGTTGAAAGAAAGGAACGTTAGTTAAAATATAGATTCTATAGGAGGGCTTTGGATTATAACATATGTGAAACCTGAATGCAGGCTTATTATCTTTCCAAGAGATAGGACCATCACACTGCTTTAGCGCTAGGGCTGTGCTTGCGGCCAGGCCGGCGTCTAGAGTTGACAAACTTGAATTTTGTACAGTAGGACTATTTGGTGTTAGGTTAATAAAAAAAAAAAAGAGAAACAAACACAGTTGAAGTTTGTTATTGTCCTGGTGTAAACAGCTGTCCAAAATTCATACTACACAAGAAGCTAAGAGCTAAATTGATATTCGGCAACTGCACACTCTCCAAGGCTGTATTAGGGTTGTTCCAGAGTCTTAAGTAAGCTTTTGGAAATATATGGTCATTGTATATGCTCGCCGCTAAACCTTTGGTTTGGAAGGAGTAATATTTGATTGCGGAGGGGTACAATGCACAAATATGAAGCGCATTGCGCGTACTTTTTCATAAGGTTAGGAAAGGTCTTATTTGTCCATGTAGGCTTACTAGGAGCTGTGGATTCACAACCCACACCTTACCGTGATTTTGTACGACTCTGGTGTTGAATATGCATACGACGGAATTGGCAAAAGCAACAGACACTTAAAACTCGCTTAATAATTTTTGATATGGTCTTGGTTTAAATACACTCTACAATCTTAAATTTCACTTACACTAGGGCTCACCCAACAATTCTTTGATCTTGGAGAAATAATAATGATTAGGATTATAGAAAGAGGGGGGAAGATTCGAATATATATATATATATTAAAGAAACAACAGTAGAAGGGGTAATATAAATATTTGAGATTTGAGAAGAAAATTTTACTTCGGATCCAATACGTAGTTTTGTCACCTATGTATAAATTTTGGGGTCGAGCTGTAACAGTTCAAAATTGAACATGTTATCTTTGTCTCAAATATTTAATAAAAATAAAAATAAGAGGGGTTACTGACCTATGAACCGGCACTGGGAAAGATATTTTGTTGCTCCTTAATAATCCCATCGCCTCCAATGTATTACCTTTTTCTATCGCCTTGGAGACTCCATTTCTTTCAATTAACTTCTATTTTAGTGATAATTTGTAAATCTGCGAGGTACAAAGAAGTCCAGGGTTGGAAAAAATAGTTGTAAACAATAAATAAATAAAGTTATGTGATTGAATCGATAAATAAACTCGTTGAATAACTTACCTGAAGGGATGTTTATTCTCATTTTAATAAAAAAGGGGTTGTTTATGCAATTTGGGATGTCTTTAAATGTTGTCTGGCTTTACGATATTTACTGCAATTACAAAAGTATTCTCGTAGCACAAACTCTTTGATCACAGATAATTGTAGGCTATGACTGCGATTTGCAAATACAACATACACGAAATATCATATTTCTATATAAAAAACGGATACTTTTGCGGGATTTCTTTAACCTGAAAATATGGTTCGACAATAATAAACAATAGGTTGACATTTACATAGACAAATGCATTTGACATTTGGTGGCCGTTTTTGGAACTAAAGTGATAATCCATAGAGAAAAATCACTCTATATTTTAAAGAGAAAAAAAAAGAGAACGAAATAATCCTTGGTAAATTATATCATTAAAAATTTATAAGGTAAAAGGAAGTCGAATGATTATAAAATATTAAAATAAACAAATAATAATTTAGTTATTCTAAATGTGTAAAATAATGTTTAGGTTTGGTGTAAACACACATATCGCGTTTCGTTTTCAGCAAAATTCAAAAAACACTATTTGTAAATTAAGCTTGGGATTATGAATAAAGTAAAATCATTTAATATTAAAAGTAAAGGAAGATTACGAATGATTATATTTGTAATAAATAAACATTAAATAGAAACGATAACTAGTAAAAGGTTGTAAAGGAACTAGACATAAAAACAACACACCGTAGAATGGATCGTGGCTTTCCTTTGTTCATAAACAAAAAGACGAAGGGAAAATGTTTGTGGTAGCCAATCAGGAGCTCGGATTATGTGTGGGCGTGGATTTTCCTAAGATTAAGCTACATGGCGCCAGATTTTAAAGTAACCAATCATAATTCGCAATAGTGACGTGTAAAATTAAATGTTACCAGTTAGAGTCTATAAAGTACCCTTAGTAATATAATATGGGAAAAAAACCGGCCAAGTGCAAGTCGGACTCGAGAGCAAGGTTCCGTGCCAGGGGAACGGCAAAAGAGGTCGCGTATGTATGTATGTATGAGTCGAGGGTGTTAAGGCCGGGATTCATCTTAAGGCTAGTATATTCGAAATTGTGAGATTTGGTGTATTTTCGATTCATCAATAAGCGATCAAATGTGCTTTTGTTTTGAATAGATGAAAATATATGCTTAGATTTTATAAACGACGTTGATTATCTTACAGTAAGAAATATGATATCCATATATTCAGTATAGTAAACCTGCAAATACAATAAAAACTTTAATTGATTTTATATTTTCTGAATAATACTTGGAGATTACAAATCATTTACCCACAATAATAGGTATATGAATAGGTTAAATGTTATGTGGAAGGATATTCAACGGTTACCTTTCAGTAAAAGTGACTCTTTCAGTAAAATAACGATAGAAACGGCGAATAGATGAAGAAATAAAAATGATGCCATTACTTTTGCACAAGAAAGAAAAGTTAGAGACAGAGAGGGTTTGAAATATTTTTAAAATACCATAGTATGTAGATAAACTCATTCAGTGACTGAAGAGGCAAATTGTAAGATGAGGCGACAAAATAGGGCACATACAATAGTAGGTTACGTATGTGAGTAATTTTCGTTGTTAGCGTTATTATACCCCAAGTTTGGTTGGTTAAGCATAATATCATTGGGTTCTTGTTATCAATTCGTTGCTATTATTAAATAAAGCTATGCGTCGATTGGAAATAATAAAAGCGGTCAGATAACATATTTATTGATTATAAGATTTTTCTTGGGAGGTTAGAATAGCGATAGACCAAAAGATGTTTCAAACGTACAGGGAAGGTTAAATCGATTGTGTCATTAGGAAGTTAGAACAATATTTGCGTATGTGAGGAGTTTTGTAAATTCTAGAATAAGCAAAACTAATTATATTTATAATTATAACTATCGTGAGTATCGAAGTAATTACGGGTTCCTATTATTATATTCGCGAGATAGGTAGATTAGTTCAGGGAGAAATTACCCCATTATTGGGTAAATTAGAAAAATTAGTGACAGGGCTCTCTAAAAAATTAAGAACCAATAAGATTAAGCGTCATCAAGATTTTCGCAGAGGTAACTTTTCCGCATGTATATAAGGCCGGGCGCGGGGGAGCCGGTCCTCTTTCCTTGACTGCCACCGAAGAAGACGCAAGCACACTTCCCTCTGTAAGATGGCTGCTGAACAAGTTTTTATTTAACTCAAGACCGAAATAGTCAGCAAATAAGTGAAAGAAACGAAAGTCTATGTGTATAGGTCTTGCACGGGCAAGTTTCTAACCTTTGGGGAAATGTTTCAGATGAGCTTTAAATGGTAAAATTAAAGCCTGACTGAAATATATAGTTTGGTTGCAAAGTTTACATCAAATTAACGTAGCTGTATCAAGTAAATTCGAGAATTAGTGAAAATAGATTTTCTAAAACTAATTTCATATGAAATGAAATGTGGGAAAGGGAGTTTTTATCTTGAATAATTAAAAGTAGGATTGTGTCGTATTGGGGCGATTCGCTATGGACTTTCGGGGTGGGTACTAGGTAAATGGAAGTTTATGATTGTGACGTCATAAACGGGCGGCCAATTCGTTGGTCTGCCTAGTTAGTCACATAATGTAATCCTGCGTGACTTAATATGGAAAAAGGCTTCATCAAGTGCTGCCGCTAGAACGTAGTTCTGTTTTCCGGTTAAGCCCCGAGGGCAGGTTTTCATTATTCCTTGAGCTAGGGCCCCGGAATCGGCTCCTTCCCCTCCGATTCTGGCACGTAAAGGTTGATAGGTTATGCTAGGTGAGTGCCGCTCAAAACTGTACAAGAATGGGGCGACGTGTGGCGCTGGTAAGAACCACAAAAATTGGCATAGGAAATTCTCATGTAGTCTGAATTAGGCAGGTAAAATCATAGGCCGACTGTAGGGTTAACTGCGCGAAAATTAGGTAGAGTATCACAAAAACCTGGGGGGGTTTGTGATACTGGTGTTGTGAATCGTCGTCAATAGAGCGGAATAGGCGCATAATCTGCTAGGCAGGCATGTAGAACGAACGAAAATCTAGTTAGGTAGGTCGTCACAATGTAAAATTAGCATTCTAGACTCGAATCTGTTGTAGGATAAGTTAGGCATAAATTCAACAAAATGGCCGAATTATTATTTATCGATAGGAAAATTGCAAAGGTGCATTACAAAATGGCCGCTATTGGTTCACTAAGTGATGCATTTCATCCAAGCTAATTTTGATAAACAACATGGCGGATCATGACAAAAGTAAATTAAAATGTATGATGATTTTCAAGTTGTGTCATAGGCAGGTAAATACGAGCAAGTTGGAGGGTTTAATGGGAATGTGTTAGTGAATTTGTTATCTTAAATTCTCAGTGGCATCTATGGGTGTTGTGAAGTGGCATTGTAAATAAATTTCAGTGAATGAAAAATATCTACCTACCATTGTGCTAAAGCTAGCTGGACGCACAATCTAATTAACTAATAGATTATCAAATCATAATAGAAGTAATATCTTTGAATTGGGCTGACTTTACTAATTTTGACCATGTTTCAATCTGTTGACTATAAATAAAATAAAATATTTTGGTAATAAATGTGGATGAATGCTAAATAAAAGTCTGGGTGTAATGTTGACCCGTGATATTATTTGAGCCATGTCAATTCCAACTCATTAATATCACAAGACACAATATTGAGTAAGCTTCCGCAAATTAACAAAATAATGCTCGGTGTGTAGCACTAAACAATACTTTGACCAACATTTATATACTATGAAAGTATCAATTAAATTGGTGAATATGTTAAGTTCACGATTACTGGAATCAAAGTATTCTCTGAGTTAAATATTCTAAATCAAATTTAACAGTCGACTCAATTTAAAGGAAATCAATATCAAGTTTATCACACAATAATCATAAGAAGATTTATTCAATGCCATTTTGACAATGCAATCCGAAGCTATTGTTCAAAAGTAGGAAAGGTTTAACGCAAATATTTATTTATTATATGTCCCTAAATTTAATAAACTTTCCTTCTGAAATCCCTAGATTTTCCAGTACTTATTCCCTTTTTTTTAAGTTCATAAATTGTAAGATTGAATTTATGTTGATATAAGATAAATCAGAATTTAGAAAAAAAAAAAGAAAAAATTACAGTTAATTTTGAATTCAGCCATCACATTTGAGAAAAGAATATCTCAATTGTGAAAAACTGGGAAATCGCTTGGAGCATTTTGCTTGTCCTCTTGTTGTTGGAAAGACTACAGACAAACATAGACTATTGATCATATATTTTATAGTACTAATTTAAAGAATGATTGTAATTGGCTGGTCACTGGGGGAGAACTGTCCAGTCTGGTAAGTCGAGGTTCACCGTGGCAGCGGGGAATTTGGGGCTGTCACCATTAGCCAGGCAACCACCCGGTTACAATCTATCATGAATATATAACACTAAAGATAGCAAATAAATTCTAAATCAGTGACTAAGACAGGTTTATCCATACCTTGATTTTAGGCGACTATAACTCTTTAACTTGCTTCAAATTACCTCTCTTATCTTGATAAACTAAGTCGACATTGGATAATTTACATTACTTAGAATAACGTTGTATATGACAAATAAACTAATATTTGGTAGCGGAGTAGAATTACCCAAACTTAACTTCTTTATAGCTCAAGTTACCTCCTTTTACCCTATTGACTATTATGGCTCGATATACCCTCTTCTACCCTACTAATTTATAACAATACTCCAATTAACTCATAAATTCACTTTGACCAATTTCTATCAACATTGTTCATACTTACTTCATTCAGCGGTATGTAGTTGGAAACGCTTATCTCTTTCCTATAGTATCTCCATTTCTAATCGCTAGAGACTATTAAAATTTCCATGGTATAGTAACAAATATTAAGAATTAGTATGAGATTAAAGTAAGCTTATTTAGGAAAATTACAAACTTAAATTCTATTTCCCTGGTTATATCAAAAGAGTAATAATATCCATTTGGTAGTAATTTTATTAAGTAATAGCTGTAATAACAGGAATAATTGAGGCCTAGTAATAAAAGCGAATACTTTTGTTGTAAGATGAGGAATCAATACCATTAACTAGGAAACCGTCTGATTACATTCTTCCTTGGGTATAAAACACATTAAACTGAAGATAGGCAACGACCAACTATGCAATCCAATAGTGATGAGCGAAGCCTCATTTGTTTAAGCACATACTTAACGTTACAAAATATACTTACTAAATTCACTTTGTAGTCAGAGCGTTGGTTTCATATCCTTTGTTCAGAGCTAGGACATCTATACATCAAATTAGACGAATAGAAATAAAGAAATAAATCATAAAAGCAAACATTCAGATTTTCATAATATAATTTCAGTATTGGTTCTGGCATTAACATAGAAAACTAGGTGAGAGGCAACCCTAAGATACTTTTCCAAGATATTTAAATAACATTATTCCTTTTAAAGTTAGAAAGTTAACAAAGTCTGGAGATTTTCTAACACTGCGGTCGGGCCGGTTATGATATTAAAATTTGTCAAGTAAATTCAAGATATGAATTAAAACATTGTTGACATAGATAATAGATTCTTTATAACTGATAGTATAGTAGTAAAATAGGTAAATTCTCAAATTTTCATTAACACAGCAGGCGGTCACTAGTAATTCATTGTTGAAGTTATAACTAATTAGTAATAAATTTATCAATAAAGTTGATATAGCATGACCATGACATCATAAGGTAGAAATCTAATGGATTAGGGTCCTCCGTAATAAAATAGATCGGTATTTTATTTGATAAACGTAGTTATTTCTAAGCATTAAACAAAGTAACAGATTAGTATGAAGTTGGATCAACTTGGAATGAGCAATTAATATCTTAAATTCTATTCTGTAGGAAAATCAGGCAAAGTAATTTCCTTCTTTTAGTAATAGGTTCTTAGTTCATTATCTATCGAAGCATAAATAATTAAAGTTAGTCATGTAAAGTTAATATTTATATCCACCCAGCAATATTCGAGAACTTAGGGTAATTACGGATTACAACTTGGGAAATACCACTAGAAATCACGCGCTCATTTCACACTTACAAAAGCATTAATATTAGATTATTCTATCATGCAATAAAATAGGGTTAGGGAAAATAAACTAGGCAAAACATAGATAAAACATTTAATGGAATCACAAGTAGGGATGGTTAGTTCGGAAGCCGTTTAGCGGCTAATCAACATGAATGGGATTTGTAGTTAGGTATGCGTTAGGTTAACTTTGCTAGGGTTAGAATATCACCAATCCATGTAGTAAAACAGTAAGAACTAGGATCCAATAAAATACAATCACCAGGTATCATTAGGAAATCAAGATAGTAGTTATCATTTGTATCAGTATTTAAATAAGGGGGGGGGAATCATTACAAAGTGTCTAGCACTCAGGGTACATCTCATTTTAAAGCAGACTCCTGTTCTTTTTGTAAATAATCGGGCCATAAAGTGGATACTTGTTTTGCCAGAATAAGATCTGAATCCCGTAATAAAAACAACGTCAACGTTGACTGAAGCTGTGTCTGTCTTCTTTAAGTAAATGTTATTTTTTAGCTAATAAGTTTTAAGTATTTGGGTTGTTTTATTGGCAAGTATCAGCATCCGAGCCCATTTCATTTTGTGCCCATTTTCAAGTGAAAGCTCTAGTTGAAGTAGTTTCTTATAAAATGATCCTTTTGTTTTGTAATTTTATGATTAGGCAGGATGCGAGCGGGTTAAAGTGACATTTTTGAAATGCTATAGCATTATTTGGTTCACCAAAGCTAACCGTCACCAAACCAAAGTTAACCGTCACCAATCTAGTTTGGGTGTTTCAAAATACTGAACTTATCTGCTATAAACAAACGAAACAAAACCTTTTCCAGAGCCTGTTTGGCTTTCTTTTAAAGTAAGCTCATTATGTTTTATTTTGTGTGTGTTTTAGTGACCAGACTTCACCGGGGCCCTGTGCGAGCACACGTCGCAGTCATTCAGTGAGCAGACCTCACTGTGGCCCTGTGCGAGCAGACCTCGCGTGACCACCGTGACCCTGTGCGAGCAGACCTTGCATTTGTTTAGTGAGCAGACCTCACTGTAGTCCTGTGCGAGCAGACCTTGCAGTTATTTTAGTGAGCAGACCTCACTGTGGCATTAAGCGAGCAGACCTCGCAAGTGAGCAGACCTCACTGTTGCCTTAAACAAGCAGACTTCGCAGTTATTTTAGTGAGCAGACCTCACTGTGGCATCAAGTGAGCAGACCTCACTGTTGTCTTGTGTGAGCAGACCTCACAGTTTACTTATGCGAGCAGACCTTGCAAGTGAGCAGACCTCACAGTCGTGGGCTACTGTCGTGAGCAGAGCTCACATATAACCTCAGAAATTTATTGTTTGTTTTCAACACAGATGCAGAACAAAACGAGTCCAAGGTTGTTGGAGCCCCCGACGAGTCGACACCTGCTGACGCGCCTCAGGAGAACGAGAACGTTCTTCCGTCAGGAGAGGCCGTGTAAGGAGAGAACGGCTGACGCAGCGGTCGTCAGGCGCGAGAGGATGCAGCTGGCTGGCTGGAGCAGGGACAGCGTCTTAGGGACTCGGGTGCGAATCGGTCGTGTGCGCGTGCGAGCTTAGGCGTGTGACGTAATTGCGTGACTTGGTGAACTAGGAACTCTGTTTAACCTTTGTATTAAATACCATTCAATGTTATTAGGTGTTTTCTTTTATTAGTTTCACTTCTGATATCCATTTCTATTCTTTCCTTATATAAGTTTATTTGAATAAAGCTTTGACTTTGAACATCGTGGGGCCTACAGTGACTGTAGCACACCTCCACCGCGAAACCGTACCAGCGAAATAGTTCCACTATGAGTTGTCTTTTATCGACGACGATATATGAGGATCATATTTACGAAGCGGTTTCGCGAAAGTAATGACGCGTGTGTCTGAGGCCGTACTCTTAGCCTAGTATAATAATGTACTCTTAGCTCTTATAGCAACCGCAAAGTGATGTTGTTATAGTTATTGATATTACTTTTGACAGTCATTGAATGGGGGCTGGGGCGTACAGGGCAAAGTGGAGGGAACCAGATCACGTGGAAGGTCACCGATGCACTGGACTGACCAAGTGAAATCCGCAGTGGGACACCGCGTATCTGACTACGCCAGACAGTCTGCCAACCAAGAGAGATGGCGGGAGATCGTGCGGAAAGCTTTCCGCCTCTACCACCGACGCGACTGTCGCCACTTTTGTAATATAGGATTACGGACATTTGAACATATATTTCAGTTTCGAGTTACTGAAGTACGAAAAGTTATCGTTTTTGAAAGTTCAAATAACGGTTAGAAACAACAACTTTTTGTACTGCAGCAACAAAAAACTGCAATATAGTTATACACCGTCATTTTGTAGTCGTTTTAATTAACTTAAGGGAGTGTTCTACTAATGAATATAATCATTTTTGCCAAAGAAACATGGGTCGAAAAACGACAAAAATGTTGGACTTTCCCATACAAATACAATGTTTTAGCTGTCTAGTTAGTATGGGAGGACCAAAATTTTTTGTCGTTTTTTGACCCATGTTTCTTGGGCAAAAATGTTTAGTTTCATTGGTACAACACACCCTTAAGTTAATTAAAACGACTAAAAAATGACGGTGTATATTAAAATGACCGTAATCTATATTGCGAAAAGTGGCCGAGTTTTCCAATTACGCACTCAGATTTAAGAAATCTTGAGAAAACATGAAATGTGCGTGTTTGTCCTTCGAGCCGGATTTACCGTGCCTATGGATGAATTACTTTGTGAATTCGGTGAGCAAATTAAAACTTTATACTCGAATTACAAAGGAAACCAGACTTTCTATTACTATTTACATTTTAGTTTAATTAATTACAAACAGTGCGAGTGAGAGAGCGGCAGTCAGCGGCAAAATGTGTACGGACGGACTCTTAATTACCTTCTGTCAGGCTAGGGACACTCCGCGCTCTAAGCTATAAGTACGTGGCGGGCCCGTTTGACCGGGCCACTGCCTGAGGGCTGCAGCGGGCGTGCCGGCCGCGAGCACGTTAATTCTTAATTCACTCACGCGAAAGCATACTTTTACTAATGATATAAGGAAGTTGAAAAGACGTTATGACAACTGACAAAAACTGTGTATACTTATAGGATAATAGGCAGGTACCAACACACTACCAAAAGTTAAGTTTTGTTACGTAGTTATCTTTATGTCCTACGTTAGATTATTAATACTACTTACCTGTAATTATGATTATTGCACCTTCTTAATAACTTTGTGTCTGCTTAAATTTTCACATTTCCTCCTTCAATTACATCAGCGTTGGACACGAGAATTTTCTAAGATCGACGATCTTAAAGTATCAACGGACATTCCCAAAACATCGATAAGCATCCGTTTTTCTTCTCTGATCCTCTTACGTAGACCGTACGAGCTTTTCGTAGCCGATTGATATTTGTCTTCGTCAATTCATTAGGAACCGTACCAGAATCCCAGGATATACCATGTACATACTTCTTTAACCACAATTTAATGGTCAGAAATGCTTTCAGCAGATTCTTAAACGATGAATTTCGAAGTTCTAAAACTTTTTCGTAGACGGGAGTCATGGCTAATTCTTTGAGTACGTATTGTCCCATGGACCATCGAAAACCCTGGAGTTGAAAAGTAAGATCAACGACGTATTCTATGTTGAAAGAGAGACTGTGCCGAAAAACTTTCGGACGTAGCATTTATAGCTCAGCCCAGTGGAAATTCCTTTTTTTATTACCAATATAAATCCGTTAGCCCTTCGAGTTAAAAAAAAAACATCGAGGTAGAAAATAGAATAATCAATTGATCATCTGTTAACGGACGTGCGAGACAGCTAGCTTGTGTATATTGCTGGAATTCCCTAAAAATAACCGGGTGATGTTCTAACGGAGCAATTAATAGCTACTTTATCGATACTAAATTTAATTTTAGTGCAGTGAAGGGATCAAATTGTTTTTGTTGCGTCAATGGGAAGATAATCGTAAAATAATTTTTGGCAGAATGATTTATTGACCAAAAAAACCCAAGACACAGAATGTACAATACGACAAAAAAGTAACATGCCCTGTTTATTTGCTTTTCGAAGAGAGAATGAAAAAAGATATGACCCATATTTTTTAGTTAAAATAAAAAAGCTCTGAGACATTTTGTAGTGATTCATTCAGAAAACACGCGGGAAACGCTGTCGCTATCAAACAATGCGACTAGAGATGGGCAAGGGTTAAAACCGGGTATTTTGGGTCTTTATGGGATTAAACCCAATTTCGACCCAAAAAGCGGGTATCTTGGACTAATATCTTGGATCGTGAGTACAATAAATTTACCTATAAGCACAGACAATATAATGATATACTAGTCTATTAGGTTCTATTGCTAATGTAGAGAATAGGAAATATAGTGATGTCAGTACCACACAGTGCCTTAGATCAGCGGTTCCCGAATGGGGTTCCGCGGAACCCTGGGGTTCCGTGAGAGGCTCTCAGGGGTTCCGCGAAAATTCAAGAGTTTAGGTATAAAGACATTTGTGTAGTTAAAACCTGGATTAACGCCTAAAGTGGCCACTTTAGGCGTTAATCCAGATTTTAACCACACGAACGCATTTAAACTTAGAATTTTACGCATACAAAAATAGTTTATAACTAATACTAGTTTTTATATGTTTCAGAATTTTGTTAAACATAGTTATTTCGTTGTAATGATTTTTGGTGCACCCTTAATAAACTGGCAGTAAAACTACTGTAGAGTCTGGTGGACGTTTCAGATTGCAATTAATTTAAGGACATTAACTTGGGGAATCTCAATTTCTATCAAAACATGTTATCACAACATGGTAGCGCAACCGCAAGTCACGTCCTCTGCGCCTAGGTTTTGTTAAAAAATGCACTCCAATCCCGGCTTTGTTTCGAAAATTAATTCCGACGAAGAAGACTTGGAAGCTGTTATATCAATAATAGATTTAGTTCTTTAAAGAAGAAACAGAAATAGATTCCGGATCCGACCCTACCTGCAACCTCGTTAGTTCAATATTTATCAAGAAATAGGTTTGGTTTAAAAAAAAATCAGATGCTCAGAAAGTGATTTTCAGAAGCTGTTATCATTAATTTTACCAGATATAGAGAAGAATACAACGTGGAGGAACGATGTGAACCCATAAGATTAGTTGTGACTTTACGTTTTACTTTAAGCACCGGTCTTTCGATACTCTATCGAAAATTTTACGATACTCTCAAAGGATGAGATTCAAAGCACCTACTGATCACATCGCAGCAAAAGGCACCGGGAATCACCAACTCCTAAGATACAGGATTCGTCCCAGTTTAGGAGTTGGAGTCTTATCCTACTAATATTATAAATGTGAAAGTTTGTGGGTTTGGATGTTTGTTCCTCAATCAGGCAAAAACTACTGAACGGATTAGGTTGAAATTTGGCACACAGATAGTAGATAGCCTGGATTAAGGGCTGATTTTTCAATGCCCAGATAAAGCGTTATTCGTTTGATATTATGTTATGCCGCCAAATTCAAAATGATTGTCATATGTTTGTTTGTCAAATTTTTTGAATGACTTTTATATTATTCGGATTATAATTTAACTAACTGATATCTGTTATCTGGGGATTGAAAAATCAGCCCTAAATCATAGAATACTTTTATCCCGATATTCCCACGGGAACGGAAACCACGCGGGTGAAACCGCGGGCGGCCGCTAGTTCTGTTATAATTGTTAAAAATAACTTTGTTTCGAAAGTAAAATGTAATGTGATTGTTTTTGTTAAAATAAAATGTATATATTTGTTGACTTGTTTACGGCAAGAAAAAGAAAAACAACCCAACGGTGAGCAGGAATCAAAATATTTGTTTTCGGAATTCCGATGAGAAGTGCGTTTTATCCTGGAACATTTCAGTCCTCTCAATGGATGAATTGAAAAATTTGAGATCGGACATCGCTGATATCAAGAACCAGTTTGTTTCAATTGGAAAAAATAGCCACGACATCACACTGGAACATAAAGAAATTAAGCAAGAACTTAACTCCTTGTCTGGCTTCTTAAACTTTCATTCAAAGGAGCAGGAAGAACTGAAGAGTCATGTTCAATCTGTTTCTGTCGACCTCAACAACTTAAGAAGTGTTGAACAGGACCTCATCTGCGTGAAGAATCAGATGGATCGGATTCAATCCGATCATAACTATACCCAACAGCTGGATCGACTTGCTAACCAGGAAATCACTGGAATTCCTGAAAGTTAAGACAGGATTTACGGAACCGAGTTAGAAACGAGTCTGTCTTTACTCATTTGTAAAAATAAACAAAGAAAGAGTCAAGAGCAAATCGGAGATATTATACTGGTGGAAAACTGGAATCCGAAGCTAAGATCTGGCCCTTGGGAATCGTCACGGATTTTTCAGTGGAAAAGATGACGTAGAAGATCCTCAGGGAAATAATGATACTTTAGCATTGATGACCTTTGTAGTATTAATGATTCTCCACCATTACAGCTTCGAAGTAATCCATTGATGCGTAGGAATTCTGAAGGGTTTTTCATTACTTCATCAGGTCGCGTGGGTCGTCCACCTGATAGTTTAGCTATTCTGTTAATTATAACATTATAACGAGGTTTATCGGGTGACCAAAGAAAAAACAGCTGACTATTGAAGCTAAATATCACATCAAGGGATTAAAGATAAATTTTACACAATGCTTCAAATGACGTATCAAGACTTGAAAAAAAAAACAGAACCTTGTAGTTGTTACCATTTAAGCGGTTTTTTTTCATGAAGCTGAACTGTAGTTTAATGTGGGAATAAATATGGCACAGAGCGAACTAAAGGAAATTGAATTGGTTAAGCTAGTTAAAGGAACATACTGTATCCAGCCATAATATAGGCGCTTTATATTTCACTCGCACAGACGTTCACGACATGCAGTATCGTAAGGTCTTTCAGTACTTTACGAATTTCTCCCGAAAGGGAGACACTAAAATGTAGTGATTATGTGATCAGTTGTACATATAGCAAGGAAACACACTATAATATTTGACAGAATCAGCTCACATCTGTCAAAACAATGAACTTAGACGTCTTAATGAAGTTATATCCGTGCTAATAATATAATTCAATACTACTTGAAAATCGGCGGAGTAGTGAATTACTCGAGAATAACCGTTTAATCCTTTGTTAAGTCTAATGTGAAACGTTAAAATAGCTGATGATGTGGTGGATTATAGCTTTATAGTTTGTATATGTTTTTATATCTCCATCTTGTCTATTCACTGGTTTACTTTTGTTATACTGTCACATCTACATTAGATTTTTGATCTACAGTCAAATTGATTCTTATTTATTACAGTCCCTATCCCTTAAATTTTTGACCTTAAGAGTAACTGCTCGTATACTCTCGAATAAGATTTATTCCTGTTTGGTGTGAAAGCGACGCTAAAAGATATTTTTTCATTGAAATTTCAAATTTTAAAGAACGAATGTGACAGAGTTAAGAAAATAAAAGTACAACCAACATCGATTACAAGAAGAATGCAAAGATGCATTAAAGGATGGAACTGAGTCAGATTACAATCTGGACGTCCTTTTAATCAAGAAAAACACAGAATAGAACTCGCACATGGCCTCACGATTAAAAGATAAATATCGAACGACAGCATAATAAAATCAGAAGGCTCAAATGGCGATGGGCAGGACATATGATAAGAGGGAAGCAAAATTGTCACGCGATGCGATGGTACCCCAGAGTGGGCCATAAGAAAAGAGGTCGACCACAAAGGTGGAATGACGTCATAAGAAAAGTCTCAAAGGAGCGACATGGAACAGAGTGACTGAGAACAGACGTGAATGGAAAACGTTGGAGGAGGCCTTTTCCCTTTGATACCCTGAAAATTTCACTATTATCAGAATGCGCTGATGCTAAATACTGAGACAACAAAATTTACTTATATTGACTGTGAGTTAATTATTTGAAGCACAAGTGGATGCAATCTTTTAACCGAAGTAACTGTAGTTTCACAGTCATCGATATTTTTCATAAATGGGAACTAGATAGAAGCAGATGTCATAGTATTTATAAGCAGAATAATCCAAATTTCTCCGAATCAAACATAAGCACAATCGTTACATTGGAAATATCAGTAACAGAGGAAAAAAGCTTATTTTTGGAAAAACTAGTTCTTCATCAACCAAACACTGTCGTCCGATTTGTTTTTTAATTGGTTTTACCATTAAACATGAATACAATAATACCGAGCAACAAATCCAGACTCTTCTGCCTACCACTGTTGCTGTTGCCATGAATATGGAAAAAAACTAAACCACTTTACTACAGAATTTACCATTGTTTTAGTTCATAAGGACATAATTGTTGAGGTACGAGCATTATTCAACAGCGGGGCCAAACGGTCTTACATATCCAAAGATGTCGCAAAGAGGCTGAGATTAAAACCATCAATCAGTGAGTCCTTAACACATTGTTTATTTGGCAGAGTCGAATGTACCTATTTTAACAAATCACAATGTTTATATTGTGTGCAATATTTAGGCGGTAAATTTTAATGTGGTTTCTGCTTTAGATAAAGATACACTTTGTGGTCATTTGCCAAGATTAAATGATCCAACAATATTTGAAAAGCTCACTAAGCATTAAGTCACGTTAAGCGATACCAGGAATGATTACTCTGAAATAGGATTGTTAGTAGGGGCTGATGAATGGTTTTTGTTGACTGGTGAAGATTTCAATTTAGTAGCGATGCAAACAAAATTAGGTTGGGTCTTACAAGGTGTTACTATTAATGCTTGCGCATCCATTCCACCATCACCCAAACCAATACAATTCGAGTAATTTACACAATATCGCGGAACTATGGGACTTAGAGACAGATAAAGAAAACTTTAAAGAATCCCTAAAATTTATAAATAGCCGGCTTTAGGATTTCGAAACATCCGCAAATGCTTCATGATTTTTGGTAATTTTCTAGAATTAGAGTTGGCAACACTGCGGGGCGAAGCTATCGGTGCCACAAACATTCTCATAGCGCGTTGTTTAGCCTTAAACACTGATTACGTCAACAGAAGAAGAATTTCGTGGTATAGTGTCAAATCTAATAAAAAACTACGAAGAATTTTCTGCAGAGGATATTATTGTGGTAATTTTACAACTGAGGCGCCATTTAGAAGATGCCAGCATTTCATTATCCTTATTTATCTTTCGCCTTGCCAAGGACAAGACCAAGTATGCGGAACTGACTGCCAACGTTCACTGTTATGAAATAATTTTGATCAAGCATGAGTTAAAGCCAGAAAAATCAACCATTTAAAGGGCGTCAAGGTAGTAAAAACTATAGAGAAATTAACAAATTCAAAGAAGATTCTCAAAAATTATTCGACATCAGGAGTCTGCAAATGTATAATAGTTTTCGATTGTAGGTGTGAAAAAAAGCAGTCGTATACCGAAAGAGGATGATCTAAGCTCCGATCAATTGAGATAATGATTGCCATTGGCACTGGTATTTTCCCTTCAGACCTAGCATACAGAGACCCCAATCCACTCAACCACTCCAGGTGGCTAACGACTGCAAACAGGATCTTACGATTATATGTCACAAAAACTGATTCGGAAGACGAAGAGGAACTTATAGGATCTGTACAAAACGGTGACTTCCTAGGGTGTATTGAGGTCATATCCAAGATCCCTTCATGGCTGAACATTTGGATTTGGTCAAAAAGGCAGTGGAACTCCGTCTGATCGACAGTAATTGACGAATTTATATTATGACTTGCTGACAAAGTTCGACTATTCATAATAGCAGAGATAAAAAAAAGGAAATATTTTTCAATAAGCATTGATTCGACACCACAATCTCACAAACGGATCAGTTGACATTTATTATTCGATGTTTTGCCTAACGGAGATCCCATCGAACGTTTTGTGACAATTTTAAATAATTGCGGACATAAAGGCGAAGATATGGAGAAGGCTGTTCTTGTGACAATTAATGAAATATTGAAACTTGATATCAAAGATTGTCGTGGCCAAAGATACGACAACGACAGCAACATGTTTGGACAATAAAAGGGACTTCAATCAAGAATAAAAGCTGTAAGCCCTTTAGCAATGTTTATCCCATGTGCAGCTAAAGATGTGCCGTTGCTGGGAATATTGCCAGGGTGGGAATATTCCCAGCAATATTGACAATATTCCCGACCCTAAGGCAATATTCCCGGCAATAGCACATCTTTATGTGCAGCCCATTCTCTGCAACATGTAAGATCAGTAGCAGCAGAAATCAGCTTTTTTTGCTCAAGCAACAAATATAATTCGCAGCCCATTTCTGTCGTCCGATCATCTACCCAGTGGGCTTATTTTGTAGCCCAATTCAATCTTAAGATGCGTTTTTCCGAATTTTGATAAAGCCCCTCGAAAAAAAGTCAATCAACTTTTTTTTAATTTGCAGCTTTTTCGCTCTAGCAACAAATTTATAATTTCTTTTCTAGTTCAACTAGCAGATGGAAAGTATTGTTATCAAAACTAAAAAAAAAAAAGATTCGACAGTTGTAAAAAACCCTTTCGAAAACTCGATGGAGTGCAAAAAGATGCCAGCAAAGCTTTGTACAATTCTTACAAGCATGTTCTTGCAGCATAAGACTACATTTGTGTAGATTTAAATCAAAGTAGAGGTCAAAATCGAGGCAAGAGCAATAGCAGAAAAAATTTAAAGCCTAGAAATGACGATAATTTTGTATTTTCGAAACTCTGTAGTGATCAAGTTTCAAATAGTTACACAGCTTCAAGCAAGCGATGTAGATTTATCCAACGTTGTGACATTGTAAGAGTCATACCTATCATGAAACCTTGCGTGATGAAAAAGAGTTTAAAAAATTGGAATCTGAAGCAATCCAGAGGTGCGAAGTCACTGAATACAAAAAATATTTAAGAAGAAAAAAGAAACCCTAAATTTCATTTTGATGAGGTAAAAACGGGACATATCGAATTTGAACGACGACAATCTTTTATTATAGTAGAAAAATATTGCGCTGCCATCGAGTGTTTTTCTTCCTACCTAGTAGAAAGAGGATTTTAGTAGAGGATACAGATTCTCATGTAGTTACGACAAATGTGGATAGGCGTAGGCAACCTAGGCCACAAACGGTTGGGAAAACATCTCAAGCTAATAATGACGGATATCAACTATTAGCGGGAAAGTTTGAGGAGCTTTTCGAGCGAATTGAAGCATTAAGACCCGATTTCACCAACAACTTGAACGGCCGATTAATTTTTAACCGTCTGATTTTGACATTTTCTCCATACATAAAAACGTCAAAAACAGACGTTTGGGACTTGATCGCCTGTTTTGGTATTGGTGAACTTCGGCCTAAGAGTCTCGAACTACGAGTTCGCAGAACAGCGGATCTGCGAATAATTACTCTTTAGTAGGCGATAGTACAATAAATCAACCTGATCGGGTTATGGTCGCATCCGGAAGCGATTGTTGTGAGAGAAGGGCAAACAATATTTACGTCATGCGACCTGCCTTTTTATTGTCTAATTTAAAAATCTATCGCAATCGCTTTCAGGATGTAACACATTGCAGCTTCTTTTTGTCACAAATAAAACTTACCAAAGAAATGCAGCAATGTGTCATGTCCATCTGTCAAAAGAAAGCGATTTGACTTAAAATGATTAAAATGATTTAAAATGAAAATGAAAATTAAAATGATTTAAAAAAAAAATGAAAAATAAAATGAAAAAATTGACTTAAAATTATTTTTTTTTATTTAGTCACATGTAATGTTAATTTAATTGTTATTATTTCTTAATCTAAACTGACATTTCACATGCCCTTTGTAGGGCAAGGCAGAGAACCGGAATTGTAATCAATAACAACTGTATGCACTCTGTTTTGTGTGAATAAAGCGATTTGATTTGATTTGATTTGCGATAGATTTTTAAAATTAGACAATTAGCCCCCTGCTATAGAAAAAACGGTATTTAGCGGTAGAGGGGACTTAAATCCCATGAGATTTATAAAACGATTAAGGAAATATATAAATTCTTTAGGGGCACACGAGAGGGCGATCGATGTAGCTACGGAGTGCTTAACCGGGCCAGCACTTAAGGTACTAGAATTGAATAGTAGGAATTGGGTAACATTAGAAGATTTTGAAGCAGACTTTCGCCGTAATTATTGGGGAGACCAACATCAAGAGGCAGCTAAATATATATTAATGAATACAACGTTCGACATTAGGGGAAATTTTAATATGTGTGAACATTTTGCGGACCAAATTGATTCGGTTAGTTCATTAACAATACCTTTGAGTGAAATGGATTTAGTAAACTGTGTAATTCAGCACTTCCCAACAGATGTCCAACAACTGTGGTTTACTAGAGTAGGTGAGGTAACTATATTGACGGCTTCGGAGTTCCTTAGAAATTTAGAGCACAGTGTAGTGCATAGAACATTGAACAATACGATTAGTCATAGTAACCGCGGGAGAGACATTGAACGTGGGCGTTCACAATACGGCAGAGGTGCAAACTATTTACGAGGGAATGCGAGTACTTTGGCTATAGAAGCTAGACCGTATTTTTCTAATAGAGGGTCAACGCGAGATAGGGGTAGAGGTCGTGGTAGGACGATGATAAGAGGAGTATATAATAGACACAATTACCCGGCTATCAAATATGAACCCGCTTCGACATCGGGAGTTAGTAACAGCGGCACTAGTTTAGATAGGGGTGTAAATACAAGCGCGAGTGTATTTACACCCCTATCTAATGGTGCGTTCCCACCTGTTCTATTCTATGATCTATTTGCTAGAATCTATGAAATAGATTAATGTGAACTAGCTTTCTATGAGATAGAATAGTCGCTAGAAATAGAAGCTCAATATTAAACTACCTTCAACTTTGATTCTATTCTATATAGAATAGACCAGCAATAGAACCGTGTGAACGGCAATCGCAGCGGGTACGCAGTCTATTGCACACTTTTATTAGGCTCTTCAACAATGTCAAGCAAAAAAGTGCCATAAAAAATAGAGCGATAGTGATATTATTATGTTTTTAGAATATTACAGAAAGTATGAGTGCCTGTGGAATATTAAATCGACTGAATATAAGGATAAAATTAGGCGTGACGGCGTGATCGGGCCTTCGAATTGTTGACGGAAGATAAGTCAATCCCGGGGTTAACAGTTGAAGACTTAAAATTAAAAAACCTTTTTTATGCCGTTGGAGTATGTTTCCAACCTCTTCTCGTAATATTACACACAGAGCGCGAATAACGCGCTTGAGCAACTCTTGAATTCGGCGCCATATTTAGCCGCTCTGCATCTAACTCAGCCCGAACAGAATCAATCTATCTGATAGAATAGTGTGAACGCTCAACTTATTCCTTTCTATATAGAAAGAGTAGTTCTATGAAATAGATCATAGAATAGAAGAGGTGGGAACGCGCCTTAAAGTGTGTACCGTATGAGTAACTATATTCCCATCTCGAAACCATGCGTGATGAAAAAGAGTTAAAAAAATTGGAATCCGAAGCAATCCAGAGGAGCGAAGTCACTGAATACAATAAAGATTGAAGAAGAAAAAACCTTAATTATAACGAATTTGAAGGACAACAATCTTTTATCATAGAACATAGAAAAATATTGCGCTGCCATCGAGTGATTTAAAGAACAAATGAAAAACCGAAGAATTATTTACACCCAGGTAAATACAAAATTTGGTTTCCTACGGAATTGTCTCAAATGACAAATCATTATAAGAACTAAGGCTAAAGGGCCTGTCCACATCACGTCACGACGTTGTCAACGTGGAACGGTGCGGTGTCGTGCTAATGCACGGTACAGCAACGTCAACGCGTCTGACGTCGTCGGAAGCCGTGGATTAGTTGTGCATAAAAGATGTCAGAGATTATTGATTCTGATTTATTATATCACTTATTGAGAAACGTCCAGTGCTCTGGGATAAGACAATAGATGATTACAGGGACAAAGACTTTAAAACAGAAGGCTGGAAGGATGTTTGTCGAAACATTTTTCCTGACTTTGACGACAAAAACAATAAAGAAAAACCGGCTAAGTGCGAGTCGGACTTGCGCACGAAGGGTTCCGTTCCAAAAAAACGGCAAAAAACACGTTTGTTGTATGGGAGCCCCCCTTAAATATTTATTTTATTCTGCTTTTAGTATTCTTTATTATAGCAGCAACAGAAATACATCATCTGTGAAAATTTCAACAGTCTACCTGCAGTCGTTACGTTATTAATATCGAGCAAAAAACGGCATAAAAATCACGTTTGTTGTATGGGAGCCCCCCTTAAATATTTATTTTATTTTTAGTATTTGTTGTTATAGCGGCAACAGAAATACATCATCTGTGAAAATTTCAACTGTCTAGCTATCACAGTTCATGAGATACAGCCTGGTGACAGACAGACGCATATTGAATTGTAAGAATTGCATTTTTTTTATTTTTTTTTTATGTCTTGTAACATGTTTTTTTTTTGGTAAATTTTGCCTACTTAGGTGCACTTTCGACTAGCAGACACAGTGATTTCTCAACTAGTTGAAAGTTATTTACTCTCATTACGTATCCGATATGTGGTAGGTATTTAATTTCAACCTACCTACCCATTGTGTGCAAACTTTTGTTAATTATTGTGATGGAAAATGATCTCACTTTAAATGTGGAGCTCATTTTTCAATGTTGACGACTCTATATGAAATATACAGGGAGAAAAAAGCAGCCCTTGACGAGTTTCTTGCCGGTTCTTCTCGTTACAAGGTCTTCCGCTTAGGGTATGCGAACGAATGGCGTAGCTTCTATAACATTCACAAGTGCTTGTAACAGCCTAGACTGAATAAATTATTTTTGAATTTTGAAAAAGACAGACAGACGGACAGCGGAGTGTTAGTAATAGGGTCCCGTTTTTACCCTTTGGGTACGGAACCCTAAAAAATACATGTCTACATCCGTATCTAGAAAGAGACCGTTCAGGTTCATAATGTCCCTTTCCCACAATGTCCCTCGGTTTCAAAAGGTCCCTTTCCCGAAATTGCCCTTTCTTTCCTTTCCCGAAATAGCAGTCTTTTCCAGACTGTGAGTGAATAATGAACCGTAATTTGGGAAAGAATGTAACAATGCACGACAACTTGTAACGTTGCGGCATCCTGACGTGCAATTTCACAATACGATAACGTAAATTTGCACGACACGTCAACGCACCACGCCGCGACACCGCATCGTTCCACGTTGACGACATCGTGACGTGGTCATGTGGACAGGCCCTAAGTGATTAGTTGTACATAAAAGATGTCAGAGATTATTTATTCTGATTTATTATATCACTTGTTGGAGAAAGTCCAGTGTTCTGGGATAAGACAACTGACGAATCAAGGAAAAACACTTTAAAACAGAAGGCCGAAAGGATGTTTGTCGAAACAGTTTTCCTGACTTTGACGACAAAAACAATAAAGAAACAAACAACAAGACTACATCCGTATCAAGAAAGAGACCGTTAAAGTTCATACTGCCCCTTTCCCATAATGTCCCTCGGTTTCAAAAGGTCCCTACCCCGAAATGCCTCTTTCCCAAAATGTTTCTTTCCCGAAATGGCCTTTTCCCTTTCCTTTCCCGAAATAGCAGTCTTTTCCAGACTGTTATTTCTCTAGTACGTGAGTGAAAAATGAACCGTAATTTGTGAAAGAATGTAACAAGGCACGAAAACGACACGTGTAACGTTGCAGCATCCTGACGTGCATTTTTACGATACGATAACGTAAATTTGCACGTTACTTTAACGCACCGCGCCGCTACACTGCACTGTTCATCGCTGACGACGTCGTGACGTGGTCATGTGGACAGGCCCTAGAAGATGTCAGAGATTATTGATTCTGATTATTTATTATATCACTTGTTGAGGAACGGCCAGTGTTCTAAGATAAGACAAGAGACGAATCAAGGACAAAGACTTTAAAACAGAAGGCTGAAAGGATGTTTGTCGAAACATTTTTCCTGACTTTGACGACAAAAACAATAAAAAAACAAGACTAAATCCGTATCTAGAAAGAAACCGTTCAGGTTCATAATGTCCCTTTCCCATAATATCCCTTTTCCATAATGTCCCTCGGTTTCAAAAGGTCCCTTTCTCGAAATGTCCCTTCCCAAAATGCCCTTTTCCCGAAATGTCCCTTTCCCGAAATGACCCTTTCCCTTTCCCTTTCCTTTCCCGAAATAGCAGTCTTTTCCAGACTGTTATTTCTCTAGTACGTGAGTGAAAAATGAACCGTAATTTGTGAAAGAATGTAACAAGGCACGACAACGTGTAACGTTGCAGCATCCTGACGTGCATTTTTACGATACGATAACGTAAATTTGCACGTTACGTTAACGCACCGCGCCGTGACACCGCACCGTTCCACATTGACGACGTCGTGACGTGGTTATGTGGACAGGGCCTTAGCGATTAGTTGTGCATAAAAGATGTCAGAGATTATTGATTCTGATTTATTATATCACTTGTTGAGGAACGTCAGTGCTCTGGGATAAGACAACAGACGAATCAAGGACAAAGATTTTAAAACAGAAGGCCGGAAGGATGTTTGTCGAAACAGTTTTCCTGACTTTGACGACAAAAACAATAAAGAAAAAACAAGACTACATCCGTATCTAGAAAGAAACCGTTCAGGTTCATAATATCCCCTCAGACCAAATAAAAAAGGGAAGACGGAGTCTTCTGAACGAAGCAGTGAAGCCGATAAAACTACGCTATGGCGTGTACATACACAGTTACACGCACACACATGTAACGAAACTACGCTGTTTCTTAACAGCCAGCGTGCGAAGCGGACGTATTAATAAATTATACATTTCATCAAAGAAAATGCCGAATTGTGTAGTGAAAGGGTGCAAAAACGAATCATCTATACATAAAAAGAAGGATGGAATCACATTTCACACGTAAGTAAAATTGGAAACTAATATTTTCACTAATTCAAAATAAACATTAAGGTATTACTTGAAACACAAAACCTCAACAAGTGTTGCCATGCCAGACGTTATAGTTTAAACCTATTATTGGGTAACATGGAATGTAACATAACGTTATTTGTTTCTTGTTAAAAATAGCGCGTTAATTATTTCTGTTTCTGGACGTTTTTACCCACCACACGGACGGAACGGAACGGAGGCGGTATATGCGATTGGGGTTAGGCGACGGCTACACGCGTGGTAAATACTGTGATCCATCAGTATTTAATCAGGGGCCTATTTCATAAAAAATAGTAAATTTACTACAACAATTTACCATTGTTGTTATTAGGGTAGAATTATTTCTTAATAATGATAAAACATAATTCTACCCCAATAAACTACTACAATGGTATATTACTGTACTTTTTCATTCTTTTTTTTTATTTTATTTTTTATTTATTTAATACATTTTTAGTTATTAGGGTAGAATTATTTCTTAATAATGATAAAACATAATGAGCGGTTTTCAAAAGGCAAGTTTAAAAAACAAAAGTAGTACCTAAAAGACGGCTAGATGTCGTTGTTCAACTAAGTACGTAACTTTTTAAGAAAAAAGCAAAGGATTTTGTCAATTTGACAGTTAATCTTGTTCTTCTTATTTTTGTTTGGCAATCTATTCCTCTTAAGCGCGTCTACCGCCTAACTCTATCGCTTTGACTCTGGCTTTGGTTTATGACGTCAGTGCACTCTCCGTCCTTGTCATCGTGTTATGATATGACAAGGACGGGGAGAGCATACCTGTCGCTTTGGCTATCGCTTTGAGTTAGGCGGTAGGGCCCCTGGGAGTAAAATTAAAAAAAAACCTCCCTAATTGAATAGCGCCATCTATCAACATAAAAATAAACTAAAATTATAAGCCTCTGTTACCTATAGTACAGGCTTCGCCTAGCTAGTAATTCAGATGACCGTGTGTGTGAAATAGTACATTTTTGTAAATGTTAAATGTTTATTTATTTATTTTTTCTGGTAGGTAAGTAAGTATATTTTTTGTAAGGGTATAAAAATTTAATGATTAGGCTCTGTACTGAATATTGTAAGGACTAATTAATTGTATAACTTCTTAACGTTTTACGTTCTTTTTTAGATTTCCAAATCGAGATGAAAATATAAAAGAGATGTGGATTGCGGTCATTCGTGAAAGTCGGAATGATCCTTTCTGGCATCCATCTTCCCACAGCGTAGTTTGTTCAACTCATTTTGAGAGCGACGATTTGTACTACACAATAAAAGGGTTACGTCGTATAAAAAAAACGCATATCCAAAGGTTTCAAACTTTGTTTATAAAAAAATTATTTAGTCATATGATATTTAATATTACAATAAATCTATGAATCTGACTTGTTTTGTTTTGTTGAAAATTTGTTGATTGTTTTACTGAAAATGTTCTAGTTGATTGTTAGGTACAAAAAAGAAAAATAAATATATTAAAGCTAATTTATAAGATTTGTTTTCTATAATGTGAATAATCCAAAAGAGCCTGACATTTTCTATGTCCGGTCGGAATGCTGACACAAAAAGCCTAACATGTCAGGACAAACATCTCGCTTTAAATACCTACACGAAACTTTAGTTATTCTGTTAGTTTTATTTTTACATTTTTCCTATTTCCTTGCTACTTCCGCCACTACTTTTAAAGCGGGCTACTCACATCCCTGCCCTGGCTTTGAGAAGCTCACCTTATCTATCTATCATTAGGTGAATGACGGCAACACGCGTGGTGAATACTGTGATCCATCAGTATTATTTTATCAGGCGTCTATTTCATAAAAGAATGAAAAAGTACAGTAATTTACCATAGTAGTAGTTTATTGGGGTAAAATTATGTTTTATAATTAATAAGAAACATAATTCTAATCTGTAATAATTCTAAACTAATCTTTTATGAAATAGGCCCTGATTAAATACTGATGGATCACAGTACCAGGCGTGTAGCGTGATATAGCGTTTTGATTCTAATATGTGATATAACGTTATTATTTCATAACGCGTTATTCTTATTACATTGGGGTAATATGAATACTATGGCAACACCGGCTCACACACTAATGCATAAAAAAACTGGCTTCAGTGCATTGCTTGGAAGACTCCGTCTTTCCTTTTTTATTTGGTCTGAGAATATCCCTTTCCCATAATGTCCCTCGGTTTCAAAAAGTTCCTTTCCCGAAAGATCTCTTTCCCAAAATGACCCTTTCCCTTTCCTTTCCCGAAATAGCAGTTTCTTCTAGACTGCTATTTGTCTAGTATGCAAGTGAAGAATGAACCGTAATTTGGAAAAGAATTTAACAAGGCATGACAACGTTTAACGTTGCGGCATCCTGACGTGCATTTTCACGATACCATAACGTAAATTCGCACGTCACGTCAACGCACCGCGTCGCGGCGCCTCACCGTTCAACGTTGACGAAGTCGTGACGTGGTCATGTGGACAGGGCCTATGCTAGCAGGATGGCAGAAGCCCTTCAATGGCAAACCTCTTTTAGAAGATGCTGTTCGATCAAGGAGATATTAAAACTCCATAGGAATATTTTGAGCGCTATTTTACTGTAGAGCTCATAGTCATAGAACATATGGCTTGGACCACAAATCAAAATTATATGGCCAATACTGAAATACACATGAAACCTGTGTTCTTAACTGGCTATAAAGAAGTTTTTCGGAATACATGCCATTGTTGGCTTGGGTGTATAAAAATTCCAAGACTGAAGATGTTTGGAGCGAAAAATACAGGTAAAACTATGACCCGATTGCTAATGCAATGTCTAGGGTTTTTCCTTTTCAGGGGCGCTGGGTTCCCACCAATAACACTGCACCCTATTTCCCTCCCTCTCACTTTCTCCCTCCCCTCCTCCCTTTCCTCCTTCCCTCCCTCTCTGACTCGCCTCTCCCCCTGGATTTTTTTTCCACTCTTCCCAACCTGTGAGGGGAAAAAAATGGGAAGAGTGAAACAAAAATTCCATATATCCCAACTGGCTTTCCCAATCAGTTGGGATACATGGATTTTTTTCCACTCTTCCCAACTTGTGAGTGGAAAAAAATTGGGAAGAATGAAAAAAAAATACACGAAGAGACTATTCCCTAACCGCACCACATATTAAACAAAAGTCAACTGACAACGCAAACTGCGGTGAAATAAATCTTAACACCGCCATTTATAAATCGGTACTTCTGGTCAACTCCATTATTGGTCAGCGATGGGGCATCTCATCTCCTGTTCCCTCCGTATCAGAAGGACAATTTAGGAAAACGCCCTTGTAGTATAAATGACGTTAAAGTAAAACGACCTACAAGTAAAACGTCTGAAATTTAAAATCGTCATACTAGCAAAACGTCTGAAATTTAAAATCGTCATGCTAGTAGAACGTCTGAAATGAAAAACGGCATGTTGGGCAAAAGGACTTGCCTTTACTTTGTTGTACATTCAAGTGCACAAAATTAAAATTCATTAGGTAAATTGTATGGGTGGGTGTATTGTGCCACAATCCACTAATAGTACTCCAGATAAATACTCCTTTGTTTTCGAAAATATTAGAGCATTGGTTTGAAAAATCCAATCTCGACATCTTGCCAAGCTGTGAATCCAAAAAAGATACATTGTATCGAGCTCGACGAAAATTTTTGCAAGTGCAAAAAACAGATTTTAGATACCAGAATTATTAGCCGAAGACTTTCTCTACTCTGTGGATGTTTTTGTTTCAAAATTTATCCAACAAACTATAACGAATTTAAATAATGGCGATGTCCTGTATTTCGGAGACGGTACTTTTAAGGTTCCAAGACCTTTCTATCAGATATATTCGATTCATGTCGATATAGACAGTTGCAAAGACACCACCAATGTTGTACCAATAATATTTTTCCTACTACCAAATAAAACACAATCAACTTATGAAATAATGTTTTCCATCATCAAGTATAGTTTCGGAATTGACATCAAACGTTTCAAATGTGACTATGAGGTTTCTCAAAACAATGCTTTTCAAATGGTATTCCCTGATGCTGAACTGACAGGGTGTTATTATCATTTTAATAAGGCGGTATGGCGAAAGTCTGTCAAATTTAATGTAACTAATAGCAAAGAGGGAAGAAAAATAACACGATTATCTGCAAACCTTCCACTGCTTTCCTTAACATATATTCATGAAGCTTGGACTAAAATTTTCGAGGAAGCACAACAAAAAGGATCTGCCTACTTTTGTCTAATTTTCAAAATCTATCGCAATCGCTTTCATTTGACAGATGGAGGTGCACATTGCTGCTTTTCATTGGTAAGTTTTTATTTGTGCCAAAAAGAAGCATCAATGGATCACATCCTGAAAGCGATTGCGACAGTTTTTGAAATTAGACAATTAGCCCCCAGATTGTATTTCTCGATTCATTAATCTATTTTTACTCACTTATGCTCTGAAATGTTATCATTCCATTTGAAAAAAGAATGCGGGGCGTTCAACATTTCCGTGGGGGTCTGGTTCATCACATTCTAAATTTGAAATTCAGTGCGGAAATGAAAATCAATACTTACTTCCCGCACTGAGTGCAGGAAGTAAGTGTTCCAAATTCAAATCGGTAGAACTTATCAGCTAGCATTCTTTTTATGAAACTTTATGGTTGCATGACCGGTCAGTAAACATGGCCACGCGAACCTATTTAAATATCACATTTTTACAAGGAAAATTGTATTTCCTCGCATTTCGTGAGTAAAGTATTATACAAACCTTGTACTGGAAGCTACTTGCATTGCCTCGAATGATTAAAGCCCTCGCCTGCGGCTCGGGCTTCAAACCATCCTCTAAAATGCAATCGCTAGCTTCCCGTTCTCAGATGTCATGTACTATTCCAAACAGTGGATTGTTAAATTAAAACCGCAGAAAACCACCTGTTACAAACAAAGGCACAGGACCAATAATACCTATACATTAGAGGGCTGGAACAGGCGTTATAATGCTAGAGTTGGACGAAACAAAGGTTTGCCTTTATATGTTCACGCATTGCGTAAAGAAGCCAGGTGGCCTAAACTAAAATATAAACGCACGTTATTTGAGGGGCAAAAACGTAAGAAGAATGACCGTATTTTTAATAAAAAAATACAACAGGGAAGTGAAAAAATTAGAAGAAAATGAAATATCTGCCTTTAATTTTTTAAAACGTGTTTCGCACTTAAAACGCATTATTTTCAGGGACGATTGTTAAACCCTCTGAAAAAATTTTTGTTTGTTATATGTTGCGACAAAATAACGCATTTTAGTTGTCACCATGAGAAAAATGGTTTATTTGTTATAATTTAAAAAAATACTAAAAATAAAAATAATTTACTTATTATCTTTGATTTCTTTTCTGCGTCAGTGTAGCAGTCCTTTTGACCAACATGCCGTTTTTTCATTTCAGACGTTCTACTATCATGACGATTTTAAATTTCAGACGTTTTACTAGTAAGTCGTTTTACTTTAACATCATTTATACTACAAGGGCGTTTTACTAAATTGTCCTTCTGATACGGAGGGCTCCTGTTTCCAGGGGACTCCGATATTTGCTCCATGGTGGCAGTGTTGCCAACTCGGCTAATACAAAATGTGCTAAAGTGCTGTTAAAAAAATGTCAAAAATATGCTAGTTTTTTTAAAAAAGTGCTAAAAAATATGCCAAATTAATATGAAGTTTTAATCAAAATAAAAAATACAGATTAGCTGTGTGTGTGGATGAATTACACCAATTTTTGAGATAAACTGTCAATATCTTGATCATCATCAACTGTTATAGATGTTA
The DNA here is from genome assembly GCA_928269145.1 of Agriphila tristella. Classification (NCBI taxonomy): domain Eukaryota; kingdom Metazoa; phylum Arthropoda; class Insecta; order Lepidoptera; family Crambidae; genus Agriphila; species Agriphila tristella. The sequence goes on along the minus strand of OV743447.1, from coordinate 1,322,692 downwards.
AAGGCTGACAGAGAAAACTATACAAGCTAGATCAAAATAAAAAATACGTTTGTGTAGCCTAATACATTAGAATAAAACTGAACTATATTTATTTTAAAACGTCCCAAAATATTATAGGATTTGATGCATCAGAACTATTTTTAAAAAATAAGCAAGCAATACAGTTCAAAGCATGCTAAAAATCAATGCAAAACACTTCGAAGTGGCTCAAACTGCGAGTACAAAAAAGCACTGCTTTCCTTGCACAACGCCATTTACATATTTCTCTTGTATTTATAAACCAAATACGCGGTCAAAAGCGTGCTTTGTATTAGATTTAGCAGTGCAGCAGATTTTTTTTTCTTAAAGGTGTTGTTTTTTAAGGTATTATGTATTATGCTAAAAAATATGCTATATGCTAAATGAATAAATAATATGCTAAACAGAACGAAAATATGCTAAATTTAGCATATAAAATGCCAAATTGGCAACGCTGCATGGTGGTCTGTAAAAGCCCCTCGGCGGTGGTAAAATTAGCCCCTTAGTGCTCTGCCCCCCATATTAAAGCTTCATTCAACTCAACATATTGTATGTTTCATAGTTCATATGAACCATAGAGAACAATTTACGTTGAACAGTAAACATGGAAAAGAACTACGAATATATATTTTTTACAAAAAATCTTAACACCGCGATTCAGAGGTCGGTACTTACTGGTCGAGTCCATTGTTGGTCAGCGAAGGGGCATCTCCTATGATTCCAGGGGACTCCGATAGCTGTTCCATCGTGGCCCGTAAAAGCCCCTCGGCGGTGGTGAATCTCCCCCCTAGGGCATTGCCCCCCACATCTAATTCCAACTCTGGTATTTGCATACTGCATGTTTCTGACTGGAGGAAAGTTTTTTATTTAATTTAATAATGGCACAATAGGAATGTCTGATAAAAAAATGGCAGATTTTTTTTATAGGTAGGAATAAGCTCGCTTATTAATATTTAAAAAAATCTGAATATTTGGTTGCATGGATTTTTTTTATGAAAATGACTTTAATTTAGCTCACAATGATTTTTTTTTACTTTTCAATATTAATAAGGGAGCTTATTCCTTCCAATAAAAAAATATTCAGCCCAATTTGAAGTTTTCAGGCATTATTGAGACAAAGTTTTGTTTTACAATATTTGTTCTACGACATTTCCGAAAAAGACAAAGAAATACTTATTCTGGTTTTGTATGGAAAGTCGACTGTTTTTTCTTTTTTCGGAAAATATGATTTATGGTGTAATCTAATAATAATAAGTAATGTACACCTACGAAGTTTTTGGTGTTTTACAAATAACCCTGTAATATAGACAAGAGTTTAAATTAAACAATTATTTTAATTAATTTCGTCAACATATTTCGCATTTTTTTAAAGATTTTTTTTATTAAATTAATTACCTTTAAAATATCTCTGGAGAAATCGTCTCTGCCATCTATTCGTACTTCAAATCTGACTCCCTTATCTTCAACTCCACCTCCAGATTTTACCTGACAAGTGAAAAAAAAACATTTCCAATTTAAAAAAAAAAACTTAAGATTCTCTTTTTTATGTTTTACTTTGTTCCTCTAAATAAGTACTGAAAAGAAAAACTAGCTTTAATCCGATCTTTTTCACATATTTAATACTTCACGATGACTCAGGGTCTATGATAGGAAAACATGATTTGCGGGGGTCATATTTTTATTTACAAAACGAAAGTTGTACCCATAAAAAAGTACGACAAGCTAAAGAGATTCTCTAGTAGCTACAAGTATTAAATTGCGTATAAACCACACAGATGATTGTAAAACTAAATCAGAATATCATCAAAAGCGCTCGCTTATGGTCATATTTTTGGCGTAAATAATAGCGGAAACGTATTGAATTCTACATCAAAATACACTTTAACGTACTGTGAAGTAGCTCCAATAACTTTTATTCAAGAATTGTGCTAAAGATAATGATGAAAAAACAACGAAAAATATCGAAAAAGTGCAGAAGTGAGGTTATTTTCCACACTCTTTACACGTAAAGAAAAAGCAAGAGACAAATGTTTCCAAATAACCAAGTCTTAAAAAAAACTGACTGAATATTATTACATATAATATTATTTTAAAATAATAATACAATTTTATTTTAATTTATTGTTAAAAATATTATTTATATAATTAATAGCTTACTTCGTTGGTCCGATGGCCGCAAGCGTCGCAGACAGTCGCCATTATAACAACCTCCTTAAAATGTGGGATGACTGCAACAGACATATTAAAAACTATTTCATTAATCATGAAAACAAAACATTACAAAGATTTTTATAAATTAATGCCACAAGGTTTTATACACCGTCATTTTGTAGTCGTTTTAAGTAACTTAAGGGAGTGCTCTGCTAATTAAAATAATCATTTTTGCCAAAGAAACATGGGTCGAAAAACGACAAAAATTTTGGACTTTCCCATACAAATACAATGTTTTAGCTGTCTGGTTAGTATGGGAGGACCAAAATTTTTCGTCGTTTTTTGACCCATGTTTCTTGGGCAAAACTGTTTAGTTTCATTGGTACAACACACCCTTAAGTTAATTGAAAACTGCTTATATTCAAAGATTGGAACGAACAGTATAACAGAAAAATTAAAATAAATTAAATAATGTCTTTTTTCTCCATTAAACCAATTAAAATCAATTTTATTTTTAATGGTTTTGAATTTACCGCCAAAACGCTCAGTTCGATGATGTCTACTATGTGACGTCAACTTTGTGTTAACCTATATAGTCTGTGGTACAATTTACTCTATTGTTTACACAAAGTTGACGTCACACAGTAGACATCCCCCGCGTTCCGAATCACGCTTACAGCACTGTTAGCGTATAATCCATTAAATTAAGTAGGTACGCAAATACCCTATTAAGTGTAATATTTTGTGACTTTTTAATTTGGTCGGATTCGCGCTAACAGCGCTGTAAGCGTGATTCGGAACGCGGGGATCATCGAACTGAGCGTTTTGGCGGTAAATTCAAAACCATTAAAGTAAGTTTGACTTTAAATTGGTTTAATGAAGAAAAAAGGCATTAATAAATTTATTTTTATTTTTCTGTTAAATTGTTCGTCTCAATCTTTAAATATAAGCAGTTTTAAAAAATTTGGAAAATACCCTATTAAAACGACTACAAAATGACGGTGTATTTATACCTTTATTTTTTCATAGTAAAATTATCGAAATTATTGACAACATTATTGTTTTCAATTAGTAACAAAATTTTGGAAAACTGTCAATCACAAAACTATATCATAAGTTTTAGACCTAAAAACGTGGGGCGCATGCAAAAGTCAATTTGATGATAAATCTTACAAAATGCGCCCCACGTTTTTAGGTAATATAATTCTGTATAGGGTTAAAAATGTCTACTTTACTTTTTAATGCGTTTCAAAAACGTGGTTTTCTTTTATATAAAAATAGTGGTTTTTTTTCAGTAAATTATTTATAATTATCATGATTTTTTACAGCTGGAATTCATGAAACAAATACTATCACGCAGTCGTTCTCAAGCGCAGGACTGCAACCTAATAATTAGCGGACCACAATTCGTAATGAGTTTAGAAACCCTGTTTTTTTTTTAAATTAGATTACTGAGATGACAATTAATGAAATATTCTCACCCGTAACATTCATATTGGTGTAATGATAGTTTAGTCGACAAATGCCAACTTCTTATAATGCCAACTTTTTTTAAAATGCCAGATCAGATTCTACATTTGTTTTAGGCTGGCCCCAGACCTACCGGTTCCGTTTCTTTGCTTTGCTGTTCTACCATGGACCGCCGGCCAAGAGGCTCATTTTCAATCTATCGCATATTTTGACCTGACCACATTGGCAAGATAGCCATTAGTTTGGTGTTATCAAATATCGTCGTCTGGGGTGCGATGAGAAGTTTTAGTTTTCGTTTTAAAAAAAACTGCTGTTTTATACAAAAATTAATAACGAAATTATCAAAATGTATGAAACAGTTCATTTTTTTTCGCGATTTCAGATTTGGTCCCATAGTAAAAGTTGTTCAGTTTTATTATGGTCCCTATCTACCATATTCAGTTTTATAAGGCTTTACCAAACATCTTGTATAAATAAGCGATCGAGTTATTTTTAACGATCGGAGTCCATGTTCAGGGTGGCATATCTCCTAAAAGCTTCCTACTTCGCAATCCAGGCGATGATATTTGATAAAACCAAGCTAATGGCTATCTTGCCAATTTGGTCTAGTCCCAAAATGCGATAGATTGAAAATTACCCTGGTTGGCCGGCGGTCTTTCAAGCAAGGTAGCACAGCAAAGCAAAGAAACGGAACCGGTAGGTCTGGGGCCAGCCTATGAAGGAAAGAAAAATATCCAATTTCCAAAAGTGATTGAAAATACACTATTAAAACACAAAAATACAAATCAAAAAGTGAATGAAAATATTATTTCTCCATAACAACTAAATGTTGGCATTATAAGAAGTTGGCATTTGTCGACTAAACCGTAATAATTAGCAGACCGCAATCCGTAATGACTGTAATGAGTTTAGAAACCCTGTTTTTTAAATTAGATTATAATTATTAGAATATTCTCACCTGTAAGCTTCATATTGGTGTCTGCAGGAGCGTTACAATCGGGGCAGTTGGTCCTGAATTGCAATACTTCCTCTTTGGCCATTTTGTCGTAGGAGCCCTGCGAAGGGTCCGCTGGGGAGAGGAGCATATCCGAATTTGTAGAGTCCGATACCTAAAGAACAAAAAATTTGGTATTTTTAACGGACTTCAAAAAAAAGGAGAAGGTAAAAAAAACTGTAAAAATATAAAATGTAATATTATTATGTCTTTTGAGTATGTTGCTGGCACACTGCCTCTTTTTAATAAATAAATCCTTTGTACAGTACGAGGCATATATCTCGAAATCGGGTGGGGATTGCGCGGAACGCGTATTTTGGGCTTGCGTAGCGGAGAGGGGCGCGGGCTATTGGACGCTCACAAGAGCACATGCGCGAACATTTCCCTACTCCGGCGAAAAAATTTCAAGATATATGCCTCGTACTGAAACAAAGTTTTTTCTGGTTTTAATGTTTTTATTTGATTTTTTTCCTGTAATGTGTGAGCAATAAAGATTTTTATCTATCTTCAACTGTTTTTTTATGTTTCTTCTATTGCTCCTCAATAGTCAATAGTTTATTTGCTTAAAACATGGTAAAGAGTTGTTACAGTAGATCACATGTTTTGCTAGTAATAAAAGTAGTATGCAAATATGGGTAAGTAATAGAAATTAACAATCTAAAAATATTAAATTAAATACAATGTCAATAAGCATTTAAATTATTTTTAGTACATACAATCTGTTTTCATGTCAAAAAATGATTGAACATCATAAAAGTTTGTGTGTGTGTGGTTTGAGGGCCACTTGCTCGAAAGTCAATAAAAGTATACTGATGATTTAGTGGACATTATAAAAGAAATGTGCAACTTGGAATCGATTTTGTGAAAGTCATCTTCACCGAGTTATTAGCTGAAGAGTCGGGCCCTCAGTTCTCACATGGAGGATTGAGGGCCCGGCTGTTGCGAACAAACTATTAACATTACAGTAAAAGTTTTAATGCTAAAGTCTAAGTTAATCCCGAACAAAAATTGTGGAAGTAAGATTTATCGCAAAACGCTTTTCTACTTTGTATAATCTTAGTCCAAAATGGGCCCTCAATCCTCCAACTTACAAAAATAAACTACGCATTTTTTTTTAAACTATAGGATTACGGCTGTTGCAAGTTGTCCAGGGGGGTACGTAATAAAATGTGAAAAAATGTGAAACAAATAGCTGGCTTCAACTCCTCCTAGTTCTCCAGTTATTCCCTTGTTAATATTCGGGCCCTCAATCCTCCACGTTTTCTTTTTCTTGATTTTTACGCACAAAGTATGGAATGTAAGACCAACCTGAAGTTTTCTGTTTATGTGAAAAAAAATGTGCAACAAGCTGATATCAAGGGGAAAATAAAAGACCCATTTATTAATAAGATATATCAATTTTATTTTTATCCTCTTTAAGTATGAAATAGGGTGACCACGTTTTTTATCCAATACTTATGAGGAATAGGGAAACTCAGGAGGCGCTTTGGAAATGTATCCCTTTGTGCCTATTAGTTTTTATTAAATTAAATAACTCCAAACTTTCGACCCTTCTTTTTTTTCTTGTGTGAAAATCGCCTGCTCAAATATGTCATTACTCAACGTAAGCACACAGAAATATGTCATTACTCAACGTAAGCACACAGTATAGGTAACTAGATATTACCTTTTACAAGCTTAATGTACTGTGGGATATGCGTGGTACTCGCTGCCGTGTCGTGTGTGCCATAGAGGATTAAAAAAAATGCCGTGCCCGAGATGAACGCAGGGGCTCCCAAACTATTTTAGGCAAGAGACCCTTTTTATTATGTCAATGGAGGGGCAGTCCGTACGATAAAACATGACAAGTAACTAATCATACGACTATTGTTATGAACATTAAATAAAAAAGTCTTTATGTATGCTTCGATCTTTAAAACTAAGCAACGGTTTTTGATGCGGTTTTTTTTATAGATAGAGTGATTCAAGAGGAGGGTTTATAATGTACTAACGTCCCGCCCTCACTTCGCTTCGGTTCCTTCCTTTTTTTTGCCAAAATTGCGACTTTCATACATCATCCAAAAAGAAATCAAATCCCTTCCTTCATTTCTTTCTTTCTTCTTCCTTCGATTCCCTCATTCGCAGTTAGATCCCTACGGCTACGGAACCCTAAACAACAATTTGATTTACGCAGTTAGAATCAGCATATTGTTGCATGTAAGCACACAAGCGGGGCTACTCAAATGGCCACTTTTTTATTCGTTCGCTAACTTAAAAATTAAAAATAAGCCATAAACACCAAAATAACGTGTCGTAGGCTTGTCAATTCTGTACAATACAACAATGTCTGTGATTTACATAAACTTGCGACGTCTGACTTGATCATTAATTGCTTATTTTTAAGATTTAAGTTAGCGAACGAATAGAAAAGTGGCCATTTGAGTAGCCCCCAAGGTGTTCAAATTATTTTTCACCTGTTCAGCACGAAAAGGGCGTTTTTGGCGCGTAAAAACTCGCAGTACTAATGTGTGTTTAATTTTATTTTTATCCGTATTTTGTTATAATCTGTGTATCGTTGTGTGGTTCCAAAAATAAATGTATTTTTTTTTTCTTTCTTTTTCAATCTGAAGTTTGGAGTTATTTAATTTAATAAAAAATAATAGGCAAAAAGGGATACATTTCCAAAACGCCTCCTGTGTTTTCCCTATTCCTCATAAGTATTGAATAAAAAACGTGGTCACCCTATTTCATACTTAAAGAGGATAAAAATGAAATTGATATATCTTATTAATAAATGGGTCTTTTATTTTCCCCTTGATATCAGCTTGTTGCACATTTTTTTTCACATAAACAGAAAACTTCAGGTTGGTCTTACATTCCATACTTTGTGCGTAAAAATCAAGAAAAAGAAAATGTGGAGGATTGAGGGCCCGAATATTAACAAGGCAATAACTGGAGAACTAGGAGGAGTTGAAGCCAGCTATTTGTTTCACAAATTTTCACATTTTATTACGTACCCCCCTGGACAACTTGCAACAGCCGTAATCCTATAGTTTAAAAAAAAAATCGCAATAAGTTTTTGTAAGTTGGAGGATTGAGGGCACATTTTGAACTAAGATTATACAAAGTAGAAAAGCGTTTTGCGATAAATCTTACATCCACAATTTTTGTTCGGGATTAACTTAGACTTTAGCATTAAAACTTTTACTGTAATGTTAATAGTTTGTTCGCAACAGCCGGGCCCTCAATCCTCCATGTGAGAACTGAGGGCCCGACTCTTCAGCTAATAACTCGGTGAAGATGACTTTTACAAAATCGATTCCAAGTTGCACATTTCTTTTATAATGTCCACTAAATCATCAGTATACTTTTATTGACTTTCGAGCAAGTGGCCCTCAAACCACACACACACTAAAAGTTTTGCTCCATAAGCCATTTGAACAATCTATTTTTAAAATTACTTGTGCTAAGTATCTTCAGATTTTTAGGATTTTATTGTAAATTTTGATACACATGACTAAGCAACTTTTTGAATATTTTTTCGATCGTGGGACATCATTTATTATCAGTCTATGTGGATATCTAAGTCTGTGATTATTAGATCTCACGAATAATGTCATGTGCTTATGCACGAAAACAGCTATCTCGTAAATGTAGAGGGATGGTAGCGGTAACAATCCGAGACTTTTAAACAGAGGTTTGCAAGATTGGTCCGGCGGAATCCCACATATAGCCCTGATATATTTATTTTGGGCAATGAATGCTCTATTTGTTATGGGTACAGTTGCCCCACACAGTATGAGCCCATAACGTAGAACTGATTCTACATAAGCGCGATACGATATCGAATTGTAAACCGATTTTCCGAGGGAGAGGGAGAGGGAGAGGGAGAGGGAGGGGGAGATCATGCTTTTTTCTATTTAGCCACGAAAGTTGTTTAACATTTTAGTACTTAGTCATAGTAACTTTTTCGACTACTGCTTCAAACTGTGCGATATTCGTCAATAAATTTGCTGTGACAAAGAACTAAAACGTTAAGCGACTTTCGTTGCTGACTGTAGTAACCTCTTCATGCGTGAATATCCCAAGCTTATGGTCCTCCTCTGTGGTCCTCTTGAAGTCCGTCCGATCGCACCGGGGGTCCTTACGGGGTGCCTCCGGGTTCTCAACAAAACAGTTACCTGAGAATTAAGAATGTTTTTAAGTAGAGGCGCCGAATGTAGGTTTAACTAAATACGAATGTGCGGCCGAATAATCGGTCCAAAATGTACCGAACCGAATATTCGGCCGAATCATTCGGTTCAAATCTGCGCAGTAAACAGGTTTGTACACGTGTCGGGCGGGCGTTTGCCACAGCACAGCCCTTCTCTCCCGCGCGCAACCCGCGGCTAGCTCACTCCATATACAACTCTTTCGGTAACAAACAAATTGCAGTTTGGACCTGCATACTTTGAAATTTATTAATACGTTGATGAACGTTTAAGTAGATGATACATTGACATTTATAAAAAAAATAATTGATCAACATTTAATACTAGTGTTGTTTCCCAAAGAAAGTAGTTTTTATATTTAAAAAAAAAACGGTGTGTTTTTGAAATGCGTAAAAACTAGAGCTGTACGTTTTGATTTTTTAAATATCTATCATAAATTTTGAAATACATATTTGCAATTTTCTGATTTCATTTCATAAACAAAAAAACATTTGTGCCAACATTTTCTACAATTCATTTTTAAAAAATCAAAACATACAGCCCTATTAATTTTTATTTTGTCAATCAATAATTGGAAGTATTGGAACGACCTAAATATTCGGTAATTATTCGGCAAAACAACCACGTGACGGACTACAGCTGGGCCACAAAAAAAAAGTTGGAAATCTGACTTTTTGACTATGCCATGATGAAGTCGATAATTTGTCGGAATTTGTCGCCAAAAACCAGAATTTGTCGATCTTGCGTTTAGGAGATATGTGAGGATACGCTTACGACCTTTCGTTCTCGAGATCCAGGTAAAAAGGTCTCCACAGCGCATCCTCACATATCTCCTAAACGCAAGATCGACAAAATCTGATTCTTGGTGACAAAATCCGACAAACTACCGGCTACACATACGAGTAATCAGATTTTCGCTACGACCTTCCGTTTTCGAGATCTGTGTGGCGCAGCTGCAGAGACGTCTCTACAGCTGCGCCACACGTATCTCCTAAAATACGAATATTCGGCCGAACATTCGGCGCATCTCTATTTTTAAGCCACATTCACAAAATAGAGAGACTAACAGAAGTTAAGCTAAGTACTACGGGCGGTCGAGTATCACACACACACACACACAAGCACAACTCTCACCGCTACGTTACGTACTCGAACTGGTTTAAGGTTGGTTTGAGATTCCGGTTATACAGTTTCGGTGAGAGGTGTCTATTGCCTAGTTCCAAATCACGCCAACAGCACTGTTAGCGTATAATCCATTAAATTAAGAAGGTACACAAATACCCTATTTGTGGAATATTTTGTGACTATTTAATTTGGTTGGATACGCGCTAACAGCGCTGTGAGCGTGATTCGGAACGCGGGGTATGTGTGCGTTACTCGAGTGCAAGAGTGCTAAGCTAAAAAGTAGGGCCACTTTAATAGGCCACATTTGACATTTGTCAATTTCTGATTCATAGTGAGGTGACCGTAGGTATTCATAGCTTCAAAACATCGATTAAAGTGAATGAATCGATACACCATCAGAAAGACTTCGAACATGGGATATGAATTCAGTAATTATGAAAAAGTACTTATGAGGATACCGTTTAATTTTAACTAAGATGCATTGAAAATCAAATCAAAAAATCATTAGTCAAATCCCTGTCCCATTATTATTTTATATCGTAAAAGGAAACAATAAAACAAACAAGTAGGAAACGTTACGTTCTTTTTAACGTAACCGTAAATATTAAACTGATGTTCTTATTTGGAAATTAAAAAAACCGGCCAAGTGCGTGTCGGGCCACGCGCTGCAGGGTTCCGTAGTTACCTTATACCATACCATATTTAATACCACTATCATTTTTCGTCTGCAAAAATAACTTTGTTTTTCACAGTGTTGGTGATAACAAATGAATAACAAAGTTATATTTGCGGTTTTGGAAAATGAACTATATATCAAAAACTGATTACTATATCTCGTTCAATTAAATTTTCGTTGAAAGTGTTTATTAAGATTAAGATTTTTCACTCTCTTATTTCAAAAGGGGGGGACACACATTTTACCACTTTGGCGGTGTAATATCTTTCAAACGGTTGACTTTGAGAAAAAAATGTCTTAGGAACCTCAATGTCATTTTTAAAGACCTATCTATACAACGTGTTAATGAAACAATTTTTACAATGGGACAAACTGAAATCGCGAAAAAAAAACAGCTGCTTCATACATTTTTCAGTTGTTCAGTTTGATGGTCCAAAGAAACGGTTTTCTCATTTTGCGTTAATTCATTAACACGTTGTAGACAGACACTCCGCAAGTATTGGTTTGAAGAAAAAAAAATTTTCTGTTTAGTTTCATGTATGGGGAGCCCCCCTTAATTTTTTTTTGTATTGAAAGTGAAAGTGAAATATATTTTATTTAAATAAGCTCACATAATAAGCATTTTTAAATCGTCAATTCTTTTACCCTACCACTACTATTAAAATCGTTAACAGAATACATCTACCTACCAAGTTTCAACTGTGTAATCTTAATACTTTCGGAATAAAGTGGCGGTGACATACGGACGGACAGATAGACAGACGACATGACGAATCTATAAAGTTTCCGTTTGTTGCCATTTAGGCTACGGAACCCTAAAAAATGCTAACAAAGCTAATGAAGATTTGAAATAATATGACTTCCAAGTATCTACCTGCGATAAATAGTGGAAATAAAATTTGTTGTCGCGTGCCGTCAATTTCTTGTATAAAAATTGGCATTATTCATTTATGGTGAGAATATTAATTCACAAGTACTCATTGCATTCAACTTTCGATTTTTCGATTTTTGGGTAACATCCCTAGTGTTTAAAAAGAAAAAGTTTTCACTGACATAACATTGTAACGACGTGAAGTTTTCATAAAACAAAATTTTATTATTAGGTTTAGAATGATTTTACAGAGAAAATAAATCGTAAAGTAATTTTTTTCGGTCACTTTACCGTAAATATATATTCTTTATTGAAAAGAATGAAGCAATTGTGCTGTTCTAACATCGAAAAAATATATTATATTTGATGCCCGCCGTTACAAGGTTACGTTGAGAAATTTTGATGAAGTGTCAAATGTGGCCTATTAAAGTGGCCCGTACTCTTTATATTGTGGTATTGTTGATAACTGGCTTAATAAAGATGGGACAGGATTTATATGAAATAATTTGAATTTATTGTGAAACTAGCGGCCACCCGCGACTTCGTCTGCGTGGAAAGTTTTTCTGCTATCCCTCGTGATCGGGAACAATACTTTTTTCGGGATAAAAGGTACCCTATGTCCTTCTCTGTACCCCTGATAACGTGTATGTAAAATATCATGATGATCGGTTGAGAGACGTGAAGGCGTAACAAACAAACAAACGGACTTTCGCATTTATAATATTAGTAAGAATAATAATTCACAAGTTTTTTTTTTATATTTTTCATTAACAGACATGACTAACCTTGTGTACACATTAACTGTGTTATTATAATATAATAAACTCTTCTTCAGAGTTCCTTTCATTTTAGTAGTAGGGTAAAAAAAATCTTATCTGCTCACCGCTGATATCCTCTAGCAACAGAGTCCACGGTTGCTCAATATTCTTCAGCGCTTGCAGTTTGTCCACAAATGCCTCGATCTGAGCTGCCGCTTCGGGGTGCTGGGTCTTACGGGATTCCTGGTCTTGGACGAGGCCAGAAACAGCCCGGGATATTATGCCTTCCACTGTTGTTACCTCTGTGGACGAAATAGAAGAAATCTTAGTCGTAGAACCGATGGCCACTGGAGCAGACGAGTTCTTGAGTGGAGACCATGTTTGGGCAAACGTAGTGTGGGACACCCTCAGACAAGGTGGAGCGACGAGCGAGCAAGGTGGCTGGCATAAACTGGATGAGTGTAGCAGCGGATCGTGCTCAGTGGCGTGCACTCGGAGAGGCCTATGTTCAGCAGTGGACGATGATGGGCTGATGATGATACATACAGTGCTCGATGTGAGGAGCTCGATGGTACAAAGGTTTAGCATGGCCCAGCGATTGCGGAGGTTAAGCAACTTTCGCAAGGGTCGGTCATGGAATGGGCGACCAAAAATTTATTATCTCTAACTCCTCTGTGCTTCGGAAGGCACGTTAAGCCGTTGGTCCTGGCTGCATTTGCAGTCGTTAACACCCACCAATCCGCATTGGGCCCGTGTAGTGGGTTATGGCCCATTCTCCTTGTTCAGCCTTAAGGAAGGCCTGCGCCCCAGCAGTAGGTACATAAGACACCAGTTAATTTTTATACAAACAAGGTAACTTTGAAGCCTAAGTGTCCGGGCACGAAAACTGCGACGGCGGAGCGGCAGCGGGGCGGCGCGACAGCGGAGCGGCGGCGATGCATTCAACAGTATGGCACAGTATGGAGACGCGCACGAAACGGGCGGTGGCGGCGCGGGGCGACGAGCGATGCACGGCCGGGAGGAGAGCGACGAAAACAAATGAACAAACTAGTTGGATTTGGTAGCCCGCGATTACAGTAGTGTTGTGTTGAATAATATAATAGTGTCTGTTTGATTACTAGGTAGTACCTATTTATTCAGTATGGATGTCGGCATCTTGGACATCATTTAAAAAACACAAGATGAGCAAAGAATCCGGTTTTGAAACTAGTTAACGCCTATACTTAGACCATTTTTTCGAACTAAATAAAATTTTTAGACATAGGATATATTTCGTCCTTTGAATATTTTTCGGTATTGATTTAACAAGAAATTGTTTCCATAGCAACATCACATTTGACACATCAATAGAAATAAAAAAAAAATAAGAAGTTACTTTAGTGGTATACCGTGGTCCTACCAGTAGGTCAAATTGGTAGGTCAACGGGCCCTTAATGGTATTTAGCCCATCTGTCACAACACTACTAGCGCGGCTGACCGACCGCTATGTTTCGTGCCCACGTTCTCATCGCCCCGCCCCGCCGCCGCTCCGCTGCCGCGCCGCCCCGCCACCGCTCGGCCGCCGCCACTTTCGTGTCCGGACACTTAGTTCTCTGCCAAGGATTGATCTAGCTGTGATCTGATGATGACTATCTAGGGACTGAATGGAGGAGATTCAGATCGCTGTACTCACTCAACTGATGTGATCAATATTCTAAGAGACATAAGGATTTGTTTGAAAAAACGGCGAAATTAGCATAAAATTTATGGAAATCTTGAAACTGGAAACTCTGACCCTTATATAAGGTCCTTTTTAAATAGTGCACTAAGGGGTCACTGTACTCATGCATACAAACAACTTTTACTATGGTACCAACATTGAAATGGCGAAACCGTTGGTAGGAAAATATAGATGGTTCAAAAGTGCTTAAATATTAAGTTTATTTTAATAAAGATACTTTGACTTAGTGACACAATGGCGTACCTCCTTTTTGACTCTGTGCCGGTATCTCGAAGTCGAGCTCCGGTATCTTCACACACGTGTAGTCGCTCTTCACCACTTGCCGGTTCATATCCGTCGGAGTCTCAACGCGCAGCTTCCATCTGTAGGACAGAAAATATGCACCTGATAATCTTAAAAAAGCTAATCCATTCCATGTATTTTATCCTGCACTAAAAACATAATAATATGTGTTTGAGTAAAACGGTATAGTTGTATTGTCTGGGGCCGTACCGGCTAACTTACATGACTATCGTAATCGCTTTCATTGGATAAGAGACAAATGGATGTGATACATTGCTACTTTTCACTGGTAAGGTTTTATTTGTGCCAAAAAAGAAAGGGCCACTGTTCCTTACATATTCTATTAGTAAAGTTTTTTCCTTACATATCCTATTTAGTAAACAGTCTTTTAGACTTAAAACACATTTTAAAAATTTTGTTATCTTGCTTTACGCTGTTTGAGAGAAATGCTTGCACCTTTTACCCGCTAAATTCCCACTGTTCGATTTCACACAGGCATGAGCTAATACCAATCTGTGCTGCTGATTTCCATAATAAAGTTCTCTAACAATTGAACTTTGAATCAGAGCTATGTGTTGAAAGTACTAAGACTATTCACAAATTGCTCGCTCGGCAGGCTAATTATCTAATTAGAAACCACCTAGCAACCGGTCTCATTTGACAGATGAATGTGATACATTGCCACTTCTTTTTGGGTTAAAAAAAACATACCAAAGAAAAGTAGCAATGTATGTCAAATGAAACCAATTGCTAAATATTTTCGTTTTAAATAATCAGCCTGCCGGGCTCCATGTTGGGCATGGGGTGGCAGATTTTAACGTTGTATGTTGTTTTATAGTTGTATGTCAGTTTGTATAGAAAACACATGAAACAACAAAGAATATAATATGTGATGCAAGGGCGTCGCCAGGGAGAGGGGGGGGGGGGTCAAGTTAATATCAAGGAGGATGAGAAATATATAAATTGTAGGTACAGTCAAGAGCACCTAGTGAGTTTATTCATATTGAGATGCGAGATTTATTGGAAAAGCAAGTGAATTGCACGGCCTTAGGACTTTGGTCACCTACTTTTAGCTACATTTTTTAACCTCTAGGGGGGGCAGCTTGGCGACGCCCTTAATGTGATGTTATATATAACATGTAGTCATTATCGCACCTCACCCCGAGCTCAGCGTATGCGCCCCCAGGCTGTATCTCGTTGTTGGCGTACCCGCACTCCTCGCAGGAGAACGACATGATCACTACATTCTTGTAATACGGTATTCTGGTGAGGAGCAGCCGAGTCATACCCTGGGAATGAATAGTTTCAATTAGCAGGCATTTTCAAGTTATAATCTTTACACCTTGCAATTAATTTAACAATGTAAAACTAAAGTAACTAACTTCAGGGCGTTGCGGAATAAAACAACATTTTAGCGTGCCCGCAAACTTACATACTTTCTATCGGCCGATGGTTTATATCGTGTCATTTTGAACATACCATCCAAATTTTAAGGACGTGTCCAGTTCATGAATCTCAACAACTGTCTCTAAGAAACATGTGTCAAATTTCGCCAAAAAATTTTGGTCATCCCATACTAAATTGATAACGTGATCTCTTTGATTTGTATAGAAAGTCGATTTTTATTTTACATATTTGACCATGTGTTCCTTAGTGAAGGTTGTTCAGTTTCATGAACTGAACACATCCTCAAAATCTGGATGGACAAAATGACCTTGTATATAAAGAATCAGCCGATACCAAATTGTTGTAGTGTGCAAACTTGCGTACTTATTCATGCTGATTAAAGGCCAGACCCAACTTTGGGCAGACAGTTTGGTCTGTAGTTGCAGGGACTCATAAACTGAAAAATTTGCTCCATCCCATACATTCTCGGTACCATACATTTAGCGCCTAGCCCTACAACTGTGGAGGTTAAGCAACTTTCGAAAGGGTCGGTCGTGGAATGGATGATCAGACAAAATCACTGGAAAACCACAACAGCTGGCCACCTTTACAACGTGACCTTGCATGACAAGGCGTCACTTCAGAAAAAGCCGATAAACACACTTCATCAACCAGAAAACAAAATCTGTAACGCTTTTCGGCCGGTTCGGTAAATACAACAAAAATAACATCGGAGAAACAGAATCCATATTGATTCTTACTTTTTATTGCAGTTTTATGAAAAGGCTTACGCCCATCTACGGCCCAACTTTAAAATACCGTGTACAAACTTTCCATAAAATTTAAAAATCATAATTCAATTTATTATGAATAATGCAATTGGAATTATTGTGTAATAAAGTCGCCATCACCAAAACCATTTTAATAACAATTCAAAGATTTTTATGCGAGTGACGTTGCTCGAGGTACGAAAAAAATCTCGTAAACAATCGATGCGATATAAAAATCGATACCAACAAAATATATTATTAATTACTAACATTATTTGTAACGGCAATTCTTGTTTGACTGAGTATAACTTCAAAAAATATAGTTTTTATTAAAACCAGTGAAATGATAAAATATTTTTTTGATTATAACAGTATTGAACAAGATTAAAATCGATTCCAATAGAACAATGGCAGCACTATGTACTCGGCTGATCTACTGTCAGTTTGACAATGGTGACAGTACGACGACGGCGACGTCACAACGTTTGATTGTCGTTTGTTTGTGTTTTGTTGTTTTGTTTTGTATTGGAAGTGTTTTGCAGTGAGTGTGTATTTCTCGTACATCCTTTACTTTTTGACCCATTTTACGCTAATGGACTCCGAGTCTCCGACCCTATCCCGAACTTTGGAGTTAGGCCCCGCTATTTTATATTAACGATAATCTGGAATGGAAATGCCCACTTGACTCTCCCATGCATTGGATTCTGGAAGCAGCTCTGGTTAGTTTATTCAAAGTAAACAACATTACATTTAGTTAAAATTGACTTCGAGTGACTAAAATGATAAAACAAATGCCTCTGATATGAAAATTGTTGAAATAAATTGTGCCCATACTGACGAAAAAAAAGTCGTTTTAAGAGCTTATTAGATCATCCTGAATTAAGGATCCGGAATGAAGTCGCTCCTTAATTCAGAGAAGTGTAATTGCATTCAGGAAGGTAGGATCCTAACTAGGATCCTAGTTAGGATAGGAAATGGTCTCCGGCGTTAAGGATGCTAAATCGGAAGCACTTAGGACAGTGTAATCGCATTCAGGACGCTCTGCTCCGACACAGTAGTACCACAGCCTAAAGAATATACAGTCAGTCAACGCTTTTTATGTTGGTGAAAAAAAAGCCGCCGTTCGTCTAGATAGACAGTTGGCGCAACGACAAAACTTAGTGTATAACGGCATAATCACTCTGTTATTTGCTTTTTTGAATTAAAAAAAACCGGCCAAGTGCGTGTCAGGCCACGCGCAGTAGGGTTCCGTAGTTACCATATACCATAACTAACTATTTTAAAACCATACTTTATTTAATACCACTATCATTTTCATCTGCAAAAATAACTTTGTTTTTCATAGTGTTTGTATTAAACGACAATGTTATATTTGCGGTTTTGGAAAATGTGTTATATCTCTAAAACTACTAAATATGTCTCATTCAAACCAATTTTCGTAAATAGTGTTTTATAAAGATCTACAACACATTTTATTGTTTTATTTTTCACTCTCTTAGTTTAAAAGTTAGAGGGCGGGACTCACACATTTTACCACTTTGAAAGTGTATATTTTCTAAACGGTTGACTTTGAGAAAAAATACTTTTAGAAACCACAATGTTATTTTTAAAGACCTATCCATAGGCACCCCACACGTATAGGTTAGATGATTTTTTTTTCCGTTTCAGTTCCATGTATTTCATTTTTCCATCTCCCTTAATCTTTTATATTTTTTTTATTTTGTGTAAAAATCGTAAAATTCTTAAAAATTGCTGTTTTAAGTTTGACAGCTGTCATCTGTTGGTATTTGCTTTTAAACTTGATTTTAGGTATGTTATTAGATGAGTTATTCGCAAATTACATACTAGTACCTACATTAATAAACCTAGTTCAGATTAGCATTGAAAATGACACGTACCTATACATGTATTTTTACGGTCACTGTATTTTCCCCTCCGTTGCTCTGCGCAAGTACATTCGTGTAACTACTGTATGATTGTTAAGCTGTGATATCGGATCCGTTATTCAGGACGGTCTAATTGGCGACTGAATTTCTCGTCCTAAATCGGACTCTGAATTCCGTATCCTTAATTCAGGATGATCTAATAAGCTCTTTATCTAAAAAAGGCGACTTATTTTCTTAACCAACATTCAGTTTATTGAGTTTTTGACATGCCATGCTTTCATTTAATACACAATTCGTCTGTGTACACCACGATGTATCGTGGGCCGGAACTTCTATAGACCCATGGGCATGGTCCTTTCTACTGAACAAACAAACTGGTAAGGTAATTTCGGCGTTTTTCCAGAAAAATCTTGTGGGGTTAGGTGAGACAAAATTGTTGAACTTACGTTGGAGTGACAATTCATGCATAATGACTCGATCTCTGTGACCTGCGGCTCGGGATCGTCAGCCGACAACTCCTTGAACACCGGTTGTTGCTGACCGGAAGACATTTTTATATTTATTTCAAAAAACAGCAAAACAAAACTCCGTGGATGAACACGCGTTGACAAACAAATTCTTTTTTTTTTTTTTTTTTTTTTCGTTCCGTAGAACAGGCTAAGGTCATAGACCATGCTGCCTCAAACAAATTCTTTTCTCTCGAAACAGTGTTGCCATATCAATGTTTCTTTAATTCCGCTAAGCAAATTGGTACAGTGCAAGGCATGCATCTTGAGAGCGCTCCACATTCGCGGTGTGAACACCCGTGAAAGGCGTGCGTGAAGCGCGAATGTGGATGGTTTTCGCTCCCGTTCACGGGCTTCGCGCCTGTTCACGCCTTGTTCCCCGTTCGGTGTCGGTATTTGCGCCCGCTTCAAAGGGTTCGCGGTGCGCGAACCTCCCGTGAACGCAAGACTATGTATTCTGTGACGCAAGCGCATCCACACTCGCGCGTGAAAACAGTACCGTGCCTTGAGGTTTTTATTTATTTGCGGAGTACGGTGCGTCAAAATGACCGTCATTTGGACGAACGAGCAGGAACTTGTGATGATTGAGTGTTATCATGCCGAAACCATTTTATGGGATGCTAAAAAACAAAGATAGCAGTGCATAACTCGGCGTCCATTCTCGACGAGTGCGCGAACTAAACTGTGAACGATAGCGAGTGTGGAGGGTCATGCTTTTCACGCCGACTTCGCGGCAAAATTACGGCGTGAATTCACGCCGTGAATCACGCAGGAATCTGGAGCCTGCTTTGAATATTTTTCGACGGAGTGGGGATAAGTTCGCGCATGTGCTCTTGTGAGCGACCAATAGCGCGCGCCCCTCTCCCGCCGCCCGCGCCCCTCAACGCATACCCAAAATACGCGTTCCGCGCTATCCCCACCCGATTTCATGATTCGTGCCACTGACTGTATTTTCCATATACTATCCGCGTCAATTGGTAATGCGCCTGGCGGCCATGATTTTAACCTCAAAAACGAAAAACAATTGTAATTTTTTCATATACCTAGACCCTTTCTTATTGAAAATAAGAATTCAATGATTAATATTTATATTACCAATTAGAATTTTACTGTTTTTTTGTAATTTTTAGTTGCGAAAGACGTTGATGTGTATGTTAATTTGACAAGGTTCCAGCGCATTACCAATTGACGGGGATAGTACATAAAAAAAATTTTCGCTGCGCTCAAGAAGACCAACAAAGCGTGGAAAAGAGAAGCTAACATTATATACGGACACGGTCTGTGAAAAAAGAGACAGAATCAAGTGACAATGTGCCAATTTTTTTTACAGTAAGAGCCCCTAGCGTCCCGCCTTGCAAATGAGCAATCACAGTTTGCTTAAAATATTTGTTAATCCTTATTAGAATTTCAAATAAAGGCACCGTGGAGCCATGGTGTCTTGTGCTCTAAGTAGGTAATTGTGATGTGATAAAAAGAAACAATCCAAGTAATCACACTTTTCAAAGGTAAATAAGACTTTACCACACATTTCTCTAAAACCAAATTTCGCTACATTTATTCGTTTATCGATGAAGAAAACAGTATGGAACATAGTTTATTAATTTCCTTTGCCATAATATAGTCATATATTATGTAAGTCATTTTTTACGTATCTCATATAAAATGTATACATTCGTTTTCCGGATCACCTGTTTATTGACATTGTTGTTCTTTAGCATTCTATTTCTATGGTATTTTCCGTCAAAATTCGTCGAAATGATATAATTTCTCCGTCAATGAAATCCTTTAAATACAATACTGATGACTTCATCGGTAAAATTGTACGTGTAGCATTCCTTGCCATTTTTTTCAGGTTAAAATGTATTTTTAAATGGTATATTGAATATATTTTCAGCACTTTGTTTCACATTCATCATACTTAAAACGTCCTGCTGACCGACATGATTAGTACACAAATATGTTGAAAAACGTTTAATTTTTAGTGAAAACTATTCCCGTCTAGGATAAATCTGTTAGCGGTCAAAATATATTTTCTCCCGTTATTATTAGTGCCTGACCCTAGTCCCTAATCCGTCAAATCAGATGGGAAATCCGTTAAGTTGGCAACACTGTCCATAGATAACATTTTGTTTTTATTTTGGAAATTCTCCCATTATTAGGAAGGCAAAAGAATCATATTAGCCAACCAAATGATTGTTTTTGGTTTGAATGGCAGAATAAAATCGAATTTATAAGTTACTAGCGGCCGCCCGCGACTTCGTCTGCGTGGCCAGTTTTTTTGCTATCCCTCGGGAACTGTACGTTTTTTCTGGATGAAAGGTATCCTATGTCCTTTTCTGCACCCCTGACAACGTATATGCATGATGATCGGTTCAGCAGTTACGACGTGAAGGCGTAACAAACAAACAAACGGACTTTCGCATTTATAATATTAGTAAGGATAAGTAAGGAAAGGGTTACCTATCTTAAGATCGAATTTTGTGTTGGTCGAATTTCATTTTACCGACAACTTTTCGACTATTTTCGTTTCGCGTTTTTTTACTTCGTCGAAATCCCGTTTCTCACTTTATCAGTTGACCTAATATTAATTCGATTTTTTTTCGTTACTCCGACGTCTCATTTGGCCGAAAAACTTTTTACCGAGGTAATGCTCGGTCGAAAGAACGTTTCGTCGTAGTATTATATTCCCGAACATTCATTTCACCACTGATTTATTTGCCATAATTTCAGTTCACCAAACGCCTTAAAAACTTGTAGCACACTATTTCCGATTCCTAATTTTTGTCGTATTTTTTCTAGTATAATACAGGGTCATTTTTGGACCCCTTTTCAAATTTTGTCAGGTCATTCTATAACAGCAGTACAATCAATATGTGAAGCTAAACATTTTTTTTTTTACATTTTTGTCCCAAACTTTTCCCTACACAAATTGAAATTGTTGTCACTGTTTGCGCATCGCACGGTCGACCCGCGCGAGTCCCCTTCCCGCCACCCACCTTCCCCCGCTCGCGTCGCTTGCGCGAGGGTGAGAGTGCGCGCCTAAATTTTTTGGACATAAAAAGTGGCTGAAAACTGTGAATTTAAAAAGAAATAATTCATTATTATCTCACCAAATTTTTTTTATTACTTCCTTGAACTTGTATTTGATTTTGTAAAGAGGTCGCAAAATTACCATGTATTTAGTATTCTAATGTTATTAGTTGATTTCCAAAATCGTTTTAAACTGGAATCGGATAAATCGCGATGTTCAGAAAATAAATTATTTATTAATTTAAATTATTTTCTGTTTGACTCAATAAATATGCATGCAAAAATAACTACCAACACTAAATTCTAGGTTAACTAATATATTCCCAAATGTTATACGCATGCAACATGCAAGCAGGCATGCAGCATGCAAGCAGGCATGCAGCATGCAAGCAGGCATGCAGCATGCAAGCAGGTATGAAGCATGCAAGCAAAAATGCAGCATGCAAGCAAGCATGCATCATGCAAGCAAGCATGCAGCATGCAAGCAAGCATGCAGCATGCAATCAAGCATGCAGCATGCATGCAAGCATTTTGGAGCTCCGCTCGCTTCGCTCGCTCCGCTGCGAGTGGTCAAAACACTAACCTAACCTAACCTACTGGTAGGTGCATTAAAAGTTTTTCTTTATAGCGGGGGGCCTCAGGCCCCCCGACCCCCCCGAGCAGGGGGGCCAGCCCCCCTGCACCCCCCGGCAAGCATTTTGCAAGCAAGCACCCAACATGCAAACAAGCAAGCATGCGTGCAAGCATGCATCAAAGCGAGCAAGCAAACAAGCAAGCACGGAACATGCATGCAAGCATTATTAAGCTCCACCCACTTCGCTCGCTCTGGTACGAGTGGTCAAAACACTGACCTAACCTAACCCACCAATGTCAAAGTCAAAGGTAAAGTCAAAGTAAAAAATATCTTTATTTAAATAAACTTGCGGCCAAATGATATTCGGTAAAATGTTGTTCTGGTGAAGTGAAAGTATGGCAAATAAGTTATCTGGCAAATGAAAAAAAGACAAAAGAGACTTCGGCTAATAGTAAAAAGTTATTTTGAAAATCGGTAAAACGTAGTTCGGTAAAATGAGACATATGCCAAATGATATTTCGATGATTTAAAAATATGACAAACAAAACATATAGCAACTAAGACGTCGGTCAACAGTTTTCGGTCAAATGAAATTAGGACAAGTAAATTTCGGACATGTGATCGGTTACCGATATAGCTAGCGGCCGCCCGCGACTTCGTCTGCGTGGCCAGTTTTTTTGCTATCCCTCGGGAACTGTACGTTTTTTCTGGATGAAAGGTATCCTATGTCCTTTTCTGCACCCCTGACAACGTATATGCATGATGATCGGTTCAGCAGTTACGACGTGAAGGCGTAACAAACAAACAAACGGACTTTCGCATTTATAATATTAGTAAGGATAAGTAAGGAAAGTAATGATTGAAAAATAACACGGAAAGTAACCCTTGAGCAGAGCATGTACAACAATATTGCTTGGATGTATTTGGATATTATTTGCACTCTATTTGCATTATTATTCAAATCAAGATAAACCCTCGATTACATTAGCTAAAAATCTAGTGTACAATCACTGACGTCCATTATACAAGTACGCTGGACAGGCTGTTGTCATGAAATGACAGCAATTTTTTGTACCGATTTGAAATTCGCCATATTGGCGCTGAGAGCAGTAGATTCTACTATGGCAGTAATGAATGTACTTGGAAGTAATTAGTTCCAGTGTACACTCACTACTGCCATAGTATAGAATCTACTACTCTCAGCGCCAATATGGCGATTTTCAAATCGTAACAAACGATTGGTGACGTTCGCCTGTCCAGCGTACTTGTATAATGGACGTCAGTGTGTACAATGGAACAAATTTAGGGCTGCCATTCTTACTTCACAATTAAATATTGTTTATCTCTGTACTTGTTGTTTAAGGCGATATTACCTTGCCTAATAGTTCTAGGTCAACGGAAAGTACCCATAAGTTTTGATTCTCATCTCATGAGTGTCGAAATATGTGTTTTTTGCGCCATAAACGGCCATAACTTTTTTAACGTAAACTTAGAAAATTAAAATTTTTCACAGCTTTATTAAGGGACCGTAGATTTAAATATATGTCTTTAATTTTAACTCGATACCTCTACATGACTGTTCCCGAGATAAATGATTTTGACAGACAGACATACTGTTTATGATTTAATTACAAATGTATAGTTTTCAGATTTTTCCCTGTACATGTATTATAAGATGAGATTATTTGCCAAATTTCGGGAAGACGGGAAGTACCCTATGAATTTTGATTCCCTTGAGACCTGAGAGTGTCGAAATATGCGTTTTTTCGCCATTCACGGTCGTATTTTTTTACAAATAAATTTGAAGTTTGGTTTTTCACAGCAAGCTGTAGACCTGAGTAAGTACACGGTTTTAATTTCAACTCGATACCTCCACGCGTTCCTGAGATAAAGGGTCTTGACTGACAGACGGACAACAAAGTGATCCTGGTGTTAGTAAATAAAGGTTTTGAAGAAAATACGCATAGAGTAAGATAAAAAAAATAGGGGTAGAGAGCCCTCTGGCGATTTTAAAACTTACTCATTTTGAAGCGCCATCTCTGATCGGCGATTTTCTTGTTAGTTTGTTTTTTTTTTTTAGTACCTAATCTAGCAATTCTACCTACGGCTTTGTTCTAATTATCTTTTATAACATTCTAAACGCCGTGTTCACTAGTATTAGTATTTTTTCCGAAGAAAATAACTAACACATAAGAACAAACGTTTTAAATGTTATAAGAGATAACTAGAACAAAACAGTTAAAAACATAATTACAAAAGGGAGAAAAGAAAAGGACACAAAATTAAACAATTAAGTGAAAGAGTCATTATGTTTTTATTTATTCCTCTCAGTTTATGCCTAGGGATAATTTTATTCAAAATTGTTCATATTCTTATTTCTTAATATTTATTCATTCACAAACACGGTCAGGGTGCCTACTAGCGTAGTAGGTACCCTGACCGTGTTTGTGTAGTACATTAGTAAACCTACCTAGTAGTATTAGGTATACTAATGTACCTACACAGTGGCGAAGGGTCCATACAAGACGATTCCCATTGGCTTACCTTTTAGAAATCCCACCCTACCGATCCACTATGCAGATTACATATAATCTAAGGCAGATTATAACACTTTTGTTGAACGGCTTACCTTCGCCATAATTTCACCCCTCGCCACAGCCATTAATTTTTCCCAGGTAAGTATAACATAATCTTGTTAAATGTAACCTATTAAAGAACACATCACTAAGACTTAATAAGTATTGCTAGCAGTTTTAATGAAAATACATTTTCATCAAAACATGTTGCGAAGCCAGTAATTGATAACTGAATATTAAAACCATTCCAGTAAAATTATTCGTAAATTAGCAATTAATGCTTCCGCATAGAAAAACAGGAAGGATGGTGCAAGGTCGAACCAAAATAATTTAACTGACACCTATACGAAGTCCTATATATTATTACGAGATATAATACAATCATTTTACTTACACCCTTACTTTAAGTCTATAAAACGATTATGGAGCCAAAGAGTCCCGGAATTGAAACAAGTAATAATACTTGTTTTTTATAAAAAAAAAATAATTTTCATCATTTGCGGTTGCCACAACTAAACTGCTCGATAGCTCGTACTGCACCTGTATCAGGATGACAACAGAGTGGGATGGGGGTGGGCTGTGATCTGAAAAAAAAATGTTTGTAATTTTATTATTAAAAATATTGTAGCTTATGAAATTGATGCATAATGAGGGCATTATGCATGATGTTTGCAGTTACGTCTTTGTAATTCTAGAGGAGCGATGTTCATAACAAAACGTGTGCGTAAAGTAACTGCGTTTTACCTGCACGTAACGGTACAATTATTTTGAGAAATATCTACCCTTAATTTGCGTAAACAAAACTTACATGATATTTCTGGTATATGAAGACGAAGTGGGATGGGTTGGAATTGAAATGGGTCTGGAACTGGGATGGGTCTGGTTGCCTGAAAAAATATAACATAAAAAACTATATTTTCATAAACACTAAAATAATAATACAAATTTCCGCGCCGGGGTTATAGTATCATTTGAAAGGCCTTACGAAACTCTACAAAGTTATATATACCTATTTCAATTTCAAAATCAAGCGCCCCATTTTTAAAGACCCAAAAAAATTTACGTGATGTTGCTTCAGTGGAAACGCACCCTTAATCAAGGAGGTAGTAATTTGATTCTATTAGGGTACCTACCTAGTACCTACATAAAGAACTTACACGATGAATTGCCGGTAAGTGAAGGGAAGGTACTACGCCTACAGGCCTTATCCTGCTGGCGAAGGTGCTGGTTGCAGACCCCATTCTTTTAACTTGTCAACACATTTTCACTAACAATCTCTACTCAATCTTTAAAACTATCCGGGTCCTTATTCTTTTGTTGGGAAACGGTGGAAAGGAGCAACTGAAATAAGTAAACGTGCGAAATAAACACAGAAAAAGATTTTTGTGATATTGCTAAAGGAAAATTCTGACAATAAAATTTTGTTTTTGATAAAAAGAGTATACCTTTATGAATGTACTCTCGCTAATGACTATTAGAAAATCATTGTCTATTCCCAAACCATAAACTGCTTGACAAGCATTTACGTGCTTGTCAAGCATTGCTTGATCGTTGAGGGAGTTCTTATAAAAAAAAAATTGTATGAAGTAATGATCTTCGCCAATGAGAGATGAAGGCACTTCCTTTACAATAATGTCACTTAGTATAGGAGTGTCAAGAGTGTCCCCCCCCTGAAAATACGTTTGTCCTTTTGAGAAATTCTGTAATTCAATGACTTAACAAGAAAAACTCTCCATAGCAACGTCATAGAGTAAAAAAGAATAAATATGTAGTAGAGCAAAAAGATTCTAACACCTGGAGCCGTACCGGCTAATGCATCGAATTTCAGCAAATCTGCCCGGCTTCAAATTAAAACAGATAAATCGAGCCCAAATCATGCCATATAATGGTGAACCCCATTTCATGATAATTATCACACAAACATCTAGATCTTTTAAATAACTTCAGCAAACGGTACAATACTAAATTCCTTACTTCGATTTATCTGTTGTAAGTTGAAGTTCGGCAGACCCACCGCCGAAGTTCGAAAAGTTGGCCGGTAGGGCCCCTGTAAGGGTTTTCTTTTTTTCTTTTGAACTACGGAACCCTAAAAATCTATTTTATTATTAGTGTAAATTCACTGCTGTTATAATCGAACTTATTACTTACACAATATTTTGTCAAGTACTGGTGGCATTCCTGATCGGATTCCTAAATTAAACACTAGATGACTAGAGGCCTATTTTATAAACATTGCAATTATTAGTAAACTACGATAAAGTGCATATGTCACCGGCAATGTATGAAATGCAGGCATTGTATACAATGCCTAGCCCTTTTAGGCAAGTATGAAATAGAATTAATTTTGTTGTCTGTTTCATACATTACCTAGGCAGCGTATATGTCACCGTTAAAGTGCGGAAATCAGTGAATCTGCAGATTAACTAGTTAATTGTGGGGACACATTTAAATACAAAAATGCTTGTTCTCTATAGGTACATAGGTACTTAACGTACGTAACTTGATACACGCACGACCCCACAATATAATAGGCATTGTATACAATGCCGGATTATACAATTGCCGGTTACACATACATTGCGGTGACTGTCAGTAGTTTATTTAATTTTCTAGTTTCAAATTGGCGATGCAATGAACACCAAAAGATCGTTGTAATTTATACTACGGTAGTGTTTATGAAATAGGCCCTAGATTAAAGAAATCAAGCCCATTTAAGCCAAAATCAAGGCTTCACGTCATCACGTGTCCTCCAGAGCACCGAGTAGCGCAATATAGGTCACCCATCCCATAATCGACCCGTGCGATAGTTGCTTAACTGCTGTAATCGCAACCACCGTGTCACCTCAGAATGTTTACATTATCCAAGGTCTATAACAAATCCATACCTACTTAACTAGGACAGAATGATGTCACAGAGAGAAATAAACATACGTAACCTTGAAGAACCGGCCGGCGGCAGGCGCGCGGCTGCAATGTGTAGTTACGTCACCATTATTTTGGTCGATTCTCAGCACTTCCTACGTATAACGCGACCATGTCGAAATTTCGCTAACCACGTAAACAACGTCCGTTTAGATGACATCTTTTTTATGGCCGGATTATACCAAACATTCCCGCTTTAACTTTGTAGCTATTCGAAATTCGAATAGTCAATACAAATCGCTTGTAGGAAGCGTGTTGGTCTGAAAATAGTGAGATATTTTTAATAGTAGGTACCTATTCATAGTGTTGTGAAGTTATTTAGTTTTGTGAAAAGAAAGGGATCAGTTTTTTAATTTATCGTAAGTATTTAGTTAGAGCTGAATTTTTGCTAACTATTTTCTAATGTTATAATCACTTTCATGTTTTGATGTAACTAAAGAGATAAGTAGTTGATGTAGTATAATCCCCGTCAATTGGTAATGCGCCTGGCGGCCATGATTCCTCAAAAACGAAAAACAATTGTACCTACCTAATTTTTTTATATACCTAGACCCTATATTATTGAAAATAATAAGTAAATAAATAATTAATATATTAGATTACCTATTAGAATTTTCTTGTTTCATGACATTTTTAGTTGCGGATCACGTCAACGTGGATGTTAATGTGACAAGGTTCCAGCGCATTACCAATTGACGAGGATCTGTAGTTTGTAATAGAATGCAATATAAGTACTAACTATGCGCGCCAAATAAGAATACTACTGTCAAACGGCCATTTTGTTCTTCGTTCCTTTTCTTGCACATTCCTACTCCCGTGGAAGCGAAACGCAAACAAAAATGGCCGCTTTGATAGTACTATTCTTATTTATATCGCTCGCATAGTACATTTTATTTTGTATGTAGAACTTCGAAATATAAATTCCGTAAAAAATTGAATTGCCGTGAACTCTGGTTATTTTTACCGGCACGCACGACATGCATGACGAAACACTCAATCTCATAACCTCGGCTACGAGCTCTATAATAAATAACTTTTAAAGTGTATAAAACCAGCCAAGTGCGTGTCGGGCCACGCGCAATAGGGTTCCGTAGTTACCTTGTACAATCATCATCATCTCGTGCCATCTTCATATTGAAGTTTGGCGGTCAGCAGACAAAAGTTTTTGCGATCCCATGTAGCATCTTTTAACTGATGATAGCCAAGTCCAGTCCACTGTTTGATGTCGTCCAGCCATTTGCGTCTCGGACGTCCCGGCCCTCTCTTTCCTGGAATTTTGCCTTCGAGGATTAGCCGTGGAAACTCGTACAAGGATCCTCTCTGCATGTGTCCGAAAAAGGCGACCTTTCGTCTCATGACTGTAGACATCAGTTCTCTTTTGCAGTCGGCTTTCTGTAGAACTTTGGCGTTAGATGTGAAGCTAGTCCAAGGTACTTTGAACATTTTACGAAGAGTCCACATCTCGAACGCTTGCAAACGGTCACATATTTCTTTTAATAAGACCCACGTTTCGCAGCCATATAAGAGTGTAGACCAGACGTAGCATCTCATAATGCGGTGTCTTATACAAAATTTAATTTTGGGGTCGCAAAGGATTTTGGACATTTTGTGGAAGGAAGCTTTAGCTTGTCCGATTCTACATTTCACCTCTTCTAGGTGGTTTAGGTCAGAAGTAAAGTAGCGACCGAGGTATTTAAATTTGGTGACACTTTCAATTACATTGCCTCCTATTTGTAAAGACGGCTGGGTTTGGGGTGATTTGGAGATAATCATAGTCTTTGTTTTGTTGGCGTTTATAGAGAGGCCCATAGCTTCACTGGCAGCGGAAACTTTCGTTACTAATTCTTGTAAGCCATCTTCTGAGGTAGCAATCAGCACGGCATCGTCAGCATATCGGATGTTATTGACCCGAGATCCGTTTACGAAAATTCCCTCTGGTATCTTGTTTAGCAGCTCAGTTAGGATGTCTTCTGAATACAGATTAAACAATAGCGGGGATAATATGCACCCCTGTCTAACACCTCTAGCAATCGGTTTCCAATCAGACAGTTTCCCTTCAATTTTAACAGCTGCTTCTTGCCTCCAGTACAGGTTACTTACAAGTCTAAGGTCTTTCTGGTCTATGTCTCTTTTTGCTAGCACTTCTAACATCTTGTGGTGCTGGACTCGGTCGAATGCCTTTTCATAATCTATAAAGCACAGATACATTGGCTGCTGCACTTCCATTGCTCGTTCAGCAAGAGTATTAAGAGCAAAGATAGCATCTCGTGTTCCCATTCCTGGTCTGAAGCCAAATTGTTGCGGGCACAACACCTCACTGCACTTTGACACTATTCGATTGTAAATTATCTTCAGCAGCACTTTCATGGCGTGGCTCATCAGACTTATAGTTCGGTAGTCCGAACATTTAACTGCCTTTGGCTTCTTTGGTATTGTAACAAAGGTAGATCGCAACATGTCTTGTGGTATATCGCCAGAGTCATAAATGTTGTACAATACCATATTGAATACCACTAACATTTTTCGTCTGCAATGGGGTGTGATACTGAGGAACTAATGGCGCCACAAGCGACAGTCCCAAAATAAATTGATTGGTTGTTTCAAATGTCTAATGTCATTTCTGACGTATTTTAACCAATCAAAACCATTGATAGCGGCTAGGTCGCCGCTGGCGCCATCTGCGATTAGCTTTGCGTGATACACCCCATTAAATAACTTAGTTTTTTTTTCATTTGTATGAATGACAAAGTTACGCTAGAAACATACTATTGTCTTGTGTTGTGTCGTGTCGCGATCAGTCGCGTATCGGTTTCATACATTTAGTATGACCAGAAACACACTATTGTGTTGTGTCGACACGACACACTGTAGTAATGTGTTTCTAACCATACTAAATGTATGAAACCGATACGCGACAGATCGCAACACAATAGTATAACACAATAGTATGTTTCTAGCGTTACCCCAGTCACTCACATGCGCGCAAAGGTTCGTACATTGCTCGCGCAACATAACTTGAACCAAACCATAGACAATGACGCTTGCGCAGTAGCAATTTTCAGTACAAAAATTGTAGTGCGCAGGTCACGTGGTACAAAAAATTGGGTCTAGTTATGTTGCGCGAGCTGTACGAATGTTTTCAATTTTGTATGGAAAATCATTCGCGAAGTCATTCACGAAGGTCGTCCTACACATGTATTCGCGAACCTTTGCGCACATGTGAGTGACCGGCGGGCTGATTATCTAATTAAAAACCACCTAGCGACTGGCTGCAGTTCACAGATGATCGTGATCCATTGCTACTTCTTTTTGGGTTAAAAAAAACATACCAAAAAAAAGTGGCAATGTATGTCAAATGCAACCGGCCGCTAAATAGTTTCTTTTTAGATAATCAGGGTGCGGGGTTATATTTGCAGTTTTCGAGAATGGGCTATATCTCTAAAAATTATGACTATATCTCGTTTAAACCAATTTTCCTTGAAAGTATTTATTAGGATTTACAGCATATTTTTTTTATATTTTTCACTCTCTTATTTTAAAAGTTAAAGGGGGGACACGTACCACTTTGGCAGTGTATATCTTTCAAACGGTTGACTTTAAGAAAAAAATGTCTTTTTAATTTAAACCTCAACATCATTTTTAAAGACCTATCTATAGACATCCCGCACGTATAGGTTTGATGAAAAAAAATTTTTTTCAGTTTCAGTTCCATGTATGGGGAGCCCCCCCTTAATCTTTATTTTTTTTTGTTTTAATGTCAAAATCATAAAACGGTTCACCGAATTAATCTACCTACCAAGTTTCAACTGTGTGATCTTAATAGTTTCGGAATAAAGTGGCTGTGACATACGGACGGACAGCAGACAGACATGACGAAACTATAAGGGTTCCGTTTTTTGCCATTACGCTACGGAACCCTAAAAAAAGACACGAAATGAAGTCCCATGAAATTAGGGGATTATCATAATGCTTACCTAAGTATATTATTCGACAGTCGATAATTTCGACTTTTTGAACTTAATGCCGTCGTCTATTTTTTTGTTTCAATCATGCTATTATTTGCTTTGTTTTTTCCTGAGTGATGAAATAGGATCATAGAATAATTACACCTAGAACGATCATTCCCTCAAAGCGCGCTGTCAAAAGTGAGGCAACTAAAACAGCCAAAATGGCGCCGTTTTCAGATTTTTATTGTCCATTATTACATAATCATACCTAATAAGTACAAACAGTTTCAATTTCCCTACCTTAAGGAGATTAGTTATAATCGTAACTAAAATCCATTGAAATGTATGTATAGAATCGACCTCGCGGCCCCGATTTTTGCTCCACGCGTTGAGGTCAACTGACCTCAACTCATTTAGTCACTCGCCAACGCTCACCGCGAACGCACGGTGTAATTGTGCCGATAAAAATGCCGACCTGTGTGTTGAAGACGTGCAAAAATCGTGCCACTATGAAGCAAAAAAATTGTGTAGTGACTTATCATCGGTAAGTAAACAAAACATCAACATAAACCAACCAAAACTAATTTTTATACATTATTTCTACTGAGCCGACATTTTGTATGAAAATCATAGATTATGAAAAGTGAACTATACAGATTGTATACGTAGGTACTAAACTAGGATAGGTGAACTAATAGCACAGTTTTACAATATAAGTATATTATTATATTCCGTTAAGAACTGCCTATGATGTAGGACAACACCGCCGCGCGCCGCCACAGTGTAGGTACTTAACTTACGCTGTCAGGCGAAAAATATGTCCAGGGGCTTGTCAAAAAAGAAAAATTAATTAAAAGTGATTATTAATCTTAAATCCCTACTGTATTTTGTTGTCGAGGCACATCCGTGCACAGAACAACTGTGCTCCAATGCCGCAATTACTCATCCCGCTCGAGTGGCAAGACAAATAGTGAGTTCGAATGTGTACCTACGTTACCCCTAGCACGAATATCTATCTTGAAAAAAAAAACGCGCGTAAAAGTGCTCAATAGAGTAATTGTCTATGAGAAAGGAGAGTGGGAAAATTTGTATAGGAAGTGGTCCATGAACCAATAGCGACACTGATGTTGTATTTATGTAGGGATACCTCAACTACACCCTTATGTAAAGCGGCATCAAAATCTGACTCGGTAGTTTAGAGAAAAAATAAATTAACACAATATGTTTTTGTTACATTTTTTGTTTTGACTATTTTAGACTGAATTATACCTACATCAGTTTTGGCATCGTCGATAGTATAGTGGTTAATGTGTTTTCTCTTAACATATATTTTATATTTTTAATATATTTATGGGTCCAGCTGAAAACCAGCGATGTGGAATAGACTCCACAACACAAGCTGAGCCTGGTCAGACCTTTCGGTCGTCTAATTCTAATTTTTAAGATCTGTATTGTATTGAAATCGCCAAATAAATGCTTACTTTACTAATGCCGTTGACAACCATTTGGATAGGCGCTGTGCCGGCCGGTTCGATCCCCAGTACGTTTCAAGTGTTTTTGAATTATAGAATTAATTGGTACGATTATTCAACGCTTTAATTTTGAGGGCGCATTTTTAGACGCTAGCTAGTGCATTATCTTCCCTTTTTAATTTCAATTTTATAAGATTTAATTGAAATTATAGATTTTTATTTCAATTCGTTTATTTCTTTAATGCTATGACAGAGTAATTATTATAAGCAGCAGATAAAGCAGAGTATATGTAAAATCGTATTTGCAATTCTTTTTATAATAATATCGTATATGCGATTATTATGATATCAACTAGAACTAGCACTTTGTGAGCTTTTCGCGGTTTCCAGACAAGGATCTGGGTTAGTAAATATTTTTCCATGTTGCAATAGAAATATTTTTCCTAATAAAAAAATCTATTCGACGACATCAAATACGGGTACTAAATGCCCATCCTCCTTTTTCGAGTAAGTATTTACATGTACCAATCACCTAATTAAATTGCGTTCTTATTAAATTTTATGCAATTTTATTAAACAATTAGGTATATCCTAATCATTATTATTATTATTACAATGGATACATGGAAAAATATTTTTCCATGTTTCCTTCCATATAGTAGCTTATATTTTCCTAATAAAAAATCTATTCGACGACACCAAATAATTGTTTTGAGTGCGGATACTCAATGCCCATCCTCCTTTTTTTTATTTTTCGAGTAAGTATTAACATGTACCTATTACCTAATTAAATTGCGTTCTTACTATAATTTTATGCAATATTATTAAACAAGTAGGTATATCCTAATCATTATGAAGAATGTGTCGCATCTGTGTGCATGCTACTTTTTCTTTGACAACTCACGCTCGCACTGTCCACGCGTAGCCGCCATCTTTGCAATCGCTGCGGCAATTTGTGCCATAGATCTGTCCATTCTAGTTTACATACAGTTCAATGCTAAAATCCATAATATTATTGGATTTTAGTTACGATTAGGTAACGTATGAAGGATATAAATCTGAGAACTGAGCCATTTCGGCTCAGTACTAGTTGCCTCACTTTGCATACAAGGACACGGCTTCTAGGTGTAATTATTCTTTGAATAGGATATAGTGATTTTTTTAAAGAAAATATGCTTTTGGCTAAAAAAACTACATATTTTTATGTGTAAAAATTTCTCTTTATCTAAAACCGGTGTCGTTCTAAAAATATATATTTTTTACGAATTACATTACACCTAACTAAAATCTCTATCAAAACATTGCCACGGTAGTGATAATATTATGTACCTACACTCGGCAACATATCATTTTAACCAAAACTGCCTATCTCCAACTGATTTTAAACCTCAAGTCAGTAGACATTAAGTTGTGATTGTAAATTACGTCAGTCTACCCAAATAAACTTACTTAAACATTATTCTTTAAATACAATATGTAAACTTGACTCCTCGGCGCCGCCCGAGTGATGTCATTTACTTCAGCCTACGTTAAAAAAGCCGCATACCTAATTTGGGGCCCAATTCAGAGCCCTCCCTATTTAATAAGGTAACAATTTGATTTACATTGCGGTGTAGCTATGAGTAGTTTGTTCTATTTTCAAATTGGTTGACGCAATGGATATAAAATAGTCATGACAGACAGG
This sequence comes from Agriphila tristella, assembly GCA_928269145.1. Taxonomy (NCBI): domain Eukaryota; kingdom Metazoa; phylum Arthropoda; class Insecta; order Lepidoptera; family Crambidae; genus Agriphila; species Agriphila tristella. The sequence continues at coordinate 1,287,684 of OV743447.1, read as the reverse complement.
TGACAAATTGTCATGTTTATCAACACAATACAGGGTCATTTTTGGACCCCTTTTCAAACTTTGTCAGGTCATTCTATAACAGCAGTACAATCAATTTATGAAGTAAAACAAAAATTTTTTTTTTTACATTTTTACCCCAAACTTTTCCCTACACAAATTGAAATTGTTGTCACCGTTTGCGCGTCGCACGGTCGACCCGCGCGAGCCCCCCTCCCGCCACTCGCCTTCCCCCGCTCGCGTCCCGTTCGTGACGGTGAGCGTGCGTGCCTAGATTTTTAGGATATAAAAAGTGGTTGAAAACTGTGAATTTAAAAATAAATAATTTATAATTATCTCACCAAATTTTTTTTTATTACTTGCTTGAACTATTATTTGATTTTGTAAAGGGGTCGCAAAATTACCCTGTATATTTCGCGTGATATAAGATTTTATCGACACTCAACTGTCAAGACAATGGATTTGATAAATCGCTATATTTCGTTTCGGTGGGCATGCTAGGGGGGCTGATTTCATCATTGGAATATTAGGGATGGGACGTAAGTACTACTTTAATATCTATTCTAAGGATGGGGCACAAAATGAAAGCTGTTTTTTTGAAAACTAATCGCATCTAATAATAAGATAGAAGAACTCTTTTTGTTCCGTATAAAAATTAACTTTTTAGAGTAAAATTGTTTGTTACTATGCCACTCTAGCTCAGTGACGCGACCGGCATACATAATTCAATGTTATTCAAGCTTAACAAGTAGTACCTACCTACCTGGTACCTACCTAGTGTTAGCGTAACCCGCTTAATTTGTATTTTATTTTCACAGATTATTTTTAAATTGGAAATTATTAGTCGACTTATTGATTTTGAAATATGGCAACACGGGCTTATGGCAATATCGAGGCAGTCAACGGGAGGGTAGGACGACTAGCGGTCGTGTGGCTGTCTGGCGAGTGAATAAACAAGATATGAAAACGGAAAGTGTATACTAGAACAGAATGATCAAAACAGTTTATTATCGGATCCTCTAATCAAACTAAACAAATTGTATGCTTCAAAAGTGAATACGTCAATAATTTCAGAAGCGGGAACCAACATCTTGGCCCACAGGTATGTTTCTTAAATACAATTAAGCTAGTTTCTTTAGGCTGGCTCAAATTGAGCTGCCCAATATGAAAAGTCACATAAATATAATATTTAAAGCCAACACAACCCATTGAATTTAGAAATGCATGAGTTATTTGTAGAACTTACAATTTCTATGGTTAAAATCCAGTATTTACCTTCGACATAATAAAGAAAGACTTTAAAGTTTAACTTTAAAACTTCTTAAAATAGTTGTAATACTTGTTAGGAGTAAGCGCTTATTAGTCTGCGGCCTAAGTATTAGTGCATGAAATTGTAACCTTTACATTGCTGTGAAACAAAACTTACTTAAGATGCCTCTAAGATAAAACTAGTAGGTTATCAATTGCTTACTACAAAAACTGACTGTGTTATAGTGGAATAACCACTGACTTGTTGACTACAAAATTATAAGTTTTCTTGTCGGTAATTATGACAGTATTTTCTGGTGTACATACATTATAATCTACATAGATAATAATTGTACAACTTTGTAGCTGTAGACTATTATAGGCGATATTGCTTTATAAATATATTTTTTCATGATTCGCACAATACTTTAAAGTTCTACTTACTGCTAATAGTATCTAATTCTACGAATTAGTACTAGTATCTTCTCAGAATTTGAAAATATTCCCTCAGCAGAAATTAAAGTAGGATACAAAATTACAGAGAAAAAATAATTTTAATGAAAGAATTATTAATGAAATTTACCTCTTGAGAAAGTAAACATAAAGTAACAGATTAATTTCATCCATAATGGTAGTACCTACATTAGATATCAGGAAGTATAATTCTAACCATGAATTAACTTATCTTGTGGAATTATTTTGAAGACATTTTCTCACAATTTCCAAATTAGTTATTCGGTGGGATACTACTTTCTTTTATTGCTTATAATTCTTACTTTTATTGATTTAATTGTCTTTATTGTACAATATAATGGTACAAAAGGCGGGCTTAATGTTAATAGTATTCTTTACTAGTCATCCAGTGAAATATACGTTCCGCGAAATGGACCAAATGCAAAATGGACGTTCCGCGAAATGGACCAAATGCGAAACGGATATTCTGGGAAATGGACCAAATGCGAAAGAGGTGTTTTTCGGCAAGTGGACCAAATGAGAAGTGGACCAAGTGCGCCTAAACACTACTCTACTCAACGTAGTGATCACTCCGCCTATACAGGAAATATGCTACTGAATGTAGTGATCCACCCAGTGAAATATCCTACTTAATGTAGTGATCACTCCGCCTATAAAGGAAATATGCTACTGAATGTAGTGATCCACCCAGTGAAATATCCTACTTAATGTAGTGATCACTCCGCCTATACAGGAAATATGCTACTGAATGTAGTGATCCACCCAGTGAAATATCCTACTTCATGTAGTGATCACTCTATTTATACAGGAAATATGCTACTCAATGTAGTGATCCACATAGTGAAATATCCTACTTAATGTAGTGATCACTCTATTTATACAGGAAATATGCTACTCAATGTAGTGATCCACATAGTGAAATATCCTACTTAATGTAGTGATCACTCTATTTATACAGGAAATATGCTACTCAATGTAGTGATCCACATAGTGAAATATCCTACTTAATGTAGTGATCACTCTATTTATACAGGTAATATGCTACATAATGTAGTGATCATTCTAATTATACAAGGAATATGCTACTGAATGTAGTGATCCACTTGTGAAATATGCTACTTAATGACTGTAGTGATCACTCCATTTATAAGTTTGTAAGCATAATTTAATGCAATATTAAATGTTGTTTTTATACTATTTTAAATTAAGCTTTGGGTTATCTGCTGCAATTTAGTTTACATGTTTAACCTGCGATACTATGCTTAATTTTGCCGTCTTGAACTAGGTGTATCAAGCTTACATAATTATAGGCAAAACTATTGTCTGTGGGTGGGCCTGACGAACTGTAACATAGATTTTTATTCTAAAACCTATTTTGAGCCCCAGTTTCTCACAACTATAGAAACCTTTGTGGTAGCTTGGTTGCCACTACACTTAACTTCTATTATTTGTGAAGGGAAAATAAATAAACATTTTATTATTTTTATTTTATTATTGATGCAGGAAATATGCTACTTATTGTAGTGATTCATATTGTGAAATATGCTACTTGATGTGGTGATCACTCTATTTACACAGGAAATATGCTGCTTACTGTAGGTGGTGATCCGCATAGTGAGATATGCTGCTTAATGTAGTGATCACCCGTTTATACAGGATCAATGCTAATTAAGAAATATATATATATATATATATATAAAATAAAAATCAGATTTACATCTCTATAAGATTAGTAACGTTAAAACACTTTATGAGCTATATTAACAATGTTTTCCTCTATGAAGCATCTGATGTTGGCTTTGGTGAGCTGAAAGATCGATTAATGCAGTGATCCAACCAGTGAAATGAGCTACTTAATGTGGTGGTCAATGGTCACGCTGTTTATACAGGAAGTATTCTGTCTGTTGTAGTGATCCACTAATTACATGGAAAAAAGGATCTACTACTATAAGTGTAGTGCTTATGCGGATGCTGTATGGTATGGTAGTATGGTATGGTACGGAGGAGGTTAGCCATTAGTAGGAAGGCCAAAGTGGAAGATCTTCCTCCGGGCTGGGTAGTATTAGCCCGGGGATCGCGGTCCAACCGACGATGGTTGGCAGTTGTATATATGCTGCTTTATATATGCTGCTTCGCTGACATAACTCCGTTAGCGAGATGTAGGTTACTCCATTTGTTTCTCCATACTACGAGGTGCTATTCCTTACTAATCTTTGTGTTTATACGACACTAGCGCCAACTAGTCACATAGTGATGAATCTTGTTGCAACCATGTGTTGGTATGTGCGGCGGTACGGTAGATGCCGCTACATGCTCATTCTCTTTATTAACAAAGATACTACTTATTGTGTAGTGCTTTGCATGTATCGTGAAATATAATACCATATGTAGTGATAAGTCTAGCGACATTTACTATAAGCTTACATTTGGGTTGTTTTGAATAGAAATATGAATGTGTAAGTAGTAACTTCAGTAAAAGAAAAAGGTGTTTCAAGTTAGACATCTCAAGAAAGAAAACAAAACATTAGAAATAGTTTTCAATTCAAGAGACCCTAAGCTGATTTTCAATTGGTACCTTTGTTTCTTTCTGACAGCTAAATGTCCTATTTAAGTGAAATCAGGACACACTCATATAATAAATTATTATTTTAATCCTTTTACCTAATATATAGGTAAAAGTGAATGTTTATTTGACTTAAATATCTATACAACACATGTTGACATGTGATGACAATGACATAGGTATACAACACACTCATTTGTATACGACACAAATATAATTTTCGAATATATTGTATAAATAAAAACCTAAAAATAAGAGATTTATAAGGATATAGTTGAAATACTAGAATATCCTTATAATCATCTTAATTTAACATAAATTCTTTATTTATCTGAATATGGTCAATACAGTTGATGTTTTGTAATATGAAATTATAATCCTCACATTCTACTGTTATTTTGGTGTAGAAACTTAAATCAACTTAAGAAGTGGTAACTTCTTGATTATTTCATTAATTCTCACAAAATTATAACTTACATGTTACACATAATAAATAAATCGAAATAAACTTAGTCAAACGACTGTTTTAGGAAACTATGATTTTGGATCGGATGTTTTGGGAAACGGATTGAACGTTCCGAAAGGATTCATACTACAATAAAATGTCAGAATAATAATATTAGAAAATTTCAGTATAAATTTAGTAATTTCGGTATAAACTACAAAATTTATAATTTGAGAAATCATTTACTGTATAGGTAGTATAATGAGTACATTTTTATCTGTTAGAATCCAACTGTTTCTGAAGGATGGCCAAACGGCCGTACAAGCTGGACTTGGTAATCAAACGTATTGATGGGAATCTTTGGATTAGGAATCTTGTCACATAATATTGTTCCAAATAATTAGCTGTGGTAAAGTGTTTCGTTTAAAACTAAGTAAAATAAAAATAAGAAGTAAAATAAAATGACAAAAGAAAAAAAAACACAAAAGACAAAAAAAATATTTAATAAAACGCAGACTTATCCTCATTTGGTAGTCTGTGGATAGACTGCATGCATTGAACATATAAATCTGTGACTGTAAAAAAAAAAAAACAATGCGCTAAGTGCAGGCAGTATCATACGCAAGAACGCGGAGTGGAGCATAGCGCAGCGCTATTGTCAAAAGCTATTGTCTATGGTAGTAGCCGTTCAGAAGCTATAATGAAGTTTTCCCGTAACGTATCTAGCTAGACCCCATATTATAATGATCGGATCTTTTATGAACACATACTGCTCAGAACTATAAGTTCATGGTGTGTGTTGTTTGCGTTATCCGTAATAAACAGAAACAACGTATTTTGCTCCATTTTGTTATGACAAGTTCTTAAGGGTTTCTGGCAACTTATTATAAATACGTATTGCCAAAAAAAAAATTGTAATACAATGTTAACCTTTGAGATGGTATGGTATACACAACATTTGAATTTTCGTCGCATATAGGTAATTGGCAATGTTATTTTAGCAATAAATAGAACTTTATTTACATTTATATTGCAGAAATTGCCAATTCTTAAATACGTATTCTGATATAGTAGAAAAAGTATACCAAGGTCCCAGGATAAGGGCTTGTTAGAATCCAAGTCACCGGCCTCGCATGCATATCTAATGCATCTCTTTTGTAATTTAAAGGTTTTATCCACATCAACAGAGTAATCCTATAAAATAATTCCATAACGCAGCACCAATGCTACATAGTCATGGTAGGCTGCAGTCTTGGATGCTGTTTCTTTTACTCACCTTAACCCAAAGAGGAGTCTGTCAATTTTGCTTACCATCAAATCTATCAAACTTTCCAACCACACTCGTCATCGATTATGACACCTAAGAACTTTGTCATGGTTATTTCATAACTTTTCTCGTTATTATAATTAATGTAGAAGTTATTTCTTTTGTCATATATTTTGTTTTATCTATATTTATTTTAGGTTGTTATTATTCAACCATTTAATAACCTGCCATGGATAGTGATTGCGACTTCTTTCAGTTTAGATTCTCACAAGTTCACAACCTTTTATAATAAGTGTTGTGCCATCGGCAAAAAGAATACGTTGCTGCTTTGTTATGTCAGAAAAAGTCATTCATATAGATTAGAAAAGTAGGAGGGCCTAATACATTTCCTTGTGGTACTCCCACATTATTTATACTGTACGCCGACAAATAGTTTATGTCCCCTATTTTTAGATATTTGAGATCGTCACTCATTGTCGATCGTCCCTTAAATAACTTTACTTTAAAATATGCATCCTCATATTAAAACTCTCCGTGATTTTCTTAATAAGATGAAAGCAAGCCAATTTTATGGATCTTTTATGGATCCTTGATTTCAAAAAGGTATTAGAATTAGAAAAGTTATATAATTTGTCTGCAAGTACTATTTCAAAATACTTCTGAGAGTACTGATTTTAGGGTAATCGTCTATAATTACTAACTCTTCCTTCGGTCCACTTCGGTACAGTGGCTCAATGACCGAATACTCTATCAAATAGAGATGAGAAATAAATAACCTTGGAGAACATATACATTCCATAACTTGTACTAATGGGATGACTATAAACCCTACAGTGTTACCTTTATCATTTGGTTAGTTATACCATCATATCCCATAGGTAAAGTACTTTCAAGGCCCATCATTATGTTGTAAACTCCCTTTTTTATCTGTCGACCTGTGAAATTGTATATCAGTTATAACATCGTCTTTAGTAATCATTATCAAGATAATTTTACTCGTCAATATTTATTAAATGTATTAAATTCATTGCGAATGTCATTTGGATTACTACATGAAAATTTATTATTTTACTAATTCTATTTAGCCTTTATTAGAATTTCAATGATTCAGTAATTCAATATTTGTACTGGTTACGTTTCTAATAATATTCTACGATGCTGCTTTTCATACATCGTTAGACTTTGTAATATAACGCATATTATTGTGCTTCTGTGATTGAGATATATTTTCTAAGTGTAAAGTATATGAGAAAAGGTTAATTTGACAATGTGAGTCGAGATATTAGATACTTAGGACTTTTATTCATGTAGCACCTTCAGACACATTTAGTTAGCCCTTTATTTTTAACTTATTTATTTATTTTGTTCTGACTTATAGAAAATATCAGAATAGCCTTGCAAAAGTGACTGATGGCCATATCCGCAATTCGTCTTCCAAGTACATCATTATATTATAGAGAACTTATAAATTCTCTAAATGTTTCTATGTTTCCCTTACTCATATCCCATACGTTTTGATCAGTAACTTAATCGTTCTAATATTACTTTTCGGTGATTAAATCCAGTCAGATATTTTTCGAGTTGCTTATGTTATATACTTAGCTTATTATTTATTTATTTATTTTTATTACTATTAAACAGAAGACTAGTTATGTTTTATAGTTTGTATATTATCAAGCAACAATTATTAAAGTTCCAATCACCGCAAAGTGCCTATGATATTTTTATCTCGTTTTATAGACAGCCGTATCAGTAAAGATTCTATTCATATTAAGAAATCCTACATTTTTGTAGTAGTTCTATAAATGTTAACTATAGTGCACATTTACTGCACATCATTCAAAAGTGTATAAAGTGGCCACCGGAATTTCAAGCGTCCTATTTCTTAATAGTATATACATGAACGATCCCTACGTTGTTACTTTCTACAACAGTTTGCCGCAACTTAATGGTTGGGTATATGAAGGTGTTGTTCTGAATTATTCTTTATTTATTTATTGAAAAGGTTTGCCGACATTACAATTTAATGAAGTTTGACTTCTTTTATAACTAATTGTAACAAATTCTTACAGGAAAGAACAATAAATGTTTCGGTGAGGCAAATGACATTAACCTCACCTACCTCTTTAGTAAGCTCACTTATAGTAACTGTAAATAAGTCTTCTTCACTTGTTACGCTCTGAAAGAACACAGTCTAATGTTTTTGTTATGTAAAAACAAAAAAAAACAAGTTATAAGCATTTATGATTTTAGAGTCTGATTTGGTGAAAGGAAAAATACCTTTTGTTTTCTGTAGTTACTAAGCTTTTTATAATTACCCTCATTTTTTTAGTGTTACACAGTTTACTGCGGCAGCTACACTTTCTGCTAAGCATTTCCTTTACTTTGTGCGATGCTGGGGAATTAGACATATATTGTAAATAATCAAGTTCCATTTATCAAAAAAAAGCAAATCACTTATAAATGTCTATTGTTTACATAACTGTCATTGTGTGATTATAAAATATGCAATTGTCATATTTTGTCAATAATTTTATATTGTAATTGAATAACTCTTTATTTAAATATTTAATATATATCTTAAAATTATGTAGTTTATACAATGCGACACATTGTTGGAAGAACAATAAGGTTTCTGTCGTTTGCACCTAACGTTAATATTACAATGTCATTTGCACCTAATTAATGCTCTAACTGAACCTTCACAAACTGTTTAAGATCTGACAACAGGATACATCTTGTATAACCATAGTTATGATCCATGCGGATCGTCATTATTATGTTTCCGAGGATCACCTACCTATGTATTTCCTCTATCCTACTCTTTATAGTTTCTTGATCCGTAATCTCTAAAGTACCTATATATTTCAATGAGTTTATTTACATACATGGGAAGTTATAAAATGTATGTAATTGTAATAGTTTTCACTTTGAATGCTTTTGTATAAGCAATAATGATAAATCTATGAATGATCTTGCCATGTAATATGTTACATATTAACAGTTTTCTCAAAATGAAATCAAAAACATTGTTGTTTCTACTATTATGTATTTACTTAATTTTATGTTTTAATAGTTATTATTCCACCATAAGATTACAGAATAACTTGGACGAATTAACCACTGGACGCGAAATGACAGCCATATTCGCCTTTACCCCTTAGCCACTTACTGTGACCGATAGCCTCAGTAAATGTTTTTGCATTGTCAGTGTGATGCTAGAGCTCGTGGCGAAACATTGGTACAAAAATGGGCAAAATGCTCCGTCTTGTTCAGCAAAAAAAAATAGCGGGCAATCAAGAAATCTTTCTTTTCACGCATAAGCACAATTTCAACCTATTATAGTAGCTATTATCCGTAAAATAAATAAAATTTGGTATATAAACAAAGTAGGGTGACTTAGCCGGTTTGCCGGCCCCCTTTGGTTTTCGGCCATTTCGGAAACATAACCAGAGGGCCTAGCCAAACTAACATTGGCAAATCTTCATTATCGCTTCGCTTTCATAACATGTATGGGATTGACATAAAGTTTCGTTAACTATCGAATTTTAAAACGTCAAATCCATACAGGTTTCGAAGCGAAGCGATAGCGAAAATTTGCAAATGTTGCTTTGGCTAGGGAGTCAGGCCTCCTTCACTTGCTCAAGGTCGCGCGGATAAGAACTTCAACAATTTATTATGTTTAAAAATGTTGACCTCCTCTAAATCTATGCTACCCTGGTACTTTGATAATGTGATTTAAAGAAGTTAATTAAGTTTATAATGGTAGTGTGTCGTGGGGAATGCATATATTTATTTACCTACGATACTACTGGGCCGGTAGTGTAGAAGGGAAAAAAAAATACCCATGACACTACCAGTAGGGCGCCTTGGTAGTGTCGTGGGTAAGAAGGGCGAAAATTGAACGGTAGGTGTGTCGTTAAAGTAGCAAAAAAATTGTGCATGTGAGTTTTTTGGAAGGTAAGTTACAATATTGTTTACGGTTTGATACACATAATTTTTATTACTGACACTCAATTGTAAGAAAAATTTTTATCTTTTTAGTGCCACTTTAAATCCTAATGTTTCATTAAAGTATTGTAGAAAAGAAAAGAGGAATAATTTTTAATGGGTCGATGACGGGCCATTAAACCAATGTCACATCGTGTTTACTTTGTATTTTCGCTAAATACGTAGTTGACCGATCAGCCTATCGTCATTATCGGATCCAGAAGATGTTCCTTGTCGCCACCAATAAATTTATTCGAAAAACATGACGGAGAAAAATTCCGGCTGCGCTCCCGAATTTAAAAGGAGGCAGCGCTGCTGCTTCGAGACCGCCTCAATTTGAAGCCACAAACCCTGAGGAGTAAGGCCGTTTGCGGTCTTATCCAGCTTCTGATCGCTTTGCGGTTCTTCGCGACAGGGTCCTTCCAGATGGGACTAGCTGATTTGGCGAACAAAGACAGTTCTACTGCCCCTGGTACATCACATCAAAATGACACATCTATGCGATCAGCCCTTGTAAACACAATATCGTGACAATATTCTCCTAGTATGTAGATGTTGATTTTTCTCTTATATGTAGGTATACTAAGAAATAAAAAAAACATCCAGTTTCAAATATTGAGTTTTTATTCAAAGGTTAGGTAAATAAGTTGTCAAACCATACTATGTGTCAAACGCGTTTTTTTGGCCATTTTATATACAAACTTCGAATACTTTTCAAAACAAAACTCAACCATTCGGTCATCCCATGCATTTTTTAACTTTATTATTGGCAACAATGTTTAAGGCTCTCATTAGTTAAAGGATTAAGTTTTTAGCCTAAAGTAGTATGATGCAACAAACTAATGAAATCATGTTAATGATTTCATTAGCGATAAAGTGGCATTAGCTAAAGAAGATATAAAGTGAAGCTTCTTGCAATTGAGTGAGTATGGTAAATTAGTTTTAGTACTGTTATTTTGACTTAAAGGCGTAAAGTATTCGGTATGATACATTTAAATTTGATAGCCGGGTGACGAAATGCATTTCTGGGAGGTCATTTGCTTTTCGGCCGCCTGGCCGAGAATTAATGTACGAGTTTCACAATCCATAATATTTGGCCGGCAATTATGGACGAAAACCGGCTAAATCACCCTATAACATTGTCATTATTTGACAAGTGTAATCCCCCCTCGCCCCGCAAAAATTGGTTGAACGTGATTTCATACATTTTTCTTACGTTACGTGTCCAGTGGTTAATTCGTCCAAGCAGAATAATCAATGAAATTAATAATAATAATGATAAACAATGAAATTCATTACTATTACAATAGCTGTAATTTCCGTACGATTATCGAACTAGACTAGGTGGTTTTAGTTGTGAATATAGTTGTTAGTTTAGATCATATAGAGACTCACAATATTATTGTGGCTACCTACTCGAATGGCCGGGTTGGAATAGGGACATTCCAAAACCAGGACGGCCGTCTGTTAGCGTAACCCGCTTAATTTGTATTTTATTTTCACAGATTATTTTTAAATTGGAAATTATTTGTCGACTTATTGATTTTGAAATATGGCAACACGGGCTTATGGCAATATCGAGGCAGTCAACGGGAGGGTAGGACGACTAGCGGTCGTGTGGCTGTCTGGCGAGTGAATAAACAAGATATGAAAACGGAAAGTGTATACTAGAACAGAATGATCAAAACAGTTTATTATCGGATCCTCTAATCAAACTAAACAAATTGTATGCTTCAAAAGTGAATACGTCAATACTAGTTTTAGTATGTTTGTAACCTACTGGAGCCTGTTTCATAAACAATACAGTTGATACGCGCACATTGCGTTGTTTGTGAGTAGTTTATTTTCTAGTTTCAAATTGACGATGACGAATGACGAAAAGCTATTTTGTGTTTTACGTAAAATGTCCTTCAAATCAATGTGATGAGCATTTTATAAGTTTATTGTTATGCGCCATAATGATTGTTGTAACTAAAAACGTATTTCGGTCGGAATATTTGTTTTATTTTATATTTACAGACTTTAAACGATGAAGATAGGTACTTACAGAGCCGTCTCTAGCCCATGTAGCCACAGAATACATAATAGTACAAGTATGTAGCGCCTGTGTGCAAAAATACCCTGGCGCACTCTAGTAGGCGCGCGGTCAAAATGGAATACTTACAATTCTAATAAAATAGTGCAATTTTAAATGATGTCGGGAAGCGATGGGTACACGAGTAAAAATATTTTTTTACACTTTATAGTATTCTAATACAGCCGAGTTCGCAATGATTGTTGGCGTTTCATCAAAACAGGTGTCGGTGTCGGCCGGCACGCGCCTTTGATTCGACACTGCCCCAATCATTATAATCAATCTTTAATTATCGGTTTTAAGGCTGATTTCACGTTGAAATTGAAACAAAAGTCATTGTGTAGTGTCACGTCACAGTGTAAAAATCATACAGGGATGCTGCAGGGCTGGATTTAAGAACTATGGACCCCTAGGCTCATTCTGTGGTGCGGGCCCCCCGTCTAGTAGTAAAATGCAGTTGTAGAGCGGTGTCAACGCGATTTTTCAGAGAAATGCCTGTCTATAGTTGAAAAAAATGCCGCGCAGCTGGATTTTTAGCCAGTTTACCCACTGATCTTATAGTTTTTCCAGTTTATTGTAAAAAGTGGCCGCGCAGCGCAATTGGTCAGTTTCATCAATTAAACTTCTAATCTTGCCTATCGATTGTAAAAAAATGGCCGCGCAGCGCGATTTTTAGTCAAAAACGGCCGCGCAGCGCAATTTATAGTCAGTTACATCCACTAATCTTGTAATCTTGCCTATCAATTGAAAAAAAAATCTGCGCAGCGCGATTTTTAGTGTTCTTCTGCCACTAATCTTGTAATCGTGCCTGTCTTTAGAAAAAAAAATGGCCGCGCAGCGCGATTTTTAGTGTGTTTCAGCCACTAATCTTGTAATCGTGCCTGTCCTTCGATAAAAAATGGCCGCGCAGCGCGATTTTTAGTGTGTTTCACTGTTTCAGCCACTAATCTTATAATATTGCCTGTTTTTCGATAAAAAAATGGCCGCGCAGCGCAATTTTTAGTCCGTTTAAGCCACTAATCTTATAATCATGCCTATCTTTAGGAAAAAACGGCCGCGCAGCGCGATTTATAGTCAAGTTTCATCCAATAATCTTGTAATCTTGCCTGTCTAAAGTGAAAAAACGGCCGCGCAGCGCGATTTTTAGCCAGATTCATCCACTAGTTTTGTAATCTGTGGTTTCATCCACGTTATCCAAAAATGCAAAAAAAAAACATGTGATGCGGGCCCCTAGGCTGCAGCCTATGTAGCCTATGCCTATGCTTAAATCCGGCAGTGCAGAGATGTACCTAACGCTTTGTTTGATGTCCGCGAAAATGGCGACAGCATTTGGACAGTGGCCTTAGTGCTAGGGTAACAGAGACGGTTCGACCATAACACCGGCTTCGGCCATAACACGAACCCAGGCGCAGGCAGGGTCTTTGAGAGCGCCCCGTGGCGCCACGCCGCGAGTAACAACGCTGGGCCCGGGCACAGGCAGGGACTTTGAGAGCGCCCCGGGGCGCCGCGCCGCGAGTGACCACGCCGGCCCCGGGTGCAGTGAGGCAGGGTCTTTGAGAGCGCCCCGGGGCGCCGCGCCGCGAGTGACCACGTTTCGCGTCGCAAGCGCCAGCGCCGCTCGGTCGGCGCGGCGCCCCCTAAGACCCTGCGCCCGTGTGCGCTGCACACCCTGCACAATAGGTAAAGACGCCTCTGGGTACTTATGTATTAAGTAAATCGGTGTAGAGTAGTAGTACCTAGGTACTTTTTCTGAAACTAACTACTTTTCGTGGACTGTTCTTTTTTATATTTAGTAAATTATAAAGTAAGGTAACCTAACGTAGCGTTTAAGCCGCGATTACATTATCCAACCAATCTAGTGCCCAATTTAGGTATCCCATTTAGGGTTGCCTGCCACCCTGCACTTGACAGTAAAAGATTATTGTTTAATAAATTATTCGATTTCAACAGTGAATTTACACCAATTATCAGAAAGGTAAACATTGTTTATTACGAGAGATGAGAATAAAAAAAAATTATATACAATGTTTACATTTCCGATATTAGTTAGTTTATTAGTGTACCACTGTTAAAATTGAACTTATTATACGGGTGGCAGGCAACTCTAAATGGATTCCTAAATTGGCTAATGTAACCGCCTCTGTGGTCTCGTGGTTCGCCCACCCGTGTAAGAGGCAGGGGTCCCAGGTTCGATTCCCAGGAGGGGGCTACATTTGTATTTGGTTTGGTTGGTTGGTGGTAGGGCTTATAGGTGTTCCGGTAGTTAGAAGTAAGATAGCCAGTTCCTCAGTGATGAGGATTCCGGGTGTAGTGCGCTCCCACCTTCGGCCTTATCGGCACTTAATATCAGGTGAGGTGAAAGCCAAGCACTATCCCGTTGTGCATTAAAAATGTAATCTCGCCTTAAAAGACATGCATCTTTTTTACAGAAAATGGGCAAAGACGACAAAGAGGATTCCGGCTTCGGATTCAAAGACAAGGCAAAGGCAGAGGAGACCCTCAAACTGCTGGAGGAGCACCCGCTGAACTACAGGCGGCTGACTGTGAGGGGTCTGCTAGGACGGGCGAAAAGAGTTCTGTCAAGTAAGTCGTATGAGTCCAATCAACCGATGAGAGAAGTAGAGTCACGGAAAAAAAATACCCATGACACTACTGATAGTGCCACGCAGTTAGGGCTTGCAATTCGAATATTCGAATACTTCGAATATTCGGCTTATTTTGCTATTCGAATACTCAAGTCGGTGATATTCGAATATTTTCTACTTTGTTAGATTTAGGCGAAAGTCATTCATTAAATACCCGAATAGCGCTAGAATAAAGCGTTCGTTAACGGTCACTTTCACGTTTATTTATTTGTTGACCTAATGTTCTTTATTTGTCCAGATATTGTAAACCATTTTAATCTAGCTTCACGATGAGCAAAATACTTGAAACTTAAAACAGGTCAGAAGTCAGAACTGGAAGACGATGAAATAATATACTGTCATTGAGCTGATCTAATGGTGGAACCCAAAGATGACCACAGGAAATCTGTAATAAAACTATACAAATCCATCGAGTTTGGGCTCGTTTGATTCGTCTTGACAAGTATTTTGTTGTGAAATAGTGTCCAGAGTTTGATGATGAAGCCGAAAGAAGACCACAAGAACTCTGTAGTGAAACCATGCAACCCCATCTAGTTTAGGATCGTTTGATTCGTCTTGGCTAGTACTGTAATATGAGATGATTTCCAGGGTCTGATGATGGAGCCGGAAGAAAGCTACAGGAACTCTGTAATAAAACCATGCAACCCTATCGAGTTTATACTCGTTTGATTTGTTTTGATGAGTACTTCGTTGAAATAGTGGCCAGAGTCGGATGATGGAGCCGGAAGAAAACCACAGGAACTTTGTAATAAAACCACATAAATCCATTGAGTTTGGACTCAGTTCAGACAAGTGTTGGGAAATTCGAAAGTGTACATGGTTTGATGATGAAGCTGGAAGAAGGCCACAAAAACTCTGTAATAAAACAATGCAACGCCATTTAGTTTGGGCTCGTTTGATACGTCTTGACTAGTACTTTGGTGGGAGACGATTTCCAGGGTCTGATGATGGAGTTGAAAGAAGGCCACAGGAACTCTGTAATAAAACTGTACAACTCCATAAAGTTTGGGCTTGTTTGATTTGTCTTGACAAGTACTCTGTTGGGAAATAGTATCCAGGGTCTGATGATGGAGCCGGAAGAAAATCACAGGAATTCTGTAACGAAACCATACAAATCCATATTGAGCTCGTTTGATTCGTCTTGACGAGTACTCTGTTGGGAAAATAAATAGTGTTCAAGGTCTAATGATGAAGCCGAAAGAAGACCACAAGAACACTGTTATAAAACCATGCAACCCCATCTAGTTTGGACTCGTTTGATTCGTTTTGACTAATGCTCTAATAGGAGAGCGGTCTCTCCGAGAATCGGTTTCCAGGGTCTGATGATGGAGCCAGAAGAAGGCCACAGGAACTCTGTAATAAATCCATGCAACCCCATCGAGATTTTTGCTCATTTGATTTGTCTTAATGAGTACTTTGTTGGGAAATAGTGGCCAAGGCTAGATGATGGAGCCGGAAGAAGATCATAGGAACTCTGTAATAAAATCATACAAATCCATCGAGTTAAAGCTCGTTTGATTTGTCTCTTGACAAGTACTCTGTTGGGAAAATAAATAGTGTTCAAGGTCTGATGATGAAGCCGAAAGAAAGCAACAAGAACTCTGTAATAAAACCATGCAACCCCATCTAGTTTGGGCTCGTTTGATTCATCTTGACTCGTACTCTAATATGAGACGGTTTCCAGGGTTTGATGACGGAGCCGCAAGAAGGCCACAAGAACTCTGTAATAAAACCATGCAACCCCAACGAGTTTTTGCTCGTTTGATTTGTCTTGATGAGTACTTTGTTGGAAAATAGAGGCCAAGGCTAGATGATGGAGCTGGAAGAAGATCACAGGAACTCTGTAATAAAATCAAACAAATCCATCGAGTTAAAGCTCGTTTGATTTGTCTGTTGACAAGTACTCTGTTGGGAAAATAAATAGTGTTCAAGGACTGATGATAAAAGCTGGAAGTAGGCCACAAAATCTCTGTAATAAAACCTCTAGACTAGTACTCTGATGGGAGATTAAATTGAAATTGAAATTGAGATAGTTTCCAGGGTGATGATGGAGTCGGAAAAAAGTCACAGGAACTCTGTAATAAAACTATACAACTCCATAGAATTTAGTGCTCGTTTGATTTTTCTTGACAAGTACTTTGTTGAGAAATAAAGTCCAGGGTTTGGTGATGGAGCGGAAGAAGGGCACAGAAACTCCATAATAATACCATACACACAACCCCATCGAGTATGGGCTCGATTGATTCATTTTGACAAGTATTCGGATGGGTGTTAGACCTTGGTCTGATGTTGAAACCGGAAATACCACAGAAAAACATAGATAAGACTAAAAAGCAGAATGTATTGACAAAAAACTAAATAGAAACACGTTTTAAAAACGTACTATAAAGTTAAAAAATCGAACTGAAAACCCGTAACGATTTATGACCATATACAGAAGTTAAACCTAAAAACGTGGGGAAAATGCAAAAGTCAAAGATGATACATTAAACGAAGCATTAAACTTTGGTTTAACTTGAAAAATAAACAATATTTATTAATTACAACCATTTTTTTTTAATTTACAGAAATATTCGAATATATTCGAATACCTCCATAAATAATTTCGAATATTCGAATAGTGAATTCCATCGAATATTTGCAAGCCCTACACGCAGTAGTGTCACCGGCAACGGAGAGCCCCAACGACACCACTGGACTACAAAATAGAGAGATTAAAGGAAAAAAGGTTAACCATCTTTGGTTGACCAGACTTTACGGTGCTGCACTTTTTTAATTGCTTTACTTATACAACGATACAACGACACCACTGGGGTGTTGATTCCATTTATTTAGTAACCCCACCACTGCAGACTAGTGATGTAGAAATATCATGTCCGGATCTTACGATTGAATATCGATATATGCAAGTTTAATCACATAATACATAATAGTTAATGTATTTAATATTAGAACTTGACTACGGTGGTGTGGTTACCAAAAAAATATTGTAAACGACACCTCAGTGGTGTCGTCCAGTGGTGTCTTTGACAATACATGGAGTAAGTAACGCAATCAAAAAAGTGCAGCACCGTAAAATCTGGTCAACCAAAGATAGGTGACTTTTTTTTTCCTAAGTTATCGCTCAGTTTTAAGTTTTTCCTCTGTGGTTCATATTTGTTCAAATTACTTCTTTCAGTGACAAAAGCTGAAGAAAAGATAAAGAACATAAAAGAAGCAATGGAAGTGTTTGAAAACTGGACTCAAGAGTTGGACAAAAATAAGGAACAAAAGACTGAGCAGAAAGAGAAGGTGGACAAGAAGAAAGAGACGGAAGAAAAGAATGGAGACGCTGAAGTGAGTTTTGTGAAAAATATTTAGTTGCCGGCACTGGCGTAGTATACAATAATACAACGTGTTACAGAAAACCTAAGCCGAATATATAGGCTTCCATGCATAACGCCCCGGAAAATTATTAAAATGATTATTTGAAACAGATTTTTTCTTTTTATAATAAACTGCAAAGTGGCAACCCTAGGCCTAAATTCGGTGTTTTGCTTTTGTCCATTAATAGGATATTTATTATTGAAAACAATAAGTATTAAAAAACAAAATTTTACGAGTTATTTTGTAACACCCTGTATAAGTAGTTACTTAAAAAGAATAAGTTCTATTTAAAAATTCTATTATCATTGTTTGATCATCAACCTGCTTTCAATGACATGAGACATCATGAGTCATGCATGACATACGTTGGTATATTATGGTATGTAAGGCCCTCCGCTGCTTTGAGCGGGACACGCGCCCGGGGCGACATAGATTAAAGCTTACTCATGCACTGCGCAAGCATCTGTCCGTCAAAAACCAGCAATCTATATTCCCGCACCGCGGCGGCAGCGGACGGCCTAATGGAGGCCATAATCACAACAGCGCAAAAGACTCGAATGTCAGACAAAAACATACAAAGCACCTATAACATCCAGCTATTTATGTCCTGGATTTGCAGATAGTTTCATAGGAAGAATTCTAAGTTCCAACTAACTTTTTTATTCCATTCTTCCAGGATTCTTCTTCCGACGACGTAGAGATGGAAGAAGAGAAGCCTGCCAAGAAGGAGCTTCCATCAGACAAGGTCCCTGGACTAGGGTTCAAGGACAAGGAGGCTGCGGATGGAACCCTCAAGGCACTAGAGGGGAGGGACCCGGAGTACCAGAAGCTGGCTGTTAAGGGGCTCATAGGGAGTGCGAAGAGGGTGCTCACTTGTAAGTATACAAGTTGATCTATGATCAAAAATACCCTAGATAACTCTTCACGAACTTAAACAACAAACAAAATTGTTTCACTGTAAAAGCTATTCGTTGAAATTCGAATGCCCACATTACAAATTACAATTTCTTTCCAAATTCAACTTTAAAATAGTAACAAACAAAGATAATACTTTGCACAAAATAACAACCCAGTTTGAATGTGGAGCGTTATTTCAAGGTGCCGTTTATTTCTTGACTGGACATCTAGGGTATTCCTGATAGACAAAGTTGAGACTAGCTAGCGCGAATTGAGGAGCTTGGTGGCGCAGTGGCTTAGCGCCTGGCCCAGCGATTGCGGAGGTTAAGCAACGTTCGCAAGGGTCGGTCATGGGATGGGTGACCAAGAAATTTATTATCTCGAGCTCCTCCGTGCTTCGGAAGGCACGTTAAGTCGTTGGTCCCCGCTGCATTTGCAGTCGTTAACGCCGATCAATCCGCATTTGGCCTGCGTGGAGGGTTATGGCCCGTCCTCCTTATCCACCCATAAGGAAGGTGTTGGAGGAGCGAGGGTTGGCGGTGGTAAAATGTTAATTGAGAAAATAAATGTTTATGTTAAAATAATATAAAGTTCTGTCACAACGTCACAAATGTTTAAAATAATGTTAGGAGTAAGTACTCGCGACCCGTTAAGTCCGCGGAAATATACATACTAAAGTTAACACTATGTCAGTCGATGCATGTGCATCGACGACCGCGTGTGACGTCAGTCGCACGTCACTGTGTTTGGTGCGTATGCACCAAACAGAAGGCCTGTGCCCTAGCAGTGGGGACATTAAAAATGACTGATGGACATGGACCGCGATCTGAAGGCAAATACGACTTGTATGGAATATTACAACATTTATTTGTCAACAGGCACCCGTGACGAGACGAAGCTGTCAAACATAAAGGAAGCGATGGGAGTGTTAGAGAAGTTCTTGGACGACTACGACTCCAACCACATGAGCAAGCAGAACAACTACTACATCGGGCTCGGGCACGTGCGCACGGCGGGCAAGATGGCCGACGCCGTCACTGAACAACAGGTAATGTTCTAGAACAACTACTACATCGGGCTCGGGCACGTGCGCACGGCGGGCAAGGTGGCCGACGCTGTCACTGAACAACAGGTAATGTTCTAGAACAACTACTACATCGGGCTCGGGCACGTGCGCACGGCGGGCAAGATGGCCGACGCCGTCACTGAACAACAGGTAATGTTCTAGAACAACTACTACATCGGGCTCGGGCACGTGCGCACGGCGGGCAAGGTGGCCGACGCTGTCACTGAACAACAGGTAATGTTCTAGAACAACTACTACATCGGGCTCGGGCACGTGCGCACGGCGGGCAAGATGGCCGACGCCGTCACTGAACAACAGGTAATGTTCTAGAACAACTACTACATCGGGCTCGGGCACGTGCGCACGGCGGGCAAGGTGGCCGACGCTGTCACTGAACAACAGGTAATGTTCTAGAACAACTACTACATCGGGCTCGGGCACGTGCGCACGGCGGGCAAGATGGCCGACGCCGTCACTGAACAACAGGTAATGTTCTAGAACAACTACTACATCGGGCTCGGGCACGTGCGCACGGCGGGCAAGATGGCCGACGCCGTCACTGAACAACAGGTAATGTTCTAGAACAACTACTACATCGGGCTCGGGCACGTGCGCACGGCGGGCAAGGTGGCCGACGCTGTCACTGAACAACAGGTAATGTTCTTGCAACTCAGGAATGCGCGTCGCCATAGCCGCGACGCCTACACACACAGTAAATACTGGAAATCCATCAGTATTTAATCAGGGGCAAATTTCACAAAAGATTAGTAAATGAGGGGTTTTCAAATTGACATTTAAAAAAAGAAAAGTAACTATTTGCCTCACTAGATGGCGTTGATGGTAAGAGGGAAGTCAAAATTAGTAGTAAAAAATACTTTTTCCCCTATTCTTTTAATCCCCTATTTTTTCAACGCCATCTATCGAGCCTACAGCTTTTTGTCATTTTGAAAAGCCCTCATTAACCTACAATAATTTACCATTGTTGGGGTAGAATTACGTTTTAGAATTAATAAGAAACCTAATTCTACCCCAATTACAACAATGGTAAATTATTGTAGTTAATTTACTAATCTTTTGTGAAATATGCCCCTGATTAAATACTGATGGATTTCAGTATTTACTGTGTGTGTAGGCGTCGCCTTATGAATGTTATTAGGCGTGCACATACACATTGTTTTAGTGTGCGTAATAGGAAAACGTGCAGACGCACACTAAAACAATGTGCACGTGCACGCCTAACATTCATAGCCGACGCGCATTCGTGAGTTGCAAGATCTATACGTTATTTATTAAATTACAAGTGACCGCCTGCGACTTAGTCTGCGTGGTCAGTTATGTCTCTATCCCTCGAGAACAGTACTATTTCGTGATGAAAGGTTTGTTTTTTTGTTACGCCTTCACGTCTTAACCACTCTACCGATCATCATGAAATGCATACACGTTGTCAGGGGTACAGAGAAGGACATAGGGTACTTTTTATCCTGAAAAAGTAGTGTTCCCGAGGGATAGATAAATAACTGACCACGCAGACGAAGTCGCGGGCGGTCACTAGTTGTTTATAATTAGATATGAAAATTAAAAATAATAAAAACATTAACAATGTTTTTACCTTTCTATTATTAGTGTAAATTCACTGTTATATATAATCGAACTCCTCATAATAAGGGTGGCAACCCTAAATTGGATTCCTAAATTGGACACTAGATTGGTTAATGTAATCGCGGCTTAAAAAAAAATTATTTTATTTTCGATGTTTTACTATGCCGGGTCCATAGCGCGTGCATTCGACATTCAACAAAAAAAAGTATGAGGATTTTGTTTCGCGAAACAGTTTTGTTGATTGAGTATGGCAAAACACGCGCTATGGACCCAGCCTTAAAGCCTGCCTAATGGCTTTTTCTGAATGTTCCAGAAATCCTTCATAGCAGCGTATAGCTCTGTGAATGGCGAATACAAGCGCCTCAGAACTGTGCCGGAGAAGGAGGGAGGGAAGACTTGGGATATCGTCAGGAACGAAGCGCTCAAGCAGCTCAAAGAGAAGGTAAGTCTAGAAAAAAGTTCCTTTTTTAACTAATAATTCGAAAAGTAAAAAAATCAGGTAAGTACGTACTTATGTTATGCCCCTCTCTAGTACGAACACGGAAACACGATATACCAAAGTAGGTATATAGCGTGCGTGACATAGCGTTTTATCGACACTCGTCTGTCAAAATCTATTGTCTTTTGACGGTTAAAAATTCATATTGACATATCGCGTTTCGGTCATTATCATTTATTTTGCTCACTCGCCACAGTGAATGATACCTAGGTTAGGTACTTACAAACTTTTGGAAAGGTCAAGTCCATCTATCTACCTTACATAGGTACATCAATAAAGTCGTCTGTTTACATGAGAAATTATTAAATTATTTATAAAAACTTATACTGGTAACCCTGTTGGTGCTGTCAACATTCTTATTGTTAACATATTTATTTATTTAGATGGGTATTGGTGGGGTGATTGGGGATTTAGGTGGGCAATAAAATTACCCATGTAAACTGACTTTTTAGACAGACTCTAAGTTCCTTTGTTATAAAATATTACATTCGCAAATTGCGTTAACGTTACGTTTATCTCTTTTAAATATAGGTAATAAAAAGGCTGAAGGCGATACATACAAAATATTTTTCGTCTGTATTTCCTTTTATGCTAAGCAAATGCCAAAGAGTTTGCATGCGACGCCAGCCAGGGCGTCACAGTAACTCGCGCCATTAGAGAAAGGTATTTAAAATGGCGGCAATTATCGTGCCATCTCACGCGGTTTATCATTTGGCTTTAGTTGCATGACTGAAACAGCAAGATAATTACTGCCCTATATTGCCGCCATTTTAGTTTCCTTTCTTTAAGGGCGCGAATTAAGGTCTATCCCCACATATCCTGGCCGTGTCATGTCCGGGTCCCACGCTATGTTGGGCGTCTCCATGTTCTACATAAAAGACCAACGTATTTGAACTCCGGATCCTGAATGAAGCCACCGATGACGGAGCTCAAAGTTTATTTGTTTCTCATAGAGCATCTTAGCACAACTAACCTAACTTGGGCCCCTGGCACGGACCGGATATGTGGGGATAGACCTTTATACCTACTAACACTACGTGAATTTGTGTCCCATGTCTTCGTATTCTAATTTTGTTTTTTCATCTTCCAGCACGCCGAAGCAAAACTCTTCAATGATAAGGAGCAGCCAACGAAAGAACACATCGAAATGATGCTGTGGGCGTATTCGCCTGAACCCGCGCGCGTAAAGAAATACGTGCCAGAGACTAAAGAGGAGAAACGTGACAGTGACAGCAAAAGTGGCGGGAAAGAGGAAAAGAAAACTGACAGTGACAGCAAAAGTGGCGGGAAAGACGAAAAGAAAACTGACAGTGACAGCAAAAGTGGTGCAAAAGAAGAGAAGCAGGACAGAAAGAGGCGAAGCAGTGGGAGAGACAGAGACGACGATTCCGCGAGTAAAAAGAAAAGGGACTAATTTAAGGTTTCGTGCGAGATTTGGTGCTAAATTTTGAATACTTAATAAATGTTTTGTTGTTTACAATAACTACGTTTTATTTCGAATGGCACCGACGAGGTAGTTTAATCATTTTTTTATTAAACCTACTCGAAAGCACTCTATTTAGGTACTTTGAAAATATGAGGCCGCGTTCCGAATCACGCTGACAGCGCTGTTATCGCGAATCCGACCAAATTAAACAGTCACAAAATATTACACAAATAGGGTATTTGTATACCTACTTCATTTAATGGATTATACTATACGCTAACAGTGCTGTTGGCGTGATTTGAAACTAGATTGAAAATTGAAATCATTGATTGTCCTTCATTCAAAATGATAGTGTTTAGGGTGTACATAGGGTTGCCAACCCTACTATATAATATAGTATCCTACTATATTGAGTACTCGCCTACTATATTTTTTGAAAAAATCTATAGTAGGCAAAACTACTATATTTTTCATGTGAAAAAATTAAACAAAAGAAACAAAAAATATTACTTATATGCACATAAGTAATTGCATAATATTTTTTGTGATTAAACACTTGTCTTTATGGTTGTTGAATAAATTACGAAAATGTTAGTACTTACTTAAGTATCTATGAAAAATGCAACTCCCTTAAAATCCTCCATACAAAACGGCAACCTACTATATTTTTTTGGACTTTTTCGCCAACTACTATATTTTTACACTAAAAATCTTGAAACTACTATATTTGATCCAAAAAAAGTTGGCAACCCTAGGTGTACATGAGTCAGCACCTACTCCCAGCGCACGTTTCTGAATGTGTAGCATTTCGACATGCTCTACAAGAGTTATCTCAAGGTTCAAAGGCAGTATAGTAGAGAATAGCACAAAAACAAATAAGATGGTAGTCAGACCACAGTGTCATAACTACTATGGATGGAACCAGACGTATTTACCCTAGGGTCCAAGGGGGCCATGGCCCAGGGCGCCAGGCCACGAGGGGCGGCTATCGCGAGCTTCGGGGCGCCTTTTAAAATTATTCGTGAAAAGTGTTACAATTTTTTAACATCAATTTAAATTACCTACTTTTAATTTAAATTATAAAAAAAATTTTTACTTTTTTTTTACTTTAGACAATAATTTAGTAGATGAAACTAACTGTATATTTTTATTACTTATAGTCAGGCAAAATTACAAGATTAGTGGATAGACAGAACTGACAAAAATCGCGCTGCGCGGCCGATTTCATAGTACTTATTAGTCAGGCAAAATTACAAGATAAGTGGATGGAACTGAAAAATTTTTTTTTAAATTTGACAGGCATCCTCTTCCTCCCGCACGTAACCCTAGGGGCATCATACCTTATTGGCCCAGGGCGCCGAATCTTAAAATACGTCCCTGGATGGAACATGCCGAGTCAGCACACCATGTAATTTCGAGGTCGGTACAAGAGCTATCTTAAGGCTGAAAATTCGTATACTGCTTATTTATTATGCACGTTTTATGAAAGTTATGTAAAATTTTCTCCGAGGTGTTGGATGCGAGACGCTCAAAGACACCGTTTCCTTCGGCCCCAGCTGCTGATGAACAGACGTTTTGGTGAGTCCTTTTTGCCTTTTTCACGACCTCCGAAGACTCCGCATCACATTATCTCAACCGCACCTCTCCGCAAGCTACAGTCCACAAAACGCCATAACCAATAACAGTCAGACCACAGTGTCATAGAACATAGGCAGTCAGCAGTCGCTCAAAGGATGGAGTCCAAACAAGCTGTTTGAAGCTACAACGTGTTACGAAACAGGATTACACAGTTGAAGTTGTAAGTAGATGTATTCTGTAAACCGCTCTAGGATTTTTACACAAACATAAGAAAAAATATATTAAGGGGGGGCTGCCCATACATGGAACTGGAACTGACGGCGGTTTACAGAATACATCTACTTCCCAAGTTTCAACTGTGTAATCCTGTTTTGTAGTGCATTGTAGCTCCAAACAGCTTGTTTGGACTCCACCACCCTTTGAGCGAGTGCTGACTGCCTATGTTCCATTCATGACACTGGTCTAGCTAGACTATTATTTTCATAAATTATGCATACCTAATAATTAAGCAGTATACGAAATTTCAGCCTTGAGATAGCTCTTGTGAGACCGTTACGCCAGCAGGAAAGTAGCTTCTAGAGGGAAGCGAGTTTGATTAATAATTTGTGCGCAATTCGGTGTAAATGTGCGCCAAATAATTAATTTGTGGGCCTTATACTTTTGGAATAAAACGGGAAAAACGAATTCTGCTGGGGTAACGGTACTCCAGCAGGAAGATTCTAAACTAATGATCGGAGAGAAATAAAAAATATGTGTGCGTCATAGTTTTGGAGATATTTGATTTCGTGCTGGCGTAACGTTTTGCCGGATCCCAGATCTCGGAAACTACTAAATGTGCGATCTTACAGTAAACACATATAAGTAGCCCCTAATTTGTGCTATTTGTGCGGTTGAAAACATTTCAAAAATATTCACAGATTTTGAAGTAATCAGGCATTTTCTGAAAACAGAAAAAAAATCTAGCGCCTAAACTACCACATAAATAAAGAAACCAAAAGTGGTGTTCTATTCTTCTTGTTATTTCTCATTACCATAAAAAATTTGAAAATCGCACAGTCACGCGTTTTTGAATAATACCCACATGAAGGTGAGACTGACCATGTCATGAGTTTGACGGTCAGCAGGATGAAAATATCAAAGATTATTTAGATCCTAGCCTAATGAACAATTTGTGCGGCTACTGAAGTACATGCTCTGGAAATTTCAGCTTCAAATTCTTCGTATTAAAGGAAATATCAATTACAATCCAAAAAAACCGGCCAACCAAGTCAGACTCACGCACAAAGGGTTCCGTACCAAAAACGGTAAAAAAACACGTTTGTTGTATGGGAGCCCCCCTTAAATATTTATTTTATTCTGTTTTTAGTATTTGTTGTTATAGCGGCAACAGAAATACATCATCTGTGAAAATTTAAACTGTCTAGCTATCACAGTTCATGAGATACAGCCTGGTGACAGACAGACAGACAGCCAGACAGACAGACGGACAGCGGAGTCTTAGTAATAGGGTCCCGTTTTTACCCTTTGGGTACGGAACCCTAAAAACTGTCAGTATTCCGATTAACTGACCAAATTCGATAAACCACAAAAAAGCGACGCGTTCATACATATTGATGACCTCCTTAACTTTGTTGTCGAACAGGTTTGTACACGTCACGTCTACGTACATTTAAGTGAAAAAGTGATTGGAGTGAGTGCTTTTATTTAAATAACGAATGAAGTTAGTTTTGTTTTATTTCATTTTAACTTAAAATGAAAGAATTTTAACCATTTTAACATCATTTTAGTAAAAAAATAAAGAACATTTTGTAATTTTATTTCTTTTTTTTGTCATAGGTACCTAACTAGGTACTTAATGTACCTACAATGCTATTAAATTGACAATAGACCAGTGGTCGTCATACTGCGGCCCGCGGACGATATTTGTGCGGCCCGCGACAAAGCAAAAAATTTTCACCAAACATATTTCGCCACTACACAAGTAAGCATAATTCAATCACTGAGGCCTGTTCTTGGAATCAAATAAAGTAGCTGCTTTGAAAACTGCAATTCCTCGTCAACAAAATATTATGACGACGGCAGACGACAAAACGAAGCTGTTACAAAAGCATCTTATCAAGTTTGTTACATGCTTGCAAAAGGCTTACGCCCATCTACGGCCCAACTTTAAAATACCGTGTACAAACTTTCCATAAAATTTAAAAATCATAATTCAATTTATTATGAATAATGCAATTGGAATTATTGTGTAATAAAGTCGCCATCACCAAAACCATTTTAATAACAATTCAAAGATTTTTATGCGAGTGACGTTGCTCGAGGTACGAAAAAAATCTCGTAAACAATCGATGCGATATAAAAATCGATACCAACAAAATATATTATTAATTACTAACATTATTTGTAACGGCAATTCTTGTTTGACTGAGTATAACTTCAAAAAATATAGTTTTTATTAAAACCAGTGAAATGATAAAATATTTTTTTGATTATAACAGTATTGAACAAGATTAAAATCGATTCCAATAGAACAATGGCAGCACTATGTACTCGGCTGATCTACTGTCAGTTTGACAATGGTGACAGTACGACGACGGCGACGTCACAACGTTTGATTGTCGTTTGTTTGTGTTTTGTTGTTTTGTTTTGTATTGGAAGTGTTTTGCAGTGAGTGTGTATTTCTCGTACATCCTTTACTTTTTGACCCATTTTACGCTAATGGACTCCGAGTCTCCGACCCTATCCCGAACTTTGGAGTTAGGCCCCGCTATTTTATATTAACGATAATCTGGAATGGAAATGCCCACTTGACTCTCCCATGCATTGGATTCTGGAAGCAGCTCTGGTTAGTTTATTCAAAGTAAACAACATTACATTTAGTTAAAATTGACTTCGAGTGACTAAAATGATAAAACAAATGCCTCTGATATGAAAATTGTTGAAATAAATTGTGCCCATACTGACGAAAAAAAAGTCGTTTTATCTAAAAAAGGCGACTTATTTTCTTAACCAACATTCAGTTTATTGAGTTTTTGACATGCCATGCTTTCATTTAATACACAATTCGTCTGTGTACACCACGATGTATCGTGGGCCGGAACTTCTATAGACCCATGGGCATGGTCCTTTATGAAACTTTTCTTTTACTGATTAATTTACTTTGACTGATTACTACTGGATTAATAAAGGAGTGCATGGTAACTCTTTGGCAGAAGTAAAAAAGCTTACGCTTTCTGAATCAATTCTGTCGATGCCGAGTTGAAGATTTGTCGAAAAACATGTCTGAGGTAGTAATTGACAGATTGAAAAACTGCAAGTACTTTAGTCTTGCGTATAATAAAACGCAACAATAGTACACAACGCAACGCAACAACCCACGAGACAATAGTCTCAGTGCTCACTTTTTGTGCGGTACTGCTAGGGATGGGTCCAGTGAAAATTTCAATGAAACGAAAATTAAATTTATATGAAATTTATGAAATCTTTCAAAACGGGTTGAAATATTTCACTTTTGAGTGAAATTTATTTCCAGTACTAGAAATTCCTCATTTTCTGAATTACTTTACTATTTTAACGTATTAAATGAAACTTAAGACTTAGATAATTGAACGAGCGAACGCGAAGCGCGAGAGATGCGTCTCTGCTTCAGCTTAGGCAAAAATTCTTTCGTATGTCCAATTCCGGCTGTCCGTTTGTTCTCCTCTACAAGTCGCATTTCTCAAACGATTCACGTGAAGTTTTGTGAGCAAGGGTGCGATTGCGTAAGGTAATTGTATTCGTTTGACAGTTCATATCGTATTCAATCGGTTGCAATTTGTATGGGATGACATATATCATGATACAATATTAACTGTTAAATGAATACGATTGACTTTACGCAATCGCCTAGCAGGTTCGAAAATTATATAGAATTTTATTGTAGAGTCAGTTTTTCGATTTTTTTTCATAATGGCGGAGATATGTAAAAGAAACATTTAAGTCTGGCTTTCCGGCACTGTTTGTTCTTCTCTACAGTTCGCATTTCTCAACAGATTCTCGTGAAATTTTGTGAGCGAATCCGAAAATTATACAGAATTTTATTGTTAAGCCAGTTGTTTAAAATTAGTCAAAATGGCAGAGATATGTAAAAAAAACACATTTCAGTCCGGCTTTCTGGCACTGTTTGTACTCCTCTACAAGTCAAATTTCTTAACTGTTTCTCGTAAAGTTTTGTGAGAAGGTTTGAAAATTACTTATATAGTTTTTTTTTTGTTGAACCAATTTTTCTTTTAAGTTTTCAAAATGCGGAGATAATTATGTAAAAGAAACATTTTAGTCGGGCTTTCCAGCGCTGTTTGTTCTCCTCTACAGGTCGCATTTCTCAACTGATTCTCGTGAAATTTTGTGAGCAGGTTCAAAAATTAGAAAAAAAAAATTTTTTTTGAGACAGTTGTTTAATTTTTTTCAAAATGCCGGAGATATGTAAAATAAACATACTTCAGTCCGGCTTTCCGGCGCTGTTTGTTCTCCTCTACTGGTCGCATTTCTCAACCGTTTCTCGTGAAATTTTGTGAGTAGGTTCGAAAATTCGTTGAAAATTTTTTTGGACGAAATCTATATCAGATTTCGTAGATAATTTAGACAGTATAAATAAAGCCCTAATTTTTGCACTTTACGACCACGTTGCCATTGCATTTAAGTTCTGTAGGTCGTGAAGTTCAAACTTTAGGACTTTTTTTATATTGTCTTCATTTTTAGGGTTCCATCCATACCCAAAGGGACCCTATTACTAAGCCACCGCTGCTGGTCTGTCTGTCTGTCACCAGGCTGTATCTCATAAACCGTGATAGCTAGACAGTTGAAATTTTCACAGATGATGTATATCTGTTGCCGCTATAACAACAAATACTAAAAACAGAATAAAATCAATATTTAAGTGGGCTCCCATACAACAACCGTGTTTTTTTTGAAGTTTTTTGGTACGGAACCCTTCGTGCGCGAGTTTTTTAACCTAATTGTATCAGCGATTATAAAAAAAGAATGGGACCTTTATAAAGCTCCGTTTGAGAGAACTGCGTGGCCGCGCGATTCTCCACGTTTCGACCGCGCGACCATAGCATTTAAGCTATTAGGTCGTTAAGTCAAAACATTAGGGCTTTTTTATACTTTCTAAATTTTTCTACAAAATCGTATCAGCGATTAGCAAAAATAATTGGACCCCCTACTAAGCTCCGTTTAAAAGAACTGCGTGACCGCGCGGCTTTCCACGTTTCGACCGCGCGGACTATGGCGCGGTATGTAGGTCGTGAAATCCAAACATTAGGACTTTTTATACTTTTTGCATTTTTCTACGAAATCGTATCAGCGATTAGTAAAAAGAATGGGACCCCTACTGAGTTCCGTTCAAGAGAACTGCGTGACCTCGCGGCTCTCCACGTTTCGACCGCGCGGACTATGGCACGGTATGTAGGTCGTGAAATCCAAACATTAGGACTTTTTATACTTTCTACATTTTTCTACGAAATCGTATCAGTGATTAGTAAAAAGAATGGGACCCCTACTGAGTTCCGTTTAAGAGAACTGCGTGACCTCGCGGCTCTCCACGTTTCGACCGCGCGGACTATGGCGCGGTATGTAGGTCGTGAAATCCAAACATTAGAGCTTTTTATACTTTCTACATTTTTCTACGAAATCGTATCAGTGATTAGCAAAAAGAATGGGACCCCTACTAAGCTCCATTTAAGAGAACTGCGTGGCCGCGGGGTCCTCCACTTTCGATAGCGCGGCCACGGTTAACCTTTACAAGTTTTTGAATATTGGACCTACTTTGCGACTTTAATTGTTAGTTTTCTACATATTCCTTCGTAATGTTGACGCAGTCGTTTTTCTTTTACGCCATCGTGGCCAACAATCGAAACGGAAACTGAATATTTTGTTACTAAAAGTTGTAAAATAGCCAAAGCTATTCGTAATATAAGCCAACTTATTCGTTTATTGTTTTGTTGTATAATTATGTTGATTATATTGATAAAACGCATGTACTTTTGAGTTTTGTTTTAGTTAGGTCAGATGAAACTTAAAAATAAATTTCACTCTAAAATGAAATATTTCAAACCAAAATGAAATTTATTCTAAATATTTCACAGACTGAAATTTTTCGTGAAATTTACCCAACCCTAGGTACTGCACTATGGATGGAATCATTGAAGAAGACTTCTCAGCCGTTATAACCATGAAGGGCCATACGAGAAGTTGTGATTTTATGGGACGCTCTGAAAGAATTCAGAAAGCAACTGTCATAAAAAATCTAGAGGGCAATCGTGTCTTGACAGCTCACTAAAAATTGTCAATTGATTGGTGGTCTCAACTCAACTAAACAATTCAAGAATGTGCGGCCCGCAGTGATACCTCACATAGCCCTTTGTGGCCCTTGACCAGATAAGTGTGACGACCGCTGCAATAGACAGTGAAGGTGGAAACAAATTATCGGACGCCACTGATGGACGCGGCTTACTGCCGCGGCTGATATGTGTGTGCACACTCTAATAACATCCTGCGTGCCAGATAGCTATCGGACGTCCGATGACGTCATATTAGTCTATGGTTACGTCCGCGACTTACGTCCGATAGTTTGCACACCTCAGTGTATTTTCATAGTCCCAGATACCTATCAGCCGCGGCAGTAAGCCGCGTCCATAAGCCGCGTCCGATAATTTGTTTCGACCTTGATTCCTTGCATGAAACTTCTATATGGATGTAGGTCACTATGGAAAAGAGAAAATGTTACAGATTAAAAAACGTCGTTTTATAGCACAAGCGCTCTGAAGTTGGTCACTCACTTCTATTGTAAAATTAATTGCATTTTAAGTAAGTACTTAGGTAGGTAGTTAGGTACTTTAATAAAATATTATTACGGTTTTTTTGTTGAATGTTGAGATGTTTTTGTTGATGGTGTAGAGCAAAATACGCGCTATGGACCCGCGATAAGTAATAAGTTTAAGACTTGTCGCCCGCATGCACATAAAATTAGCCACACGCAGTTGGCAATACACATGTAGGTACTATCTATTATGAATTCTGTGGTGAAACCAACTGTTGGCGCTCACGTGCAGTCTTATCTACAATCTGGAACGGAATTTTGATGAGAAATTCCGAAACGTAATCATTCCGAACGCAGCTTGACGTAGTTAATCCATAAAAAATCTATGAACCTACCACACACATGCGGTATTTTTCCGTTCAAATTTTAAAACACTACAGTTATTGTTTTATAATAATGGTTGTTTCAATGATTCTGGTATATTTCACTAAAAAGTAAACAGATCCTTCTAGTAACTTAAGCAATATAGCTGGTTTCACAGTCACGTGTTCAAAGAGTGCCGCCCGTAAAATATACAATCTGAGCGTAATGTAACAGATCAACGCCGCATTGTATTGGTATGAATACAGGCTCAATCTATTTAAATGTTACACTATTTACCCACATTAATTTGCCAATAAAAAGTAATGAACGTGACTGTACAAACAATTTTTCTGTATAATACGACACATTAAAGATGGTCATCAATAGGTATGTATGAACGCGTCGCTTTTTTGTGGTCTTTCGAATTTGGTCGGTTAATCGGAATACTGAAAGTTGTTTTGGATTTTAATTGATATTTCCTTTAATACGAAGAATTTGAAGCTGAAATTTTCAGAGCATTGTACTTCAGTAACCGCACAAATTATTAATTGGGCCAGTATCTAAATAATTTCTGATATTTTCATCCTGCTGACCGTCAAAGTCATGACATGGTCAGTCTCACCTTCATGTGGGTATTATTAAATAACGCGTGAATGTGCGATTTTCAAAATTTTTATGGTAATGAGAAATAACAAGAAGAATAGAACACCGCTTTTGGTTTTTTTTATTTATTTTAGTTTAGGCACTAGATGTTTTTTCTGTTTTCAGAAAATGCCTGATTACTTCAAAATCTTCAACAGAAATGTTTTCTACCGCACAAATTAGGAGCTACATAAATGTGTTTACTGTAAGATCGCACATTTAGTAGGTAGTTTCTGAGATCTGGGATCCGGCAAAACGTTACGCCAGCAGGAAATCAAATATCTCCAAAACTATGAGGCCCACAAATTTTATATTTGGCGCACATTTCCTGCTAGTATCAAGCTACCCGCACATATATCTTTTATTTCTCTCCGATCATTAGTTTAGAATCTTCCTGCTGGAGTATCGTTACCCCAGCAGAATTCGTTTTTCCCGTTTTATTCCAAAAGTATAAGGCCCTCAAATTATTTATTTGGCGCACATTTACACCGAATTGTGCACACATTTTTCATCAAACTCGCTTCCCTCTAGAAGCTACTTTCCTGCTGGCGTAACGGACTCAGCTCCGAGACCGACCTCGAAATTCATACAAGGTGACTCGGCATGTTCAATGACACTGCGGTCTGACTACCATCTTATTTTTTTGTGCTATTCTCTAGGTACTATACTGCCAAATTTGAACCTTGAGATAATTCTTGTAGAGCATGTCGGAATTCTACATACTTAGAAGCGTGCTGACGCCAGGGTTCCACTTTCTGGCGCTGGGAGTAGGTGCTGACTCATGTCATGTACACCCTAAACACTCTTAACGTATTGAATTATGGGTCTAGAGACAACTCTTGCAGTATTTTTCAATAGCTCTGTGAATATTAGAAAAATATTCCGTACAATACTTACCTCGACATTTGACGCGTTACAGGTAGGAAAAGCACCCAAAGGAGATAAGATGGTATCGTGTTTTATATAAAACCCGAAATGAAAGATAGCTTTTCAATTAAGTTCCATTATAATTTAAGTTCACATGTAGCGCTGTGCAAATTACAGTAGGTATAATGATAAAATTCGGCACTCGAAATAAAGATACAGCAGCGCAATGGATGAATGCAGTAGCGTTAGTTGGATAAGTATAGCCACTCGATGTATGGGAACCAATATTTTTTTCATTAAAGGATGAGACTTGGTATGCTTGTTCCTTAGGTGGACCAGAGTGAAAAACGCCCGGGAGACAGAGGGAGCCACCCTGCTGGGGGGGGAGGGGGAGGGGTTGAAGTCTTTTTTAACCGCGCGTGATGTTGGTGGTAATAACTGCTAATTTATAGCTACTATGGCAAGTGGGGTATCATTTTCGGGTAAATAAAAGATGGCCAATCATTTTTTGGAATAAAAAACACACCTTCACATACAAAAAAAAATTACCGTAATTCCGAAACTAAAAAAATGAAAATTTTATAAACAAAAAAAATATTTCCAGTGACGATAAATTTTAAACGAGTACAAATATCGGCATTAAAAAATATGGTTAGAAAGCCACATTAATACAAATTTCAAAAATATAAGTCTCATTGGAACAGTTTCATAAAAAATGCGTTTAAAAAATATTATACACAGTGCGGCAGTGGCATAAAAAAATATTAAAAATGCGTTTTGTTAAAGAGCGGAACAGTTCACTTTGTGACACCAGTACCAAAGTTTAGTATGTTGTTAAACGTTTTATTTCCTCTTAAAAACCGTCGGGAGACCACCTTTAAAGTGCCTTGTTCCGAAGATATGACGTCATCAAAATGGCGGCTGACGTATTTTGAAAAATACTAATAATTATGATTCTATGAATCTAATATACATGTATGGGGTGTCAGATTAAAGGGAATTAAGTATTCTATAATGTTATAATACAAAACATTGTTTGCGTAGTACATTTACGAAAATATTTTAAATAATATAGAAATTCAATCTATAAAAACTCCCCATTTTAATTTTATTTTAAGTTACCTTAAATATTAAACTGATAATTTTATTTGGAAACAAAAATATGATAATTAATTCCATATAATGCAGTTTTCGAAAAATATACCTTTTAAGTACTTTTACTAACAAAAAATAGCGAAAAAAATTTTTTTACTTCGCGCGCCGTCTATTTCTCATATAAAAGATATTTTTTATTAAAGTATAACAATATGGGTATCCAATGAAAGCTAATAAATAGCCGATTTTAAATATATATGCATTATAATACTTTATTGTTACTGTTTTGAAGAAAACTAAAAAAAACGAAAAATCAAAAATACGAAATATTTGTAAATTATTTTAAAAAACAAAAAGTCCAGTCAATATTGACACAAAAAGGGCAAAAATCCCAAGCGCACATTTAACACAATTGCATAAATGTTGTTAGGTCCCTTGAAAGCACTTAATACCGAAGCATGCAGCCCTGAGACCCTGTGCTGCGCGAAAAAATATGCATTTTTTTCAGTTTCTTCAAAAAACTATATTAACAAAGCGTTTGTCAAGTTGTTTGGTTTTATACTTTTATGAAGCTTACTAAATTAGATACAGTTTAAGCTAAATTTGAGTAGTCTAAGACTATTGGTTGTTGAGATACAGCAGGTCAAATCTGGTATTTTTTTTTTTCCCATTTGACTATCTTTGACTAGCTGAGGCTTCGCAATCAATAGTCGTAGACCACTAAAAATAGACTTAGACTGTAGTTAATTTAATAAGCTTTATAAAATACTCAGATCAAGTTGCCTGAAAAACACTTCCTTGGGAAGTGTTTTTTGAGGAAACTGAAAAAAATGCATATTTTTTCGCGCAGCACAGGGTCTCAGGGCTGCATGCTTCGGTATTAACTGCTTTCAAGGGACCTAACAACATTTATGCAATTGTGTTAAATGTGCGCTTGCGATTTTTGCCCTTTTTGTGTCAATATTGACTGGACTTTTTGTTTTTTAAAATAATTTACAAATATTTCGTATTTTTGATTTTTCGTTTTTTTTAGTTTTCTTCAAAACAGTAACATTAAAGTATTATAATGCATATATATTTGGAATCGGCTATTTATTTAGCTTTCATTGGATACCCATATTGTTATACTTTAATTAAAAATATCTTTTATATAAGAAATAGACGGCGCGCGACGTAAAAAATTTTTTTTCGCTATTTATTGTTAGTAAAAGTACTTAAAAGGTATATTTTTCGAAAACTGCATTATATGGAATTAATTATCATATTTTTTGTTTGCAAATAAAATTATCAGTTTAATATTTAAGGTAACTTAAAATAAAATTAAAATGGGGAGTTTTTATAGATTGAATTTCTATATTATTTAAAATATTTTCGTAAATGTACTACGCAAACAATGTTTTGTATTATAACATTATAGAATACTTAATTCCCTTTAATCTGACACCCCATACATGTATATTAGATTCATAGAATCATAATTATCAGAATTTTTCAAAATACGTCAGCCGCCATTTTGATGACGTCATATCTCCGGAACAAGGCACTTTAAAGGTGGTCTCCCGACGGTTTTTAAGAGAAAATAAAACGTTTAACAACTAATAAAATTTGGTACTGGTGTCACAAAGTGAACTGTTCCGGCCTTTAACAAAACGCATTTTTAAGATTTTTTTATGCCACTGCCGCACTGTGTATAATATTTTTTAAACGCATTTTTTATGAAACTGTTCCAATAAAACTTATATTTTTGAAATCTGTATTAATGTGGCTTTCTAACCATATTTTTAATATGGCGATATTGTACTCGTTTAAAATTTATCGTCATTGGAAATATTTTTTTTGTTTATAAAATTTTAAATTTTTTTGGTTTTGGAATCAGGGTAATTATTTTTTTTGTATGTGATGGTGTGTTTTTTATTCCAGAAAATGATTGGCCATCTTTTATTTACCCGAAAATGATACCCCACTTGCCATAGTAGCTATAAATTAGCAGTTATTACGACCAACATCACGCGCGGTTAAAAAAGACTTCAACCCCTCCCCCTTCCCCCCAGCAGGGTGGCTCCCTCTGTCTCCCGGGCGTTTTTCACTCTGGTCCATCTAAGGAACAAGTATACCAAGTCTCATCCTTTAATGGAAAAAATATTGGTGTTGTCCTATTATATTTTTTCGTCCATGCCTATACGTATCCCACTACGTATGATGAAAACCAAATTCAAACCTAGCAAAATTCACCGATTTGTTTTGATTCATCCTTTTATCATTAATTATTTGTTTTACATGAACAATATTACAAAAAAAAATGCATATATACAGTCAGTGGCACGAATCTTGAAATCGGGTGGGGATTGCGCGGAACGCGTATTTTGGGTATGCGAAGCGGTGAGGGGCGCGGGCGGCGGGAGAGGGGCGCGCGCTATTGGTCTCTCAGGCTCACAAGAGCACATGCACGAACTTATCCCCACTCCGTCGAAAAAATTTCAAGATACATGCCTCGAACTGTACCTATAAGAAACAAAAAACACATTATCAGCGATTATAATTTAACGTAGGGTCACATAATAACTAATAGTACAAGTAGGGTGGCTAAATGGCGATAGTAACTACTTATTTAACAGAAAAAGCCAGCAAGATTGCTCTCTATTTCCTTTATTACAAAAGGACTCTTTGATAATAACTACATTTGTATGGTGGTCTCCCCTGTATAAATTTTTATTTAAGTCACCGCTTTGAGTAAAACCTTTCTCACAATAACTACATTTGCTTGGTTTCATTTACCCCTGTATGAATTCTTACGTGTTTAGCTAAGTTACTGCTAGTAGTAAAACATTTCATACAATAATTGCATTTGTATGGTTTCTCCCCTGTATGAATTCTTACATGTTTATCTAAATTCCCTTTGTTAGAAAAACATTTCGTACAGTAACTACATTTATATGGTTTTTCCCCTGTATGAATTCTTACATGTGAAGCTAAATTACTGTTGTCAGAAAAACATTTCGTACAATAACTACATTTGTATGGTTTCTCCCCGGTATGAATTCTTATATGTGTAGCTAAATTACTTTTGATAGAAAAACATTTCGTACAGTAACTACATTTGTATGGTTTCTCTCCTGTATGAATACTTACATGTGTATCTAAATTAACACGTGTAGTAAAACATTTCGTACAATAACTACATTTGTACGGTTTCATCCCTGTATGAATTCTCACATGTTTATCTAATTCATCACGTCTAGTAAAACATTTCGTACAATAACCACATTTATATGGTTTCTCCCCTGTATGAAGTCTTCCATGTCTAGCTAAATCACCGCTAAGAGCAAAACATTTCGTACAATAACTACATTTGTATGGTTTCTCCCCTGTATGAATTCTTACATGTTTAGCTAAATCACCGCTAGTAGTAAAACACTTCGTACAATAACTGCATTTGTATGGTTTCTCCCCTGTATGAATTCTTACATGTTTAGCTAAATCACTGCTATTAGTAAAACATTTCGTACAATAACTACATACGTATGATTTCTCTCCTGTATGAATTCTTACATGTTTAGCTAAATCACAGCTATTAGTAAAACATATCGTACAATAACTACATTTGTATGGTTTCTCTCCGGTATGAATTCTTACATGTGTATCTAAATTATTACGTTTAGTAAAACATTTCGTACAATAAATACATTTGTATGGTTTCTCCCCTGTATGAATTCTTACATGTTTAGCTAAATCACCGCTATTAGTAAAACATTTCGTACAATAAAGACATTTGTATGGTTTCTCTCCTGTATGAATTCTTACATGTTTAGCTAAATCACAGCTATTTGTAAAACATTTCGTACAATAACTACATTTGTATGGTTTTTCCCCTGTATGAATTCTTACATGTTTAGCTAAATAACAGCTAGTAGTAAAACATTTCGTACAATAACTACATTTGTATGGTTTCTCCCCTGTATGAATTCTTATATGTGAAGCTAAATGACTTTTGACAGAAAAACATTTTGTACAATAACTACATTTATATGGTTTCTCCCCTGTATGAATTCTTACATGTTTAGCTAAATCACCGCTATTAGTAAAACATTTCGTACAATAACTACATTTGTATGGTTTCTCCCCGGTATGAATTCTTACATGTGTAGCTAAATTACCTTTGTTAGAAAAACATTTCGTACAGTAACTACATTTGTATGGTTTCTCTCCTGTATGAATTCTTACATGTCTTCTAATATTCGCACCAACATTAAAACTTTTCGAACAATAACTACATTTGTAATGCGTCTCATCGCTATAAATACTATCCTTAATTTTTTTCTTATTTTTGCTAATTTTATTTTCTGTCACATTCTTATTTTTTAGTACGTCCATTCCTTTCAAAAGATTAGTATTTTTTGTTTGATAGTTTGTTTTTGAATCAGTTAGGGAGTTTGGTTTACTATCAATTTCAATTATGTGCCATTTCTCGATATGTATTTCTAAGAGGCTTTTGCAGAGATATTCGCTTTTGCATACATCGCATATAAAAATATTATTTGGAGTTGTAACCTGTTCATTGCTATTTGCTTTAATTTTAGAATTCTTAAGGTCACTATTAATACTTGAAGTGGTTGTTTCATTGTTCGGTATTATTGTTTTAATACGAATTTTATTTTGTTTACTGCGTGTTTTAAAGTCCGGTATTTTCCTAATATCTTCGTTCTGTGCCTTATTTTCCTCACCGTTATCAGTTCTTTTTAAGAGTGCTTGACTTTGCAGCATTTCGTCTTTTTCATTATCCAGTTTACGTTTCTTGGGTAAGTGCAGCATCTGTGAAGAGTAAATAGGAATGAATTAATTGGGTGACAGGAAATAATTAAAGGCAACTGTTAATGGGATATTTTAATACTAAAACTGGCAGCGGTTTTTGGGCGACAAACTAACTAAACGGGCGACTAACTATGGATTACAAAAAATACGTAAAACGGGCGACTACATGTCGGAGACAAATAATTTAAGTTAGCAGTGAAAATTCCAAATAAGTGACAAAAATACTGAGTGGGCAACAATTATACCAAGTAGGTAACTATATGTATGTCGCAGGCGTATTTTATATTTAGCCGTATTACATAGCAACTAGCCGTTTTAGAAACGGCGCCGTATTGTAAGCTGATCAAAAGTACGCCGCATTGAATAGTACGCTTTGCGATTTTCAATGCGGCTAGCTGTAATGTAATTGCCAGTAATTGGGCGGTTCATAAGCCGCTTTTCCGTCAGTTTTTAGTTCTAATTATCAACACTTGCGGCGCTGCCTACCATAACAATAAAAATGGCGTCAAGATTTGATATTGCATCGAAAATAAGTAAGAATACGGATGTATTAAATCAAGAAAACGTGCCAAATGTGTACAGATAATTGTTTTAAGGACAATTTATAATGTGCAGTTAAATAGTTTTTACGCAGCTCAATTCGGAAGTGTGAAAAAACCGTGGATTAAAGAAAGAGATTAAAACTGCTAAGGTGGCAATGGTTTCTGATGTTGTGCGGAATCCTACGCAATATTATTGGTGTAAAAAATACAACGTAATGAGTGTAGCCTGTGAAGATTAAAGAAACATATTTCGTAAGACCTTACTTTTTGAGCAGTGCCCAAAGAACAATTTTTTTATGCATTACACTTACAAAAAAAAGTGAACTTTTAAAAAGATTTGAAATTATTTAAACAAAAAAAAAATAGCTAAATGATCTAGTACGTCTAACTAATATTACAATTTTACAAACAAGAACCAAACCGTTTTTTTACCGTACCTACTTATTTGATAGAAGTAGTACTTATACATTCCTTAAAACTAATAAAAAGAACACATGTTTCCCACTACTTAGGTACTAGTACTAGGTGCTTTAGAAGTTACTTATGCCTACCTTTTTTCATAATTATTAAAATTAAATTATTTTTAATTAAGCACTGTTTCGTTTTGTTAGTGTGGTCACCCTACAATAGAACTTTGATACAAAACGGCTAAACGTGCTCCGCCGTATTGAACAACGTATCACATTGTCAATCTGGCGTATCGTTGACTCGCCGTATTACAATACGGCGCCGTTTTCTAAAACAGCTAGTTGCTATGTAATACGGCTAAATATACAATACGCCTGCGACATGTATAACTAATTTAAGCTGCCCAATATGGTATTTTTGTCATCTCGATTAGGCTAATAGTCACATCTTTTGAATAAAATATATGCCAAATTTTAAATGTCTTGTGTGCCCTAAGGTTGTCGCCCAAATAGTAATTTGGTCGCTTGTTCTGAATAACTAGTTAGGTACTCAACTTGTATTTTAAAGTCACCCATTTTCAATGTTTATAGTCACCCTCAGTCCGTCGCCCACTTAGTATTTCAGTACGCTACATTCAGTATTTTTGATACCCAAAATGGG
Source organism: Agriphila tristella (assembly GCA_928269145.1). NCBI lineage: Eukaryota > Metazoa > Arthropoda > Insecta > Lepidoptera > Crambidae > Agriphila > Agriphila tristella. Next base: position 1,246,365 of record OV743447.1, on the reverse strand, counting down.
AATTTATTGTTTGTTACCCGATTAAATACCATTTTTAGGGTTCCATAGCCAAAATGGCAAAAAAGGGACCCGTATAGATTCGTCATGTCTGTCTGTCTGTCCGTCCGTATGTCAGCCATTTTATCCCGAAAGTATTAGGAATTTAACATAAAAATAAAAAATAAATTAAGATTAAGGGGGGCTCCCCATACATGGAACTGAAACTGAAAAAAAAAATTTTCTTCATACCAATACGTGCGGGGTGTCTATGGATAGGTCTTTAAAAATTACATTGAGGTTCCTAAGACAATTTTTTCTCAAAGTCAACCGTTTGAAAGATAAACACTGCCAAACTGGTAAAATGTGTGTCCCCCCCCCTCTTAACTTTTGAAATAAGAGAGTGAAAATCAAAAAAAAAATATTATGCGATAGATCTTAATAAACACTTTCAATGACAATTGGTTTGAACGAGATAAAAGACTTAGTTTTCGAGATATATCATATTTTCCAAAACCGCTAATATAACTTTGTCATTCATACCAACACTGTGAAAAACAAAGTTATTCTTGTAGACGAAAAATGATAGTGCTATTAAATTATATGGTATGGTAAAGGTAACTACGGAACGGAACCCTACGCCGCGTGGCCCGACACGCACTTGGCCGGTTTTTTTAAATGATAGATTAACAATAGCTACTTGTGAAAGGTACATTAAGCCCGGTACAGATTATCTACAATCTACAACACAGGCACACAGCATGCAATGCAACACTAGTATAATGTGGACAGCCTACGCGCACGCTGCACACTTCAAGTTGAAGGCAATGTAGTTCTTATTTAAGGCCAGTATCCTTACTAATATTATAAAAGCGAAAGTCCGTTTGTTTGTTTGTTACGCTTTCACGTCTTAACTACTGAAATGATCATCATGAAATTTTGCATACACGTTGTCAGGGGTACAGATAGGGTACCTTTCATCCCGAAAAAAAGTATTGTTCCCGAAGGATAACAAAAAACCTTTCCACACAGACGAAGTCGCGGGCGGCCGTTAGTGTTCGAAATAAACCTATTTTGGATCCAGCAGTAAACAATCAAATATTCTTTACTAGTGGCCGCCCGCGACTTCGTCTGCTTGGATTTTTTTTTCTCTATCCCTTGGGAACAACACTTTTTTTCAGGATTAAAGGTACCCTATGTCCTTCTCTGTGCCCCTGACAACGAGTATGTAAAATTTCACGATGATCGGTTCAGTAGTTAAGACGTGAAGGCGTAACACACAAACAAACGGACTTTTGCATTCATAATATTAACTAGTGGCCGCCCGCAACTTCGTCTGCTTGGAATTTTATTTTCTCTATCCCTCGGGAACAACACTTTTTTTCAGGATTAAAGGTACCCTATGTCCTTCTCTGTGCCCCTGACAACGAGTATGTAAAATTTCATGATGATCGGTTCAGTAGTTAAGATGTGAAGGCGTAACAAACAAACTGACTTTTGCATTTATAATATTAACTAGCGGCCGCCCGCGACTTCGTCTGCGTGGACAGTTTTTTTGCTATCCCTCGGGAACTGTACGTTTTTTCTGGATGAAAAGTACCCCATGTCCTTTTCTGTACCCCTGACAACGTCTATGCAAAATTTCATAATGATCGGTTCACTAGTTAAGACCTGAAGGCGTAACAAACAAACAAACAAATAAACAAACAAACAAACGGACATTCGCATTTATAATATTAGTAAGGATAAGGATTTTGAGCAGATCACGAACAGCGGATCTATGGGCTAAAACATTGACGTTCATGTGAACTGTAATTTGACACATGGATTGATACATTGCTCCTTCATTTTGACACAAATAAAAATTTACCAAAGAAAAGTAGTAACGTATCCCATCCATCTCTCGAATTACAGATAACATGAACTTCAATGTTTTTAGCCGATAGATCCGCATAGAACAAGTAAGTACTACATTCAAAGTCTGTGGAGCAGATGAAAATGAATTTTGTAGTTTCATAAACGATCTTGATTATGTATGACAGAGACAGAGTTTTTTAATATAAAATCATATAAGATAATATAATATCATAAATTAATCCGAATGTAAGTTTTGCGTCATTGTTCTTTCGCGTGTGTGTCAACCGATCGGGCGAAATGGCGCGTGAATAATTTCCAAAGCATCTCTAATTCTTATGGACCAACGATATGTCAAAACAAGTTTAGATACGTTACCCGCGCTCCACGATGGCAAGACGAAAGTCAGGTAATTGCCCGACTTTCAATTAGTCAGGCACAGGCTCGTGAAGTCGTGACACATAAACACACACCACTCTCGTCAGTCAGACACTAAAAACCGTGACATCCTTATCAAAAATACCTTCCCGCGTCTTTAAATGATGTGCAAATTATACAGCAACAGTCAGAGATTGGAAAAATGTTTCATTTCATACATAAGTACTGTATTTAACCGTAAAATGTATTTTCGTATTTTGTATTACTCTAATCGGCCATATTTTTACAAAGAGCGAGCATTGCGACTGTCACTCCTATGATCGCGCCAATGAGCATGCAGCGTATCAGACGAATCACGAAACTTATGATGTCTGTTTATCTCTTTCTGACGACAAGTATTCCGTATGGTGGCGTTCATTTTTGTCCGTCTCTCGACATAATATGTCAATGTGTGTATCTGCAGCCTACCTGTCGCTGTTTTAAATTGCATGATGTTGGCGCATGACGCATCTAAACTTGTTTTGACATATCGTTGTTATGGACCATGAGCCCAAGCATAGTTTAAGACGGGTTATGATCAGAAAGCCTTACTTGCAGAACGTCTTTAAAGCAAAATGTCTAAAATCAATGTCTAAGTTGTAAAAAGTCTAAGAAGCAAAACGTCTAAGATGCATATTGTGTTAAAAAGTCTAAGAAGCAAAATGTCTAAAAGGCATATTGCCTTAGCAGCATTACATCTATACCCTTTGTTATGTCTTATACACAGCGATGAGTTTTCTAGTATTTTACTGAATATCTTGGTCAATAAACAAGACATAACCTTAAAAATTTAATAATGTTTTAGTATTGTAGTTATAAAATAAGAACAGTTTATTAATTTTATAACGCATAAAATATAGATAATACTATAAAATTTTGCAAGTCAGGCTGTCTGCATTTTAGTCATCTTGCATTGTAGACGTATTGCTTTATAGACATTTTGGAAGTTACACTGTCTGCATTTTAGTCATCAAGCAATATAGACGAATTGCTTTAAAGACATTATGCAAGTTAGGTTATCTGCATTTTAGTCATTAAGCATTTTGCAAGTTAGGCTTTCTGATCATAAAGGTTTAAGACAACCTTGGCTATTATTATTCGCATTTGTTTCGCTTGTCATTTCGAAACCTACTGCGGTGTTTCGCGGCGGAGCATGGAGGTGTGCTACAACAGGCTGTATTAGATTTGCTGCGTTTGGAACTGCAGAATTATTCCGTTTCGGAAATTCCGAATCTGAATTATTCCGTGTGTATGGCGGGCTGGCCAATGCATTGTTTGCTTGGGTGGGCCCCAGTGGACGTTGATGATGACGATGATAGTAAACACATACGTAGTACATATTGTGAAGATTTGCGGATTTTAGATTTAAGGACACTCCATACGAATTTGATTTATGGAACCATATAAAAACAGACGTAATATTATTATAGGTACTTACTTACCGATATTTCAGTGAATTATTTTATTCCCCAAAGTCAAAAGATCTTTTTCAATCGATTCGATTTTTACTAAAACAAAACAAAAACACCCAGCTCACCTTTCACTGACACTGACAGTGAACTTGTTCTCTATGGCTGCATTCCGAATCACACTAAAATCGATGACAGCGCACTTAAATGCGTTCCGAGTCGGTGATTTTGTATGGGTTTGACAGATAACGTGAGCGCTGACATCGATTTTATCGTGATTCGGAATATAGCCTATTACGTACGTTAGTGACAGACCAATGATAGATAGTGCATTCCGAGTCACGCCAACAGCGATTTCATCGCGCTGATTTGCGTACCGAATCACCGTGAGCGCGATAACGACAGCCCGTGTGACGTCATTAATTGCGTCATAACATCCGTCATCTTGCGATTACGCCGCCCATGCTCCGAGGCATAATCACTGTGAGCGTTCTGTCAAAAGTGACACTTGTTTGTTTTGTTTACCTCAGGTGCATTTAAATGAAAGTTCAAAATTTGTTGAAAATTCTTTCCGCATACCATGGAAGTAATAGTCGAAGATATATGATCATATATAAAGCAAAAAGGTCCAAATTCCGAACTTTTAAATTTATATTGAGGTTATGTAGGTCAAGACATCGGTGAGCGCGCTCACGAGCGTTCCGAATCATTGATAGTCCCAACTGTCATAAGCGCGATTATCTGGGGGGCTACTCAAATGGCCACTTTTCCATTCGTTCGCTAACTTTAATCTTAAAAATAAGCAATTAATGATCAAGTCAGACGTCGCAAGTTTATGTAAATCACAGACATTGTCGTATTGTATGGAATCGACAAGCCTACGACACGTTATTTTGGTGTTTAGGCTGGCCCCAGACCTACCGGTTTCATTTCTTTGCTTTGCTGTTCTACCATGGACCGCCGGCCAAGAGGCTCATTTTCAATCTATCGCATATTTTGACCTGACCACATTGGCAAGATAGCCATTAGTTTGGTGTTATCAAATATCGTCGTCTGGGGTGCGATGAGAAGTTTTAGTTTTCGTTTTAAAAAAAACTGCTGTTTTATACAAAAATTAATAACGAAATTATCAAAATGTATGAAACAGTTCATTTTTTTTCGCGATTTCAGATTTGGTCCCATAGTAAAAGTTGTTCAGTTTTATTATGGTCCCTATCTACCATATTCAGTTTTATAAGGCTTTACCAAACATCTTGTATAAATAAGCGATCGAGTAATTTTTAACGATCGGAGTCCATGTTCAGGGTGGCATATCTCCTAAAAGCTTCCTACTTCGCAATCCAGGCGATGATATTTGATAAAACCAAGCTAATGGCTATCTTGCCAATTTGGTCTAGTCCCAAAATGCGATAGATTGAAAATTACCCTGGTTGGCCGGCGGTCTTTCAAGCAAGGTAGCACAGCAAAGCAAAGAAACGGAACCGGTAGGTCTGGGGCCAGCCTTATGGCTTATTTTTAATTTTTAAGTTAGCGAACGGATAGAAAAGTGGCCGTTTGAGTAGCCCCGCTGATTCGGCACCCTGATTATCTAAAACGAAACTATTTAGCGACCGGTTGCATTTGACATACATTGCTACTTTTCTTTGGTATGTTTTTTTTTACCCCAAAGAAAAGTAGCAATGTATTACGTTCATCTGTGAACTGCGACCGGTCGCTAGGCGGTTTCTAATTAGATAATCAGCCCGCGGTACGCTTATTATCGTGATCAACGCTGAAAGTGATTTTAGCCTATCGGAATGCACCAAGACAGAGACACAGACATTGACAAGGAGTATGACCGCATTGTGTTGGGGTTTGTTAGATTTGTTCTCATGCAAGAATCTTATAATTCATATTATATGAATGAATATAAGATTTGTTCTCTTGTGTAGTTTACGTAAAAGTCAAGTCATACAGTTTTCTAGTATATTATTTAGTATTGTATAAAAGTCATACACATTTAAAAAGAAGGTTGTGATAAATAAATAAAAATAACATTAGCATTTATTTATTAGTATCTAGTTACACCATTCGCATATTTATTTTGTATAAGATTTCATCATTTATATCATCATTATTTATCAGCCACTAGAAGTCCACTGTTGGACATAAGCCACCCACAAAGTCTCCCACTGTGATCTACTGTTCGCGGCCTGCATCTAGCAGCCTCCAGATTTTTTTTAGTTACATTAGTTTTATACACAATGTTATTCAATTAGATACAATAAGTTAGACACAAATGATGTGACGAACTGTGAATTTATGTATTTACCTATGAATTTTTGTTTTTTCAGATGTTTATGGAAATGTTGGTACTTCTAAAGATGGATTGGTGATAACAACCGAAGAAAACAACGATTCCAGTCCCAGTACTAGTGGTAAAAGTGATAAAAGCATTCAGCAATCTATAGATCAAATGCTGGAGAAAAAGAAGCTATGGGGCATAAACGATCCGCGAGCAAAATCCTACCATCAACCGATTGCTGAAATGATTGCCGTTGATATGGAGCCTCTTACGATAGTTGACAGTCACATTGGTTTTAAGCGCTTGCTGAACAAAGCTGTGCCTCAATATCAAATTCCTTCTAGATTCTTTTTTACGGAAAATGTAATACCAAACATCTATGACAAAGTTGTGGCCAAATTCAAAACAAGTCTTGAAGCTGCCGAAAATATTGCATTTACAAGTGATATGTGGACATGTTCTGTCAAAAGTCGATCTTTTTTGAGTGTCACTGCGCACTGGATTTCGGAAAATTTTGCTCTTAAACACGCAGTTTTAGCGATGAAATATTTTCCCGAAAAACATACAGCAGAAAATATATCGCAAACGCTGCATGAATGTATGGATAAATGGGAGATACCGGATAACAAAATAACGGCCATTGTTCATGACAATGGATCGAACATGGTCAAAGGCGTCAAAGACTTTCGCTCTGTTCGCTGTTTCATCCATACCCTTCAATTAGTAATTAATGATGCTATCAAAGCAACCGATACTGTACAAGAGACTTTGACAGCTGCTCGCCGCATAGTTACTCATTTTAGCCATTCAGGCTTCAGCAAATTAGAGAAGATCCAAACCGAGCTGAACCTTCCCCAACATAAACTAGTTCAGGATGTTTCAACACGTTGGAACTCGAGTTATTAAATGCTAGAGCGGCTTTATGAGCAAAGACGGGCTATATCCATTTATATTTCAGATACAAGAAATCTGAATTTTGACAATCTTACTAGCGAACAGTGGGAGATAGTGGAGGAATTGATAATGCTTCTTAAACCATTCGAAGAGGTTACAAAAATAACAAGCTCCACCTTTTCACCAATAGCTGATGTTATTCCGCACGTAATCACTTTGACAAGATACCTAACAAAACCCCAGTTAATAGAACAAACTGCTTATCTTTATCACTTTCGCACCAGTTTAAGAGAGAACTTACAATCAAGATTTGATATAAGCACCATGATTAACAGCCCATTTTATGCATTGGCCACGTTTCTAGACCCAAGATACATGGATTTCTTTTTTGAAAGCTTGCATAAGAAAATTGTGACTAACATTTTGTTGAGAGAAGCGCTAAAACTCTGCCTAGACGAAGATACTGACACCGATGTAGAACTAGAAGCTGAAACCAGGTCGAGACCAATAACCGACGACATCACTGATGTAAACAAAAGATCGCATGATTTATTTTGGGAGTGTTTTAATGAATCAGGCAAAGAACCAGACATAACAACAGAGTTACTGCCCGACCGAACAGAAAAAAATGCCGCTGCTAAAGAAATTGAGCTATATTTGTCAAAAAAACGAGAACTTCCAAACACTAGCCCTCACGACTGGTGGGGTCGAAATGGCTCACATTTTCCCATCCTCACAAAACTTGTGAAAAAGCTTTTTGCTACGCCGTCTAGTTCCGTATACTTTCAGGAACGTCTATTTTCAGAGGCTGGGCTCGTTTACGAGGAAAAAAGAAACCGGCTGGATCCCGGTCGCGCAGAAAAGCTTGTCTTCTTGCGACATAATTTGCCCCTTATTAATTACATGTACTAAATGAAACTACTAAAATGTTATAATAAATAAAAATTGCAAATTATTTTGAAATTTTGGGTTTAATTTAACGACCAATCATCATTTTAGAAAGGTTCGGAGGTTCGGCCGAACCGCGGGTCAAGGTTCGGTACCCGGCCGAACCTCGTAAAAAGTGCCGAACCTGCCGGGTACCGCGGGATGATTATCTAATTAAAAACCACCTATACTCCAGCCAACTCGTGGAAAGAATGTTTATCAACAAGCCGTATTAGGGTTATCATAACTTTGATTTGATAAAAACATCTCAAAAACATTTTAATGACATAATTAGGGCACATAACACTATAAATGTTTAGTAATGATTGTTTTTGTTACAAATACCACTAGATTAATTCACACAACCTCTATTTTCTTGTGTTAAAACAAAAATGATTTAAAAACTCGTAATTTCTTTTAATGAGGGCTTTTCCAAAGGACTAAAAACTGTAGGATCGATAGATGGCGTTGATAAATTAAGCACTGTCAACTGAGGTGCGTGCAGAACCTACGCTTTGAGTGCAACCAAAGTTGTGTCCACCGAACGTCACGCCCTAATGTTTGATATGCCGTTAGAGCGAATGGTTGCACTCGGAGCGTAGGTTCTAAACGCGCCTCAGTTGACAGTGCTTAATTTATCAACGCCATCTATCGATCCTACAGTTTTTAGTCCTTTGGAAAAGCCCTCATTGATACCCCTATTCATGCATTACGAGCAGGCGTTAATAACATTTCCTGGATTTGTATTATCCTTCCAAATGAAGTCTTATCTAGTGAAATTGATGAATCAAAATGAATCTATACACATTGTTTACATGACCAACCCATGTCATGAAAACCAAGTGTACAGTTTCATTTTGATTCATCATCATTTTGACCATAGATCATTTTACTTACTGTTAGTCAGTGCTAGTCACACTATAGATCTCTTTTTCATCACACTTTTAGAAAAGAGTTCTAAAGTAAGAGTAACGGTAAATAAAATGACCCTTGATCACACCGATATTGACATTAAGTGTGACCACTTTCTTGTTTTATTTCGCCATATTCAGTAGGTACTTATGCATTTAATATGACTGTCTATTTGTTTAAAACATAGTGATTATTTCCTCTGTGTATTTGTAGTACAATAAGTAATTTGTATTTTATTTAAACTAGTTTGTATCAAAAAAGGTTTTGAATACATGCCTGTCATTGGTTGCTAGGCAACGGTTTGTCATTAAACATTCTTTCCACGAGTTGGCTGGAGTATAGTGACTGGTTGCAGTTCACAGATGATCGTGATCCATTGCTACTTCTTTTTGGGTTAATAAAAAACATACCAAAGAAAAGTGGCATTGTATGTCAAATGCAACCGGTCGCTAAATAGTTTCTTTTTAGATAATCAGCCGGATTATTATCTAATTAAAAACCACCTAGCGACTGGTTGCAGTTCACAGATGATCGTGATCCATTGCTACTTCTTTTTGGGTTAAATAAAAACATACCAAAGAAAAGTGGCAATGTATGTCAAATGCAACCGGTCGCTAAATAGTTTCTTTTTAGATAATCAGGGTGCGGGGTGCCGAACCTTTGCCGGGGCCGGGCCGCAACTCTAATTTTGACGTGTTTACATAGAAAGTGGCGCCCTCAATTTTTGTCAACTCTTAATGGTCAAGCTGTAACTTGTATGGTCGTGATTACGACCACATTGGCGCGAATAGTCGCACGAGTTGCAGCGAAAACGCGAATCGCGCGGGTTGCGTTCAGAACCTATACGCTCCAAGTGCAAGCTAAGATCTAACGGCGCGTTCCAAACATTAAAGCGTGACGTTCGGTTTAAGCTCCGGTCAAACTGACGCGATTCGCTCGCGCGGTAGGGACGCAAATACTACGCGATTCGCTCGCTCGCTTAGCCGTTCAAACTGAGGCGAATCGCACGCGTCAAAAATTGGGCGCATTCTGTCAGACAAATCTTTGATTCATCGATGGCCATCACCACAAAGTAATTTTTATTCTAACCATGGAAAGTAATTTGTATGGAATGTTTAATATTTTACTTTCCATGGTTAAAATTTTTTCTATGGAGATGGATCACGGTAAATACCACGCGTCTAGCCGTCGCCTTGCTCTAGAAGGTATGTGATCCATCACTATACCACACACAAAGAGTAAAATAATCACTCAGTTGGACCACAATAGTTACCATGCGTGTAGGTAGCCGTCGCCTGTGAAGGTCCAAACAAATTATCGGACGCGGCTTACTGCCGCGGCTGATCTGAGGTGTGCAAACTATCGGATGTAGTAGGTCGCGGACGTAACCATAGACTAATATGACGTCATCGGACGTCCGATAGCTATCTGGCACGCAGGATGTTATTAGAGTGTGCACACTTATAGCCGCGTCCATAAGCCGCGTCCGATAATTTGTTTGGACCTTCAAGGTCGTTTGGAACGAGAAACTAGAAAGTTGTGTAAACGGCAGGCTGATTATCTAATTAGAAACTATTTACTGACCGTTTTCATTTGACACACATTGCTACTTTATTTTGGTATGATTTTTTTAACCCAAAAAGAACTAGCAATGTATCACATTTACCTGTCAAATCAAACCGGTCGCTAGGTGGTTTTTAATAAGATAGGTAATCAGTCCGCCGAATGTCACGCTCTAATGTTTGGAACGCGCCGTTAGATCTTTGATTGCACTTGGAGCGTATAGGTTAACGCAACCCTGATTCGCTGCAACTCGTGCGACTAGTCGCGCCAATGTGAACACGCCCATACCAGTTAGCTGACGCAATCGGCGCGAGCGAATCGCGCCGCGAATTTCGCGCGGAATTCGCCTCTGTTTGGCTGGAGCTTTACACGACTTTCTAGGTGGACACACACGGTCCTTCCATTTGATAACGGCGTAAATCGTTTGGCGTACGTCCAAACCACAGAATATATACTACGATCAATCATTTGGCATCACGCCAAACGATTTACGTCAAAACCCACATCCATTTTGTAGCGATGCTAGGGTTGTTGAAAAAATATCGATATAGGTACCATCGATATTTTCGTTTTTTTTTTGTTAATAAATAAATAGGTACTTATAGTTAGGAGCTTAAGACTGTATATACGCATTTCAAAGAAATTAGCGTTTTTCCAAACAAGTTATCTAAAGAATTAAAGCATTACTATTGATGTAAACTTTAGTTTTAGGAAGCAAAATTCTTAAATTAGTGCCGTATAGAGAGAAAAACATAATAAATTATCAGGTATTTTAAAACAAAGACAATCTGTTCAAGTGGAATTCCAAATTTGCTTGTCAGAGGTATTTTTCAAACACGTTTCAGCTGTAACAAATAATAATACGACTCATATTTATTTTTTCATTTATTGTTTGTATTGAAAATGATTTTAATCACAGAGAAATAAAATATTAAAAAAAGCTCAAATAGGTACACTTTGACATGTTTTTTTACTGGCATTTACAGATTTTAAAGTAATTTATTATTTTCCTTAGAAATAATGAGGTATTTGTCTATTGTATTGAGCATTTTGTATATACTTATATCTAATATATAATTTAATAGGAATTTTCAAAGTTCGCCCTCATTATGGTTCGCGCAGAGATGTTTCGATCATTTGTATGGAAAATTTAAAAATGGAACGTGATGCGCGTCTACAGCCTTAAAATAATTATCATTATGCTAGAATAAACGATTTTGTATGCATTACTGTGTTCGTTACTCGTTAGTCTGGCATGCACTGGCTTAACCAACTGGAATAAAAAAATTGTTTTGTTCGCTAGAGATGTATTAAAATATTTAAAAACATTTTTTTTTAAATCGGTCCAGCCGTCTTCGAGTAACATACATAAAAAATATATTAAAAAAAAACATTCCGACGAACTGAGAACCTCCTTTTTTGAAGTCGGTTAAAAAGTTTAAGTTATAAACTTGTTACAACCCGGGGACGGCCGTGGTGTTTATGCACTCGCAGTCCCCAAGGTGCACTCTACTCGGCAGCTCAGATGATCATGAGACTCGGGAGAGGCTCGCGGGTTCTACCTTGGCTGGCTGTTACACTCAGAAGGAAAGACAGAGATTAGGTCACTATTCTAAATTCTTATTTCTAAGGGCGCCACCAACACTAGAGTGTTGGGATAAATTAAACAAAGCTAGTTCTGTTCAGATATAAACTGTATTATTTGCAAAATTTACAGCATCTCTATTGTGTGAAGCACATTAATTATAGAAAAGGTTCTAATTCTTTAAACTGGTACAGAATATAAGTACTAAGTATTCTAGATTACATTACAAGGTGTTCTGGTCATGACCGAGACGGTAGAAAAAGTGGAAGCGTCCTTCCGTGAAGCTTTTCTCTATAGAAAAGTATCAAAATACATGCATTTGAACTTAAATTAAGTTAATTCTAAACATATTCTTGACTCTAAAATGCGCCGACATCACGACATGTTGAGGAGTGAAATTACAAAAAAAACATACGGAGCGAGTTTCTTATAGCTTACTCAGCCAGCCTCCAAGGTGATCCGGGTCTGCCTTCCTCACATGCATCAGGAAAGGTCCTCAATGTGGCAAAAGGTGAAATGACGCCACGCGGTCGCTGCCTGATGTCGGGTTATTTAAGTACGCGCATCGCTGAGCGTGTACTTCTTGTTAAAAATGAAGTTAAATTAAACAAAATTGAAGAGTAAAAGAGCGACTTCTCCTGCAACAAAGAGATGACGCGATATACATTTCTGTGGTTCCACGACATGGTTTTGAAGACGGCCAAAATCACACAACTTACCGGTCGCTCTTTGTAGTTTCTTATTACTAACACATTTTCAAGAGGGGCTCAGCCCCGATGAAAGGAAATTCACAGCATTTAGAACTGATTTCTAATATTCAATAACAAAAATCTACATCCGCAGTCGCTTTCGCAAGGAGGAAAAGTGAAATGTCATTGAGGGGTCATCCATCGACAAACGAGAACGAGATCAAAGACAAATACTACCACATTCTGGAAACTTCTCGAAATAAATGGATTACTTCTGATTTAATTAAATAAATATCCTGACTGATTTATGTATTTTATGAAATACTGAAAATATTCTACAAATAAACTTTATATTATTATAATTTTGCAAGATCTAGAAAAATGAGCAAACGAAACGAGCGATCAGTCTGCTGGAATGTGTCATCAAAACGTCAATGTCTCAATGTCATTCGCCACCTGTCAAAACCAATTCTCTTTCAGGTTAGAAAAACAAATGTTGAGACTCTGCTTTTAGGTTGAGTGGAAGCAACAACGTATTTTGCATATAAGTGTCTTTTTGTGGTTTTTGTCGTTATTTGCCCTGTTGATTTATTTTGTTTGTTTGTGTAAGTCTGTAGCAGATAATTGTACGTATATTGGTAAGTAATCGTGTGTATATATCTGTGTTTGTCCAATTGAATGTCCGATCCACCCGACCCCGGCGGGGGTGAAGATGAGCCACGTGCCACTTCACCCCCTGTTTTTACCCAGATGTCACAGATGGACGTAGATAGAAGCCTGCAAAGTTCCCGGAAAAGAGCTCCGGTGGACGATCTATCCCCTCAACCCCCAAAAAAAACAAACATCCCAGTTGTATCACTAACATCCCAGTCCACATATGTAAATCCCGAATTCTCGGGCAGTAAATCGACATACACGACTCAAGACTCTGCACCATTCCTGGTTCACGTCAGTAAACCAGTATCTGATCCCTCCTCTGGCACCGTATTGCGCCCAATCAAGTTCGGCCACTTCTTATACAAAAATAAAATAAAAAATGTTGTTATGGATGGAGTGAAGCGTGTAGGCAGAAACAGAATTTCTGTAGAATTCAAAACCTCCCTAGATGCCAATGCCTTTCTCGACCACCCTGCACTGCTAGCAGCCAATTATGAGGCCATCATACCGAGCTACAGTATTACTAGGATGGGTATTGTGCGCCAAGTCCCAGTGGATTGGACTCTTGAAGAACTGGTTGAGTCAGTAGAAATCCCTTCTGGATATGGGTCTATTGTTAAAGCCCGTAGGCTGAACAGAAAAGTCTTCAACAATAACTCGCCAAGCTGGATCCCTACTCAGACCGTGGTTTTGACTTTTTCAGGACAGAAACTCCCTCCTTATGTCTATTGTTTTTATACATCTTTGCCGGTTGAGACATATGTCCTACCAACGATTCAGTGTAACAAATGTTGCAGATTTGGCCACATCCAATCTCAATGTAGGTCACAAGCTCGCTGCTTCATATGTGCTCAATCCCACGAAGGACACACATGTAGTAAGGAAATCCCTACATGCTTATATTGTTCAGGACCACATAAAGCCGTTGACCCTTCGTGCCCAGAACAATCTAGACAAAAACATATAAAGTTAGTTATGTCCCAGGAAAATGTGTCATACTCCGAGGCATCGGCCAGATTTGCCCAGGTCCGAAGGTCCTTTGCGGACACTACCAGGAGTGAACAGGCCTACTCTCCCCCACCAACCAGCCAGTATGCAACTCCTCTTCCAACCACTAATACTCAGAACTCCACATCCTACAGGAAAACAGTCACCTACTCAAGTCAACCACGTCTTCCTGCTGCTAGTCCCGGCTACAATATTCAGGCCCATCGTGCCATAATTCAGACCCCACAATCCCAACTCTCAAATGGCTGTGCCATCAATTCCGATTCCGCTATCCCTAATGATAACCTCATATCATTACTTTTATCAACCATCATTAATCTATTAGGCAGATTTAGTGATGTGCAACTACCGAACAACGTCCGCGAACAACTGACTCAGCTCCTCAATATTGCCTGCTCCAATGGCTCCAATCCTTCAATGGAACTGTCTCAGCAGCAGGAATAAAGAGCATGAAATCCTGTTTCTTATTCAAAAATATTCTCCCGCCATCTTTGCTGTTCAGGAGATGCGTCGTAAGCCTGGCGATCGAGTCCGGTTTCCAGGCTATTCGTGCCTTCGGGACGACAGAAGCGACGGTGCTGGAGGTGCCGCCCTCCTGATCTCCAGAACAGTAACTTTTTCTCAAATTACCCTTCCTTCTCACAGTGAGCATATTAATGCAGTAGCTGTGAAGATCCATAACATAATTTTTTTGTCAATCTATATCCCCCACCCTAATCACGCATGCCTAGCCGAGTTTTCTCAGATCCTCTCTACTATCTCTTCCCCACTTATAGTTCTAGGTGATTTTAATATTCACCACACGTCATGGGGTTGCTATTACTGTGACTACCTGTCCTCCTCCTTCCTGGATTTTGCGACAATTTTGATCTTTGCTTGCTCAATGATGGCTCCCCTACACGTAGGGTATACCCATCACAGAACATCAAAAGTGCCGTTGACCTAACCTTGTGCTCTCCTGCTCTTTCCTCCTCCCTCATTTGGACAGTCTTTCCCACAACCCAAGGAAGCGATCATTACCCAATTGTCATCTCAACACCAGACAACCTCTTTGGTCCCTCCAATATCACCACAGACACTCCTCGTCCACGCCTGAAATTCAACACTGCAAAGGCTGATTGGTCTGAATATAGTCGTGCTCTAGACCAGGAAATACAACATCTTCCTGTGGTGTCATCCGACAACTACCTCTCGGTTTATGATGCTTTTAGAAATAGTATTTTAAAAGCTGCAGAAAAGTCGTTGCCAACAAAAAACATATTTAAAAGCAAAGCTCCCTCTCCACCTTGGTGGGACCCAGAGTGCACAGAGGTTTGCAGAAAAAGGAAGTCAGCAGAACTGGTCTACTCAGAGTCTATGAATGAACCCAATTTTATTAAATATCAAGCTGCTGCTGCTACTGCTGTTAGAGTCCTTACAGAAAAGAAAAGACTTGGCTGGCGCCGATTTTGCGAATCCCTTTCTCCAGGATCCCAACCTTCCCTGGTGTGGAGAAACGTCAGAAGATTCCGTGGCTCCATGAACTGTAATAGCAATATCTCCTCCAACGACACTTCAGTTTGGATTGATTCTTTTCAAAACAAACTTGCTCCCCCATCAGTTCCAACCAAAACGGAATCTACTATTGCCACATCATCAGCCCCAGCAACATACTCTGATTTCGATTCTCCATTCTCTCTGGAGGAGCTAACAGCAGCACTGAACGGACTCAAAGATTCCTCCCCAGGAATCGACGGGATACCCTATTCCTTCGTTGTTAATAGTAGCCCCGCTACTAAGTCATTTTTGCTCGGAATACTCAACAACATTTTTCTGAATGGAGTTCCTCCTGGTGAATGGAAAACCCAGATTATAATACCCATTTTGAAACCAGGAAAACTCAGCAACGATCCGAATGGCTATAGGCCTATCGCTCTTTCATGCACATTGGCAAAAATCTTGGAGCACTTAATTAAGAACCGCCTAGAATGGATTGTGGAGAGTAGAGGCCTTCTGGCCAAAAGTCAATTCGGGTTCCGCAAAGGCATGAGTACAATGGACAGTCTTAGTATCTTTTTAACTGATATCTGGATAGGTCTCTCCAAAAGCGAGTATGTGACGGGAGTCTTCTTAGATGTGTCATCGGCATATGACAATGTTTTGCTTCCTCTACTCAGGCAGAAAATGCTTGATCTGAGTATCCCCGTGAGGCTGACCAATATCATATTTAACTTATTATCGTCCCGTTCCATACAAGTATGTATTAACAACTCTCTCCTTCCAGCAAGAACTGTTTGGAGGGGCCTTCCCCAGGGGTCAGTTTTAAGTCCTTTGCTGTACAGTCTGTATACTTATGACCTTGAGCTGTCACTTAACTCGTTTTGTAACGTCCTTCAATATGCTGACGATCTAGCTCTATATATCTCTGACAGTGACCCAGTGAAAATTGCTTCTCGCCTTAACTCCGCTTTGTATTACCTCAATGACTGGTTATCAGAACATGGGCTCTCGCTTTCCGTTGACAAAAGTAATTCCGTCATCTTTACACGGGCGAGAAGTACTCCTAGCATACCAATTAAGCTTGATAACCAAGCCATTCCTCTCAAAAATCAAGCGAAGTTCCTTGGGGTTGTCTTGGAGTCCAGAATGAGTGGTACCCAACATGTAGCTCATGTGTCCAAGAAATGTGAAAAGAACATTAACATCCTTCGTGCCCTCTCTGGTGCTTGGTGGGGAGCGCATCCTTTCTGTCAGAAACTCTTATATAATGCCCTTGTCCGAGCACACTTGGATTATGGGTCATTTCTTTTGGAACCTTGTTTAAAATCATCATTGAACTCACTAGACAAGATACAGTCCAAGTCTCTTCGAATTGTTGTGGGAGCCATGAAATCGTCTCCTACCAATGCCCTGCAGGTGGAATGCTCAGACCCCCCCTTGCCCATTAGGAGGCAATATCTTGCAGACAAATTCCTTTTTAAAATCATTCAAAATTCATCCCACCCACTTATCCCAAAATTACACCAGCTATCAGAATTTATCTCATCTGATAAATTCTGGAAAAATAAAGAATCCCCTTGCCTGTTCCGAAGCTTCATCAAATTTATTCGCCTTCCATGTCCTGTTTACCAATGTACCCTAAAACCCCTATTTGAGAATCCATACCAGTCCCTTGTATTCCAACCTAATATACATCTTGATTTAGATATTCCCAAACACTCGCCAGCTGCAGAAGCCCAACTCCAAGCAACTATTAATAAAAACTGGAAGGATTGGCTGGTGTTGTACACTGACGCTTCTAAATTAAATGAGGAAGAGTGTGTAGGTTCTGCTGTCTGGATTCCCAAATATAAAATAATACTCAGTTTTAAATGCCCCCCTGTCTCATCTGTTTTCACAGGAGAAGCTACAGCTATCCACGAGGCTCTCCTCTATGTAGAGTCACATAAACTAGATAAATCTATTATTCTCTCAGACTCTAAAAGCTGTCTCCAGGCAATTTTATCTAACCCTTTTCGCACTAAGTCCAATTTTCCTCTGATCCTTAAAATAAGAAATGTATTGTATAGGTGTTTCACCCTTGGGATAAGAGTCGTATTAGCCTCGATTCCGGGACACTCAGGTGTAGTGGGTAATGAAACCGTTGACATTATCGCTAAAGAGGCCACTACCAATGGAAGCGTTGATCATAATATAGCATATGCTCACGACTTGAACCTGTTAGCTGCCCAATTTATGAGATCCTCCTGGGAATCCACATGGCGAGAAAGTAGCAAGGTGAAAGGAAAACACTACGCGGACATACAACATTCCATTCCCGACAAACCATGGTTTTTTAAGTTCAAAAAAGCATCCAAATCATGCACTTCAACCATATGCCGTCTAAGGTTGGGACATTCATCTACTCCTGTCCACCTGGCTAAAATTAGGGTTAGGGACTCCTCACTTTGCGAATGCGGCCTGGACGAGGGATCCGCTGATCACATTTTTTTCTGTTGCCCTAAATATCCATCCTCCTTATATGATTCTCTCCCCTCATGCATCCCTAAACCCACTAATTTCAAAACTATTCTTAGCTGTATTAAATCCCCATGCATTGATGTTTTGTGTGCTTATATAGTATCTAATAATATAAGACTATAACCTATTATGTAGTTATTAGATACCTATTCACTAACATCTACTTTATGTGTTGTGTATGTCCTTATTCCAGATATTTCAACAGTCAGTACTACAGTCTCAAAATCTAAACCCAACCACTTTTTCTGTTAGACATTGTACTCTCACAATACGCCTAGTGAAGAAGCAGAGTCTGTAGGAACAAATAACTGAGCAAACAACTGGATACTGGCGAAATCCAAGAGGGAACCGCCAAAGCCCAAAAAGAAGAAGAAGAAGAACAAATGTTGAAAATTATAAATAAAATACGAAAAGCAGGCACAAATGCCGCAAAATGCTATTGTAAATGGTAAAGCAAACTGATATGTATGTGTGGAATGTGTCGGTAAGTAACATACTCCAAAAAAATATCGAGGGATAACGTTAAATGATAACATTTGTGGTGGTGTGTTTCATGTTCACTTCTTGGGATCACTGAAAGGATTTCAGCACTCATCCTGCGACGAGCCCTACGAACTGGCCATAAAACACAACACCACTATGTTATAATGGTAAAATACCACAGTTGCGAAACATACACGCAACAAACTTTTAGATTTTTGCATTCACAATGCTATTTTTATATTAAGATGAATAAATAATGAAAAATATTAAAAAGAATCCCGTCTAAGTTGCTACGGGTGAGCCGATTTTTTCTAATATTTTTCATTATTTATTCATCTTAAGTTTAAGTTATGTTGATTATTTGCTACAAATGTGCTAAGGTAGGTATACCTATTATAGTCGACTAGCGATAGCGACCGCCCGCGACTTCGTCTGCGTGAAAAGTTTATTTGTTCATATTAATCTCTTTTTATCCAGTTTATTAATTAAAAATCCTGTGATTCGTCGTTTTATTTAATGACATCGATGTTTTTGTATAATCACTACATCCCTATTCGAACTGATGGAGTGATCAAAATTTGGCGTCCGTCCATTTGATTTAATCCATTTGATTTAAATCAAACGATTGACGATATGCACACACACGGTCAAACTTTTGGATGTGGGCCGTGGATTTACGGAATCCGTGATTGGAAATTTGGATGACAGATTCGACACACACGATCAAATTTTGGACGTACGTCCATCCATTTGGCGCGATGGAAGGTGTCCTACTTAATACTTTCTCGTTCCAAACGTCACAGGCGACGGCTACCTTCACGCATGGTAAATACTGTGGTCCAACTGTGTGATTATTTTACTCTGTGTGTGTGGTATTTTCCGTGATCGATCGCCACAGAGTAAAATTTAACCTTGGAAAATAAAATATTGAACATTCAATACAAATTACTTTCCATAGTTAAGATAAAAATTACTTTGTGGTGATGGCGATCGATGACTCAATGATTTGTCTGGCAGAATGCGCCCAATGTTTGACGCGTGCGATTCGCCAAGGTCCAAACAAATTATCGGAACTATCCCGGACGGATGTAGTAGGTCGCGGACGTAACCATAGACTAATATGACGTCATCGGACGTCCGATAGCTATCTGGCACGGTATTAGTCTATGGTTATAGGTTCCGCGACCTACTACATCCGATAGTTTGCACACCTCAGATCAGCCGCGGCAGTAAGCCGCGTCCGATAATTTGTTTGGACCTTGAGTCGGTCGCCTATTGTGACCAGACGTCTTGTATTTCTCGGGACGTCACGTTTTTCATCAATGAATTAAAGCGTGTTCCTTTATCTAGTAAAACCAATACGGAAAAATAAAATGTCCCGTATTTGAGCATATTATCCTCTCACGCGATGCAGTGGCACTCGGCGGGGAGTGCGGTTTATTTTAATGCAATAGGAAAATTAATAAAAAAATATAACTATAGAAAATAAGTCATTTGTTAAGCCCGATAAAAAGATTTCCAAAAGAACCATACATAATGAATTGTCGCATATTTTAATCCTAAATCCCGTATTTTAAACGCTCGATCTTTCTTGTCACCCTACAGCTGCGACAGTCACTGTATTTTAGGGCTGCCACCTCTACTCTAAATAAAATTGTGTAGTATTATTGTAGTTACTCTATTTTTTGAAGGTGTACCTACCTACTTTAAAATCAATGACAGCAATAGAGCTACTAGGTATCCTACGCTAAAATACTTTATTTAGGCATACTTTAACTATGTTTTTAGATAATAAATTATGTAGGTAAAAAATAAAATTATAGTAGGTAAATCAATACTAACTAGTGGCTCAGTGAGCTGTAGACCTCGCTCAAATTGTATGTTGTTTACAAATTAATCTAATAGATGTCGCCACGAGGTTTTCAAAAGCAGTAGTACTATGGTGGTGCTGTTTGGTATTGTTAGATACTGATTTATTAAATCTATTCGAAGCTAGATGGCGCTTCTAATTTTGATCGAATGTCGCTGGGCGACTCGAGTCGTTGAGCGACTAGCCGCACACCAGAGACTCAAAGACGATTTTTATCTGGGAGCACGGTAGTGCCCCCGCCAAGACGTCCAAGCGAAGCTCAAGGGCACTTAACCCCCAACGCTTAACCCTAATAACATGAGTTTGGATTATACCAGAAACACAAAATTCTCAGGATATGATATCTGTAGTAAATTTATTAAACATACAAAGTTTCTATTGCATAGCTCTTAAACTTTGAATTTTATTGAGATCTAAAAAACCTCGATTTCGTCAAAACTTACTGATATACATCAAAACCTATAGGGTACTTCTTGAAGTCTTAGAAAGCTGAAATTTGGTATGTAAGCTAGTATTAGTACGCAAACAACAACAACATTATGAAATTGGACTTTAACCCCCCAACCGCTTAACCCTCATAACTTGGGTTTGGATTATACCAGAAGCACAAAATTCTCAGGATATGATGTCTATACGTCGGGATAAGTAGGTACTTTATGTGTTTACATTTTAATTATGGCCACGTCCAATTCCTAGTATCGTGGATGGTCCCTTTATAGCTATTCACGTTATAGTTCGGGATCATGTTTTCTGATATTTTTTGTTATACCTAAGTACCGCGAGAAAGTTTAGACATAGGTGCCTAGTTAGGTTTATAAAAACATTTTTTGTAACAAGGCATTTAAGTTTAAATCAAGAAAAATCCACAACCAAATATGATCATCAAATTAAGAAATTTACATTTCGAAATCCATTATAATCCACATAATATTCGAGGTAAATAAAATGTATGTTTATCTTAAAACATTTTTTACTTTATTATATCGAGATCTTTGGCAGCCCTGTATCAGTCTGGCGTAATTCTGGCGTCAGTCAGAGTTGGTAAAATTTTGATCCAGACTGATAGTAGAATTGCATTCCAGACTGATCGTGTAATCTCCCTCTAATAAGCGAGCGAGCGAATCGCGTAGTATTCGCGTCCCTGCCGCGCGAGCGAATCGCGTCAGGACTAGTCAGGAGTGACTTCTTCTTATTTTACCATTGAAAATGGTTATCAGATGCAAATCGCCTGAGACGTATTTTTGGCCATATCTCCGAGGATTTTGGGAGGATCGAGATGAAAATAGTACCAAAAGTTGAGAAATTTATCGAGACACCTGTGAACGTTTGAATTTTGAAAATCTACTAGAAACTTTTTTTTGGAATTTAGCAAAACTCCAAAAATTCCAGGTTTTTTGGCGGGTGTTTGTTTACTAAATTGTAAATATTTCGGAAACAAAATCGACTTAAGAAAAAATGAAAAAAAGGGTCCTAGGGTATTAGTTTAGCTACCAAATGGCGAAATAATTTTGAAAATCGGTTAATAATTGTGACCTGTAGGTGGTCCCTTTAGATTTGGAATTGTAGAAAAACGGGTGTTTCCGTACATAAAAAGTGATGTAGCTTCTATGATTATTGACCGATCGTCATGGTAATAGTGTTAAAAGATGCAGAAGCAGACGAGAAGTGTATTCGTTGCAATTTTGAAAATCGGTTAATAATATTTCGGCTGCGTCGAGGCAGTCAGAGGATGCTTTTGTGACACGAGGCGGAGCCGAGTGCCACAATCGTAAAAATAAATAGGCACTACGTAACCCTAGAAATATAATAGGACTTTGCATTTTTGTGTTCATTTTCAATGCTCCGATTCTTGCGGGGACTGTAAAATCTGTGAATTTTTGTTTGGCAATCTACTCTCCTCTTATGGGAGTAATTTTTGCCAGTGTCAAGTGTTAAATAATTCAGTGGTAGATTGTTTCAGTTTACATTAAAATGCGGGTGCATCGCATTCCAATCCTGCTTGGAGCATTTGGCACCAAGTAGGTACCTATATCAAGACAGTTTACTCAGTAAGATCTGCCGAGGTAGCCACCACTGCTTCACACAAGCAAGATCGCGCCTTTTTCCATTAAATTACTTAACCCATATATTGTTTAGTTGCGTAAGCACTTGTACCACCAATTAAAAATTCTAATATCTTTGAGTACCACACACAAAACTGCACCAATTTTAAGACACAATATCCACTATGAATTAGTGATGGGAAAGATTCGATATTATTTTCGATGTTTAAATAGTGCCTGCCTATTTCTGAATATTCCAGAAATCCTTCATAGCGGCGCGTACAGTTACCTAAAGCGTACAGTTCCGTGGGTGGCGAATAGGGCATGGCATTATCCGCTTATTACTGGTATTCGGATATTAAGGATAATGAACAATATCCGGATATACCCGAATAATACGGGTATTTTGGATATCAGGATTTAATATTCAAAATCAACAAAAATTCATTAAAATAGTCTTAATTAAACGACAATGTTCTTAATTTAAAAATTAAATTGCACTCTCTCGCATTCTCTTGGTCTATATTGATATGAAATCGACATTACATGCCAGCATAGACCAAGAATAGTAATTATATAATCAACTTTAGTTAATAACAATAACTTTATTTTGAGTAGGTATACATTTTAAATTACAAAAACCGCCTTCAAAAAACCTGAAAACAAAAACAGCTTAAAAATTAAATACCTCTAAAAAGCAAGAAATAATATTCGAATCATTCGTTACACATATCAATATTAATAAAACACGTCTATTGAAGTCGGGTGGGGCTGGAGGACAACATTTTTTTCTAAAAGCCCCACCCGACTTCATTAGACGTGTTTTATTAATATTGATATGTGTAACGAATGATTCGAATATTATTTCTTGCTTTTTAGAGGTATTTAATTTTTAAGCTGTTTTTGTTTTCAGGTTTTTTTGAAGGCGGTTTTTCTTTTTTTTTAAAAAGCTTTTTTATTTTCAACTTTTTAGTGGTAGGTATGTAAGCGCAGCGTGTAAATATTTTTTAACTTTATATTATAACATTTTCAATGGTAAAATGCCCAGAACTCAATTTCCAAATTCACGCTGTTTGTTTTTGAGGAGTTCCGTTGTGTTTTCGTAGTCCAAATCTAGTCCAGAACGTTGCATCGTAAACCATGATTTGGTTTGTTTTGGATTGCCATAAACTTACCAAAACCTAAATCACTTTACATATACTATTTGACTTTGAGGAGTTCCCTTGTGTATCTTCGAAGTTCGAAGTCCAATAACGATGAAATTAAATTGTGACTACTCTTGAAGTATACCCTTTCAAATAAAAAAAGAATCATCTAAATCGGTTCATAAACAAAGATGTTATGTCCGAAATTCCATAAAAACTCGTACGATGGCGAGCTAAATAATTGATATTTTTCAGGATTATGAGAAAACTACTGGCCAGATCTCTGAAAAAAATTTATGGGACCACACACGAACTATGTTCTTTGAGATAAAAAAAGAATTGTACAAATCGGGTAACAACTGACGAAGCTATGTTAAAACATACATAAAAAAAAAAAATAAAAAAAAAAATACCGTCGACTTGAGAACCTCCTCCTTTTTTTGAAGTCGGTTAAAAACAATTTTACTTTTTTTATGTATAGGTATATACAGTGCCTTTGGTCTTAAACTAGGGATAATTTAAAGGCGTGAAATACACCTAATTTAATCGACAAAAACACCCACATGTTGGAGTCTCCATTCAGTCCATTTTGAATTTGAGTTTTTATTTTAGATGAGCCTGCCGAAAAATATTAATTTCTCCCGATTTAGAAGTCCTACAGTTATAACAAAAATACTGTTCGAGAGCTAATAATACCACCTATCAATTAAAAAAAAGTGTACACTTTCAACTTAAATACGTCATAAAAAATTACTCAAGTTAAATTTTACACGAAATTTGTGTGCCTTTTTTAGTTTTTCTAACATATTATCTGAAAAACTAGGCGTTAATGCATTTTTTTTGCATTATTCGAATACACAGGGATATTATCTTCAAAACAGCTCCAAGATTTATTCCTCTATCTATGTTGCATATTTCGAGAGCTATTGTTGTTTGAATATGACCCCTGCAAGCAATAAATGGTTATTTTAAGAAATGAAAAAAAATTAAAACTCCAAAAAACTAAATTTATTCATTTGATGAAATTTGTATTCAGTTAAAATTATCAACCTTATTTAAAATATGTTCAAAATGCTTGTTTATGTCCAATTTCGAAAATAATCAATCTTTGGTTACGTAAGGGTCATAATTCAAACAAAAATAACTCTGGAAATATTCAACATCGAGCAATAAATTTTGTTGTCGTTTTGTAGATAATATCCCTGTGTATTTAAATAATGCAAAAAAAAATTATATCAATGTCCTAGTTTTTGAGAAATGTAATAAAAATTAAAGAAGCACACAAATTCCGTATAAAATTTTACTTCAGTAATTTTGTATGACGTATTTAAGTTGAAAGTTTACACATTTTTTTTAAATTGATAGGTGATATTATTAGCTTTCGAACAGTATTTTTATGTAACTGTTGGACTTCTAAATTCGTCAGGGTCATCTAAAATAAAAAGTTAAATTCAAAATGGCGGCCATTCCAACAGGAGTGTGTTTACCCCACAACATGTGGGTGTTTTTGTCGATAAAATTAAGTGTATTTCACGCCTTTAAATTACCGCTAGTTAAATACTAAGGCTGGCCCCAGACCTACCGGTTCCGTTTCTTTGCTTTGCTGTTCTACCATGGACCGCCGGCCAAGAGGCTCATTTTCAATCTATCGCATATTTTGACCTGACCACATTGGCAAGATAGCCATTAGTTTGGTGTTATCAAATATCGTCGTCTGGGGTGCGATGAGAAGTTTTAGTTTTCGTTTTAAAAAAAAACTGCTGTTTTATACAAAAAATTATAACGAAATTATCAAAATGTATGAAACAGTTCATTTTTTTCGCGATTTCAGATTTGGTCCCATAGTAAAAGTTGTTCAGTTTTATTATGGTCCCTATCTACCATATTCAGTTTTATAAGGCTTTACCAAACATCTTGTATAAATAAGCGATCGAGTTATTTTTAACGATCGGAGTCCATGTTCAGGGTGGCACATCTCCTAAAAGCTTCCTACTTCGCAATCCAGGCGATAATATTTGATAAAACCAAGCTAATGGCTATCTTGCCAATTTGGTCTAGTCCCAAAATGCGATAGATTGAAAATTACCCTGGTTGGCCGGCGGTCTTTCAAGCAAGGTAGCACAGCAAAGCAAAGAAACGGAACCGGTAGGTCTGGGGCCAGCCTAACTGTATAGAGTACAAAGGTAAAATTGTTTTTGTAATTTAAAATGTATACTTACCTACTAAGGAGCTAAGGAGGCTCAAGGTCGCTCAGCGTGCAATGGAGAGAGCCATGCTCGGCGTTTCCCTACGTGATCAAATCAGAAACGAGGAGATCCGCAGGAGAACTAAAGTAACCGACATCGCTCGAAGGATTGCTCAGCTGAAGTGGCAATGGGCGGGACACATAGCGAGAAGAACCGATGGCCGTTGGGGCAGAAAGGTTCTGGAATGGCGACCGCGCACCGGACGACGCTCCGTGGGTAGGCCCCCGACAAGGTGGACCGACGATCTGGTGAAGGTCGCGGAAAGCCAGTGGATGCAGGCAGCGCAGGACCGATCGTCGTGGAGATCCTTGGGGGAGGCCTATACCCAGCAGTGGGTGTCGTGTGGCTGATATGATGATGATGATGATGATGATGACTTACCTACTCAAAATAGAGTTATTGTTATTAAACAAAGTTGATTATACTATCCACGTCAATTGGTAATGCGCCTGGCGGCCATGATTTTAACCTCAAAAACGAAAAACAATTGTAATTTTCTCATATACCTAGACCCTTTCTTATTGAAAATAAGAATTCAATAATTAATATATTATCTTACCTATTAGAATTTTACTGGTTTTTGTCATTTTTAGTTGCGGATGACGATGATGTGTATGTTAATTTGACAAGGTTCCAGCGCATTACCAATTGACTGGGATAGTATTAATTTTTTTTGTATCTTGTGTAGAAAAGTTATTACTTATTGTCTAATATCCTTTCTAAAAAACATCAAATTCAATGGAATCAAATCATTATGAACACTGATTCACTATGGTATTTTATCTTTCTTGTATGAATTCTTACTCATGTTTAGCTAAAACACTTGCTATTAGTAAAACATTTCATATAATAAATATTTTTTTATACAAAACGGGCTATATAAGTGCTTGGACTTCACCTCACCTGATGTTAAGCGACTATAAGGCACTACACTCGGAATCCTCACAACAACAATTTTCAAATTGTCGGCAGACTTAAGTAAGATGGAAGCAGTTAGCCAGGCGGACTTGAAATTAATAAGCCCTACCACCAACCATGCCGAATACAAAGTGTAGGTACCCTTTACTGGGAATTGAACCCGAGACCCCTGCGGTCTTACTACACGGGTGGGCGAACCACTAGACCTCAGAGGCGATTGAAACTGTTACTCGGTTACTCCCCTGTATGAATTCTATGTTAAGTTATAGTACATTACATCCGAGAACGGGAAGCTAGCGATTGCATTGTCGAGGATGGTTTGATCATACGAGGCAATGCAAGTAGCTTCCAGTACAAGGTTTGTATTAGTACATTACATCCGAGAACGGGAAGCTAGGGATTGCATTGTCGAGGATGGTTTGAAGCCCGAGCCGCAGGCGAGGGCTTTAATCATTCGAGGCAATGCAAGTAGCTTCCAGTACAAGGTTTGTATAATACTTTACTCACGAAATGCGAGGAAATACAATTTTCTTAGTAAAAATGTGATATTTAAATTGGTTCGCGTGGCCATGTTTACTGACCGGTCATGCAACCATAAAGTTTCATAAAAAGAAAGCTAGCTGATAAGTTCTACTGATTTGAATTTGGAACACTTACTTCCCGCACTTAGTGCGGGAAGTATATTGTATATTGAATTTCATTTCCGCACTGAATTTCAAATTTAGAATGTGATGAACCAGACCCCCGTGGAAATGTTGAACGCCCCGCATTCTTTTTTCAAATGGAATGATAACATTTCAGAGCATAAGTGAGTAAAATACTTTACTCACGAAATGCGAGGAAATACAATTTTCTTAGTAAAAATGTGATATTTAAATTGGTTCGCGTGGCCATGTTTACTGACCGGTCACGCAACCATAAAGTTTCATAAAAAGAATGCTAGCTGATAAGTTCTACAGATTTGAATTTGGAACACTTACTTCCCGCACTCAGTGCGGGAAGTATATTGTATATTGAATTTCATTTCCGCACTGAATTTCAAATTTAGAATGTGATGAACCAGACCCCCACGGAAATGTTGAACGCCCCGCATTCTTTTTTCAAATGGAATGATAACATTTCAGAGTATAAGTGAGTAAAATGACTTGTTAGTTAGAGAGCTATTGAAAATTATTGCACGAGTTATCTCAAGGCCCTTCTTTCAATATGATAGAGTGTTTAGGGTGTACATGAGTCAGCTCCTACTCCCAGCGCCAGGAAGTGGAACACCTGGCGTCAGCACGCTTCCGAGTGTGTAGCATTTCGAAATGCTCTACAAGAGTTATCTCAAGGTTCAAATTTGGCAGTATTGTAGAGAATAGCACAAAAAAATTAGATGGTAGTCAGACCGCAGTGTCATGGAACATGCCAAGTCAGCACGCCACGTGATTTCGAGGTCGGTACAAGTACAAGAGCTATGTCAAGGCTGAAAATTCGTATACTGCTTATTTATTATGCATAATTTATGAAAATAACAGTCAGATCACAGTGCCATAGAACATAGGCAGTCAGCAGTCGCTCAAAGGGTGGAGTCCAAACAAGCTGTTTGTTTGGAGCTACAACGTGTTACGAAACAGGATTACACTCCAAACAGCTGGTTTGGACTTCACCCTTTGAGCGACTGCTGACTGCCTATGTTCCATGACACTGTGGTCTAGACTATTATTTTCATAAATTATGCATAACTAGCTTCTGCCCGCGACTTCGTCCGCGTGGATATTAGAGAAAATCCTCAGGGAACCTGAACCAACCAGGATCCATCCAGTGGCGGATACAGAGGGGGGGCGCAGGGGGCGCGCGCCCCCCCCATGCGTGCCCCGCGTCACTCACATAGTATAAATGATGAAAATAAAAACAATTTGTTTCCGGCTAGTACACTTAACTAACCAGTCTAAAACAGTCAAAAAACAGAAAACAATAATGCGGGACGCGGGTGGCAGGCGGGCCAGCAACCATCAGAACAATAAAACAAAACAATAGATAAAGAATTTGCCAGCAATCCTTATTGATAATAAAAGTTGGGGATTTTTGTACAACATCGCATCTGTGGAACATCTGTTTCATTTGATCTTTGAATTTTTTTTTAAATCATCTGCTTACGAAAAAGCAGCATTTCTTTGTAGAATGTTGTTAGTCCTCGTCATTGTATTCTTTCTTTACTTATGAAATTGCCCATACTGTTTCACAAACAGAGAACCACCTAGCTTCTTTGATTTAAAATATTAATCTATTTTATTGAATAATGGCCATGATAGTCAACTAGTCAATAAGGGCGTGCCTCAAGGTAGCGTCTTATCAACATTACTTTTTCTCCTTTTCATAAATGACTTGCCTAATGCAACGAACGAAAAATTTATATTGTTTGCTGACGATATTACCCTAATAATACCAGACAACAGAAAACACGAGGACTATGAAACTAGAATTAACTTAGCATTAAGCAACATAATTAAATGGTTAGAGAAAAATTCACTATGCGTTAATCTAAGCAAGACAAACTATATACAATTTTCGAACTACAATACTATTGACAAAAGATTAAATATTCAATACAACGGACATAAGATCGACAACAATGACTCATCAAAATTTTTAGGTTTAACTCTTGACAAAAAATGTAATTGGAATATGTCAATATGTTGTTTCCATTGGAAACAACATATTGACATAACATGTAGTAAAATAAATAAATTTGTGTATGCCCTAAAAAAATTAAGTAGCACAGTCAGCGAAAACGCGGCCCTTACTGCGTACCATGGATATGTAGGCTCTATTCTCAGATATGGAGTCCTATTATGGGGAAACTCAACTCTTGTTAATAAAGCCTTTCTGGCGCAAAAAAAAATGTATACGTGCAATTTGTAGGGTAGGCCAAATGCAATCCTGTAGACCACTTTTTAAAAAACTGCAGGTACTAACGGTCACATCAACATATATTTTGGAGGTTGGAACTTTTGTAAAAAAGCACCCACACTTATTCAAAAAGACTAGCGAAGATAGTAAATATACCCAAAGAGACCCTACTAGATTAAAAACACAACCATGCAGAGGCTACATGAATAAAAAAAACTGCCTCATTAGTTCAGTAAAAGTCTTTAACAAGAGACCCCTAAGAGAGATGCCATTTAATCGTTTTAAATCGGAGCTGCGCAGATGGCTTATGGATAAATGTTTTTATTCTTTGCGAGAATTCGAAGAGGCTCGATGAACCCTGCTGACACTTTTATAATTTTGTTCATTTGTTTATTGAGTATCGAATAATTTAATAATACCCACTATATGACATTATCTGTAACTAAACTGACATTTTAATATTTGTAACTAAATTGACATTTTATAATTAAATTATGAATAATAATTATTAATAATTTTTGCATGCTTTTGTGTACAAGGCGAACATTTGTACTTAAACCACTAATAACATACCACCTGTTAATTGTAAACTTATGTTCTGGCAAATAAATTATGATTTGATTTGATTTGATATCATTATTTAAAAAAAAAATAGTTTTCTTAACATTAAAAAAAATTAATCGACTCCATTTTTGTTAGCAAAAATCAACAAAAAAAGGGCTGGAGGTAATTTGTTACTTTTAGGCTTTTAGTGTTGTTTTCTCAAGTAGGTATTGTAATTTTTTAACTGACTTCAAAAAAGGTGGAGGTTCTCAGTTTGTCGGAATGATTGTTTTAATTCTAAAAGCCGCACCCGACTTCGTTAGACGTTTTTAATTTATTGATTGAAAAATTATTTCTCGCTTTTTCAGAGCTGTTTTTAAGGAGGTTTTGTTTTTTTTCAAACTTTTTTATTTTCAACTTTTTTGTGGTAGGTAATATGTAAGCGATGATATTATAAATACTTAAAACGTTTTAATATTTCACATTTTTCAATGGTATACTTAGCTAGATTACTAACTTGGCTTCCACATTCCGCGCTGTTTGTTGTTATGGAGTTCCGTTGTGCTTTCGCAGTTCAAGTCTATATAATAGTCCAGAACGTTCTTGACAATAGACATTTTGTAAAATTGTCTTTAGCATGCGCCCCACGTTTTTAGGTTTAATATTTCTGTACAATAGGGTTATTTTTTATAATATGAATATTTACTGAGAACTTTTTTTTTTACTTTTTAGTCTGTTTTAATGTTTTTTGTCCGTTTTTAAAACCTGCTTTTAAAAAGGTTTTTTTCAATAAATTATTATTTTCTGCTTTTTAGTTAACCAGCTTAGATTAAAAATATACCATCTCCTATCGGAGCACTCGTCAAGACGATTCAAACGAGCCCAAACTCGATGGGGTTGCATTTGCATGGTTTTATTATAGAGTTCTTGTGGCCTTCTTCCGGCTCCTTCATCAGACTTCAGACTCTGGAAACTATTTCCCAACAAAGTACTTGTCAAGACGATTCAAACGAGCCCAAACTTGATAGGGTTGCATGATTTTATTACAGAGTTCCAGTGGCCTTCTTCCAGCCCCATCATCAGATCCCTGGAAACTATTTTCCAACAAAGTACGCGTCGAGACGATTCAAACGAGCCCAAACTCGATGGGGTAGCGTGGTTTTAATTAAGAGTTCCTGTGCCCTTCTTCCAGCTCCATCATCAGACCCCGGAAACTATTTAACAACAACTTGTCAAGACGATTCAAACGAGCCCAAACTCGATGGGATTGCATTGTTTTATTACAGAGGTCTTGTGGCTTTCTTCCGGCTCCATCATCAGACCCTGGAAACTAATTCTTAACAAAGTACTCGTCAAGACGATTCAAACGAGCCCAAACTCGATGGGGTTGCATGGTTTTATTATAAAGTTCCTATGGCCTTCTTTCGGCTCCATCATTAGATCCTTGGACACTATTTCCCATAAGATTACTCATCAAGACGATTCAAACGAGCCAAACCTCGATGGGGTTGTTTGGTTTTATTACAGATTTCCAGTGGCCTTCTTCCGGCTCCATGATCATACCCTGGACACTATTTCTCAACAAAGTACTCGTCCAGACGGTTCAAACGAGCCCAAACTCGATAGGATACGTGGTTTTATTAAAGAGTTCCTATGTCCTTCATCCAGCTTCATCAGACCCTGAAAACTGTTACCCAACAAAGTACTCGTCAAGACGATTCAAATTCGATGGGGTTGCACGGTTTCAATATTGAGTTCCTATGGCGTGGTCTACCAGCTTCATCATCAGACCCTGGACCTCGTCTCCTATTAGAGAACTCGTCAAGACCATTCTAACGAGCCCAAACACGATGGGGTTGTATGGTTTCATCATAGAGTTCCTGTGGCCTTCTTCCGGCTCCATCATCAGATCAGCTCAATGGCACTATAATATTGCATTATTTTCCAGGTCTGACCTATGTTCAAAGTTTCAAGTATCTAGCTCGTCGGGAAGCTTGTATAAAATCGTTCGCAAACTTTGTGGACAAACAAACGAGAAAGCAACCTAATAAAAGGTGTTAATAAAAAATCATTTCAATCGGTTCAGCCGTCTTCGAGTAATCGGTGTAAGTACATACCTAAGTACATGTAAAAAAATATTATTATACGCAACGAATAGATAGCCCCTTTATCAAATTTTTGAAGACTGTTAAAAATTTCAACTTCTCGGAGATCCCCCCCCCCCCTCCCCCCGCGCGCCCCGCCTACCTTGCGCCCCCCCTTTGAATTTTTTCTGTATCCGCCACTGGATCCATCCAGCCATTTTTACGCGATTAGGCGGGTCCCCATCAAGCGCGCTGCGTCGCGAGGCAAGACCTTTGCCGCGTGTGGCGGGCCTCGTATGAGGCTTCTCGTTCCGTTACCGTTCCGTTCCCTTTCCGTTCCCGTTCCGTTCCCTTTCCATTTTCGTGCCATTTCCGTTCCATTCCCGTCTAGTTCCCGTCCCGCTCCCGTCTAGTTTCCGTCCCTTTCCCGTCCCGCTCTCGTCCCGTTCCCTTTCGGTTCCCGTTCCGTTCCTGTCTTGTTCCCGGCCCATTCCCGTTCCGTTCCCATTCCCGTGCCCGTTCCCGTTCACGTCGTTTCCGTTCTCTTTCCGTTCCCATCTATTTCCCGCCTCCGTTCCCGTCCCCTGGATGTGCATGTCCAGGTCCAGGTTCATGATGTTTCATGTCCACCGCGTTGGACTTCAAAATAAATCTCATTTTCGCAATCACCATCCCATAAAATCTCAAGAACGAAATCCATATCGATTTTTATGTTTACTAAATTATGCATAATATTTAAGCAGTAGGTATACGAATTTTCAGCCTTGAGATAAGCTCTTGTACTGACCTTGAAATTCATACAAGTTACGTGGCGTGCTGACTCGGCATGTTCAATGACACTGCGGTCTGACTACCATCTTATTTTTTTGTGATATTCTCTACTATACTGCCAAATTTGAACCTTGAGATAACTCTTGTAGAGCATGTCGGAATTCTACATACTTAGAAGCGTGCTGAAGCCAGGTGTTCCACTTCCTGGCGCTGGGAGTAGGTGCTGACTCATGTCATGTACCTACACTCTAAACACTATCATATTGAATGATGGGCCTTGAGATAACTCTTGCAGTATTTTTCAATAGCTCTGTGAATATTAGAAAAACATTCCGTACCATACCTAGACAGTTGACGCGTTACAGGTAGGAAAAGCACCCAAAGGAGATAAGATGGTATCGTCCTTACTAATATTATAAATGCGAAAGTTCGTTTGTTTGTTTATTTGTTACACCTTCACGTCTTAACCACTCTACCAATCATCATGAAATTTTGCATACACGTTGCCAGGGGTACAGAGAAGGACATAAAGTACCTTTCATCCCGAAAAAATGTTTCATTCCCGAGGGATAGCAAAAAAACTTTCCACGCAGACGAAGTCGCGGGTGGCCGCTAGTGTTTTATATAAAACCCGAAATGAAAGATAGCTTTTCCATTTAGTTCCATTATAATTTAAGTTTACATGTAATGGTCACATGTAGCGCTGACCGCTTTGCAAATTACAGTATAATGATAAAATTATTTTATTTTTATTTATTTTTATTTCATTTTAACACAATACAGCTATTTTAAACTTTTAGATTTTTGCATTCACAATGCTATTTTTATATTAAGATGAATAAATAATGAAAAATATTAGAAAAAATCTAGCACGGGATTGCTACGGGTCCCGTCTAAGTTGCTAAGTTGCTACGGGTGAGCCGATTTTTTCTAATAGTTTTCATTATTTATTCATCTTAATATAAAAATAGCATTGTGAATGCAAAAATCTAAAAGTTTAAAATTGTACTGTTTCACCTTAATTGATTGTCTGGCACCTGCAATAGGTGCTACAACCGAATGTCGAAGTAGTTCTCTTCACATTGGTGAGATGGCGCTGATCTTCAGCGGAAGCGTGGAAAGTATTAGAAAATTTCGCCACATCCCTCAGCGGCTTGGTAGCATAATTGGTAGTGCATTGGGCCGGATTCCTAAGGGTGCGGGTTCGGATCCCGTCTAAGTTGCTACGGGTGAGCCGATTTTTTCTAATATTTTTCATTATTTATTCATCTTAACAATACAGCTATTTTTACAGGGGTAACTATTCGGCACTCGAAATGAAGATACAGCAGCGCAATGGATGAATGCAATAGTGTACGATGAAAACCAAATTCAAACCTAGCAAAATTCACCGATTTGTTTTGATTTATTCTTTTTTCATTAATATATTTGTTTACATGAACAATATTACAATTAAGACAATAAAAATATAAACCTATAAGAAACAAAAACACATTATCAGCAATAACGTAGGGTAGGGTCACAGAATAACTAATAGTACAAGTAGGGTGGCTAAATGGCGCTAGTAACTACTTAGTTAACAGAAAAAGCCAGCAAGATTGTTCTCTATTTCCTTTATAGACCGAGCTCCCGTTGCATGAAACCTTACCTCACAAGGTGGAAGAGCAGAAATGTGTTGCTGTAATAGATATTACTTGAATTTAGTAGGTTGCCATCGCATATCCTGGAAGAACATATATTTTTATTCGTTTTCGCAACGCAATTTTGAAAAAAAAAAATACGTCATGAGGTGGAAGATCGAAACGTTTACCCATCGAAAGAGAAACATTTACCAGCCTCAATCCTGGCAAGTTTCAAAGTAAGCCAAGTTTTATGAGGCCCAAAAATGGGGTCGCTTACCTCATCAGGTGGAGAGACCTTGAAACCTGCCAGGATTGGGGCTGGCAACCCATGCGGGTTTTGATCTCCAAATGTTTCTCTTTCAAAGGGTAAACGTTTCGATCTTCCACCTCATGACGTAATTGATTTTTTCAAAATTGCGGTAAGAAAACAAAAAAAATATATATGTTCTTCCAAGATATGCGATGGCAACCCACTAAATTTTAGTGTTCCTAAGTAATATCTATAACTGCAACACATTTCTGCTCTTCCACCTTGTGAGGTAAGGTTTCATGCAACGGGAGCTTGGTCTATTATTACAAAAGTACTCTTTGACAATAACTACATTTGTATGGTGGTCTCCCCTGTATAAATTTTTAGCTAAGTCACCGCTTTGAGTAAAACATTTCTCACAATAACTAAATTTGCTTGGTTTCATTTACCCCTGTATGAATTCTTACATGTGAAGCCAAATGACTGTTGTCGAAAAAACATTTCGTACAATAACTACATCTGTATGGTTTCTCCCCTGTATGAATTCTTACGTGTCTAGCTAAGACACAGCTTTGAGTAAAACATTTCGTACAATAACTACATCTGTGTGGCTTCTCCCCTGTATGAATTCTTACATGTGAATCTAAATTACTTTTGTAAGAAAAACATTTCGTACAGTAACTACATTTATATGGTTTCTCCCCTGTATGAATTCTTACATGTGAAACTAAATGACTGTTGTCAGAAAAACATTTCGTACAATAACTACATATGTATGGTTTCTCCCCTGTATGAATTCTTACGTGTTTAGCTAAGTCACTGCTAGTAGTAAAACATTTCGAACAATAACTACATTTGTATGGATTCTCCCCTGTATGAATTCTCACATGTCTAGCTAAATCCGAGCTTTTAGTAAAACATATCGTACAATAGCTACATTTGTATGGTTTCTCCCCTGTATGAATTCTCACATGTTTATCTAAATCATCACTTCTAGTAAAACATTTCGTACAATAACTACATACATATGGTTTCTCCCCTGTATGAATTCTTATATGTGAAGCTAAATTACTTTTGTCACAAAAACATTTCGTACAGTAACTACATTTATATGGTTTCTCCCCTGTATGAATTCTTACATGGGAAGCTAAATGACTGTTGTCAGAAAAACATTTCGTACAATAACTACATTTGTATGGTTTCTCCCCGGTATGAATTCTTACATGTGTAGCTAAATTACTTTTGACAGAAAAACATTTCGTACAGTTACTACATTTGTATGGTTTCTCTCCTGTATGAATTCTTACATGTGTATCTAAATTAACACGTGTAGTAAAACATTTTGTACAATAACTACATTTGTATGGTTTCTCCCCTGTATGAATTCTTATATGTGATACTAAATGACTTTTGACAGAAAAACATTTCGTACAATAACTACATTTATATGGTTTCTCCCCTGTATGAATTCTTACATGTTTAGCTAAATCACCGCTAAGAGTAAAACATTTCGTACAATAACTACATTTGTATGGTTTCTCCCCTGTATGAATTCTTACATGTTTGGCTAAATCACCGCTAGTAGTAAAACATTTCATACAATAACTACATTTGTATGGTTTTTCCCCTGTATGAATTCTTACATGTTTAGCTAAATCACCGCTAGCAGTAAAACATTTCGTACAATAACTACATTTGTATGGTTTCTCCCCTGTATGAATTCTGATATGTGATACTAAATTACTTTTGCCGGAAAAAAATTTTGTACAATAACTACATTTGTATTGCGTCTCATGGCTATAAATACTATTCTTAATATTTTTCTTATTTTTGCTAATTTTATTTTCTGTCACATTCTTATTTTTCAGTACGTCCATTCCTTTCAAAAGATTAGTATTTTTTGTTTGATGTTTGTTTTTGAATCAGTTAGCGAGTTTGGTTTACTATCAATTTCAATTATGTGCCATTTCTCAATATGTTTTTCTAAGAGGCTTTTACAGAGATATTCTCTTTGGCATGCATCACATATAAAAATATCATTTGGAGTTATAACCTGTTCTTTGCTTATATTTTAGAATTCTTAAGGTATTTTTTTTTCAATTCTTTAAATTGCTATAATTTTAGAATTCTTAAGGTCACTATTAATAATTGAAGTGGTTGTTTCATTGTTCGGTATTATTGTTTTAATAGGAATTTTATTTTGTCTACTGCGTGTTTTAAAGTCAGGTTTTTCCTATTATCTTCGTTCTGTGCCCCTTTTTCCTCACCGTTATCAGTTCTATTTAAGGGTGCTTGACTTTGCAGTATTTCGTCTTCAATATCATTATCCAATTTACGTTTCTTGAGTAAGTGCAGCATCTGTGAAGTGTAAATAGGAATGAATAAATTGGGTGACAGGAAATAATTAAAGGCGACTGTTAATGGGATATTTTAATATTAATTCTGGCGGCGGTTTATTTTTTGGGCGACAAACTAACTAAACGGGCGACTAACTATAGATTACAAAAATACGTAAAACGGGCGACTACATGTCGGAGACAAATAATTCAAGTTAGCAGTGAAAATTCTAAATGAGTGACAAAAATACTGAGTGGCCAACTATCTAATTTAAGCTGCCCAATATGGTATTTTTAACCGACTCCAAAAACTTGAAAAGGAGGAGGTTATCTATTCGTCGCGTATTTTTTTTTATATGTATGTACACCGATTACTCGAAGACGGCTGAACCGATTGAAATGATTCAAACGTTATAACATGAGGTTTGTTCCCAAGTTGGTCCCATTTTTTGAAATTTTGAAATCAGTTCAGTAGTTTTCAAGTAATCTTGGAAAAACTGTCGTTTTCGTTACCATTTTATATGAATTCAGGCGGATTTTCAACGATTACTTTTTTTGTTTATGAACCGATTTAGTTGTTTGAAAGAAGACACCTTAAGGGTGCACCGAGCGTCCACTAGCGCCGCCAATCAAGAAAAAATCATTACAACGAAATAACTATGTTTAACAAAATTCTGAAACATATAAAAACTAGTAATAGTTATAAACTATTTTTGTATGCGTTTTTTTCCTGGTTTAAATGTGTTTGTGTAGTTAAAACCTGGATTAACGCCTAAAGTGGCCACTTAGGCGTTAATCCAGATTTTAACCACACGAACGCATTTAAACTTAGAATTTTACGCATACAAAAATAGTTTATAACTAATACTAGTTTTTATATGTTTCAGAATTTTGTTAAACATAGTTATTTCGTTGTAATGATTTTTTCTTGATTGGCGGCGCTAGTGGACGCTCGGTGCACCCTTAAGGATGATACCATATTAATCTCATTGGTATTGGACCTTGGATTTTGAAGATACATGAGGGAACTCCTCAAAATTAAATAGGAACTGTACAGTGATTGAAATATTGGTAGTTTTATGACAATCAAAAACAAGTTAAGTACTTATTTATTGTCAAGGACGTTCTGGACTAGGGTTGAACTACGAAGGCCCAACGAAACTCTTGTGGAAATTGAGTTACTCGGGGTATACCATTGAAAAATGTGAAACATTATAACGTTTTATTATATAAAATCATCGCTTACATACCTACCACAAAAAAGTTTAAAATAAAAAAGCTTTTAAAAAAAAAGCACAACCTCCTTCAAAAACCTTAAAAACAACTCTATAAAAAGCAAGAAATAATGTTCAAATCGGTTAATTAAAACACGTCTATTGAAGTCGGGTGGGGCTTTTATAATATAAACAATACAATAAAAAAAAATACTTCCAGCTCCACCCGACTTCAAGTTGAAGGCAATGTAGTTCTTATTTAAGGCCAGTATATTCGAAATAAACCTATTTTGGATCGAGCAGTAAACAATCAAATATTCTTTACTAGTGGCCGCTCGTGACTTCGTCTGCGTGGAAAGTTTTTTTTCTGTATCCCTCGAGAACAACACTTTTTTTCAGAATGAAATGTACCCTATGTCCTTCTCTGTGCCCCTGACAACGAGTATGTAAAATTTCACTGTTAAGACGTTAAGGCGTAACAAACAAACAAACGGACTTTTGCATTTTTAATATTAGAAAGGATTTTGAGCAGATCACGAACAGCGGGTCTATGGGCTAAAACATTAACATGAAGTCATGAACATGTTAACTATAATTTGACAGATGGATTGATACATTGTTATTTCATTTTGACACAAATAAAAATTTACCAAAGAAAAGTAGTAATGTCCATCCATCTTTCAAATTACAGATATAGATGCCGGCATATAACTTGGCAAGACAAAGATGAGACAAAACATGCGCCGAGTTTAGTGTTTGTAGCTACTGCGCATCTTTTGTCTCGTTTTTATCTTGCCAAGTTACGTGCCAGACAGTAGGTATAACCACAGAGGAAATAATCACTACGTTTTATAACATGTACATCAATGTTTTTAGCTGATAGATCCGCATAGAACAAAGTCTGTGGAGCAGATAAAAATGAATTTTGTAGTTTCATAAACAATCTTGATTAAGTATGGCAGAGACAGAGTTTTTTAATATAAAATCATATAATATCGACGACCTCCGTGGTCGAGTGGTTCGCACGCCGGTTTTCAAGGCGTCACCATCTCTTGAGGTCCCGGGTTCGATCTCCGGCTGGGTCAATGTAGAAAATGAACTTTTCAATATTGTCTCAGGTCTGGGTGTGTGTCATACCACCGTTGTTTCTGATTTCCATAACACAAGTGCTATAGCTACTTACTTTGGGATTGGAGCAATGTATGTGATGTTGTCAAATATTTATTTATTTATTGATATTTATACAGTTGTGGCCATATAATTAAGAACGTTTATTTTATGAGATTATTTTTTACATACAATGTCTCATAATAAATTACATATGTTTTCTTTTATTTATTGTGCTATCGCAAAATACTTCTGTACTATTAGGAAATTGTAATAAAAAAACAGAGAGATAATTATTATACAGGACATAACGTGGCAGCTGAACCTAGGAAGTATTGGTACAGGCTGGTCACTTAATTAAGAATGCTAAATATTTTTCTTATAATTATAATATTAATAAACAACACTTTGTGATTGGTTACTTATTGTTTAATATCTGCACCTTTTTATTGCTGAAAACTATTAAAAAATTGTTTGCTTTTAAAAAAAATTGGAAATTGTAAAAATTGCGATAAATCTACAAGAGGAATTATAATAAAACTTCGTGAGAAGACCGGTCGTCCAATATTATAGCAGACCACTTGCAATGCTTGACAACTATGGTTTTCCATGCTGTAAAGCATTTAACACGTATCAAACTAATTCAAATGTTCCACATGTGCATAGAAAGAGGAAGGCATGTCGTTGAGTCGATAGAAACATACTATCCGCGTCAATTGGTAATGCGCCTGGCGGCCATGATTTTTAACCTCAAAAACGAAAAACAATTGTAATTTTCTCATATACCTAGACCCTTTCTTATTGAAAAGAAGAATTCAATAATTAATAAATTATATTACCTATTAGAATTTTACTGTTTTTTGTCATTTTTAGTTGCGGATGACGATGATGTGTATGTTAATTTGACAAGGTTCCAGCGCATTACCAATTTGACGGGGATAGTACGTTTGGCTAAACAATATTATTTTAAAGGGTGTAATGAGATAAAAAAAGATTTTTTTTTGCAAAAATAACCCCTCGGGAATCTCGGCGTGGACCATCCGAATGGTGGAAGAGAAGTTGTTTAGGAGGATAGCCAGGAAGATACCGATGTTGACATTGCGCCTTAAGCGAGCCTGTATTGCTTTTGTCAAACGTTAAGAAAACTGGGGGCCTACTCAAATGGCAAACGTTATAAGCGTTTCTATATTCTACATGTTTCTTCGACTCGGCGAAAGCGATATTAATTTGGTACTCAACCCGTCTCTCTGCATTCAATCTTCAAACGCTTGTATCACAGAGTAACTAGAGAGTGTAACTCAAAGAGTCCACTAGCGCCTCTGGAAATCGATGCGGAACTACTGACACGAAATTATAATAGCTGAAAATGTATTTTTTTGTTTCTTATTATATATTTATTTTACTTTTTTGTAATATCTTTATTTATAACAAAATAGAAAATATTAATGAAAAAGAACAAATCAAAACAAAAAAATACAAAAACAACTATGATTTGGCTCGGTATTCGTACAACGGTATAAATGTTGTAGCACGGTAAATATCTATTAATATTGTAACTAGGGTTGGCACCTTTTTTGAACTAATAAAGTATATTGATTGCTAAAGCTAGTAAAAAGTACGTTGTATGGAAATAAAGTAATATTTATTTTTACCTTTAAAACATACTTTTTATTACTTTTGGCAATATTTAAACAAATCTTGTGAAATAAAGTATTTTCACGTACCTACTTTATTTTCCTCATAAAGCAGAGAGTACAATAACCCCGAAATAAAGTACAGGTGGCAACCTTAAATTGAGACCTTTTTGTCGCACCATACACCCGGCTACAGTATTTTAATTTCAGCTAAGTACCTACTTTCGTATCTTTCTAGTTTTGTAATTGCGTATAACCTGCGTAATATTTTAGAATCCATAATATTATAGGGAAAATGAAATAGGTAGTACCTATTTCATTTTCCCTATAATATTATGGATTCTAGGTAGGTACCTAGCCTAGGTTAACAAAACTAACAGTAAAAACAAAAAACTGAAAAAGCTAAATACCTATATATTAAAGAGAGAAACAAATTATTTTCAAATCCTTCGGGCCGTAGTTAGTAGGCAATACCTATAGTAAAAAAAATATTTTAATAAAAGTTTACTAAATCTTATTTTTTTACTACTCTCTCCGGGTATTTAACCATGTCATCTCTGGAGTAATAAAATAATAAATATAATACAAACAGCACAATCTGCAATTTACCATAGTAAGTAAGTACTTGTATTTCAATCAATAATTAGTTCGTAGGTATATTACGTTCGTCACTGCGGCGCATTCGCGACTGTTCGTGTACCGAGTATTGTTGAAGTTGGAATACTGAGGGCCTAGTACGAGTTGATTTTTTGTTCTCACTTCACTTTGCGAATAGTAAACTATCGTCATCTCTCTTTCACTCGTTCACTCACTCGCATGATATCCTCTCTTTCACTCGATACTATTCGCAAGTGAGAAACACAACTCGTACTAGGCCCTTTCATAGATACAGTCAGTGGCACGAATCATGAAATTGGGTGGGGATTGCGCGGAACGCGTATTCTGGTGCCTAGTTCCAAATCACGCCAACAGCACTGTTAGCGTATAATCCATTAAATTAAGAAGGTACACAAATATCCTATTTGTGTAATATTTTGTGACTATTTAATTTGGTCGGATTCGCGCTAACAGCGCTGTGAGCGTGATTCGGAACGCGGGGTGGGTATGCGTTGCGGTGAGGGGCGCAGGCGGCGGGAGAGGGGCACGCACTATTGGTCGCTCCAAGAGCACATGCGCAAACTTATCCCCACTCCGTCGAAAAATATTCATGATTCGTGCCACTGACTGTACCATTACCTTGGTAGTAATGTCATGTAAATAAACGGAGGTGGTGGTAATCCGCTACGCTACTGGACTGGGTCATAAATTCGGGTGTCGAATTTTATCATTATTATT
This sequence comes from Agriphila tristella, assembly GCA_928269145.1. Classification (NCBI taxonomy): domain Eukaryota; kingdom Metazoa; phylum Arthropoda; class Insecta; order Lepidoptera; family Crambidae; genus Agriphila; species Agriphila tristella. The sequence goes on along the minus strand of OV743447.1, from coordinate 1,203,699 downwards.
GTAATTCGCACCATGACCAAACTCAAAAACGATTTTCATTTTCATATTTTTAATATAATTTTGTTTTTAATAACTTTAAAACCAGTTGAAGTTTTTTGGCAAACTTGAAGACTTTGTTGTGAAAGTTGATGCTTAAGATTCAGAGATGACGCTACTTTTGTTTCGACCGTTTGTGTTGTTCCAAGTGTGCCCCTCTTGTATTATACTGTATGATCTGTGTTTAACGTTACGCTCGCTCCGACAGAAAGAAATGGTACTCAAATGGCTATTTTGACATGTAGATTTGCCAACGATAGCCAGCAATCGTACTAAATCGCAGCGTACGCCCATACCCTGTAGAAAGAAACAAATCGTCGTACGACGCGTGTCTTATTTTCAATTTTGAAAAGGGTTTTTGTGTTTCCTGTGATTCCTGCCAATAAAACTAATGGAGAAGATAAATCATAATAGTGATCTGTGTAAGAAGCACTGAAGCAGGCCACTTAAGGCGTGGGGCCTCGGAATTAAAATCCCCAATCATCAGTAAGTACTTAGAATTAATTGATAAATTATGCAGTAGGTATTTTGAAGAGTATTCTTCTTTACAAAAGCCTGAAGGCATTGGCGTATCTAAAGATTATTTCCAGTGGGGCCGGGCCTCTAGTTCTGGGGCAAAGCCTAGGGTCACAGAATATATAATAGTACTAACGTCTAGGGTGCTTGACTAGAGCCGCGTTGGAGTTTTGAAAGGCAATAGAAAAGTATTATAGCTGGTATTTTTCTGGGGTGGGTATCAGGCTGTTCTGGGGTGGGCACTGCCCACCCCCTTCCTGCCAATGCCTGAAGGTTGTCATTTCGTAAGTATAAATTAGTTCCAGTTACTCGTAGGTACAATACCTAATTATGTAAAATCTTTTTTCATTAGTTTCCCTTTCTTTAGTTGGTAATCACAATAAAATATGATTCCCTTATAATTAACATTTATCTTTCATGTAGCATGGAAATGAAGGATTAGTAGAGCTGTGTAATGATTTCAAATTTTCAATTAAGTACTTTTTATTGTTTCAGGTTGTGATAATAATTTCTTCTTGAATTTTCCTTCAAAATGGAATTGATTGCACTACCTATTATTATAAGAAGATAAAGAAGAAGTGTAAAGACAATTATAGTGATGATTTCTGAAACTGTGGCAAGCTAATGGGCTGTGTAATGAGTAGCTTTGTACTAATGTATTTTATCACAAACACAACACAGAGAAAGCATTGACTTGACACTATGGCAAACAAAATAGTGTATTAAACATAAGAAAAATATGTCATAGTCAAAGACTTCTATGTTGTACCTATACCTACTACAAATGTATAAAAAGGAACAACAATGGGGAGGAAAAGCGCAATTTTATCCCGATAGGTGGCGTCTGGTCTTGGTACCGGGCCGCCTCAAAGAAAGTGTCAAAACATATGGGAATCTCTTGGAGTATTGCACTTTTTAATTTTATACTGAGAAAATTCCGCATTGTTATGCATGTAACTTGTAAATTATTGGAGTTCATCGATTTCCCAGTAACAAAAAAAATATTGGGCAAAAAAATATCAAAAAAAAGATGCTTTTCCCTCGATTTTCTCCTTTGCTGAGCCTGAGAAACATTATAAATCAAAAGGAATGTTTCATGAATTTGATGAAGCTTCGCCAAAATAAAACAACAATTGAATTATAACAGCTTTGTTCTTTAATATTTCAACCTCAGCAGTTTCTAGCATATTTATAACTTGGATGAATTTTATAGGTATATCAAATATGGAATAAGCCCAATATTGGGGCCAAACAGAGAATTAATAGAATTTTATATGCCAGGGTCATTCAAGAAACTTAGAATAATAAAATAAATATGATAAAACGGTTCGTGTAATTTTGGATGGTACAGAAATTCCAGTACAGAAACCTGAAATTACTATTGCACAGAAGGCATCATCAGGCAACTATAAACACGGAAATTCACACTCAGTTGCTTTGTTAAAATTTAAATCATATGCTTCTAATCTGAAATAAAAAGATTACTTGTAAATCTTACACGAAATTTAAAGAAATGTAATGCTTGTTAGCAATTTTTTGTAAGTTGCTATAAACTTTCTTGCCTGTTGTTTTGGCTTTTCTTTTCCGTAATTCTTCTTTTATATGAGCTAAAGTTAGCATATAATACATTGTTTGTCCGCAAAACCGAAAAAAATACAATCTAAGAAAGTAAAATCACGTAATACACAGTCAAGACAATATAAGCTCAAACTGACAATTGTTCCAAAGAATGAAGCGCCATCTGTAATTCACTTTGCCTTCGCCTCCCCATTAAAAAATAATAAATTAAAAGTAAAAGCTATAAAGCATTTATCAAAAAAGAGGTCAGCTCGGCAGCTGGCCGAGTGATGGTAAGTGTTAACACTTTTAAATATAAACTTGATATTATACATAACATATAGTTAACTTCACCACCATCACATAGACTATAGCCTAACAGTGCTAGTGACTCACCTTAGAAATCTACCTATTCATTTTAGATTCAAAATACCTAGGTAAATATTTGTCATAATAAGTAATTTATCTACACCTAACTAAGCAAGCACCCACCGAATCTATTAATGTGTTTATTGTCTAGGTAGGTATACATGACATCAATATTTTAATAATTTATATTACCTAGGTACCTAGACCTACCATGTACCTATATGTGCAGTAGGTATAAATTCTGTAGCTAGAGTGTAATCTAACAATTTAAGGAAAATAAATAATAAACAGACCTTTTCATTCTTAAAAATATAAGTAGGTAGGTAGGTAAGTGCCTTAGATATTAATAAAAGTATATATCATCTGTCTTATTCGTCTCTCTATTTAAAATTTACTTACATAAACCATGAAGATCATGACTTATTACAATAAGTAGGTAATAACCAAAGACTTTTATATTTGTATTGTAATAACAGGTATATTTTCAGATTTGTGATCCTGACTTGAAGATAACTAATATTAAAGCCAAATACTGAAAGCCAAAAACATGCTATGCATGTTCAAACCAAGTGGAACTGTATATGCATAACTTCCCCAAAATGGTGAACTAACTTGGTTATTAGGTAAGACATAAGTAGACCTACACATTAGCTTTTCTTGATCTTATAATGTGGAGTCAATCATGAATAGGTACAGTTAACGGCACGCTGGACTTCCACAATCTGTCAAATTTCTTCAATCATTTTTAAACTTTGAGTCGAGCAATTTAATTAATGTTGTTAATTAAATTGCTCGACTAAATAAATAATAAATATAGTAAATAAATAGACGAATTTTTTATTTATTTATTTGAGGACAGCTAACAAGAACATGCACCAAAGACAAGACAACAAGACATTTCAAGAACTTACATTTCAAGTGTTGTCTTTTTTACAAGCTGCCACGTCATGCATTGTATTTAACTAATAAATCAGTATATTATTTCAAGCAATAATGTATCTTGTTTTTACATTAATATTATTATTTAGGGCCTATTTCACAAATTCCAACCAAGTTAAAATGTAATAAATTATATTCCATTTGTATTTTTCTAATTAAATTTAAGTACTTATTAGTATTTTAGCTAAATATAGATTTTAACTTTAAATTTTTCTTTCAATAGTACCGTGTTGTTTTAGGTGATTCTGGATACCCTTAGAGAGCCTGGCTTATGACTCCTATATTAAATGCAGCACCTGGCTCTCGAGAAGAAGTGCAAACCACACATCATGTCCAAGCCAGGAATTGCATCAAGCAATGTTTTGGCTTGCTGAGGGCTCGTTGGAGGTGCTTACATGGTGCTTACTAAAGCATAGGTCATTACACTATCATCCTTGTTTCCTCTAAAAACATATTTTTTTTATACAATACTAAATAATATATTTTTATCTTACATAGGAGGACACTTCATCGCTATTTTGGTGCATCTGGGTAGGAATAAGATATATAAGCCTTAATATGGGTAGCTTAAGTGTGTCATGCTCTTTTTAATCATTTCTGTGGTGTTGCGTGTCATGTGAGGCGGGTCGTTACGACTCCTCATTCCTCAATATGGTTGAGCAAAGTAATGGCTGGTTTGTTATACTCGTGAACGGGTGCTGCCAGTAGGGATGGATCTGCTTCTGACTATGTAGGTACCTATCTTAATGCACATTGAATTGTAAGAATTGCATTTATATTTTTTTCAAAAACTTAATAACAAACAATGAGCAGTGTGTGATGTCCAGTACCTTGATTACGTAAATCTGTTGCTAACAATTCTCGATTGAAAGAGCGGTTGCATTGCTGCTTTAAGTATGATAGTTGTCACATTGGTTCTTAACTAAAGCAGCAATGTAACTGCTATTTCTGTCAGAGTTGATTGCAACAAAATTACAAAATCACCCCCCAGATTTTATTATAACTTGCCTACTGTGTATCTATGCCTAGTTAATTTTGATTTAGTTAGGTAGTTATACTAATGGGTGAATGAAACCAATAAAACATTAGAAAACTGTAATATTTTTTATCGATTATTGTTTTGACTACTTACAATTTTTCATAATAAAATTCATTGTTAAATTGTTTTTATTTTATTTACAAAGTTGACACTATCGACCGTTCTTACGAAGCTTTTTCTGTTTCTTCTTGATAGGTTATCCTTATAATTAAGTATGTGTCTTTTGTCGCCAATAGAATTCAAACTTTTGACTGACACAGCCGATCATTTTATCATCATCATCTCTCAGTTGACTGGGTTTGTTCACATATTAAAGCCATTTTCTTTTAAGTTGATAGTATCTGAAACCAATTTGTATAGAGATTAGACAAAAGTTACATAAAAAACCTTTCTACATCCAATGGAATTATTTACATATTAAATTAAGTACTTACTTACTTGCACATTACCTATGTAAACTTTGTATGCAATCAGCCAAATATTGAGAAATAGTAGGTAAGTATTTATACCTATGTACCGCTGGAAATTTTCACGTTTATTTATGAATTTATTGAAACTAAATATTTATTTTATGTAAAGGTCAAAGGTCAAAATCAAATTCATATGACATTGACATAGTAGGGTGCATGCATTCCAGCAGACCGACCGCTAAGTCATCGGTCACCCACCACTAACATTTTAACCATTGAATAGTATTCTAGTACATTACAGCCAAGAACGGGAATGTAATTGCTCCCCGCACAAGGCTTCTGTAGGTAATGCTTTTCTCAAGAAATGCGAGGAAATTCGATTTAATAATAATATTAGGTACAAGATTAGTGCATGAAACTCACAAAAAATCGCGCTGTGCGGCCGATTTCATAATACTTATTTGTCAGGCAAAATTACAAGATTTGTTGATGGAACTGACAAAAACTCGTGCTGCGCGGCCTATTTTTTTTACTGAAGGTTGACAAAATTACAGGGTTTTTGAATGAAAATGATTAAAAATCGCGCTGTGTGGCCATTTTTTTGCTATAAACAAGCAAGGTTACAAGATTAGTAGTTGAAACTGACTAAAAATCGCGCTGCGCGGCCGTTTTTTTTTTACTATAAACAAGCAAGATTACAAGATTAGTAGGTGAAACTGACTAAAAAAACGCGCTGCGCGGCCGGGCGTTTTTTAACTAACAGGCATAATTGAAAATCTTAGAATCGCATATAGGGGGCGCCCCATAGAAATATCGCCCAGGGCGCTGGTAGTGCTTAAACCGGCACTGCTTCTATAAATTTAGAAAATAAAAAAAAGCAATTGTATTATTGTTTATTAGTGACCCCCTCCAAAATTTCAGGCTGCGACCGCGCCTGGATGAAACTTACTGTGAATCGCGCTGCGCAGCCGTTTTTTTTTACATTTTTTACTATAGAGAAGCAAGACTACAAGATTAGTGGACGAAACTGACAAAAATCGCGCTGCGCGGCCGTTTTTTTATAATAGACAGCCAAGATTACAAGATTAGTAGTAGTTTTATTCGTGAGTAGGGTTACAGTTTTTTAGGGTTCCGTACCCAAAGGGTAAAAACGGGACCCTATTAGGGTTCCGTACCCAAAGGGTAAAAACGGGACCCTATTACTAAGCCTCCGCTGTCCGTCTGTCTGTCACCAGGCTGTATCTCATGAACCGTGATAGCTGGACAGTTGAAATTTTCACAGATGATGTATTTTTGTTGCCGCTATAACAACAAATACTAAAAACCGAATAAAATAAATATTTAAGGGGGGCTCCCATACAACAAAAACAAACGGGTTTTTTTTTTGCCGTTTTTTGCTTTATATTAATAAAGACAACAGGTAGACAATTGGAATTTTCACAGATGATGTGTTTTTGTTACCTCTATAACAACAATTAATAAAAACCGAATAAAATAAATATTTAAGGGGGGCTCCCATACAACAAACGTGATTTTTTGCCGTTTTCTGGTACGGAACCCTTCGTGCGCGAGCCCGACTCGCACTTGGCCGGTTTTTTACAATAAATAGCGTCAGCCGCCCCTCGGGCTTAGCTTTAGGGCGCCTTTCATAATTAGTTATACCAATCATTTTTGACGAACTGCAGTGCAGAATGTTCATTTTCCGTTCATGATGTTACATGATTAGTGAGATTAGTAGATGAAACTGACTTAAAATCTCGCTGCGCGGCCGTTTTTTTATTACTTATAGTCAGGCAAAATTACATGATTAGTGGATGGAACTGACAAAAATCGCGCTGCGCGGCCGATTTTTTTATTAAGTATGTACCTACTCATAGTCAGGCAAAATTACAAGATTAGTGCATGAAACTCACAAAAAATCCCGCTACGAGCCGATATTTTTATTACTTTTAGTCAGGCTAAATTACAACATTTGTGGATAGAACTGACAAATAATGCGCTGTGCGGCCGATTTCATAATACTTATTTGTCAGGCAAAATTACAAGATTTGTTGATGGAACTGACAAAAACTCGTGCTGCGCGGCCAATTTTTTTTACTGAAGGTTGACAAAATTACAGGGTTTTTGAATGAAAATGATTAAAAATCGCGCTGTGCGGCATTTTTTACTGAAGATTGAAAAAGTTACAGGGTTTTGAATGAAAATGATTAAAAAACGTGCTGCGCGGCATTTTTTTAGTATAGACAGGCATCCTCTTCTCTTCCTCCAGCACATAACCCTAGGGGCGGCATACCTTATTGCCCAGCCTGCCTAGCACGACCGATTTATATCGCGTGATATAGCGTTTTATCACGTTTAACTGTCAAAAAGACAAAGCAATTTGACAGTTGAGTGTCGATAAAATGATATATCACGCGATATAAATCGGTCATGCTAGGCAGGCTAGGCCCGGGCGCCGAATCTTAAAATACGTCCCTGAATCTACCTACCAACCTACTCTGCTTGCCATGCCGGGGCGACGCGTCACCGGCAAGGCAAACAGGGTTGCCACTTTTTGTTTTAATAAAGTATTGGTTGATATAATCGGTAGAGAAAAAGTACATTTGTATAACGATAACGCACAATGTTATTGTGATACTTTTGTGAGATAATTGCCAATTTTGGCGGCCTCACCCATTGTTTAAAAAAATGGGAGAATGGAGAATGTCCGAAAAAATCAAATTGGCTGAATATTTTTCTATATGTAGGAATAAGGTCCCTCTTAGTAATAGAATAAATTTTCATAATTTTTGGTTTCGTGAAAAAAATTCAAAAAATCAAAGTCTCTTCGACTTCACAAATGTATGAAAGTAACAGCAGAATGGAGATTGTACCTTTGCCAACACCTGTCTCAACCATAGATGTAGCAAATCCCTTCGGTGTAAACCAGATTGAGCTCTTCGCCCCAAAACGAGCCGACAGAGAGGTCAAGTAGATAATTGTATCTCTTTCTTCATTAGGGTGACCAAACTGTTTGGTTGGTTGGAGACATACTTATTACTTTAAACTGTTTAATATAAACTTAAGTACGTAGTTCTTTATTTACAATTAATACTTTTGCCACGTTTTTATAAGGTTGCTTGTTTGTTTGTGTTTTCGTTTGTTTGTTTGAGCACAAATTTTGCAAACGATTTTATACTAACTTCCCGATGAGACTTGAAACTTTGAACACAGGTCAGAACTAGAAGGTTATGTAATATTATGGTATCATTGAGCTGATCTGACGATGGAGCCGGAAGAACGCCACAGGAATAGTATGATGAAACCATACAACCCCCTCGTGTTTGGACTCGTTAGAATCGTCTTGGCAAGTACTCTGTTGGGGAATAATATCCAAGGGGCTGATGGAGGAGCCGGAGGAAGGCCATTGAAACTTTGTAATAAAATCATGCAACCCCATCGAGTTTGAGCTCGATTGATTCGTCTTGAGGAGTGCTCCGATAGGAGGTGGTATACTTTAAATAAAATAATAATTTACTAAAAATAAATCTTCACGTTTTTTTATTACGTTTTATTAGGTTGCTTTCTTGTTTTAATTTATAAATATGGTTAATCAACCAATATCTACAAAAATTCAAGTGTAAATAATGACATAACTATAAAGTTTATTCCAATTTTGATAGAAATACAATGTGCGTGTATTCGGAAATCAAATGAATGTTGGAAAAACAAGTGAAGGTAGAAAAACATTGTCTAGTGATCTGTAGTTAAAAAAACACGTGCAAACGATTTTCGACTTTATTGACGTTTATAATTATTCTCTTCCTTTAAAAACTGTTATTTTGGTAAATATATCAATAAGGTCTAAAATACTTGCACCAATTTTTTACTAGTGAAATTACAAAAATGGGTGCAAGCGATTTTCAACGACACAATGATAAAAATAAAAAAACAAGATGGCGGCCAACCTTTTTTTGTTTTTGGCTTGATTTCGATGAAAATCGGTTTTTAGTAATATTTTGACAAAAAATAACAATGAAATGTTGAAAATATAAAAAGAATCGAAATGGTGGCCAACTTTTTTGTTTGTAGGCCGATTTCGATAAAACTCGTTTTTTGGTACTATTTAGGCAAGAAAATAAAAACACATTTTTTTTAATATTTAAAATCCAAAATGGCGCTTAAATTTTTTGTTTTTGAGCCGGTTTCGATGAAACTTGGTTTTAAGTACTATTTTGACAAGAAAATAACAACGCAATGTTGAAAATATAAAAAAATCCAAAATGGTGGCAAACTGTTTTGTTTGAAAACCGATTTCTACGAAACTCGGTTTTGGGTACTATTTTGACAAGAAAATAATAATGGAATGTAAACAATGGAATGTAACAAAAGGTCAAAATGGCTGCTGATTTCGTTTTTGGGTTGATTTTAATATAACTGGGTTGAAAAAAAGAAGAACAAGAAAAGAATTTGGCCGCCACCTTGGATTTTTAATACTTTTAATATTGTGTTGCTGTTTTCTTGTCAAAATAGTAACAAAACCGGAGTTTCATCGAAATCGGCCTTCAAATAAAAAAGTTGGCCGTCATCTTGAATTTTTTAATATTTTAAAAATGCGTTGTTATTTTCTTATCAAAATAGTGCCAAAAACCGAGTTTCATCGAAATCGGCCCACAAACAAAAAAGTTGGACGCCATCTTGAATTTTTTAATATTTAAAAAATGAGTTGTTATTTTCTTATCAAAATAGTGCCAAAAACCGAGTTTCATCGAAATCGGCCCACAAACAAAAAAGTTGGCCGCCATCTTGAATTTTTTAATATTTAAAAAATGCGTTGTTATTTTCTTATCAAAATAGTGGCAAAAACCGAGTTTCATCGAAATCGGCCCACAAACAAATAAGTTGGCCGCCATCTTTAATTTTTTCATATTTAAAAAATGAGTTGTTATTTTCTTATCAAAATAGTGCCAAAAACCGAGTTTCATCGAAATCGGCCCACAAACAAAAAGTAGGCCGCCATCTTGAATTTTTTAATATTAAAAAAATGCGTTGTTATTTTCTTATCAAAATAGTGCCAAAAACCGAGTTTCATCGAAATTGGCCCACAAACAAAAAAGTTGGCCGCCATTTTGAATTTTACATACTTTAAAAATTACTTTGTTATTTTCTTGTCAAAATAGTACCAAAAACCGTGTTTCATCAAAATCGGCCTACAAACTTAAAAGTTGGCCGCCATCTTGGATTTTTTAATATTTTCAACACTGCGTTATTATTTTCTTTTCGAAATAGTACCTTATGGTTTCATCGAAATCGGCGCATAAACATGAATTTGATTATTAATTATTAACTTTACCCCTCGCCTGCGACTTCCAGTTATTTCAAATTGATAGAACAATTTAGTTTTTGGGAAATCTGAAATGGTGTAGAATTTATGGTCACCCTAGTTTTGTAAAGGAATATTTCCTGAATATTGAAATTCTAAAATTGAAATTCGGCGCCAAAGTCAAAATCGGATCGGAGTTGCCAGGATTGACACTTGAATTTATACAACTACAATAATGCTGATTAGCATTATTGTAGAAATCTAATTAAATCAAAAGAGTAAGTTCTGTTTTATGTTACAATTACGATGTGTTATTCTAAATTAATATTTAAGTAGTATATTTTCAATATTCCACTCCGAATCCTTAACTTTGATACACTACGTGATTGGTAACGTAAATTTTTTTCCCTACCATCGTGATTCGTGGTATTATTGTTTAGTAATGGCAATTGTGCGAACGAGACATCCTCATCTACTTGGTGATGTTTCATTCACACAGTAGAGTCTTCAGTCAATGTCGTCGATAGAATTTCAACTCTATGGTAAAGAGAATAAAGTTGAATTTCTTTTAAACGCATAGTGAGAATTTTTGTAGAGTACTCACTCCTTATATGAACCTCCTTGGTCTCAACCACAACATGGTATTAAAAAAAGTTTCAAGACAAAATGTCGAAACTTTTTTTTTAATACGTGTTATGTTTGTGGCAGTTAGCGGCAAAGGTATAATCTCCATTCTGCTGTTACTTTCATACATTTTTGAAGTTGAAGAGACTTTGATTTTTAAAAACTTTTTTACCCAACCGAAAATTCTGAAACTTTTTCTATTACTAAGGGACCTTATTCCTACCTATAGAAAAATATTCAGCCTTTTTAATTTTTTTCGGACATTCCCTATTAGGGGTAAATGCCCGTACAAAGGTCTCTAGCAGCAGTAGCGCCACCAAGCGGTATAAATTTTGTGACATCCCGCCATTCCATGCACACCCTCAACGACTCGTGACTACTACGGTTTCAGTCAAGTCACCGGCGCGTCGCCGGCGCGTCACCGGCCCGTCGCCGGCGCGTTACCGGCCTATTTGATATATTAACATACTCATAGCTATGAAACCTAGTAAAAGATTTTTCGAAATCCGTTTAGAAATTGTTGAGGTTCGCGTACAATGTACATCACGGATGACGTCATAATTTAACTACAGATCACTAGACTATGTTTTCCTATTTGTTTACCCGAAATTCATACACATTGTTGTATTTTTATTAAAATTCGAAAAACTAGTACCTTTACTAGAATTTAGTGGAATAGGTGAATTAAGTCTAATAAAGATACCAAAATATTACCAAAAGTAATTAAAAAAATGATTTTAAAAGTTAAAATAAATAAATAATACTTAATTTCCATACCACAATGTACTTTTTCTCTACCGATTATAGCAACCAATACTTTATTAAAACAAAAAAGTGGCAACCCTGTTTGTCTTGCCGGTGACGCGTCGCCCCGGCACGGCAAGCAGAGTAGGTTGGTAGGTAGATTGAGGGATGGTTCCCAATTTTGGAAACATTTAAATAATTGGAGAAAAAAAACTTATTTTCATAAAAAACGTATCTTTCATACAAAACGTTATCTAATGGAAGAAAAACAATCTTATTTGGGGAAATTTCTAATCTTCTCTTCATACAAATTGATAGAGAATGAGAGAAGATAATTCCCGTTTAATATAATTTGTCGAATCCAAAGTAAATAAAAGTGAAGGTAAGAAAACATTTCAATCGAGAATTGTTAGCAGCAGCTTTACGTAATCAAGGTACCTGGTACAAGTACATTGTCTAGTAACCTGTAGTAAAAAAATTGGTGCAAGCAATTTTCGACATTATTGACGTCAAAAATTCGGTTGTTTTTCCCATATTCTTTTTCACTTACTTTGCTGTTTCATAAAAAAACATACTTTTACTCGATTTACCGGAATGAACCACATTAATGCGTGCTGAAAAAACGAGGGGCTGAAAATAACTAGGACGAATTTTATTTTTTCCATGCTAGAGGCGATTCTGAAAAATGATCGATGACTCAGCGGATAGTCTGTTAGAATGCACCCAAAGTCATGATACGAGACCATCCCTGTTTTAGTTCTATGTATTCTGTGTTTGTAGAACAGAACGAGCGTTCGTGATGTTAAATGCATTTTGAGTAGGAAATTAGTGACCTTAACGCTTAAGCGTAGTATTTTGTATAGGGAAACGCTTAGAAACATTTTTACGCAATTTGATTTGACTTGATTTTGGATTACTTAGGGTTTTAAATGAACAATAATGCAATGTTATGTTTGTTAAACAGTCACAGGCATCCGATGGACGACTATTTGTTTAATTTAAGGTAAGATCATAGTTTTATTTGATCAAATAGAAACATTGTACATTTGGGTACGAATCAACAAACTCGTTACGCTTGACCACGTGACATATGTCAATCCCATACATTGTCTTTCTATTCTACTAGCGTTAATTGTAGTAAGTGGCCATTTGAGTAGGCCCCCTGGACAGCCCGACAGTGGAAAAAATATATTTTTTCTGATGAAACTAAAATAAACAGGGTGTGCTCTGATGGAAAGCAATATTTACGGCACCCTTCGAAAAAAATATTTGAACCCAAGTTCATAAAAGTGACATTAAAGCATGGCGGTGGAAATGTTAAAATCTGGGCATGCTTTTCTGGCCACGGAGTCAGGCCTGTTTGGCTCATAGAAGGAAACACGGATCAGTTCCAGTACATAAATATACTAGAGGAAACGATGTTACTCTATGCTGAAGCCGTCCTTCCGGTCATTTGTATATTCCAGCAAGACAATGACCCAAAGCATACTGCCATAGCCTTCTTTATTTCCAAGCCGTGAACATAAGTTTGGCAACGTCTGTTACTGTCAGTTCGTGGTCATGTCGTCCGCCAGTCTCCATACTAAATGTATGGGAATATTTCAATATTAAGAGGTCGTTATTTTTCCTCATAGTAATCGTGTGAGGTTTAAAATATGAAAATAATTTAGTTCTTTTATTGAAATGCTTTGTGTATTAAACAATAAGAAAAATATCAATGTTAACCAGGAAGAAATGGCTGTCAAAGATATCATCTTTTTTGTTGATTTTCTTCAGCAGGGAGTTGATTAACACGCCCTCTAGCAATAAATGATATATCATTAGAAAGTTCTTTTAAAGACAAATATTTGCTGTTAATATACTTTATATCAATTGTTAATACTTTTGGAGTTGAAGGTTATTAAAGTATAAAAGTGGTCTATTGTTTATGGGAGTTGATCTATCACACCTATAGATATGAATGAAATATCATAAGAAAGGTTTTTATATGACAATTATTTGCTGCAAACATACTTTCTATTAATTGTTAGTAATTTCGGAGTTTTAGGTCATTAATGTTAAAAAAATTGGTCATGTTTAGAGCGTTATAACACTCAAAGTACTAATAGTTTACGATTATAGTAATACAATAAAATGTTTTAAATTTAAATACCTTTCCAATGATGTAAGATTTATTGCTAGAGGAGGCTTAGATCAAAATGCTCATCGTACTAAAGGACCCCCGAAAAGTTCTAATAATTTGACTCAAACCTTATGTTCTAATAAATAAATAATAATAATAAATATAAAACTTTATTGAAATAATCTTACATCACAATTTACAACTAGTTTAAACATAGATAATATAGGAAAAACAAATAATAAATAATTTTTAAAATAATTTTATACTATGTGCTTGACCACGTGCGATGTGGCCGTTCTGCTCAACTTCAGGGCTTGGAAGATATAGAAGGCTATGATACTGCACGTTCAGTAACGGAATTTTTTGACTCACAATCTTTATGTCTTAAATTAGCCAGCTAACAGCCCGGATTAAAATCGGTTTGAACATCTTTGGTGTGAATTTAAGAAAAATGTTTCAAATAGTAAGTTTAGGCAATTTTAGAGACTTTTTTAGAAGAATAGAACTCTGTTTCACTTACAAAATGTCAAAAATGTATTGAATGAATGCCTCGCTGGTGTAAGGCAGAAATTAAGAGTCGTGGACATGCCACTAAATATTAAAAAGCATTAAATTGCCTTGTTTAACGTAAGTTCTTTTATTTTGTGTAACTTCATTGACTACAAGTTTCATCTGATGAATATTTTATTGAGCGTTCTTAATTATTTGTCCAGCTTAAGTTGTATGCAAATTTGTTAGAATTGAAATAAACGTACATTAGTAAATAAACTCAAGTGTAATTTATGTTTGTACTCCTAATAAAGTTTGCTTTATTCATGTATATTCATGTATACCTATTTTATAATACAATAAATTACTTCTGAGAAGAAACACGATCGAGAAATCACAGGTCGTAATGGAAATTTATTGAAACTAAAAATCGTTCTTAATTATGTGGCCACAACTGTATATCTATAATATATATAATATCATAAATTTATCCGAAAGTAAGTATCGCGTCATTGTACTTTCGCGTGTGTGTCAACCGATCGGGCGAAATTGCATGTGAATAATTTCCAAAGCATCCCTAATTCTTATGGGCCATGAGCCCCGGCATAGTTTAAGATGGGTTATGATTAGAAAGCCTAACTTGCAGAACGTCTTTAAAGCAAAATGTCTAAAATCAATGTCTAAGTTACTGTTGGGGCATTCCACGCCAACTGTCACCTGACTAGTAAAAATTAAAACTTAATTATCAAACTAAATTTTTTGCCTAGAGCATAGTGATTTGTCTGAACTTTGTAAAACAATATTTTTTTTCACCAAAATATACATCAATATAGTATTTTTCAATCAGGAGCAACACTAGAAAAATTTGCAATGCTCTGTGGTGGATTTTGTCTTGAATTTGCAACACTGTTTTCGTCCATTTTGTTTGGGTTTTCGATCACTGTAAATAACTGAACAATAAACAAAATCCTCAGGTGTTATTTATGCGAATTATTTTTTAAAAACGGTAAACCAGTTTCTATTTTATTTCGCTTTGAACAGCTATAAGTTTTGTGTCCCGACCGTCACTGAACAACAGTAATTAGTTTGTCCTAAGCTCAAACTATAAAGGTAAGATTTTAAAAAAACTTTGGAAAGTAAGGAGATGCATTACACTTTTCTGTCCATATATTTATTTTATGACTAGGAGTACATTTGAATATTTTGTGTTGTAACAAAGTGGTGTCCCGACCATCACAGATTAGCAGTACACTTTTTGACACAAAACTGATAATGGCTAATGATGTCGTGTATAGAGGCATATAAAGGTGTAATGGTGATATATTGGTATGTTTTTTTACGCTGTCCCGACCGTCACAGTTTGTCCCGACCGTCACCATGCTTTACTCACATTTAAATAATAAAATAAACTAGTTAGTAGTTTCCAGTATATTATTTAGTATTGTATAAACTATACATTGATTAATATAGGGTTTATTGCATGAAACTCTTGCTTTGGTGTACTACACATACAATTTTTCTTTAGAAATGGATCCAGCTGAGCAAAAACGATGGTCTAGGGCAAAACAAATGGAAGATCCAGAGAAACGTATGGAAATCTTACAAAAAGAAATGTAGCGAAAGCGTAGGAGGAGATTGAGAGCAAAAAAATATCTTATTTACTATGAATTGAAAGAAAATGTTGATGTTCTTGAAAATAATTAAGTTTTGTATTAAGTAGTAAGTTAGCAGATAAGTAATTGTCCTTATTAATAGTAATTGATATAATAATCGGAAACCTATATATTATAATCTATAAGCGGAAACCTATACTATAAGCGGAAACGTGTGCGTTACCCCAGCAAAAAGTTGAGCTTTAGAGAGATGAAACCTTATCAGATAATTAGTGTGTCATGAGGAGAAATTTGTTTACTAATAGCAAAATTTGTGTGAGTTGTAGTTTTTAAGATATATAAGAAAAACAGATTTTGCTGGGGTCACGTTTTAAACATTACCCTGGCAAAAAAAGTTGTTTCAGCCTGGAACCAAATACATGAATAGATAGCTTTTGATGCATAGTAAATGTTAGCAAATAGCAAAAATTGTGTGTGTTATGGTTCTTGAGTTATTTAAGTTTTTGCTGGGGTAACGTTTTGGGTTTTCCCAGATCTCGAAAACGGTTCAACGCAGAACTTTGAAAAAAATACCACTAAGAGACCTTAATTTGTTTAAATTTGTTTAATTGTTAGTTTTTGATTTGGTTGTCGCAAACCAACGTAATTAAATGGTTTCGAAAAACAGAAAAAACTAATTTGCAAGTAAACTAGTACACTTATAATCAAATAAACAGCTGTTAAAAATAGCCGTGGTAGACACTTATTACGTCAAGAATTTTAGGCTTTGTAACTTTACACGATGTAAAGATATAAACAAATTTAATAAATTTTAGACCGGTCGTACTTTAGCGATCGTATACACAGTTTCCATAACATTAAGACACATCGCATACATTAAACAAATTTAAGTAATTCATTAACATTCCTTCCTGTTAATTTCAGCTTTCAATTACGCCTATCATGAAAGTTTTAACAAAAACAAGATTAAGACAGCAATTCTTGAATAAGCCGACCAAATTGTAAAGGTCACTAAAAAGCGACCGCACCATACGTACGGGTTATCTTCGCAAATTAGCAGCTTAGTATCCGATGTTTTGTACAGTTATGAAGAAAAATGTTATTGATATAGCTTAGATTCAACTAGTTTTCTATTTTATAAATTAATATCGTGTTTATTAATATCAAATAATACACTTACGCGATTAATAGTATTTTAAAAATAATGTAATGATTCATGAAAGTTAAAAGTTTGAAGGCACTCAACATTACATAAATAAAGGTAAATAATAATCTAAACCTAATTAGGTAATAATCTCGCTAAGCAATTTATAGTGTGATTTATTTGTCAGTATCAATATATACATTTATAGTAATTTGTTGCTTCTGTTTTTCAAACCAAATGTTTTATTTTAATACCAAACCTACTCATGTCAATCCAGTGACCACTATGTTTGACAGGTAAAAACATTTACCCATAAAAACTGTTCCTACCTAGGAACAGTTTTTACGGAAACTACCTCGCATTTTTTCCATATAGGTATATTTCTCACCATTTAAACCTTCCCCTGGAACTACGACAAACATTTTAAAACCAAAATCGGCCAAGCCAATCTTAAGTTTTCGCGAGACTAACGTACATTTTATATTTATAGATAATCTGACCAGCAAACTTTTGTACGCAACTGTACTAACAAAAGATCCATATTATCCCGTTCATTTAAGATGGTTACGCTTATGTATAGCGCGGTCGCTTTTACGTGACCTCTACAATTTAGGCGGCTTATTAGAGAATTGTTGTCATATTCTTGTTTTTGTTAAAACTTTCATGTTAGGCGTAATTGAAAGCTGAAATTAACAGGAAGGAATGTTAATGAATTACTTAAATTTGTTTAATGTATGCCATGTGACTTAATGTTATGGAAACTGTGTATTCGATTGCTAAAGTACGACCAGTCTAAAATTTATCAAATTTGATTATATCTTTATATCGTGTAAAGTTACAAAGCCTTAAATTCTTGACGTAATAAGTGTCTACCACGGCTATTTTTAACAGCTGTTGATTTGATTATAAAAGTACTAGTTTACTTGCAAATTCGTTTTTTCTGTTTTCGAAACCATTTAATTACGTTGGTTTGCGACAACCAAATCAAAAACTAACAATCAAACAAATTTAAACAAATTAAGGTCTCTTAGTGGTATTTTTTTCAAACTTCTGCGTTGAACCGTTTTCGAGATCTGGGAAAACCCAAAACGTTACCCCAGCAAAAACTTAAATAACTCAAGAACCATAACACACACAATTTTTGCTATTTGCTAACATTTACTATGCAACAAAAGCTATCTATTCATGTATTTGGTTCCAGGCTGAAACAACTTTTTTTGCCAGGGTAATGTTTAAAACGTGACCCCAGCAGAATCAGTTTTTCTCATATATCTTAAAAACTACAACTCACACAAATTTTGCTATTAGTAAACAAATTTCTCCTCATGACACACTAATTATCTGATAAGGTCTCATCTCTCTAAAGCTCAATTTTTTGCTGGGGTAACGCACACAGCGGAAACCTATAATTAGCTTATTGTTTCCTAAGATGTTTCTATACTTATTTGTACAGCTGCTGGTTTTCCATGTAATAAATAAAATAAAATAAAAATAATTGTCCTTGAAAAACTAAAAAAAATGTTTTACAATAATAAAAGCTTAGTCAAATTCGGATTTGTTTGAGTTACAATGTTACTCGTCCCGACCGTCACATATCCTTGTCCCGACCGTCACAGTCTTTAGATATTTATGGGGAAAAATTGGCTAACCTTATATTATTATCAACTTTATCTATTGTTTAGATTAAAGAATATCTATCTAGGCTAATATAAAAAAATACAATTTATTATTGAAGGTTGTAACTGATCTGAATTTCTAAAAAGAATGCACACACTTAGAGCAGGTAGGTAATTTGAAGTCCCGACCGTCACACTGATTCGAATCGCAATATCACATAGTTAAAAAACTTTTTTAAATTTCTATCTACGTTCTCTTATTATTGCTTGTATTTATTAACAACTTTACTTAAAATTCAGTGAAGTTTTGACATATTATTGAAAATATACCCAATAACCTCTCTGAAAATGAGTTACAATGTCACAACCGTCACCGTGGAATGCCCCTGTTGTAAAAAGTATAAGAAGCAAAACGTCTAAGATGCATATTGCCTTAGCAGCATTACGTCTATACCCTTTTTATGTCTTATACACTGCAATGAGTTTTCTAGTATTTCACTGAATATCTTGGTCAATAAACAAGACATAACCTCAATAATTTAATAATTATTATTTTAGTATTGAAGTTATAAAATAAGAACAGTTTATTAATTTTATAACGCATAAAATATAGATAATTCTATAACGTTTTGCAAGTCAGGCTGTCTGCATTTTAATCATCAAGCATTGTAGACGTTTTGCTTTAAAGAAGTTTTGCAAGTTAGGCTTTCTTATCATAAAGGTTTAAGGGGTACGACCTTGACTGTTCGCATTTGTTTCGCTTGTCGAACGCATTTCGAAACCTACTGCGGTGTTTCGCGGCGGAGCATGGAGGTGTGCTACAACAGGCTGTATATAGATTTGCTGCGTTCGGAACTGTAGATTATTCCGTTTCGGATATTCATCATATCAGCCACACGACACCCACTGCTGGGTTTCGGAAATTCCGAATCTGAATTCCGTGTGCATGGCGGGCTGGCCAATGCATTGTTTGCTTGGGTGAGCCCAGAACACTCCCAATTATACGAATTTGATTTATGGAACCATATAAAAACAGACGTAATATTATTATAGGTACTTACTTACCGATATTTCAGTGAATTATTTTATTCCCCAAAGTCAAAAGATCTTTTTCGATCGATTTATTTACTAAAACAAAAACACACAGCTCGCTCACCCACCACATTCAAAGGATTTCACTCACTGACACTGACAGTAGAGATGGGTAGGTCCGGTTGGAAACGCATCAGTAGACCTGCATCACATGCCACAGTGATGGATGTACATCCAACGACCAGCACGCGTAGCATGACCAACATCGAGATAAGATTCGACTCACAGAACAATGGCTTGTCTACACCGAAATGTCACTTTTGTCGGGTTGAGATCGAGATACTCATGCTCGCATTTTACAACCGTAGACTCGCATTGTTCTTTGTCGTGGCCTAATGTCAAAAGTCGACAAACACGAGCTTTTGTCTTCAACTGACATTAATTTGACAGTTGAGTGGGAGAAATTTGTCTACCACCCTTCGAGTGGTCGAGAAAGATTTGTCGACTTATTTTTTTTTCTGAGTTTTTAATTTCGCAATAAAAATAAATCTAAGTTGTCCGTGTTTATATTTTATTAAGGTAAGAAGAGAAGTTACAGCACAAACGACAAAAACAGCTGTCCGGAAAGAAAAAAAATGAAAAATTGTATTTAAGTAATTCTTTTTTATTATAAAATTTATAAAAAAAGAAATATAATAAATATTTACTAGTAGTAAATAACGAATAAGTATTTTTTATTCTTATTTTTTTTCATAAATTTAATAAATTA
This sequence comes from Agriphila tristella, assembly GCA_928269145.1. Taxonomy (NCBI): domain Eukaryota; kingdom Metazoa; phylum Arthropoda; class Insecta; order Lepidoptera; family Crambidae; genus Agriphila; species Agriphila tristella. The sequence goes on along the minus strand of OV743447.1, from coordinate 1,183,378 downwards.
AAATAATACAATAAATAATTTATTGTAAAAAGGTACCTACCTATACCTATTCAATAATATTGTTTCCTAATATTACACTTTTTTCCCTTCAGTATTTTTTTTTACTTTTATTTTACTTAATTTTAATTTATTTACTTAAGAACGTAAATTAAAATTATTTTCATACATTGATTTCAATATTTATTACTAAATTAACAAGTGCGTTGGTCTGTGTCATCTTTTCAAAAATCTCAATAAAAGGAAGGCAAACGAACTATATCCATACGGCTATATTTAACTCGGTTTTAAGAGTTTTGCGTCGTGAAACGTATAGAAAGGAACGCCCTTTAAGAGAAATGATGGAAATAATTATAAATATTTACTAGTGGCAACATTATTCTTCTCGAGCTCGAGAGAGCTTTGTCTACGGAAGTGAAAGCTTTTGTGAGTGTCTCTTTATCATAGAACTTATTAAAAAATAGGTATCATGTTTAAACTAAATCATTTCGAATCATTTCAGATAATTTCGACGTTTATTGATGTTGAAATAAAAATATTATATTTTTATTTCAACATCAATATATAAACGAACTATATCTATGGATATAGTTCGTTTGCCTTCCTTTTATTGAGAGATTTTTGAAAAGATGACACAGACCAACGCACTTGTTAATTTAATAATAAATATTGAAATCAATGTATGAAAATAATTTTAATTTACGTTTTTAAGTTAATAAATTAAAATTAAGTAAAATAAAAGTAAAAAAATACTGAAGGGAAAAAAGTGTAATATTAGGAAACAATATTATTGAATAGGTAGGTACCTTTTTACAATAAATTATTTATTGTATTATTTTAATTTATTAAAATTATGAAAAAAATTAAGAATAAAAAATACTTATTCGTTATTTACTACTAGTAAATATTTATTATATTTCTTTTTTTTATAAATTTTATAATAAAAAAGAATTACTTAAATAAAATTTTTCATTTTTTTTTCTTTCCGGACAGCTGTTTTTTTCGTTTGTGCTGTAACTTCTCTTCTTACCTTAATAAAATATAAACACGGACAACTTAGATTTATTTAAATTCCGAAATTAAAAACTCAGAAAAAAAAAATAAGTCGACAAATCTTTCTCGACCACTCGAAGGGTGGTAGACAAATTTCTCCCACTCAACTGTCAAATTAATGTCAGTTGAAGACAAAAGCTCGTGTTTGTCGACTTTTGACATTAGGCCACGACAAAGAACAATGCGAGTCTACGGTTGTAAAATGCGAGCATGAGTATCTCGATCTCAACCCGACAAAAGTGACATTTCGGTGTAGACAAGCCATTGTTCTGTGAGTCGAATCTTATCTCGATGTTGGTCATGCTACGCGTGCAGTTGGATTCCGTTCACCCCGGAGCGGATTGCACAGCGGTTCATAGAGTAACTTATCGGTTGTGGAACTGAATCACGGAATTACGGACCACGGGGGGAGGTGCGGTGCGGCGGGGCGGCCGGCGGTGGCGGGCCGGAGTCGGAGTGTGACCCGCGCGGGGGATATGCATCGTTCGTTCGCGCGGGTGTGATTAATTCAATTAATTTCAAATAATCCCCTAATTTGGTAACATAACTAAAAAAATCTAATGATCAAACATAAACAAAAACACTCATTGGGTAGATAACAATTGAAAAATCGAATACCTATAATACTTATCACGAAAACAAAACCAAAATAAATACGCCTGACAACAAGTTTGAAGCTAGATAATTTGAGAACAGGAGTAATTTGAAATGAGTGTTTTTGTTTATGTTTGATTATTAGATTTTTTTAGTTATGTTACCAAATTAGGGGATTTTTGTTTTTTTTTTTTACTTTTTAATTAGAGATTATTGGGAATTCATGATTATTACAAAATATATATGAGACTGATTTGTCCAATTTTTTTTTATTTCTTATTTATCTTGTTCAATCCGCATTCCGTCCCAATTCCGACTCCGCCTTAGGGGATAGAGGTTCACGATCACGACGGACAGTTAGTCTGCCGCCGGACCCATATGGGTCCGACGGACACGGGACCTGGATATACATCACCAGAGCTGGATGTACATCCTGATGCAATTCCTAATTAAGAACGGACCTACCCATCTCTAACTGACAGTGACAGACGAATATAGACTGGCAGACATTGGGCGCATTCTGAAGGTCCAAACAAATTATCGGACGCGGCTTACTGCCGCGGCTGATCTGAGGTGTGCAAACTATCGGATGTAGTAGGTCGCGGACGTAACCATAGACTAATATGACGTCATCGGACGTCCGATAGCTATCTGGCACGCAGGATGTTATGAGAGTGTGCACACTTATCAGCCGCGGCAGTAAGCCGCGTCCATAAGCCGCGTCCGATAATTTGTTTGGACCTTGATTCTTGCAGACAATCTCGATTGCAAAATATCTGCTGAATGCTCCAAACAAAAATCCAATGACATTTAGGTCAGTATTAAGGTAATATTAACTTTATGGTATTATTATAGGACGCGACTGAAGGTCCAAACAAATTATCGGACGCGGCTTATGGACGCGGCTTACTGCCGCGGCTGATAAGTGTGCACACTCTCATAACATCCTGCGATAGCTATCGGACGATTAGCGTATAGTTGGCAGACTCACCATGGAATTAGAAGGTTTTGACTAGGTCAAAAAATTGTTAATAAATAGTGATAAATAGTGAACTATAGCATATAAATAGTGATACTATGATTCAAAAGATATTTGAGTATCTTGGTGAGGCTGCAAACTTGACGTCAAGTTGGCAGACACCTTAAGAAATACAGTTCGTATCATTATGATTTATATGCCAAAAAATTGTTAGAAAATAGTGAATCGTATACGCAAAATTTCAATAACATTGCTTCAATACAAGCCGAGATATTACGGTCTCTAAGTGGGCTGCCAACTTGACGTTTCAGGCAATAGCGATTCCAGAGAAACGGGTACAAGTTTTAAACAAATAAATATATCAAAAAATTGTTAGTGAAATTGTGATTCCTACGATATAAATAAAACAAGAATTCTTCATTGCTATTTTCGAAAAATCGAATGTTAACTTTTACATAATACTCTGAATAGGATGTCGATCAATATTGAACTTTGCTCCACAGGAATAAGGTTCCAACTTTATTGCAATCGTGAGGTGAGTACTATCAAGCAAAAAAGTGAGATTTATATTTTTAGCCATGTCCTCCAAGTATTATTACACTTGTTTTATTAATTAAGTGTTGGTATCAAACAATAACGATATTCATTAATAACAATCATAGCAATAGCGCCATCTCTCGGAAAAGATTGTCAATTTCTCAGTTATAATTTAACGTTAGGTACCTATATGTATGAGTTCGAATAAAGATATTATTATTATTATCTGGTGAGATTTATAGTAAAACTAGCGGCCACCCGCGACTTCGTCTGCGTGGAAAGAGTTTTTGCTATCCCTCGGAAACAATACTCTTTTTCGGGATGTAAGGTACCCTATGTCCTTCTCTGTACCACTGACAACGTGTATGCAAAATTTCATGATGATCGGTTCAGTAGTTAAGACGTGAAGGCGTAACAAACAAACAAACAAACAAACGGACTTTCGCATTTATAATATTATATTTTATAATATTATATATAATATTAGTAAGGATGAGTATCAGTTGGTATGTGAGTAGGTAGGAAGTAATATAAGTAGAAATTATTAATAGTTTCTCCTGAATTAATAATATTGAATTAAGAGTAGGGTATTGACCACAGCCTACTAAAGAGTAGTCTTTATACAGTCGATCATCGCCTTTATTGTTGGCGCAAAAGCCACCGTTCGTAAAAATAGACAGTTGACGCAACGAATAAAAGTGGTTGGCACGCTATGATTTGCCTTTTTGAATTTCAAAAATAAAAAAGTAAAATAATACCTAATACATATATAGGCACCTAACTTTAAATTATAACTGAGAAATTGACAATCTTTTCCGAGAGATGGCGCTATTGTAATGAATATTATTGTTATTAATGAATATCGTTATTGTTTGATACCAACACTTAATTAATAAAACAAGTGTAATAATACTTGGAGGACATGGCTAAAAATATAAATCTCACTTTTTTGCTTGATAGTACTCACCTCACGATTGCAATAAAGTTGGAACCTTATTCCTGTGGAGCAAAGTTCAATATTGATCGACATCCTATTCAGAGTATTATGTAAAAGTTAACATTCGATTTTTAGAAAATAGCAATGAAGAATTCTTGTTTTATTTATTTCGTAGGAATCACAATTTCACTAACAATTTTTTGATATATTTATTTGTTTAAAACTTGTACCCGTTTCTCTGGAATCACTATTGCCTGAAACGTCAAGTTGGCAGCCCACTTAGAGACCGTAATATCTCGGCTTGTATTGAAGCAATGTTATTGAAATTTTGCGTATACGATTCACTATTTTCTAACAATTTTTTGGCATATAAATCATAATGATACGAACTGTATTTCTTAAGGTGTCTGCCAACTTGACGTCAAGTTTGCAGCCTCACCAAGATACTCAAATATCTTTTGAATCATAGTATCACTATTTATATGCTATAGTTCACTATTTATCACTATTTATTAACAATTTTTTGACCTAGTCAAAACCTTCTAATTCCATGGTGAGTCTGCCAACTATACGCTAATATCGGACGTCCGATGACGTCATATTAGTCTATGGTTACGTCCGCGACCTACTACATCCGTGATCCGATAGTTTGCACACCACACCTCAGATCAGCCGCGGCAGTAAGCCGCGTCCGATAATTTGTTTGGGCCTTCAAGGCCCAAACAAATTATCGGACGCGGCTTACTGCCGCGGCTGATCTGAGGTGTGCAAACTATCGGCGGGCTGATTATCTAATTAAAAACCACCTAGCGACTGGTTGCAGTTCACAGATGATCGTGATCCATTGCTACTTTTTTTTGGGTTAAAAAAAAAACATACCAAAGAAAAGTGGCAATGTATGTCAAGTGCAACCGGTCGCTAAATAGTATCTTTTTTGATAATCAGGATGCGGCGGGCTGATTATCTAATTAAAAACCACCTAGCGACTGGTTGCAATGAGGGCTTTTCCAAAGGACTAAAAACTGTAGGATCGATAGATGGCGTTGATAAATTAAGCACTGTCAACTGAGGCGCGTTCAGAACCTACGCTCCGAGTGGAATCATTCGCTCTAACGGCGTATCAAACATTAGAGCGTGACGTTCGGTGGACACAAATTTGGTTGCACTCAGAGCGTAGGTTCTGCACGCGCCTCAGTTGACAGTGCTTAATTTATCAACGCCATCTATCGATCCTACAGTTTTTAGTCCTTTGGAAAAACCCTCATTCACAGATGATCGTGATCCATTGCTACTTTTTTTTGGGTTAAAAAAAAACATACCAAAGAAAAGTGGCAATGTATGTCAAATGCAACCGGTCGCTAAATAGTTTCTTTTTAGATAATCAGGGTGATGTAGTAGGTCGCGGACGTAACCATAGACTAATATGACGTCATCGGACGTCCGATAGCTATCTGGCACGCAGGATGTTATTAGAGTGTTCTGTGGTGCACACTTATCAGCCGCGGCAGTAAGCCGCGTCCGATAATTTGTTTGGACCTTCAAGCACTGCTTGCTGCTTGAGTACAGTTAGAAAGGGATGGTGCTATTCATCGCATATAGCGCCATCCCTATCTAACTGTACTCAAGCAGAGATTTGAGTTTGAGTTTGATTCTGTAATACTAGCCTTAGCGTTCGATGGCAATCGTCACTGCCGGATTTAAGCATAGGCTGCAGCCTAGGGGCCCACACCACAAGGGGGCCCCCGCACGACATTTTTTTTGTATTTTTTTATTACGCAGATGAAATCACAGATTACAAAACAGTGGATGAAACTGACTGAAAATCGCGCTGCGCTGCGTGGCCTTTTTTTTACTAAAGATAGGCAAGAGTACAATATTAATGTATGAAGCTGACAAAAAATCGCGCTGCGCAGCCGTTTTATTACAAAAGGCAGGCACGATTACAAGATTAGTGGCTAATACACACTAAAAATTGCGCTGCGCGACCATTTTTTTTACAATCGATAGGCAAGATTACAAGATTAGTGGATGAAACTGACTAAAAATCGCACTGCGCGGTCTTTTTTTACTAAAGATAGGCAAGAGTACAATGTTAATGTATGAAGCTGACAAAAAATCGCGTTGCGCGGCTGTTTTATTACGAAAGACAGGCACGCGTACAAGATTAGTGGCTGCAACACACTAAAAATCTGCGTGGCCTTTTTTTTACAATCGACAGACGCCATTCTTTCCATCGTTTTTTATTTTCGATGTACATCGGTTGCTGTCAGGTAGGCAGAGGGCCTAGTACAAGTTGGTGTTTTGTTCTCACTTCACTTTGCAAATAGTTACTATCTTTTCCTCTCTTTCATTCCTTCACTACCTTGTATTGACTGTAAGCAGTCTATCCGATACTATTCGCGAAGTGAGGTGAGAACACAAGTCGTACTTACTAGGGCCTCAGAGGGCCTAGTGCGAGTTGGATTCACTTCACTTTGCGAATAGTTCTTAACTATCGTTTCTCTCTTTCACTCGTTCACTAACTCGCATGATTTCCTCTCTTTCATCCGATACCATTGAGGTGAGTAACACAGCTCGTACTAGGCCCTCAGAGTCAGAGGGCCTAGTGCGAGTTGATTTTTTGTACTCACTTCGCTTTGCGAATAGTTAACTATCGTCTTCTCTCTTTCACTCACTCGCATGATTTTCTCTTTTTCACCCGATAATATTCGCAAAGTGAGGTGAGAAACACAACTCGTACTAGGCCCTCAGGTTGTTGTTTGTTTGGTGATCTCGATGGGTATAGTCAGTGCTGCCAACTAGGCTAATACAAAAATATAAATCTCTTAAGATCGCACTGCTTCTACTTTTATGCCCCCCTTAACGGTCAATCAGGGGGCTTAGCATCAGCAAATAAGAAACCATCCTTAAGTCGTTCATTTCAAAAACAGGCCTTAAACAGGACTGCTTAAGGCCTGCTTTTGAACTAACCTTTGAGATAATAGTACGAAAAAGTAAGGCAGTTCACTGCTATAAGAGCTTATAGTAAGGCCCCCTTGTCAAGCACGTAATGAGGGGTTTTCAAATTGACATTAAAAAATATACTATTTGCCTTCCTAGATGGCGTTGATGGTAAGAGGTGAGTCAAAATTGGCTTTTAAACCTGAGTACTCTTCGAAGCGTCCTCATCATCATATCAGCCGCACGACACCCACTGCTGGGTATAGGCCTCCCCTAAGGATCTCCACGACGATCGGTCCTGCGCTGCCTGCATCCACTGGCTTCCCGCGACCTTCACCAGATCGTCGGTCCACCTTGTCGGGGGCCTACCCACGGAGCGTCGTCCGGTGCGCGGTCGCCTTCGAAGCGTACCTAGTAAAAATATTTTGATTCCCCTATATTTTTTAACGCCATCTATCGAGCCTACAGCTTTTTGTCATTTTGAATAGCCCTCATTCAATCTAGACATTCAATATCGTGATGGGTATGGTAACTTAAAAATATTCTTTTTTACGGAGATTTTGTTGTCTTGGCACCAACAATGGGAGGGGTCTCACGATATCTTGAATGATGTTTTCTGTGATATTTAAAATGGACGAATCATCTTAGAGAAAAAGCAAGATATATTCTGCCTTGTGACGCGCATTCCGTCATCCGTGTAACTTTTTGCATCATGTTTTGAGAAAAACGCGTTTAAAGGTAAAAATCGTTTTTTCGTTCTTATTTCTACACTATTTATAAATTTAAGTAACAAAAATAGCCAATAAATAAAACAAAGATTCTTGAACAAGGCCGTTGTGTTTTTTTTACAATATCTTAATAAAATAATTGCTAATAGCGGTTTGAAATTATTGCTTAATTTAAATTCCATACAAATCGTGATACGCGAGGGCGTGTATCTAAGTTACACGCGATCCGCGCAATAAGTTGTATGTCTACTGGAACAAATCTATCAGTTGTAATTGGAGTAATACGGTGTAGGCAAAATAGAAATAGTATTAATAATCAATGAAATCTTAAAGAAACACAATATTTAATTAATATAAAGGTACAACTTTGAATATTATAATAAATCTTCTAGTAAATCATAGCAACAGATTAGCTAAAGTGATAATAAAAACCTCATGTTAAATAAAATTTGGGAATGTTTTATTATATTTTTAGAAAATTTACTGGGCTTTTACTTTTACTTTTTTTATCGGGCTGCGTAGACTTTTTATATTAAAATTAAAACACGTTTAATTTATATTTTTTATAAATCATTATAAATATAAATTTTAAATAGTAATATTAAAATAATAGTAACATTTTAAATTTATATTTATTATATTTTCTAAAAATAGCTTTAACCAAGCTTTAACCAAAAACTTTAGCATACTACCCTTTAGCACAGAATACATAATAGTACAAGTACAGAAGATCCACTCCGCAAAGTCATTTGAATAAATAACGACTCTATTCCATACCCAATAAAGTGCAATTCAGGTTGCACGCCGCTCTCTTGCCTACCGTTATATTCACCTAGAAGTTGCCTCTCTTTCTATCGCGTAGCTCTTATCTCTTCTAACGACTTCAGGGTTTCTTCTTTTAAATAATAATTAAATAACTGGTAGTTAATTTATTACAAGTTATGTGTTTGTGAAATAATGTGTAGTTAAATACGTTTAAAAAAACATAGGCTAGGTACAGTCAACGCCACATCAGAATATACATGCTGGCTTTAAAGCAATTGGCTTTATTACGAAATGAAATTGTAATTATAATTAATTTTATTTCGAAAGTAGGTAGGTAAGTACCTACCTAATCTATTAATTAATATTTCAATAAATAGTTGGGCGAAGATTGTTTAGCAAATAAGACAAGTAAATACCTAAGAATAAACGGATACTAGTTACTAACTAGGTACCCAGTAGACAAGCACTTCTTACGTTTTGATGTCGTTTGGAACTTTTGGAAGAGTGAAAAACGTGAGGTTCGGATCCTTTTTACTCGTATTAAGGCATACTATCGAAATCGAACGGCTAATGTGCGACCCAGCCGGCACGTGGTAGCCCTCTGAAATTAGTCCGTCCGGACGGACCCGCTACCTACTTGTAGCTTTGTACCTAAAGCGCGGAGTGCGCCTAGCCTGCCTTTAGCACGACTAATTCACGGAAAAACACTCCTCCTTACCAATGCATGCAAACATATAATGATGTCAATAACTCCGACATAGACTCGAGCACGGCCCGAATATGTGGGGGTAGACCTTTATACCTACACTGCGTGAATTTGTGTCTAGAGCTAGACACACTATGCCGAATGAAGATTTTTATTTAGTGGTTTATCAAAAAGCTTAAGCCACCACATGATTAACTGTGAAGATTTTTTTGCGATATCTCTTAAACCTGAGAAGCTATACGAGCTATAACATGCTAAAACACTGTTATTTTGGGGGGTGCTTATGACGTCATGCTTATGACGACGTACGCGAACCTTATGCCGTACGTGAAAAAGCACATATTACATTGAGTTTGGCATTTCTTTCAAACCCTTAATAACTCAACCATTTCTAAACGGATTTCAAAAAATCTTTCAAGTTTCATAGTTATTAATATGACTTTATATTATATCAATAAAACTATAAGATTCAAACCTGGGGCCGTACCGGCTAACGAATCGATTATCGAAAAGTCTGTCGAGTTTCAACTTAAAACAGAAAATTTTTTGAAAGAAACAGAAAAACTTTCTGTTGACGTAATTTGGAAGATATCGATGTTCGGTGTGACATCATGAATTGGGGTTTGCCATTTTGGCCCAATGAGCGGTTTTCAAAAGGCACTTTAAGAAAAAAAAGTAGTTCATAAAATAGAACTAGATGTCGTTGTACTTAGTAGGTAGCTTTTTATGAAAAATATGAAATGTAATTACTATTTTATTATACGATTATTGAGTATGTGGTTTGTTGCTTTGTGTGTTGGCTGTCCGATAGCGTGTTACGAAAACTTTTCTATGACCAATATGACCATTAGTGGGAAATAATATTAAAAAAATCGACTTAGTTGAAGTAACGCCATCTGTCGACATAAAATTATACTAAAATTCTCTGCTGTCAGAAAACCGCTCATTGGGGCTCGATTTATCTGTTTTAATTTGAAACCCAGCAGACTTATCGATAATCGATTCGTTAGCCGGTACGGCCCCTGGGGTGCGATTGCGTAATAAGGTAATCGTATTCATTTGACAGTTCATATCATATTCATAAATCGGATGACATAATGTTATGATATGATACAATATGAACTGTCAAATGAATACGATTGTCTTTACGCAATCACCTAACTGTTACAGATCCTCATTTACGCGACCGAAGATCGGCAGCAACGCTTTTATTATAAAAAACGCAACGTGATTTCGGCATAATATTGACGTCACTAATTCAAATAACATTGCCGGCGGCCAGGGGGCTTACCATCAGCAAATAAGAAACCATTCAGTTTAAAAGCAGGCCTTATACAGGACTGCTTAGTCCCGCTTTCGAACTAACCTTTGAGGTCATAGTACGAAAAAGTATGGCAGTTCAATATAAGTCCTGCTATAAGAGCTCATAGTAAGGCCCCAGGGCCCCTATTTTTGAATCACTCGACTGGCGTCGAGCGCTCGTTTCTACTGATTTTCGTTCGACATATGGCTCAAACGTTCGAAATAGAGTCAAATGTCGAACGAAAATCAGTAGAAACGAGCGCTCGACGCCAGCCGAGCGATTCAAAAATAGGGCCCCAGGCCCGCCGCAAGCGGGCGTGCAAGGCGTGCACCGCACGCGGGCGGCACGTCTAGGGGGCGGCAAATCGACCGATCCAAGCGTCGAAGCTAGGGTCGAAGAAGGGTCATGATAAGAGCGCCCCTGACAAGATTTAAATTTTGCGTCCCAAGACTTATAGACTATTTTCTAGCTATGGATCAGCAAATTGAGGGTTGCGCCCCTGGCAGACGCCCCCCTTGCCAGCCCCAAACCTAGCTATGACGCCAGATCCATTACGTAATATTCAGGAAGCTTGAAAGATGTCTCTATCCTTGTACCCACTTGTGAAGGAGCGGCAAACCGCGGCTCGCGAGCCGCATTCAGCTCTCTTTGACTCCCTCTGTGCGGCTATGCCGAGAATGACCCATAGCAGGCCTACATCATTCGCTCAAGGTCGCGCGATAAGCACCTACCGCTAGCCGTTCGTTATTAGTGCATGGAACTCATAAAAAACCAATAAAAAATTGACGTTTTTCACATTATAATATATACGCTACGCAGTTCATTTAAAAAAAGACAACCTTAACGTTGCGTCATTAGAAACGGTAAGAGCACGCGATAGAAAGAGAGGCAACTACTAGGTGAATATAAACTGTACTGCAGGCCATTGCGCGACCTGAATTGCACTTTAGTGTGTCGGAGCAAAAGTCGCTGTTTATTTAAATTACTATGCGGCGTGCTGCTTCTGTACTTGTACTATTAGTTATTCTGTGCCCATAGCTAAATAATTTATTAGTCATAAATAATTTATTTTTCTTGCCTATACCGCTTCGCATCGTGTTCTGGCAGCGGGGATAGATAGGGATCTAGACTGGATTTTTTAGAGTTTAAACCGAACTCCGCTCGGATATCATTCGAGACCTGGTGGGGCCCTATTTTTTTTAATCCTTCGGCTGGCAAATTTAATTTAAAGATTACCCCTTAAAATATAAAATATTAGTTTTAAATAAATTCTATAATTAATTAATTCATATAATAAATTATAAATTAAATTTTTGGCGAAGAGCGATCTTTTCTACTGATTTTCGTTCGACATTTGACTCAATGAATGAGAAAATTAGCCAAAGGATTCAAAAAAGGGCCCCTGATTTTTCAACGCGCTTGGACAAAATCATTGCACCATCCATTGATTGACTAGACATCTACATAAGAAGTACCTAGGTACTTACAAAGATAAAGGCATCTTTCAAGAAACTACCTACTTGTGTAGAATTTTGCAAAAACTAAGCGCGGGGAAGAGTCAAATCGCCATACGTCCTCGACATCCTGGTCCATAAAAAAAAAATGCGGTAATTTAACAAAATAATTATAATTATATTATGTAATATTGAATACTTACATCAGAGCTTTTAATACCCGGACTATTGCTAAAACCATCCAAGACAATAGGGGTCCAAAAGTCTTCAAAAAGAAGCTAAACAGAAACAAAATGGAAATAAACAAGCTCGCGGATAGTGCCGGAAACATTGTGACGGATCGGGACCATATTATACGAATTGTTGAGGAGTTTTACGGGAACTTATACGCGTCCAAAGCATCGGAACCGGACTCAACAGAAGCGTCGGACCCTAGAGCAGTACCTGTGGAGCGCTGTGAGGAGAGTGATCTACCTCTGATCACGTCAGATGAAGTGCAGTACGCTCTAGGCAAAATGCAACGTGGGAAAGCATCTGGAGAAGACGGGGTGCATGTTGAGATGCTTCCGGCAGGCGGAGAGCCTGTACTAAATGTTCTTGTAAAACTCTTCAACGCCGTTCTTTCCCAGGCGGTTACACCAGGTTCCTGGAAGAAAGCTATGGTCGCGATCCTTCACAAAAAGGGAGACAAGTCTAAATTGACTAATTACCGCCCCATCAGCCTCCTCTCTCAGGTCTATAAACTGTTCGCCAAGGTCCTGTGCCACCGTCTGACTACCACCCTCGACGAATACCAACCTGTCGAACAAGCTGGCTTCCGGTGTAGATACTCGACAATGGACCACATCCATGCAGTCAAGCAGCTGATGGAAAAGTGCAAAGAGTACGAGCGGCCCTTGTGTTTCGCCTTCGTTGACTATGAGAAGGCATTCGACAGCGTCGAACACTGGGCAGTATTCCACTCTCTCCATCGCTGCGGTATTGACAAGCGATATGTGGATATCCTCCGGGAGCTGTACGGGTCAGTGCGCATGCACATAAACACCAACTCCGTGTCTATAGACCGGGGTGTCCGCCAAGGGGACAATCTCTCGCCCAAACTTTTCACTAACGTTCTTGAAGACATAATGAAGACGTTGGATTGGAGCGAGAGTGGAGTCAACATTAACGGGGAGCGCATGTCACATCTGAGATTCGCGGATGACCTTATTCTCGTCGCCGAACGCGTCGACGATCTCCAGCATATGCTCGCAGAACTGCACGAAGCTTCCCTGAGGGTTGGTCTTAGGATGAACGTGTCCAAGACCAAGATCATGACGAATCGCTCTACACGAATACCAGATATAACCGTTGGTAATGACACCATACAGGTGGTCAGCGATTACGTCTATCTTGGACATCGTTTGTCCTTTGATCGAGAAGCGCAGGTGAAGGAGATCGAAAGACGCATCGGATTAGGGTGGGCTGCCTTCGGTAAACTCGAGGACGTCTTTAAATCAAAACTCCCACAGTGCCTTAAGACCAAGGTGTACAACCAATGTGTCTTGCCTATCCTCACCTACGGTGCTGAAACTTGGACGCTCACTAAGCAGAATATGCACAAAATTAAGGTAGCACAAAGAGCAATGGAGCGTTCTATGTTAGGTATCTCTCTTGTTGACCGTATACCAAACGTCGAAATTCGACAAAAAACGAAGGTCGAAGACGTGGGTAGGCGGATAACGAGGTTAAGGTGGAGATGGGCAGGACACTTGGCTAGACGGGATGACGGACGGTGGACCAAGGCAGTTACAGAGTGGTGGCCAAGAGGAGCAACAAGGCCAGTGGGCAGACCACCGGCCCGATGGTCAGACGATATCGTCAAGTTGACGGGATCTCACTGGATGAGGCTGGCACTGGACCGTGTGGACCGTGGACTGGTGAGGCGTCATTCGACGCCAGAACGGTCGCCAGAGACCTCTCAAAATGAGTACATTATCACTACATTGTTTAGGGCCGTGCGGCCCAAGCGGTCTCCGGAGACCAGTGTCAGCGGGCCGCGACTTGCCGCGGATAAACACTATTTACTCAATGATAGAGACTGATCGTGTATGGGGAACTTTATTTCAGAGACAAGCTTATGAAATTCCTAATAATCTGTGATAAAAATATTTAGTGGTCTGTGCTTTGTAAATTTTGATTGACACTGGGATGTTCGATCCGGGTGCCTTGTATCGATATTCCGGATCGCAATGGATCGTAATCCATTGTATCGATCCATGGATCGATCCTAATAAATTGATACGATTTTTTGGATCGATCCAGTATCGAATTAAATATTTTCGAAAAGTCGGATTTTTAATCACTTTAATAGAAACATGATAATAAGCGACTAATATTTTATTTTATTTTATTTTATTTTATTTTATTTATTTGGACAACCAACAAGTACATACACCCTTACATGCTAAGAATTACATTGCATATTTAAAGATTATACATGGTGTTGACTTAATTATAGGCTGCCACGGAAAGCATTAACAGATTTTTTTTTCGGTTGGAGGCAGGAAGCATCCCCTAAGTTAAATTAATTAATTATATTTACTTACTTACTAAAATTACTAATATTACATATTATAATTATTGCAACGAAAACAGAAAGAAATAAAAACAACCAATGGAGATATGTGCGATAATTCAAGAGCCGAGTAACATGAATAATTGCTTTTTAAAAGCAGGCAATCGTAATTCAAATATATCCACCACCTTATTTCTACTAACAGTATTATACTGCGACTGTAACCTATAAAGAGGAGAGTTAAGGCCTAGGTTAGTTTTGCAACGCTTAGGAGAGAACAATGAATATCTAGATAAACGAGGTAGCTTACGAGTGATATTGAAAGTTAGTTTTTTTAGCAGTTGGGGACAATTTATATTACCATTGACTAGCTTGTGGAGAAAAGTTAGGTCTAGGATTTTACGACGATTTTTCAATGATATTAATTTAAAGTGTTTTAAGCGGTCAGAATAGCTGTGAAGTTTTTTCGCCATATTAACTTTGTACGACAGGTGATACAGGAACTTCTTTTGTACGCGTTCTATTTTATTGGTATGAACTTCGTAGAATGGGTGCCAGACTGCACTGCAATACTCTAGGGTAGATCTGACTAGGCTATTGTAAAGTGTTATTATAGAATTTACGTTTTTAAAATATTTAGTGTTTCTAATAATGAATCCCAGACATTTAAGTGCTTTAGAGACTATATGATCATAATGATCCTTGAAGCTTAACTTTTTATCTAGTATGACGCCAAGATCTCGAACACTCTCAACTTCCCGAAAAACCTGATTAGATATAGTGTAAACATCAGGCAAAACGCGGCGATTTCGAGTAAACCGGATAAAGCAACATTTATCGACATTCAACACCATCTTGTTTTCAAAAAAAAACAACTGTTTCATACAAAAATTAATAACGAAAATATCAAAATGTATGAAACAGCTAATTTTTTTTTCGCGATTCCAGAGTTGGTCCCATAGTAAAAGTAGTTCAGTTTGATGGTCCCTATCTACCATATTCGGCTTTATAAGGCTTTTACCAAACACCTTGTATATCTAAAAATGAAAACGAATGTTCAGACCACGTTTCCACCACTTTTCTATGAAACAACTGATTTTTTTTCGCGATCTCGTGGTTGGCCCCATAGTAAAAGTTGTTCATTAACGTGGTCTGAACATCCCTTTTCATTTTTAGATATCCTACTTCAAAAATAGCGGTGTATATGGTAAATTAAAAAATAATGGCAATATAATACAGTGTGTTTTTTTAACAGTGATCAAATTTTGTGGTGTAGCTTAGTTAGACCATCAAACTGAACAACTTTGTCTAGGGATCAACTTAATCAGATCACAAAAATATTCAGCTGTTCCATAGAAAACATCAATAGGTATCTACTCGACCAAAATGTATGGAACAGCTGATTATTTTTTGCTCCGATTAAGTTGGTCCTATAGACAAAGTTGGCCAGTTTGATGGTCTAAGCAACACCACGAAATTTGATCACTGTTAAAAAAACACACTGTAATTTAAAGTACCCAAAAACAAAATTAAAAGTTGCTAGTGGTCCAAGCAAACAAAACGTACTTATCCTAACGAAATAAAAATGTTCTCCTCTCAAACTAAACAATATATTTGTAATGACTTATGACGAAGTTGACAGTACATTGAAATATGATATAGCAACATTCGCAAAAAGTGTCCAAGTAATTAGAGGAATGTTTATTAAATATCGTAATATGGATTTTATAAATATTCCGTTGAACTTAAAATATTCTCTGAGTAATTACTTTATTAATACGATATACATAATACGATTCTTTCGATCCGATCCTCTATGCATGTGTATCGATCCACCAAAGGATCGAATGCTATTGTATCGATACAAAAATCGAATGGATCGTATCCCATTGTATCGATCCACGCAAGTATCGGATCGGATCGAACATCCCTAAACAGATGACGTAAAAAATATGACGGGTGTCAGGTTTCAAGTGGTCTAAATTTTATTGTTGTTTTTGTTATTATAAACATTTTCGAGATGTTTGAAGAAGGATTGATTGCCTAGTGATAAAAAGCGTTCTTGTTCTTTATTAAGAACGATGATTCATTCATTTTGGTGTAATAGTGATGTTCTATGAAACTTTATCAAAATATTATCAAATATTTTTTTCGAAAATTTGGACAATTCTTTGATTGCGTTGAACTCTTCGAGCAACAAAAGGCTTCGTTTGTCACGAAGGGAGAAGCCTTAGCGATATTACTCTATTCAAATTATTCTGGCATTTTTTGCGGGGGGGGAAAATGCACACAAGTGCAGTTCCGCATACCCACATACAAAAACTACACTGTAATGACGACACTTACACATAAAAAATAAAACAAAACAGCAAAAATTTGTGTACGGATGAGTCACACATCAAAATATGACAGGTTTTTGACATAAAGGGCTGGGCTCAACTGTCGATGCAGCAATATCGATACGGAAAAAGGAATAAAGATTACAAACTCAATAATTTTACAATGGGGTGAATAACAACAAAGAGGTCATTTTTATACGCTCGAGCTTTATACAAAAAGCTCGAGAGTGTAGGTGATTGGGTTGGGACTAATGTGTACCCAGGGAAGTTGGGCTCAGGCTGCTGACACTGAACATCGCTCCATGACAGTACTGCCATCTGCACACCCAACAATTTGAATTTACAACAATCGGTGATCGCTCCCCGTCTTAACGTTGATCACAGTTACATCATTGAATAATTGCTTTTTTACCATCGCCACTCTAAAAAGTGCATTTAATTCAATAATAAGCGATTTTAAGTTATACAGAGCGATGCTGAATCTTCGGCTACTATTCAGCTCTTAGCAGTGTTATTTGCTTTAATTTAAATATGATTTATTTAACAGTACTACTTACGGTCAGTATTCAGCTTGGATAAGAATCGCATAAGTCTTTCCTAACTACAACTCGACCAAAAACGGTGTCATGAACTTAGCTGTCATGCAGCTATCATGCGCCTAATTATCTTGCTCGAGAGACGGCCGTTAGTCCCTCGAACTAAATTCCCTTTTTATTCACTTGTTGTATAATCTACTATTTCGACATTTATTTCGCGATATCTGTCGCGCTCACATCAGTGCAGAGCAAATCATGCTAAAATCTCGCAAATGAATTTGGCGCAGAATCAGGGCCAGATTGACCAACACTTTATCGACAAACATTATTTAACGGTAACATCACTAAGTTGCCTATCGGCGAGAACTCGGATTTATCTAGCGACAGATCTGAAAGGAGAATGGTAAACTGGGAACCATTTTCCAAATTCATAAATACTGAGCGTGCCCAATTTGGACCTTATGAGATTTAAAGGTCATAATTTGGTGGTTACTTTTCAATTTAAAGTGTTCGTAAAGAAGGAGGCAACATTTAGAAAAATATGATAGTAATATTCTTCTTAGCTAGAAACAAAACGCAATTGATCTGAAACAAAACGCTTTTGTGAGGTTTGGTTTATTATTGTTATATTGGCCCCTCTAGAAAAAAAGACAGGGAACCAATCACGTCACGTAAATATTTATATCCAGGACAGCCAACATGACAGCAGTCTAAGAACGGCAATGTTATTAAGGCTATATTCCGAATCACGATAAAATCGATGTCAGCGCTCACGTTATCTGTCAAACCCATACAAAATCACTGACTCGGAACGCATTTTAGTGCGCTGTCATCGATTTTAGTGTGATTCGGAATGCAGCCCATGTTGGTTTGCCTACTAGGTGCTGTTTTGAGGTTAAGTTTTAAAATCAACTTTTTATCCCCAGCTTTAAAGTGTATCTTACGATTACATAATTAATTAGGCTTTAATAGAGGATTAAAGTCATGCTATTTACTTCTTGGCACGCTAAGCCTTTATGTGGTTCTGAAAATATATGGGCACCTGCCATTCTCCTTTGTACGGACGAGTGTTAGCAGGGCTATATCAGCGCAGTCAGGGATCGTGGAATATGGCGAGAACGCAAATCAAACGAAATCTTCAGAGATAATACTTTGGCGTTTATTCACTAAACACGAATTATATTATTCAGTCAGGGATTATCAAAATATTGTTTTCATATTCACATAGATACATATTTCATAATTAATAGAATTAAAATTTGGACGAGCACACAAAACTTACTTCACTAAGCGGCAGCGTTGCCAGAGAAAAAAAAAAAATGTCTATAGGTTTTTATATACGCAAGGAGCACAGACAATACTTGACGATTATAGAATTTTCAACACTCCTCCTTATGTGCTCCTACAAGTACTATAATACAGCATGCATTTACTGTGAACGAAAGGTAAACAATAAAAAAAAATTACATTTCATGACTCTATACATTTCAATTTTAGACCCTTCACAAAACAGTTATGCTTATCTATACATAAAGGCTTAGTCAAAATATCAGCAAGCATATTATCTGTAGATAAATATTTAACACAAACTTTGCCCTCATGTATCAGCTGTTTAACAAAATGGTATCGCAAGTCGATATGTTTTGTTCTTTTATGGGAGTATTCTTTTACTAACAATAGCTTCTGAGCACTTTGATTGTCGTTAAATACAGTGACATCAAAGTGTTTGTCAATTATTTCTGACAAGAAATTCTTAACAAAACAGATGTCCTTGCATACATCACTAATAGCAATATACTCTGCTTCTGTGCTAGACAAAGCCACACATCGCTGTTTTCTAGCCTCCCAATTGATGACATTTTCACCAATTTTTATTACATAACCAGTATAAGACCTGCGATCCGACAAGTCATTCCCCCAATCGCTATCTGCGTAAGCTAAAATATTTAAATTATTACTCTTTTGAAAACAAAGACCATAATTTATGGTGCCTGCTAAGTATCTAAGCACTCTTTTAGCAATTCGCCAATGACTTATGTCGAAACATGTACTATATTGACTCAGCTGACTGCATGCGTAGGATATATCCGGGCGGGTGCACACAGATAGGTACATAAGTGACCCTAACAGCTGTCTAAACTGATAAATGTCATCTTGCAAACATTGTTTATTAGACTTATCCAGCTTGCAATTTACTGGCAATGGAGTGGCTACTGGCTTACAATCTGTCATATTAAATTTAGCCAAAATGCGCTTTATGTATTCTGATTGATCAAGAATTGTTGTATTACTAGTTTTAGTTACATTCATGCCGAGACAATTCCTTAATTTACCTAAATGACGAATTTCAAAGTTTTGTTTCAACAATGAAAGTAATTTATCTAAACAGCCATTATGAAAGATATAAAAGTCGTCTACATATAAGGCTAATATTATATATTCGTCTTTAGTTTTCTTTACATAAACACAAGGCTCGCATTTGCTTTGTTTATAGCCATCATTACATAAAACATTATGAATTTTTATATTCCACATACGGGATGCTTGTTTAAGGCCATACAGACTTTTCTTTAATAGACATACTTTATTATTATTACATTTGAAACCAGCCGGTTGCTCCATATAGATCACTTCATCAAGTTCACCATTAAGGAATGCGGTTGTAACGTCTACGTGATCCATACTCAAGTCCAACTGATTTGCAATGCTAAACAAAAGTCTTAAGGTTTGAAATCGTACGACAGGTGAATAAACATCAGAAAAATCTTTACCTTCTTTTTGACTATAACCACAGGCAACTAGACGTGCTTTATATCTTAACAAATTACCTGACGTATCATATTTGCGCTTATAAACCCATTTATTCTTAACTACATTCTCTCTAAAAGGACGGTCTACCAGTTCCCATACATTATTCTTTATCATAGAATCATACTCGTTTTTCATTGCAACAACCCATTCATCTTTTTCAGGAGAACTGATAGCCTCGTCATATGATTGTGGTTCATCGATAGAACCATGATCACTATTCTCAGCAGCTAAGAATAATTCATAATCATCATATTTCCCTGGGAAAATACCTCTAGTACTCCTAATGGGGCGAGACGTCGACGCGTCGGCTTCCACCGGCGTAATAGACTCTCCTCCTCGAGATGAAGGGCTCGGCAGAGAGGACAGGGTGCCTGAGTGCAGATTCACGTCATCCTCATCACCGCCCATCTCATCAGGCGAGTGGTAGGAGTCAGACAGCGGCGAGCACGCATTCGGTGTCATTTCCGCATCTGAAACATTTACAGGGGTTTTATTAGTATTGCTGCATTGAATAGTATTAGAATTGGTACTATCATTAGATTTTGAATTATTAAATTCATTCATATTAAAATCATTATTATTAAAATTCGTAAAATTTAATTGGTCATGTATAATAAAATGCTCTCTATCTCTAGCCTGCCTAGTAAAATCGTCCATTCTCATGAATTTATCCTCTAGGAACACAACACTTCGTGAATAAATTACTCTACGAGGATTATTGGGATCAATTAATCTATATCCTTTACATGTGTCACCGTAGCCTACAAATATGTATTGTTTGGCTTTAGCGTCAAGTTTACGCCTTTTCTGATCAGGAACGTGTGAATATGCTATACAGCCAAATACACGCAAGTGACTGAGGTCAATTTTGGACTGCCCAGACCACTCACACTCAGGTATCTTGTTTGACAAAGATCTACTAGGTGACCTATTTTTTAAGTAAATAGCTGTCATCACAGCTTCTGCCCAGTATCGATCACTCAAACCAGACTCCTGTAACATGGACCTTGCTTTTTCAAGAATCGTTCGGTTCAGTCTCTCTGCAGTCCCATTCTGCTGTGGACTGTAGGGTACAGACGTTTGGTGAATTATCCCATGACTTTTAAGAAAATTTGACAAGTTACTGTTACAGTACTCAGTACCATTATCGGTTCGTAAGATTTTGATATGCAAACCAGTCTGTTTCTCTACCATAGTTTTAAAAGCAATAAAATGGGAACTTACTTCTGATTTAGACTTCATGAGGTATCCAAATGTCTTCCTCGTACAGCAATCAGTAAAAGTCAGCAAGTAGCGGGCTCCATTCCAGCTGCACACTTGCATCGGGCCACATACATCGCTGTGGACCAGGTCAAGGGGACGAGCAGCACGTCCGCTGCCTGCCCGAGGAAACGATGCCTCAGACATCTTCCCGGTAAGGCAGGAGACACAGCTGCCTGGCACATCGTCTTCATTCTGAAAAACGACACCAACACATTGACCACCACCACGCAGTTGATACATACCATTTGGATGTAAATGCCCAAGACGCTTATGCCACACCCCCATGGGTGCACAGGCCGCAGCATTGGCACTCTGTGTTCCCTGCATAGAGTGAAGGGAAACCGAATGACCTACATTGGGAGTGGGCTGCCCTTGCAACTTAAATTTATAAAGCCCATTATTTTTGTCAGCAGATAAGACATAGTTGCCCATGATTTTACATGAATTTTCAGCATAAATCTTACAAGAGTGTCTGTCAAAAGTAACAACATAGCCCTTTTTAGTGATTTCATTGACAGACATCAAATTACTAGATAACTTTGGAACATGTAACACATTTTCTAATGAAACTTTATCAAGAAGGGAAATTTTACCAATAAAGTCACTATTAAGTCGCTCACCATTTGCAACTGTAATTACACTTTTCTTTTGTTTTGAGTCTGTAAACATCTGCTGGTTCATGCACATGTGGCTGGTAGCGCCACTGTCGATGATGAATTCTCCGGAGGTGCATGCAGAGTAGGCAGAAGCATACAAAGTATGATCTTGATGCTTCTCTCTTCCTTCTTCACGCTTCTTCTTAAAACATCTCCGGGCGACATGTCCAGCATGCTTGCAGTATGAGCAGGTAATCTTAACGTTCCTCTTCTTGTTAGCCACGCAAGCCAAAGGATCAGTAGAATGGACATTGTTGCGTCGATGATCTTCTTGCAATAGTCTTGTGCGCACCACTTCAAGTGTTAAGGTATTCGTTAAGCCGGCAGTCTCGAGGCCAGAAACTAGAACATTATACTCCTCCGGCAATCCGGAGAGCAAAATCTCTGCAATCTCACCATTTTCAATTGACTTGCCTATATCGGATAGCTGGGCAACAAGCTTCATCACACCCTCGATGTAATCGGACATACTGGCATAATGATTGTACTCGACACGGTGTAATTGTCTCAGTAGCAGTACCTTTCTGTAAAGTCCTCTGTTTTCGAAAGTGTCAGCGAGCTTTGTCCACGCGTCCTTCGCATTAGTACAGTCACGCACAAGCTGGTACAGGCTGGGTTGAAGCGACAGGCAAATCCGAGCAAGTGCTCTCGCGTTTTTGTTCTCGTCGTTTTCAGTGCCTTCCACGCAAGCCCAAAGACCCTCCAACGTCAAAACCATCTTCATGGCAAACTTCCATGACAGATAATTGTCCAATCCTTGTAATTTCTCAATTGATGTCGATGTCATCGTGCTACAAACGCCATTTTGCGCCTCGGCCATATTGAAGTTATGAAATTTGAGGTTGTAAAATGTGCCACACCACAATGTCTTTGTAAGTGCGATTTGTGTTCGCGATCTTCACAAGATATCATAAAATACCCTTTCTGGGTTATGCACAAAGAGCCTTTCTGGACCACTAACCTGTTAGCAGGGCTATATCAGCGCAGTCAGGGATCGTGGAATATGGCGAGAACGCAAATCAAACGAAATCTTCAGAGATAATACTTTGGCGTTTATTCACTAAACACGAATTATATTATTCAGTCAGGGATTATCAAAATATTGTTTTCATATTCACATAGATACATATTTCATAATTAATAGAATTAAAATTTGGACGAGCACACAAAACTTACTTCACTAAGCGGCAGCGTTGCCAGAAAAAAAAAAAAATGTCTATAGGTTTTTATATACGCAAGGAGCACAGACAATACTTGACGATTATAGAATTTTCAACAACGAGCCATGGACTAGCAGACCCGATGTCACTGAACAAATTTGACAACTAATCAAGAATAAAATATACGAATTTAATGTTTAAATGTAAACAAATAGCAATAATACGATAAAAAAAGACTTTTATGTGAAATGTAAAACCGTCTTTTTGTATACTTGATGTTCAAGATTCTTTTAACAGCAAAAAACTCATCAATTCGACATTTTAAACAGAGCAGCGTTCACATGCGCGACTGGACTCGGTCTAGAAAGAAATCCGGGCGCAACTGGGTTTTACTAACGCGTATGCCCATTTGGGCTTGTACTTCGGCAGAGGGGAAACGCTTCGTATGGCTTCTCTTTCTGTAGAAGCCCGTCTTACTCTAAGCGTTGAACTTATATAGTAAACATGTTATAATCTTTAATTGTTAGTATTAGAATATGGAAAATAAATCCATAAATAAAACACAATTTACAGAATTTATAAATATGTTGTAATTGCGAAGTAATCAGGTAAAATACGGGGAAGATTGAAAAAAAAATCAATTTTTTCTTCTTCTTCTCTTTTCTCCTGCTAGGGGCGCGCTTAATTCTGTGTAGTTCTATAAGGAACCTTTATAGGTGTTCGGCGCTGAAGGGTTGTCTTTAAATCAAAACTCCCACAGTGCCTTAAGACCAAGGTGTACAACCAATGTGTCTTGCCTATCCTCACCTACGGTGCTGAAACTTGGACGCTCACTAAGCAGAATATGCACAAAATTAAGGTAGCACAAAGAGCAATGGAGCGTTCTATGTTATTTTTTTATTATTTATTTATTACTAAACAAGGTATACAACATTATGTTACAACATCAGTCCCGCAAAACTATTTAAGATAGTTTGACTGGGGGAACGAGTCTCGAAAAATTCTTATGTTAAATTATGTCTATGTATTCTAAATTTAAATAATAAAATTTTGATTATTCTATAGTGTTCAGATAAAATTAAAGCATTGTGTCTAATAAATGTTTTTTTAGAAGGTTACAAAATTTGTTTTTATTACATTCCGATCTTAAGTTGTGTGGTAAATTATTTAACAAATATGGGATTTATTCAGTTTCCTATCACCGTAGTAGTTAGTGACTTTCGGTACAACATATTTACCAGTCGACACTGATCTGGTGTCATATTTATGTGCTACAAGTGAGTGGCGCTCTCGACTCCCATGATGGTTGACAGCCAGTAAATATTTGTGTTTAAGATCTATCGGTAGTATTTTACACACTTTAAATAACATTCTGTAATTTCCTTGGTACTTATGCTTAATTTTTTTGTTAACGAGTAGTTTTAAAAATCTTATTTGCAGTGATTCAATCTTTTGTAGGTTTGTTTTGAATGTCAACCCATAGGACTCGAGACCGTAACTAACTATAGATTCTACTAGTGACAGATATAACATTTTTAGGGTACTAGAAGGTACTTTGAAACTTAAATGATAAAATTTGGCTAATAAAGTTCTGAGCTTTGTACAAACAAATTCAACATGAGCTGCCCATGAAAAGTTTTCATCTACTTTCATTCCCAGGTAAGTAACACAATTAACCTTTTCTATCGGATGGCAAGTGCATCCGGTATTATTATTATGAAAGCATGAAAAACTATGTGCTACGACTGTCAAAGGTGTTTCGGGTGGTTGCAAATAGGGTGAATGAATGACCAACAGTTTCGTTTTATCCGAGTTCAGCACTATGCCGTTATCATGTGACCATTTAACTACGGTGTTGACATCGTCTTGCAGCAGACGGTAGGTTTCGACGAGATCGGTGCCCGCGCGTAACGCACATAGGTCATCCGCGTACATATATGCTGAACAATTATTATTGTGTAGTGCGCTGCATAGGCTGTTCACGTGCATCAGGTAGCACACTGGACCACACCCTGAGCCCTGCGGCACACCACACTTCACTTCACACCTGTTGCTGTACTGTTCACTTACTTTAACTCTGAACGAGCGCGCCGAGAGATAGTCGCGGAACCAGCTGTTCAGCGGCTGCCCCACCCCGCACTCCTCCATCGCCTGCAGCAAGGTATCTGTTTCTAGAGTTTCAAACGCTTTTTTGAAATCAAAAAATATAGCAACTACAAACTTTTTTTCATTTAAATACCCATTGATTTCATCCGTGAACTCTGATGATAAACTGTTGGTGCTTTTACCCTTTTGAAATCCATGTTGGTTCTCGTTTAAAATAGTATGTTTTTTAAGAAAGCTACTTAACTGATCTACTATACATTTTTCGATAATTTTCTCGATACTTGATAAGATAGCTATAGGTCTATAATTACTATAATTTTTACGAATACCCTTTTTGAAAATAGGTCGTACAATTGCTTCTTTTAACTTGTCTGGGAATGAAGAACAACTTACACTTAAGTTCACTAATTTTGCAATTACTGGGCTTATTTTACTTACAATAAATTTTAGATCAGACATACGTACGAGGTCACTGCCAGGTGATTTATTTGCATTCATTTTTTTAATAATTCGCTCAACGTATGTGCTGTCGACTGGCTGCCACCTCATGCACATGTCCTTTTTTTGAGCATATGTATCCCTTTTTAACCACTTTTCATTACAAACATGTTTAATACTTTTAATTTCCTCCAAAAATGTATTTGCAAAACTGTCACAGATCTGATTTACATTTGTAGGTTTCATATTATTTAAAATTAAATTGTCTAAACTCTGCTTTTTACTTCCTAATAATGAATGTAATCTATCCCACAACTTTTTAATATTATTATTACAGTTTATTATACTTTGTCTATCGTATTGGTTTCTTTTTTTAACAATTAACTTGTGACATTTATTTCTATACTTAGTGTAATCTAAACGTTTTATCATATTTTTCGGCTCATTACTCCAAATTTTGAATAAGTGGTCTCTTTGTACTAGCATGTTTTTTAAATCATTTGTAATCCAGTTGTTATTATTTATTTTATTGGTAAATATGGTTACATTTTTAAAACAACTGTTGTATATATCTATAAAAATCTTTTGAAAAGCATCATAAAGCCGCAATGGACAGTCTATCGACAGGAGTTCATCAAAGTTAGTGCATAACAATTTTTCACGAACCGCTCGGTTATCGAGCACTTTACGAGATGCTGTGGGGGCGCGTAGCCGCGTCGCGGCCGCTCGACCCGTCCGTGCGGCGCCGCCGCCGCTCGGTGGCCGGTCGACCGCGACACGGCTGCCCGATGCACACGCAGAGTCGTCGCCATCACTACATGGGGCTTGGCTCCATTCCACTGCCACGGTCACTGGGTAGTGATCGGATATTTTATTATGTATTATGCCAGAACTAATTGTAGACGTTGGATCGCGTATGTAAATGTGGTCTACACATGATTCAGTTTTTATGCCGTTTACAATTTCTGATCTAGTGACATCATTTATGCATTTAATGAAACCATATTCGGACAGAAGGTTTTCATAAGAAATAACGTGTTTGTCTCGACTATTTAATAAATTTATATTAATATCTCCACAAGTTATGACCTTTGCAGTATATGGTATTTTATTTAACAAATTACGGAATTGGTCCAAAAATTCTATTACTTTACTCTTTTTATTAATTTTGGGTGGTCTATATATTGCAATAACATAAATCAATTCACCATCGTGACCGTGGGAAATGGACACGCACTCTGCCACCTGCAGTGACGACGACAGCTCCGGGCACAACATACTCGTAGTTGTCGCTTGTGATTCACGAGCATAAATTATTACTCCTCCCCCGCTCCGTCCAGTGCGGGTATAGCTATGCATTTCGAAACCTTTAATCTTATATAAATTTAACATTGAGAAATTTATATTTGCTTCAGTAATTACTAAAATATCTATGTTATTTAAATTATTGCTCAGCATAACTAATAGTTCATAAAAATGTTTCTTTAAGGATCGGATATTTATATGAAGTAAACAAAACTTTTTATTTATGTCCCATGAGGAAATCCAACTATCAATATTATCGGCGATGTCCGCCGTTACTGACACATCTGATATTATATCTAAATCATTTAAAGATGCGAATTTTTAAGAAATTAAATTAACTTACATAGCAATAACAAAATAGGTGGGTGGGTAGGTACACAAACCGCGCGGCTGGAAACTTCGCGTTCATTCTTTACTCAGCAAGTCCTTTATGTCTTGTTCCGTTTTGACCCATGTTGATTTTTCTCCTTCTGTCTTTTTCACTAAGATCTTGCCGTTCACAACCCAAATGTAGTTGTATTTATTACGTAGTTGGCGCTTAGCATTCCATAACAAATCCCGCGTAGTTTTAGATAGGTCCTCGTTGATATAAATTTTGTTCTTTAACGAGCCACTGGTGATATCGCTGCTCGTTATATTAGCTAACTTACGTCGCTGTGCCAGCCAAGAGTCACGCACCGCTGAGCCCGTTCCTTGGAATTTTACCACGATGGGAGCTGGTTTCGCACCGGGTTTGTCCGCCGGACGTGGCTGACGGCGTCGGCTAGTCCATTCGATGTCCGAGCCGCTTACATTTAATAATTCTGCCACTTTCAGTACTATTTCCTTCACATTTTCGTTAGGTTTTTGTTCGATACCAGCGATCTCGATATTCTGTTTGCGTGAATCTTGCTCATACTCGTGCATTTTTTGTTCTAGCGCAATATTACACTTTTCTAGAAAAATGCACTTGTTATTAATACTAATAACAGTTTTTTCTAGCTTGGTAATTTTTTCCTTACTTTGTGTATGTTCCTTTAGTAAAACGTCGTATTTTTCTAAAAGTAATCCCATACTAGATTTAATGCCTTCCAACTGTTTCTTAAAACCGGGGATGGAACTTACTTTTTCTTGAATATCTCTCAATATTTTCTGAGTGTTATTCATCTCATCTTCTTGCTCCTCTTCCTCCGAATCAACCTCACAGTTGTTGCAGAAAGTACGGATGTTACCCGCCCTCATATCCGCAGCTAACCCTTTTACACAGCTTCTGTGAAATGTTCCAAGACATCCTTGGCACTGGAAGTGGGAACCTTTTTTCGACAAGGATTTTTTGCACGTACATATATGCTGAACAATTATTATTGTGTAGTGCGCTGCATAGGCTGTTCACGTGCATCAGGTAGCACACTGGACCACACCCTGAGCCCTGCGGCACACCACACTTCACTTCACACCTGTTGCTGTACTGTTCACTTACTTTAACTCTGAACGAGCGCGCCGAGAGATAGTCGCGGAACCAGCTGTTCAGCGGCTGCCCCACCCCGCACTCCTCCATCGCCTGCAGCAAGGTATCTGTTTCTAGAGTTTCAAACGCTTTTTTGAAATCAAAAAATATAGCAACTACAAACTTTTTTTCATTTAAATACCCATTGATTTCATCCGTGAACTCTGATGATAAACTGTTGGTGCTTTTACCCTTTTGAAATCCATGTTGGTTCTCGTTTAAAATAGTATGTTTTTTAAGAAAGCTACTTAACTGATCTACTATACATTTTTCGATAATTTTCTCGATACTTGATAAGATAGCTATAGGTCTATAATTACTATAATTTTTACGAATACCCTTTTTGAAAATAGGTCGTACAATTGCTTCTTTTAACTTGTCTGGGAATGAAGAACAACTTACACTTAAGTTCACTAATTTTGCAATTACTGGGCTTATTTTACTTACAATAAATTTTAGATCAGACATACGTACGAGGTCACTGCCAGGTGATTTATTTGCATTCATTTTTTTAATAATTCGCTCAACGTATGTGCTGTCGACTGGCTGCCACCTCATGCACATGTCCTTTTTTTGAGCATATGTATCCCTTTTTAACCACTTTTCATTACAAACATGTTTAATACTTTTAATTTCCTCCAAAAATGTATTTGCAAAACTGTCACAGATCTGATTTACATTTGTAGGTTTCATATTATTTAAAATTAAATTGTCTAAACTCTGCTTTTTACTTCCTAATAATGAATGTAATCTATCCCACAACTTTTTAATATTATTATTACAGTTTATTATACTTTGTCTATCGTATTGGTTTCTTTTTTTAACAATTAACTTGTGACATTTATTTCTATACTTAGTGTAATCTAAACGTTTTATCATATTTTTCGGCTCATTACTCCAAATTTTGAATAAGTGGTCTCTTTGTACTAGCATGTTTTTTAAATCATTTGTAATCCAGTTGTTATTATTTATTTTATTGGTAAATATGGTTACATTTTTAAAACAACTGTTGTATATATCTATAAAAATCTTTTGAAAAGCATCATAAAGCCGCAATGGACAGTCTATCGACAGGAGTTCATCAAAGTTAGTGCATAACAATTTTTCACGAACCGCTCGGTTATCGAGCACTTTACGAGATGCTGTGGGGGCGCGTAGCCGCGTCGCGGCCGCTCGACCCGTCCGTGCGGCGCCGCCGCCGCTCTGTGGCCGGTCGACCGCGACACGGCTGCCCGATGCACACGCAGAGTCGTCGCCATCACTACATGGGGCTTGGCTCCATTCCACTGCCACGGTCACTGGGTAGTGATCGGATATTTTATTATGTATTATGCCAGAACTAATTGTAGACGTTGGATCGCGTATGTAAATGTGGTCTACACATGATTCCGTTTTTATGCCGTTTACAATTTCTGATCTAGTGACATCATTTATGCATTTAATGAAACCATATTCGGACAGAAGGTTTTCATAAGAAATAACGTGTTTGTCTCGACTATTTAATAAATTTATATTAATATCTCCACAAGTTATGACCTTTGCAGTATATGGTATTTTATTTAACAAATTACGGAATTGGTCCAAAAATTCTATTACTTTACTCTTTTTATTAATTTTGGGTGGTCTATATATTGCAATAACATAAATCAATTCACCATCGTGACCGTGGGAAATGGACACGCACTCTGCCACCTGCAGTGACGACGACAGCTCCGGGCACAACATACTCGTAGTTGTCGCTTGTGATTCACGAGCATAAATTATTACTCCTCCCCCGCTCCGTCCAGTGCGGGTATAGCTATGCATTTCGAAACCTTTAATCTTATATAAATTTAACATTGAGAAATTTATATTTGCTTCAGTAATTACTAAAATATCTATGTTATTTAAATTATTGCTCAGCATAACTAATAGTTCATAAAAATGTTTCTTTAAGGATCGGATATTTATATGAAGTAAACAAAACTTTTTATTTATGTCCCATGAGGAAATCCAACTATCAATATTATCGGCGATGTCCGCCGTTACTGACACATCTGATATTATATCTAAATCATTTAAAGATGCGAATTTTTAAGAAATTAAATTAACTTACATAGCAATAACAAAATAGGTGGGTGGGTAGGTACACAAACCGCGCGGCTGGAAACTTCGCGTTCATTCTTTACTCAGCAAGTCCTTTATGTCTTGTTCCGTTTTGACCCATGTTGATTTTTCTCCTTCTGTCTTTTTCACTAAGATCTTGCCGTTCACAACCCAAATGTAGTTGTATTTATTACGTAGTTGGCGCTTAGCATTCCATAACAAATCCCGCGTAGTTTTAGATAGGTCCTCGTTGATATAAATTTTGTTCTTTAACGAGCCACTGGTGATATCGCTGCTCGTTATATTAGCTAACTTACGTCGCTGTGCCAGCCAAGAGTCACGCACCGCTGAGCCCGTTCCTTGGAATTTTACCACGATGGGAGCTGGTTTCGCACCGGGTTTGTCCGCCGGACGTGGCTGACGGCGTCGGCTAGTCCATTCGATGTCCGAGCCGCTTACATTTAATAATTCTGCCACTTTCAGTACTATTTCCTTCACATTTTCGTTAGGTTTTTGTTCGATACCAGCGATCTCGATATTCTGTTTGCGTGAATCTTGCTCATACTCGTGCATTTTTTGTTCTAGCGCAATATTACACTTTTCTAGAAAAATGCACTTGTTATTAATACTAATAACAGTTTTTTCTAGCTTGGTAATTTTTTCCTTACTTTGTGTATGTTCCTTTAGTAAAACGTCGTATTTTTCTAAAAGTAATCCCATACTAGATTTAATGCCTTCCAACTGTTTCTTAAAACCGGGGATGGAACTTACTTTTTCTTGAATATCTCTCAATATTTTCTGAGTGTTATTCATCTCATCTTCTTGCTCCTCTTCCTCCGAATCAACCTCACAGTTGTTGCAGAAAGTACGGATGTTACCCGCCCTCATATCCGCAGCTAACCCTTTTACACAGCTTCTGTGAAATGTTCCAAGACATCCTTGGCACTGGAAGTGGGAACCTTTTTTCGACAAGGATTTTTTGCACTTTTCACATTCCATAGTATATAATAATATTAGCGCGATATACTGTGAGCTAGGTATAGGTAGGTACTACGAGCGCAAGTGTGTGCGCACGCGCGTAAGCTGTGACGCTCCGAGCGAGAGCGAGTTAGGTATCTCTCTTGTTGAACGTATACCAAACGTCGAAATTCGACAAAAAACGAAGGTCGAAGACGTGGGTAGGCGGATAACGAGGTTAAGGTGGAGATGGGCAGGACACTTGGCTAGACGGGATGACGGACGGTGGACCAAGGCAGTTACAGAGTGGTGGCCAAGAGGAGCAACAAGGCCAGTGGGCAGACCACCGGCCCGATGGTCAGACGATATCGTCAAGTTGACGGGATCTCACTGGATGAGGCTGGCGCAGGACCGTGAGGAATGGCGCTATAGAGAAGAGACCTATACCCAGCAGTGGGTTGATGTGGGCTGAATATGATGATGAAGTATCTTCTTTATAAATAAAAATCTAATGTAATGTTATAGAAGTCTTTGTGTATGTTTATTTGTTTCCTATGCAGTATGCACTCCTAAACCATTCATCCACATAGTAATGTAATAAGTATATGTTAGGCAGCCATTACGTGGTCATGCAAGCGTCAGTCAAATTCCATCAGTCATGATTTACGTTTGACTGATTGACTGATGGAAAGAACAAATCACATCATGCAACCATCAGTCACTACATTACACGGTAGGTTAATCGTCAGTCACAGCCCGTGACTGTGGTTAAACTGACAGCAAAACCTACCGTGTAATGGGTGCCTTACGACTGAAAAGGCTCCTGGCTAAAAAAATCGTAAGATTGCACGGGTGCAAAATTGCAAATATGTTAAATTATTATTATTATTATTTATTTATTTCCAGATAACAAAGATCCATTTTTGTTAGTAGCGACTTAAGAATATGTTAGTTTAATTAAAGCTTGATGAAAAATTACAGATTATTACATGTCAATTACTTACTTAATTAAAATTATCTTAGTTACAAATGTCGAGAGTTAAAATGATTAAAATAATATAATTAAAAATTCATTGGAATAAATAAATTGTCATTAAATATATTAAAATTAAGATTATTTGAAAAATCATTATAATAAAATTATTAAAATAAAATACTTAATTAATCAAAAATTCAATAAAATCAACAAAAATTAATTATTAAAAACATGAAAGTAAATAATTAGGCAGGTAATAAACACAATGTAAACAAATAATTTACAAGAAAGTGACCTAATAAAAATGACTTAAAACAGGGGCTACTGGGCAACATGCAGGCTAATCCAGTGCTGTAGAATAGGAGAGTCCCACCTGTCAGCGATTGTGCCCAGGATAGTGTGGCGACTGGCTCGTACGCGCGCTAGCATAGAGGCGCAACGCTTTCGAAGAATGGCGTGAAAACCGTCAATCCGCGCCTCCGCAAACATTTCCGATGCGCTGCAAAATCGCGGCAGCCGCAACAACATCCTGAGCGCATTGTTGTATTGGACGCGAAGGGCGTTATACGCCCTCTGCGTATAGCTGACCCACAGACTGCACGTGTAAAAGGACTGACAGAATGCTTTAAATAGCGTCAACTTTACCTCATTATTACACTGTGCAAATCTGCGAGCCAGCATATTACATCGGACAGCCAACGCCCTCCGCTCCCGTTCGATGTCTAAATCATCCTTAAGATCCGCAGTGACCCAGTGACCCAGATACTTAAACGCTGTAACTTGGCAGAGAGGAGAACCAGACAATAGTACTGGTGGCACATTAGAGTAACATTTGGTACCTGCTCTGAAAACCATTAGCTCGCTCTTCTTCGCATTGTACCTGAGTCCATGGGCCGCTGCGTATCTCTCACAGATACTGAGTAGTCGCCTTATCGATGGGCTCAGCAACACCATGTCATCGGCGTAACTGATATTATTAATACAGACTCCGTCTATATGACAGCCAACTTGGGTGTTGCTGAGCTCAACGATCAACTGATCAATATACAAATTAAACAGTTTAGGCGATGTTATTCCTCCTTGTCTCACACCACAGTCAAGTTTGTACTCATCTGAGTGAGAACCCGCCCATCTTACTTCATTTATTTGATTATGATACCAATATTTAAACAAAGACGTTACTTCATCAGGCACGCTGGACTCGTTAAGCTTCTCCCACAGCTTAGAGTATGAGACAAGGTCAAAGGCTTTAGAGAGATCCAGATAGCAAGCATAGACCGGCGTTTTTCTCTCTGAATAGTACTGTACGGTATGCTTAAGCGACAGAATTGCACTCTCAGTAGATAGGCCGGGCTTAAAGCCAAACTGCGCGTCGTGCAATTTAAGATGATTGTCAAGCTGCCGATCAAGCAACCTGTCCAGAACCTTTGCAGTAATTGTTGCAAGAGATATCGGTCTATAGTTATTCGGATCCGAACTGTCACCGGTCTTATTCTTAACAATTGGCGAAACAATAGTCCTCATCATATCGCGCGGCAGGTGGGAATGTCCTATGCAGAAGTTAAATAGCATAGTGAGAACTCTCGAGAGGTGGACGCCTGCATGCTGAAGATGCACTACGCTAAGACCATCAAATCCGGGTGTCTTTCCTCTCATCATATTTTTAATAGTATTTCTGACTTCATTAGTAGAGAAGATTACGGTACGCTCCGGGGTGGTAATGGGCGCACGCAATGACGGTGCTGGGGCAGAGTCCAGAGGAGATTCAACCCGGAAGTGATTCCGGAACACGTTAGCAATATCTTTTGGATCACGCACGCCAGCCACGCTCACAGGCAGACTAGACTTAGGATTAATTTTGTTTGTGGACTTCCAAAATTTTACAAAATTATTATTACAAAATTATTATATTTACGTTTGTCTGAAATAAAGATTATATTATTATTATGTTTTGTCTTTTCTTTTTCTCAGCTTACGCTGGTTATTATTATTATTATTATTATTATCTTTATGGTGCTGTGCTAGAATATCCATTCTGATTTTATCCTCATTTTTCTGACACCACCGCAACTTGGACTTGAAAATTTTTCTAGAGTTAATCATTTTGTTATTATTATTATTATTATTATTATTATCTTTATGGTGCTGTGCTAGAATATCCATTCTGATTTTATCCTCATTTTTCTGACACCACCGCAACTTGGACTTGAAAATTTTTCTAGAGTTAATCATTTTGTTATAGTAATAACCACTATTGGGACTACCATATAGTTCCCAGATTTCAAAGTTAAGCTTAGCCTCCCTATGAGCGCCCAAGACATGCGTGTTCCATCCTACCACTGGCTTAGGATACCCTCCAGATTTACTGATATTCGTACATTCGGCAGCATTAGTAAGTATAGTTACAATTTTAGAATAAAGGTCATCTATTATTAAACTATGTTTCTTATTATCACAAAATTTGTCACAGCAATCACTCAGTTCCGACGGAAAGTCTATATCTCTTAATTTGGAATGACAAATTTTATGGTATTTATGTATCTGAGTAGCATCCCTGTAGCCCCAAATTGCTTTGTTTAGTTTAATTTTACAAAATTCTGTTTTAGGTCTAATTAAGTCTAAATTAAATTCAATTAACAATGGCATGTGGTCCGACCAGTATATGTCAATTAACACTTCAGCCCCAGTGACGGCCCGGGCCGCGGCCGCTGATACGACACAGTGGTCGAGCCATCGTCGGCAACCGTGTGCCTCGCTTACAAACGTATAAGTTTCTATCGGCAACAACAATAAGTCTATGCACGACCATGACTGCTCAGCACAAAAGTCCAAAAGTTCAGAGTGAAATAACTCACCGGGGTGGGCGTTGAAATCTCCAAGTATAACAACAGACTCTGCATTGTTACCTTCAATTATTGCACTAATTTCACTAAGACAATTTGTGAACTCAGTAAGATTGTCATTAGAATCTGTAGGCATGTATAACGAAAATATTATCATATCACGACCTAGGAGGCTAACTTTTATTGCAACTAAGCGCGCACTTTGACACGTTATCACATTAACTGACTGAAACAAGTTTTTACGCCACAGCAAGGCCACTCCACCGTAAGGCCGACCCCTGATTATTCCGGCACTGGTGTCCATCGCTGATTTTCCTGTGTAGGCGAAGCTTGGGTCTATCCCGTCCAAGAAAGGTACATCATGAGGAAAAAGCCACGTCTCCTGCAAAGCGACGACATCGGCATTTTGACATAACTTCCTTACACAGTTCACAGAGCGAGCCACTCCTTTACAATTAAAACTAATAAACTTTGCTTTTTTATCCATTATTCATTCGTACTTTTATTCTGCTTTCTCCCGCCGAATTCAATAAATCGACGAAACGAAATTCCGTCGGGCCAAAAATCTTCTTGCAAAAATAATTTCATTTTATGACTGGGAACATATATTTTGTATGAGTCATATTGTTTGTTAACCTTCACATTTTGTAATTGCACCTTTACATTTAAATTAGTTTTCTTCAAAATGTAGTCCGAAATGTCCGTAGTGCAAATGTCTTTTGCTACATTATAGATATAAATAGGCACACTTATTGCGGCTGCACGGAACTTATCATTCGCGCCAACATTCGCCTTTCCCGTGTTACTTATGAACTGGTTTCTTAATTTTCTCCTCTGTACAGTGATCCACTCGTCGTTTGGCTTATGTTCCTTCCAGTCGCCCGTGCGAGCAATATCGGCTATTGTCTTGCGCTGCGATGGGTAAACCGGTTTGTTGTTTACGGGAGCCGAGTCCCCGTTAGCAGAGGTCGGACATAAATCACTCGCTATTTGCAAGGGCTGTGGCTGGCGCAGGGGTGACGAATGTTGGGTGTCAATCAAATTGTCACTATGGGGAATCACCTTAGACTGCCGTGCCGGTGACGCTGGTGTGGTTAACGTCTCCTCATTGTGATTCTCTTCTAGTAGGTTATCACAGTTTTCGGCCGATTCAGATAGTATTGGGTGAAAGCCCATGGGCCCACTATCACAATTAAAGTCGTTTTTGTGATGACTACCTCGAATTGTGTTTACATTTTCTAGGGATGATTCTTTTAGGTTAAATAGGTCCTTTTTTATTTCTTCAATAGTCTCCAAAGTAACATACGTTTCTTTCACACGCTTCAACTCGTCTTTTATTTAAAGTTTAAAGTCTTTTGGAAAATTACTGAAAATAGGTCAGCTCGTGCGGTGACAACTTATTGCTGTCTCTGAGGTGAACGTGAAATAGTCTCAGTGGACGTCAGTGCTGACAACTAACATTTATTTTTCTTAATCGTAATGCACTAAGTTTTGATTCCGATACGAAGTCAACCACCCTAAAAATAGCTTTCTACCCCTTTTCAACAACCCTGTTAGGCAGTGCCGGTTTTAGCACTACCAGCGCCCCTGGCACAGAATACATAATAGTACCCCCTGGGCGACATTTCTACGGGGCGCCCCCTATCTGCGATTCCAGGATTTTTAATTTTTCCTGTTAGTTAAGAACGGCCTCGCAGCGCGATTTTTAGTCAGTTTCACCTACTAATCTTTAAATCTTGTAATCTTGCTTGTTTATATTTAAAAATTGGCCGCGCCGATTTTTTAGTCAGACTCACTCAATGACAATGAGCGTGTGTGTACAAAGGGACACCTGCGGCTGTGGATATAAAGGGGCGCCTGCGGCGCCCCGGGCGGTCTTCCGTGCTCGCCCCCCCCCCCCTAACACCGGTACTGCTGTTAGGGGATACATTTCATAAAAATACGAAACACGTGTTCAATTAATTTTGTAAAAGATTGTCCATGCCAAATTTCAAGTCAATCGGGCCAAGGAATCGCGTTCTCCCATACAAACTTTGCCACCCTGTTTCAATTTCGCAAAAACCCATCTTAGTGAGCACCTACGCCCTATAAAAGGAAACCCCATGCAAAATTTGACTCCTAGCACTTGTAGTTTCTGAGATTTCGTGATGAGTGAGTGAGTGGTTCACTCTTTATTAACACGTTTTTATTAGGTTGCTTTCGCGTTTGTTTGTTGTTTGTGTGTTTCTCCACAAAGTTTGCGAACGATTTTATCCTAGCTTCCCGATGAGCTAGAGACTTGAAACTTTGAACATAGGTTAGAACTGGAAGGCAATGCAATATTATGGTGTCATTGAGCTGAACTGGTGATGAAGCCGGAAGAAGGCCACAGGAACTCTATGATGAAACAATACAACCCCATCGTGTTTGGTCTCGTTAGCATCGTCTTGATGAGGACTCTAATGGGAGACGAGTTCCAGGGTCTGAGGATGAAGCCGAAAGACCATGCCATAGGAACTACTCAATATTGAAACCGTGCAACCCCATCAAAGGATCATGCCGGATTCTGGGCCATGATGCGCATTAACCATACATATCTCATTGACTTTGACTTTGAAATGTCATATAATAGGAAAATGTCAAACAATTATAACTGAAAAAAGCTCCTTGAGATTGAGATTTCTCTTTTCTCCCGCATTATATTTTAATGACATTCTTCCCACGCGATCAGTATAAAATTACTATAGT
This sequence comes from Agriphila tristella, assembly GCA_928269145.1. NCBI lineage: Eukaryota > Metazoa > Arthropoda > Insecta > Lepidoptera > Crambidae > Agriphila > Agriphila tristella. The sequence goes on along the minus strand of OV743447.1, from coordinate 1,145,140 downwards.
ATATTAGTAATTTCATCAAAGCGCATCATGGCCTAGCTTGTATAGAAAAATCGGCATAATCCTTTAGGCTCGTTTGAATCGTCTTGACGAGTTCTTTGTTGGGAAATAGTTTCCAGGGTCTGATGGTGGAGCCGGAAGAAGGCCACTGGAACTCGGTAATAAAACCATGCAATCCCATCGAGTTTGGGCTCGTTTGAATCGTCTTGACGAGTACTTTGTTGGGAAATAGTGTCCAGGGTCTGATGATGGAGCCGGAAGAAGGCCACTGGAATTCGGTAATAAAACCATGCAATCCCATCGAGTTTGGGCTCGTTTGAATCATCTTGACGAGTACTTTAATGGGAAATAGTGTCCGAGGATCTGATGATGGAGCCGGAGGAAGGCCATAGAAACTCTATAATAAAACCATGCAACCCCATCGAGTTTGGGCTCGTTTGAATCGTCTTGATGAGTACTTTGTTGGGAAATAGTTTCCAGGGTCTGATGATGGAGCCGGAAGAAGGCCACTGGGACTCTGTAATAAAACCATGCAACCCCATCGAGTTTGGGCTCGTTTGAATCGTCTTGACGAGTGCTCAGATAGGAGATGGTATATTTTTAGTCTTAGCTCGTTAACTAAAAAGCAGAAAATAAAAATTTACTGAAAAAGAAAACTTTTTTAAAAACACGTTTTATATATATACACTGGCCTGCAAAACTAAGTACCTACTACATGTTAAGTATTTATTTAGATGGAGAAGCAGAGAAACACATTTATCACTTTACGGCCATTTATTGCAAGAGACCAAAGACAATCACAACAGATACATATAAGTAAATTAGGGTTGCATCACACAATTCTACACACCCCCTCAATTTAGACATTTTACATAAAATTCTTAAATTGCTAAACAAAAAAAAATTATGAACTTATACCACAGCTTTCTTATACAGTAGGTACTTTACACAATAACAAAATAAAGTTAGGTTTCATTTTTAGTTTTACTACTTTATTACAATAAATTCAGTTTTTCAACAAAATAATTGTGTTTTATTTTTGGTAATGCCTTTGTGAACAAATCTGAAACATTTTCATCAGTCGGAACATAATTGACAGAAATTAAATTCTTTTGTACTATATCTTTTATGTAATGAACTTTTATGTCAATGTGTTTGGACCTTTTACCATTATCAAAATTTTTAATTAATCTTATAGAACTCTGGTTATCTAATAACAAAGTTGTAGACATATCTGACAAGGATGTCAGATCATAAAGTATCCCTTTCAAATATATTAACTCGCATGCTGATTGAGCAGCTGCCACATATTCAGCCTCCGCTGTAGATAATGCGACTGATGTTTGCTTCTTGGAAAACCAATACCACAGCTTTCTTATACAGTAGGTACTTTACACAATAACAAAATAAAGTTAGGTTTCATTTTTAGTTTTACTACTTTATTACAATAAATTCAGTTTTTCAACAAAATAATTGTGTTTTATTTTTGGTAATGCCTTTGTGAACAAATCTGAAACATTTTCATCAGTCGGAACATAATTGACAGAAATTAAATTCTTTTGTACTATATCTTTTATGTAATGAACTTTTATGTCAATGTGTTTGGACCTTTTACCATTATCAAAATTTTTAATTAATCTTATAGAACTCTGGTTATCTAATAACAAAGTTGTAGACATATCTGACAAGGATGTCAGATCATAAAGTATCCCTTTCAAATATATTAACTCGCATGCTGATTGAGCAGCTGCCACATATTCAGCCTCCGCTGTAGATAATGCGACTGATGTTTGCTTCTTGGAAAACCAATGTATCAGATTTCCACAGTAGAACACAGCGCATCCACTTGTACTCTTTCTGTCTGTTTTATCCGCTGCCCAGTCTGCATCTGCATATGCAACTAGATTTTTCTTTTCCGTTGTTTTTCTGTAAATCAATCCTTTATCCTGTGTACTTTTCAAATATCTTAAAATTCTTTTACTTGCTTTCCATAATGATGCTGTTGGTTTGTCTAAGAATCTGCTAAGATATGCAACTGGATATGTTATATCAGGTCGACTGTTCATAGATATAAATAATAAACAACCTATTAATTCCTTATATGGTACATCAATTATTTCCTCCTTTTCTGCAGAATAGTTCATCTCCATAGGTGTATTTATTCCTTTACATTCTTGCATGTTGAACTTTTCCAAGATTCTTTTTATCATTTCCGTTTGCTTGATTTCCATTTGATTATTTTTCCTTGTAATTTCCAAACCTAGGTAATTTTTCACTTCTCCTAAATCTTTTATTTTGAATTCTTCTTTCAGTTTCTTTATTATGTTTTCATTTCCAATTATTAGTATGTCATCTACAAATATTAATAGCCATGTATCCTCATTTTTATACAAACAAAAGTCATATTTTGACTGTATGAACCCATTTGAAGTAATGAAATTGTGAAATTTCTCATTCCAGCATTTTGGAGCCTCCTTCAAGCCATAAAGTGCTTTCTTCAATTTTAAAATCTTTCCACTGTGATTGACTCCTTCAGGACATTTGATGTAGACATTTTCTTTCAAATCACCGTTCAAGAAGGCTGTTGGTACATCTAGTTGTTTTATCGGTAACCCATCTTGTACAGCATGACTCAGCATGGTTCTTATAGTTGGTAATCTTGCTACAGGCGCATAGTATCCTTCTTGTCCTTCCTGCTGAAAACCCTTTTGCAACTAGTCTTGCCTTCTTGGTTCCGTCTTGTTTCTGTTTAAATATCCACTTTGTTTCTATAGCTTTGCTCCCTTCTGGTATATCTGTTACTTCCCAAGTTCCTAACTTTTTATGTGAATCTAGCTCTTTGTTTATAGCTTGTTTCCATTCTTTATCTTTTATAGCATCTTCATAATTTACAGGTTCTCCGGCACATAAACAGTAGGCTATATTTAAATCATAATTTTCCAACTCTTTTGGTATGCGAATTTCTCTCCCTGATCTTGTTGAATATCTTGGTATATCTTCATTTTCACCTTCTTCATTTATTTCTGATGTCTTCTCAGTTTCTTCTTGATTCTTCTTTGTTACTTCTTTCTTCCTTGTATCCTTTATTCTCTCTTGTTGTATGATCCTATCATCCTCATTAGGTTTTCTTGTCTTCTTGGTATCTTCTTCTATCTTTTCAATATCTTCTTTTTGTATTATTTCATCTTCATAGTAGTTTTCCACATTCATTTCGTCCTTTTCTTTTTCTTCTTTATATCTTATTTCTGTCTCATCTATCCTAACATCTCTTGATACTATTATTTCACTATTTTTGGGGTTCCACAAACGATATCCATTTGGACTATATCCTACAAATCTCATTTCTCTTGCTCTCTGTGAAAGCTTATCTTGTTTTGGTAAGATGTGTACCCATGCTTTTGACCCGAATACCCTAAGTCTTTTTAGATCCTTATGCCCAAACATTTTCTCCGCTGGGGTCTGAAAGTCTATAGCTGACGATGGGCATCTATTAATTTGATATACTGCACACCGCACCGCTTCTCCCCATAACATCTTTGGCAACCCTGTTTCTAGTAACAATATTCTAGCTCTATTGTAAATATTTCTATTCATTCTTTCTGCTACTCCGTTTGACTGCGGACTATATGGTGTAGTAAACTGTTGTATGATACCTTTATTTTTACAGAATTCGTTCAGCTTTTCATTTTTAAATTCTCCTCCATTATCACTTCTTATTTTTCTTATTTTATTTCCTGTTTGCCTTTCTATTCTATTTATGTATTCTATAATCCTATCACTTGCTTCAGATTTTCTTTTTAATAAGTATACTTCTGTAATTTCTTTTTAATAAATGGGTAAAATCATCTATGATCGTCTGATAGTATACTTCATCATTACTAGTCGGTGTCGTCACGGGTCCGGATAAATCTGTGTGTGTGAGTTCTCCTACATACCTTGATCTTGGTCTAGATGTTGTTGTAAATGGCAGTCTCGTTGATTTTCGGAAGTGTCTATTCATCGGGGCGCCTCGACGAATAGTATTTTTCTCTATCTAGCGGTGCGCACCACTGAATAGCGCTTTCTCTAGGGATTGGCTATATGCCGGTGCCTCCTTTTTAGTTGTCTTAATCGTAAGTTAAACTATTCAAATAGGTAGTAATAATTGTGTAAATGCCTCTTAGGCTGGTGGTTAGAGTGTTGTTCTCTCGATCCAGAGGTCGTGGATTCGATCCCCGCCGCGGGAAGCAACATCTTTGAGTTGTTGTTTCTCGTTATATTCAATTTAACCGTTAGTGTTATTTTATTGCTGTGATGCCGCTTTTTATAATACAAAGTGTTTGGTAAAAGCCTTATAAAGCCGAATATGGTAGATAGGGATCATCAAACTGAACAACTTTTACTATGGGACCAACTCTGAAATCGCGAAAAAAAATCAGTTGTTTAATTTCATACAGTTTGATATTTTCGTTATTAATTTTTGTATGAAACACCTGTTTTCTTTTTTGCGATTTCGAAAACACCTTGTAATACTATTCCCGCAAATTGCTAATGAACCTGGCAGCCATTTTTAAACCACTAAATCGAAAAAAAATTGTAGATTTTTTATACCTTAAAATTAATGATTCAATAACTAATATTAATAAAAAAATACCTATTAGAATTTTATTGTTACATGTAGGTACCTAGTTTTTTGTTGCGGATGACGTAAACGTAGATGTTAATATGACAAGGTTCCATAGTGCGCATTTGCGGGTATAGTAGGTAATCATCTTTGGCCACAAACCACAGTTTTAGCAGATTTGTTAGTGCAGTGCGTAGTTTTGGTTTGTGTTTAGAGATTTAGATGCAGTTTAATTGAGATTTGAGAGAAAAGTGTTTGCACTGTCTTTTCCTTCACTCTCTATTTCCGATAGGACGGCAGGACGACCGACAAGACAGGAGAGGTCAGGCGCAGGATCTACAGCCGAAGCACGGATCATTTCTCTTATCGCATAATCAGGTGATCAGCCTGCAATGTCAAAACCAAACTAGAAACAACAACTCAAAGATGTTACCTACTTCCCGCGGGGATCATCGAACCCGAGGCACCGGCCTATAGCCAATCCCTAGAGAAAGTGCTATTCAATGGTGCGCACCGCTAGATAGAGAAAAATACTATTCGTCGAGGCGCCCCGATGAATAGACACTTCCTTGATTTTCCCTCTATACATGATCCACACGGTTTTTCCGAACTAGGTAAACTTAATAATCTTAGATGTTTTCTATTAGCATGTCCTAACCTTTTATGCCACAGATCTCTATCATCAATTGCAGAACAACATTTATCTAAATTTAGTTTCAGATTTATTACATACAGGCTACCAACAATTTCACCATAAATTATACCTTTTCCTTTTGCATTTCCAATTGACACAGAATTTTTATGAAATCGTACAGAATTTCCTTTTTCTAATAATTTTTTAACAGACAGTAAATTGTGGGATAAGCCCTTAACAATTAATGCTACTATTGTTATCGGAACATTGTTATATTTTACATTCAAGTTACCTTTTTTATTCGATATCAAATACTGACCATTCGCTACATAAATTTTAGTTTCCGTTTCTAATTGTTGAATATTTGTCATAAACTTTTCATAACAATCCATTACTAAATTTTGAGACGCACCAGAATCAATAATGAATTTAATATCCTCAGTATATTCATTTACAAAAGACACATTCTCACAGGCTACGAATGAAAACGGATTTACCTCCTCTATCGCACTTGTCCCTTGTTCTTGTTGTTCTCGTCCTTGTCCACGACCTCGTCCTTGAACCTGTCCTCGTCCTCGGTACTGTCCTCTCATTGCACCTCTAGCGCTTACTCGCCTGCCTCGTCCTTGTCCTCTTTTGTCTTGTCTGCTTCTACACTCATAAGATATATGACCTTGCTTCCCACAATTGTAACAAGTGAGGAATGATGACTCCAACATGACTCTTGAACCTTCTTCACAAGTTTTTCCTTTTATTTCAGCATCGAGCAGCCTTGCTTTTATAAAATCAATATCAATAGCTTTTTCTGTGCTCATTGTTTCAATACTGGTGATTACATTGTCATATTTTGCGGGCATTGATGACAGCAGATAACATATTTTGTCCAAATTCTCCACCGCACACCCTGCTGCCTCCAACTCACTAAGTAGTCCATCAAACTTTAGAAAATAGTCTTGTAATTTCTCACCACTTTCACACTTGAGCGATATGAGTCTTCTTTTTAAATGTAGTTAGTTAAAAACGCTTTTCCTTTCAAACGTATATTCCAATTGTGTAAGCATCTCCATTGCGGTTTTCGACTTTTTGATAATTTCCAAGTATTTATCCGATAAACACTGAACAATCACATACTTTGCCTTCGCGTCTTTTATATCAAAGTTATCTGGCTTTTTATCATCTTTTGGTAGTTCCATTACACTCCATAGCTGTCTTTCTTCGAGAGCTAATTTAACTCTGAATTTCCAATTGTTGAAATTCGTTTCTGGTGTGAGTCGCGGAAGGATTTCTCTTGAATGCGACTCCATTTTGTTTGACAAGACGCCGACACTTTTTCTTCGAAATTAATCTTTTTACTAGCTACTTGCACTTCACTATTATTTGTTTCTAAACTTCAGCACATAATTTAATGATCAAACGAACTTACCCTAAGTGAAGTTCGATCTTAATTATCCCGTCTTCATCGAAGAGATTTAATTTGTTACAAAGTAGTAGCTCTGCTATACGCTCGCACTATATCGCACGTCTTCAGCGCTATAGGAAGGAAAAAGAAAGCAATAGCTACCCCCTCTCTGCCTCCGACCAGCGCTGCCCGCCGCCGCGTCAACCTCATTCAGTTTGGAGTAGTAAGTAAATACATTGATATCTCCATCTATTATAGGGATACGGTTGTTAAACAAACAACTAGCAAGGGCGGGTTGGGACTTTAAATCTCTTCGATGAAGACGGGATAATTAAGATCGAACTTCACTTAGGGTAAGTTCGTTTGATCATTAAATTATCCCGTCTTCATCTCCCGAGATTTAATTTGTTACAAAGTAGGATGTTTAGAGAAGATATCAATGTTATTAGAGGAACCTTTGTTTGTTTATATAAATAAACAAGGGTTAAGTGAACACACATTAAATTGTTATAAGGATTAGTTAAATAAGATAAAAATAAGTCAGTGCTCCTGCACTGCAACTGCAACATGATAAAAAATTGTTTTATTACAATGTCGGTTCTGCAAAATTAGAGCCCGTATCCTGGAAACTCGCAAATATTGTCGATTGTCCAGTCCAAACAGCAGATTGCGAATAGCATCCACAGAAAATTCGACACACAGACTAGTAATTGAACAAATTTTTCGTCACAAATGGCAGCAACTTGGCCGCCGCGCCGATGTAACCACATGTCACACAACATGATAAACAGGTAATGAGATTAATAAAAAAGTCGGTGTAACATTCCTCCATTATAAATTTTATCAATCGGCCGAATGTTTGTGACGAGGCAGCATTGATAAGTTTTTTTTTTGGGGGGGGGGGTTTGTGTTAGTTCATAAGGGCGATAATATTTAAGATATTTTTATTAATAAACACAAATAATTTTATTACAGAAATAAAAACTCAAAGAATGGAAAGTTCAACAAGTTGAGACTTACAGAAGATGTGATTAAACATCTGTCATTTAAATTTTAAATAATAAATTATTTCGCCAAATCTTACTGTGTTACCTCAGATAATATAATACAATACTGAGTTGCTTAATTGAATTAAGTACATGATCTGTATTCATTCACTTGTAGCCAAGGCTAACAAGGTGACCAATGTGTGCTTAATTGTTCAAAATGTAAGTTATTTGGGAGTAAGTTCAACAGGTAAACTTAAACTATTGTAAGATCCAACGGTATCTAACGGTAATGTAATGTAACGGTAATGTAACGGTAGTGTAACAAACAAATAAAAAAAAAAAATATTTTTTTTTAGGTTACCATTGCCGCTGATATGGATTTAAAATAATTAGGAGATATCTGAGCAATGATTGTATACTGGGATTCGTTTAGAAAGCAGTTATTTAGAAATCCTATTAAATCATTAATTTATATAAAATAAGACATTCTTTCTTGGCACTATTTCCAATAAAAATATAGATTTGCTTGCAGTATTATTCAAATACTGAGGCAAGGTCAATAGACACTTCTAACGCTTGACTAAAGAAACTTGTTTTCTAAGGAACGTTTGCCTTATAATATGCAGCCAGAGAAAACTGACAGCGAGTATGATGTTTCTTTCTGCGAACAGATAAAAATAAATTAACGTTTGTTGTGACTATTACCATCGCTATTTCTTTAACAGCAAGTTGATTAAGGTTTCAACGAGGGAATGGAGTTGCCTGTCACAAGTATATTATTATGTTTACTAGGTAGCTTTAATAATATAAGTTTATTTAATGTATTGTGTAATTGCAGAAATAAAAAACTTTTATTTTTTATATTATTTCATTGAGAAACCATGGCTGTGATAGCTATTATGTCATTTGGCTTTGTCATGTACAATAAAATAAGTTTTTTTTTTTTTTTAAATAAGTAAGGAAAAATAAAGCTGGGGAGGCGTTATTACGCCTATTATAATTGTTAATCATAACACTGCCATTTCTCGCGAGCAATTTAGCAATTTAATTTAATTGCAAGCAATGAACACCACTAATTCGATTCATTTATGAAATGGCAGTGGTGTTATTAATATACAACAAAAACTTCAGTATAGGCACCTGCAGACAGACGGCGTGGTGCGCGTCCCAGCTATATCCAGCACAGCCGCAGTGGTAGGCGCCGCCCATCGGGTAGCAGCCCATCGGTGCTAGTATACGCACGGCATGCGAAGAATTTTATAACAAAAAGCAGATCCAGGTCATTAATGAGCAGCAATTATTCCTGGTTTGTGCAAAATCTTATATTGTCTCACTTTGACCGGCTGCTGCGCAGTCTTATTGTCAAAGCAATGGAGAAAGTATTGAAAACTATTCGTTTATCATATTGATTTAAACGTATCAGAAAAACAAATATTATTTTTCCACCATACAATACAAAGTTGACAAGGTACATAGTACGATGTATACGTAATTATTATATTCATTATTTTAAATAGTTAAACATTAATGCTCAATATGTACAAGCCTTAAGCTTGTCCAATATTAAAATTTTAAGTGTTAAAATAGTAATGCTACCACAGTACAAACTCCTGTAATAGTTCCCAAGTATCTGACAAAGTCACTAAAATGTATTTTATTTGATTTTAATAACTTCTTCTAAAAATATTTTGTTTGTCCTTATTTGTCAATATACTACTAATTTTAGAAATTCAATACAAGGCCAAAGAATTTACATGTTTGGCTGGGACTTTCTTGATAGTTAATGAGGATCTTAAATATTAGAATAATTGTTTTTATAGTTTCTAATACTTGAAAATTTGAGAAATTTTGGTAATTAATACCCAGACATAAGTGTCATCTTAATAGGGCATTGAAGCCTGTAATTAATGGGTTAAATTATTGGTTTAAAAATCTAGTAAAGATGATGATTCTGTGTAGTGCTGTGAAAAAGCCAAAGAATAAGACCCAAAACTCATGAAGTTTATTGACTTAATAACATATTTACTAATATAAAAAATGCAAAAGTCCTTTTGTTTGTTTGTTTGTTACACCCTCACGTCTCAACCACTGAACAGATCATCATGAAACTTTTATACACGTTGTCTGGGTTACAGAGAAAGACATACGGTACCTTTAATCCCGAAAGGAAAATATTGTTCCTGAGGGATAGCAAGAAACATTTCCTTGGCGTCCGCTAGTCTTCAATACTTTTTGCGCTGTGCGTGAAAGCAACCGTTCTCAAGGACTAATAGTTGTGCCATGACATTATCAGGACACATGTTATGAGTTAAGTCGTTCTAGCATCCTCCATAAAATGTTCAGAAAGTACCCACATGTTCTATTTTCTATTGTAAAGAAAATAAAATATATTTGTTTATTTTTTAATTTAACTAACTGAATACTTAGGATTAGTATTGGAAAATAACCTCAAGCACATAACGGTCGTTTGATAGTTTTTACTTGAATCGAGAACGTATTTTAGCTGACCAGCTAAAAATACAGACAAGGTACAGACTTTTTGACCTTTTGTTCTGATCCGGTAGCGCGACGGTGCCGACGGTGGTGATCACGGGTAGCCCTTGGAGCTGGAAGCTGCAGGTAGGTGCCGCAAGGCTGATGAAACACGTTAAACTGGCCCTGCTGATTGTTGTCCGTCGCCTCGGCTCAACTGCTTGTGTTCCAAGATATGGTTGTGGTTGTTGTGGCAGACCCCAAGTTTAGAGAGAACTGAGCAGTCGGTGTCGTCGCGCTGACGGTCTTTAAAGACACTGTTCGAACGATTTTCAGTAGTGGCATAATACATGATAATAGCATGATTCATTTTCAACGAATCGGAGATGAATTTGCCGGTAATGTTTTTTTTTTAATTTTTTTTATTTTACTGACCATAAGGGCACCTTTAACACTTGTGGGAGTGTATTTTGATGTTCAACATCATTGCTGATTTTTCTCGAAGAAAAAATAAAAAGGAATCAGAATTTTGTTTTATAATGTTGTTCGAGAAAACCGAAACATTTAAAAGTACTTGTACATACCTGTATCAGTGACAACAATTTTGATGTTTCACGAAAAAGATTATTAGGCCTTCATTTTTGATAGCAAATATCTTATTAATATTTGTAAAATAACGGTTAATATCTCGTATTAACACATAGAAGTATCTCGTATTGACTTAAAGTAAATAATCTGCAGTTTACGTCAGCAAATCTAGGTATATATGTTTTATAAAATTACGGCTAATATCTCGTATTAGCTCATAATAGTACTTATCACTGGTCAATATCACGTATTGACTCGGGAAAAAATATCTTATAAAAGCAAGTATGTCGTATTGACTCAAAGCAAATATTTTGCAGTTAACACCAGCAAATCTATTCATATTTTGTAAAATATGAAGCGGTTAATAATGATTAAACAAACTTACCTGTAAGTTGAGTTCAATCATAATATACGAAGGATTCGTTATTAAGACATTAACTCACAAAAGCAGGTCGTATCGACTCGAGGCAAGTATTCGGCAGTTTATTGTAAAATGATGGTTAATATCTCGTATTAACGCATAAAAGTATCACTGGTCAATATCTCGTATTGACTCGGGAAAAAAAATTCACTGGCCAATATCACGTATTGGCTCGGGAAAAATGTACCATTGGTCAATATCTCGTATTGACTCGAGGCAAATATAAGGCAGTTTGCCTTTGTGAATAACTTGCATACTTTTCATCACTAAGAGAAAAGATAAATTGTGAGTCTACCTTCAACATTCGTATCACTTGCATAGTGAAGGTATTTTACCGTTTTCATGAATTAATTCACGTTTATAATTTCACTGATTTTAAGACTATAGTTAAACAAAAAAGTAATATTTTTGTGATGACCGACGTGCGTCTTGCGCGCGCGCGCAACAAAGAATGAGGTTGACGCGGCGGCGGGCAGCGCTGGTCGGAGGCAGAGAGGGGGTAGCTATTGCTTTCTTTTTCCTTCCTATAGCGCTGAAGACGTGCGATATAGTGCGAGCGTATAGCAGAGCTACTACTTTGTAACAAATTAAATCTCGGGAGATGAAGACGGGATAATATTGATTTATTTCGTGCCATTGCGCAGTGGAAGCGTATGTTAAGTATTTATTTAGATGGAGAAGCAGAGAAACACATTTATCACTTTACGGCCATTTATTGCAAGAGACCAAAGACAATCACCACAGATACATATAAGTAAATTAGGGTTGCATCACACTACAGAGGTCTTTCATACAAACGAGGTAACTTTGAAGCATTGGTTCTCCGCCCAGGATTAAACGTGGTGTGATCTGATGATGGCCATCCAGGGAGTGAATGGAGAAGATTCAGATCCCCATACACACCCAATAGATCTGATCAGCATTCTAAGAACTGTAAGGATAAGAGTTATCAGTTACAGCATTTCCATACATTTTAATGCTATTTTCGTGGTTTTTTTAAACATATCCAAACAGCTCCTAGAATGCTGATCAGATCTATTGGGTGTGTATGGGGATCTGAATCTTCTCCATTCACTCCCTGGATGGCCATCATCAGATCACACCACGTTTAATCCTGGGCGGAAAACCAATGCTTCAAAGTTACCTCGTTTGTATGAAAATAGACCTCTGTGTGGTACTTAGTTTTGCAGGCCAGTGTAGATAATTTATGAAAATAACAGTCAGACCACAGTGTCATAGAACATAGGCAGTCAGCAGTCACTCAAAGGGTGGAGTCCAAACAAGCTGTTTGGAGCTACAACGTGTTACGAAACAGGATTACACACAGTTGAAGCTTGGTAAGTAGAGATGTATTCTGTAAACCGCTCTACGATTTTTACACAAACATAAAAAAAATAAAATTAAGGGGGGGCTGCCCATACATGGAACTGAAACTGACGGCGGTTTACAGAATACATCTACTTACCAAGTTCAACTGTGTAATCCTGTTTTGTAGCGCATTGTAGCTCCAAACAGCTTGTTTGTTCTTCTCCCTTTGAACGACTGCTGACTGCCTATGTTCCATGACACTGTGGTCTAGACTATTATTTTCATAAATTATGCATAATATTTAAGCAGTATACGAATTTTCAGCCTTGAGATAAGCTCTTGTACTGACCTTGAAATTCATACAAGTTACGTGGCGTGCTGACTCGGCATGTTCAATGACACTGCGGTCTGACTACCATCTTATTTTTTTGTGATATTCTCTACTATACTGCCAAATTTGAACCTTGAGATAACTCTTGTAGAGCATGTCGGAATTCTACATACTTAGAAGCGTGCTGACGCCAGGTGTTCCACTTCCTGGCGCTGGGAGTAGGTGCTGACCTGCCTCATGTCATGTACACCCTAAACACTCTATCATATTGAATGATGGGCCTTGAGATAACTCTTGCAGTATTTTTCAATAGCTCTGTGAATATTAGAAAAACATTCCGTACCATACCTAGACAGTTGACGCGTTACAGGTAGGAAAAGCACCCAAAGGAGATAAGATGGTATCGTCCTTACTAATATTATAAATGCGAAAGTTCGTTTGTTTGTTTATTTGTTACACCTTCACGTCTTAACCACTCTACTAATCATCATGAAATTTTGCATACACGTTGCCAGGGGTACAGAGAAGGACATAAAGTACCTTTCATCCCGAAACAATGTTTCATTCCCGAGGGATAGCAAAAAAACTTTCCACGCAGACGAAGTCGCGGGTGGCCGCTAGTGTTTTATATAAAACCCGAAATGAAAGATAGCTTTTCCATTTAGTTCCATTATAATTTAAGTTTACATATAATGGTCACATAAAATTCGGCACTCGAAATGAAGATACAGCAGCGCAATGGATGAATGCAATAGCGTACGATGAAAACCAAATTCAAACCTGGCAAAATTCACCGATTTGTTTTGATGTATACTTTTTTCATTAATATATTTGTTTTACATGAACAATATTACAAAAAAAAAAAAACAATAAAAATATATACCTATAAGAAAGAAAAAACACATTATCAGCAATTATAATTTAACGTAGGGTCACAGAATAACTAATAGTACAAGTAGGGTGGCTAAATGGCGATAGTAACTACTTATTTAACAGCCAGCAAGATTGTTCTCTATTTCCTTTATTACAAAAGGACTCTTTGAGAATAACTACATTTGTATGGTGGTCTCCCCTGTATACATTTTTAGCTAAGTCACCGCTTTGAGTAAAACATTGCTCACAATAACTACATTTGCTTGGTTTCATTGATCCCTGTATGAATTCTTACATGTGAAGCCAAATGACTGTTGTCGAAAAAACATTTCGTACAATAACTACATTTGTATGGTTTCTCCCCTGTATGAATTCTTACATGTCTAGCTAAATCACCGCTAGTAGTAAAACATTTCGTACAATAACTGCATTTGTATGGTTTCTCCCCTGTATGAATTCTTACATGTTTTGCTAAATCACCGCTATTAGTAAAACATTTCGTACAATAACTACATCTGTGTGGCTTCTCCCCTGTATGAATTCTTACATGTGAAACTAAATGACTGTTGTCAGAAAAACATTTCGTACAATAACTACATTTGTATGGTTTCTCCCCTGTATGAATTCTTACGTGTTTAGCTAAGCCACTGCTAGTAGTACAACATTTCGTACAATAACTACATTTGTATGGATTCTCCCCTGTATGAATTCTCACATGTTTATCTAATTCATCACGTCTAGTAAAACATTTCGTACAATAACTACATACGTATGGTTTCTCCCCTGTATGAATTCTCACATGTTTATTTAATTCATCACGTCTAGTAAAACATTTCGTACAATAACTACATACGAATGGTTTCTCCCCTGTATGAATTCTAATATGTGAATCTAAATTACTTTTGTTAGAAAAACATTTCGTACAGTAACTACATTTATATGGTTTCTCCCCTGTATGAATTCTTACATGTGTAGGTAAATGACTGCTGTCAGAAAAACATTTCGTACAATAACTACAATTGTATGGTTTCTCCCCGGTATGAATTCTTACATGTGTAGCTAAATTACTTTTGACAGAAAAACATTTCGTACAGTAACTACATTTGTATGGTTTCTCTCCTGTATGAATTCTTACATGTGTATCTAAATTAACACGTGTAGTAAAACATTTCGTACAATGACTACATTTGTATGGTTTTTCCCCTGTATGAATTCTTATATGTGAAGCTAAATTACTTTTGTCAGAAAAACATTTCATACAATAACCACATTTATATGGTTTCTCCCCTGTATGAATTCTTACATGTGTAGCTAAATCACCGCTAAGAGTAAAACATTTCGTACAATAACTACATTTGTGTGGTTTCTCCCCTGTATGAATTCTTACATGTTTAGCTAAATCACCGCTAGTAGTAAAACATTTCGTACAATAATTGCATTTGTATGGTTTCTCCCCTGTATGAATTCTTACATGTTTTGCTAAATCACCGCTATCAGTAAAACATTTCGTACAATAACAACATTTGTATGCTTTCTCTCCTGTATGAATTTTTACATGTTTAGCTAAATCACAGCTATTAGTAAAACATATCGTACAATAACTACATTTGTATGGTTTCTCCCCTGTATGAATTCTCACATGTATATCTAAATTAACACGTTTAGTATAACATTTCGTACAATAACTACATTTGTATGGTTTCTCCTCTGTATGAATTCTTACATGTTTAGTTAAATCACCGCTATTAGTAAAACATTTCGTACAATAACTACATTTGTATGGTTTCTCTTCTGTATGAATTCTTACATGTTTATCTAAATTACAGCTATTAGTAAAACATTTCGTACAATAACTACATTTGTATGGTTTCTCCTCTGTATGAGTTCTTACATGTTTAGCTAAATAACAGCTAGTAGTAAAACATTTCGTACAATAACTACATTTGTATGGTTTCTCTCTTGTATGAATTCTTACATGTCTTGTAAGATACACGCCATCATTAAAACTTTTCGAACAATAACTACATTTGTAATGCGTCTCATGGCTATAAATACTATCCTTAATTTTTTTCTTATTTTTGCTAATTTTATTTTCTGTCACATTCTTATTTTTCAGTACGTCCATTCCTTTCAAAAGATTAGTATTTTTTGTTTGATAGTTTGTTTTTGAATCAGTTAGCGAGTTTAGTTTACTATTAATTTTAATTATGTGCCATTTCTTGATATGTTTTTCTAAGAGGCTTTTGCAGAGATATTCGCTTTTGCATACATCACATATAAAAATATTCTTTGGAGTTGTAACCTGTTCATTGCTATTTGCTTTAATTTTAGAATTCTTAAGGTCACTATTAATACTTGAAGTGGTTGTTTCATTGTTCGGTATTATTGTTTTTGTAGGAATTTTATTTTGTTTACTGCGTGTTTTAAAGTCAGGTATTTTCCTTTTATCTTTGTTATGTGCCTTATTTTCCTCACCATTATCAGTTCTTTTTAAGGGTGCTTGACTTAGCAGTATTTCGTCTTTTTCATTATCCAATTTACGTTTCTTAGGTGATTGCAGCATCTGTAAAGTATTTTTAAATTGTAGATTAACAACAGCTAGTTGTGAAAGGTACACTAAGTCCGGTACAGATTATCTGCAACGCAACATGCAATGCATCATGGTGCGGACGGCCTACGCGCACGCTGCACACTTCAAGTTGAAGGCAATGTTATTCTTATTTAAGGCCAGTATATTCGAAATAAACCTATTTTGGATCCAACAGTGAACAATCAAATATTCTTTGTTTTGAACGTCACTCTCCCCAGCAACCTCACTATCGAATTTTCTGTTTCTAAATACAAGGTGAATTTGTTCAGAATGAGTACCGAATTAGTACATATAAAAAAAAATGTAACCCAACAGTTGACGAGTAAAGTCGTCTAAATGTTCGGGTGGCTGGAGAGATTCTCTCTCTACAGCAACCCCCAAATTAAATTTCACGAAGTTCTTAATGAAAACCTACTTTTTCCATGAAAGAGGATCTGAAAATAGTTGTACACTTATTTTTTCAATGAATTTGCTAGCTATGACCAAGTAAATAAGTTTTAGTACTCCAAACTCTAGTTAGTTAACGACAGTCAAAAAAATTAACAATGGTGTCGATTCGGTTAGCACGACTTAACTAAATTGACAGGACTAAACTTAATTTTAGCATTCTGTTCTTGTCTTTTTGATACAGAAAGAAAAGGATGGAAAACTAAATTTAGTTTAGTCTTGTCGATTTAGTGAAGTCGTTGCCAACCGAATCAAGAATTTGTACTACATTTTCAGTAGTGAAATTCCTAAAGCACATAGTGCCTGGAAAGTAGAATGCCTTAAACGCAAAATGCCTAGTAGCACATTGCTGCATTCGGAATTATTCCGTTTCGGAATTTTGAATCTGAATTCCGTGTATAACGGGCGGCGGGCCCAGTGCAGATTCACTGTAATTACAGTAGATCTACTGTACTTTAAACTTTCCTACTGTGTACTATATTTAATAGTAGTAAATTATATTTTATAAATTATTCCCGTTGTCCCCATTGCGTTGAAATTAAAGGAAGAGTGCCTCAAAAGTGAAATTATGATACAGGCAGGGGTCGAAACTGTTTGCAGTGTCAAAAATACAGATTTTACTGACTGTAAGACTCAAAAATACTGACCTATTACTGACTTAATTTCTATGTTTAAATGTGTAGTGAGTATAAAAAGAGGGGCTTAAGACAGAATTTGACAGAGTTGTTTTTTTTTATAAATCCGAATATGTTAGATGAGATACTATGCATACAACACACAACCCTGGAAAATCGCCACTTTTTTTGAAAAAAAAAAGTTTTTTCTTTTGTTTAGTGTATTTACACTAAATAGTGGCAACCCGAGACCAAAATTTTTAGTCAGTTTTATTCATTAATCGTGTAATCTTGCTTGCCTTTTGTAAAAAAAACGGCCGCGCAGCGCGATTTTTAGTCAATTTCGTTAAGTAATCTTGTATTCTTGCCTGTCTATAGTAAAAACAAACGGCCGCGCAGCGCAATTTTTAGTGAGTTTCATCCACTAATCTTGTACTCTTGCTGTTTACAGTAAAAACAAACGGTAATAATAAAAAAGTGTAAAATGAACGTAGGTAGCTAAAAAACTGACTTTACTGATTTTTTTTTGAAAAAACTGACTTTTACTGACCGAAGCCAAAAAAACTGACTTTCACTGACTTTACTGACCAGTTTCGACCCCTGTACAGGTTTAGGTAAGTTTAGCGGGTTTGATCCCCACACAAGACAAATTTTTGTATGCATGAACATATTTAAATGGTATAATAATGTATGTAGGTAGGTATGCATTTCCAAAAAAGTATGTCTATCGTGGGTAGATTGTATGAATTTTATTTTATTATTCATTTCTAGGAACATGTACCTACAAATAAAAGTAAAAATAAGTGCCTAATATCTAAACAATATCAATAGGTGCAAACAATAGGTAGCTATTTTATTGATCGAGCGAGCACGAAGTGCGAGCGAAGCGTCTCTGCTTCAGCTTGGGCAAAAATTCTTTCGTATGTCTGTATGTTCTCTTCTACAGGCAGGCTAGGCGCACTCTGCGCCTTAGGTACGAAGCTACACGTAGCCAGCGGGTCCGTCTGGACGGACTAATTTCAGAGGGCTATCGCGTGCCGGCTGGGTCGCACGTTAGCAGTTCGATTTCGATAGTCACTCACTCGCGTCGCGTTCACGTATTGCCGCGTAATTCGTTCGCATGTTTGTGATAATATTATTTTACCCAAAATGTAGGCATATTACATCGCAATGGGCTGCCTTAATACTAATAAAAAGGATCCGAACCTCACGTGTTTTTCACACTTCCAAAAGTTCCAAACGACATCGAAACGTAAGAAGTGCTTGTCTACTAGGTACTTAGTATTTAGTATCCATTTATTCTTAGGTTAGGTACTTACGTGTCTTATTTGCTAAACAATATTCACCCAACTATTTATTGAAATAATAATTTATAGATTAGGTAGGTACTTATTACCTACTTTCGAAATAAAGTTAAATATGAATACAATTTCAATTTGTATGAAAGCAAATTGCCTCAAAGTCAGCATGTTTACTCTGTGTGGCGTTGACTGTACCTATCCTAGGTTATTTTGAAACAAGTTTTGTACACATATTCCACAAACTCATAACTTGTAATAAATTAACTACCTGTTATTTTATTATTATATAAAAGAAGCAACCCTGAAGTCGTTAGAGGAGATAAGAGCTACGCGATAGAAAGAGAGGCAACTTGTAGGTGAATATAACTGTAGCCAAGGGAGCGGCGTGCAACCTGAATTGCACTTTATTGTGTATGGAATAGAGTCGCTATTTAAATAAATGACTTTGCGGAGTGGATCTTCTGTACTTGTACTATTATGTATTCTGTGCTACAGGTCGCATTTCTCAACCGATTCTCGTGAAAATTTGTGAGCAGGTTTGAAAATAATATGGAATTTTTTTGTCGAGCCAGATTTTTTTAATTTTTCAAAATTGCGGAGATACGTTAAAAAACAGGTTTTTCGGCTTTCCAGCGCTGTCTGTTCTCCTCTACAGGTCGCATTTCTGAAGCGATTCTCGTGAAATTTTGTGGGCAGGTTTGAAAATCATATAGATTTTTTCAAGTTGAGACAGTTTTTCTAAATTTTTCGTAACGGCGGAGATATGTAAGAAAAATGTATTTCAGTCCGGCTTTCTGACGCAGGATGTTCTCCTCTACAGGTCGCATTTCTCAACCGATTCTCGTGAAATTTTGTGAGCCGGTTCGAAAATAATATAGTTTTTTTTGTCACGCCAGTTTTTGGAAATTTTTCAAAATGACGGAGAAATGTTAAAAATACATATTTCAGTCCGGCTTTCCAGGGCTGTCTGTTTTCCTCTACAGGTAGCATTTCTCAACCGATTCTCGTAAAATTTTGTAAGCAGGTTTGAAAATTGTATAGATTTCTTATGTCAAGCCAGTTTTTAATTTTTTTTCTAAATGGCGGAGATAATGTAAAAAAGTCAAATTTCAGTCCGTATTTCCAGCGCTGGCTGTTCTCCTCTACAGGTCGCATTTCTCAACCGATCTCGGTGAAATTTTGTGAGCAGGTTTGATAAATATATATTTTTTTTTTGTCGAGACACTTTTTCGAAATTTGTGAAAATGACGGAGATATGTAAAAAAAAATATTTCATTCCAGCTTTCCGGCTGTTTGATCTCCTCTACAAGTCGCATTTCTCAACAGATTCTGGTGAAATTTTGTGAGTAGGTTCGATAATTATACAAAGTGGAGAGGTCAATGCGACAATTAATTAAATTTCGTATATCTAGTAACGCTCCCAGTCTGCCTGTAAAATATCAATGAAAAATATCCAGTAGTTTAGTCACAAGAGATTTTTTTTCGTTTTTAACATTTTCTACATGCTGTATCTATTACTAAGCTATTGCCGACAAGTTAAAAACCCCTACATCAGTATAAATTAACACAATGTTGCCAAATTGTACCTTAGGCTTAAGCCGTAAGAGTCATTTTTAAATGACACGCTTAAGCGTGTCATTTTAAAATGTGCGAATGAGACAAAATCTACTTCGAACAAACAATAAAGTTGACAACGTTTCAAATCTTTTACCTGTGTAAAAATGTGTATTTATTATTATTAAATTACTTACGAAACGTATTTTTTCCTTTTGCAAAATTTTATTTTGATGAAATGTCCAAACAAACACATTTTTACGTGCTAAAGTTCTACACCTTGTCTACACGTTTACCTACAGTGGGGTCTCTTAAGTTTTATGGAAATTGAAAAAAATGCACTTCACACTGTATTTTATTAAACAGATTCAAACGTTAACAATATCGACTTTAATTTCGCAATTCAAAAAATTATTTCGCTGCAAACTTCGGTTTTAGCAGTATCATGACATGAATTCCACCTAGGGACTGTTACATTACGACTGTCTGCCATTACCAACGAACTAAGGCCATTACAAATTCTTCAGAAACCTTGATGTTATTTTCGAATAAAGTTAAACTAAATAAAATACTAGTACTTATAGGCAATCCAATTCAAAACATTCAAAGCACAGGCGAAAAATATTTTGGCACTTGACAGCGACAGTTTTTTTGTGAATGCTCATTGTCCGGTTTTTTATTTTTCATAGCAGCAGATATGCAATGTCTTCTCTAAAAGCTAGTAGTGGAGAAAATTCATTCAACTATGGTATAATAATATTAACATAACCAACAAAATAGGTCACCATTGTACTGTAATTTTTAGTCTGTGACTTTTTAATATTTTATTTTTATTCTGTTTACTTTTTGTACAACACAACACAAAAGAGCAAGTCGATGATGACTTGACGTCTCATTGACGCAGTCTTATAAGACTGCGTCCAAACTGCGTCAAAGGTGTTAAAATCTGTTAGAATACGAATAAGTATTACTTGGACGTAGTTTTGCAAACTAGAACCAACCAACAAAAAGTTACTTTCGAGATAATTAAACTTTTGTTTTAAAAGTGTGTCCAAAAAAATTTGCAGGTTATTTGTCATATCAACTTACGGAATTAAAATTTAATATTGATCACAATATTATCAAAGCAAGCAAATTCAGATTTTTCTTTTGTTTTGTATTTATTTTAGATAAAAAACCTGATGGTTCCTTATTGAAAAATTACTCTTTTGTGGGTTGGTTCTTTTTAACAATTTGTTATGTTTTACGGTTAACCAGAATAATAATGATAATAATTTAAAACACATATTTTTAGGGTTCTGTACCTCAAAAGGAAAAAACGGAATCCTTGTAGGATCACTTTGTTGTCCATCTGTCTGCCTGTCTGTCTGTCAAGACCTTTTATCTCAGGAACACGTGGAGGTATCGAGTTAAAATTTAAACCATATACTAATACTTAAATCTACAGTCCCTTGAAGCTGTAAAAAAAAAGCTTCTAAGTTAACATGAAAAAAAGATACGGCCGTTTATGCCGCAAAAAAGCATATTTTGACACTCTGAAGGGAACCAAAATTAAAAGGGTACTTCCCGTTGACCTAGAACTATGAAATTTAGCAAATAATATCGTCTTATACTACAAATACAGGAAAAAATCTGAAAACTTTAAATTTGTTATTAAATCATAAACTGCCTGTATGTCTGACCGTCTCGGTCAGTCTAATCCTTTTATATCGAGAAGGCATATCGAGTTGAAATTAAAACTATATACTCAAATCCACAATCCCTTGAAACTCTAAAAAAATGTTTTTTAAAGGTTTACATAAAAAAAAAGATACGGTCGTTTATGCCGCAAAAAAGCATATTTTGACATTCTCAAGGGAATCAAAACTCAGAGGATACTTCCCGTTGACCTATAGCTATAAAATTTGGCAAGTAATGTCATCTCATACTACAAATACAAGGAAAAATCTGAAAACAATATAATAATGATTAAATCATAAACTGTCTGTCTGTATGTCTGTCCGTCGGTCTATGGTGCCAACCCTAATGGGGCAGAAATGGCAGAATTCACTACATTTTTAGCTGTAGTAACTGCCGATTCCACTTTTTACATTTTAAGGCATTTCCACTTTGCCCATTAGTTGGGCGCCATGGTGGGGCAAAGTGGAATAATTCGTTTTGTGTTGCTATTTATGAAAATTGCATTCGTGGTAGGTTTTGGTAGGTTATTATTGTATAGAAAATTTCTAAAAATAAAGATTTCTATAAAGCTTTGTCAAACGAAAATCAAATTAAACATGTTTTTAATTATTATTTGTATTAAGAACATACATATACCTATACTGTTAAAATGAATGTGATAGAGTAGAAAATTGCAAAAGCGGTATGTTTTGGTAGGTTATTGTGGGTTACTAAGTATTTTTCTACTCTGTCAAACTTCGACTATGTTACAGTAAGTAATAATCTAGGTTGAACTAAGCCTCATGGTTATTTTAAAAGCTACTTTATTAAATATGATAAACAGAACCAAGTATCATAATGGTTCCCTTTAGCAGATAAAAAAGACAAAAACAATGTAAATTAATTTTTTTTGAGAACCATGTGGCTTGGTTCCCTTTTTGCGTAATTAAACTGCTGAAGACTTATAGGTACCATGCGACATGGATTCATTTAGTTTTTCTAAAGTGACTCTATCCAGTGTTGGTACCCTAAGCAGCCTTCTTTTTTTTTGTTGTGACATCGAATATCGGTCTGGGAGTTTTTTAAGGACGTAGAAAACGTAGTAGGGAGTTTATTAAAATATGTAACTCAATTTCACCTAAAATGAGGGTTGGTTCTTGTTTGCAAAACTACGTCCACTTCTACTATGCCTTATTATAATTTCACAGTTTTCCAGTACACCGACGTGATTTTAATTTATGGGGAATGTCGTTGCTTTAGCTTTACGGACATACCGAGAGAGATATTATGGTAACAATTGTGTTTGTCCTACCAAGCAATAATGGTCGCACCATTGTTCAAGCTGTCCAAAGGATACAAGAAATATTTAATTTGTGAATAGGTATTCAGTGTACAGAATAACTTTAAATCAGTGATCAGTGGTCAGCTCGAGTCGCTGCCGTTGATATCAAGAAAAACACTGTTTTAATTCAGCATTAAATGGCGCCAAAGGTTCATTTCGCGGCTTGTCACCTGTCAATACTATTCTGTGATCTACCACCGCGCTGTTGCCGCTCTTACCATATGTAAGTAACCAATATTTACAAAGGGTGTTTAATTTCGTACTAGTTTTTGTGGTATTTAGTTTGTTCGAAAAAAATTTTTTTTTTATTTCGCTCCTAGGAATTATTTGATAGTTTCAAAATACTTCTATGAACTAGTGTCTACAGTGTTATCATTAATTGTCGCATTGTCAAATCCACGTTGTATATAACTGTTCAGTCAAGCCAATTTTTCCAAATTTATAAAAAAATACTCACCCATTTTGAAAAATGATCAAAATTAGAAGCACCATCTAGTTGCAATACTCACGTACCTACTGTGTGCTTTGAAAACTTCATGGCGATATTTTATTTAATTTTTTCGCGAGGTCTACAGCTCACGGAGCCACTAGAAATAATATGCAGGCATGATATAAGATAAAATTGTTTTTTGCGAATCTCTGATTGGCTCATTCTGAATCCTAGCCCGAAATTCTTCCCTTTATGACAATAGGGGCTCCTAATATTACTTACGACTTAAAATTCAACCTTTTTTTAGTTAGTTGTTTGTCGTTTGTGATGTGAACTTGACAGTGGTAAATGTAAAAGTGTAATAGAAAAACTCATGTAAGTACATTTTCATATCAATTTAAAACCGTTTATTTTATTAAACGGTAATACCTAGTATTATAAGTCCGTATAAAATATAAATATATCAAACTTTGTATTATAAGTCCGTAATCTCAGTCCGTAATAAGGCCAGTAGTCATGTATGGGTCAGAATGTTGGGCTATGAAGAAGATGGATGAAAGGAAATTACATGTAGCAGAGATGAAAATGTTGAGGTGGATGTGTGGTGTGACGCGAATGGATAAAATAAGAAATGAATATGTCAGAGGAAGTCTGAAAGTAGCACCAGTAAGAGAAGCTGAAAGGGAATCGTCTGGCTTGGTTTGGGCATGTTATGAGAAGGGATGAAAGACATGTTACTAGAAGAGTAATGGATATGGATGTTGAAGGCTGGAAAGTAAGAGGAAGACCGCAGAAAAGATGGATGGATTGTGTGCGGAATGATATGAATGTGAAGGGAGTGGATGAGGAGATGACGAGTGACAGGAAGGAATGGAAGAAAAGGACGCAATGCACCGACCCCAAATAAATTGGGATGAGGGTAGGAGGATGATGACGATGATGACCTAGTATGTGTATGCAAATAGGGCGCAAAAGTTATAGCGTATTTATAAAAATGTTCCGTTATTTTCAGCAGTTATCATGTCAAGAGAATCTCAAACAAAAATTAGTTACGAAAAATTCAGAAGTTATGAAACAGCTGATTTTTATTCGAGATTTCAAAATTGGTCCCATAGTAAAAGTTGTTCAGTTTGAAGCTACCATATTCGGCATTAGGGGTTATTTATTTTGTAACACATTGTATATTGTCACAGGCCTTACTAGTTATAGTTATGTTAAGTGTAAACAAAGTATATTATAGTTGATTTATGTTAAAAATCTAACCTGTTTTTTGTGTGTAAACATTTATTATTTCATATTTTAAATTAAACTTTTAGCATTAATAAAATATATTTTATTTAAGTATTAGTCAATTACCCACGTTAATATAGAAATTATGGGGACATTGATACGTGAAATTTTAACGTGCCGTTGTCCCCATTACGGATTTTTTTTTATGTGCCGTTGGCCTCATTATGGGGACAAAATCATGGGGACAACAGGAATACATGCGGACTTTTACTCTGGCTTTGGTTGATGACGTCAGTGCACTGTCTGTCCTTGTCATCGTGTTATGATATGACAAGGACGGATAGTCTAGCTATCGCTTTGGGTTGGGCGGTAGGGCCCCGGGGCGGGCCAATCATACTCTGCTTGGATGGGCCCATTCAAGAACTGGCAGTATGGATTAGACCAGAGGGCCTAGCCAAAGTAACATTCGCAAATCTTCGTTATCGCTTCGCTTTCGAAACATGTATGGGATTGACATAAGGTTTCGTTAACAATCGAATTTTAAAACGTCAAATCCATACATGTTTCGAAGCGAAGCGATAGCGAAAATTTGCAAATGTTACTTTGGCTAGGGGGGCAGGAGTGCCCATACTTTTTCTTAAGGAGATCGACCTAGCAATTTATAACAAATAGATTGACATTTTGACAGCTTGACTCACCAAATTTTTATCAAAAAAAATTGCAGAAGTAAAACTACAAATCTGGGTGCAAATCTGTTATCCTGGGCGATCGACCTTAAAATCGACCGGTCGATCGTAGTGATGGGTCGAGACAAGGCCGACTCGAATACTAATTCGAATACCTTCTTGGTACTCGCATACTTGAGTACCGAAAATACAGTATTCGGATACATAAGTACTCGTATAGAGAATTCGAGTATTAAATACACTCACGCCTCTTTCCCATGGGGGTAGGCAGAGACTATGGATCGCCACCTGCTACAATCCTTGCACACTTCTTTCGCTTCATTTACATCCATCAATCTTTTCATACATGCTCTGCGGTTTTTGTCAATGCGTACACCAGCCTTTTTTTATAATAACCTCTATTTGGTCTGCGTAGGTTTTTCTGGGACACCCTTGTGCAATCGTTCCTTCCACATTCGCACAATATATCTCTTTCGTGATTCGCCTTTCATTCATCCTCTCTAAGTGACCAAACCACCAGAGCATTCCTTTCTCAATTCTTGTCACTATATCATCTTTCAGACCACACCTTTTACGAATCACCTCATTGCTCACTCTATCACTCAATTTTACTCCACATTTTTTCCTCAATGATCGCATCTCTACCGCATTTACTCTGCTTTCATTCTTCTTCTGCCATACCCAAGATTCACTTCCATACATCAGTGTCGGTACCAGCACTCCATTATGAGTATTAAATTATGTGAATACCAAAGCGGGTCGACAATTAGTTTTGGCGCTAAATTTAATTGTTTATTGTGGGAGTTAGTACTTAAAACCAGTGTCATTTTGTGCAGTGATACTTACTTTTTGAACTATTATGTGGAACAATGCAAATTCACGTTTCACAAGTGTCAAAACAGTATTGGAGTCAAATTGAGTATTCTAATACTAGTCTCAGTACTCGAATACCCAATGGGAGTAACTGGATTCGAATACTGGTTCAATTTTTTTTTAACGAATACCAAAAATAGCGAACTCGGCCCATCACTAGTTGATCGCGATCGACCGTTTGGGCACCTCTGGCTTAGAACTTCGCTTTTCCCGAAAAGGACGAATACAACAAATACTCTACTACTACTAGGTGGGTCCAAGTAAGGCGATGACGATGATGATGACGATAGTAATAAATATTGTTCTCAATGATTTTATTTCATAACTTAGTTTCCTAATAAGTCTATGCATGTTCTACATATTTTGAAGATTTGCGGATTTTAGATTGTAGGACACTCCAAATGCTACGAATTTGATTTATGGAACCGTAATATTATTATAGTTACCTTAACGATGTTTCAGTGAATTAACTTTTCTCAAGTTTTTTCCTCAAAGTCAAACAGAACAGATATTTTTCAATCGATTTACCAAAAAACAAAACACATCCATCCAAAAGAATTTCACTGACTGACAGCCACCATGACATTTTGATTGATTTGATTTTTTGACAAGTGACTATTCTTTTTTAGGGTGCATTCCGAATCACGCTAACAGCGATATCAGTGCGCTGAGTTACGTACCGAATCATCGTAGTGGTGGGCGACTCGGGTCAAATAACTCGGTTAACTCGGGTTACTTCTCCAACCCGTCAACTCGGGTTGATTTTTTCCTAGCCCGGGTCAAATCGGTTGACGCGCCACGCGGGTTGCCCGCCCCGCCCCCATGGCGACTTACCAACCGAGTCAACCCGGGCTAGAACAAAATCAACCCGGCGCAGCGGACCAACTCGGTTCGGTGTGTGGCATTCATTGTATTACCGCTCGCGCTCGATTTTTAATGCCAAATAATTGGTTGGCTGATGAATAATGAATAAATAATATTAGAAGTAGGTTATTAGGTTTGGTTAAATTATCAGTCTTAGCGATATTTTTTTTTACTATAGTAAAAAACTTAATTTAAGTATATATCTCTGTACCTAACTAATGCGCATTTGTTAATGATAAATAGTTGCTTTCTAGTAACTATTTATTTTATAATTCAAATCCTGATCTCTTTTACTTTGCAACTTGCAACGGCAACCGAGTTGGTTCAGTTCAATAGTTCATCAAATACAAACAAAACGAGTTGAAGTCCGGGGGGGTGATTTTGTAATTTTGTTGCAATCAACTCTGACAGAAATCGCAGTTACATTGCTGCTCTAATTAGAACCAATGTGACAACTATCTTAACTAAAGCAGCAATACAACTGCGCTTTCAATCGATTTCAATCGAGAATTGTTAGCAACAGCTTTACGTAATCAAGGTACGGGTCAGCATAGATTTCAACTCGGATGACTCGAGTTGAAAAAATTGCGACTCGACGCCCGGCAGCCCATCGCTGACCCGGGTTGACCCGAGTTGAAGCCCGGGGGCCCTACCGCCCAACTCAAAGCGATAGCCAAAGCGATAGCTAGACTCTATCCATCCGTGTCATATCATAACACGATGACAAGGGGGGCTACTCAAATGGCCACTTTTCTATTCGTTCGCTAACTTAAATCTTAAAAATAAGCAATTAATTATCAATTCAGACGTTCGCAAGTTTATGCAAATCACAGACATTGTTGTATTGTACAGAACTGACAAGCCTACGACACGTTATTTTTGTGTTTATTGCTTATTTTTAATTTTTAAGTTAGCGAACGAATAGAAAAGTGGCCGTTTGAGTAGCCCCGCTGGACGGACAGTGCACTGACGTCATCAACCAAAGCCAGAGTAAAAGTCCGTCCTTGTCATCGTGTTATGATATGACAAGGATGGATATAGTCTAGCTATCGCTCTGGCTAAAGCTTTGAGTTGGGCGGTAGGGCTAGGTCAGCATTTATTTCAACTCGGGTTACCCGAGTCGAAAAAATTGCGACTAGGTCCATAGCTAAATCACCGTGAGCGCGATAACGACAGGCCGCGTGACGTCACTGATTGCGTCATAATATAACATCCGCCATCTTGCGATTACGCCGCCCATGCTCCGAGGCATAATTACTGTGAGCGTTCTGTCAAAAGTGACACTTGTTTGTTTTGTTTAACTCAGGTGCATTTAAATGAAAGTTCTTTTTTTTCCGCATCCCATGGAAGTCATAGTCGAAGATATATGAACATATATAAAGCAAAAAGGTCCCAAATTCCGTACTTTTAAATTTATATTGAGGTTATGTAGGTCAAGACACGGTGAGCGCGATTCGGAACGCTCGTGAGCACGAGCGTTCCGAATCGTTGATAGTCCTGTCACGAGCGCGATTATCGGAATCGGCAGGCTGATTATCTAAATAGAAACTATTAAGCGACCGGTATTATTTGACATTCATTGCTACTTTTTCTTCAGTATGTTTTTTTCTTACCCCAAAATGAAGTAGCAATGTATCACATTCACCTGTCAAATGAGACCGGTCGCTAGGTGGTTTCTAATTAGATAATCAGCCTGCGGTACGCTTGTTATCGTGGTCAACCATCCCTTCTCTAAGGCTGGCCACACACAGACGGAATCCCGTTATGGAATTCTCGGAATTTTCAAATTACGGAAGTCTGTATGTAACACCGGCCTAAGTGGTCAACGCTGAAATTGATTTTAGCCTGAGGGCCTAGTACGAGTTGGTTTTTTGTTCTCACTTCACTTTGCGAATAGTTAACTATCGTTTTCTCTCTTTCACTCACTCGCATGATTTCCTCTCTTTCACTCGTTACTATTCGCAAAGTGAGGTGAGGAGAAACACAACTCGTACTAGGCCCTCTGAATAGGAATGTTGGCAATGTACTCTCCTCTTTAGGGAGTAATTTTTTGCCAGTGTCAAGGTCCAAACAAATTATCGGACGCGGCTTATGGACGCGGCTTACTGCCGCGGCTGATAAGTTTGTACACTCTCATAACATCCTGCGTGCCAGATAGCTATCGGACGTCCGATGACGTCATATTAGTCTATGGTTACGTCCGCGACCTACTACATCCGCACCCTGATTATCTAAAATGAAACTATTTAGCGACCGGTTTCATTTGACATACATTGCCACTTTTCTTTGGTATGTTTTTTTTTACCCAAAAAGAAGTAGCAATGGATCACGATCATCTGTGAACTGCAACCAGTCGCTTGGTGGTTTTTAATTAGATAATCAGCCCGCCGATAGTTTGCACACCTCGGCGGGCTGATTATCTAATTAAAAACCACCTAGCGACTGGTTGCAGTTCACAGATAATCCTGATCCATTGCTACTTCTTTTTGGGTTAAAAAAAAAACATACCAAAGAAAAGTGGCAATGTATGTCAAATGCAACGGGTCGCTAAATAGTTTCTTTTTAGATAATCAGGGTGCAGATCAGCCGCGGCAGTAAGCCGCGTCCGATAATTTGTTTGGACCTTGAAGGTCCGAAGGAGGTGTGCAAACTATCGGATGTAGTAGGTCGCGGACGTAACCATAGACTAATATGACGTCATCGGACGTCCGATAGCTATCTGGCACGCAGGATGTTATGAGAGTGTGCACACTTATCAGCCGCGGCAGTAAGCTGCGTCCGATAATTTGTTTGGACCTTCAAGTGTGAAATACATAGTTCAGTGGAGTGGCAGATTGTTTCAGTTTACTTTAAAATGCGGGTGCATCGCATTCCAATCCTGTGGGTCTATTGCCCAAGTGTCGTCGACTTCACCGTCGGCTTCATTTGACAGATGGTTGTAATACATTACTACTTCTTTTTGGTACAAATAAAAACTTACCAAAGAAAAGTAGCAATGTATTACAACCATCTGTCAAATGAAGCCGACGGCGAAGTCGACGACACTTGGGCAATAGACCCCCTGCTTGGAGCATTTGGCACCATAAACTTAGAAATTTTTTCGTTTGGCACCAAGTATATCAATAAAATAAAAAATAAAATAAAATGTTTGTTTATTTTCCCATCACAAATAAAGGTCTTAAGTGGTAATTAGAGGTTACAAATGGAGGGTTACTATACTTGTGAGGGACTGGTGCCCGAAATAGGTTTCAAAAAAGAAACCTGTGACACAGGTCGCCAGGCCCACCCACAGACAATAGTTGTACCGTGTACATTATATAACATAATACTTACACCTAGTACCTGTACTAACAGGACGGAATAATAATTACAGGTATGAAACTTAAACAAAACAATGTAGACTAAACTATATTAGATACCCCAAAGCTAAGATGTATCAGTGTAAGTGAGAAAGTGTGTGTGTAGGTGAATGTGTGTCGTGTTTGTATGGGTGGTGTATGCGTGTGTCTGCGTGTGTGCGTGAATATCTGTGGGAGCGAGAGATATATACCGGTACTAATTCCAATATTTGATATAAGTACTCAATATGTGATAAAATAACATTTACATTAATTATTTGCATTAAAATTAGAATTAAATTATTTTAGAATGGTGAGTAGGTTTTCAGTCGCGTCGTAGTCAAGAGTCGTAAGAAATTTAGTCACAGTTCGTTTGCAGTTAGAAGTCAGAAGTGGATAGATATTGAGAGAAGCGTTAAGTCTATTATAAAGTAGTGGTCCAAGACAGCAAAAGAAATGATGGGCAAAGGATGTTCTGACAGCAGGTGTGTTGCACACATGGTGTTTGCGTCGTTTACCTTCTATCAATTTAGGGTCATACGGTAGCTGTGAGTGCTGTTTAAGTACCGTTTTAAGAATATAGGTTTGCCTAACAGAGAGAATATTCCAGTGTGCGTAGAGCTCGACAGTAGGAAAACGGTACGGGAGTCCAGCAGCAACTTTCAACAATATTCGTTGAGCCCTCTCCACGGGCAGAATGAGAGTTTTTGCAGCGCCACCCCACGAGCTGATGCAATATTCTATGAGAGAATGGCACAATGCAAAATAAACTGTGGTTATGACTTTGCGATCGGCAACGTGTCTCAGCGTCCTAAAGATGTAGATGAGCTTACGGAGTCTTGTAGCTAGCAAATCTAGGTGGTATTTGAAAGAGAGCGTCTGGTCTAGTGTCACTCCGAGGTATTTAAAGCTTTCAGAGCGTTCCAAAGCAGGACAGGTGCAACTAATTGGAGCAGACTGAGAACCGCATTCGTGAACTTTTATACTCAACTCAGGCGATGGGAGTTGGTTAGATTTTAAGGCAAAGGCGACATATTTTGTTTTGAGGACATTAAGAGTGAGGATGTTGCATCTCAACCATTTGTTGACAGTATCGAGACCTCTCTGAGCTGAGTCAAAAGCACTGGCCCAGGAGTCCCCTTGAAAGAAGACAGCCGTATCATCTGCAAAGGTGAAGATCTTGCCCTCGTTGAGCCGTAACTGACAAAGGTCATTAATATAGATAAGGAATAGTGTAGGCCCGATGATACTGCCCTGCGGAACTCCGTAAGTAATATGGGACTCACTACTAACCCACTCCTCAATTTTAACCCTGTGAGTCCTGTTAGTCAGGTAATCCTTAAGTAGCTGAAGGGGAAGGCCTCTTATGCCACATCTCTCCAGCTTATTCAATAGGCGGGGGATGGAGACCGTATCGAATGCCTTCGCTAGATCGAGAAAAAGCACCGCACATTTCTTCTTTTCATCCAGAGCAGAGACGATGGACTGCACGAGGTTGTGAACTGCATCATTAGTTGATTTGCCTCTACGAAATCCGTATTGTGAAGGAGACAAAATATTGTTAGCTTCTAGGAAGTGAACAAGTCTGATGTTTATCAGGCGCTCGAGAATTTTGGAGAGAGTAGGCAGAATTGAAATAGGCCTATGATTAGCGGCACAATCTCCATCCCCGCCCTTGAAGATCGGTTTAATCTGACCAATCTTAAAGGCAGATGGAAAAACACCAGTTGAGATAGCCAGATTGCAGATATGAACAATGGATGGCAAAAGGAGCTGTGCGTATCGTTTAATGATTTTGCTAGAAATTAAATCAGGCCCAACCGCGCAGCGTTCTCTAAGTCCGGATATCATCTCCAACACCTCACACTCATCAGTAGAGGACATAACAAAAGAGTTGGGAGGGGATGACAAGCAGCCGGTGTTACATAAGCAACGACTGTCAGTGCAGGGAGTGAAATTCTCAGCCAGGTTTCTGCCGACGTTTGCAAAGTAGGTATTAACTTCGTTGACACTCTGTTGCGGGGTAAGAGAAGAGATGAGTGATGATGAATGGTCAAAAGGACGTTTTATACCACTTATGTTTTTTATCACCTGCCAGAGTTGTCGTTTGTTGTTTTGTGCCCCAGTGATTTCATGTTTGTCGTGCATCCGTTTCGCTTTCTTAAGGATAGCGTTACAGAAGTTCCGATAACGTTTATACGTCATTTTAAGAATTTCGTTATTAGGATTTTTTTTACATTTTTTGAACAAATTATCCCTGTTCCTCATACAGCGTAGTAAACCATTTGAGATCCATGGCTTTCTAATAGTTTTTCTTTTAGGCGATTTACGAGGTATAGTACAGTCTTTAATGGCATTGTTCAGATAAGAGACAAATAAATCAGTAGCTAGGTTAGTGTCTTTGAGGTCAATGACAGGTTGAAAGTCAATATTACTGATAGTTAAATCTAGTTTGTCATAGTCGATACGTTGCGATACATAAGTTTTGGAAGATAGGTTAGCTTTGAGAATGAGACTGAGGGCCACACAGTCGTGGTCAGTGATGGTAGCCGGGATTATAAAACAGGAAGCATCCAGTTTCGTTTTGAGGATTATGTGGTCCAAACATGTGAGCTGATGAGTAGGATCCGTGAATCCGGGTAACATACAGTGACTTGCCAGAAGGTTCAAATAATCATGAGAACGTCTATCGTTACCTTCCGTGTTAATGTCGATATTAATATCTCCACAGAGAATTATGTTTTTAAAATTGTTAAGCTTAGAAAGGATAGAATCGAGAGATTGTGTAAATTTAGATGTATCATTATAGCCATGGGGTCTGTATATACATATAAAACAGTAATCGTTCGAAATTTTTAGGATGAGACAATTTGCATCATCAATTGGCGGCTCCTCAATTATAACATTTAGTGATTTATTAAAATAGACAACCACACCCTCGTTCTGCGTTTTATGCTGGGTTGTTGTTACGTGCAAGTAGTTTTCTATTTCAGGTATAAACTTGGTCGAGGGGAGCCAGCACTCTGATAAGACGATTATATCCCAAGCAATTATAGATCTTTGAAGCAGTGTTAGAAAACTAGGCATGTTACAGTTGATACTGCGTATGTTCTGTGATATAATATTTAGTCTTTGAGAATTTGCAGGAATGTGTTGATTTAACTCGTCTGCCCCACAGTGTGTCACTCGTGCTATAGTCAAGGAATCCAGGTCAAGGTCAATCACTTCGGCGTCGTTCATTTATTATTCTCAGTTATGCGATGTAAGCAAGGGGAACGAACGCCACTTCAACGTGACGCTTTATTATTGTTGTTATTATGGACGGAAGTAATAAAACCAAAACCTGGACACCTATGAGACGATTTACTATAGCTTGTTGTGTATGAAAGTGTATTATGTGGTGTGAGTAATTGTTATGTGAAAGTGTAGTGTACATAAGTGTCGAAATTGTATTCATACGCTTGTTAAGCAAAAGTGTTATGATTAATGGTAAGTTGAGTACGTAATTATGTCGAGTAAAAGAAGTAGTATTTTCACGTAATTTCAGGGATGTGTCGCTTTTAAATAAAAATATGCGTAAATATTCGTGTAGAAATAAAAATTTGCTGTTGAAATGTAATAGAAGTGTGTTATTTTGTTTAGCTTTGGGGTTTATGCAGCTCAGTAGGTAGAAATAAAAAGAGCTTAAAAAATACTTTACGGTACTTATAATAACATGCATTACGTCGACCACAAAAAGTAGGTAACAGGAGTAACTAAATATAAAACATTGAAAAATTAAGTACATGAAAATTAGTCACAAATCAAGGCTTATGAGATCGGCTTCTTCACAAATATGTATAGGCGTGGAACTTTCTTCTTTTTTCACATATATCTTCCCGAATGATGTCCAGGCAGCGGCCAGTTTTTTATTCTTGACATTAGATCGTGCTAAGTAGAACAGTTGTTTGGCTTTGGTCGTTAGGTATTCGGACACATATATAGGACGGGCCTCACCGGGAAGTTCGAGATGTTCCGAGTTGAGTAAAGGTTCATTCCTTTCGCGTTTAATCTTATTAAATGATTTGTAGTGAGACAAAAGTCTTTCCTTTCTTAGCGCAGTAGTGAAGTCAACTATAATAATATCACGTTTAGTGCGGTAGATCAATACCAGTTTACTCGGTAGAGGTGGACACATACGGTCCTTCCATTTGATGTACATCAAATGGATTAAATCAAATGGACGGACGCCAATTTTTGAGATCGATATAGGTACCATCGATATTTTCGTTTTTTGTTAGTAAATGGGTACTTATAGTTAGGAGTTTAAAATAATTATCATTATGAAATAAACATGAAATAAAAGACTTTTTAAGGGATACTAGCGCGGTTTTATTGAAAGTACTTTGGTAATTAATTGGTATTTGGTTTGATTTTTGATTTTCCCGACGTTTCGGCACCTTTGCAGCTGCCGTGGTCACGGGTAGAGTTGTTCATAACGCCTATAAAGCAACAGCACGCTACAGACTATATGCTATTGATTTCTAGCGCGCTATTAAATACGCTATGTTATAACGCGCTATTTATCAGGTAGCATGCGGGCGGCTGGCTGGCGCGTTAGATGCAGCACGTTGGATTTCGCAACACGTTGGATTTCGCAACACGTTACGTCACACGTCGTTCGTTAGACAGATCGCGCGTTTTACAAAAATGTTATTTATTAATACGTTACATATTTTTAGTCTTATATAAAATAAAGCAGTAATGTAAACTAATGAACTTTATTTCATACTTTTCGGGCTTAGAACTGTCTATAATTGAATTATACGATTTCGGAAAAACAAATTAATATCGGAAAAAAGTGTAGGTAGGAAAACTTAGTCTAGTGATCGGTAGTTAATAAAAACAGGTGCATGCTATTTTCGACTTTATTGACATTTGAAATTTGGTTGTTTTTTTGCTGTATTCTCGTTTACTAACTTTGATCTTTCATTAAAAACCGCGATTTTGATAAATGTCAATAAGGTCGAAAATCGCTTGCACTCATTTTTCTAACTTGTGATAACTAGACAATGTTTTCTAGTTAAAAAAACAGGCGCAAACGATTTTCGACCTTATTGACGTTTGAAATTCGGTTGCTTTTTTGCTATATTCTCGTTTACTAACTTTGGTCTTTCATTATAAACCGTGATTTTGATAAATGTCAATAAGGTCGAAAATCGCTTGCACTCATTTTTCTAACTTGTGATCACTAGACAATGTTTTCTAGTTAAAAAAACACAGGTGCAAGCGATTTTCGACCTTATTGACGTTTGAAATTCGGTTGATTTTTGCCGTATTCTCGTTTACTAACTTTGATCTTTCATTAAAAACCGTGATTTTGAAAAATGTCAATAAGGCTGAAAATCGCTTGCACTTATTTTTCTAACTTGTGATCACTAGACAATATTTTCTAGTTAAAAAAAACATGTGGAAGCGATTTTCGACCTAATTGACGTTTGAAATTCGGTTGTTTTTACCATATCCTTCGTTCATTAACTTTGCTTAGCTAAATAGCTTTCAAATAATACTAACTAATTGACTTAGTTGTGTTATAAAAGTCCTAATCGAACTAACAAAAATATAAGGTCGCGCGCGATATTATACTCGTACCTAGCGTGCTGCGAAAGAAACGCGCATAACGTGTCCGGTAGCAACAGCGCGCACGCGATGAATGCCCGCGCCCCCGTCCGGCCAACGATGCTACTTGTTGCCACGCGCGATATTCATAGCGCCATAACGTCTACTTACATAGCGCGCTATATGCGCTATGTAAATATAGCGCGCTATAATATGGCGCTAGATGCTATATTAACCACCTCTAGTCACGGGGGACTGAAGCTACTCGTGAGCCTAATGAGTAATTATCATTATGTTAGAATAAACGATTTTGTATGCATTACTGTGTTCGTTACTCGTTAGTCTGGCATGCACTGGCTTAACCAACTAGAATTTAAAAAAAAATCGTTCGCTAGAGACAAGAAGCTTATATCCACAATGGAGATTGCACGCCTAGTAAGTAAGTGAAGATTGAAAAAGACTCTTTAGTGACGTCACGGCTTATTGCTATCTCTTTCTTTTTGTTTTACAATACGTTTTCGTTTCTCACGAACAAACAAACGACGAACAACGAACAAGTATTGTAACACTAAAGAAAGAGGTAGCAATAAGCCGTCACGTCACTAAAGGAGCTTTTTTCAATCTTCACTATGACATATGGCCGTGCAATCTCCATTTGAGGGAGATATAATAAGCTTCTTGGCTAGAGATAAATTAAAATATTTTCAAACAAAAAAAAACAATTTTTCATATCGGTCCAGCCGTCTTCGAGTAACATACATAAAAATATATATATATATAAAAACATTCCGACGAACTGAGAACCTCATTTTTTGAAGTAGGTTAAAAGTTTAAGTAATGTTGATTATTTGCTACAAATGTGCTTAGGTAGGTATACCTATTATAGTCGACTACCGACCGCCCGCAACTTTGTCTGCGTGAAAAGTTTATTTGTTCATTTTAATCTCTTTTTATCCAGTTTAATAATTAAAAATCCTGTGATTCGTCGTTTTATTTAATGACATCGATGTTTTTGTATAATCACTACATCCCTATTCGAACTGATGGAGTGGTCAAAATTTGGCGTCCGTCCATTTGATTTAAATCAAACGATTGACGATATGCACACACACGGTCAAACTTTTGGATGTGGGCCGTGGTTTTGCGGAATCCGTGATTAGAAATTTGGATGACAGATTCGACACACACGATCAAATTTTGGACGTAGGTCCATTCATTTGGCGCGATGGAAGGACCGTGTGTGTCCTACTTAAGATCTGCCGAGGTAGCCAACAATATACAATAAAAGTCTCAGCTTCACACAACCAATGATATTCAACCAGTTCAGTTGCGTAAACATTTGTACCACACACAAAACTGCACCAACTTTCAGACACGATATCCACTATGAATTAGTGATGGGAGAGATTCGATATTATTTTCGATGTTTTTAGTGCCTGCCCGAATATTCCAGAAATCCTTCTTATCGGCGTAGATATAGTTCCGTGAGTGGCGTATTCGCCACCCGATCCCTTGGTCCTTACTTCACCTTAAGACCAAATTAAACTTGTAGTAAATTCAATCAGCTTTCATTTGATAGAAAGTCTTTTGTCGCTAGAACGCATAGTTTCCAAGATATATGTAAAAACCGAAAAATCGGGGCTTCAAACCGGCTTCTTATCGCACTAAAATTATCGTCCAAAAGTTATCGCACTGAAGGCACAAACTATAGGCGATACACCGCTCCTTCACCTGCGTGACGAAGCTTCGATTACTTGTATTGCGACAATGGCGCATGATTCTGAGATGCTGTGGCATTGTTTTAAATGAGTGGTAATAATTATTTATTTAATACCATATAATAATTTTAAAATAATTACTAATAATGTCACGTTACGGAAGGTAACGGAGCAAAATTTGGAAGAAAGCTAGAGGAAGAACCCAAAATAAAAAGATAGAGCTGAAATTTAAGAGTTTATTTTCAAAATGCCACGTCCTAGTTACAGAAATTTGGATAACAACTGAGGCGGTTAAAAACTAGGTAAGACTAACAAAAGTAGGACTAGGGTTGGACGTAGACGGGAACAGGACAGGCACGCAGAGACGTGGACCCTGGTAGCAGGAGTAACTGGAAGCAGGCACGAAGCAGGCAGGCAGATATGGAGTCCCGGCGGAGCACAGGAGGGCACGTGGTTCAGTACAGGTGACGGCGCAGGGGTGGCACGCAGTCAGACCCCCCGACGTAGCGCAGTAGCGTAGTACCAGCGGGACGCGCTGATGGGCACGGGCGCGTGTCCGTGTAGATAGACCGACGTCGACGGTGGCGCGGATAGTGCAAGGGCCTATGGGAGAGCTCCCTCTGCAGGCCAGGCGGAAAGACACACGACGTCTGAGTGGTTCGTGCCGAATACCGAGGATCGTGCCTCGAAGATGCGCCGTTGGTTACTATAAGGTGGTTCACGCCGAAGTTACAATGGTAGAATATAGAACGTAAGGTAGAAATAGGGCGGCAGCTATAGTGTATCCGGACAAACTCGTGGAAAGACTGAATCATCTGAGCTGCCGACCGCGCTTTTATACCGTCAGTATTTTATTTTTTTAATTTCTACTCTACGTTTAAATTTACGAATACAGAACAGTATTGTACAGAGGTTTTTATCCATAGCTAGGCTAGAATGTAGAGTTTTTGACATTGAATTAAAAAGTTAGCGCGTTGATACCGTCAAACAGTTGTTTATAAAGAAATAAATTTTCAATAATAAAATTAAAATAGGCCCTTATTGACAAAATAAAGTGCTACAAAATGAAAAGGGGATACAAAAACCCTAATCGTAACAGTTTCCAGGCAGGAATGCCCGCCGGTAAGGATTTACAGGTACTTCAAGGTAAAGTCCGTTCGCTTAGATAGTGTCGCCCTTTTATCTCGCCGCCTTTGCACGTGCCGCTTCTTGTCAAAGGATGCCGCCGCATAAACAAAGGATACCGCGTGCGGTGTACACCCGCAAGTGAATTTGGATTTTGGCAATTTACATAGAAGTGCCTAGTGTAAGGTTGTGTTTGTTAACCGGTATTCTTGTCTTTGAACACAAGTGCTTGCGGGTGTACCGACACTATCTGAGCGAACGGACTTTACAATCATTTTCCTATCGTTTCCTAAGCTATAATTCCTATTTATACATATATTTTTATATTTATACAGTTAGTTCTTATAGTTCCCATTAGTTTACATTCTTAGGAACGTTTACAAAAGACCTCCTAACGGTAATAACATTACAATAATTTATAATAATTTAATTGAATTATCATTATGCTAAAATCCAAACAAAAGCCGGTAACGATCAATTGCGATTGCCAATTTTTTCGTCAATGCCATTGTTGGAGCAATTGACAATCGCTTCAATCGCACGCGTAAACGATCAATTTTCAGATCAGGGATCGTCAATGACGTTAAAATTGACAATCGCGAATGAACGTTACCGGCGGGCTAAACACTACACAAAGCGAATGTAGGCCTTTATTCGCAAAATATTACATTCGCAAAATATTATATTCTCGAGCAAACTCGAATTTAGCGTCCACAAAACTCCTTTGATGAGTGTTAAAAAGCCGCCGATCCAGCTATCGTGTTGCATTTATCGTCACGCAGCCCAATAGTTCGAAATGTATGACAATGAAGACTCCTTCACTAGCGTTTAGCGTAACAATAGACGAAGCTTCCTTCGTGCCGATATACGCAGGTGTGGGGAAAGCATAATGATAAAATTCAGCAGAGACACAGCAACTCAATGGATGGAAATGGAAACAGTAGCAACTATTATATATTCTGTGTAGAGGATTCGATCCCGGGATCCCGACCGTTTTTCAATCCCGAAATTTACGGGATTAAGTTTTCCTAATCCCGGGATTTTCGGGATTGGTTAATTCATTCTAAAAAGTTGCAAAATATAGTGCATGAAGCTAAACGCTCAGTGCCAGTGCTCTCAATATAATTGCATGCCCATCATTTTTAATATAAACTACAAGAAAACCTTCTTTATTTCATTCAAGCAGCATTCCCGGCAAACCCAGCGGGTACGCGATGCCTTTTTGGAAAAAAAAACTTTTATTTTAAACTTAAATGATAGACAAGCAACTCTTACTAGGTTATGTGGTGGATATATTTCAGTTTTACTGCTACTGAACAAAAATGTATGAACATTCTTCAAGATTAGTTTTGAAATGAGACATTTTGTGACTGATTAATATTATTTTAAATCAGTTTTTACTAAGAAACTTTACTACCTAAATACTAACTAGGTTTTTATAATAAATCCGTCTGTTTGCTCAATGTTAAGAGAGGTTTTGTCAATTATCTTTATTTGCATAGTTTATTAGGTAAATGTTTTTTCAATTTATTGAAATTTAAAGAGATCTATTCATTCTTGAAAAATAATACCTGTAATATAAAAAGTGTCAAACTAACCAGACTCAAAGTTGTTTAGACTTAGTTTGACTCTCACTTTGATTAGTTAGAGTGATTAGATTAACTAGGTGTGTATTGTAACGTAAAATATGTTGCATTTTGTTAAAAATTTGATTAAGGACGTCGAATTTTGACCAAATCTTAATTACGTTTATTTTGTCTATTTTCATTATTGATTATAGAGCAGATTTTTGTATGATTTGTAAATTTTTGATTTTAATCTTCAATCCCGAAATAATCCCGGGATTGGCTAAGTGTAATCCCGAAATCCCGGGATTAGAAATAAGGGCCGGGATCGAATTCCCTAATTCTGTGACAGTAGCGTACTGTGTAGAACTGGTTGAACGACGAAAACCGAGTTCAAACCTAGCAAAATTCACCGATTTGTTTTGATTTATTCTTTTTTCATTAATATATTTGTTTTACATGATCAATATTACAAAAAAAGACAATTAAAATACATAAAAGAAACAAAAAACACATTTATCAGCGATTATAATTTAACGTAGGGTAGGGTGGCTAGATGGCGCTAGTAACTTGTTATCAGAAAAAGCCACCGATATTGTTCTCTATTTTCTATATTACAAAAGTACTTTTTTATTTATTTTATTAATTTATTTAACCATTTATTTCAGGCATCAATGGCCCATACAATAAATACCTTAAAGACTAATGGCCAAATACTCAAACGCTACTTAACTTTGAGCGGCTCTCAAACAGCATGCTGTCTTTGTCATATCTTTGACATTTAATGCGACAGGACGACGTTTGAGAGTCCCTCAAAGTTAATTAGCGTTTGAGTATTCGGCCATAACATACATAAATAATAAAAACAATCTTATAAATATTACACTTTTACGTGTTGCGCAACGCAGTGTCCGGTAACCGGCCGCGGAATCGACGGAACAGGACACCCTTCGGCCAAAAATCTTCAATCATGAAAGTCTTCAGATGTTCGGTCGGCGCCCTCACCACGAATGAGTTGAAGTTCACATTGTGGCGAGACTCCAACCGTCGGACCCTCAGAGTATATTTTGACTTGATTCTGATGTACTCCACGAGATCGTCTGCTTTAGTGGAGTAATGCAGGCGGGACACGTACACCAGCGTCGTCGGAATAGCCGGGCGCAGCAGGTGATTGTGTCCAGTCGGGGCGGTGCCACATAGGTTACGGCAGGCGAGTTTCTTCTTCTTCTCAACAGTTTTAAAGCCGTCCTCGTCACACCCATCATCCTGTCTCCGTGGTGCTGAAGCCTTAGTGACAGGGCCGAGAAGATTTTCTCCCTCATTTGTAGCCCGCTTGAGTTCTGATGTAGCAGGTCGATTGGTGGCGGTGACTGCAGAATATGCACGTTGAGGGGTTGACGTACATAAGCGTGACGTATCCGCCGGGGCGGCGGAGCGGGCGGCGGGGCGCGGTGCATCGCGCACTGTGGCGGCAGCGATCAGTGACGCATCCGTATGCGCCGACTCGAAATTGCCGATGGATTCATTTTGCGCCCCACGACGAGTTCACGTTGTTGGAGGCCTCGGGTGACCTACTTACCGAAGCGGTGTTGCTTAATAACACGACTTGGGCTCGCAACTCACTTATGATGTTATCCGAAGCCTCTAATTTACACATTACTTCGGCCAGGCTTGTTTTCAGGGTGACGTCAACGTGGTCGAATGTGACGGGGGGCAGCTTGTGTAGCTCCTTAGCCACGAATGTCGGCACGTCATCTGGGTCGGTCTCCCTTAAACAGGTGATGATGTCCTGGAGACTCTTCGCACCTCCATCCCTTCGTCGAGATGGCATCTCATCGGCTTTACCGATGCTTCGGAACAGCAGCGCCTTTCCACTGCAAATCTCATCTTCTTTGAAGTTCGACTTACAGATCTGGACGATGCTGACCTCGTCCATGGTGTCGATGGCGTTCTGTATGAAAGCCAAGACTTCATTCACTATGAGTTGCTGGGAGCTCATAGTGACAAAACGCGCAGCGGCCAATGCCGCGCGAAACGTGAATAAATAATTCGCACTAGTGCAATTGAGCGCGTCCGTATCCGAGCGCGCACCGCACTGCACTGAGACTGCACTGCACTTTTAGTCCACTTAACAAAGGAGGTGTAGAGTGCGTGAGCTGGGGCCTAAGAAACTTCAGGAATTTGTTCAGGGTGCTTAAAGAGTAAACATACTAAAAGTCCCCGCCTGTAGGAGGTGAGCCGGAGTGAGGGGCAGGGGTTAAAGTTCCCACTTTTGAGATTTTCGCTAATATCTTTAAAACGGTGCGTCGTAGAGAAAAATATTTTGTACGTATTGAAAGCTAATAAAATTTTCTACAAGTTTAATTTTCTACCCTTTTTCGGATTCCAATCCAACCCATTTTCGAACTACACATTCTGGAAGTGAAATAAAAAAAACACTTATCAAACCCTAACTGTTGCCTGCTGCTTTAATCGTAGATATTTATTCTCTACGACGCACGGTTTTAAAGATATTAGCGAAAAACTCAAAAGTGAGAACTTTATCCCGGGAGGGGCCTCACTCCGGCTCACCTCCTAGAGGCGGGGACTTTTAGTATGTTTACTCTCTAAGCACCCTGAACAAATTCCTGAAGACATTTTTTAAGTCCCAGCTCACGCACTCTACACCTCCTTTTTGATTATTCTTTGAGTGGACTATTTAACAATAACTACATTTGTATGGTGGTCTCCCCTGTATACATTTTTAAGTCACCGCTTTAAGTAAACTAAGTCACAGCTTTGAGTAAAACATTTCGTACAATAACTACCCACATTTGTATGGTTTCTCTCCTGTATGAATTCTTATATGTGAAGTTAAATTACTTTTGTCAGAAAAACATTTCGTACAATAACTACATTTATATGGTTTCTCCCCTGTATGAATTCTTACATGTTTATTTAAATTATCACGTAGAGTAAAACATTTCGTACAATAACTACATTTGTATGGTTTCTCCCCTGTATGAATTCTTATATGTGAAGCTAAATAACTTTTGTCAGAAAAACATTTCGTACAATAACTACATTTATATGGTTTCTCCCCTGTATGAATTCTTTCATGTGTATTTAAATGATCACGTAGAGTAAACAATTTCGTACAATAACTACATTTGTATGGTTTCTCCCCGGTATGAATTCTTACATGTGTAGCTAAAGCACTGCTGAAAGTAAAAGATTTCGTACAATAACTACATTTGTATGGTTTCTCTCCGGTATGAATTCTTACATGTGTATCTAAATTATTACGTTTAGTAAAACATTTCGTACAATAACTACATTTGTATGGTTTCTCCCCTGTATGAATTCTTATATGTGAAACTAAATTACTTTTGTCAGAAAAACATTTCGTACAATAACTACAGATGTATGGTTTCTCCCCTGTATGAATTCTTACATGTTTAGCTAAATCATAGCTATTGGTAAAACATTTCATACAATAACTACATTTGTATGGTATCTCCCCTGTATGAATTCTTACATGTTTAACTAAATCAGAGCTATTAGTAAAACATTTAGTACAATAACTACATTTGTATGGTTTCTCTCCTGTATGAATTCTTACATGTTTAGCTAAAGCACAGCTTTGAGTAAAACATTTCGCACAATAACTACATTTGTATGGTTTCTCCCCTGTATGAATTCTTATATGTGAAGCTAAATGACTGTTGTCAGAAAAACATTTCGTACAATAACTACATTTATATGGTTTCTCTCCTGTATGAATTCTTACATGTCTTGTAAGATAAGCGCCATCATTAAAACTTTTTGAACAATAACTACATTGGTATTGCGTCTCAAGGCTATAAATAATATCCTTCATTTTTTTCTTATTCTTGCTAATTTCATTTTCTGTAACATTCTTATTTTTCAGTACATCCACTCCTTTCAAAAGATTAGTATATTTTGTTTCATAGTTTGTTTCTGAATCAGTTAGCAAGTTTGGTTTACTATCAATTTCATTATGTGCCATTTCTCGATATGTATTTCTAAGAGGCTTTTGCAGAGATATTCACTTTTGCATACATCACATATATTTTTTTTATTTGGAGTTGTAACCTGTTCATTGCTATTTGCTTTAATTTTAGAATTCTTAAGGTCACTATTAATAATTAAAGTAGTTGTTCCATTGTTTGGTATTATTGTTTTTATAGGAATTTTATTTTGTTTACT
Organism: Agriphila tristella; assembly: GCA_928269145.1. Lineage (NCBI taxonomy): Eukaryota > Metazoa > Arthropoda > Insecta > Lepidoptera > Crambidae > Agriphila > Agriphila tristella. Next base: position 1,100,382 of record OV743447.1, on the reverse strand, counting down.
GCATGTTTTAAAGTCAGGTATTTTCCTATTAGCTTCTTTCTGTGCCTTATTTTCTTCACCGTTATCAGTTCTTTTTAAGGGTGCTTGACTTTGCAGTATTTCGTCTTTTTCATTATCCAATTTACGTTTCATGGGTAATTGCAGCATCTGTAAAGTATTTTTAAATTGTAGATTAACAACAGCTAGTTGTGAAAGGTACATTAGGCCCGGTACAGATTATCTGTAACGCAACATGCAATGCAACATGATGTGGACGGCCTACGCGCACGCTGCACACTTCAAGTTGAAGGCAAAGTAATTCTTACTTAAAGCCAGTATACAGGGTCATTTTATGACCTCTTTACAAAATCAAATATAAGTTCAAGGAAGTAATAAAAAAAATATATGAGATAATTATTTTTGATTTATTTTTAAATTCACAGTTTTCAGCCACTTTTTATATCCTAAAAAACTAGGCGCGCACGCTCACCCTCGCGCACGCACGGGACGCGAGCGAGGGAAGGCGGGTGGCGGGAGGCCAGGGGCCCTATTTTTGAATCGCTCGACTGGCGTCGAGCGCTCGTTTCTACTGATTTTCGTTCGACAAATCAACTCAAATGTATGGGATGTCGAACGAAAATCAGTAGAAACGAGCGCTCGACGCCACGTCGAGCGATTCAAAAATAGGGCCCCAGTTCGCGCAGGTCGACCGTGCGATGCGCAAACAGTGACAACAAATTTCAATTTGTGTAGGAAAAAGTTTGGGATAAAATGGCAAAAAAAAATTTTTACTTCATGGAATTGATTGTACTGCTGTTATAGAATGACCTGACAAAATTTGAAAAGAGGTCCAAAAATTACCCTGTATTCGAACCTATTTTTGATCCAACGGTAAACAATCATAATTTTCTTTAGTTTCATTAACAATCTTAATTATGTATGACAGAGACAGAGTTAAACAATACTAAATAATATACTAGATAAAATACGACTCGCGGGTTCGATTCCCGTCTGAGTATTGATCTAGTATCAATACTCAGACGGGAATCGAACCCGCGACCTATGGATATCCGGTCCAATGCTCTGATCGCTGAGCTACCGAGTCACTAGTGACATCGTCGAACTTCTTCTAAAATATCCTACTCTTACGCTGCAAGCCAGCGTTATTTCACCAATGTGAGGATCTGGTGCGAGTCGTATTTTTTCTAGTATATTATTTAGTATTGTTTAAAAATAGCATTTTGAATGCAAAAATCTCAAATTTAAAAAAGAGACAGAGTTTTTCAAATATACTAGCCTTATGATATAACTTGTGGCTGCCCACGTCTTCATCAACGTGGACAGTTTATAGCTATCCCTAGGGAACTGTACTTTTTTCTGGATGAAAGGTACCCTATGACCTTTTCTGTACCCCTGACAACGTCCATACAAAATTTCATGATGATCGGTTCAGTATTTAGACGTGAAGGCATAACAAACAAATAAACGGACTTTCACATTTATAATATTAGTAAGGATATCATAAACCCGAAAGTAAGTTTTGCATCATTGTACTTTCATGTGTGTGTATTAGAGGATTCGATCCCGGGATCCCGACCCTTTTTCAGTCCCGAAATTTTCGGGATTAAGATTTCTTAATCCCGGGATTTTCGGGATTGGTATAATTTAAAAAAAGTTGCAAAATATACTGCATGTAGTGAAACACTCAGCGTCAGAACTCTCAATAGATTTACTTGCCTATCATTTTTAATTTATAAAACAAGAAAACCTTCTTGTAAGTATTTCATTCAAGCTGCATTCTAAGCAAGCTACACAAATTAACCCAGCGCGTTTGCGATGGTTTTTAGGAATAAAACTGTCATTTTTGTTATGTATGAGCTATAGTTGTAGTTATGCATGTGACTGCGTCACTATACGGTATTCCATTTGCTCAAATAAACAGTGCGTTTCTAACCGTCGGTCTTGTCACTTGCCTCCTTGTCCGCGTACATAATAACTGGCGACGAGTACCCACATTATAGAATAAAAAATGGCTACTTCTCATTTTGGAATTTTATCAAGTTTTGATCATAATTTAAACAATTGGAATACGTACAAAGGACGTATAAGGCAGTTTTTTATTGCAAATAGTATAAACGCGACTAGCGATCCGACAGGAGAAAGGAGACGAGCGATTTTTTTGAGCGCACTCAGCGAGGGCACGTACAAGCTCGCAGAGGATTTAGCTTTACCAAAGGTGCTAGAAGACGTGCCATTCGAAGATATTTTGCTGCTGCTCGATGTGCATTTTACACCGAAGCGGGTTGGCTTTGGCGATCGACATAGTTTCTACGCAGCGACCCAACAAGTGGGCGAAGGTCACGCGCAGTGGGCCGCTCGGTTGCGCGGTCTAACAGCTCACTGCCAGTTTAGCAACATTGAAGAGGCTCTACGAGATCGCTTTATTATGGGAATGCTACCAGGACTCGAGAAGGAGAAACTTTACGTCCAAGATATGAAGGAGTTAACTTTGGCCAAAGCGGTGGAGTTAGCTGAGAGTTTACGGTGCGCCAAGATGAGTGCAGCAAGCGGAAGCGGCAGTAACAGTGGTGGAACAACTTATTCCGCTACAGAGCAGCTGTTTAAAATTAATCACAGTGCAAAAAACGCGATCGGCTGTGTGAAAAATAAATGTTTGGTGTGTGGTTATTCTACAGTTGCTGGCGGGAAACATTCCGAATAATTCCCTTGGAATACTTCCGAAATATTCTGAATTATTCCGAAACATTCGGAATATTTCGATTCTCGAAATACAGGAGTAACAAGACAAGATCGGTAAAAAAACCGGCCAAGTGCGAGTCGGACTCACGCACGAAGGGTTCCGTACCAAAAAACGGCAAAAAAAACACTTGTTTGTTGTATGGGAGCCTTCCTTAAATATTTGTTTTATTCTGTTTTTAGTATATGTTGTTATAGTCGCAACAGAAATACATCATCTGTGAAAATTTCAACTGTCTAACTGTTGTCGTTATTAATATTGAGCAAAAAACGGCAAAAAAATCACGTTTGTTGTATGGGAGCCCCCCTTAAATATTTATTTTATTCTGTTTTTAGTATTTGTCGTTATAGCGGCAACAGAAATACATCATCTGTGAAAATTTCAACTGTCTAGGTATCACGGTTCATGAGATACAGACTGGTGACAGACAGACAGACGGACAGCGGAGTCTTAGTAATAGGGTCCCGTTTTTACCCTTTGGGTACGGAACCCTAAAAAGCAGCAGAAAGTAGTTGACACATTTTTAAATACCTAGGTACCTACCTAGCCTACCTAGCAAGAAAAAACTCAATCATTCTCTGATCATAGTAAAAGTAGGTATGGATAAGTAGATATCGTATGTACTATCTAGCTCTTCTGGGTACTTAAGTAGGTAGGTAGCTAAGAAGTACCTACTAAACTAAGTATAACGGATGTAAACATAAGTAGGTAAGTATTTTCTTAATCTATGATAATATTAAAAACCGGCTAAGTACCTACGAGTCGGACTCGCGCACGAAGAGTACCTACCTACCACTACTATTATCTGTGGCAATCAAAAAAGCTGTAGAACACGACAATAGCTAACTAAACCATATGATAAACCTCGAAAAATAAAAAATAAATGGTTATAATTTTGCTCTACATAGGTGTAATAAATCAAAAATTTTAACTTTACTTACCCTTAATAAAAAACAATTTACGATCATCATCAAAGATTCACTGAGCACATACTTAATTAGGTTATTTTTATAATAAACCAGATCGAACGAAATATTCCCTCCGAGCGGGAATTATTCCGTAATATTCTGAAAACTTCTCTGCGGGGTGCGGTGTGCGGGCGAATACTTCCCCAGGGGGAGCCGCGCCGTCCGCCACCCGCCACTCCCCGATGCCGCGCCGGCGCCGCCGTGCTACGCCCGCGCCGCGCCGCCGCCACCCGCCACTAGATGGCGCTACGCACCGCGCACGAGTTGTTTGTTCGTACCGTTCGTCTGTCGTCGTCGTCTCGGTCAGGCGGGTATATTTTCTAGCAAGATTGACCTATGTTCTAAGACTAAAATTGAATTGAAGCCTATGGGCTCAGATCAATTTTATCATAATAAAAAATATAATTTTATCTTTATTTTGAAAAATTCTGATTGAAAGAAACTTTCCGAGAAGTATTCGGGAATAATTCGGAATCTTTCCGAAGTTTTGCAACTGTAGGTTATTCTAACCACAAAACGTCAGAGTGTCGTTTTGCAAAATATACTTGCAAAAAGTGCAATACGAAAGGGCATCTCCGTAAAATGTGTGGGAAAGTGAAGTACATCGAGACGGGTGATGTGGATGAGGGCGACGATGGTGAGTTATTTTATATTCGTTCGGTTAGGGGGGAACCTATGGTGGAAACGGTTTCTGTTAACGGCATAAAATTGAAATTTGAAATTGATACCGGGTCCGCTGTGACAGTTTTATCTGAGAATTTATTTAATTCGTATTTTAATAACGTGCCATTGTCACCAACAAGTAAAAAATTAATGACCTATACAGGTGATCATATATCCTGTATAGGCATGGCAACGTTGCCCGTGGCCTACGCAAATCACATTCAAAATATAAATTTTTATGTTATTCGAAATGGCGGGCCGCCACTCTTAGGCCGTGATTTTATTTCGCTTTTTAAGTTGGAACTAATGGCCAATAATTTTTGTATTCAATCTAGACCCACAGCGGAACAACTTCAAATGCGGTTTCCGAATGTGTTTTCTGATAAATTGGGATTATTCAATAAATATAAAGTATCTTTGTCATTGAAAGAAAACGCGAAACCGGTTTTCTTCAAAGCCCGCCCTGTTGCTTTTGCACTGCGAGATAAGGTCAACAAAGAAATCGATAAATTGGTCGATTTGGGAATCCTTATACCGGTAGACCATTCTGACTATGCATCCCCAGTTGTACCGATTTTGAAACGTAACGGGGATATCCGATTATGTGCCGATTATTCGGTAAGCATAAACAAACAACTGGTAATTGACCAGTACCCTTTGCCCACAGTTAAGGAGTTATTTTCAAAACTATATGGGGGCCAGCAATTTACAAAATTAGATTTGTCCATGGCCTACCAACAATTTGTCCTTGACGAATCGTCACAAAGTATTACTTGCATTAATACTACTCGCGGACTTTACAAATATACTCGGCTGGTGTTCGGTTTGGCCAGCGCACCAGCCATTTTCCAAAAAGCTATGGAAAATTTATTATCGGGGTTAGATGGGGTATTATGTCTGCTTGACGATATTTTGATATCAGGAAAGGACGAAAATCAACATTTAGATCGTTTACATGCAGTACTCCAAAGGTTGCAAGATGCAGGTTTGACTTTGCAAAAGGAGAAATGTGAATTTTTTAAGGATGAAATAAATTATCTTGGGTACCTAATTAATAAAGATGGGTTAAAAAAGTGTCCTCAAAAGGTAAAAGCAATAGCAGAAGCACCGACACCAACTAATATAGGCCAATTACAATCATTTTTGGGGTTGGTAAATTATTATAGGAGTTTTATACCGGACGCATCAACTATTTTAAGCCCATTATATGAATTATTAAAAAAGGGGGTTAAATGGAACTGGTCGGAGATTCATAATGTCGCGTTTACCAATATAAAAGACATATTATCATCGGACAAAGTACTTGCACATTTTGACCCAAGCGCCAAATTAATTTTGACTGTAGATGCGTCCCCTAGCGGGCTGGGAGCTATTTTGTCACAGGTCGATAGTAATGGGTTAGAGAGACCGGTGTCTTACGCCTCTCGTACCTTGATTTCTGCCGAAAAACGTTATTCGCAGATTCAAAAAGAAGCCACCGCTATAATATTTGGGGTGCGTAAATATCATCAGTACTTGTACGGGAAATCTGTTCCATTTGTACTTCGAACCGATCACAAGCCGTTAATTTCCATATTTGGGCCATACCGGGGCATTCCGGAAGTAACGGCAAATCGCCTTCAAAGATATGCAATGTTTTTGAGTGCATACAATTATAACATTGAATATATACGTAGCGCTGATAACAGTGCCGACTATCTGTCTCGGTCCAGTCTGCCGGCGCCGGCGCCGGCGGCGGGGGGGCCCGAGCAGCCACGCACGGTAAGCGGAGGTGATGACTCATTCGATGTAGAATGCGATCGCGCGTCTTACGTTAATTTTGTGGTGGATGGCAGCCTACCGATAACATTAGATCAGTTGCGCGACGAAACCGAGAAAGATGTGCTATTAAATAAAGTGAAATACTTTATCTTAAATGGTTGGCCGCCCAAATTACCCAATTTACTTTTAAAACCCTATTATTTGTGTAGAAATCAGTTATCTTACGAAAACGGGTGTCTTATGAGGGGACATAAAGTCGTGATACCACACTCATGCCGAGATAGAATAATTGCAGAATTACACATTTCACACTTAGGGATTGTGAAGACTAAAGCCGAAGCGCGATCACGGTTCTGGTTTCCAGGGATTGATAAAACCTTGGAAAATATGATACACTCTTGTGATATTTGTACTAAGCTGCGACCCGGCCCCTCCCGCGCCCCGTATTCTCATTGGAAATTTCCCCCGCAACCGTTTTACAGAGTACATTTGGATTTTTTAATGTTAGGGCAAACATACCTTGTAGTTGCAGATGCATACACAAAGTGGGTAGAGGTGTATAATATGAATAATTGTAGTACTACAACAGCACTCATAGAAAAAATAATTGATTTCATGTCGAGGTTTGGCACGCCACACACACTTGTTTCTGACAATGGCACGGCATTTACTTCTCAGGAATTTCAAAGTTTTTGCAAATTGAATGGGATACTCCATGTGACGTCACCACCGTACCACCCAGCCAGCAACGGCCAGGCAGAGAGCTACGTAAAAATAGTTAAAAAGGGTATAAAATCGAGTATTCAGTCAAGTAATAATGCAAAAACTATGAAAATAAAGTTATTGAAATTCTTGTTTGACTATCGAAATTCTGTCCATTCAACCACAGGTTTCACACCCGCCGATTTAGTGTTTGGTAGGAAATTAAGATCACGCTTGGATTTATTAAAGCCAACTAAATCAAAACCATCGTCGCTCTCATCCACATTAGCTAATAATGTAAAAAATAATCAGTGTTTACAGAATAAACATGGAGGTACTAATAAACAAACCTTCAAGCCTAACGATAATGTATTTTATAAAAAATATATTAATGCTCCTAAATTCATATGGTGTAAGGGTACAATTGTTAAACGAATCGGTAAAGTGATGTATTTAGTTAAGGATAGTAGCTCTTTTAAATGTGTAAGTAAACATAAAAACCAAATTATTGCCTATAGGGGACATAATACGAAGCTCGTTTTAGAGCAACGTGACCATGGCATAAGTGTACAGGACATTTCATCTATCGAAACAAACTCAATGGAGACTAATATCGGCCATGACAGCTCTGAACACGGCGGGGAGAGGAATGAAGGTGTGGATTTGTCTGCCTCTACTCCAACCGATGTAGTAACAGCCATCTCTCCGTTACCTGAAGGCGATAACCTGTCTACACCATCTAGGAGATCAAATTTGAGAACAGACATTCTTTCGGCGCCGGAAGACGACGATAACTTTCAAGAGGCCCTGTCAGAAGGTGATTTCGGAGCAGGAAGTGGAAGTGAGGAAATGCCCCAGTCGGCAGACCGCGTTCAATCAGCCACGCCAAAACAGAATGATTCATCGTCACGCCAAAGGGTCCGTAGATGTCCCCCTGTTAATTATAAGCAGTTTTTCTAATGAAGATGTATTAGTTCATTAGGGGTAGGACTGTTATGTATGAGCTATAGTTGTAGTTATGCATGTGACTGCGTCACTATACGGTATTCCATTTGCTCAAATAAACAGTGCGTTTCTAACCGTCGGTCTTGTCACTTGCCTCCTTGTCCGCGTACATAATGATAGACAAGCAACTCTCACTGGGTTATGTGGTGATTAGGGTTACCAACTTTTTTTGGATCAAATATAGTAGTTTCAAGATTTTTAGTGTAAAAATATAGTAGATGGCGAAAAAGCCCAAAAAAATATAGTAGGTTGCCGTTTTGTATGGAGGTTTTTAAAGAAGTTGCATTTTTCATACTTAAGTAAGTACTAACATTTTCATAATTTATTGAATAACCATGCAGACAATGGGATTCCCCATTGTCTGCATGGTTATTCAATAAATTACGTGTTGTGTTTGTGGCAGTTAGCGGCAAAGGTATAATCTCCATTCTGCTGTTACTTTCATACATTTGTGAAGTCGAAGAGACTTTGATTTTTAAAAACTTTTTTACCCAACCGAAAATTCTGAAACTTTTTTCTATTACTAAGGGACCTTATTCCTACCTATAGAAAAATATTCAGCCAATTTGATTTTTTTCGGACATTCCCCATTAGTGTTTAATCACAAAAAATATTATGTAATTACTTAAATGTGCATATATGTAATATTTTTTTGTTGCTTTTGTTTAATTCTTTCACCTGAAAAAATATAGTAGTTTTGCCTACTATATATTTTTTCAAAAAATATAGTAGGCGAGCCCTCAATATAGTAGGATACTATATTATATAGTAGGGTTGGCAACCCTAGTGGTGATATACTTCAGTTTTATTGCTATTGAATAAGAATGTACGAACATTTTTCAAGATTAGTTTTTTTCATATTTAAGAGAAATGCGAGACATTATGTGACTATTAATTAACCATTATTTTCAAACAGTTTTTGCTAAGAATCTTACTTATCTTACAGAATAGATAATAGTACAGGCTTTACTGACTAGGTTTTTACATGAAAGCCGTCTATTTGGTCGATGTTAAGAGAAGTTAGTGTCAATTTTCTTTATTTGAATAATTTGTTAGGTATATATTTTTTTCAATTTATTTCAATTTCAAGTAATCCTATTCATTCTTGAAAAATAATATCTTTAATATAAAGAGTGTTAAACAAACCAGACTTTAAGTCTAGTTAGACTTAGTTTGACGCTAAATTTGTTTGGTTATAGTGATTAGACTAGCTAGGCATGTTTTGTATTGTAACGTAAAATATGTTGGATTGTGTTAAAATTTTGGTTTAGGATGTAGATTTTTGAACAAATCTTGATTATGTTTATTTTTGTCTATTTTCATTTGTTGATTATAGAGCCGATTTTTGTAAGATTTCAATATTTTTAATTTTAATCTTCAATCCCGAAATAATCCTGGGCTCCCGGGATTGGCTAAGTGTAATTCCGAAATCCCGGGACCAGAAATAAGGGCCGGGATCGAATTCCCTAGTGTGTATCAACGGTCGGAGCAGAGCCGATCAAGCGGAATCACACATGAAAAATCTATGCATACAGAGTGCCTAGTACGAGTTGGTTTTTTGTTCTCACTTCACTTTGCGAATAGTTAACTATCGTTTTCTCTCTTTCACTCGTTCACTCACTCGCATTATATCCTCTCTTTCACTTGATACTATTCGCAAAGTGAGGTGAGAAACACAACTCGTACAAGGCCCTCAGGCTGTTAGTATTTGTTTCGCTTGTCGAACTCATTTTGGAATATACTATCCCTGTCAATTCGTAATGCGCTGGAACCTTGTCACATAAACATCCACATTGATGTGATCCACAACTAAAAATGTCATGAAACTTCCAATAGGTAATCCAATATGTTAATTATTGAATTATTATTTTCATTAGGATAGGGTCTAGGTATATGATATAAAAAAATTACAATCGTTTTTCGTTTTCGAGGTTAAAATCATGGCCGCCAGACGCATTACCAATTGACGGGGATAGTACTGTGGTGTTTCGTGGCGGAGTATTGAGGTGTGCTCCGTGTGCTACAAGCCTACAATAGGCTGTATAGATTTGCTGTGTTCGGAACTGCGGAATTATTTCGTTTTGGAATTCCGAATCTGAATTCCGTGTATGACGGGCTGGCCAATGCACGATGGGCCCAAGATACCAGCGTATAAATTGGCAAGAGAAAGTTGAGACAAAAGATGCGTAGTAGCTACAAACAGTAAACTCCGCGCATCTTCTGTCTCAACTTTCTCTTGCCAATTTATCTCCCGGTATCTTGTTTTTAGTAAAGTAATAAACATGACTACAAACATATTTTGAAGATTTGCGGATTTTAGGAATTTCATCTAAGGAACCATATAAAAACAGACGTAATATTATTATACTTATCTTACCCATAGTATTTCAGTGAATTATTTTTACTCTTCCAGATCTTTTTCAATCGATTTACCAAAACTAAAAACAAAAAAACACCCACCACATCCAAAGGATTTCATTTCACTGACATGACTTGACTTGACAGTGACATTGACACACAGACGTAGGGTGCATTCCGAATCACACTAAAATCGATGACAGCGCACTAAAATGCGTTCCGAGTCGGTGATTTTGTATGGGTTTGACAGATAACGTGAGCGCCGACATCGATTTTATCGTGATTCGGAATATAGCCCTTGTTATGGCTCCTCTTCATTTGCGCGGACACGTCGTGCGACGCGTCCGCGCACACGTGTGTCTAGAAAACCGTCTGCCCTCTTCACTTCCGTCTGTGTCAGTGTGACGAACTGACGATTGACGAACGCAACCCAAGAGGATGGACGTGGGTTTGTGCGGCTGCCGCTATTTATATAATGGCGGATGAGTACATACAGATAAAATTGAATTTTATTGGATATCTATTGAAATTTCCAAATTTTGGTCGACGTTTGACCAACCATCTGTCGACCAAAATACTTTAATTTTAATAGATGTTGTATAAACTTCAGTTATAACTGCTCGATAATATTGTATTATTCCCGCAAATAATATTATAAAAAAACATTTAGGCTCTCCGCTGTGTTAAGCGGGACACGCGCGCGGGGCGACATAGATTAGAGCTTACTCATGCACTGTGCAAGCGTCTGTCCGTCAAAAACCAGCAATCTATATTCCCGCGCCTTGTACCCGCGGCGGGATCCCGCTCAAGGCAGCGGACGGCCTTAATGAGACATATAGCTTGAATTAGTTGAAAACCGAATTATTTGGTTGCCTGTACAAATGGCGCCTTCCTCTCAAGTCTCAATCAAATCAGCACTCAAAAAAAATTACACTTAAGGCGAAATCCGATCAGAACTAGCGCCACCAATTGAAATAAAGATTTTAGCTAAAAGTGGCCGTTTTTAGCTAACTAACACTTTTACACTAATTAGAACAGTAAATGAACGCTAATTAGTTTTATGGTTTATTTAGTCCGTCCGCTGCCTAAGGCCCTCCGCTGCCTTGAGCGGGACACGCGCGCGGGGCGACATAGATTAGAGCTTACTCGTGCACTGCGCAAGCATCTGTCCGTCAAAAACCAGCAATCTATATTCCCGCGCCGTGTACCCGCGGCGGGATCCCGCTTAAGGCAGCGGAGGACCTTAAACTTCTAGAGAGCCTTGGGACCACTTTTTCAATTATCTGTATTATTCCCGCAAATAATATAATAAAAAAACATTTAATGAGTCATATAGTTTGAATTAGTTAAAAACTGAATTATTTGGTTGCCTGTACGCCTTAACAGTAATTCAGTAGTACAGTACAGTCGTGACTATAGCCTTAAGTCCCTTTGATGCGTGCCCAAAAAACCGACAAATCACGGATTGCGGCAGGGACGGAGGCAGACGCGGACACGCAGGCAGATCTCGACAGATTTCGCCCTCTCCACCATGCGCGGGTGCATCCGCGGACGCGTCGCACGATGTGTCCGCGCAAATGGAGAGGAGCCTTTATACTATCCCCGTCAATTGGTAATGCGCTGGAACCTTGTCAAATTAACATACACATCATCGTCATCCGCAACTAAAAATGACAAAAAACAGTAAAATTCTAATAGGTAATTAATATATTAATTATTGAATTCTTATTTTCAATAAGAAAGGGTCTAGGTATATGAGAAAATTACAATTGTTTTTCGTTTTTGAGGTTAAAATCATGGCTGCCAGGCGCATTACCAATTGACGCGGATAGTATTTTACATTTACATACAGTCAGTGGCACGAATCATGAAAATTTTTTTCGACGGAGTGGGGATAAGTTCGCGCATGTGCTCTTGTGAGCGACCAATAGCGCGCGCCCCTCTCCCGCCGCCCGCGCCCCTCACCGCAACGCATACCCAAAATACGCGTTCCGCTCAATCCCCACCCGCACCCTGATTATCTAAAAAGAAACTATTTAGCGACCGGTTGCATTTAACATACATTGCCACTTTTCTTTGGTATGTTTTTTTTTACCCAAAAAGAAGTAGCAATGGATCACGATCATCTGTGAACTGCAACCAGTCGCTAGGTGGTTTTTAATTAGATAATCAGCCCGCCGATTTCATGATTCGTGCCACTGACTGTACCATGGTTACAATAAAAATGTACTCTAAAGTCTAATGGCAATCGATGACTCTGCGAATAATCTGCTGAAATACACCCATTTAATTTCACTAGACTAGTGGGCTAATTATCTAAATAGAAACTATTTAGAGCGACCGGCGGGCTGATTATCTAATTAAAAACCACCTAGCGACTGGTTGCAGTTCACAAATGATCATGATCCATTGCTACTTCTTTTTAGGTAAAAAAAAACATACCAAAGAAAAGTGGCAATGTATGTCAAATGCAACCGGTCGCTAAATAGATTCTTTTTAGATAATCAGGGTGCGTGATCCATTGCTACTTCTTTTTGGGTTAAAAAAAAACATACCAAAGAAAAGTGGCAATGTATGTCAAATGCAACCGGTCGCTAAATAGTTTCTTTTTAGATAATCAGGGTGCGGTTTCATTTGACATACATTGCTACTTTTCTTTGGTATGTTTTTTCTTACCCCAAAATGAAGTAGCAATGTATCAAATTCATCTGTCAAATGAGACCGATGTGGAACCACTGAAACGAAATTATAATCGCTGAAAATGTGTTTTTTGTTCCTTATTATATCTTTTTGTCTTTTCTTGCAATATACAGGGTAATTTTTGGACCCCTTTTCAAAATTTGTCAGGTCATTCTATAACAGTACAATAGTACAATTTGTGAGGTAAAAAAAAAATTTTTTTTACATTTTTGTGTCCCAAACTTTTCCCTACACAAATCGAAATTGTTGTCACTGTTTGCGTATCACACGGTCGACCCGCGCGAGCCCCCCTCCCGCCACCCGCCTCCCCCCGCTCGCGTTGCTTGCGCGAGGGTGAGCGTGCGCACCTAAATTTTTTGGACATAAAAAGTGGCTGAAAACTGTGAATTTAAAAAGAAATAATTCATAATTATCTCACAAAAATTTTTTTTATTACTTCCTTGAACTTATATTTGATTTTGTAAAGAGGTCGCAAAATTACCCTGTATTGTATAATATTGCAATAACAAAAATATCAATGAAAAAAGAATAGGTAAACTGATACAAAAAACATCATAAACTTTATTCAAGGCTGTATAGTGCATTACCTACTTCATGCCGTCTCAATATAAAAAAAAATTTGGTTCTTTTGAGGTCAATTTATTAATTTATTTTTATTTGACAACTTACGAAATCCAAAAAAACACGTATAGGTACGTACAGTAATTAATTTTATATTAAGATTACCTACTTTAAGTTAGATCATTGATGTGACTTTGCTAAGGTCTTGACTTGCCCTTTTAGCTAGCTTTAAACTTTTACATTACACATTCTTGTCATTCTTGAGTAGAGGGACATGGAATGGAATGGACACTATAAAGTACCTAGTCATCGATTTGACATAAGGGCTGCATTCCGAATCACACTAAAATCGATGACAGCGCACTAAAATGCGTTCCGAGTCGGTGATTTTGTATGGGTTTGACAGATAACGTGAGCGCTGACATCGATTTTATCGTGATTCGGAATATAGCCAAGGTTGTAAACAGAGAGTTTATTGAACTCTCACTATTTCTCGCTAAATATAAATAAAATAACATAAACCATGAATGAAAAGTGCTTCACGGAGTGTCCTTCATGTGTTTTAAACTTATTAAGGACAATATAATGCCTTCATATTCTAAGATATCCGAGAAAAGATAGGTGGGTGTGTGCGTTTCTAAATTCAGTTATTATTGATAAAAAGTAGTGGATTTCCTGAACAATTCGATATATAGTGATAATAAATGGATTCGTTAAGTTAATACAAGTGAAACTAGTTAAGTGTCACTAAGTGGAAGTGATATTTTGGTGCAAAATTTTGGATCCAAAGTTCAGGTATTTTTTTAGCTTTCGTGCTTTTAATTTCTTATTTTGAAGATAAACTTCTCTTAACTTTAATAAGTTATTGAATGAGTTAACTCTAGTTTGCAAAATACCTTGTCTGGTCTATTTTTAGGGTTCTGAGGGCCTAGTACGAGTTGTGTGTCTCACCTCACTTTGCGAATAGTAACGAGTGAAAGAGAGGAAATCATGCGAGTGAGTGAACGAGTGAAAGAGAGAAAACGATAGTTAACTATTCGCAAAGTGAAGTGAGAACAAAAAACCAACTCCTACTAGGCCCTCTGTACCAAAATGGTAAAACGGAACTCTTATGGTGCGACTCAGTCTGCGCCCCGAACCTGACTCTCCGACCCTATTCTGTTGTGCATAAAAAAAGTGCTACCATCCTTTTTTCAGTATTTCTAGTTTGCACTTTGTTTCAGAATGTTATAGCATCAACAAAATGCATCGAAGGAGCATGGAGGCAGACAGCGAGGCCAGTTACTGTAAGTTTCTAGTAAATAAATACCTCTGAAGTACTAAATAGACATATGATGTTGTTTCACGAAATCGGATAAATGTATGAAGTACTAGCCAGGGTGCGTTTGTATGGAGTGCCCGAGGTGTGGTTCTGGCGCAAAATTCAAATCTTACCGGGGGCGCTCATTATCCTAGAATTACTTATAGCTTGGAAAATTCAAATCTCGCTAGGGGCGTTCAAGGCCAAGGGGAGTTCAAGACCTAGCGACGCTGGCTACTACTCTAATTTCTCTACTAGAAAGAAGCTAAATACTTAAACATTATATTTAAGCATTAGATTTATCACACCATAATTATTTGTGAACTTAGAAAAAGGACACAATTATACCACCCTGAACATTACTCTCCGACCAGTAATTGACACTACATACTCAAAATAATATTCAAACAAAAAATAACTTGAATCATCCAGTTTACACTTAAACTAAAAAATAAGAAATATTTTTGTTTGGCTAATCAAAACTTCAATCATTTAATCAAAAATGTTTTTCAACAGGTGAGCGTGAAACTTGGGAAGACTGGGGCAGCAGATCTTCACTGAGTCACGTCGAAGAGGTAAATAATATTTCTTTACTAAAAATTACTCAAAGTACGGTACTTTGAGTAATTTTCTCTCTTGACTCCCATGGGATCCTCAGATTTATGTGACCCTGGTACAAAGTGGAGCTGTAATTTTGTACGAATAAAAAAAAGAGTGATTTTAACAAACTTTTTTATTTGTAATCATTTCTAATTATCATAAAAATGTTAAAGTTAAATAACTATATTACATTTAAACATTTACAGGCGCTTATTGACGTCAAAATAACAGCATAATAGTAACTTAAAGTAGGTAATTTAATTACTAATAGGACCTTCCATAAATTAACTAAATCTTTTTGGTTATTTGTAAAACATCAACAACCTCGCAAGAGTGAATTATTGACATCATAACATTTGTTGTACGACTTTCCGAAAAATACAAAAAATCTACTTTTCTTACAAAACTCAATCAGCTGAATTAGGTCGTTTGTATGGACGGTTGATTTCTTTTTTTTTTGGAAAAGTCCTAGAACATATTTGTAATCTACTCCTATTGTTGTTTAACTTTGGTTTACAAAGTTGTTAGTGTTTTACACAAAACACTGTAAGTATAACTATTTTTATTTATTTATTTATTTTATTAGGAACAACAAATATTTACAAAATGAAGTATCCGAGCCAAATAAGAATAGGTCTGACAAAACGGCCATTATTTTTAGATTTTCACTTACACTTCAGGGATGTAGCATGTGCAAGACAAGGAAAAAAGATCAAGATTGCCGTTTGACAGTATTATTCTTATTTGGCGCGCATAGTAATAAGTTCATATACTTATGTAAAGAATGTGTCTTTTTGGGACATAATTGTTGGACACACTTTATCCATTCCAATATGTATGTGACGTGGTACTTCTAAAACGTTCAATCTATCGTTAGTTTCTTGTACGCATCTTCATGAGAAACAGGCCAAACCCATTTATCTGTGTCTTGCTACTCAAAATTCTCATAATAGAGAAATTAAGTTCTCCTTTGTCAAACCCATACATTAAATACTTCGAGCAACAAAGGCTTCGTTTTTCACGAAGGGAGAAGCCTTAGCGATTAAACTCTATTCAAATTATTCTGGCATTTTTTGCGGGGGGGGGGAATGCACACAAGTGCAGTTCCGCATACCCACATACAAAAACAACACTGTAATGACGACACTCACACATAAAAAATAAAACAAAACAGCAAAAAATTGTGTACGGATGAGTCACACATCAAAATATGACACGTTTTTGACATAAAGGGCTGGGCTCAACTGTCGATGGAGCAATATCGATACGGAAAAAGGAATAAAGGTTACAAACTCAATCATTTTACGATGGGGTGAATAACAACAAAGAGGTCATTTTTATACGCTTGAGCTTTATACAAAAAGCTCGAGAGTGTAGGTGATTGGGTTGTGACTAATGTGTACCCAGGGACGTTGGGCTCAGGATGCTGACACTGAACATCGCTCCATGACAGTACTGCCACCCAACAATTTGAATTTTGACCGACCGTTGAATAAAAAAATAGCAAAAAATATTACTTACGGCTATTTGCACTAAACTTAAGAATCGCATAAGTCTTTCCTAACTATAACTCGACCAAATTAAAACGGTGTCATGAACTTAGCAGTCATGCAGCTATCATGCGCCTAATTATCTTGCTCGAGTTGTACTTTGGAAAAAACTAGGCGATTCTTAAGTTTAGTGAAAACGGCCGTTAGTCCCTCGAACTAAATTCCCTTTTTATTCACTTGTTGTATAATCTACTATTTCGACATTTATTTCGCGATATCTGTCTCGCTCACACCAGTGCAGAGCAAATCATGCAAAAATCTCGCAAATTAATTTGACGCAGAATCAGGGCCAGATTGACCAACACTTTATCGACAAACATTATTTAACGGTAACATCACTAAGTTGTCCATCGGCGAGAACTCGGATTTATCTAGCGACAGATCTGAAATTTGTACGGACGAGCCATGGACTAGCAGACCCGATGTCACTGAACAAATCTGACAACTAATCAAGAATAAAATATACGAATTTAATGTTTTAATGTAAACAAATAGCAATAATATGATACAAATTTACTTTCATGTGAAATGTAACACCATCTTTTTGTATACTTGATGTTCGAGACCTCTTTTAACAGCAAAAACCTCATCAAATCGACATTTTAAACAGAGCAGCGTTCACATGCGCGACTGGACTCGGTCTAGAAAGAAATCCGGGCGCAACTGGTTTTACTAATGCGTATGCCCATTTGGGCTTGTACTTCGGCAGAGGGGAACGCTTCGTATGGCTTCTCTTTCTGTAGAAGCCCGTCTTACTCTAAGATTAAATATTAATAAAATAAAAAAATAAATTTATTGTGATAGCTGGTGGGTACATAAACAATATCAGTTATTGGAGCAACCATTTAAGTATAGAAATACATGCGTCATGCTCGTGAACGGGTGCTGCCAGTGGGAATGGGTCTGCTTCTGTCTGCTTGTATTAAGGGCGTCGTATAACTCGTATATAAAAGATCTGTTTAATATTGTCTGTATGTATGGCACTTCTTACTCAAAAAATATAATTCTTAATAGCTTACCTTGTTTTGATTTATTTAATTGCAATATTTTTACTTTCTATAGTCAGTAGTTTAGTAAAAGACCTATGAAAAGCTTTTGGATATAAATTTTCAATTCGATGCCTTAACATGGGTAGTCTTAGTATGTCATGCTCTCTTTAATCATTTCTGCGGTGGTGTCGTATGAGGCGGGTCGTTACGTTCCCTCAAATATGGTTGAGCGAAGAGATGGCTGGTTCATGCGTCATGCTCGTGAACTGGTGCTGCCAGTGGGAATGGGTCTGCTTCTGACTACCTATCTTAACGCATATTGAATTGTATATTTTTCTTTTATTTTTATTTATTATAACAACCTAAACTGAATAACAAGTTCAAACTTTGAATTTAGCTTAAAATCTGTAAATTGATTAAGAAATTTGAAATTCATTAAGAAATGAGCTAATTCAATAATGTTATTTATTTGTTAATCTTTGTCTGTAAAGTCTGGAAACGATATACATATTTGTAAATATCGTTCCATCTGATAATAAAGAGCTTATTAGATCATCCTGAATTAAGGATCCGGAATGAAGTCGCTCCTTAATTCAGAAAGTGTAATTGCATTCAGGAAGGTAGGATCCTAGTTAGGATCCTAGTTAAGAAAATGGTCTCCGGCGTTAAGGATGCTAAATCGGAAGCACTTAGGACAGTGTAATCGCATTCAGGACGCTCTGCTCCGATACAGTAGTACCACAGCCTAAAGAGTATATAGTCAGTCAACGCTTTTTATGTTGGTGATATAATTTTCATCTGCAAAAATTACTTTGTTTTTCATAGTGTTCGTATAAACGACAATGTTATATTTGCGGTTTTGGAAAATGTGCTATATCTCTAAAACTACTAAATGTCGCATTCAAACCAATTTTCGTAAATAGTGTTTATAAAGATCTACAACATATTTTATTGTTTTATTTTTCACTCTCTTAGTTTGAAAGTTAGAGGGGGGGCTCACACATTTTACCACTTTGAAAGTGTATATTTTCTAAACGGTTGACTTTGAGAAAAAATACTTTTAGAAACCTCAATATCATTTTTAAAGACCTATCCATAGGCACCCCACACGTATAGGTTAAATAATTTTTTTTTCCGTTTCAGTTCCATGTATTTTATACTTTTTATATTTTGTGTAAAAATCGTTTAAAAGTCGAAAAAATTGCTGTTTTAATTTTGACAGCTGTCATCTGTTGGTATTTGCTTTTAAACTTGATTTTAGGTATGTTATTAGATGAGTTGTTCGCAAATTACATACTAGTACCTACATTAATAAACCTAGTTCAGATTAGCATTGAAAATGACACGTACCTACTACCTACCTTTACCTCCTACCTACATGTATTTTTACGGTCACTGTATTTTCGCCTCCGTTGCTCTGCGTAAGTACATTCGTGTAACTACTGTATGATAGTTAAGCTGTGATATCGGATCCGTTATTCAGGACGGTCTAATTGGCGACTGAATTTCTCGTCCTAAATCGGACTCTGAATTCCGTATCCTTAATTCAGGATGATCTAATAAGCTCTTAAAGCTGACAAGTTTTTTGCGCCCATTTTTCTTGTCAGTTAAAAGACGTCATAATAATGGGTGGTAGGGTAAAAAAATTGACGATTTAAAAATGCTTATTATGTGAGCTTATTTAAATAAAATATACCTATTTCACTTTCACTTTCACTTTCACTTGTGTTAGACCGCTCCGCTCTTCATAGCTTTGACAAATAAAAATTAGTACCTTAGAATTCAGAGTTTTACATATTGTTTACCTATAGTTAAAAAATTTCAAAAATAGAAACTAATCCCCGTCAATTGGTAATGCGCTGGAACCTTGTCAAATTAACATACACATCATCGTCATCCGCAACTAAAAATGACAAATATCAGTAAAATTCTAATAGGTAATATAATATATTAATTATTGAATTCTTATTTTCAATAAGAAAGGGTCTAGGTATATGAAAAAATTAGAATTGTTTTTCGTTTTTGAGGTTAAAATCATGGCCGCCAGGCGCATTACCAATTGACGCGGATAGTACACGTTGCCGTTGTCAGTCAGAGGTACAGAAAAGGACATAGGGCATCTTTCATCCATAAACTGTTGTTCCCGTCCCGAGGGCTGGAAAAACTACTGTGCTTACGAAATGAAGTCGCGAGCGGCCGCTATTCAAAGTATTTAAATAGCGATTAAATACTACCCATTAAGGGTAGTATTTAATCGGGTAACAATCAATTCCCATTTTGGGTATTAATAATACTGAATATAGCGTACTGAAATACTAAGTGGGCGACGAACTGAGGGCGACTACAAATGTTGAATGGGTGACTTTAAAATACAAATTGAGTGACTAGTTATTCAGAACCGGCGCGGCGACCAAATTACTATTTAGGCAACAACCTTAGAGCACACAAAACATTTAAAATTTGGTATAAGTATATTTTATTTATAAAAGGCGACTTTTAACCTAATCGAGGTGACAAAAATACTATGTTGGGCAGCTTAAATCAGTTACCTACTTAGTATAATAGTCGCCCACTCAGTATTTTTGTCACTCATTTAAATTATTTATCTCCCACATGTAGTTGCTCGGTTTACGTATTTTTTCCAACAAAAAAATACGTATCCATAGTTTGTCGCCCGTATAGTTATTTTGTAGCCATCAAAATAAACCGCTGCCGGGGTTTAGTATTTAAGTATCCCATTAACAGTTGCTCTTTATTATTTCCAGTCACCCAATTAAAATATCCATTTAATTAATCTGAGCAAACGCCGGCGCCGCGCCCGCCACCCGCCGAGTAGGTTTTACCACATATTACTCAACAAATAAACGCGTGGGCATCTCTACTATGTAGCGTTACTATAAAAATACGCAACACTCGTTCCTACATCGACCACAATAGTTTTAACTTTCTCTATAGTTCTTGCATCTCACGAATGCACGCGTCAACACTCTTAAGGCAATGCAATAAGGTTGAAACTCGTTAAATTCACGCGCATTCCTGAGTTGCAAGAACTATAGCAGAGTTGGATGAAAGTTGTTCAGAAAACGAAATCGGCGAGCGCGGCGCCAGTGTGCGACTGTTTATAGTTCTTTGACATTTTTATTGAGTGTTGCCAGAGTGAGATCTAATCCGCCGTTTTAGGGTGATGGTTAGGAATGTTGGGATTTGTCACATGTTTAAAAAAATGCAATTTGAATATCAGGGTGTTAGTTAAATAATGTGCAAAATCCCAAAGAACGATTCATAATTCATAATTAATACATAAATAATTTATAAGCTTTTTTATTTCAGTATAGTTATTTAAAGCACCTATTTATGAAATAGTTGATGTGTAGAATGGAAGCGTCAATTTCGATTATTCAATATTAATAATAATAATATTAAAGACTTTATTGCACATGACAAAACACGATACAAACAAGAAAACATACGGGTACAATAGGCGTCCTTATTTCTACATAGCAATTTCTTCGAGGCAACCTTGGGCGAAATAAAATAAGATAAATACATACTTCCAAGGATAAATAGGATAAGGAATAGGACAAAAAATGTAATAAACATTATTATTAAATATAAATATTCATTTATTAGTGTCCCCTTCATTGAAACTAGTATTTTAATTGACATTTGACAAGATATAGACTTACACTCTAAGTAAGTATTTAAAAACCATGATAAAAAATGACCTAGAATTTACTGCCAGTGGGAATGGGTTCTTCTGTCTGCTTGTATTAAGGGCGTCGTATAACTCGTATATAAAAGATCTGTTTTATATTGTCTGTATGTATGGCACTTCTTACTCAAAAAATATAATTCTTAATAGCTTACCTTGTTTTGATTTATTTAATTGCAATATTTTTACTTTCTATAGTCAGTAGTTTAGTAAAAGACCTATGAAAAGCTTTTGGATATAAATTTTCAATTCGATGCCTTAACATAGGTAGTCTTAGTATGTCATGCTCTCTTTAATCATTTCTGCGGTGGTGTCGTATGAGGCGGGTCGTTACGTTCCCTCAAATATGGTTGAGCGAAGAGATGGCTGGTTCATGCGTCATGCTCGTGAACTGGTGCTGCCAGTGGGAATGGGTCTGCTTCTGACTATCTATCTTAACGCATATTGAATTGTATATTTTTCTTTTATTTTTATTTATTGTAACAACCTAAACTGAATAACAAGTTCAAACTTTGAATTTAGCTTAAAATCTGTAAATTGATTAAGAAATTTGAAACTCATTAAGAAATGAGCTAATTCAATAATGTTATTTATTTGTTAATCTTTGTTAATATAAAGTCTGGAAACGATATACATATTTGTAAATATCGTTCCATCTGATAAAGCTGACATGTTTTTTGCGCCCATTTTTCTTGTCAGTTAAAAGACGTCATAATGGGTGGTAGGGTAAAAGAATTGACGATTTAAAAATGCTTATTATGTGAGCTTATTTAAATAAAATATATTTCACTTTCACTTTTCACTTACTAAATTCAAATATTAACTTGATTTCAATAACAACATTGGTACACAGTAGTTGGTGCTAATAAAGCAATAATATTCAATTGATGTAATTTAATATGGGTTTTATTTTTCAATTAATATTAACGCAATATTAAAGTATTTAATATATTACATATTGAGACTGCTATACATAGCTATATTAAGTATAGTATTTGCATTACATACAGTATCTGCTGAGCCAAACGAATCGTCCACCCCAATATAAAAAAAATTGCATGCAGATACGTAGTTCATTGGTCCTTCAACTTGCTTGGTCAGGGGCCCTTCCGCCTAACTCAAAGCTTTAGCCAGAGCGATAGCTAGACTATTATCCATCCTTGTCATATCATAACACGATGACAAGGACGGACAGAGTCAAAGCTAGAGAGTTAGGCGCTGAAAATCAAGCTCCATATCATAGAAACTTAATGTCGGAAATTAATAAATAAAAATATGTATTGTGTTTAGTATACCTCCTTTTGTTTTACTAATATAGTATGAAGGGTATGAGTAGCTCCATGCGTAAGAAAAAAAATGTTTTAATTATTTTTGTATGGAAAAAATCACTTAAAGTTGATTTTTTTTAAACTGAATAGAACTGAAGGGCTGGTACTCACATGAGCTATTGCACCATACACGGCGATCAAGATGACACACAATTCTTGTGCCTTTCGGTACCGCTTTGCATGTAGCAAGCCTTGGAAATTTTGAATTTTCGGTAGGTGATCTTTGAAATCTTTGATGTTATTTTATGTAGTTATTTACCGCTTTCAGTATGAAAATAGTATGTTAATTAATACTCATATGACTAGGAATAAATACGTACTAATGATATTATTAAATATTTTTATTTTGTAAGTTATATGGTTCAAAGTGAAAAAACATAAAAACATGTATTAAATAGTAATGTAAAATACATTTGTGGGAACTAATAATAAAATACGTTTAAACTAATACATAACAACAAAAAATCTTTTATATCTTCTTGCAGCCATGTCTCATATTTTTTTATGAATGTATGTTCATTTGTTTCTCAACGAACACACATAAGTCTGACAGAATTGTTTCAATTCTTTTTTTTCATTTTCTGACAAATCAACGGCATTGCTAAAAACTTCAAATAATACACTGGGCTGTGAGAAACAGCTATTGTTTGCAACAAACATAAAAATATACAAATTGGTACTAGGTATAACTTTCCAATATAATAACACGAAAACAAATTGAATGTAATATGTAGAGTAAGTGCGTACAAGTGCAAATAGCTACTAAGTGAAGTTAGCTTAAATGTCCTATTTATATTATAACTACCCTCATTAACGCTCGCTATCCCATTAGGGCTTATGTTATTAGTGACAAATACGTAATTTCGTGAAATGAATTTTGTAGTAAAATGCAAATAACCAATATCGTTTTCTATTTTTTTCATTATAAAATTGTCATTAGCAGGTTAGTAACTAATGACAATATCAGTTACCTACTGATTGGTTACTTCATTCAATGATTAAACTTTTAACCATATAATTTTCAAAATAAAAAATATTATAAATTTCCCTAGTACGTATTTATTCCTAGTTATATGAGAATTGATTTAGATACTATTTTCATATTGAAAGCGGTAAAAAACTTCATAAAATAACATCAAAGATTTCAAAGATCACCTACCGAAAATTCAAAATTTCCAAGGCTTGCTACATGCAAAGCGGTACCGAAAGGCACAAGAATTGTGTGTCATCTTGATTGCCGTTTATGGTGCAATAGCTCATGTGAGTAACAGCCCTTCAGTTCTATTCAGTTTAAAAAAAATCCACTTTAAGTGTTTTTTTCCATACAAAAAAAATATTTTTTTTTTCTCACGCATGGAGCTACTCATACCCTTCATACTATATTAGTAAAACAAAGGGAGGTATACTAAACACAATACATATTTTTATTTATTAATTTCTGACATTAAGTTTCTATGATATGGAGCTTGATTTTTCAGACCACTGTGAGGCGGTCCGGGGGCAGTTCCGTGGTACCGTTATGTTGTTTTTATGAAAAAAAAAGTTATTGTCCTGTGAGGAAAACGCGCCCGTTGTCATGGCAACCCACCGCGAATGCGCCATTCCGCGACGGGCGACGTCACGGGTGCCCGCGCCGCGCCGCCCGCCTCGCGTTAACCTACGTCATCAAAACAAATAAAATGAAACCGCTTACGGAACTGGAATAACAGTTAATCTGTGGCTAATCTATTAATAAATTAGTCTACAACAGGAAGAACCGGTGTTCGTTCGTCGCGTGTGGTGTGGCTGTATGTTTCAATTCCGTTTCGCGAGTTAAAAAATAGTGCTGTAGGTGCAACGGTATAAGTTGACCTACATAGTGTTGCAATGTGACGTCATTGTGTCATAGTGTACAATTTTGGTGATTGAAGTGCTTTTTTAAGTGAATTTTAGGCAAAATCGAAGGTTTGTTGGTGTGGGTTATACGGTTACGTGACCTTGACCTTAATGAAACCAGATGTTTCAAGTGGATGGTTTGTGTTATGAGATATTTCGCAATTTTCGCAAATCCATGCAACTTTTTTACAAAATGACGAAAAACACTGTTATCAAAAAGAAATAGACGATTCCAAAAAAAATAGAATGAAGTATAGGTTCTAATTTTTAAAGAGCTTTTTGTAAATAAATAAACATTTTACATAATTTGTTACCTATCATATAATAATAAAGATAAGACTTCCATTATTATTTAGATTCTTATTTGTTGAAAATCTTTTTTTATACTTACTTAATTAAAAAACACATTCCTACTTAGGTACTTAATACATTATGATTAATTACCTAATTACATACTCACTATAAATAATAATAAAGATAAGTACTTACATTATTCTTTTCATTCTGAAAGTAGAAATGACGCAAGAAAACTGCTCAAAATTGTAAACCAAAAATCTTGTTTAAATAAAAAATATCAAGTTTAATAAATTAATAATCAAATATAAAAAAATTACCTACTAATAAAAAAAACGTTAAACGCTCAATTTTGTTTATAATATATGTTTGACTTATCATAATAATATAATAATGCCAAATAACAACCATATATTATTTACAGTTAGCCAAATTAAATATTTAGGTACGTTTATGCCAAATCACAGAATAGATATTATGACATGACCAAATATCAACCATAGAATACTTATAGGTATTTATGTTTTGTCAAACATAAACCATAGATATTTACGTTGAAGATATTATTAGGGCTTGATCTCTCTGGATTTTAGTGAATTCCTATCCAGAAAGGATCAGTCGCTCTGATTCGATAGGAATTTCAAAGAGATTTCAATCGAATCAGTTGCTATCCTTCTGGTATAGAGTAATGTCGATTTTTTGGTCCTACGAACCGGATATGGGTTAGTATGTTTTTGTTTATTTAAGTTAAGTGCCTTTAAAGGTCACTCACGCACACATTTTTTTTAACTTGTCCTAATTAGTAAATTAGTTGATTTAGTAAGCAGCGCGCATGACGAACGACAAAAAAATAGTCCACCTGCTACCTTAATGTCATATTTGACAATTTCGCTCTCGAGTTCGTTATGTTTATTGCTCCTACACACAACCACCAATCCTTATTGGGCCCGCGTGATACGAGTAGGTTATGCAATGCAAGGCAAGGCGTATCCACTTATATCCCGCTTAGGGTTTGCGAACCGATGGCGTAGCCTCTATGACATTCACAAGTGCTTGTAACAGCCTAGACTGAATAAATTATTTTGAATTTTTAATTTTATCTGGACTTTAGGGCTACATTCATAAAGGATATCGTATACGAACTTTTCAATTGCACCAAATTATCTATCTCGCAAAATGGCTTCCTAATACTGTAGCGTTACGCAAGCGCGTCGCGATCGTGAGCGCGCAGTGTGCAGTGCGGGTGCAGCGCTCTTCTCATCCGTGCCCATATTACAACTTCCCACCAAAATCCTACCTCGATAGACCTTCCCCATCCCCTCTAAATCTTAGTTCGTAAGGTTAGCTGCTTTGTCTAGGTTTGGCAAATAAATAGCCCATTGTGTAACCCATACTCTTGACGTTTTCCTTCCTAGATAGGCTCCTCCTTCATCCTAGGTAGGCTATTTCGTAACGCCACAATACCCAAATAATACTGTGACAGTGGCGAGGGGTAAAATTATGGCGAAGGTAGGCCGTTCCTACAATAAAACTGTTATAATTATTTGTATAGTGAATCGGTGGGGTGGGATTTCTAAAGCCAAGGGGAATCTGCTTGTATGGACCCATCGCCACTGCTACCCAATCGACTTATGTGGATACGTAAAAAAAATACACTTTTGGATGTAATGCTATAGGTCGCTGAAAGATCCTACAGATCTAAAATTAAGATATATATTTCTTTATATCTTTCTCCAGACACGTATTGAACCAGAAACACGATTCAGCGGTGTTGGCTCGATACATTTTAATTTCGAAAATACCTACCTCCTTTAAGATTGAAATTACTTAAAAACAACGTTAGGTATTCAAGTTAAAATTGTTTTAAATAATTTGTATTATCAATATTTACAATCGTGTAGAAGCATTTCTCTTTAATCGCTATCGTTATTTATTACGAATTGATTTCGTGATTTTTTCGGCTAATCTGCCGGTTCAGTTACGTCACAAGGTGGAAGATCAGAAATGTGTTGCAGTAATAGATATTACTTAGGAACACTGGATTTTAGTGGGTTGCCATCGCATCGCGGAAGAATATATATTTTTTTGTGTGTGTGTGGTTTGAGGACCACTTGCTCGAAAGTCAATAAAAGTATACTGATGATTTAGTGGACATTATAAAAGAAATGTGCAACTTGGAATCGATTTTGTGAAAGTCATCTTCACCGAGTTATTAGCTGAAGAGTCGGGCCCTCAGTTCTCACATGGAGGATTGAGGGCCCGGCTGTTGCGAACAAACTATTAACATTACAGTAAAAGTTTTAATGCTAAAGTCTAAGTTAATCCCGAACAAAAATTGTGGAAGTAAGATTTATCGCAAAACGCTTTTTTACTTTGTATAATCTTAGTTCAAAATGGGCCCTCAATCCTCCAACTTACAAAAATTAACTACGCATTTTTTTTTTAACTATAGGATTACGGCTGTTGCACGTTGTCCAGGGGGGTACGTAATAAAATGTGAAAAAATGTGAAACAAATAGCTGGCTTCAACTCTTCCTAGTTTTCCAGTTATTGCCTTGTTAATATTCGGGCCCTCAATCCTCCACATTTTCTTTTTCTTGATTTTTACGCACAAAGTATGGAATGTAAGACCAACCTGAAGTTTTCTGTTTATGTGAAAAAAAATGTGCAACAAGCTGATATCAAAGGGAAAATAAAAGACCCATTTATTAATAAGATATATCAATTTCATTTTTATCCTTTTTAAGTATGAAATAGGGTGACCACGTTTTTTATTCAATACTTATGAGGAATAGGGAAAACTCAGGAGGCGTTTTGGAAATGTATCCCTTTGTGCCTGTCATTTTTTATTAAATTAAATAACTCCAAACTTCAGATAGAAAAAGAAAGAAAAAAATACATTTATTTTTGGAACCACACAACGATACACAAATTATAACAAAATACGGAAAAAAATAAAATTTGCGTATCGTCGTGTGATGCCAAAATGTGCCAAGCTCAGTAATACTCAGTATAAGCAGCAAGCGGGGTGCCTGCTGCACTGGTATTCTGCTTGACACATTATGATCTCAAAAACGACAAAACAAGTAGGTACTGTCAAACATGGCATCTTTACCAATGATTTTAGATTATTTTAAAAGATTTTTACCATATTTTTAAACTTAAAATGAAATAAAATCTAAATTAATCCACTATTTTAAAAGTTAAAATATACGAAATTTAGATCATATCCTTACCCTTCCTTTTACTTGACTTTTAACAATAAATCTTTAAAAATGAAGATTTTGGACGAGTTTAAAGAAAGTAGGTAAAATTGACACATTTGTGGCATTTTTACCTACTACAGTTTTTCGAAGAAATATAGTAGTGGTTAAGATTCCTTCACAATTTGTGCCGAAATAACTTATTTTTAATGAGTTTAGGGGACAAAATAACTAAATAATGGCATACTGAAAGGTAGGTAAAGTTGACTTCGTTTCGTTAACATTTTGATACAAAATGTATGCCTTTATTTTTTCCTTTTATAAAGATACCTAGTCCTTTAAATAGAAGCCAGAATTCTCCAAAACCCTTAAAAATTCTAAAGGTCGAAAGTTTGGAGTTATTTAATTTAATAAAAATTAATAGGCACAAAGGGATACATTTCCAAAACGCCTCCTGAGTTTTCCCTATTCCTCATAAGTATTGGATAAAAAACGTGGTCACCCTATTTCATACTTATAGAGGATAAAAATAAAATTGATATATCTTATTAATAAATGGGTCTTTTATTTTCCCTTTGATATCAGCTTGTTGCACATTTTTTTTCACATAAACAGAAAACTTCAGGTTGGTCTTACATTCCATACTTTCTGCGTAAAAATCAAGAAAAAGAAAATGTGGAGGATTGAGGGCCCGAATATTAACAAGGCAATAACTGGAAAACTAGAAAGAGTTGAAGCCAGCTATTTGTTTCACATTTTTTCACATTTTATTACGTACCCCCCTGGACAACGTGCAACAGCCGTAATCCTATAGTTTAAAAAAAAATGCGTAGTTAATTTTTGTAAGTTGGAGGATTGAGGGCCCATTTTGAACTAATATTATACAAAGTAGAAAAGCGTTTTGCGATAAATCTTACTTCCACAATTTTTGTTCGGAATTAACTTAGACTTTAGCATTAAAACTTTTACTGTAATGTTAATAGTTTGTTCGCAACAGCCGGGCCCTCAATCCTCCATGTGAGAACTGAGGGCCCGACTCTTCAGCTAATAACTCGGTGAAGATGACTTTCACAAAATCGATTCCAAGTTGCACATTTATTTTATAATGTCCACTAAATCATCAGTATACTTTTATTGACTTTCGAGGAAGTGGCCCTCAAACCACACACACACATTTTTTTTCGTTTCCTACCGCTATTTTTTTTTTATCGAAAATTACATTATGAGTTGGAAGATCGAAATGTTTACCCATCGAAAGAGAATCATTTGGAGGTCAAAACCCGCATGGGTTGCCATTTGCCAACCCCTACGTCCCCTACCCTGGCAGGTTTCAAGGTCAGCCAAGTTTTATGAGGCCCAAAAATGGGGTCACTTACCTCATCAAGTGGAAAGATAAAATTGATGCAGATCGATAGCCCTAGACGCGCCGTTCATGAATATATAGGATTGCCTGCCTTCAGCCTGGCAGTTTTTCCAAGATATTGATATAGATTGTTTGAGGTGGCTGACCAGAAAAACTGCCAGGCTGAAGGCAGGCAACCCTATATTTTTGTTTCACCTTGTGAGGTGAAGTTTCATGCAACGGGTGCTTGGTCTATCATTGCTATCTCGCTTTACGCTTTATTTTTTTACATAATGTGTAATGTATAGAAAACAGATCGACGCACGGTGTGTCTGTTACAAGGTTGCAATAAAAATACCTAGGTACGAAAAGTTACTGCCGCCTCGTTCCAGTTAGTGCGTTTAGCTCTAGCAACTTCCACGCTCTGTGAATGAAATAAAAAATATAATTTCTTCAAAAGAACTATCATGATGCCCTAAGGCAGGGCGGGATTCAGAAAATATTATACCAATATACTATGTATGTGAAAGTTTGGTTAAGTAAATGTCGCTAGGGTTAGCTGTTATCGTATGCTTGGCAAAATTTTTTTTAGTTTTTTACACGACTGCCCAAAAAGGAGTGTATATTATGTGTTTAGGGTTCATGTATGTTTGTGGGTATGTGAGTTTTTTATTCCACCATAACTTCTAAATGCCTAAACTGATTTGGATAAATGCGGTATCGTTAGAATCCTTACAGCATCCCGAGTGATACTGGCTAAATTTTTTTTAGAAAAAATCTAAATGGCGACTGTACGACGCCATTTTAAAATGTGAAAAAAAAAATTTCTTCTGTTATTACAATATGCATCAAACGAAAGGCCTTGATGAGCACATTCCAAAACTATATAATTTGTCACTAAAATGTGTGAAATAAGAAATGAATAAATTAATATTTTTTTAATTTATTTGTTTTCATTTATTTACTCATTTCTTCCCTTCACTCAAGTACAAAAAAGGTTTCATACAACTTTACAAATGATGGAAAACAAGTCCAAACTAGAAACCCCGTGCTATGGAACTCCTGGTTCCCGTCTCGCAAACATGGAGATAGTTAAGATCCCTAATAAAAAAGGAGACCCTGGAATATGCAATTACTGGAATTAGTCTTAAAAGACAACCAATATGCTACATGAATCAAGTTCTGTCTTATTTTAAGCGCGTGTAGAATGTATTTTTTTTTATATTGAAACACTACGGAAGCAACAACTCATCTAAAACGTTCCGTAATCCACATTAAATCTTCGAAGGGTAGAAATGTCACTATAAAATGCGAAAACATGGCTGCATAAACCACAATTCCTTTGTTTTTTATAATTAACAATATGAAATGTCAAGTTGTCTTCGATTTGGCCAAGAAGCTTATATCTACAATGGAGATTGCACGCCTAGTAAGTAAGTGAAGATTGAAAAAGACTCTTTAGTGACGTCACGGCTTATTTCTATCTCTTTCTTTTCGTTTTACAATACGTTTTCGTTTCTCACGAACAAACGAACGACGAACAACGAACACGTATTGTAACACTAAAGAAAGAGGTTGCAATAAGCCGTCACGTCACTCAAGGTAATTTTTTCTATCTTCACTATGACACTGGCCGTGCAATCTCCATTTGAGGGAGGTAAAATATAAGCTTCTTGGATTTGGTATTGATAGCTTATCATTTAATTGACAGATACAAATAATAAAAAAATAATCAGTTATACAAATTAAGCATAAAATGACGGGTCTCCTTTATCATGTCGAGCTCTTGCTTTCTTCGGAATCGGAATTCAGAAGCTGTTTTTTAATGCTCAACGGGATAATGCTTGGCCTTCACCTCACCTGATGTTAAGTGACGATAATGGTAAAGGTGGAAGCGCACTACACCCGGAATCCTCATCACTGAGGAACTGCCTATCTTACCTCTAACTGCCGGAACACTAACATTTTCATGATTGTTGTTGAAATTACTTAACTGCATTTTCAATTGTTAAACAAGTTATTTCTGCCCCCTTTATACATTCAAAAAAGGCCGGTAGGTATGTGCCCCATCAGTGAGGACAATAAAATGGCTATGACAAAAAAAAATTTAATTACAAAAGCAGTATTGTAGTTTTAAAATGCAGTACTTGTCATTGCAGCGGCGTCGAAGCCTTGGCGACCGCTAATTGACTAGAATGGCCATCAATATTAAACAGAAACTGTCTGACACGGCGCATACCAATCTGTAGTTTTATATACTTTGTATTTATTCACTTTGTGTTTGCCGCGTTTCTTTTTTGGTCGCGGGTAACCGTTTATGTCAGCCAGCCTGACTAGCATGACCGATTTATATCGCGTGATATAGCGTCTTATCACGTTTAACTGACAAAAAGACAGAGGAGTTTGACAGTTGAGTGTCGATAAAATGCTATATCACGCGATATAAATCGGTCGGTCATGCTAGGCAGGCTGGGGTGCTAGTATGGCCAACTAGAGATCATTCACACAGCTCATAGTCACGACGACGATGGTCAGTCAACAAGTTTTGACTTGCCGGTGACTGACGCGTCACGTGACTGTCAAAACATGTATAGAAATTGACGTTTGAGTTGACTGAGCTGCGTGAATGATCCATAAAGGTTTATACAGACGACTAAGTTTCATTATCTTTATAAAATACTTGTCTTATCTTCATAACAGCTCATTATAGACAAAGATGCCCCCATATTCATCTTTTTTTGCTGTGCCCAACAGGATCCATATTGCTTTGCATACATGGTGTTAACAGCCCCAAACGAAGCCGAGGTCTACTTATTTTGCCCATCGCACATAATAAATTATAATTCTAAATAAAAAACATCGATAATGTATTATTAATGTTATTCAAATTAGAAAGTAATTCAAAAAATAAACGTATTCGATACTGGGAAATTTATATCGATATTTCGAAATATTAAATATCCAAAAAATATCTAATCACATACCTACATCGATATTTTTTTGACTGCACTCTCACTCGGTATGATGTAAGAATTTTTAACGATAAGTAGGTACCTACCCTATCAAATCTGTTCGGGCATTTGGATAATGGTAGAATGACCATACATACATACATACATTTACCTGAATACAATACACTCCGTTTTTGGCAGTCGTGTAAAAAAACTGATTAAAATTACTTATGTCATTATTTCCTGTTCTCACATTACGTCTAGTCGCATAAAGCCCCCATCACACGAGGCTTTGTGTGTTAGTTTTAGACGCAATCTGTGACGTCACCCTGAAGAATACATTATACCACAGATTTGCAGATATCGACCAAAAATGGCGCAAGGTCGGCCGTACTGACGTTAACTGCTAGACAAATACGTTTATGGAAGTGTTTTTGCATTATTTCAAATGCTTAGGTTTAAAGGTTTTTAACTAAAAGCGGATTTTTTTGTTATTTCTCGGTTTCATACCTAACTATCGGCTGCGACTGCGTGTGTGGCATAGACTTATTATATTACTTTTGAAATCATTGGTGTGTGGACAGTTATTTTTTCTATCCCTCGGGATATTTAGTATTTTTTCTGTATGAAAAGTGCCCTATGTCCTTTTCTGTACCCCTGACAATGACAACGTGACATGCAAAATTTCGTGGTGATTTGCTGGTGTGACGTGACGGAGCGTAACAAACAAACAAAATCAAACTAAGGATAGGAAGAACAGGGTTACCAACTTAAAAAAAGTCCCCAATATCAGGTTGAAATACCCCTAAAGTAATTCCTAAATTTGACGGCCAAAAAAAGGACAGAGCTACTACTTCCTAAACTGCCCTTTTTTATAGAAATAAATGTCAAATGTGTCTTGCCATAATCGTTTTAGTAGGTACGTAAGTGAGTTATGTCGTGTCGTCGTGACGTGATGCATGAAATATTCTATGCCCTAAATATAGCCCTAAAAAGCCCATTAAAAATACTTCCGCCCTAGGGGCCAAAAGCTCTTAAGTTGGGAAGCCTGGAAGAATGAATATTATGATGAGTTATGAAATAATATAAACGCTTATTAGGCACAGAATAGATAGGTAATAGTACAGGCATAGGTGTTTGGTATTACGAAATAGTAGTTTATGAAACTGGCGCATAGTGAGGGCCGTGAGGGGTATTAAAACATGTGTGTGTTTTTAAAAATCGAGCCGTAGGCGAGGTTTTTAATAGTATCACACGAGTGTTTTAATACCTAGTTATGTGCAGTTTCATACACTATTTTATCTACTCTCATACAATATGTGATTGAACCGATTGAACCTACAAAACTTCTATAAAATAAAATATCAATGATAAAAAGAGTAAGTTTATCGGTAGGTCCGCACTACTTTGAGATGAGTGTATTCCAGAAGACTAATCGCTACGATAAGTCATCGATCACCGTAGTGTACATTTTAATCATGGAAAGTATGTGGAAATATCGTTGTTTCTTTTTAATATCACGGCACTGCCTTCTTGTTGGATTTGCCCTGATAGCGAAGGTATGTTATAAAA
Organism: Agriphila tristella; assembly: GCA_928269145.1. NCBI lineage: Eukaryota > Metazoa > Arthropoda > Insecta > Lepidoptera > Crambidae > Agriphila > Agriphila tristella. The sequence continues at coordinate 1,066,211 of OV743447.1, read as the reverse complement.
TAACTTTTTAATTTTTTTTCGGTATTGCGTATATAAAGTATGTCAATATAAATTCGATGTGAAATTCATAATTCGAATTTTACGATATGAGAGTAGATAAAAGCCTTTTTAACCCGTTTTAATTAGATTGCTTTCTTGTTCATTTATTTGTTCGTTGTCCACAAATTATTCAAATGATTTCTTTATTATTGACTTTGAGTTGAGTTGAAAGCATTGAGGTAATGTGATCTCCAGACAGCTTTTTATTCGGCCTCGGAAGCAATCATGTCTGTATAGTTATGTATGATAAATGCAAATACTCAAAAGTACCGCATCGGCTGAGTATCGACTAAACACAGCAAGGCACAGAATAACATACAATCAAGGCCATGACATCGAAGAATCGAAACATTCAAATAAGGCTCTAGGTATTAAAAATAAACGCTTGCAGTTTTTTTGCAGCTGTAATTGGTTGGTTGAAAAATTCCAAACAAAAACTTGACATTTAATTTCGCGAGTACTATTGATTCAATTACTGATAAGATACATCAATAATTTAGTCCCCAAACTATTTGTGTTTTTGTCGGGAACTCGCAACAAAGAATTTTAAATGCTAAGCTATCAAAGTAACATACTTACATGGTTTTTCATAAAACACTAAACAACCTGGCAGGAGAAGATTACTAAAATCTTATACCTACAACTAGGTACATTAATTTGTTCTACAACTTTTTCTGAAAACAGACAAAAAAAAACGTCTTTTTTTACAAAACTCGATCAGCTGTTCGGACATAATTTATATAGATACCTACCTAGTCTCTTTTTGGCTGTTTTAGGAAAAGCCGTGCAACAAATGTTATTGTTTAGTTGTTGGTGTTTATGTTTTTACTACAGAATACATAATATTCCAAAAACCCTGTATAAGTCGAATGTGTAGTTAACTAGTTATTTACTGTCCGAGTTTCTAGCCGGAAGTTGTGCTAACTACTTATGTCCGGATGAAACCAAAACTGACAAATATAGAATGCTCCAAGCCATCCTATATCTTGGCGGATTGCCCAGATTTTCAATGCGTCGTAAAAATATCTTATCGATTTATTTAACGAGTTGAACACTTGGCGAAATATTGATTTGTTTTGAATTTTTTTTTGGCAAATAAATAACAATCAAATTGAGAAAAACATTTGACTTTTTCTACCCTTTTTTATTACTAAAAATCTCTAACCTTGGAGGCTATAATAGCCTTTCAGACCTCTAAAAGTCTAGATTCTCTGCGCCTCGGTTACGTAAGTGAACAGGCACTATAAAGTTTATTGATCGAAACACTATCTACACTTTAGGATATTCTGTGCTTTAGGTTCAGGTTATAGGGTTCTATTCCAGGAGGAGGGTACAGTCTGTACTTGGTTTGGTTGGTGGTAGGGCTTATTTCAAGTCCGTCTGGCTAGCTACCATGGTCGTACCTAATTCTGACGTCTTATCATCAATAAAAAAAATATTGTGTTCCGGCAGTTAGAGGTAAGATAGCCAGTTCCTCAGTGATGAGGATTCCGGATGTAGTACGCTTCCACCTTCGGCCTTATCGTCACATAACATCAGGTGAGGTTTAGGCCAAGCTTGGTAGCACAAGTGTAGGTAGGTACCTAGGTAGGTACGTACTTCAATCGCCATGTTCGTATAAAAAACACGCATGGTGCAGTCACAGTTTCTGTAAAAACAAATTTCCTTCACATTGTTGAAGTTTGTTGATATTCTATAGGTAGGTTTATACTGTGATTAATTGTAATGAAGCTTAGAATGAAGTCATACATTTTCCATCGGATTCCGCGATATCCGATTAGCAGTGAGTGGCTACAGTCATGATCAAATAACGCTTATCCGACATCGGCACAGAATATTATAATAGTACCTACTAACGTACATTGAGCAGATTGGAAGGATGGCGGCAAAGACTAGAGAGTGTTGGGCTGAAAATAAGCAGAAATAAAACAGAGTACATGTTTTGTGATTTCGGCGGTCTCTCTGGTCTTATGCCCATAACTCTAGCCGGAATGCCTTCACCAGTCTGCTCCAGTTTTCGGTACCTTGGATTTTTCGTGCAAGGAGATGGGGCGATTGACCGCGATATAACAAACAGGATCAACGCAGGGTGGATGAAATGGCGACAGGCTACGGGAGTTACATGTGACCCGCGGATGCCACTTAAGTTAAAGGGCAAAATTTATAAGTCGGTAATAAGGCCAGTAGTCATGTATGGGTCAGAATGTTGGGCTAGGAAGAAATTACATGTAGCAGAGATGAAAATGTTGAGGTAGATGTGTGGTGTGAAGCGAATGGATAAAATAAGAAATGAGTATGTCAGAAGAAGTCTGAAAGTAGCACCAGTAACAGAGAAGCTGCAAGGGAATCGTCTGGCTTGGTTTGGGCATGTTATGAGAAGGGATGAAAGGCATGTTACTAGAAGAGTAATGGATATGGATGTTGAGAGCTGGAAAGTAAGAGGAAGACCGCAGAAAAGATGGATAAATTGAGTGCGGAATGATATGAATGTGAAGGAAGTGGATGAGGAAATGACGAGTGACAGGAAGGAATGGAAGAAAAGGACGCACTGCACCGACCCCAAATAAATTGGGATAAGGGTAGGAGGATGATGATAACGTACATTGACACAAAATATAAAAGTACGTACACAGAATGGCAACTTTGAACAAATCGCTGTTTTTCGTACACACATGGACATAACATACATCACGCGTAGGGTTACCAGATGACAGAAATTTTCCTGACACGTCAGGAATTTTAGATATCCGTCAGGAAAACAGGGAAAAACTGTTGATGTCAGGGATTTTTGGAATCCCAAAAACTTAATGAAAACACATACCTAATTTGTTAATCATTTTGGTGAGAACTGAGAAACAAATATCAAAAGACAACTAAATGAAGAATAAAGATGTAAGTGTACAAAATGCCAGGGAAAGAGTCAGGAAATCTCATTATTAGATCTGGTATGGTAACCCTAATCACGCGTAGATGACCACCTCGAGAAGACTGTGGGGATTCACCCACACTATCTTACATATTATATAACTATTTTGTAATTCACAAAATGTTATATAATATATATATTTACAAACAATTTATATTTAATATAAAACCTTAAATATATTTAAGGTATATATTATATAACATTTTGTGAATTACAAAATAGTTATATAATATGTAAGATAGTGTGGGTGAATCCCCACATCATGATTTGGTGGCTACCTCTCTCCATACCATACCATACCATACTTCATTTCCTAAACTGGTGACCCCCGACGGAGCACATCAAGCACCTTCAGCAACGCAGCGCAGCCATCACTCCTCATACCTTATCCAGCATCCGCAGCAGTCACACCGCAAGCAGAAGCACAGCAGCCAAGCAGCCTTCAAGGTTCCATCGCAGCATCATTGACGACGCTTCCTGGACCTTCGGCAACTCTCGACGGCATTATCCCGACCTGGTCTTCGCAGCCCACGACTGGAGCATCACTGGGCCCTTACTCCGGCGTGGCAGCTCTGCGCACCTCACCAGCAGCTCGGACCTACCGTCACCTTCCACTGTCCCGACTCACCGTGGACACGGATCTATCTGCAGCACTGGCGGACGCGCCTTCCTTCACCCCGCATCGTCTCGACTCACCGTAGACTGTCTCGACTCACCGCAGACTGGGGCATCTCCTGCAGCACCCTACTCTGGCACTTGCATAGCTCTGACGCACTGCCAGCTGAGCTTGGACTACCCTTGGACTATCGACCTCCGGTCTTAGGGGGGGAGTGATGTAGCGGCATCTACCGTACCGCCGCACATACTACACATGGTTGCAACGAGATTCATCACCATGTGACTAGATAGCGCTAGTGTCGTATAAACACAAAGATTAGTAAGGAACAGCAACTCGTAGTATGCAGCATATATGGAGAAACCTACACCTCGCTATCGGAGTTTTCTCAGCCACCAAAACTATATATACAACTTCCAACCATCATCGGTTGGACCGCGGTCCCCGGGCAAATACCACCCAGCCCGGAGGAAGATCTTCCACTTTGGCCTTCCTACTAGTGGCATTCCCATACTACCATACTTCATCCCTACAAGACTACTACGACTACTAAGACTCCACTGTCCGTCTGTCTGCCTGTCACCAAGCTGTGTAATGTATCTCATGAACCGTGATAGCTAGACAGTTTAAATTTTCACAGATGATGTATTTCTGTTGACGCTAACAACAAATAAAATAAATATTTAAGTAGGTCGCATACAACAAACTTGATTTTTTGCCGTTTTTTTAAAACGGAACCCTTCGTGCACAAGTCCGACTCGCAGTTGGCCGGTTTTTTTGTAACATCGGCGTACCTACGATTATATGTGGAACAGCTAATCTTGACACGCTGATAAACAACGTGTAATTAAATTAACGCGAAACTTGATTGATTCGTTAATTCGATTAATATCAGTTATTTTTGTGTCCTCCTTAACCATCCATAAGAAAGTACTGGGGCCCTATTTATGAATCATTAGAATTCCAAATCGTGTATGAAATCGCAAAATTCGTATGCGAATCCCTAAAATCGCTATTTTTGAATATTCATACCTACTCGTGAATTTTGCAACGAGTGGTCCGACCCACTCGTTTTCGATATTCTACCAGTAGAAATGACGTGAGAGAGAGAGAAATATCAAAATCAAATGACTGACAGACAATGACATTATAACTTTTTAATTTACGTTCCGTTCCCCCGTAACTCAATACTGGTTTTTAAAATCAACGAGTTATGGCTTTCTTTTTATTTTTTCTGCTTGTAATGAAAAGTGTTATAAGATTCGAGTTGTAGGGCAAAACTAATTTCTACTGTTTCAAAAAATAGGTAAAATTGGGAGCAATCGAAATTGATTTCGTATACGTTTTGCTTTCGTGCACGAATTTAAGATTCATTTCGAATGATTCAAAAATGCCCTGTCTGTACAGCTCGCGCAACATAACTTGACCCAAGATGGCGCCGATCTGCGCAGGTACAGGCGCTCACAAATTTTTTAAGAGCGAATTAAGTTTAGTTAGTAAAATTAAATAAAGAAATAGCTAGTTTTACTTATTTATTAAATCTTTGAATGTGAACAATGAAAATGCAGCGAGTACGATCATACTAGTTAATCACAAATTATTTGTTTGAATCTGGCTTTTAGTTACACACTATAATCCTTTTTGATAAAACAATATACGTTATAAACCATTTGTCTCGTTTGTCGTTTCAGAAATGTATTGCTTAAACGACTTTGCGGCGGCATTTTAACGTTTGAAAAACCACACATTAAACTTAGCACTCGACTGTCCTTAAAGACGCTCGCGGGTAGTGTGCGGGCGCGCAGCGCGCGGCACATCCGTTACCATGGTTACGCGGGGAACAGCCGCCCGCGCTTCATACCCCCTACCCAGTTGCGCCTAAAAATCGTACGACGCGCAGGTTCAAGTTATGTTGCGCGAGCTGTACCCCAGCAGTGCGCAGTGGGAAGGTAACATTAAATTGGTTGAAAATTATAACAATGTGTGTGATGTGATGGATGGCTAAATATGTAGGTACCTAATTAATACGTACTGTATCATGGACGGGCGGAGTATTTATACTATACCTACATCTAATGATGGTGCCAACTTATTCCGTAATAGGTCACAAAAAATAAATTGTTTTCTTTAGCTCTCTTTCGAAGAAAATAACAACTTTCAGCGTCCTTGTCGTACACGACGATTGTTCTCGAACAATGTCCGAGTGAGCCAATTGTGTTTATTTGTCATCCTGAAAACACCTTTGAAAATAAAACTGAGTGCGAAAAAACCTTTGCGCAATGCAGTTGTATTATACATGTTTATAGTTCTTAGGTAATTTTATTGATGGTTATACCACAAAATATAGAATGACCACTACTTACTTTGTGGTTATACTTTCTAATAAAATCCTGGTACTTTTTTATATGAGGTGTAGTATCAAAATTCGCTAAGATAACTTTGTTAAAAAAATTTGCAGACCATAAAAAACAGTTTAAACTTGATCGAAATATAATATAACTTACCAGGAATTTTTCAGCCTAACCAATGAGGGTGGCAACACAAAGCTAATTGTAGATGTCGCTACGTACGCTTGTGCCTAAGACAGTACCTACCTAGACGTTTAGAACAAAATGTATGGGAAAATAGGTATTTATTTTGTGGTTTTTTTTACCGAAAAAGACCCATCGACCCAAAATGAATATAAAAGACTATTCTACAATGCAAATGCCGGAATTTAAAGCAAAATTAAGACGTTTTAATTCTTACGGAATTTATCATTGTTTTCTATATCCAGATTTTTCGGAAATTTGTAAGTGCCAACATTTTTAAAGCCTATAAAACATAATTTAATCATTTTAAAGCTTAAAAAAACATTGTTTTATGTAAAAGTCCTTTGTTTTCATAGTTCTCCTGGAACAAGCGTACGCAGCGCCATTTTGACAGTTGCCTTCCCCATTAGTTTATGACATGGCAACATTGGCAATACGAATTTTAGCTGAACCAACAGATTATTTAGTTATTGGGTAATTTCACTTTCGGCCTTATCTTCACTTAACATCAGGTGTGGTGAAGGTCAAGCATTCTCCCGCTCTGCATAAAAAAACCTCACTTTTTCATAGGCCTCTCTCTAAAAACCTTCTCATTTCAACATAGTTCCCAGTCTTATCGAATCGTTCTCCCGGAGTACTTTGTCTCACTTAACATGTTTCCTACTCCATTAGCGTGCAATCTGTAGGAGACAAAAGACGGCTACGGGAAAATTAATTGCGAGGCACAAATGCGATGGTTGAGAACTAAGCAGTATTTAGCTCCTTGGTTCTGTCAGACAATATGAGCTGAGATCAGACGGATCTCACACGCATCAGGCTATCTTATGCTTGAATGCAGACTTCATTAAACGCGAGACAGCCGCATGAGGCCGGAGAACAATGGAAAATCTATTGTGTCTCATTTTGTCAGACTTGACGGGTTAAAGGTACCTATTTATGTACTATGTAAAGTGCCAAGTTTGTATAAAAATCACCCAAAGTGTGTGGTAAGTGTTTTTTTTTACTAAAATCTGCACAGTGTGTGATCTTGATCTGGCTTAAATTAAAAGGTAACTTAGCCGCTTTTTTATTTAAATTATTTTCTGCGTGTCGGTCGCTGACAAAAATATTGCGTAACTAACTAGTGTTCCGGCTGGATAATTAGTTTGTATATAAAATTTTCATTCAACTCGTAAAAACGGATTCCGTCTGTCTGTCAAACAAATCAAAAACTAAATTAAACGAACCTATAGCTAAAGCCTAAAACGAAACGATAGCGCGGTTCAGAGCGCCACAGCGCCATCTAGTGACAACCATTGCAAACATATTTACGTACACTGTTTGAGGTGTTTAGATGAGAAAGCGTAGGATTTTATAATTCGTCCTATTTAAAACTAAAACTAAAGCTGCCCAATAAAACTTAAAAATAACTAAACGTAAGTAATTGGGTTAAGTTCCAAACAAAAATTCTAATAAAATACCTATCGTATCTTTGTACTGTGATCCAAATAAGCATTTTAGCGCAAAGAGGCACTGAATTACGTACATATACGTCGTATCATGTGATCCTGTCCTTCGCTAACGAGTCCACCAGCCCCCCTTGTTTGTGGGGGCTAACGGGGTCAAAGCCGGACAGTTGGGGAGCGTTGTTTGTCACCTCACCTTATCGACGTTCGGTAATCACTCATGGGCCTCATGGCTCATAGCACAAAATAAATACAGGGTGTTTGTAATCCTTCCTTATTATCCTACTAATATTATAAATGTGAAAGTTTGTGAGTTCGGATGTTTGTTCCACAATCACGCAAAAACGACTGAACGGTTTTAGTTGAAATTTGGCACACTGATAGTAGATAGCCTAGCTAGACTAAAATATATAATACTTATTATCTCGATATTCCCACGTAACCGGAACCACGCGGGTGAAACCGTGGGCGGCCGCTAGTAATATTATAAATGCATAAGTCCGTTTGTTTGTTTGTTACTCCTTCACGTCTTAACTACTGAACCGATATCATGAAATTTTAAATACACATTGTCAGGGGTACAGAGAAGGACATAGGATACCTTTCATACCGAAAAAAATATTGTTCTCCAGGTATAGCAAAAAAACGTTCCACGCATACAAAGTCGCGGGCGGCCGCTAGTAGCCTTATAAAGCCGAATAATGTAGATAGGGTACCATGCATACAATACCGGAAAGTTATTACAAACCCTGAAAACCGCGACATGGATGAGAAATTTGGAATTTTAATTTGGAATAAAACATTTGTATTTGTTTGGAAAAATGCTAAATGACAACCCTAGACACAAATAGATTATTGTATTCGATAATCAAAAGCCCATTAATGGGCAAAAGCAAAATACAGTTTTGGTCTAGGGTTGCCACTACACTATGTAGTTTATAATAAAAAAAATTTTTTTCAAATGTTTATAATAATTTTCCAGGATTGTATGCATGGTACTTTATCTACCATATTTGGCTTAAGGCTATTACGAAACAGCCTGTATATCTAAAGTATGTACCTGTGCTCATGGTGTCTGTGGATAATGTTATTTCTCACTTGACGTTCAAGTTTGCGTAAGCCAAAAACCGCGAACCAAAAAAGTCGCCGTCCATAAATTCTGTAGACCTGTGTGACGTGTGGATGACATTATGCCTAATCAACATGGCGCTAGCAATAGTTAGAAATACAAATTATTTGTTATTGACTATTGTTGTCTCTTCAATAAATCCATAATCTAAAGACATTTCATTAGTTCGGCTGCGCAACGCAAAAGTCAAGTAACTCAGTTTCCAAAAAAAATTATTTAATTTTCTGTTTCCATTCTTTCATTTTATTAAAATTCGGTTTAATTCGGGAAATATAGCCAATAATCTGTTTCAAGAATATTTTTCCATTTGCAAAATCTACGCTAAAACAAAGTATATTTCCCGTTTCTAACTTAAAAACAAGCAAGTCTTATCAAGATACTTGTATTTAAAATAGATTAGCAGATACTTGATTTCTATGTAGGTATTTATTTTATAGTATTAAGGTCTATAATCTATGGCTCTATGCAAAGCTGAAAACAAGTATCTACTATGAGTACAATAGAGAATCTAAGTTACTTGTTTATAGCGTAGAATATTATTGACAAATCAATACATATTTCTACGCAGAACAGTCAAAATGTAGGTAAGAATGAGAACTATTTTTTTTACAGAAATATGTTTTTACCTTAAATACCAACGATATTTCAACATTTTAGTGTATGTAGTATCTTTTTTTATCAATAAAAACACTAAATAACGTTTTTAAGCTCTCCTGTAAAGTTTGTCTGGAATGAGATACTTGGATTTGGTTTAAGGCAGCCGAGTTGCTTATACTCTGTTTCTGTACCAGTGGTTCCTAACCTTTTAGTGATGAGGGGACCATTTGACAAATTGTCTGTCTTGTCATGGACCACCCACTGTTCATATTGGAATTAAAATACAGTAAATATAAGTACCTAAATAAATGAAGGGTTGTTATTTTAAGATTCGCGCACCACTTCTGGTCCGCGGACCACCGGTTAAGAACCACTGCTTTTTACTCAGAAATCTAAAGCCGCAGTCATAAAAAATAATTAAAAATACAGTTTCCTTGACGCAGCAGAACTATTTCTACATAATAGAGCAAAGCTAGAAAAACTGCGTCGCCGATACGTCATATATCTTCGAAAGCTACGCGTCGTCTTAAATAATGCAGACAAATGATCGAGCCTGACTGACAGGGAGGGTGCCAGGGTGGGGGTAACTCCCCCACCGACCTTGACTGGGATCTCCATGAATGGCGTATAATTATCTACTATTTAAAGGTATTGTAATATAATTAGATCTTAATTGAATTGCTATTATGTATAAAAAGGTGTGCTCATTAATACTTTTACGAATAAAAGAAATATGAACGGATTCAGATAGTATCGATAGTAAAATCAAGACGGAGCCCTCATTACATCATTACGCATCATGCGTGTGCAAGTTTTAAGTTTGTATAGAAAGCACAAATGGTGTAGCGCACACAAACAACGCATCTACGCGCGTGATTTTTCTACTAAAATCTGCTTGACGGAGTGTGATGCATGGCGGTGATTCAATGTGTGATCCATTTTATATCTATTTATAGGATACAAAAGCATAAATAACCATTGGTAGGAAAATATAGACATTTTAACTTTGACCATTCTAGGTAGTGGCGAAAAATAACATTTGAATAGGCTCTTTGTCCAATAAATAATCGCTAGAATAAGCTAATTTTGAAGATTTTTTTTATAATATCGGCGGTCAAATCATCATTATTAATTTCTTGAGTAGCGGCCGCCCGCGACTTCATCTGTGTAAAAAGTTTAATTAAATAGCAAAAATCTCAATAGCCCTAAATCCTACTTAAGTTTCCCTAACAACGCATATGTAAAATTTCTTGATGATCGGTTCAGTAGTTAAGACGTAAAGGTGTAACGTAATAATGAAAACTTTGTGGAAGAAAATAAATATTATTTTTTCATTTACATTATTCAAGAAACAAACAAACAAATAAATAAACAAACAAACAAACGGACTGTAAGGATTGGTTGATTGATTATCGTTAAATATTACTTAGTAAGTAATATTGTACTAGGTCTTTAGTTTACGTAACACAAATGTAATTTCTAAACCGAACAAACAAGACCAAACACAAAATAACTATTCTAAACTTACATCCATTATATGTATTGTAGAGCGTTCCACTTGTATAAATACCTCTTTTGTAGAATAAGTATAACAAAAGACAGTATCAGCTGTTGGGTGCGGGGTGGTGGGGCCCCGCCCCGCCCCTGTCCCCACTCTGCGGTGACCTTGGCCTTGCTCAAGATTTTAAGACGCGCTATATCTTGTACTGGCGACGACATCACAAATGTTGTATATAATAATGTTAAATATTGAAACTGATTCGTATGAATTTATATATCTTTTTCAGTTATAATAAGTAAACTACAGGAATTATACAAAGTGATGTAGGTAGGTACTAGCAGCACAGCAGCACGTCAGGCTGTCAAAAATCTGAAAATATAAACTCGAAGCATGGTGTCATCGCATTTAAATATAAAATGTCTTAGTAGGTAGGTACTCATTTAGTAAGGGCGTCCATGCATTTAGGGGGGGGGGAGGGAATTCGCAGCAAAATCCCAAAAATAAAAACGACTTCCCATTACAAATGTCCGAACAGCTTTTCGAGTTTTGTATGATTTCGTGTTTTAACCCTGTAAGATTAATATACTTACAACGTGTTTGCAAAAAAAATCAGCTGTTTCATACATTTTGATATTTTCGTTATTAATTTTTGTAACAGCTGATTTATTTTCGCGATTTCAGAGTTAGTCTTATCTCATAGTAAAAGTTGTTCTGTTTGAAGGTTCACTATTTACCGTATTCGGCATAAGGGGCTTTTCTGTAACACGTAGATCGATTCAAATCCATCGATTTCTACTCTGTCATTTACTCACGCCGAACCATATTTACCTGTTTTATCATAATATTATGATCTCTCGTAGCCTCGCGCGTGCCGTTCTACAAATATCGTCCTGTTTATTTTACCTTTTGCCGTGCCTTATCTTTACAACTGACGCATTTGCGGATCATAGAGTTTATTTTGCGGATCTAGTTACCTATTTAAAACCACAATATTAACGGAATGCAGTAAACCATTTAATATAAGAGCATCTAACTAAGCGAACATAAATTAATTAGATTTTAATGTATTTTATTTTCGGGCCTTAGGAGGAAACACCACGGTCGAATGAATTGAAACAATCCTATAGAAAGTTGACAAAACCAACGTTTCGTTTGTACACTGTGTTTCTTCCACCAAAACTAGATCGATTGGATTTTTTTTCATAAAGTGGCGCTCGCCGCGGTGATTTTATTTAATATTGTAATTCTAATACACAATTTTTAATAAAACTTCACGTGGAATTTTTAGGGCCCACCCATAGCACAGAATATTCTAGTATTTTTATACGGTATCGTTACATTCCCTCGTAGTCACTGCTAGAAGTAAATAGCAAAACTGCTAAAAGTGGCCGTTTTTGACACATTTGTTTCTACTACTACGAATGACTACGAGAGAATGTTGTGATACCTTCTAAAATACTAGACCATGGGCCCCAAAAAATCCACTTACTTTCTTATTCAGCGTGCTTTCGTTAAACTAGGGCCAAAGTTAACATGGCGTTAGACTTCGGATTAACGCCATTTTAGCGCAAATCGTATTCAGAGTGGCAGTTTAACGTTTAGTCCCACCGTTTAAGGATTAAAAGGTGCATTGTTATTGGCTTACAAGCATTAAACCAGGTTTTGTTGGTAGTCTTGCACCCCAGTTTTATGAAACATCTCTGAATAAGACAGTTAAAGTTTTATTAAAATAATCTTCTATTAACACGAGGTTTTATTTGTCTTTTAATTACGAACACAGAATATTTATATGTTACGGCTAATACCCGAAGTGCGGCTAAACCTAGTTTTAGCCGGCTTAAACTAGGTGTAGCCGATAGCTGTTGGCTAAAAATAGGTGTAACCGATCTGCTTTACTCCTGTAGGTCCCGGTTTAGGTTAGAAATTTAAGGCGAGCGCGCAGCGCAGCGTAGCGTGAGCCTTAAATTACGTTATTAGGTTATTTTTTTAATAGACCACAGATAAAACTTTCATTATATCCCATGCTGGACCTAGTTTTAGCCGGCAACACCTATTATTAGCTGCGAGCAAATCGGTTACACTTAGTTTGAGCCAAAAGCTAGCGGCTAAACCTAGTTTTAGCCGGCTAAAACTAGGTTTAACCGCACTCCGGGTATTAGCCGTAACATTATTACGACTCTCCTGTGAGTACCTATGTCTCCTGTAAGTGCTATTCTGGCGGTCAACGAATATTTTTCCTAATTCAGTTAATTTGCCGGCCAGTGACTCATAGCAATGACTGTTCAACAAATTGCGTGTAAAGCGTCTGACGGCATACAACTCGGAAAATGAGCTAAATTCTCTTATTGTTAAGGTTGTTAATACGTTGTTTGGCCAATCGTGAGGGTTGATTAACTCTATGTCAACATTGGTTGTTTGAGACGTGATGTTCGGGGTTCGGGTCCTGATCGGATTATTTTCCCGAGTATTAAACTAGCTGAACTAATTAGTTAAGTTCAAACAAACCTTATAGTGGTTTGGAAAATGATTATTATTCAGTTATAAGTTTTTAAAACGATAGATAAAGGAAAATAGTAAAACACCTTAAAAATACTTACATCCGGTTTTATTACAAAAGATTTTTAAACAACTGTCTAATTTAGACACTGTTTAAATGTGATGCTGTCACTTTTTTAACAATACTGTTTGAAAGGGTCAGCATGTGTCTCATTTAAACAGGTGCTTAAAAATCTTTTGTAATGACATCGATCATATTTAATCAAACTTAAAAACAAAGTTAACCTCTTCTGTAGAAGGCGGTATTTAAAAAAAAACTTACGTTTACTAAACATACATTTTCGTATTAAAATGTCTTCGCCATCCAAAAGCGTAAAACCCACATCATCATAACCTTCTTTAAATACTAGTGTTAAAAAACAGCCGAAACAAAAACTTAATCCAAAATGGAATAACAAAATGCAAAATGGCGACATAAAAGACCCAAATGGCATGAAGACCACCACCCTAACTAGTAGACCACTAACTATGGAGCCTCCCCGGTCCACGGCTTACTACTACGCTGACCTGGAGAAGCTCAAAAAGACCAGAGAAGACCAACTAGAGAAAGACCTGCAAAACGAACTCGGCGAGTACGTGGAATCCAACGAAGTTATTAATGATGGAGCAGTAAGGGAAGTTCCCCCTTTAAGGGATAGACAGTGGAGTCTTCCGGAATACAATACTCCTGAAAATGGAAGAAAAGTGGAAACTTATTCTACAGCGGGAACATTCCCTATGCCGCAACCTAGAGAGAAGGAACCACTGCTAGCTGAGCTGGAGGTCGTTGGGAGGTTGCCTTTGACGCAGTTGGATTCAGCTTCTGGTGTGAGGAGGAGCCGGAGTTGGTACTTGTGCTGTCCAAATGTGGGGGAGGAGGAGATATCGAGAGAGTCTTCTTGGAGGTATTCAAGCTTGAGAACGGTGACTGCTCCGCCGGTGGCGGGACAGAATGGATTCCATCATATGGTAAGAGTTTTTGTAAGGTCTTTTGAGTTGAGCCGGTATTTTTGCGAGAATAAATTTGCATAACTGCTCCGCCGGTGGCGGGACAGAATGGATTCCATCATATGGAAAGGATTTTCGGATGGTCTTTTGTGTTGAGCTGGTATTTTTGCGAAAATTTTGCAGAAATTACCTGCTAGTCTAGTAAGTATACCACGACTATTTTGTGGACACTTATCTTGCGATGTCTGTCCCGCTTACACCAATGCGGTATGAGCAGGGGTGAAGCGGGATGGACCGCGAGAAAAGTGTAGACAACGTTTTGTCGTAGGACTCATGTTATGCCGGCTGTGATTTCTGTCATCAAACTCTCTAAAACAATGAGTTGTACAGTAATATAAATAAAACTGTTTAAAAACGACTAAGGTGTTAATTTATGAATTCAATTGAAATCATATAACGTATCGTGTCATGTAAGCTAGGTACAGTCGAGTCCATTAATATGTTGGCACGTTTGACAGGATATTGACTTTTATTACAAAGGCACAAAGGTTGACGAACTGTCAAAAGTGCCAACATATTAATGGACTCGACCGTACCTAGTTTATAACTGTGGCATGTTCAATTAAAATAATAAATTTTATTTCCTTACCGTCTGGCCACAGGAAAACAGAATATTTTTACACTGTGGCCTGGCCACTTACCAAACGGCAATACGACTCTCTTTAATAGATATTTGAAATTCGCGCCGCAACTGTAAATAGGTAAATCTAGACATTTTAAAACCGTATTAAATCTTTTTTTTATTTCAGGTAGCATCTCAAAGCAGTGGCCGTGACGACGCCGCCGTCCTTAGGGCGGAGCGCGATGCCCTCGCGCGTGCTTTGGCGGCTGAGCGACAGCGGGCGGTGACCGCGGCGAGAGCACACGACGCGAGGCTCGCGGAGCTGCATGGGGTGATAGCAGAGCTGGTCAGGAGGAGGGCGGCGCATAAGCAGAGCGCTGCTATACCTGAAGAGGAGTTATCAGGTAGGTCGAGAAGTGAGGAGTCTGTTTGAATTAGCGTTGTGCTCTAGTAGCCGAGCGACAGCGGGTGGCGACCGCGGCGAGAGCACACGACGCTAGGCTAGCGGAGCTACATGGGGCCATAGCCGAGCTGGTCAGGAGGAGGGCGGCGCATAAGCAAAGCGCTGCTATACCTGAAGAGGAACTGTCAGGTGAGTCTCAGAACCATAGAGCGAGGGGTTAAGTACACCACAGTTTTAATAGTCGCACGACCGTGAGACCGGATCGCAGTTTTAGAAAAAAGTCAGAAGCCGTGAGACCTTCAACAGACAGAGCACAAGCGTAAGGGGCGATAGTCGAGCTAGTCAAGAGAAGGGCGGTGTGGTGCATAAGCAGAGTGCTGCTATACCTGAGGAGTAGTTGTCAGGTAGGTCGAGAAGTAAAGAGTCTGTTTGAACTAGCGCTGTGCTCTAGCGGCTGAGCGACAGTGGGTGGCGACCGCGGCGAGAGCACACGACGCTAGGCTAGCCGAGCTTCATGGGGTGATAGCCGAGCTGGCCAGGAGAAGGGCGGCGCATAAGCAGAGCGCTGCTATACCTGAAGAGGAACTGTCAGGTAGGTCGAGAAGTAAGGAGTCTGTTTGAACTAGCGGTGTGCTCTAGTAGCCGAGCGACAGCGGGCGGCGACCGCGGCGAGAGCACACGACGCTAAGCTCGCGGAGCTGCATGGGGTCACAGCCGAGCTGGCCAGGAGGAGAGCGGCGCCTAAGCAGAGAGCTGCTATACCTGAAGAGGAGTTGTCATGTAGGTCGAGAAGGGAGGAGTCTGTTTGAACTAGCGGTGTGCTCTAGTAGCCGAGCGACAGCGGGCGGCGACCGCGGCGAGAGCACACGACGCTAGGCTCGCGGAGCTGCATGGGGTCACAGCCGAGCTGGTCAGGAGGAGAGCGGCGCCTAAGCAGAGAGCTGCTATACCTGAAGAGGAGTTGTCATGTAGGTCGAGAAGGGAGGAGTCTGTTTGAACTAGCGGTGTGCTCTAGTAGCCGAGGGTGGCGACCGCGGCAAGAGCACATGACGCTAGGCTAGCCGAGCTTCACGGGGTGATAGCCGAGCTGGTTGAGTAGTAAGGAGTCTGTTTGAACTAGCGCTGTGCTCTAGCGGCTGAGCGACAGCGGGTGGCGACCGCGGCGAGAGCACACGACGCTAGGCTAGCCGAGCTTCACGGAGTGATAGCCGAGCTGGTTGAGAAGTAAGGAGTCTGTTTGAACTAGCGCTGTGCTCTAGCGGCTGAGCGACAGCGGGTGGCGACCGCGGCGAGAGCACACGACGCTAGGCTAGCCGAGCTTCATGGGGTGATAGCCGAGCTGGTTGAGAAGTAAGGAGTCTGTTTGAACTAGCGCTCTGCTCTAGCGGCTGAGCGACAGCGAGTGGCGACCGCGGCGAGAGCACACGATGCTAGACTAGCGGACCTGCATGGCGTGATAGCTGAGCTGGTCAGGATGAGGGCGGCGTATAAGCAGAGCGCTGCTATACTTGAAGAGGAATTGTAAGGTAGGTCGAGAATTAAGGAGTCTGTTTGAACAAGCGATGTGCTGTAGCGGCTGAGCGACAACAGGCGAAGAGGGCGCATGACCGGCGCCTAGATAAGCGGACCTACATGGGGTTACATCACAGTTTAATGGCCACTAGACTGCGATCCGGTCTCACGCAGTTTTAGAAGAAGGTCAGAAGCCGTGAGACCATCAATAGACAGAGCACAAGCGTAAGAAGCGGCTAGGGTACATGACGCAGGATTTGCAGAGTTGCACGGGGTGATAGCTGAGCTGGTCAGGAGAAGGGCGGCGCATAAGCAGAGCGCTGTCGTACCTCAAGAGGAATTATCAAGTGAGTCCCAGAATCATGGAGCGAGGAGTTACATCAGTTAACAGTCACACGACCGTGAGACCGGATTGCAGTTTTAGAAGAAGGTCAAAAGCCGTGAGGTCATCAATAGATGGAGCACAAGCGTAAGAAGCGGCTAGGGCACATGACGCTAAATTGGCAGAGTTGCATGGGGTGATAGCCGAGCTGGTCAGGAGAAGGTCTGAGCATAAGAAGAGTGCTGCTATACCATTAGGTCGTACTAGTTAAGGTTAGTCAAAGAGACTTTTTGGCCTAGCGCTTTGCTTTAGCGGCCCAGTGACAACAGGTGGCGACCGCGGTGAGGGCGCACGACGTTAGGGTAGCAGAATTACATGGGGTGATAGATAGCAGAGGAGTTGTCCGATAAATTAAGAAGAAAGAAGCATGAATGTTGAAAGTAAGGCAAAGAGCAATTGGGTAAGAAGCTAATGGTAGACTAGAGGAACAGCAACTCAGATGAGTTCATCATGTAAATTACAGAAAGCCTTCGTCAGAAGACCATGAGACTAACAAATGAATGATCGTAAGTGCGAAGAGAACATGCCCAATTTGAGTATAGTTCTTGGTCGCTTAGGGCCAGATTCTGCACTAGATGTAGAAACAAGTTAAATCGACCATAGCAAGATGGCAAAAAGAATATGTACACGAATTTACCAAGACCATACTTCAAGAAGCAGTAATCTACTTACTATACGGGTTTCTTCAAGTCGCGAGTGTATAGGTATTGTTGAGGCATGATCTTTTCACCATATATTTTCTCTATACATTTTTGTCTAGATATAAGCTTGACGTAGTGCGACGTCACGTCTGCGTAATGTTTCCATATTGTACTTTTCGCTGATCCTGCATTTCTTCGTCAATCGTCGTTTGCTTATGTAGCGGTATCATCGCGCCGCTACAGGTATCTTCTAGGCAAGCGCGTTTCATCGTAAATTGCATCATCGCTTACCATCAGGTGTGATAGCGGGCAAGCGTTTACTTATCCAACATTAAAAGAAAGTTTTTCTTTTATAAACACTACTTTTGTGTTTGTTTTAGATGAATGCGAGTCGACTACCCAACCAGCAGGGGAACTTGACAACGATGCAGACCAGTCCAGGACTGAACAGGTATTGTTATTGTAGTCAAACAAACATACGAGTCTACCTTGTGGGGAGTGGTACGATACAGACCAATCCAGGGGCTCTACCGCGTAACTATATTGATATGAAATTAAATGTTGACACTTATAAAGTCCCTTTTTTATGGCATTCAGACAAATCATTGTAAATATAAAGATTTTAATGATTTTTTTATTGTAATTATCTTTGTTTTTCCATATACCTATAATTATTATGACATTAATCTGAGAATGTTTTAATTTTATATGTAGGTAATTTTGACATCAAATTTTAGACAATATCAATTTTAATTTTCTATGTAAATTTGACATTAAGACTCCGTACCGATTTTGCCGCTGACTGCCGCTCTCTCGCTCGCACATTTCATGTTTTCTCAAGATTTCTTAAATCTGAGTGCGTAAATGAAAAATGTGTCTCGGCCACTTTTCGCAATATAAGATTACGGACATTTCAACATATATTTCAGTTCCGAGTTGCTGAAGTATAAAAAGTTATCGTATTTGCCAGTTCAAATAACGGTTAGAAACGATAATTTTTTGTACTTTAGCAAAAAAAACTAAAATATATTTTATAATGTCTGTAATCTTATAAAGCGAAAAGTGGTCGAGACACATTTTTAAATTGTGCACTCAGATTTAAGAAATCTGGAGAAAACATGAAATGTGCGAGCGAGAGAGCTGCAGTCAGCGGCAAAATCGCTACGGCCTCTTAATTAGTATTCATAAAATTTTTGTATGTAAACATGATGTATTCTTTAAATTGACACTATATTTTTCGCATGCATATTTATGCTGATATAGCTGTTCTTGTGATAATTATGTACCTGTTAACTTTTTTTACCTATATCTGCGAATAAATGAATTGAATTGCCCCAGTAGTGTGATGTACAAAACTCGAGTCATCGAGTTCTAATTTTGAAGACTCGAGTCGGATTGGCAGGACTCGGTGAGCTCGGTAGGCTCGTAAGCCCGAGCCTAGCCGAGAAACGAGCTCTCTGAGCCACGCCTCGAGGCTTCAAAAGAGTTCAAGCCTTCAAAAGAGCTTGAACCTATTAAAAGAGCTCGAGCCTTCAAAAAAGCTCGAGTCTTAAAATGAACGCGAGCCTCATAAAAAGCTTAGAGTTTATGTTTATGACTTTAATAATAATATTTACAATATTATTAATTACGGAGATATTAAAGCCGAGCATATCGAGCTCACAGAGCCCTGAAAATCTGACTCTAGTCTTCAAAATTAGAACTCAAAAAGATGAATGTCTTATGTTATAAAGAGCACCGTAGATGCTTAATCTATTGTGCTTTAGCTCTACTTATCCTCATTCATTAGCAGCCCATAACAAATAGTGCGCCGAAAAAGACTTTTTTCTCGCCTCGAGTTTGACCGAGCTCTCAAAAAGGCTCGAGCCGTGAAAATTGCTCGAAATCGGCCGAGCTCTGAAAAAGATTCGAGCTCTAGACAAAAGGACTCAGAGGACTCGAGTGGGGACATTAAAAATGGCTGATGGTCAATTCCCAATTGTTTGGTCAATTGCGAAGACAATAAGTAAGGTTCAAAATAAATTGCAGATTTTTTACTGTTTTGTATAACCTGACGTGCTGTTGATTGTACGTAAGAAATTGACACCTCATTTCAACTTAATAATTTTATCTCTATACGTTTTCTTCCAGAACGACACATCGTCAGCCCTGAGCCCGTCCGAGCTGCCCACCCCGCAGGAGCCCGCGCCCCCCGTCACCCCCGCCACCCCCGTGCCACACACAGAAGATGGGTAAGAAATAACACTGGCCAATTCACTATACAAAATGCAGCGAACTAAAGTATATGGAAGTGTTTGCAAACAAATATTGCTTAAAATGTGCAATGGAGAGAGCCATGCTCGGCGTTTCCCTGCGTGATCGAATCAGAAATGAGGAGATCCGCAGGCACTAAAGTAACCGACATCGCTCGAAGGATCGCTCAGCTGAAGTGGCAATGGGCGGGACACATAGCGAGAAGAACCGATGTTGGTTGGGGCGGGGCGGTTCTGGAATGGCGACCGCGCACCGGACGACGCTCTGTGGGTAGGCCCCCGACAAGGGGGACCGACGGGAGGATGGAGGTCGCAGGAAGCCGGTGGATTCAGGCAGCGCGGGACCGGTCGTCGTGGAAATCCTTGGGGGAGGCCTATACCCAGCAGTGGGTGTCGTGCAGCTGATATGATGATGATGATTGCTTAAAAATGACACCAAAACCAGGTGGCTAAAAAATTACAACCCGCACCAAATTTAGTAGGGCTAGCCACGCGTCCAGAGACAGACAGAAGCGATTTTTACAGTAATTGCAGGTTGTAAGAAAAAAGAGAAATACGACTGTTAATTAGTTTAGTAGAAATGACGTTATGAGTAATCAATGGTGTGAAAGATGCAAAGAAGGCAGTAAAAAGATGACGATATATTTTTCCGTTTAAGTATAGAAAAAATCTATGATTATACCTACGAATTATGGTCGCTATTATGCAACCAGTGACCAGTCGCTTTGTTTTTTTATGCAAAAAAATAACCTTGTATATTCTTAAGTATAGGTTCAAAACTCAAAAGGCAGTGTCCAATTTTCCATATGTTGTTATTATAATAATCTTTTTAAATAATTTGTTTAAAGGGCATTGGTAACTGAAGCGGAAGTGACGTCAGCCGACACTAGCCTACGGCTGTCTCGCTCTGACCAAGCCCCTCATAACAACAGGTATGTAATGAGTAGAGACCGGATTATATGCAAATGCATATTGCATTACCCTTTTCAGTGGTAGTTGCATATTTTGGCAAAAAAATTGGGAAACATGCATATTTACGCTAGATCTCGTTCATTATTCAAATGTTTAACATGTCCAAACAATGGCACTCAAATTTAAATTCCGCCCAGTCACCTCAGTGCATGCATCGGTGGACGTAGGACGGTCCTTTCCGCTTACAAAAATATAATTAAGATATCATAGACACAATTTGTCTTCAGAACATTTGGAACAGTACTTAGTCTACTCGTATACATTTGAAAAGGTAAATTTTAATGTCAATTAAATGTTGTTATTGATATTTTCGCAAATACGATTGTTATCGTTGAGTAATAATACCTTTTAAGAATAAAAAAAACCTTAAAAAACTTATTTTTTTATTATTTCATGTTGCATATTTTGGCCCTTTTTATGGATTTTCGTGCATATTTTAGCTATTTTTCTTGCATATGTGCATGCATATTTTTGGGCTTTTTATGTTGCATATAATCCGGTCTCTTGTAATGAGAAACAATAAATTAGTAAAATATTTGATATTTTAATCTCAATTTTATAGTAAAAAGAAAGAAAAAATCACTAATTTACCTTTTTAGGGTCCGTTCCGTACCCGAAGGGTAAAAATTGAACCCTATTACTAAGACCCGATTTCACCAACAACTTGAACGGCCGATTAATTTTTAACCGTCTGATTTTGACATTTTCTCCATACATAAAAACGTCAAAAACAGACGTTTGGGACTTGATCGCCGGTTTTGGTATTGGTGAACTTCGGCCTAAGAGTCTGCTGTCTGTCTGTCTGTCTGTCACGAGACTGTATCTCATGAACTGTGACAGTTAGACAGTTGAAATGTTCACAGATGATATATTTCTGTTGCCGCTAGAACAACAAATACGAGAAACGGAATAAAATCATTTAAGGGGGGCTCCCATACAACAAACGTTTTTTTTGCTCGATATTAAAAACGACAACAGGTAGACGCTTTAATATTCACAGATGATGTATTTCTGTTGCTGCTATAACAACAAATGCTAATAATAAAATAAATATTTAAGTTGGGCTCCCACTACATATAACAAACGTGTATTTTTACTGAATTCTTCGTGCGCGAGTCCGACTCGCATTTGGCTGGGTTTTTATATTGCATCCTACTAATATTATATATGTGAAAGTATGTGGGTTTGGATGTTTGGATGTTTGTTCCTCAATCACGCAAAAACTACTGAACGGATTTGGTTGGAATTTGGCACACAGATAGTAGATAGCTTAGATTAAAACATAGGATACTTTTTATCTTTTATATTCCCCCGGAACGGGAACCACGCGGGTGAAACCGCGGGCGGCCGCTAGTTATAAATAATTATAATAATACCGCAGATGTTGCGGCGAGGCGACGGAGGACAGTGAAGGGAGTGCGGGCAGTTGCCATCGGGAACGGGGCTCGCCTGCAGTTTACACGCCGCCCGGTGAGTAGCACTTTAACGATCCTATAGCCTTCCAGTGGCGCTCTCACTCGCCTTAATTAAAGGGGTTCGGGCATTTTAGTCCGTATGACCAGGGATTGATAGCGTTATTTTGAAATGTAACGTTATTTCTTACTTTTTTACCGTTACTTTTAACATTAACGTTGTGTCAATAAATAACGTTAATTTTAACGTTAGTTGAAATTAACGTTATTTCAGTAAATAACGTTTTTCTTACTTTTTGCTATCGTTACTTTAAAGTTATTCGTTATTCCAAGTGATTTAACAGACCCAGTAACATTCTCCATTGCAGTTTGTATTGTAGAGAAAAGATAGAAAGAGTTTATTAGAAATGACGTCCTTTATAGTCAAATGGCGTAAAATATGCAAAGAAGGCAGTAAAAAGATGCAGAAATAACGTATCTTATTTTACATTTAAGTATGGAAAATATCATCGATGAGTATACAAATTATGGTCGCTAATAAGCAACCAGTGCTCAGACGCTTCGTGCTGCATATTAAATGTCAGAATTTTTAGCTCTATCCACTAAGTTGTACTTTTAGTTTGGTGCTATTTTTTGAGCGGAATTCTTATTCCATAGATTTTAGTTCGCTGCCCATACTATTTTGAATGATAGGTTGAAAATGAGCCGATATAATTGTTATTGAGTATGTATTCCCCACAGCGCTGCCGGCGGGCGGCGGGCGCCAGGCCAAGCTGGCGGCGCGCGTGCGCCTGCGCCGCGCCGCCGACCAGCACGCGCACCACCACCACCACCACCAGCAGGTACGGGGATATACCTATACTTGTAGTCATAAACAATATTTATATCAGGCTATTAGGATGCCCTATATCATAGCCTTCTTTAATTGCAAGCCGTGAACATAAGTTTGGCAACGTCTGTTACTGTCAGTTCGTGGTCATGTCGTCGGCCAGTCTCCATACTAAATGTATGGGAATATTTCAATTTTAAGAGGTCGATATTTTTATTCCTAGTAATCGTGAGAGGTTTAAAATATGAAAATAATTTAGTTCTTTTATTGAAATGCTTTGTATATTCAACAATAAGAAAAATATCAATGTTAACCAGGAAAAAATGGCTGTCAAAGATATCATCTTTTTTGTTGATTTTCTTCAGCAGGGAGTTGATTAACACGCCCTCTAGCAATAAGTGATATATCATTAGAAAGGTCTTTTAAAGACAAATATTTGCTGTTAATATATTTTTATATCAATTGTTATTACTTTTGGAGTTAAAGGTTATTAAAGTATAAAAGTGGTTTATTGTCTATAGGAGTTGATCTACCCCACCTATAGAAATGAATGATATATCATAAGAAAGGTTTTTGTATGACAAATATTTGCTGCAAACATACTTTCTATTAATTGTTAGTATTTTCGGAGTTTTAGGTCATTAATGTTAAAAAAAATTGGTCAAGTTTAGAGCGTTATAACTAAAGGCCGGATTTGCGGTGGCAGGAATACAAACTTGCTAGTGATTACCAAATTATCGTAAATGTTTTATATATCGATGTTTTGAAAATATTTTTGAAGTGGAACTTCTTTGATCGCGTCTGTATTTATTTTGTGTATTTTACCAAGGAGGATGTATTTCTTAAAAATTTGACATTCTACTTCACTCACTTTGACTTTGCTATCTTTGCATCAAGAAAAACTGCAGTGAATTTTATTATTTATACATTTCACGATTTTCACTTTTCTTAATGTAGGTAGGTAATTTTTACTATTTCCGACAGTAAGTCTATAATATATCACGTTACATAATTATATTTTTTTATCGATAAATTACACAAATAGATAATCAAGTTGTCCACGCACTATTAAACGTCATTTTATTCGTGCTACCGCAAATCCGGGGTCTGGTTATAACTCTTAAAGTACTAATAGTTGGCGTTTATAGTACTATAATAAAGTGTTTCAAATTTAAATACCTTTCCAATGATGTAAGATTTATTGCTACAGGAGGCTTAGATCAAAATGCTCATCGTACTAAAGGACCCCCAAAAAGTTCAAATAATTTGACTCAAACCTTATGTTCTAATAAATAAATAATAATAATAAATATAAAACTTTATTGAAATAATCTTACATCACAATTTACAACTAGTTTAAACATAGATAATATAGGAAAAACAAATAATAAATAATTTTTAAAATAACTTTATACTATGTGCTTGACCACATGCGATGTTGCCGTTCTGCTCAACTTCAGGGCTTGGAAGATATAGAAGGCTATGCCTATATACAATACAACGTGTTATAAAAACCCTCTAAAGCCAAAACTGAATAACTTTTATGGCGTGTTAATAATAAACGTGTTTTTTACAGAATCCTTCGTGCGAATCCGACTCGCACTTGGCCGGTTTTTATTTATATATTATTTGTTTAATTCCAGACGTGGTGCGGCGCGAGCACGGGGGCCGACCTTAGGGAAGCTCTCGCGGCGGCCGACGACGACGGTAATTTAACCATTAATACTAGCATAGTAGAATCAAATCTATTACATATCTGAAAGTGTTTGGGAAATACGTAGTTCTGCTCCGAATTTCATTGACCAGATACCAATTTGTGGTTTGATTTAATAGATCACTAAGTAGGTATGCCCCACCGCGAAAAGAAGGGACCAATTACTTAATATAAATTTGTATAAATCAAACTAAATCTTAGGTATAAGCATAAACTTGATTGGGTAGGTAGGTACTTACCTAACTATGTTTCATTCATCTGATCAGTTAACATGTAGGTTCCTCACACAGTTGGTTATCAACCTACGCAAATCTGTCAAAATTTTCCAATTGATATTGCATTCTATATTTACATAATTATTGTATAATACATAAAGATTGCCTACATATGCATTTTGACGATTGAATAAATCATAAGCGACAGCCCTACCAGTCAGCCAGTGTTTAGGCTATTATCGCTCGCTCACAGCTCGAGTTGGCCTACTTATTTGATTCTACTATGATACTAACTGTCCCTTTTTACCTTTCACTGTCATTGACTAAGCGAGCGCGAAGCGTGTCCGTTTCAGCTCCGGGAAAATCCTTTTGTACGTTCTCCTTTACAGTCACAGGTCGCATTCCTTAACCGATTCTCATGAAATTTCGTTAGCAGGTTCGATAATTATGTAGGATACTAGGATATTTATGTCAATTCAGTTTTTCGTTTTTTTTAAATGGTGGAGATACAGTTCGCGCCATATAACTTGACCCAATTTTTTGTACCACGTGACCTGCGCACTACAATTTTTGTACTCAAAATTGCTACTGCGCAGGCCTCATTGTCTATGGTTTGGGTCAAGTTATTTTGCACGAGCTGTACCTATGTTAAAGCGAGGTCTCCGGCTCACAGAGCCACTGGTTATAAAATTTTACCAATTTTGGGTTCACAATGCTATTTATAAAGAGTTTTTTTTTGCGCTGCTCCCCGCTGTTTGGCAGGACCTTTTTTGCTATTCTTATTTTTTTTTCTTGTGTTTTCTTTTTTCTTAGCTGTATAGCTTATATTCTTTTTTATTGTTTCTATTCTTTTTTCTTTTCTCAATGTTACAATTCTCTTAGTTGCTAATACAGTTTATTTATAAAGAGTTAACTTTCTTGCGGTACAAAACGACGTACAATTAGATTGACAATAGACAGTGATCCGCCGCAACTTCACTCGAGAATGTATGGGAAAGAGTAAATTGTACCACTTTAGTTGTAAATTGTTAAATTAATAGTTTTAAGAAAATTATTTCTTTACAATCGAAGTGTTTGCGATCAGAGTGCATCTGGCGCCTTCGCTGGCTGCGCTCCGAGGCGTCTCTACTGGTCGCTCGCGGCGCCCTCTCGCGCTGCGGCGAGTCGGCGCGCCGCCTGCACTGCGCCTGCGCGCAGCTGGAGGCCTCCACCGGCGCCATGATGGAGGCGCTGCGGGCGGCCGACAGGGCGCTGGAGGCCTATGATGTGCTGCTGGCGCTGGCGGAGACTGCTCATACGGTAAGTTGATTTGTGGCGAAATAAAAAAAAATAATGTCAAAATAAAAGTACAGTTGTGTTATTGAATTATTGTTTATTGATATTTTAAAAGAAAAACTTAAAAATATACTACCAATACCGCGATGCAAACGGATTAATATCCGAGGTTTTAGATAAGTGTGTAGAGGCCTTTGTCGGCGCCATAATGGAGGCGGTATGAGTGCCAGACAGGGCGCTGGAGGCGTATGATGTGCTACTGGCGCTGGCTGAGACTGCTCATACGGTAAGTTGATTTGTGACGAAAATAAATAAATAAATATCAAAATACGAGTGTGGTGGTCTTCTTGAATTATTTCGTATTGGTATTTTAGAAGAAAATTTAAAAAATATGCTAAGATTAGCGAGATGCAATCGGATTAATAACCGAGGTTTAGATAAGTGTGTATGACTAGAGGTCTACTCCGGCGCCATGATGGAGGCGCTGCGAGCGGCAGATAGGGCGCTGGAGGCCTACGATGTGTTACTAATGCTGGCTGAAACTGCTCATACGGTAAGTTGATTTGTGGCGAAAATATTGAAAAACAAATAGAAATAAAAGTGTGGTGGTCTTCTTGAATTATTGTTTATTGATATTTTAAAAGAAAACCTTAAAAATATGCTAAGAAAAGCGCGATGCAAAGGGATTAATATCCGAGGTTTTAGATAAGTGTGTAGAGGCCTTTGCCGGCGCCATAATGGAGGCGGTATTAGCGGCAGATAGGGCGCTGAAGGCGTATGATGTGCTGCTAGTGCTGGCTGAAACTGCACATACGGTAAGTTGAATGTGGCGAAAATAAAAAAAATATATCAAAATAAAAGTTCGGTTGTGTTCTTGAATTATTGCTAAACAGTATTAAAAAACAAAAACTTAAAAATTAACTACCCAAAGAGAATGTAAAATCACTACGTATTATTTAAGAGACGGGACTTCATACAAAATTATTGACACGCCAAGTGTCAAAACAGGGTTCTTAGATCGTTGCCAACAGTCAAGCATGGTCAAGCTATGAAGACCAATACTACCAACATGATATGAAAAACATAGTGATGCCCTGTACGGTGTACGAAAAATATCGATATCGATGACGTTTGTACCCGGGGTCACTCCATATATCAGCAATTTTTTCCATTTTGTTTTAGTAATTGATTCCATTCATTTTGATCGCATATAACAAAATAGGGAAGAATAAATGAAACCAATTACTAAAACTAAATTATTAAATAAAATGAAACAATACAATACAACACAAAAATCTTTAAGTTGACATTATATTTATTTTATGCATTTTAGTTAAATATTACATAATTTTGGAATGTGCTTATCAAGGCCTTTCGTTTGATAACCATTTATTGTAGTAATTAAAAATGTTTTTACACTATATCTGCGCCATTGATCTGGAATCTGAAATAATAAAGTAATATAATTTGTAAGTGTTAATGATTAGATATTAATAATAAGATACCTAGCAGAATGCATTTACCATCTTTCCAATATTTATTTTCTGTGTTAACATCCGATAATTGATTGTCGCTAACTGAAAACATAAAATAGATATACTAATTAACTTATACCTATTATTTGGTTAAATAAAAAGAAATATAAATATATTCCAAAACAATTGAAGGCGACTATTATTATTATACTCGTATGTATAAGTACCTATATACTTGTAAAGCAGTTAACAGGCAGGAGACCGCACAGGACCGGGAATCCTTAAAAATCCTTACTGATATTATAAATGCGAAATTCCGTTTGTTTGTTTGTTACGCCTTCACGTCGCGTCTTAACTATTCAACCAATCATGATATTTTGCATACACGTTGTCAAGGGTACAGAGAAGGTCATAGGGTACCTTTTATCCCGAACAAAGTATTATTCCCGAGGGATAGCAAAAAAATTTTCCACGCAGACGAAGTCGCGGGCGGCTGCTATTTGTGACATAAACTCGTTTCGGAAACCTAGTCTCGATCTATCGATTGCTGAGTCAAGATAAATATCATAAATACTCATAAAAATGAAAATTTTACTTGATTGAATAGCTGGAATTGCCACCGTAATTCCCACTTCGGGAGTCTCACACACTGGCACTGGTTTTAAAGCTAAAAAACAAATAATTTAATTTAGATAGTATAAAAATAAATATTATATAATTTTTAACGTTAGATCGTTCTAACTGGGTTCTAACTTTGGTCGTCCAAACGCTATTGAGTTACAAGAGAATACGCACCTGCATGAACATCAAGGAAATTCTGCTAAAACATCAGACAAAGGTGGGGCAGAAGGCCGTTTAGGCCGTATTGTAGAAACTGCATGCTTTTTAAGTTGTGTTTTTTTCTTTTTAAAGTCCTTATCAGTAAAATGTTTCCTGCAAATAAATTTATTTTTATGTAATTTTTTAATTGGTTTTCAATTTTTCAACATACCTATGCCGAATACACCTTGGCATTAAATTTTACCCACTGTTTTCACATACAAAAATATCGATAAATAATCAGTGATGATCACACAACACTATCTACTAGGTAAACCATTGTAGTTTATTACAGGGCTTTTATAAAATCTTTGCTTTTATACTGATTTTATGCTTAATATAAATCAAGATTTATTGAATTTCTTTAGTTTCATTCAAACCAAGCTTCATCAAGAGGAAATCTTGCCATATAAAATCTTTTTGTCCATCCTTATTTTTGGTTTTCATGCCACATATTTCACACTTCAGATGGAAGATTTCTGCAAGAAGTGTCCAACAGCCTGTCAGACAGTAGCTTACAAGTGTTAACTAATAGCAAATGCAATGGCGACAGTTTGTCAAGCGTTTATAAGCTACTGTGTGACAGGCTGTGGAACACTTCTTGGAGAAGTTTTCTTGCAGGTGGGGAAATTTCTGTCAGAAGGCACTCGGTGCCATCGAAATGTACTAGTAAGTAGTACATTTCTATGATCGGTGCATACATTTTGTATTAGACCCCGCACACTGTTAAGGATAAGAGTTATCAGTTACAGCATTTCCATACATTTTAATGCTATTTTCGTGGTTTTTTGAACATATCCAAACAGCTCTTAGAATGCTGATCAGATCTATTGGGTGTGTCAGGGGATCTGAATCTTCTCCATTCACTCCCTGGAT
This sequence comes from Agriphila tristella, assembly GCA_928269145.1. NCBI lineage: Eukaryota > Metazoa > Arthropoda > Insecta > Lepidoptera > Crambidae > Agriphila > Agriphila tristella. The sequence continues at coordinate 1,036,545 of OV743447.1, read as the reverse complement.
GGCCATCATCAGATCACACCACGTTTAATCCTGGGCGGAGAACCAATGCTTCAAATTTACCTCGTTTGTATGAAAATAGACCTCTGTAATACTTAGTTTTGCAGGCCAGTGTATAATTTTTCTGACAGTTTCTTACTTGATGCGGGCGCCCTAACATTTTGTGTGGTTGTCTAACAGTGCGACACGCAGCGCGCGGACGCGGAGGCGGTGGCGTGGCGGTTGCTGCGCGCGGCCGCCGCGCCCGCGCCCGCGCCGCCCGCGCTGTCGCCCGGCCCGTGGCTACAACGGTAACTATACAAACAAATACATACACACATACACACGTTTTACAGACACATTTTTTTATGACAACAAAACCTAGCCAAAGCAACACCTACAAAAGACATCATACATTTTGGTCCAAATGTGAAAGTGCCGACCAAAAAGCAAAAGTGCTTTAGTGCTCGTTCACGTAGGTACACGCGGGCGCGGGGGCGGGTGCGGGCGCGGGAAACGTTGCGAGCTCGTGTTCACATTAACCGCCAGGCGTTCGCGCGAGTGTGACGTATTGTCAGAGGTCGTAAACATGGACCACGATCTTTTATTTTTTACCGAAAATTCATACCTAAAGTGGGAGATGCTAAAAATTAAAATTGGCGTGCACGAAATAATAAAGAAAGAGAACGGTATGGTGAATTTCATACTTTATATGGTAATTTGAGAGAACGACATGATAGAAAGTGCTATCGTTTCTAGCGACAAGTTCAAACTGGTTGAACTTACCTGACGTCGCGAGTGAATCGCGGGCGCCGCCGCTAGTTTGACATGAACACACACAAACGTCTCAGGCGTTTGAAATTGCCGCGAGCGCACCGCACGCGTTTGTCGCTAGTTAGCTCGCTACTTAGACCGCACGTGCGTTTTGAACGTGAACACTTGGAAATCACGTCATATGTTTGATATTTCGTGACCGCGCCCGCCACCGCGCCCGCGAGTCAACGTGAACAAGCACTTATTCTGATAGATTTTGTCCGCCTAAGCATTTCTTATTATGGCACCGAAGCTGTAGCACCGCTGCACTTGATTTTAATTGAGTTCAAAAAGTCTGTCTTTTCATACATTTTGACACAAATGTGAAGCGGTGCTACAGCTTCGGTGCCATAATAAAAAATGCTTAGATGGACAAAATCTATCAGAATAAAGCACTTTTGTCTTTTGGCCGGCACTTTCATATTTGGACCAAAAATGTATGTTGGTTAAGGCTACACAATTTCGTCTTTGTGGAGCGACGATCTTCGCAAGATGGCTGGCATAAACTGGATGAGTATAGATAGCCGCGGATCGTGCTCAGTGGGGTACCCTCTGATAGGCCTATGTTCAGCAATGACGATGATGGGCTGATGATGATGATGAATTTCGTCTTTATTTAAGCACTTTGATTTTCATTTCAATGGCAGCACTAGCGTGCAGACTGCGCCCTCTTAACGCACCGCTTATGGGATTAATACAAGTTTTCTTAAACAATCGATTTTTAACTTCAAATCCATAACGATAACGAAGATTTGCAAATGTTATGTTAAGGGGGCTGAGCGATAGAAAAAGACATCAAAAACTCGACTCTCGACCTCGTTTTTTTCATTTAAACTACATGTTGTCTTATCCACAAGCCACGACTTTCACGAGTTTCCCGCGCTTAAGCGCGCATGAGCGCCTCTACCTGCCTAGCATGACCGATGTATATCGCGTGATACATGGGCGTAGCGAGCTACGGGCAAGGAGGGGCAGCTGCCCCCCCCCCCCCTTATAAAGAACGATCGTTCGCTGGTAAACTGTAATTCTGACAAGCTTCATAGCTTGCAACGCTGGTTATAAGACCTAAGGAACTAACCGGCTTGAAGGCTGGCTTGTGAATGTGATCTCTTAATAATCTATGATTTTCTTTTTCTGCCCCCCCTTATATACAATCCTGGCTACGCCCTTGGCGTGATATAGCATTTTATCGACACTCAACTGTCAAACTCCTTTGTCTTTTTGACAGTTAAACGTGATAAAACGCTACATCACGCATCACGTGATATAAATCGGTCATGCTAGGCAGGCTGGCAATGGTAAGATCTGAATTTCACGCCCCAACGCTTATTTCTAGGATCATAAGCGTCCCTTGCAAGATTTGAATTTTGCGCCCCAAGACATATTTCTAGGACAACAAGCGCCCGTGGTGGTAGGATTTGATTTTTTTCGCCCCAAGACTTTAGACTTATTTTCTGACTATGGGCATAAGAATAAATAAAACTGTTTATTCTTATGCCATGGGTCAGCAAAGTGCGCCCCCCTACGGATTGCTCCCCTGGCAGCCGCCCCCCTTGCCAGCCTCTAGTTAGACGCAAAGCAAAAGGATCTTGGATAGACTTACAATACTCCTTTTTTAACATCGCATTTTTTTTATAGCGACGACGATTCCCCCTCGAGTCAAACCGCGCCCCCCTGCGCGTGGGGGGCGCAGCAAGAGGCGCAGTTGCGCGAATACGCCGCGTCGCTCAAGGCGCAGACGGTAGCGTTGAGGCAGCACGCTTACAACCCTACGCTGTTCTCACACCACGGTAAGTCTCATACAAGTCCCATACAAACATACATATACATTTCTAAACTGTAGCGTTGAAGCGACACGCCTACAACCCTACGCTGTTCTCACACCACGGTAAGTCTCATACAAGTCCCATACAAACATCATACTTATACATTTCTAAACTGTAGCGTTGAAGCAACACGCCTACAACCCTAAGTTGTTCTCGCACCACGGTGAGTCTCATACAAGTCCCATACAAACATCATACATACACATTTCTAAACTGTAGCGTTGAAGCGACACGCCTACAACCCTACGCTGTTCTCACACCACGGTAAGTCTCATACAAGTCCCATACAAACATCATACTTATACATTTCTAAACTGTAGCGTTGAAGCAACACGCCTACAACCCTAAGTTGTTCTCGCACCACGGTGAGTCTCATACAAGTCCCATACAAACATCATACATACACATTAATAAACTGTAGCTCTGCGGCAGCACGCATACAACCCTACGCTGATCTCGCACCACGGTGAACCTCATTCAAGTCTCATTAAATGAAAAAATGAAAAATGAAAAATGAAAAATGTTTATTTCTGTAACAAATTAGTTTAACAGAGATTTAAGGGTGGGCTCCCACTTTTAAGTGCCAAGGCACCTGTGCCAGAAGGAGTCACTCTTCCTTAACAAAGCATACATGTTCAGAATTATAAACCAGTACAGTTATAATCAAAGAAACAATAAAGTTACTAAAACTTAAGACTTAACTAATTAAAAATATAAGTAAAAAATTGAGCTTGTTTTTCGTGTGTGTTTGTGTGTGTGTGTGTGTGTGTGTGTGTGCGTGTGTGTGTGCGTGTGTGTGTGCGTGTGTGTGTGCGTGTGTGTGTGCTATGTTATATCATGTTTAAGTAAATTTTCGGTTTCGTCATAATCTAATGTCTTTAACCATTTGGTAAGATTAGATTTACATTCCCGATAAGTCATTGGATATATTTCTAAAATTTTGTTTATTTTATTATATAAATATGCTGATAAATGTTGAAACTGATTTCGAGCAAAGCTAGTTCGTGTGTATTGTGTTTCGATTACCATAATATGCTTCCTTCTTTTTTGGGTAACATTAGGTCTATATACCAGAGTCCTGTGTTTCCTTAAAATAACGTGGAGGATGTACAATTTCCTAATAGAAAGTACATCCGCTAAGCTGTACAGTAAATGAGTAGAAAACCTGCGTTTTTTGAAAAACATTACTTTTAGTAGAGCTCTTTGTGCTCGTTCCACGTCTAAAAATTTTGTTTTCAGTGCTCCTCCCCAAACAGTTATGCAATAAATTATGATTGACTGTACTAACGCAACATAAATAAGATTAAGCACTTTTTTGGTGGTTACGTGTCTAAGTGATTTAAAAATCCACATTATCTTTCTTATTCGACTAGCCACCAGATCAATGTGCGCCTGCCATGAGAGACGTTGGTCTAACATTACCCCCAGATATTTAGTGGTGCTAACCCTGTTTATCACCGGGCAGCAACAAGTCTCTAGCGTTCGACTGCAGGAGTGTATTTTAATGTCAAAGGTGTCATCTGGCTGTGTCCCATCACAAATAGAGAAACACATATAATTTGTTTTAGGCTCAGCAAAGGAGAAAATCGAGGGAAAAGCATCTTTTTTTTGATATTTTTTTGCCCAATATTTTTTTTGTTACTGGGAAATCGATGAACTCCAATAATTTACAAGTTACATGCATAACAATGCGGAATTTTCTCAGTATAAAATTAAAAAGTGCAATACTCCAAGAGATTCCCATATGTTTTGACACTTTCTTTGAGGCGGCCCGGTACCAAGACCAGTCGCCACCTATCGGGATAAAATTGCGCTTTTCCTCCCCATTCCTTAGCTGTCTCTGAAAAAAACCAAATTTTATCAGTTAACTGACAATCATTGGAGACAAATATGTCAGAAGTCAAGTTTATTCTGTTTAATATTTTGTATATGAAAACAAACCTTGGCAATGCTTGAAATAATTGGTTATCTAATTAACAGAAGCGAAACTATAGGACTTAGCGATTAATGGGTTTTCGCAGACGAAAGAGCACAAAATTTTAAGTACTTTGGCATTCATAAGTCATTTTCGTAAAAAAATCGATTTAATTGGTTTTCGTTGTATAGCGGCGATATTTAATAATTTTGTATTGTCAGATTGTCGCTGTTTTATATGTGTAATTGCGCGAATGTTTTTCCATAGATGTTTAGGGCTACCAGTGGAACTTTGCAACAGCTGTCTTTCGTAATTTCGCTTCAATTTCTTGACTAAATTGTTGCAAAAATTCCGATACCTTCTATAGGTAATCTTAAGGATTTCGTCGTGTGGACTACATCGAAGTTTCTTTTGTAGCTTGTTTCTGTTCCTGATGCATCGCAAAATCCCAGGTGTTATCCACGGCTTAATGACACGGTTTTTTTTACTAACGCGTATCTCTTTCGTGTTAGCTTTCAGAGACTCCGTTATTCTGTTAATTAATTCCCGTATCACTTCTTCAGGATCATTACAGTGAAGCAAAAGCGCCAGGTTTTTCTCCATAAGGCTATGCAATGCACCTTCTTGATCTGTAATTACTTTTGTTTTATTACAGTTTTTATTAACATTGTATTTCATGGGAGTGTGCATCATGACAATAGCGTGATCCGTCACGGACGTGTTTAGGACAGCAACCTGAGATTTTGTACTATTCTTATCTCCTTTGATCATAATGTGGTCCAATGAACTTTTCTCTCGGGTCGGAAGATTATGTCCCATCATAATAGCATGTCCTGCAAGCATATTAAGATAGTTAAATCTATTTTTACGTTCATAAGGTTGCTCCTTATCCCTAGGAATGGTGTTGATATTTATATCTCCTGCTATTGTGATATTTTTATGTGTTTTTATTGATTCTAGATGAGAATCTAATGAATTGACGAAATTTTCTGCATTGGTGTTAGAGGGTGATCGATATATAGCCAAAATTAAATTGTTATTTAAGTGAATTTGAAGACATGAGGCATCTAGCATGTAAATTTCCGTGACTTTAGCTGTTATTTTATGACTGACATAGACTGTTACTCCATCATTTTGGTTTAGGTAACGGGTGGATGAGTACACTTGGTAGTTAGCAATTAATGGGATAGGTTTATCTTTAGAGAGCCAGCACTCGGTTAGAATGATTATATCTGGGTTAAATTTAAGCTGTGTGATCGTTACGAGAAGGTCACTGAAATTACAATAAATGCTTCTTATGTTCTGCGTTATTAGAGTAAAATCACTGTCTTTTATGTGGAATAAGTCACATACCTCATCAACATCACATTGTATTGCCTTAGAAACTTCTGTGTTATCAATTTCTGATATCGTATCTATAACATTAGCCATTATCATGAGATTGAGGCAGTGCGGTCGTTAACAAAAAGGTTTTACCTAACAATAATGTAGACAATAGAATCGGGAAAGTAATCTTGTTTTTTTGTGCTAGTAAGTATGTAGGAAAGTGCATGTGTATGTGTGTGTGAATTTGTGTGTGCGTATGTAAGTATGTTAGAAATATAAGAATGTGCAATTGTATATGTATTTCGTATTGATTTGTGTGGATATGTGTGTGTGTGTAATTTTGAAAATGTATTTTTAATTGAAGGGTGTATGTGTATGTGATTTGCTGAATGTTCGTTTGTGTTGAATAGTATTGTTTGTAATTGTAACAAGCGCCAAGCATACAGGTAAAAGTTTGAGAAAGTAACAAAAATAATAGGGACTTATTATCGTTCAAAAGGTTACCACAGTACAGACCGTAGTTGCATAACAGATTTTTTAAAATAATACCGCAGGCAACAAATATAAAAGTAAACAAAGTTAAATATTCTAAAAACAAAATGCAATATTCACTACATAGTCAATCGCTATTCATAAGTTGCTGAACTTGGGCTTCTGATTTGATTAAAAAGATCGGGGAATTTTCGGTTTTCCGCACATAGACTTTGCCGTAGGCCGTCCAGCAGAATTTGTATTGTTTCGATTTTGCCAAATCTCTTGCAAGAAAGTGTAGGCGGGAGCCTTTTGCGGTGAGTTGCTCAGTAACAAATATCGGAGTATCTTCATGAGTATGGAAGCCCAAATGCTTAGCACACAATTTTGATTTAGTTTTAACATTAAAGGTTTTACACAGTTTCAGTACGTCATTCTTCAGTAGTGTGGATGAGGTTTCCACTATAATTGGGGTATTCTGTGAGTCCTTTTTGCCACGGACCCTATATATGTCTCTAATGTCAGCTTTACATAGACTTCCTCCTATTGTCGAAGACAGACTTAATGCCATGTGAACCAAATCGTCTTTTGTTTCGTTGTTTCTCCTAGGAACGTTTTTAATTTCAAAGTTTGACTTACGATTTCCCAGTTGCAGGTTCTCGATTTTCTCTTCTAACAAAGTAATATACTCCCTGTCCTCTTTTGTCTTACTTTCCAATTGTACAATTTTATCATTTAATTCCTGATTTTGGCTCATGAGTAGTGAAACTGCATTTTCTATATTAGAATTTGTTTGTTTTATTTCCAAAAGAGTCGGTGTAATATTTTTCAAATCCTGTTGTTGGGTGGCCCATAGCGACTGAATCATATTCTTGATGTCTTCCTTAAAGCCATTTAAGTCATCCATCGTTACGGCCTTACTGCGCGTGAACACATAGTTCGGCGGTGTAATCTCTTCAGCGCAGTGCACTGAGTACAAACATCATACATACACATCAATAATCTGTGGCGCTGCGCTAGCACGCCTACAACCCTACGCTGTTCTTGCACTATGGTGAAGCTCATACAAGTCCCATACAAACTTCAAACATACAAATTAAACTGTGGCGCTGCACTAGCACGCGTACAACCCTACGCTGTTCTCACACCACGGTAAGGCTCATACAAGTCTCATACAAACATCAAACATACACATTAATAAACTGTGGCGCTGCACTAGCACGCCTACAATACAACCCTACGCTGTTCTCACACCACGGTGAGGCTCATACAAACATTATATATACAAGTTTCATAATAGAAACGTCATACAGACTTCATAGAAACAAACATTATACAAACTTAATTCAAACAAACTTCATACAATCGCCAAATCTCTGGTAGTATGAAACAGCCAAAGGAGTGTCACTCGGCGTTTGAACTTTATATTAGCCTACTGGGGCCGTATTATGACCTCTTATTTCCAGTCAGTTTTCTGACTGACTATCAATCTATCTCTTTTATTTGCTATACGAAGAGAAAGAGATGTCACTACAGCAATTTATAAACCTGGCAGGATTTAAGAGCTTGTAATACGGCCTCTGGTCGCGGCTCACTCAGTCGAGCCAGCTCGCGAGGGGTGTCACGTGTCGATTGAGACAGAGCTACGCGACAGGAAGAGAAGCGCTTCTATTATAATATAATATTAGCACACGATTGCAATTTGAAATTATACATTATTAAGAGAGTAGCTTATTATTTGATTGTCTTCGCGCGGACCGGCTTTTGTACGTTACCACTATTATACCTACTCTGTGAAACAGCAAACAGACTTTTCGCGATTTTAGGGTTGTTTCCATACAAAAAAATCATTAATAATCAACAGCTACCAATTATATTCAGATTTTGAGAGTATCGTATATACCGGGTGTAACAAGACACTCAATGAAGCCAAGGTCTACGGATTCTGCCCATCATCAGGACCATTTCTGTTCAAAATTATAGCTGGGAAACTATTTTTGGTGTTAAAAAAGCATTGCATACATCACCACGCAATGTAACGCGTACAACAGACCGCGCCTGCGAGTGTATGCTACACAGCTGCGTGCGGCCGAGTTGAAAGGCAACGTTTATGTGCGTGCTTATGAAATACATTGAATTAAGACGTTTTCAAGCCATTGATTGTTAAGAAATACATACAATTTTGATAATGTTTCTGTAGACAAAAAAAGGAAATCCTTACTTTAATCCTTATCCTTACTTATATTATAAATGCGAAAGTCCGTTTGTTTGTTTGTTACGCCTTCACGTCTTAACTACTGAACCGATCATCACGAAATTTTGCATAGAGGTTGTCAGAGGTATAGAAAAGGATATAGGGTACCTTTCATCCAGAAAAAACGTACAGTTCCCGAGGGGTAGCAAAAAAACTGTCCACGCAGACGAAGTCGCGGGCGGCCGCTAGTAATATTATAAATGCGGAAGTCCGTTTGTTTGTTTGTTTGTTACGCCTTCACGTCTTAACTACTGAACCGATCATCATGAAATTTTGCATACCTACACGTTGTCAGAGGTACAGAGAAGGACATAGGGTACCTTTCATCCCGATAAAAGTATTGTTCCCGAGGGAGAACAAAAAACCCTTCCACGCAAACGAAGTTGCGGGCGGCTGCTAGTAACGAATAAAATAAGATTTCATACATTTTTTTTACTTTGACCTTCAATAACTTTGTAGCTATTGGTTTCCCAGGTATAGTCTAAAAGACAAAAAATTAAATAAATTTAAAAAATATTAAAAACACGACTGCCCTGCCAAAAACGAACTAAAAAGTTAAACAACAAGTGTCATTGCAGTCGGGGGACCTTATTATGGAACAATTTTTGATCAAAGAGGTCCCCCGACTGCAATGACACTTGTTGTTTAACTTTTTAGTTCGTTTTTGGCAGGGCAGTCGTGTTTTGGAATGTGCTCATCAAGGCCTTTCATTTGATGCCCATATTGTAATAATAGAGAATTTTTTTGCAATTGAAAATGGCGTCGTACAGTCGCCGTATTGATTTTTTCTAAAAAAAATATAGCCAGTGTCACTCGGAATGCTGTAAGGATTCTAACGATACCCCATTTGTCCAAATCAGTTCAGGCATTTAGAAGTTATGGTGGAATAAAGAAACTCACATACCCACAAACATACATGAATCCTGAACACATAACACTCTTTTTGCTTTGGGCAGTCGTGTAAAAATGATCCTGATGATGGGCGGAATGTGTGGACTTCGGCTTCGTTGAGGGTCTTGTTACACCCGTTATATCGTAAATTAATGTAAGTATGTGCGTTTGCAGACATAGACGAGGAGGACATCCCGGCGTCGGCCGGCGTGTTCAGCATGGCCGACATGGAGGCGGCCGTCATGCTCGAGGTATTTGTGCACCTCACTTGTTTCGTGTCTGGGTGGTAAATGTTTGACTACCAATGCTTACAAAATTATTATTTCTTAGACTGAATTATACACTGGCCTGCAAAACTAAGTACTACAGAGGTCTATTTTCATACAAACGAGGTAACTTTGAAGCATTGGTTCTCCGCCCAGGATTAAACGTGGTGTGATCTGATGATGGCCATCCAGGGAGTGAATGGAGAAGATTCAGATCCCCATACACACCCAATAGATCTGATCAGCATTCTAAGAGTTGTTTGGATATGTTTAAAAAAACCGAAAATAGCATTAAAATGTATGGAAATGCTGTAACTGAATCTTCTCCATTCATTCCCTGGATGGCCAACATCAGATCACACCACGTTTAATCCTGGGCGGAGAACCAATGCTTCAAAGTTACCTCGTTTGTATGAAAATTGACCTCTGTAGTACTTAGTTTTGCAGGCCAGTGTAATTTCACTTAACTTTAACAAGTCATTCTGAAGTTTGTTTTAATTAGCATATGATTTTCAGGTTAAATTTTAAAAACCGTTTCAGGTTACGTTTAGTTCTCGATTTAATTTTTGTAAATAACATTGAAAAAAGTGGTGGTTTTCAAGGTTTATACTAATTTCCAATTTTCCCTATCTACCATATCCGGCTTTATAAGGCTGTAACCAAACACCCTTGATAAATCCTTTGCAGGAAATGCTGACGGCGCGCGTGTCCAATATGGAGCGGCAACATGGCCCAGAACACGCGGACCATAAGGTATAGTATTTATTTACTTATTAATATTTTCATATTTAAGGTGTAACAAAATTATGTAACTATAGTATAATTTATACTTAAAAGGCGGTCTTGTATAGTCTGTAGTTCTATTGTTACAAAATTAATAAATAAAACCTGTTTTTTTGATAGACTGTTTATTCCTACTTATCCTATTTACGGCAGTGACCGACCGAAGTTTCGGTTTCGGCCAAGTATTGGCCGAAATTTTCGGCTTGACTGAAACTTGGTTTTTGTTAATTATCGTGCGTTAATCGGCTAACTTCGGAGTTCACCAGCCGGCGTGAATCGGCGCGATTGTATTGAATTGAGTTTACGTGGTTTAATAGTCAGTTCCTTGATCAATTTTAATTTGTGAAAAATCATTACCCTACCACCAACCAGATATGTGTAAAAACAACGTCAATTTAATATGCGAAAACAAGTTTCGGTTTCGGTTTCGGCCGAAACTGAACCCGGGCCGAAAGTTCGGTTTCGGCCGGAATTCCAGTTTCGGTCGGACACTACTTATGTTCCTTGGACAAAGTTGTTCAGTTTTAGCAATACTATCATCTGTTTCAGTATAGTTACATTATTTTGTTACACCTTATCTATCACAAATAAAAATATGAATTGTCTTGGATAGCAAACTGTACTTATTATCTCAGATACTAAAGTCTACTTATACAGGATGTTAATTAATAAACCAAAAATGAGAAACCTTTTCTTTGGGTCATCAAACTGCTCATTACAAAAGCTAATAACGTAAATCAAAATGTATGAAACAGCTGATTTTTTTCGCGATTTCAGAGTTGGTCCATAGTAAAAGTTGTTTAGTTTGATGGTTTGAAGAAACGGTTTTCCCATTATTGGTTTATTCATTAATACGTCGTATAATTTCTCAAAAATAGACATAATTCTATATCCATTTTTGTTTATATTTCGTAGAGTGAATCCGGCCGCAGTCGGCGGCGGCGTGAGCGACAGTGGCGCCCTCAAGCTTCCGAAACAGATCTATAAAAAATCCGTTGTAATTTAAAAATTCCGTTGTAATTAAAAAAATCCGTTGTAATTAAAAATAATAGTAGGAGTTAATATTCTATCTAAACCAATGTATAGAGAAATACAGATTATTTAAAATAAACAAGCTATTGTATATGAAACTTAAACTTGCTACAAAATCCTTACTTAATAGTTATGAATGCGAAAGTCTGTTTGTTTGTTATGCCTTTACGTCTTAACTACTCAACCGATTATCATGAAATTTTGCATACACGTTGCCACGGGTACAGAATAGGACATAGGGTACCTTTCATCCAGAAAAAAGGAACTGACTCGAGGGATTGAGAAAATACTATTTACGCAGACGAAGTCGTGGGCGGCCGCTAGTAATTATTATGGTGATAGTACTAAATAATTATAAAAATTAAAATTGTTGCATTTTCGGAATTTTAAAATGAATATTGTTGAAAAATAATGTTGCGAGGATAAAAGAATTAACAAATCATAATAATATTATTGTTTGTTGTACAATAAATAATTTATTTTAACACTTTATATCCATTTTACATATCAGTAGACAGTTTTGAGTTTTATCAACTGCAAAAATACGTTACCAACAACGTGTTAATGAATTAACGCAAAATGAGAAAACGGTTTCTTCGAGCCATCAAACTGAACAACTTTTACTATGGGACCAACTCTGAAATCGCGAAAAAAAATCAGCTGTTTCATACAAAAATTAATGACGAAAATATAAAAATGTATGAAGCAGCTGTTTTTTTTTCGTCATTTCAGAGTTGGTTCCATAGTAAAAGTTGTTCAGTTTGATGGTTCAATGAAACGGTTTTCTCATTTTGCGGTAATTCATTAACACGTTGTATATACCTATGTATTTACTTAAAATGTGCTACAGTATAGAATGTACAAAAAACCAAACGATGATACTAATGCATCCAAAAACCTGTACATATTTTTAATTTTTAATATAATTTAATAACTTTTTAATTTCTAAACGCTAACATATTTTATCTACACTCATGGTTTAAATCCTCTGAAATAGCTTATTGCCGATATTAAAACAACCAGTGTCGTAGTAATCATTATATCATCCAAACGAGTGTTATAATGTTATGAACGAGTGTTACGAATTTATGGTTATAGAATGACAACTGGTTGTTTTTAATGTTGGCAATAAGTTGTTTCGGAACCTTTTATACAGGGTGTTTGGTACAAGCCTGATAAATATATAGTAGATAGGGACCATCAAACTAAACAACTTTTACTCCCTTATTCCTCGGAGATAACCATGGCCAGATAACTGGTTATCTGTGAAGAATTTTTTTCTTCCCATATAACCGGTTATCTCTTAGGAATAAATTTTCCTCACAGATAACTAATTATTTTGACAGTTATCTGCGAGGAAAATATATTCCTAAGAGATAACCGGTTATATGGGAAGAAAAAAAATCTTCACAGATAACCAGTTATCTGGCCATGGTTATCTCCGAGGAATAAGGGCTTTTACCCTATGGAACCAACTCTGAAATCGCGAAAAAAAAATCAACTGTTTCATACATTTTGATATTTACATTATTAATTTTTGAATGAAACAGCTGTTTTTTTTTCGCTATTTCAGAGTTGGTCCCGTAGTAAAAGTTGTTCAGTTTGATCGTCCCTATCTACCATATTCGGCTTTATAAGGCTTTTACCAAGCACCTTGTAGAGGATTAATATCTTAATACACTCAAGATAAAGTCTTCTATGCAACTGTACATAATAAAGTATTAAAACACTCATGTGATAAACCTACACTCGTGTTTTAATAGCCCTTATAATACAACAGTTTCATAAATATCTATTGGAGATTTTTCAACAGTTGCTTTTGTGTAAAAATATATCAATTATTGGCGAAAATATGTGCGCCAAAATAGACATTGTGTATAAAGAAATGTTAACAAATATGTTTGTTAAATATATCATAATAATTTTAATAATACCTACGCTTAGTGTAACTTTGTGAATAACAATAACGAGATGCTAATACTAATATAAACTTTATTCCATACAATTTAGAGTTTAAATTGCTGTAATCTTTATTTAGGATCTTTTCTTCTCTGCTCAACCTAATGGCAAAAAAACGTGTATGTATTTTAACAAGTTTGTATAGAATTGTGAAATAGTGTATTGAATTTTCTGTATGAAATAGAAAAAATCTATACAACGTATTACAAAATAACCCCTAATGCCGAATATGGTTTTACTATGCGACCAAATAAGAAATCGCGAAAAAAATTCTGCTGTTTCATACATTTTGATATTTCCCCGAAATATTTCCCTTATTGAAAATGAAAGATTGTTTATTTAAATAAACTCACATAATAAGCATTTTTAAATCATCAATTCTTTTACCCTACCTTACACCCGACGTCTTTTAGCTGACAAGAAAAATGGGCGCAAAAAACTTGTCAGCTTTATCAGATGGAACGATATTTACAAATATGTATATCGTTTCCAGACTTTATTTTAACAAATAAATAACAGTAATTAATTCGCTCATTTTTTAACAAATTTCAAATTTATTAATCAATTTACAGGGTAAATTCAAAGTTTGAGTTTTTATTCAGTCTAGGCTGTTACAAGAGAAAAAAACATACAATTCAATATGCGTTAAAATAGGTAGTCAGAAGCAGACCCATTACATTGGCAGCATCTGTTCACGAGCATGACCCATGCATTAGTTTTTGTACGAAACAGTAGATTTTTTCGCAATTTCAGATTTGGTCCCGTAGTAAAAGTTGTTCAGTTTGATAGTCCCTATTTACCATATTCGGCATTACTTGTATTTTTGTAAAACTTTGTTCTATACGCCAAATTATTCAACTCATGTACAGCTTGACAGCCAAATGTGAACTCTGTACTGTAAAATAGCTCTTATTGCGACGGAATACGGTGCAACTTATCTCGATCGCCCAACTTGTACAGATATAGACTTAAGTTAGTGTAGAACGTTCCTAAATACTTTGCCTTTTATAATAATCTTCGTTATGGTTTGATCAGATTATGGATAAATAGGGAATATGCATAAGTCACCGATTTTGATAAAATTGAGCTTGATCGCTCCGGACACGTATAAAAACATGATGGAACAGGAAAATAAAAAATTATAATGTATTATTTTAGTTTTATCACACGATGAAATCAAGGAAAAATAACGATTTTTTGTTTTCACTTTCGAATATAATAAACTTAACAGTCAGATAGAATATCGAATAAGAAATCATTTTTTTGTATGACACATATGTACTTAAACGCAAAATTTAGGGAGATAATTGAAAATTCTTGGCTAACTTCATAGTAAACGCGCGCCTGAAACGTGATATGTGACGTCATATATCATGTCCGTTTTGTATGGAGCGTTTTCGGCGGTAAATGCTGCGTGCTAACTTCAAGTAACTACGAGGGTGGTTTGATAAGTCCATGACTTTGAAAAGAAGAAATACTTTTTTTTCATAATTTATTTTTCTGTCTTAAAAATAAACTCCTTAAGACTAATTCTTTACACTATTTTTTTTTTCAAATTTGGCAAAAGATTATTACTTCTGGAAACAAAAAGCTCAAGCGACTTCTCACTTTTCTTAACCACCCTGTCGACCCTCTCGGCGGCACTCATGACATCAAGACTCATCGAATGAAGATGCGAATCCTTCCTATTCTCTAGATTCAACCCCAGTGAGATTTTTTCTCCTACCAAACATGAATAAATGTCTTGATAAATATCTTGGCGGGCAAAGATTTTCATCAAGCCAAAAGGTGATGTCTGAAATGGGCCCTCATTTCAGTTACCAGTTTTCAGGCAATAAAAGAAAAAATAATGGGTTAAAGAGGTAGGAACTTCGTTGGACTGAATACGCAGAGCTACAATAAGATTATGTACAGAAATAAAACAAAATATTCCGAAAAAAAGACTTTCTTCATTAAAAAGTCATGGACTTATCAATCCACCCTCGTATATCACGAGAAAAAAACCCAAGAAAAAAGTTTTAATATTACAGTTGATTTTCTCACGCATTACACTTTTGACTTTGATAAAAAAAAAATTGATGCATATTCCCTATTTTGGATACCTACTTATTTGACAAAATGACTTGATATAGATTCTGTTTTAATTTTTTAATTGTTTAAAGGCCGAATAATCACAGGATTAGCTAATATCTTAAGTTAAAGTCTCCTTAACTTTAAGGAAGCTGTCAGTTTCATAGTGTTTCTGTCGTTAACTTTAAGGCCCGTAATGATTCCGCTCTCAAGGTTGAGAGCGGAATAAATACGGGCTTTAGATTCGTTTGAGTAGGTATTTGGCGTTTAAACTTTTAAAAATAATCTATGGGTGTCAAAGGCAAGATTGTAAGTTACTGAAATTGTTGATTTCCTAAATTTTAATAATAATACATGTGTAAGAGGGACATCACATGATCAGTCTGGCATCAGTCTGTATAGACTTTGATTTTTTCCAGGTAATCCACCAATACCAGGCTGATGGAACAGACTGATGCCAAACGGAACATGTAATCTCCCTCCATCAGACTGATGAAATGGACTGATGCCAAACTGAGCATGTAATCTCCCTCTATCAGACTGATGCCAAACATGTATCTTCTCTCTATCAGACTGATGCTAAACTGAACATGTAATCACCCTCTATCAGGTTGATGGAATGGTCTGATGCCAAACTGAGCATAAATAATCTCCCTCTATCAGACTGATGCCAAACTGAACATAAATAATCTCCCTCTATCAGACTGATGCCAAACTGATCATGTAATTTCCCCCTAAAAGGCAAAGTATGGACGAGTGTCAAGGTCCGAACAAATTATCGGACGCGGCTTACTGCCGCGGCTGATCTGAGGTGTGCAAACTATCGGATGTAGTAGGTCGCGGACGAAACCATAGACTAATATGACATCATCGGACGTCCGATAGCTATCTGGCACGCAGGATGTTATGAGAGTGTGCACACTTATCAGCCGCGGCAGTAAGCTGCGTCCGATAATTTGTTTGGACCTTTAGTTGCTTCTCCTTGCATGCGCCCTCCCCTCATGTGATATAAGTGGTGCCATCTCGTTTCAAATGAGGAACTAAAAATGAATTGCGAGCGATTGTTATATATTTTTTATTGTAAGTATGATTATTAAAAAAATACTGGGAACAATGGGTGTATTCTAGCAGACTAATCGCCGAGTCATCGGTCGCCATAGAATAAATTTTATCCATAGAAAGTAAAACAAAAATTAGGTCAAAATGAAAGGTATATAAACAGTATTTATTTTGGTTGAATGCTTTGGTTTTTCTATATATAATAATGTAATTTGTTTCGAATCTCAATATTTGTTTTGTATAATAATCTACAGTGTAAAAATATGGTTCCCAGTCTCAATTGCATTTATTTCTGCATTTGTTTGCACTTTATATGTAATTATTGTATAAATGTATGTATGTACAGGACGTAGTGTAGCGGGGAGGGCAAGTTTGGTGCTAGCTCGTTGACTAATTACTGTCTAAATAAATCTATTATTACAATTAATGTCTTGTTTTTTTTTTTCTTCTGCGATTTTAATTTAAGGTGCATACCATACCGAAAGTGGTGTTCTCAGAGGTTTTTATGTAATAAGTTTGATAGGATAGGATTTTAATAAACTTTACAGTACTTGGGCATCGGAAAAAATCTTACTTACATCACACAATTACAATGGGGAATGTCCGAAAAAATCAAATTGGCTGAATATTTTTTATAGGTAGGAATAAGCTCCCTTAGTAATAGAAAAACGTTTCTGAATTTTCGGTTACGTGAAAAGGACATGTCCCATCGCGCCTATGTCATTAGCCTCACCATTCTCAAAAAATGAAAAAAATGAAAGAATCAGATTGATAAATATTTTCTGTACTCTCATTAAAGTACTATTTACTTACATTTTTTCTCAAAATACTTCAGAAAACAACTTAATGTTTTTGTAATTGTTTTTCTAAATATAAAACAATTCTTGATACCCAAATAAAATGTAATTAGCATTTTTTAATTATGAAAGTAATTTAATAAAATGAAACTGTGACAACGCTGGGACATCTCTTTAAATAAAATAATTAAAGTCTCTTCGATTTCACAAATTGTACAAAAGTAACAGCAGAATGGAAATTATACCTTTGCCACAACCACAACATGGCATTAAAAAAAGTTTTAATACAAAATGTCAAAACTTTTTTTTAATACTTGTGGTGTGGCAAAGGTATAATATCCATTCTGCTGTTACTTTCGTTTCGTAAATTTGTGAAGTCGAAGAGACTTTCATTTTTACATTTTTTTCACGCAGCCGAAAATTCTGAAACTTTTTTCTGTTACTAAGGGAGCTTATTCCTACTTGCAAAAAAAATATTCCGATAATTAGTTTTTTTTCGGACATTCCCCATCAACAAAAAGTAGTTTGGCCCTAAGTCATCGATCGCCATATTTTAAACCATGGAAAGTAATTTGTTATAGAATGTTCTATATTTTACTTTCCATGGGTGAATGGGGTTGGCAACGCAAAGCTAATCGCAGATGGCGCCAGCGGGCGATCTAACCGCTATCAATACTTTGATTGGTTAAAAT
Source organism: Agriphila tristella (assembly GCA_928269145.1). Lineage (NCBI taxonomy): Eukaryota > Metazoa > Arthropoda > Insecta > Lepidoptera > Crambidae > Agriphila > Agriphila tristella. The sequence goes on along the minus strand of OV743447.1, from coordinate 1,018,415 downwards.
ATGTCGCAAACAAATGACATTTTATATTTGAAACAAACAATACAAACGCTTGTGGCGCCATTAGTTCCTCAGTTTGCATACCCATTGTGTACTCTATGGCGACCGATGGCTCAAAGATGTCTGGCATAATGAGCCCATTTACAATTTCATCTTTTGCAAGGAAGGAAATAATTGACAACGTAATTTCTAAGCACATTTTTTTTTAAATATTCTCTTTGAGCAAAAACACGATGCCCATTTTTTATCTTGACGTAGGTGGTAGTTACTGTACGCTGATTTTTTCTAATAGTCAATCATAGGAATAGATAGCAAATCTGTAAAAAATAACCACTTTTAACAGTTTCTAGAAATGACTAAGAGGAAATGCAATGATACCTTCCTAATACACTGGCCTGCAAAACTAAGTACTACAGAGGTATATTTTCATATAAACGAGGTAACTTTGAAGCATTGGTTCTCCGCCCAGGATTAAACGTGTTGTGATCTGATGGTGGCCATCCAGGGAGTGAATGGAGAAGATTCAGATCCCCATACACACCCAATTGATCTGATCAGCATTCTAAGAGCTGTTTGGATATGTTTAAAAAAAACCTCGAAAATAGCATTAAAATGTATGGAAATGCTGTAACTGATAACTCTTATCCTTACAGCTCTTAGAATGCTGATCAGATCAATTGGGTGTGTATGGGGATCTGAATCTTCTCCAATCACTCCCTGGATAGCCATCATCAGATCCTAGCTAAGTCAATCCGTGGCGGAGAACCAATGCTTCAAAGTTACCTCGTTTGTATGAAAATAGACCTCTGTAGTACTTAGTTTTGCAGGCCAGTGGAAAACAGTGGCAGAAAAGACAGTCGCTACTCGACTTGACATTCTTACGCAACGGCCCAAAAAGGGGTGCGTATTGTGTTCAGGTTCATGGTAATGTGAGGCAGTAACTTTGTCATAAAAAGGGAAAAACTGGGAAAAAATACAAAATGCCAAAATCTGTGAATAAATATTTATTTATTTTACATAATAATCTGTTAACAACGACCTCGCGGTCCGGCGGCGCGCGGGCAACATCTACACGCACTATTCAATGACCTTTCTATTCTCTCGAACGCTAACGCTACCTTTAAAGTGTGGAATTAGCGATTATTTATAAAATTCAAGTCGTAAGTTTGTCAATTAACATCTGTAACGGACATAAGCTTGCGACTTGTGATTTAATAGTTTATTGCTTATTTTTAACTTAGAGTTAGCGTCAATATAAATAGAGAGTATGGCAATTGAATCAGGGGATTGAATCACAATTTTATTACAAATTGATTTAAAAAAAAATATGTTTCATAAACGTTTTGAGTAAACAAATTAATCTCTGTCAGAATTCAATTCCATAAATCATATGGAGGCATAAATAATTATTTTGCAATTCACATTGAAAATATCATTTTAAAACTAGAGTTTTTGCATCAAAGGTTGTGGGTTCGAATCCCACCTGACGAGCTGTTCTTTTTCTAGTAAATTATATTATGATAATGATTAATGCCTTAAACATGGTATAGACAATGGGGACAGTAAAGTTATAGGTTCTCACATCACATTAAAATGTAGTCTTTTCAGACATGCAAAACAAAAATATTAATTAACAAAGTTTAATTAATTTCATTATTATATTCAATTGTGGAATCACGGAAACGTAGTCAGCAAAAACTGTGCAAAAATGGCAAGTTGCTTTATGATTATTAATGTACAAAAGGAAAAGAAGTGGGCCCAGACTACATCCTTGAGGGACTCCTATTTATTTTTAACATAATGTATAAAATATCAAAGTGATCCTTTCCGCCCGCGCGCGCTCAATTAAAACATAATTAAAATATATTCATCGATTCAAACAAATGGCGTAACAATTCAAATTTTACAATGCAGTAATAATTTATACACAGTTTTATTTTATTTTATTTATAATATTAATAATTAAGTATTATATTATACACCCGTTCGCAACTGTTGATGTAAATAATCCAAGTCGTTTATAAAATTAATAAAACATATTTACAATTTGTCTGATTTAAAAAATTTATGATACATAATAACAAAAAAATACAGTTTGGAATGTATAACTTATAAAATATACCGAGACGATGAACTTTGTCATTTGTAAAAAACTCATTTGACACAGAAAAATCAATATAAGATGATGAAAAAAAATGTTAGCTTTTCTTTTTTTTTAATTCTTCAACGTGTTACAAAACCGAATATGGTAAATAAGGACCATCAAGCAGAACAACTTTCACTATGGGACCAACTCGGTAATCACGAAAAAAAAACTGCTTTTCCGTACAAAAATTAATAACGAAAATATCAAAATGTATGAAACAGCAGATTTTTTTCGCGGTCCCATGTAAAAGTCGTTCAGTTTGATGTTCCCTATCTACCATATTCGGCTTTAAGGGTTTTTTGTAACACGTTGTGTAGAATTTAGAATGCTCATGCGTTTTTGTGAATAAAAACAGAAATACAATTTAACTGCGATAGTATTTTCATTAATGCATTATTCAATAGCTTGTGGTAATTTGTAACATATAGGGACTTAAATATACAATTAATAAGTTGAATAAGTTGCAAACGAGTGCTTACGTAACCTTCCGTGACATACGACGCCCGACAGACAATACGTGATACACTTTTGCCCCTTGATATACACTACACACCTCAACGTTGTCTGGGGATCAAGGTGTTTTTTTCATACAAACGAGGTAACTTTGAAGCCTTGGTTTCCTACCAGGGATGTACTGTGCTGTGATCTGATGATGGATATCCAGGGATTGGATGGAAGAGATTCAGTGCGCTATACACACCCAACTGATCTGATCAGCATTCCAAAAGATAGAAGGACTTATTTAAAAAAACCGGCCAAGTGCGAGTCGGACTCGCGCACGAAGGGTTCCGTACCAAAAAACTGCAAAAAAAACACGTTTGTTGTATGGGAGCCCCCTTAAATATTTATTTTATTCTGTTTTTAGTATTTGTTGTTATAGCGGCAAGAGAAATACATCATCTGTGAAAATTTCAACTTCCTAGCTATCACGGTTCATGAGATACAGCCTGGTGACAGACAGACAGACGGACAGCGGAGCCTTAGTAATAGGGTCCCGTTTTTACCCTTTGGGTACGGAACCCTAAAAACCGCGAAAATAGCATTAAAATGTATGGAAATTCAGAAACTGAGAACTCTGACTCTTCTATCTTTTAGAATACTGATCAGATCAGTTGGGTGTGTAAATCGATCTTAATCTCCTCCATTCACTCCCTGGATAGCCATCATCAGATCACAGCACGGTACATCCCTTGCAGGAAACCAAGGCTTCAAAGTTACCTCGTTTGTATGAAAAAAAAAACAACTTAATCCCTAGACAAAGTTGATAAATTGATTAAATCGTTTGAAATTCACGATTGACAGTTTCATTTGCTTACAGAGTGCTATAATAGCACTTTGCTAATAAATGAAATTGTCTTACATATAATCTCCAACGGTTTTTTAATCGATGTTAATCGAGAATTGTTTACTGTTGCTAGTTTAGTAATAAGGGGGGCAGTTAACATTTTCATAGACCCCATACAATTAAAAAAATATTTCGTCACGTCCAAGCGAATGTCTATAGCGTGACGGTAGACAGCAATGAAAGTTGCTTAACACTTCAGTACTTTGGTAAAGCAACTTATTTTGACGCATGTCTCAGTTTGAAACAGTTGTCAAAACAAGTTTATATGACAAAGTCCTAAATTGCTTAGAAACTTTCGTTGTTGACCATACCACATAAGTACTTTGTCATAGCAAAATTTTTGACAATTGTCTCACAGTTTAAAAAAATAATCAAAAAAGTCCTAAGTGACTTTTAAAAGTGTAAAATTCCACCAACCAATATTGAACCTTAAATTGTTCATGTGAGAGTTTAAAATTAATGGAATAATTTGAGAACAAAATTTTTTACTTTTCTAATGGCATTTTACTCAACAACTTAACGTAAAAAAAACCCGCTCACATAATAGATTTTATCAGACGAAAAATACGTCATAAATAATAATGGCTAAACATTTTTTCCTGATATTTTTTTACTTCATATAGTTTTAAGAAAGTAATATGATTACAAAGAATCTTGACTGGGTTCAGAAGACAAGTAATAAAACTAAAGTCGGGCGTGTATGCACTTCGGTTCACGTAACTACAAGAGTTTCTAAAAACAACCTTATCTCATTACGTACAGAGTCGACTTTTGAGTGTGTGCCTGTTCTCGACTAGATAATATTTACAAATGTCACGAAAAATTCGTACTAAACTGTGAGAAACGGCACTAGGACACTTCCGTCAGATTCCGTTTTCGTCAGAAAAAAAATAGGTTGTTTTCTTTCTGACGAAAACGGAATTCAATCAGATTCCGGTTTCGTCAGAAAAAAAAGGCTGGTTTTTCTGGAAATTAGGACTCCCGTTAAGGGCTGTGGGGAATATGCTGACCGGATCTGATGAACAGGTATGAAAAGACCTCCTTTGATGCTAGCCTGGTACTTTAAACCCCCGTTATATTTTCAACAAATTAAAATAATTTGAAACATTTATTTGGCTTTTATTTTATTAAGCTTTTTCTGACGAAAGAGGGATTCCGCTTTCGTCAGAAATAAAACAGCCTATATTTTTTTCTGACGAAAACAGAATCTGACGAAAGTGTCCTAGATCGTTATTTCAATGTGAAAATATTGAAATACCGGGCCATTGTTTAAATCTGTTTTGATATTCTTTAAATCCTTAAATGATTGTATTATACATTGGAATAATAACAAATTTCACTTGTATGAAATACATAAGCCACTTAAGGGTAAACATTAGGACGTGAGTCGCTATTTTAGCCACATAACGTGGTTTCCCAGCTTTTTTACTTATTTGTACACTCTAAAATTGTAATTGGCAAATATTACAAACATATTGCATTTAATGAGATAATTTTGCTTTAATAACATAGTTGATAGTGAACAATTGTCTTTAGTTGTCGGAACTCGTTAAAATATATTGTGTAAAAGCTAAAATGTTGACGACTCTGTATGAAATATACAGGAAGAAAAAAGCAGCCCTTGACGAGTTTCTTGCCGGTTCTTCTCGTTACAAGGTCTCAGGCTTATGGTTTGCGAACCGATGGCGTAGCTTCTATGACATTCACAAGTGCTTGTAACAGCCTAGACTGAATAAATTAATTTTAAATTTTGATTTTTTTTTAAATCCTGGGAAACCACGTTATGCGCCTACAATAGCTAGTCACGTGGCAATGTTTAACTTTTAAGTCACTTATTATAGGTAGAGTGGTATTATACAACTCGCCTATATATGACTTGGTTCATTTTTACAAATTAATTTCTGACAATTTTTTTTTAATTCATGCCACAGAGAAAATAAGAAAATGCAACGAACACACACCCAAACAGTACCAAATTCAATTTATAATATATTAATGATATAGTCTACATTATTACATACAAACATAAGTAGTAATGAAAAATTTAGTTCAGTCTTTGCAGCTGTTTGTGTGAATTCCGATTTTATTAAAAGCAACATAGAGCTAAATTGTGAAATGACATTTTTTAGCTGCATATTTCTTATTTGCGTTTGAAAACCACTTTTTACGTCACAAAAGGAAATTAAATTGGGGAAAATTTAACTCTTAGAGACAACTATTCTTATAAGAGTTTGAAAATATGAAAAAATCAAGTTAAAATCAGTGTTTCTTAAAGTGGGGTCCATGGACCCCTAAGGGGTTTATAGAATGTGATCAGGGGTCCGCAATTAGCCGTTCCCGTGTTGAAACTACTGATAAAAGTAATTTTTAATATAAGGCTTATTTTCTTTTTAATAAGGCGACTTTATATGCAACACTAGCACTCCCGCAAAAATAATTACCGTAAAAATACACAATCTTTTAAAAATCCAAGCTTATGGTTCTCTCGCAAAATATCAATAGTTATTTATAAACACACAAACTTAATGACAGGTAATCTATTGTGGTTTATCCCGACGAAAAACAAAACGACGTCCGTTTTTCGGTTTTTCACCACAAAAACTGCAAACAATTATTTGTCAGAGTTTGAGTGTTTATTATAAATAACAATTAATATTTTACGAGGGCACCGTCAGCTTGAGATTTAATAAATTTTGTATTTACAAGATATTTTTTGCCGAAGTGACACAGTGTTGCCTATAAAGTCGCCTTAAATATTACTTGACAGGAATCCATTGATTTTTTAAAATCCTGAAAATGGTCCGTGACTGAAAAAAGTTTAAGAAACACTGAGTTAAATAAAAAGAACAGAGAATAGTTCAGAAAACGTCAGATCGCTCAAATGTTAAATTCATAATATTAAAAAGTGTTGTTAAGTAAAATATGGTATTCGACCGCATTAAAATCAATCCAAAATATGTGATTCAAAACTAATAGGAATAAAAATACATCTAAAATTATAATAAATGTCTGATTTCTAAAATTCAATTTAACTGTTTTTTTTTATTAAATGACCATTATTAGTTGGTTATCGACTTGAGCGCTCGATTGCATAATAATGTCAATTTATTAATAATTACCAATATATACAAATAGAAATATGGTCCTCTATAATATTACATTAATTCAAGGCGCATTCACCTACAAACAAGTCATTCAATGGGTCCATTCCAACAGACAAATCGCTGAGTCATCTATCGCCATAGAGTAAATGTTAACCATGATAACTAATTTGAATAGAATGTATTTTTTTACTCTCAATAGTTAAAATGTACTCTTAGGTGATTGATGACTCAGAGATTTGTCTGTAGGAATGCACACATTCAGATTTTGAAAAAAAAAAACCCGGATTTGTTTAATTAGTGTTATAAGAACATTCGATGGAATAGGCAATAAAATCTGTTTAACGCGCAAATAAGATCTGTATTATCTATTGCATAAGGTGTGATTTCGCATAGCAACCAACGAAACCTATGCATATTTCACAAGTTCATATCATTTATTATTATTTTACTATTTATTTATAATTATTTATTTACGAGGGTTGGTCGACTACCGCTTACCACTACTCAACATTATACACGCGCGGTGCTTGCAGATAAAAGAGAGAGCATCATTTTTGGTTCAGCATTTTTAATTTTTTCCCGATTCCTTAATAAAATATATTAAAAATTTCTCATAACAACGTTATTTGAGATTTTTGTCAAAATTGTTTAGAATAATTTTGATATCATTGAAATAAAAGCAATTATATCAAAATTAAAAACATAATTAACTGTAGTTTTAAACAGATAAGCACAATTTATTTGTAATCGCTAGAAAATTAACCGAAATCTGTCATTTAATGAAAATCTGCTCTCCCCTTACGAAAATCACGATAACTTTACAACGCACCTAAATACTTAAAACTAAAAATATTTACAATTCATATTTATATTTTATTATTTATTTATAACATTATACAAAGGCAAAGTTTCGACACGACACAACTTAGAACAAATCTAATCATTATAAATAAACCATTCGACCACTGAAGTCTTTAATGGATATTTTCTTATATTACTGTATTTTTTACTAGTTTATCAAAACACACTTAACTGGCATTTCTCTTTTACATATAATTTTATAACTTACATAAATAAATAACTGTTAGTTTCGGATTAGACAAGGACAGCTATATTGGTTTGTGACGTCACAATACAGTACCGTCATACGATCCATTGTTAATTTAGTTTTAGAAAGAAACAGATATAAGATAACAATTACTTTTTCGATATCAACATTTAGAATTGTGACCTACATATGATTTTTGATGGAAAAAAAACTAGTTTGTTCTAAGTTGTCTCTTAAACTTTGCATTTAAATTGTATGGTCTATCCTCCAACTCACACACACAAGATGAGATCAAATAACGTTCACAACTCCATACATCCACACGGTCCCATACAAAAATGTATGGAACGAGTTACATACAAACTGTGGTTTCTAAGTCCTTGGGTCTCAGTAGGGAAAAATTATATTTAATTTAATAACAATGGCTGTGGTCTGTTTCACAAATACTCTTCTAAGGCTTCCGCGCGTACAGTTCATTGGAAATAAAACACTTTTTACGGATTACAGCGCGAATATTGGTTAAATCAGGTGTTATTTTAGAATTATTTCGTTTCGATTTGTTGGTTTTCCCGACGTTTCGACACCTTTCCATGGCTGCTCATATTTTTAAGAAATTACAGCTTTTTGCTTTAGTCGTCCCGTGACGTAAACTTTTGTTATTGCGTGTAAACTTTTGTTAATTATTGTGATGGAAAATGACCTCACTTTAAATGTGGAGGTAATTTTTCAATGTTGACGACTCTGTATGAAATATACAGGGAGAAAAAAGCAGCCCTTGACGAGTTTCTTGCCGGTTCTTCTCGTTACAAGGTCTCCCGCTCAGGGCGCGCGAACCGATGGCGTAGCTTCTGTTACATTCACAAGTGCTTGTATCAGCCTAGACTGAATAAATTAATTTAAATTTTGGAAAGGTGTCGAAACGTCGGGAAACCGAAAAAAACAAACAAATCAAAACTAAATAATTCTAAAATAACATCTGAATTAACCAATATACGCACTGTAATCCGTAAAGTGTTTTATTTCTAATCTTTTTACTTTTACGATTTTTTATACAAGGTGAAAGTGCATACATACAACAAATCGGTAATATAGTTTGTTTATCCTTACTTGACTTATTTGATAAACAGTCTTTAGCCCAACTCTTTAATGAAGTAATATAATCATAAAATACTACAAATAGTTTTACACACAGATTACGAAAGAAGTTACTAATAATTAGTAACAATTTGATTTAATAAGACAAGAACTTATTAAATAAAGATTTAAATTCAAAAGACGAATGGCAAGTGTCAAAAGTTGTAACAAGTAAGAATAAACAGACTATACACGAACTGTCTGGAAAAATAATAATTTTGCTGAACATTTTTTTTTAGTAGGAATAAGCTTCTTTATTAAGATGAATAAATAATGAAAAATATTAGAAAAAATCGGCTCACCCGTAGCAACTTAGACGGGATACGAACCCGCACCCTTAGGATTCCGGCCCAATGCACTACCAATTATGCTACCGAGCCGCTGATGGATGTGGCGAAATTTTCTAATACTTTTTACGTTTCCGCCGAAGATCAGCGCCATCTCACCAATGTGAAGAGAACTTACTTCGACATTCGACTGTAGCACCCATTGCAGGTGCCAGACAATCAATTAAGGTGAAACAGTATAATTTTAAACTTTTTAGATTTTTGCATTCACAATGCTATTTGGTTAGGCGCATAAGGATTATTTTTATTCTGTGATTATTTTATGAATGAAATGTGTATGAGGTGTCATTGGGAACCTTTGCGCTCATTATTCTGTGGGATCATGCTATCTATGCCCGCAAGATGTGCTGGCCATTTATTCTTTATCTATGGTCTTGCATTGGGTGAAGAAAGAACGCCCCTTGTCATTGTGTGACTTTTTCCCTGTGAACGGATTTTATTTGTGCTGTTTTTGAAAAAGTGAATAAAAGAAAAACAGGAATATTTGGAGAGCGCCGTAATTGCGCGCCAAGCATCGCGATGCTGAACTGCTCTTCATGATCCTGGAGGTAAGTGGGCGTAGTTTAGGCGACCTTTGTTACCTCATACCCGACATCGGGTTCAAACATTATACCGGTGGAAGCCACCTCATTGTGGGCTATTTACACGCCACACCATCTTTTGGTCCTTCGAGCGGATACCATGCTCCAGCTTTTAAGATTTTTGGTACGTTGGATGTTCGCAGGACGATTACGTATTAATTGGTAAAATTCGCGAATTTGCTACGTACTTACCGCCATTTTGTAATTGATACAAAATTTTACGGAATAAAATTATTTTTACTCGAAATTAAATCTCGCATTGTAATAGCGTGATTTCTTTTAGGGTATTCCCGCATTGAAATAGCGGGTGATTTATTTTAGTATAATTTCGCATTGTAATAGCGTAATTTGATTTAAGTATTTTATTTTCGCATTATAATAGCGTGTGATTTCCTTTAATTTATTTTCGCATTAAAATAGCGTAATTACTTTTAATTTATTTTCGCATTGAAATAGCGTAATTACTTTTAATTTATTTTCGCATTTAAATAGCGTAATTTCTTTATAAAAATGTCGAAATCAAGTGATGATTCGGTTGATTCCGTCATTGAACTACCTGATAAACAGCTTACCTTATTAATAGCAAAAAAGGAACGTCTTTTTTCGCGGATGAATGATCTTTATACAACGTATCGAACAATGTATCGAATTTTGCGTCCCGAAATAACGAGACTTTCATGGCTCAGTCTGAAATAATCGACGAAATGCGAAGGCAATTTGAGTCTATAATTGATGACATAAATGACCGCAAGCTTACGTTGGATTCGAAATTTCTGCCTGACTATCAGCCTTTGACTGCTTTTGAAGATTTGTACTTTGTTGTAAAACGCGTCCGAAATAACATTATTCAGTCGTCGCAATCAATTGTGCCGTCGTCATCGAATAGTTCCGGCGATCATAATCCTAGATGCACCATTAAGCTTCCTTCGATTGAACTGCCGAACTTCGACGGCAAAACGGAAAACTGGCCTAAATTTTACGAATCTTTTAAGTCCAACATTCACAATAACACACAGCTGTCTGACTCGCAACGCGTGCAGTATTTAGTAGGGAAATTAACCCACGGTGCGCTTAAGGCTACCGCGGGTATTGTACCCTCGGGTGAAACCTATAATATTATTTGGGATAGCTTGGTGAATAAATATCAAGATGTGCGTGCATTAGGTACACTTTATCTTAACAATATTCTCGATGCGAAAAGTTGTTCGAATACGGCAGCCAGTCTTGATTATTTTATTGAAAAATATTCAGCGTCTGTGTTGGCCTTAAAACAACTGAATATCAGTGATGTGACCGATTTCATATTTTTGCATTGTGCTCTAAGGAAGATCGATGTTCAAACTGTGCAAGCGTTCGAATTATCTGTGCGTCATAAGGACATTCCTTCTTATAACGAACTACTTTCTTTCGTGCAAGATCAAGTTAAAATTTTAGAACGGTCTAATGTTTCATACTCGTCACGGTCTTCGAGCGGTGGTGTTATTAAAGCGCCATCGTCGGTCGTGACCGCGGCAGCCCGTCCTAATACTTACAAGTCGTTTGTCGCGAGTAATGAAAATATCACTCACACGCCGGGAAAGTCGTGTATTTTTTGCAATAAAAGTGATCATTCAATTAATGCTTGTTCACAGTTTAAAAGTTTGAGTTCACCCCAGGCCCGATTTGATTTTATTAAATCGAAACAGGGTTGCGCAAGTTGTCTTAGTGGGTCGCATACCGTAACGTCATGTAGGTCGACGGTTGTTTGCGAATTATGCAAAAAACGTCATCATACCCTCTTACACTTCGATACCAAGAGTAATAATGGTCGGAAAAATACTTACGCTCATACGTCGCAAGTACCTACCATTGAAGGGTCGTTGCCTTATTTACCGTCGTCGGTGCCGTCCGTCGCCTCGCTGCCGACAGCGTCGCCTCTCTCCGCACCCGGCGTAGGATCAAACCCGTGTGTTTTGAATACCCCATCGGGTACCCCATCTATTATGGGGACCCCTTCGGTTTTGGGTACTCCAGTTAGTTTGGGTACCCCACCTAGTTCGGGTACCCCGACTATTTTAGGTACCCCGGCTACCCCTTCCTTGTCTTTGAGTGCGGAAGTAAGACCAAACTCTACGATTTTACTATCGACAGCTCAAGTTTATGCTAAAATAAAAAATTGCAATAATAGGAGAATTATCCGCTGTTTGATAGACAACGGTTCGCAAAATAATTTAATTACAATGGACTGTTGTAAATCGCTTAATTTACCAATAATTCCACTGAGTAACTCGTTTGTCAAAGGAATTGGTTTAGCGTCTCGGCCGATTTTAGGATACGTTTATTTGGATATTGAGTCCCGTGTTTATACGAATAATAAATACACTATGCATGCCTTAGTGATTGACTGTATCACCGATCAGCTGCCTGCTCATTATGTGGACACGGGTGATACGGATTATTTAAAAGGGATTCCCCTCGCCGATCTGACATGGAACGTTCCCGGGTCGGTGGATGTCGTTCTGGGTGCTCAGCTGTTTCCATACATTTATTTAGGAAATAGGGTCATATCTGGTACCAGTGCGCCTCCTGCTTTGCTGACCGCGTTCGGTTACGTGCTGATGGGTGATTTCCCAAGTAATGTTCTTGTTAATACTTCTACGTCATTCTGCGCTCTTTCGCTTAATGATATGGTGCAAAAGTTTTGGCAATTAGAGGAAATACCTAACATGAAGTTTTTGAGTCCGGAGGAGACGGAATCTGAAAATTTGTTTGTTTCGTCGGTCACCCGGGGGGAGGGTGGTAGGTACTCGGTTGATTTACCATTCTGCAAGAACCCGAAGGAATTGGGTAACTCTCGCACTGCTGCCCAAAGGCGATTTATGGCTTTGGAGCGGAGATTTAAACAGTCACCAGATTTACGAGATAAATATAATAGTGTTATCGGTGAATATATTGAAAAGGGCTATTTGTCTGAGGTTCCTGAATCCGAGGTGAAGGATGAAGGATACTACATCCCGCATCACGCTGTCACCCATCCGGGTAAGCCCATGCCTCGGATCGTGCTCGATGCTAGTGCGAGAACGCATACAGGGTTGTCACTAAATGATGTCCTTCATATTGGCCCTAATTTGCAAGCCGATTTATTTCTGCTTTTGCTTGGCTTTCGTCTTTTCCCAGTCGCTATGACTGCTGATATTGAACAGATGTATTTACAGATTTTGGTTCGGTATGAACACCGTAAATATATTAGGATTTTATTTCGTTTTTCGGAAAACGAAGTCATACGAACCTTTCAATTTAATCGGGTCCCCTTTGGTCTCAAATCAAGCCCATACTTAGCAATGCGAACTGTTCGTCAGCTGGCTGATGACATGAGATCACATTACCTGGAAGCTGCTGAGGTGGCAGAGTCTAGGTTGTACATGGATGATCTAGTTTATTCTATTGCGGATGAAGTCAGCGCCGTGCGTTTGTCTCGGGAATTAATCTCGCTGTTCAAGGCCGGTGGCTTTGACCTGGTCAAATGGACAAGTAATGCTCATGTAGTCCTGGAAAACCTTCCCGACTCCCACCGCAGTGCAGTGGATTTGAATGATGGTTCTAACCATACCTTGAAGGTGTTAGGCCTTTCGTGGGAACCAGCCGATGACAACTTCTTCTTTACGACTGCTTACGTCCAAGAGAAATGTACAAAACGGAATATACTCTCTGTGGTTGCTCGTTTGTTTGATGTCCTCGGTTTGATGGCCCCTGTAATTTTGTACGCCAAGCTGCTTATTAAAGAGCTATGGTTATGCAACATAGATTGGGATGATTCTCCCCCTGAGAGTGTTATACGAAAATTCTCGGCGCTTATGCAGGAATTTCCTCTCATCTCATCTTTGAAAATCCCACGTCATATAGGTGTCTTTAACGATCGTACGGTACTGCGTGGTGAAAAGACGTAGCATCCCGTCTAAGTTGCTACGGGTGAGCCGATTTTTTCTAATATTTTTTTCATTATTTATTCATCTTAATATAAAAATAGCATTGTGAATGCAAAAATCTAAAAAAGTTTTTTCTTCTTTATTAATATAAAAAAAAAATTTTAGGTTGCGTGGGTACATTAAAAAAAATCAAACGACTTGGTTTCGAGTAAACGTACATAAATAATAGCAGAATATAGAATATTTCTTTGCTATTCCCTATATTGATAATATTTTACGTTCTGGGGCCTATTTCATAAACATTACAATTTGTAAATTACTACAGTAATTCGCATACATTGCGGTGTCTATGAGTAGTTTAATTGCTAGTATCAAATTGAGGCCGCAATGAACACCAAACAATCGTTGAAATTTACTACAGGAATGTTTATGAAACAGGGCCCTTACGTTACTTCTGTACGTTTCTTAAAATCGAAAAATTTCCACATGACGAAACATTCTGAAACATTTTCTGTTAATAAGGGAGCTTATTTTTACCAATAAAAAAACATTCCCATACCCTCTATCCCTATTTGTACCATATTTAGCTTTACAACCCATTTGCCACCCTGTAGATTACAAAAAAACAGCCTGAAAATATTCAACAAACAACAAAATACTTTCACCCTGTATTACTTTACATATTCTCTGATCATTCCCATATTATTATTTCCGTCACATAAATGCACTAATTCATTTAGATGAGTATAAAATGGCTAGTGAGTGTTTCCGATTGTTTCGTGTCTGGGCATTGATGACTCACGCGTAGTTGTTGGGGCTCTGCCCTCGGCTCGAGGAGCCCGAGCTGCCGTATGTGGGCTCGAGTCTATAAAATATGAATATTTTATTATATTTCATGTTATACGTGTTACAAAATACTTTTAAAGCCGAATAGGGTAGATAGGGACCATCAATCTGAGCAACTTTTACTATGGGACCAACTCAAAATCGCAAAAAAAAATGGCTGTTTCATACAAAAATTAATAACGAAAATATCAAAAATGTATGAAACAGCTGATTTTTTTTCGCGATTTCAGAGTTGGTCCCATAGTAAAAGTTGATCAGTTTGCTGGTCCCTATCTACCTTATTCGGCATTAGGGGTTATTTTGTAACACGTTCACGGTATTGAATTATGGATTAACGTATGTACGAAATTCCGGCAAGCACATATTGCATTGAGCTCGGCATTTCCTTCAAACCCTTTTAACTCAACCATTTTTAAACGGATTTCAAAAATTATTTCACTAGGTTTCATAGCTATATCAATATGATTGTGTTTATATTATATCAATAAAACTTAAGTGCCGGACTACAGCTGGGCCACAAAAAAAAATAGGACTTTTTGACTATGCCATGATGAAGACGATAGTTTGTCGGAATTTGTCGCCAAAAACTAGAATTTGTCGGGCTTGCGTTTAGGAGATACGTGTGGCGCAGCTGTAGAGACGTCTCTACAGCTGAGCCACACAGATCTCGAAAACGGAAGGTCGTAGCGAAAATCTGATTACTCGTGTGTGCAGCCGTTAATTTGTCGGAATTTGTCGCACAAAAACCAGAGTTTGTCGGTCTTGCGTTTAGATCTGTTGTAGAGACGTCTCTACAGCTGCGCCACACAGATCTCGCAAACGGAAGGTCGTAGCGAAAATCTGATTACTCGTATGTGTAGCCGGTAGTTTGTCGGATTTTGTCACCAAGAACCAGATTTTGTGGGTCTTGCGCTTAGGAGATATGTGAGGATACGCTGTGGAGACTTTTCTACCTGGATCTTGAGAAAGGAAGGTCGGGGCGAAAATCTGATAACTCGAGTGTGTAGCCGTTAGTTTGTCGGATTTTGTCACCAAGAATCAGAGTTTGTCGATCTTGCGTTTAGGAGATATGTGAGGATGCGCTGTGGAGACCTTTTTACCTGGATCTCGAGAACGAAAGGTCGTAAGCGTATCTTCACATTAAACGCAAGATCGACTAACTCTGATTCTTGGTGACAAAATCCGACAAACTACCGGCTACACATACGAGTAATCAGATTTTCGCTACGACCTTCCGTTTTCGAGATCTGTGTGGCGCAGCTGTAGAGACGTCTTTACAGCTGCGCCACACGTATCTCCTAAACGCAAGCTCGAAAAATTCTGGTTTTTGGCGACAAATTCCGACAAACTATCGTCTTCATCATGGCGTAGTCAAAAAGTCAGATTTCCGACTTTTTTTTTGTGGTCCAACTGTATTCCGGCACGTATAAAACTCTGGATTCAAACCTGTTACTGATCCTCATTAATTTTACTTTTAGTGGTCCCTATTTGGTGTTGAGCAGTAAAATAGAATGGAATAGTAGCACAGCCGTACTGTACCCGGGCATCGAACCCCTCACCTGTAGTCCCGGGGCGGCTGCAGTAGCGCGCGGCGCGGGCTGTGCGCGGGAGGGGGCGACCCCCCCGCGCCCCCCGCCACGGCCCCCCCGCCGCCCACACGACCCACTGGACGAACACAACCATCATTAGCCCTATATTTTAATAACAACACTAATAGGCCAGTAAATTCTTACAAATGTTTTTCCTAAAATCGCAAAACGCGATGTAAAGCTGCATTTTTTGGTATGTTATTTGGACCCCTTAAGAGTGTGTGGAACCATGTTTTGCTGTTTGCAAGCAAAAAAAAGTTATACTAGCTGCGTTATACGTGAAAAACTGCAAAAAAAATCAGTTTTTGCATATTTTTTTTCAAAAACTATAAGCTTTTGACATTAGCTATCAACATTATTATGAAAGTGCATTACATTTTAAACAATTAAAGCCAATTTTCAGCTCCGTATGCCTAATCGAGGAGCTCGGTGGCGCAGTGGTTTAGCGCCTGGCCCAGCGATTGCGGAAATTAAGCAACGTTCGCAAGGGTCGGTCATGGGATGGGTGACCAAAAGTTTATTATCTCGAGCTCCTCCGTGCTTCGGAAGGCACGTTAAGCCGTTGGTCCCGGCTGCATTTGCAGTCGTTAACACCCACCAATCCGCATTGGGCCCGCGTGGTGGGTTATGGCCCATCCTCCTTACCACCCATAAGGAAGGCCTGTGCCCCAGCAGTGGGGACATCAAAAATGGCTGATGGACATGCCTAATAGTTTTTGAGATATGATGCTTCAAACATTGACACTCACCGGCATTTCTAACCGCCTACACTACACCGTTATTTTCATTCAAACATGCTCACTTTACAGTCTCATAAATAAAAAAGGTTGTGCATCTCTGCAATGATTTGTATGTTGATAGATTACTCAGATGCTCATTTTTGGAATAAAAATGTCAAATAAGTTTAGATACCTCTCAATTTATCCAAAAAGAGGAAAAGGTAAATCAATTTTCTCGTTCCATACAATAATATTATTATATTAAAATTATTTATTGCTTTACTGCATTTTTAGCGAAATTGAGAGATGTATTTGCTTATGACATTCTTATTCGAAAAACGAACTCCTTCCTAATCTATCAACATAGAAACCATTGCAGAGATGCGTAAACTTTTATGTTCATGAGACTGTGAACTCAGCATGTTTGTATGAAAATAACAGTGTAGGCGGTTAGATATAGCGGTGAGTGTCAATATTTCAAACATCATATCTCAAAAACTATTAGACACACAGAGCTGAAAGTTAGCTTTAATTGTTTGAAATTTAATACACTTTCAAAATGATGTTGGCAACGAATGTCAAAAGCTCATATTTTTTTAATAAAACTGCAAAAACTGAATAAAATGCAGTTTTTCACGTATAACGCAGCTAGCACAACTTTTTTTTTGCTTGCAAAACATGGTTCAACACTCCCTTAAGGGGTCCAAATAACATACCACAAATGCAGCTTTAAATCGCGATTTGCGATTTAAATGTAGATTTTTACTGAGCTATTAGTAATTTACTAGAAAAATGCGGCTTGCTAACTTGCGACGATTTATAAAATTTCTTAGTCTAATAATGTATTGATTCTAGTGTATAAAAACCTAAATTTCAATTATGTAAGTACTTAAGTACAGAAAAAAACCTGTACAATTTTGAAATTTGATATTTTTGCATTCACAATGCTATTTTTATACAATACTAAATAATATACTAGAAAAAATACGATCCACACTAGATCAATTCTCGGACGGGAATCGAACCCGCGACCTTTGGATACCCGGTCCAATGCTCGAACCGCTGAGCCACAGAGTCATTACCGATATCTAAACCCAAAAGAAGAATCGTATTTTTAGTATATTATTCAGTATTACATAAAAATAGCAATGTAAATACAAAAACCTAATTTTTAAATAAATATATTGTATACGTACTGGGCGGATGGTGTAAATGTGCCAGCCCTATCGCGCCCGCCGCCGGCCGCGACCGACCTGTGGACAATCACATTACGATATTATTATAACACTAGCTTCCACCCGCGACTTCGTCCGCGTTCACACTATAAAAATATGGCAATCTATTTTAATGACATCCTGAAGCCCGTATTTATAAACCGCTCTCAACGAAGAGAATTATTTTAAGATTATTTCTGAGATGCTGTTCTTATAACAAGAGCATCTCAAGTATGATCTCAAGATAGCTCTCAATGTTAAGACCAGTTAATTAATACAGGCTTTAGTGTATGAAAACTAGTAGGTACGAGAGTTCAAGCTGTTTCCCTGGTTCTACCCATTCCTAAAATTTAATAAATTATTATTTTTGTTTATTTTTTTATAATTACTTACTTATATTTAAGTTTATTTACAGGGATTCCTAAACTATTTCGGGTAAGAGACCTTTTACCAAAATGGACTGATACCTCCAGTTTCCCATAGCCAAATTACTTTAAAGTGTAATTAATAATTATTATAATAATTGTTCGTTTATTTATGTCGACCCCTGGGAAACCAATTTCGACCTCAAGGGGTCCAAAAAATCTCAAATTTCTGATTCAATTTGGTCGCTTAACTCAATTTGAAAGGTAGAATTGACCGTATGATGTTGTATTAGATAGGGTACCTGTGGAGTGGTGCGTGGGGGCGGGGTCGCGGCAGGGCGGGGGCAGCGTGCGGCAGCGCCCCGCCGGCGCGCCCGCCCCCGCGCCCCCCGGCGCCCCCGCCCCCGCAGGCGCCCCCGGGCTGCCCGCGCGCGGTTGGAACGACGAGTACACTGCACCAACAATCATACATACATTATACACTCGAGAGCAGAAAAGTCGCACAACAGGCCTATTTTCATACAAACGAGGTAACTTTGAAGCTCTGGTTCTCCGCCCGGGATTAAACGGGCTCAGTACCTTGATTACGTAAAGCTGTTGCTAACAATTCTCGATTGAAATCGATTGAAAGCGCGGTTGCATTGCTGCTTTAGTTAAGATAGTTGTCACATTGGTTCTTACTAAAGCAGCGATGTAACTGCGGTTTCTGTCAGAGTTGATTGCAACAAAGTTACGTAATTACCCCCCTGATCTGATGATGGCAAAATAAAGAATAAATGGAGGAGGCTCAGATCGATTCCCGGGACAAGTGGAGCGTGCCAACGCGTACCCACAGACCCGGGAAAGGAGAGGCGCAGGTTTTCGAGAGCAGTTTAGTTGGTAGTGGTGCCTTTTCCCGTTCCCCCATCTGGCCGTTTCAGCTCATAATGTCAACTTCTCATAATGTCAACCGGACAAAAAATGCACATTTCTTATAACGTCAACTTCTTAGAATGTCAACTTCGCAAAAAGACAACTTCTCGAAATATCCACTTCTCATAATGACAACTTCGTATTTGGTCAACTTCTCATAATGTCAACTCTTAAAAATATGAAAAATACAGATTTTCATTCTGCAGTGCAATTAAATATTTCTTTTTTATTGAAACAAAGAAAGTCAAAGAAAATATATGACTTTTCTTATTAAATAGTCATTTAAAGTACAAATTATGAATAGTTGTCATTTTGCGAAAACATCATTTAAGAGTTGACATTATGAAAAGTTGATCAAATGCGAAGTTGTCATTGTGAGAAGTGGACATTTCGAGAAGTTGTCTTTTTGCGAAGTTGACATTTTAAGAAGTTGACGTTATAAGAAATGTGCATTTTTTGTCCGGTTGACATTATGAACTGAAACGCATCTGGCCTGCCCACACAAGTGGGTAGCCTTATGGGGGAATGGGGAGGAGGCTTCCTCCCTCTGTCCGGCCCCCTCTCGATCTTTCGAGATCGTCGGAGGGTGGGGCAGGGGTGAGAACCGCCCAGCCCTGACGCGAAGCCTATTAGGCTCGGTGGGAGGGCTGGGTGTGGCGAGGGACACGCTACGGGCATGACCGAGTCCAACATGCCGTTTGGTATGCGTAAAGATTGCATTCTCCTTTCGTAACAAAAAAAAAATGTCCAAATAGTTTGATCATCTCCGCCAGTCTAACAATTTGGAAAAAAATTGTCCAAGCAGTTCGACTATCGAACTAATAGTAGGACGGATGGAATAAAGGAAAAATTTGTACAATTCTGTCTAGTCATAATAATATCAGTATCAAATAGTGGCAGTATAGTGCAACATAAATAAATATAGGGTAAAAGAATTGACGATTTAAAAATGCTTATTATGTGAGCTTATTTAAATAAAATATATTTCACTTTCACTTTCATACCGTTGGCGAGTTCCCTCAGGTCGCGGCGCTCCCTGCCCGCCGCCAGCGCACGCGCCGCGCGGGACCCTGGATACATATTCACTAATCTACAACGTGTCACAAAAACCCCTAAAGCCGATATGGTAGATAGGGACCATCAAACTGAACTACTTTTACTATTGGACCAACTGAAATTGAGAAAAAAAATCAGCTGTTTCATACAAGAATTAATAACGAAAATATCAAAAAGTATGAAACAGCAGATTTTTTTTAGAGTACCTATTCAGAGTTGGTCCCATTGTAAAAGTTGTTCAGTTTGGTGGTCTCTATCTACCATATTCGGTTTTATAAGGCTTTTATCAAACACCTTATACACGCTGAAATTTTAATCATTTGGTTCCCGCCGTGGGGTGGTTCCACTCATGATTACAAGCAACTTTTTCTATGGGGCCAACTCTCCTGCTCGCAAAAAAAAAATCAGCTGTTCCATACATTAAGGTCGAGTAGGTACTGGGGCCCTATTTTTGAATCGCTTCGAATTTTTCTTTTTGCTCGTTTCTACTGATTTTCGTTCGACATATGACCCTATTTCGAACGTTTGAGCCATATGTCGAACGAAAATCAGTAGAAACGAGCGCTCGACGCCAGCCGAGCGATTCAAAAATAGGGCCCTTGCACTTTTGTATGGAACAGCTGATTTTTTTTTGCGAGCAGGAGAGTTGGCCCCATAGTAAAAGTTGCTTGTAATCATGAGTGGAACCACCCCACGGCGGGAACCAAATGATTAAAATTTCACGCCGTATAAATAGGTATAATTTAAAAAGCAATTTTTTGCTCTTAGTTTGATAATGCATGTTTTTCATCTTTTATCTTTTTTCATCTGGATTGTATTAATTTCTATCTGTAAAAACTGATAAAGGCATGTTTGTTCTAGTTTTATCCTATCTATAATTAATATATAAATGAGTTTGTTTAGCATGAATAAATAAAATAAATTAGATATTTTTCAGACATTCCCCAAGGGCAGTACCTTGGTGTAACATATCCATATATGGCACTGACCTGGGCGTGGCGTGTGCGTGGCGCCGTCGCCCAAGTCCAGCTGCAGCACGCCGCCCACGTACTCTACGACAATACATACTTAATATTACATTATTGTTACGTTATACTATTCCTATCTAAGGCTGGCCACACACAGACGGAATTCCGTACATACGTGATTCCGAACGCAGCAACTGCATACGAAATCTATGGGCTGCCACACACATGCGGGATTTTTCCGTACGGAATCTTCATACATTGTCAAAATTCCGTTCGCAATGGGGAAAGCAACTGTCAAAATGGCGCTGCGTACGTTTGTTCCACGAGAACTATGAAAACAAAGGACTTTCACGTAAAAAAACTTTTTTTAAGTTTTAAAATTATGTATTAAATTCTGTCTTATAGGCTTTAAAAATGTTGGCACTTACAAATATCCGAAAAATCTGGATATAGAAAAAAATTATAAATTCTGTAAGAATAAAAACGTCTTAATTTGGTTTTAAATTCCAGCATTTGCATTGTAGAATAGTCTTTTATATCCATTTTGAGTCAATGGGTCTTTTTCGGTAAAAAAAACCACAAAATAAATACCTATTTTCCCACACATTTTGTTCTGAACGTCTACTGTCTTAGGAACAAGCGTACGCAGCGACATCTACAATTAGCTTTCCGTCGCCATCCCCATTCAGGAACGTGATTCCGCCTGTGTGTGGCCAACCTAATACTGGACCATTCCTACTTAACACTAGACCAGTCCTCAACACTCTGGACCATAACCATACTACATCATATTCATCCGGCGGTGGCCTACAGTACCACAGTACATATATAAGTTTTTTCAAAAGGAGCTAACGTCACTTAGGCCCTTTTGTCATTGCACTCCGTCGGATCGCTAGGGTTGGCATTTTCCGGCCGTCTCGTGGAATGTTTCGCGGAAACGCTATGGAAACAACTGCGACGCGATGTCACAACCCTGACCAAAGTACTGCGAACTTTGCTTAGAGCTCTTAGAGTGACGTCAGCCGTCAAATTCGAACATTTCCATGGAGCACCTATACTGTTTGAAAAAACTTATATTTGTACTGTGACAGTACGGAGCTGCTAATAAGTGTGTTAGCATTCGGCACCATCGCAACGTCAGGAACGCAGGCCAGAGCCTAACACTGGATCACTCAACCATACCAACATTAGACCTTAACACTGGACCATTCTTCTCTAATATTGGATTATCCTCCCCAATAATGGATCATTCATTCCCAATATTGGACCATTCCTCTCTAATACTGGACCATTCATCCCCAATACTGGGCCATTCCTCTCTAATACTGGAAAATTCATCGCTAACACACACACAGTTTCTCTCTAATACTGGATCAATCCACCCCAATACTGGACCATGGAACTCAGTGTTAGACCATTAAAGCCAGTGCTGGACCACTACTCTCCAAACTTGACAACAAGTCATTGAACAACTTTACCACAACACTAGACTATTCTACACTGGACTATTTTTATCTCAATACCGGATCACTCCATCCCAACATTGGACCACTCAACCCCATCACTGGGCCACAAATACTATGAACATTATTTAACATTTACTAACACTAGTCTTAAGATATTGTCACTAACATTTTTATGGACCTTACCTGAAATAAACGCTTTGAATTGAATTATTACAATAGTTTAAAGTGAGTGAAGCGAAAGAAGTGTGCAGGTGGCGATCCATAGTCTCTGCCTACCCCCATGGGAAACAAGCATGAGTGTATGTGTGTATGTTTTACTCACCCGGGGCGGTGGCCTACAGTACGGAACCGCTAACAGATGTGTTAGCATTGGGCGCCACCGCAACGTCAGGAACGCAAGAAGAGAGTCGGCCCAGGCTAGAGCCCAGCTTGGGGCCGCCAGAGCCCAACACTGGATTACTCAACCATACCAACATTCGACCTTAACATTGAACCATTTCTCCCCAATATTGGACCATTCCTTCCGAATAATACATAACCATAGCTACTCACCCGGCGGTGGCCTACTCCAACACTGGATCATTCCCCCAACACTGGTCCGTTCCTCCCCAATGCTAGACCATTCCTCCCCAACACTGGACCATTCACCCCTTAATACATAACCATAGCTACTCACCCGGCGGTGGCCTACAATAAGGAGCTGCCAACAGATGGGTGTTAGCATTGGGCGCCATGGCGACGTCCGGCACGCAGGAAGACAGTCGGCCCAGGCTGGAGCCCAGCGTTGGGCCACTAGAGCCCAGCGCTGAACTACTCAACCATACCAACATTCGACCTTAACATTGAACCATTTCTCCCCAATATTGGACCATTCCTTCCGAACACTAAACCACTCATCTCCAACACTGGACCATTCCCCCAACACTGGTCCGTTCCTTCCCAACACTAGACCATTTCTTCCAAACACTGGACCATTCTTTGACTAAGTAAAGTAAGCCATAGTTACTCACCCGGCGGTGGCCTACAATAAGGAGCTGCCAACAGATGCGTGTTAGCATTGGGCGCCATTGCAACGTCAGGCACGCAGGAAGAGAGTCGGCCCAGGCTGGAGCCCAGCGCTGGACCACTAGAGCCCAGCACTGGGCCGCTGGCGGCGGTCGAGCGGCTGGTGCACGATGACACGCGACTGGGGAAGGGAAAACGTAAATTAAGCATATAAAAAGCAAAAAACATGCAAAAATGATTTTGTAATAAAGCAAAAAAAAAAAAATTTGTAATAAAAAATAAAAATTTTTGAACACGTATACACTCCTTTTTGAGCAGTCGTGTAAAAAGGTGACAAGATCACATTTAAACAGTGTCTAACTTAAACAGATGTTTAAATTTTTTTAGTAATAATACCGTAAATGTCTCGCAGTGAAGTGAATAATGTACGAGGGTGGATTGATAAGTCCGTGACTTTTTAATGAAGAAATACTTTTTTCATAATATTTTGTTTTATTTCTCTTTGTAGCTCTGCGTATTTAGTCCAACGAATAATTAACCCATTATTTTTTTCTTTCATCGCCTGAAAACTGGTAACTAAAATGAGGGCCCATTTCAGACACCACCTTTTGGCTTGATGAAAATCTTTGCCCGCCAAGACATTTATTCACGTTTGGTAGGAGAAAATATCTCACTGGGGTTGAATCTAGAGGATAGGAAGGATTCGCATCTCATTCGATGAGTTTTGATGTCATGAGTGCCGCCGAGAAGGTCGACAGGGTAATTAAGAAAAGTTAGAAGTCGCTTCAGCTTTTTGTTTCCAAAAGTATTAATCCTTTGCCGAATTTAAAAAAAAAGTATAAAGATATCTTAAGGAGTTTCTGTTTAAGACACAAAAATAAATAGGGAACATGCATCAATTTGATTTTGTATCAAAATCAAAAGTATAATGCGTGAGATAATCAACTGTAGTATTAAAACTTTTCTCTTGCGTTTTTTTCTCGTGATATAGTCACTTGAAGTTAGCGCGCAGCAGCACCCGCCGAAAACGCTCTATACAAAACGGTCAACATTTGTGACGTCACTCATGTCACGATTCAGGCGCATTATTATGGAGCTAGCCAAGAATTTTCAAATATCTCCTTAAATATTGCGTTTAAGTACATATGTGTTATACAAAATATTATTTCTTATTCGATATTCTATCCTGATTCGACTGTTAAGTGCATTATATCCGAAAATGAAAAAAAATATCGCTATTTTCACCTGTGTGATAAAACTAAAATATTATATTTTATTTATTATTTTTCTGTTCAATCATGTCATAGGTGTCCGCAGCGATCAAGCTCAAATTTATTAAAATCGGTGACTTATGCATGTTCCCTATTATGAAAAAAAGTATTTCTTCTTCTCAAAGTCATTAACTTCTCAAACCACCCTCGTATGTTAAAATGTCTGTTTGTCTGTATGTCATACCTGTGCGCAGCGTCGTGGCGCGGCTCGCGGCGGCCCGTGCCCGCGCGGGAACTGTCTGTACACACAACATACATACAATTACTAAAGGAAAACATATACCAATTTATAATTAAAAGACTCCGAATCAGTGTCAAGGCTTGGTTATGTGGAAACATTGTGTCTCTGTCTTTTTCTTTACGTGTAACGTAAAAAATTGTTAAAAAAAAAAACAAAAAACGGACGGCTGGAGTACAGATTTTTTTTATTGTAAAAGCCCCACCCGACTTCAATAGACGTGTTTTTATTATTACGAATATTATTTCTTGCTTTTTAAAGGTACGTTTTTTGAAGTCGTTTTTTTTTTAACAATTTTTATTTTTTTATTTTTAGTGTAGGTACCTTGTAGGTTAGGTATATTATTTAGATAGTAAAATCGGCTCAGCCAAACGTGAGATAATTGCGAAGAAACATACATACATACGGGAGAACCTCCTTTTTTTAAGTCGGTTAAAGAACTACACAGATATCCCTCTTCCAACAAAAAAATAATTATCTTATTCAGTTCAAAAACAAAGAAGTAATACGACCATTATCATCGAGGTAATTCACACTAAATCATACTATTTTCGTGCTTTTTTCAAGATTACTTGAAAAGTACTGAACCGATTGCCAAATTTAAAAAAATGAGACCAACTTGGGAGTTTACCTAATGTAATAACGTTTGAATTATTTCAATCGGTCTAGCCGGTTTCGAGTAATCGAGTGTACATACACAAAAAAAAACAAATATACAGACGAACAGAGAACCTCCTCCTTTTTGGAAGTCGGTTAAAGAGTACGGAAAATAAACCTCACTTGTGCACTTTTTCGATGTTTTTCATTGTTTTATCATCACTATCTTTAGCACAATTATCTTTCTTGAAAAGAGTTATTGGAGTAACTTTACAGTACGTTAAAGTGTATTTTGATGTAGAATTCGATACGTTTCCGCTATTATTTACGCTAAAAATATGACCCTACGCAAGCGCTTTTGATGAGTTCTAATTTTTACAATCATCTGTGAGGTTTATACGCAATTTAATACTTGTAGCTACTAGATAATCTCTTTAGCTTGTCGTATGTTTTTTGCGGCAACAACTTTACGTTTTCTATATAAAAATATGAGCCCCGCAAAGCATGTTTTCGTATAATGGACCCTTAGTGAACAGCCATAATGGCTGAGTGCGTGTGATGTACCGAATAATGTACTCTATGACGTACCGTTGTCGCGATGGTCGCGGGTACTGGCCGATGAAACACAGCGAGACGAACTGCCCACGCTGGACCCACTGTGCAAACAGTAAACAATATAGATACAGTGCTATTTTTACGTTAATTAAGGCAATTCCCTGACCGAAAGTGGCGCCCTCAGAGGTTTCTGTTAAGAGAAAAAGATTATAATAAATCTTTTTGAGGAATTTCTAGAGCATATAGACCAGCATTTTTAGAAGGTATCATTACATAACCTCTTAGTCATTCGTAGAAGTAGATAGCAAATGTTTCAAAAACGGCCACTTTTTGCAGTTTTGCCACTTCTAGCAGTGACTACGAGGGAATGTAATGATATCGTCTAAAAAGATACTAGAGCTAGACTATGGGCCCTAAAAATTTCACGAGAAATTTTATTAATATTGTGTATTAGAATTAAAATACTATGTTATCAAAGCAAAATTATCTCATTAATAAAAAGCAATACGTTTGAAGTATTTGCCGAATACAACTGACACAGTAGTATATGTGTGAGTGCATGGAGTGTATTTGTACATACTATATATGTATTTGTACATATGTATTTGTCAGATGTATTCGCCAGTTGTATTGTGGAGCAGAGATTTTATGCAATCCTATGGGTTAATCATTGCTTGTTTCCTCGCTTCGCGTCAATGAACAGGCAGCCTTAATGAGACAAGATTAGTGACAAAAATGTGCAATTCAATACCGTATGGAATGTGTACGGAATGTTGTATGGAATATGTATGGATTGTTGTATGGAATATGTATACAAGGTGTTTGGTAAAAGCCTTATAAAGCCGAATATGGTAGATAGGGACCATCAAACTAAACAACTTTTACTATGGGACCAACTCTAAAATCGCGAAAAAAAAATCAGCTGTTTCATATATTTTGATATTTTAGTTATTAATTTTTGTATGAAACAGCTGTTTTTTTTTTCGCGAATTCAGTGTTGGTCCCATAGTAAAATTTGTTCAGTTTGATGGTCCCTATCTACCATATTCGGCTTTATAAGGCTTTTACCAAACACTTTGTAGAATGTTTAATGGAATACATTACCGGCAACAATCCGGCGGCGTGTCGTCCCAGCGCCGTCGCTCACTCGGCGAGTCCCACTCGCGCTCTCTGACAAATTATACAAACGTGTTAATGAATTAACACAAAATGAGAAAATTGTTTCTTCGAACTATAAAACTGAACAAGTCCCGTCCCGTCTGAGCTGCTACGAGTGAGTCGATTTTTTCTAGTATTTTTTCTATTAAAATATTTATCTTATTATAAAAATAGCATTGTGAATGCCTAAAATAAAAAAAATAAAAAACTGAACAACTTTTACAATGAGACCAACTCTGAAATCGCGAAAAAATCTGCTGTTTCATTTAAAAATTAATAAGGAAAATATCTAAATGTTTAAAAAAAACAGTTTTTTTCGCGATTTCAAAGTCGGTCCCATAGTAAAAGTTGTCGTCTCATAGTAAAAGATATTCGGATTTAGAATGTTTTTAACACCAATATTAAAATCAAGCCAAATAGTTTATCACTATACAGTTGCTATCTACCATATTCGGTTTTAAGGGCTTTTTAACACCCGTATAGTGCTGAGCTAGTGGCGTCACCTGTCGCTGTCCGCGTCGTGCAGCAGCAGGTCGGCGCACGAGTCCGGCAGCGACATCTCGCGGACCGCGCGCAGCCCGATCTGGGCCAACAAACGGGGGACAATTTGTTATAGGTGAGTATTTAATCATTTTCAAAAAACTGAGTATTCATGTTGTACATAAACTTAATATTCCACTGGAATAGACGAACAGAGTTCGCTTGGCTGCGACACCAAAAGTGACATGAGCCTGTGTTTGTAAATATGTAGACGTGTGCGTGAATTTTAGAGATGTACTGAAGTCCATTTTAGGTTGTCGATAACCATTATGTATTATTGCTCTAATAAATAAGATACAAACAAGATTTTAAACAATTTTATTTAAATAATTTCTTAAGGTCTCCTTTGAGGCTCCCTGCCTATTTATTTATGACATTTATTCAGTTTAACTTAATCACTGGATTTACAGGAAACCTGGAAATAATGTTAAATTAGTACTTAAGTAGGTATAATTTACCATTTGAAAACTGTCGGTTACAAGCAGCTTTAAATAAAACTATCAGTGTTCACAAAGACAATCATCGACATGAGTATCGATATCGAGAATTTTTGATCAATATCTACGCCTTATTTTATCAAGTTCAACGGACATAATATCTTTTTTTCAACACATAATGTTTAGAAATCAGCCTTTATTTAGGAAATAGGCGTTTAATAGCATCATATTAGTATATAACTTAGTGTGTTTAGGAATATATTCAACTAAAATATGAAAATGGTACTTGTACAATCATATTTACCTGTGAAATAAGTATTTCTTTAGGTTATTGTCGTAAGTAACATTACAATTCAACACAGAACACGACACCATTATTGATTTATGTAGTTATAAGAGCCAAATCAACCCGATCGCGATCAAAATAACAAAATAATCGTGTGGACGCTTTTCACCAAGATGATAAAAGATGATATAATGAAGTCAAACTAGGTTCTGCTGTCATTTTTTTTTTTCAACTTTTTCATGTGTGGGTCTCCAGCTTCCTCATAGGCTACAGAGAAATTCTAAGCTTGCCATATTTTAAAGCATAATAGCAGCAATCAAACTTCCAGACAAAATAATAGCAGCCACCATAAGTTCGTTACCATGAGTTGTTTTATGTGTGTGAGCTGGCGACACGTGTCTGCAGCTTACACATCCCGTTAAGGCAAACCAGTGAGGTTACGGTTTTAGACTATAGTCAAAATTTTAGAGCCTAATTGCAGCAATAAGATCCAAAAAAACTAACCATCACACTCAAATACTGTTGTAACTACGAGCATAAAACTGTGTGCGAGCTGGAGACACGTGTCACTGGCTTGCACATCTGTATTTTCGTAATTACTTAAGCTACGATTATGTTATATACCTCAAAATTCTCAGCCGAATTGGAGCATTAGGCTCTAAATTTATCAAAGCTTTAACTCGAAAAGTTTTTGAGCTACGAGCCGATATCTATGTGTAAGCTGGTGACACGTGTTTTTGGCTGACACATGGTGAATTGCTGTAACTGTATATGTTAGAGTTTCGTTTTAAAGATCAAATAATACGTTATAATTGCAGCACACACGAGGCAAAATTTCAAATCTCTGGGCCTCTTAGTTTCAAAATTATAAGCCAAAAACCGTTTTCCCGCCAAAAAATTCAAAATAATGGCTCGGAAGCGCCTAATCGCGCCGTTGCCGTTCCGTGCGCTACACTATTGCAATCGAATTTGAACCTAAGAGCTAGTATTATTTTGGTTCATTTTAATTTACGCTCTCGATCGTTTTATAATTTCTGTACTGAGAATTTTAGTCTAGGAGGTAGAAGCCGTCTGATATAACTGGTTACCTAATTTTAAAGAAAATCAAAGTCTATTTATTTAGAATGTTTATATCGCTATGCTTAGTTATTATACAATTTTTTTACACTAATCTCACTTACATTAAAACTTCGAACATTTGTTTGTCTGTCTGTATGTTTGTTACTCTTGCACGCCGAAATTTGGCATACAGACAGATATAAATATGGCCTGGACTGGAATCGGGATTAACACAATCAAAAAATAAAAATAATCCTATAAACAGTTATAAACAAAATCACGCCATCTGTTCGCGCACCAAGGAATTATTATTATAGCCGTGTAAATATATCAGTGTGCGCGCGCTCTATTTTATCATTAGCACTAGAGGTGGTTAATATAGCATCTAGCGCCATATTATAGCCCGCTATATTTACATAGCGCACATAGCGCGCTATGTAAGTAGACGCTATGGCGCTATGAATATCGCGCGTGGCAACAAGTAGCATCGTTGGCCGGACGGGTGCGCGGGCATTCATCGCGTGCGCGCTGTTGCTACCGGACGCGTTACGCGCGTTTCTCTCGCAGCACGCTAGGTATGAGTATAATATCGCGCGCGACCTTATATTGTGTTAGTTCGATTAGGACTTTTATGACACAACGAAGTCAATTAGTAAGTATTATGTAAAAGCTATTTAGCTAAGCAAAGTTAGTGAACGCGAGATATGGTAAAACAACCGTATTTCAAACGTCACTAAGGTCAAAATCTCTTGCACCTGTTTTTTTTTTAAACTAGAAAACCTTGTCTAGTGATCACAAGTTAGAAAAATGAGTGCAAGCGATTTTCGACCTTACTGACATTTATCAAAATCACGGTTTTTAATGAAAGATCAAAGTTAGTAAACGAGAATACGGCAAAAAATCAACCAAATTTTAAACGTCAATAAGGTCGAAAATCGCTTGCACCTGTTTTTTCTTACTAGAAAACATTGTCTAGTGATCACAAGTTAGAAAAATGAGTGCAAGCGATTTTCGACCTTATTGACATTTATCAAAATCACGGTTTTTAATGAAAGATCAAAGTTAGTTAATGAGAATACGCCAAAAAACCAACCGAATTTCAAATGTCAATAAGGTCGAAAATAGCTTGCACCTGTTTTTCTTAACGATAATTTAAAGACGTGAAATACACCTAATTTTATCGACAAAAACACCCACATGTTGGGGTTTATCCCCACTCCTGTTGGAATGGCCGCCATTTTAAATTTGACTTTTTATTTTAGTATGCCAAATTTCGGCGTGAAAGAGTAGCAAACATACAGACAGACAGACAAAATTTGTATAATAACTAAGCATAGCGATATAAACATTCTAAATAAATAGACTTTGATTTTCTTTAAAATTAGGTAACCAGTTATATCAGACGGCTTCTACCTCCTAGACTAAAATTCTCAGTACAGAAATTAAAACGATCAAGAGCGTAAATTAAAATGAACCAAAATAATACTAGCTCTTAGGTTCAAATTCGATTGCAATAGTGTAGCGCACGGAACGGCAACGGCGCGATTAGGCGCTTCCGAGCCATTATTTTGAATTTTTTGGCGGGAAAACGGTTTTTGGCTTATAATTTTGAAACTAAGAGGCCCAGAGATTTGAAATTATGCCTCGTGTGTGCTGCAATTATAACGTATTATTTGATCTTTAAAACGAAACTCTAACATATACAGTTACAGCAATTCACCATGTGTCAGCCAGAGACACGTGTCACCAGCTTACACATAGATATCGGCTCGTAGCTCAAAAACTTTTCGAGTTAAAGCTTTGATAAATTTGGAGCCTAATGCTCCAATTCGGCTGAGAATTTTGAGGTATATAACATAATCGTAGCTTAAGTAATTACGAAAATACAGATGTGCAAGCCAGTGACACGTGTCTCCAGCTCGCACACAGTTTTATGCTCGTAGTTACAACAGTATTTGAGTGTGATGGTTAGTTTTTTTGGATCTTATTGCTGCAATTAGGCTCTAAAATTTTGACTATAGTCTAAAACCGTAACCTCACTGGTTTGCCTTAACGGGATGTGTAAGCTGCAGACACGTGTCGCCAGCTCACACACATAAAACAACTCATGGTAACGAACTTATGGTGGCTGCTATTATTTTGTCTGGAAGTTTGATTGCTGCTATTATGCTTTAAAATATGGCAAGCTTAGAATTTCTCTATAGCCTATGAGGAAGCTGGAGACCCACACATAACTTTTTCTCACACATCGCATAAGCCGTAAGTAACGGTTTCTCACTCGCACCATTGTCCGTCTACTTGAGCGTAGCGAAAAATCTTCTAAGTCTGTGATGTTGTATGGGTCTAGAAGAGTGTAGCGTAGAAAGTAGAAGTAGACAGTTTGGGTGGTAGTTAAAACACAGGCTCGGCTGCACCATCTTGATTAGTGATGGGACTCGAATCGCTATCGATTCGAATCACATCAATCCAAGCTCGACTCGAATGAGTATTTATGCTGATTTAAATCATCACCAGATTCGAATCGATTGACTGATTTGAATTGGTTGGTTGAAATTGGTTGCATGATTCGAATCACTATTGGAATTTGTATCAGTTTTTTTTTATTCGAATCTTTGATGGCGTGACAATTATTATTAACATTTAATTGTTTTTCTGTTTTATATACCATTATTGAATACATTGCTTGTATGTTTCTTAAAGGATCATGGGCATTTTTGTATGGGAGCTGGGCGTAAAACCAACAGAAATAAAATCTGTTGTAATTTACTTTATTGTACTTCTAAATACCCCCTAAATACTTGTTAACCCCATTATGGACCGGGTATCACTGCAAAAAAATCCCAAAGATTGGTTAAATAAAACACACATATTTGCTAAAAACTACTATTTATTGATACCTTTTATTTAAATATCAATG
Organism: Agriphila tristella; assembly: GCA_928269145.1. Classification (NCBI taxonomy): domain Eukaryota; kingdom Metazoa; phylum Arthropoda; class Insecta; order Lepidoptera; family Crambidae; genus Agriphila; species Agriphila tristella. The sequence goes on along the minus strand of OV743447.1, from coordinate 985,610 downwards.
GTAATCATCAACTATAACATCTAATAAATGTTCTGCGGGTGCAATGAAAGGCTCGTGCCGTCCTAATCCTATAAACCACAATACTGACACTATGTGGGCACAACTTCCTACTGTTCTTCTGCTTGTTAAGCAAGTACAGTAATGCTCAACTATCGCATTTCTACCGATTTGGTCTCTACAACAGTCCAATCCGAAAGTGACAACGGTTCAAGAAAGCGATGGCAGGGGGTCACAAGTCGCATAAAAATAAACCGATGATAGCAAAACGTGAGAAGGCAACGAAATATTAATAACGACTGGCGCGCTCACGCACCCGGCCTACCCGCGCGCTTGTTTTTTGGTCGGCGCCTGAGTAAGAAAGACGTTAGAAAGTAAATGTAGTAATTCCGTTAGGTTACCAACCAATAGATTGGTTACTTTTGAATAGCTCTGCACAACATCGTGTCGTGTTATCTCCGTTGTATTAGCGATTGTTTTGGATGTATGACAAATAAATAAATCTATACGTTTGAACATCACTGAATATATCTGCTCACCGGTTGTTTGGGTGATTGCCGTCATAGTATAAAATTAAGTAAGGGTCATTAGCTTCCACATAAAATATATTTTAAAGCTGTTGGTTTTACGCCCATTTTGACCGTGACCCTTTATACTACTTATCTACCTCTACCTATTTATTAAAAATTCTAAGATATTTTCTTTTCGTTTCAATCGATTCTAATCATCACATTGATTCGAATCATTCGAATTGTCACACTGATTTGAATCATTCGAATCGTTGTTTTATTCGAATTATATGATTTATTATGAGGAGCTCGGTGGCGCAGTGGTTTAGCGCCTGGCCCAGCGATTGCGGAGGTTAAGCAACGTTCGCAAGGGTTGGTCATGGGATGGGTGACCAAAAGTTTATTATATCGAACTCCTCCGTGCTTCGGAAGGCACGTTAAGCCGTTGGTCCCGGCTGCATTTGCAGTCGTTAACACCCACCAATCCGCATTGGGCCCGCGTGGTGGGTTATGGCCCGTCCTCCTTATCCACCCATAAGGAAGGCCTGTGCCCCAGCAGTGGGGACATTAAAATGGCTGATGGATTGGATTGGATATGAATTATTACCTAATTGGTTAACTGATTCGAATCATCACATTGATTCGAATCATTCGAATTATCACACTGATTTGAATCATTCGAATCGTTATCTGATTCAAATCATATGAATCATTACCTAATTCGAATCATCACATTGATTCGAACCGGTCACTAAACTTGATTTAACTTTAAGATTCCGTACCGATTTTGCCGCTTACTGTCGCTCTCTCGCTCGCACATTTCATGTTTTCTCAAGATTTTGTAAATCTGAGTGCGTAAATGAAAAATGTGTCTCGGCCACTTTTCGCAATATAAGATTACGGACATTTCAACATATATTTCAGTTTCGAGTTGCTGAAGTACAAAAAGTTATCGTATTTGTCAGTTCAAATAACCGTTAGAAACGATAACTTTTTGTACTTTAGCAACAAAAAACTGGAATATATTTTAAAAGGTCTGTAATTTTATATTGCGAAAAGTGCCCGAGACACATTTTTCAATTGCGCACTCAGATTTAAGAAATCTTGAGAAAACAAGAAATGTGCGAGCGAGAGAGCTGCAGTCAGCGGCAAAATCGTAACGGGCTCTTAACACCTGCCTCGGTGTAAATGTAGTATGTCGTACTAAATTAGTAGCACCCTTAAATCGTCTCATGCAAGCCTGTAACGAAGTCTCTGATGACATTGACATCTATCACCATTCATCCAGTGCATTGAAAAACATTTTAAGGTCGAACTAAATCAATGATAGTCCATCCATACTAACATTTTGTAATTGATTTTTTTTTTCATTATTGGTATAAGTTTTCTTTTGTGTATTGTTAGATTTTATTTTCAAATTATTTTTTTTTAATCATTTTCCATTTTAATGTAGAAGGTTAATATTATTTTATCTTAGCACTTTGCTTGCACCTACCACTGATTAAGTCTTAAGTGTTGTATACGCCTGTAAAAATAATTCACAGTCTCATAAATTATGTATTTTTTGGTTCGTAAGTTAAGTGATATTGTTGATGGTGTATCTAATAAAAGAAAAAAAATGCTTCCCTTTTCGCTGAATATTGTCGAACAGTATCATACCTGCCGCAACAGCGCGCTGGCGTCGTGCGCGCCCGTGCTGGCGGCGCGCACGGCGCTGGCCGTGACGCGCAGGCGCCGCATGCGCGCGCGCAACGCGCACAATAATCTCCCCTCCACGCAGGCGCCCTCTGCCGGCAGCGGCGTACTATTAGCGGCGACCGCTGGATTGTTGCGATTCGCCGCCACCTACGATAGAAAATAACTGTTTAATTTCACTTATTTTCATCTGACAATAACGAATTCTGTCATAGAATCTATACATATAAAACTCTAAATTGATTGATTCATTGTTGGGATAGGCGTGGAGCCATAACGGCTGAAGATAGAGACACCATTTTTGGAGGATAAATACCTTTCATAATGTAGGTAAACACTAAGAAAGGGTTTTATGAAATTTCCGTTATACAGGGTGCTACATGATGTTCCAGTTTGTATGAGAATTTGTATAAGGCTGAAGGTAGAAACACCATTTTTGGAGGTTACCTTTCATGATGTAGATGAGCTCTAAGAAAGCATTTTAGAAAATTCCTGTTATACAGGGTCAGATAATATTGGGGTTGGTCGGTTAAAGGAAACACATGTTATTCGTTCCGTGGTTGGATCTGTATTTATTCAAAAGGCAAACATTACAATATACCTTATTCTAATAATATTTTATGCTTAGTAGTCATTTTGCATGTAATATGTAGCAGTCACTTAACTAATAATTATGTTACGGTACAACTATAAAATCATTTAAAATCATCATACTTCACCTCCCCTGAAAGTTCACTGTACACCCCCAACGGTTACAGAGAAAAAAAAATGAGAAATACAAATACATTTTTTTTTTTGCATAGAATTAAACTAAAATAACATTTAAAGTGCAATATTAAACTTAAGTACAATAATTTTAATGGTTGAATAATTTTGTGTTGTTCTTATGTGTTACATATTCTTTGTTATTCCTTAAAATCTTAACATTTGGTGATAAATCTTCAATTACAGTATATGGACCTAAATAAATTTTATCAAATTTATCACGTGCTTGATTTTTTAGCAATACAAGATAACCTGGTTTATACGTCACAGGGTTAATATTCTTATCATAAGACTGTTTCCTATTTTCCTTACTAGATAAAATATTTTTTCTTGCATCTGATTGTGCTTTCTGTAATCTAAATTTCAGTTTTAAAGGGTAACTATCGTAATTATACAGGGGTTCAATAGGTACATTCTGTAGATTACTTGGTAAATTACAAAGTTTTCCGAAAACCAGTTCATATGGCGTGTATTTAGTTTCAGTGTGTACACTAGTGTTAAAGGCAAAACACCAGTAGGGTAACCATGAACTCCAATCTTGTCTATTTGATTCACATTGAATTCTAAGGAAAGCTCCTAAATTTTTATGTGTATTTTCCAAAGCACCTATGGTTTCATGGTGGTAAGCTGTTGATTGTAACTTTTTGATGTTTAATAATTTGCAAATTTCTGAAAAAATTGAGGACAGGAATTCAGTACCTTGATCAGTAAGAATTGTGTGAGGCACACCGTATCTTAAGATAAAGTTTTCTACCAAAGTTTGAGCTACTGTTTCTGAATTTTTATTCTGCAAAGGGTAAGCTTCGACAAACTTTGTCAAATTACATTGTAGGGTTAACGCATACTTATAGTTAAAATTATCTATTTCTAAAGGTCCTATTAAATCTAAACTTATTATTTCAAAAGAAGAATTTGCCGTTGTCGTAATGACCATCGGCTCCTTAACATACTTATTTGTAAACTTGTATAACTGACAATGCTTACAGTTTTTAACATAGTTTCTGACGTCATCGTCTAATCCTTTCCAAAAATAATATTTTTTAATATTATTTGTCATTCTGTTTATACCCGCGTGGCCACTCGTGGGTAAAAGATGAAAGTCATTCAAAATCAAGGTTTTATCGTCTTGATTAGTAACACGTATTATGTCTTTAATTACAAGAATTCGTGGTGACTCTAACGGTCGTATTTCTCTCAATAACATATTGACATCTTTCTTATTATATTTATTTTTTATAATAATGAGCTCATTTATTCCTATCTCTCTGCATAACAACTCTATTTCTCTCATCAGCACTTCGTAAGTAGATGACGATCGAGTAAATAGGTACATACAACATTCCGTCGGCACGTAAATACAATTGCCTGACTTACTTTTAATTACGTCATTATCGTTATAGTCATAACTACTATACTTTGAACATATTATCAATTCTATTCCGTTAATCGGTTTCTTCAGAATCTCAACGACTTTAGGTTGATCAGGCCTATCGATCGAAGAAGTCTGGCTAGGTAAATCCGTGTTGGTAATATTTTTATTCATATTTAATTTTTGTCGTTGTGCCCTTGTTAAAACGGATACAACCTTTCGATTTAATTCTTTTAATTCGGTACTAGTTATAGGTAAACGACTTAACGCGTCGGCGGCGGCGTTATCTTTACCTGGAACATGCTCAATAATGAAATCATACTCCTCTAAATGCAATCTAAATTTTGTTAATCTGCTTGATGGATCGGTCTTACTAAACATGTATATGAGAGGTTTATGATCGGTCCTAATTTTAAATCTTTTGCCATACAAGTAGGGTCGAAAATGTCGTACAGCCCATACGATAGCCAATAATTCCAATTCAATTATTGGGTATCTTGTTTCCGCAGGGTTCAAGGAACGACTAGCATAAGCTACCACACCTCCTGTGCTATTGGATAGTACAGCACCTAATCCTGTTTTTGACGCATCTGTCTGAAGGACAAAAGTATTATTTTCAGAAAAATCGGGATATTGTAATATAGGTGGAGTAATTAATGCATTTTTTAACGTTTGAAATGCTGATTCGCATTGTGATGACCATTGAAAAGTTAAATTTTTCTTACAAAGTTGGTTTAATGGATATGCTATACTAGCGAATTGCGGTATGAACCTTCTGTAGTAATTTGCAAACGCGACAAATCTTTTTATATCGTCTGTGCTTACGGGTTTCGGATAATTTTGTAAAACTTGAATTTTAGATGGGTCGGGAATTATTCCCTCGGATGTAATTTTGTGACCTAAGTACATTATTTCTCTCTGCAAAAATTCGCACTTAGTTGGGTTTAATTTAAGATTAACTTTTCGAAATCTTTCTAAAACAGAAATTAAATTTTTATTGTGATTTTCTATAGAATTTCCAATAATAATGCAATCATCTAAGTAAATAAATGCTTTTTTATAGTTTAAACCTGACATTGCTATCGTCATTAACCTTGAGAACACACTAGGACTTGTTTTGAGTCCCATGGGGCATCTTTTCATTTGATAAGTTTTGTCTGTAGTAAATGCTGTATATTTTCGTGAATTTTTATCTAACGAAAGTTGATAATAAGACTGAGATAAATCAAGTTTGGAAAAGTAAACACTACCTGCTAAAGAATCTAGGATTTCCGAAATATTAGGTAATGGAAACTTATCATCCTGAATAATTTTATTAAGCTGTCTGTAATCTATTACAAGACGCCATTTTTTGTTTCCTAATTTGTCCGACTTTTTTGGCACTAATAACACTGGACTCGACCATTCTGAAGTCGCTTCCTCAATGATGTCATTTTCCAGCATTTCTTGAATTTGTCTCTGTACTTCCGATTTAAGTGCATGAGGCAATCTATACGGTTTTTTATATACTGGCGTGACGTTATCGTGCAGTTTAATCGAGTGTTCCATTAAATTAGTTACAGATAATTTATCTCCAGGAAGATGGAAAACATCGGCATATTTTGCACATATGTTTTCTATACTTATTTGTTCCTCTTTGTTTAAATATGAGTTCAAGTCAAGTAAATCAAATAATTTTTTAACTCGGTCAACTGTAATAGAGCTAGAGTCAAAATTACATATCTCAAAATCATGTAAATTGTACACATGTAAGAACGAAAAATCTATGATTTTTTCTTCGTCAGTAGTATTTAAAATTTTAATTGCAATTTTTCCGTTTTCGGGTCTTGCAAGCATACCTGCAATGAAAATTCCATTATGCGAAGGAATTTCACCTCCTAAAATAACACAATCGCTAATTAAGTGTATAGGGATGTGTTTAATCACTTCACAGCGCGGTGGTATTGTATGTAAATATCCATTAGATAGACAACTTGTTATAATTGACTGATTTTTATCCGTCAATGTAAGAGTGCAGTCTTCATAATTAATTACTGCTTTATACTTTGACAAGAAATCTTGTCCTAAAATTCCGTTAGCTGAACAAGAAATACTTTCAAATATGTAAAACTTTTGTGTAAATAATACACCATTAAAATATAAATCTAAGTAAATATATCCTATTGAATCAAGATTACCACTAATTCCTTTAATCGTTATTTTATTTCTAATCATTTTATGAACTAAATCCGGATATTTTCTTAACCAATCGTACTTAATAACACAAAGACTGGCGCCAGAATCTACTAAGAAACTAATATCTAAATTATTTTCTATAAGACACGAAACTAAACTACTATTATTATTAAAATTTAAAATCAAGTATTCATCCAAGTGTTCATTAGGGACGAAAAAACTCGGAATTTCCAGAGTAGTGCGCATTATTTTCATTCATGTTCATGTCAGCCAAATGCTGAGTGTGCTGAACACGCGGCGGCGCTCGAGTTCCCAACGTGTTGCGATAAATAATACGATGCCCCCGCATCGTATTATCGGCGGAACCGCTTTGATTATAATTACTTGGATTATTCCGTCTATAATCATTATTTGAAACCATTCCAGATCGGTTTACCTTAGAATAGTTAGGCATGTTTCTGTGGAAGTTGGAATTATAATAATTCTGTGGATTTTTGTTACGTGGGTAATTCGACCTGAAATCTTTTTGTCGGTGACTTGTTTGTCGGGTTTTGCCGTACTGAGCCTGGGAATGAAAATTGGAATGTCTTACCTTCATGACCTCGTGCTCAGTGCTCGTTGACATTGACTTTTCGTCAATGGCTGTTCTGATAGCCTCGGGCAGCGATGAAAATTGGCGGGATGCTATTATCGTGCTAAGTCGAGGGTCTGACAGTCCATCCGAAAATCTTTTAATTGCTATTTTTTCATTAAGCGGACGTAATATTTGAAATGCGCTGTCATTACCGTCGGCTTGAGCTATGGTCAAATTAACAAATAAGCTCTCTAGTTCGCTACCGAATGACTCGATGGTTCTGTGACCTTGTTTTGAACGCTGTAATTGCGCTTGAATAGCGACTGAAGATAACTTTTGCAATAATTTCGATCGCATATCTTTTATCAAAAGAGTTGTATTGGCATAAGTGGAGTCTAAACGTAACTTCGCACTTTGAGATAATCGTGTTTTCAAAACAAAATTTATTAATTGTTGTTGAGAGGCATCATTAATCATAGAGCTATAAAGTTCAATACTTTCAATCAACTGCTTGGTGACCTCCTCTTGTCTGGTCATTGTAGGTAAAAGTGCAATTGCAGTTTTAAGGTCAAAATTAGGTAAATTTCCCGTAGCCATTTTGGACTCTTTTTCGGTACTTATAGATTCATTAACTAAATCAAAAATCTTACTATATAATATATTAATATCTTCTACTAATTTATTTACGAAAACTGTGCCTTTAGAACTTATTTCACTACTATCTATTTGCAAACTCACTTGAGACAAAATATACGCCAACTTACTATATTCTAATTTCGCTTCTTCAAGTTTTTTATAAGCTAAATCAGACTTTCGCCTTTCTGGACCTAACTTTACCAAGTATTCTTTAATGTATTTTAATGAACTTTGCAATTTAATCAATTCATCTGACATAATAAACTATAAACCCTAAAATTATTTCTCTACTTCTTATGTTACATATCTATCTTTCAAATTAATTAATAAAGAAAATACAAAACACAACCTATAAAATTATAAAAATTAGAGTACCTCTTATCTTGTTACAAACTTATTACTTGGAGCAAGGACAGGCAGGCAGGAGCTAGCTGCGGTCCATGGCGTTGCCAAGTTGATGCTCGTAGGAAGCTACCGTAGAAGAAAAAACCTCTATGCTGTTGCGTGCAGCTTGAGCTTGATGCTTGAACTTGATGAAAGCTGCATCGATGATTGGGCCGGGCTATACCCTGGACACCTTGGGCCGGGATTTCCCTGGACTCCGCTCGTTCGTGGGCCGGGCTATACCCTGGACTCCTGGGCCGGGATTTCCCTGGACTCCGCTCGTTCTTTATACTGAAGCTGTAGGCAGTTCAAATGTTGAAGTGTTGTTGTTCGCCAACGTATGTCTGGTCAGTTCACGACGCAACGCTTTGATTGTTTGATGTCGGGCCTTCTTGTATAAGTAATAAGCGATTGACACCAAGAGCAGGATGACCACCACAATGATGAGGATTTCACTTAAGTTCATGGATTTCTGCGAGGCTTCGGCGTTGGAAGTTCCGCTGGCAGTCTGGGCGATGACCACTTCTTCTTTGCTCTGTTGTTTTCCCATGTTGAAATCGTAGGCGTAAGGTATAAAACTTCTTATTTTCATAAATCTTCTAAATTATTTTTTCTTTCTTCATATCTTCTTAATTAAATCCGATTATATTTAAAACTTGGTTTTTTGGCAAGGTCGCCATCAGATAATATTGGGGTTGGTCGGTTAAAGGAAACACATGTTATTCGTTCCGTGGTTGGATCTGTATTTATTCAAAAGGCAAACATTACAATATACCTTATTCTAATAATATTTTATGCTTAGTAGTCATTTTGCATGTAATATGTAGCAGTCACTTAACTAATAATTATGTTACGGTACAACTATAAAATCATTTAAAATCATCATACTTCAGGGTGCTACAGTGTGTTCCAGTTTGTATGAAGGTAGAGACACCATTTTTGGCGGGTAAATACCTTTCAACTCGAACTCCAAAACCGCTTCGAAGCCCTTGAGAACAGCATAGATGTGGACGATCTAAACAACATGGTGGTGGATACTGTCCGTACGGTAGGGTCCAAGCTCTTTAAGACCCGCCGTCCCAAGATAAAGAAACTCTCCGACCACACACTCCTACTCATGGATCAGAGACGTGAAATGAGGCTCCAGAGTTCAGTAGATGCTAATCGTTATCGGCAGCTTAATAGACAGATATCTAAGTCTTTGACGAGCGACCTTCGCCAATTTAATACGAATCGTATTAAAGAGGCCATCGAGCGGAATAAAGGCTCCAAAGTGTTCGCGAGAGATCTGTCTATTGGGCAAAGCCAGATGACAAAGCTGAAAACTGACGACGGACGCATCATTTCATCAAAGCCTGAAATCCTGAGGGAGATCGAGAGCTTCTATGGGCAGTTATATTCCACGCAGACACCTGTTGAAAGCAAGGCTAAAGACCCCAGAGCCAAGCTTACCCGACACTATACCCAAGATATCCCGGACGTCAGCCTGTACGAGATTAGTATGGCTCTCAAACAGCTGAAAAACAACAAGGCGGCGGGTGACGATGGAATCACTACAGAACTTCTGAGAGCGGGCGGTAAGCCGATACTCAAAGTCCTCCAGAAGCTCTTTAATTCCGTCATCGTCCAGGGCAGAACGCCAAAGACATGGAACATAAGTGAGGTGATCTTGTTCTTTAAAAAGGGTGACAAGTTCCTCTTAAAGAACTATAGACCCATCTCGCTTCTGAGTCATATCTATAAGTTGTTTTCGAGAGTCCTTACGAATCGTCTCGCTCGCAAGTTCGACGACTTCCAACCTCCCGAACAAGCCGGGTTCCGAAAAGGCTTTAGCACCATAGACCACATCCATACGCTGCGGCAGGTTATACAGAAGACCGAGGAGTATAATGAGCCACTTTGCTTGGCGTTCGTGGACTATGAGAAAGCCTTTGATTCGATTGAAACCTGGGCGGTGCTGCAGTCTCTCCAAAGGTGCCAAGTGGACTATAGGTATATCAAGGTGTTGAGGTACCTATACCAAAATGCCACCATGACGATCCCAGTACAGAACCAGAACACAAATCCTATCCAACTGCAGCGTGGTGTGAGACAGGGAGACGTTATTTCTCCGAAACTGTTCACAGCTGCGTTGGAGGACATCTTTAAGCTCTTGGACTGGAAAGGACTCGGCATCAACATTAATGGCGAGTACCTAACACACCTTCGTTTTGCCGATGATATAGTCCTTATGGCTGAGACCATGGAAGACCTGAACACAATGCTCGAAGATCTCCGTAGTGCTTCCCAAAGAGTGGGTCTTAGGATGAACATGGAAAAGACGAAAATTATGTCAAATGCCCATGTTGTACCCTCTCCAGTTCATGTTGGGAACACTACACTTGAAGTTGTTGACCATTACATATACCTAGGACAGGCAGTCCAGTTAGGTAGGTCCAACTTCGAGAAAGAGATCTCTCGCCGAATCCAACTCGGGTGGGCAGCATTCGGGAAGCTTCGAAAAATCTTCGCGTCCGACTTACCTCAGTGTCTCAAGACGAAAGTCTATGAACAGTGTGTGTTGCCAGTGATGACTTACGGCAGTGAAACGTGGCCGCTAACTATGGGTCTCATAAGGAGGCTCAAGGTCGCTCAGCGTGCAATGGAGAGAGCCATGCTCGGCGTTTCTCTACGTGATCAAATCAGAAACGAGGAGATCCGCAGGAGAACTAAAGTAACCGACATCGCTCGAAGGATTGCTCAGCTGAAGTGGCAATGGGCGGGACACATAGCGAGAAGAACCGATGGCCGTTGGGGCAGAAAGGTTCTGGAATGGCGACCGCGCACCGGACGACGCTCCGTGGGTAGGCCCCCGACAAGGTGGACCGACGATCTGGTGAAGGTCGCGGAAAGCCAGTGGATGCAGGCAGCGCAGGACCGATCCTCGTGGAGATCCTTAGGGGAGGCCTATACCCAGCAGTGGGTGTCGTGTGGCTGATATGATGATGATGATGATGAAATACCTTTCATGGTGTAGGTGAGCACTAAAAAATGGTTTTGGAAAATTCCTGTTATACAGGGTGCTACAGTTTGTACATGAATTTTTATGAGATTTAAATGTGTGAAATGAAGTCTACAGATAAATACCTAGGTATATTGGCAATCCATGACTTTCAAAATAAATGCAAAACTATCTTAGAGCCAAATTCACCATTGATTTTAAACGCGATTAAGATCACGTTTTACGTAATGTAGTTTAAGTGTCGAGTTTGTTACCCCGTTCCCCGTTTATTCCAAAAATCAATTTCACCAGGTCATTAAAAAAATTGAAACAAGATTTAACAAGGCATTGTTTATAACATAATTGTACATTTTTGTAACAAATTTTACTTTGTTGTTATGACAGTGACAGCCTTAAACTTGTTTTTTGACAAAGCGCGTTTAAAATGAATGGTGAAATTGGCTCTTAATCACGCGAACGAAGTCGCGAGCAAAAGCTAGTCCTTTATAAACTGTATAATCATTCAATAATGTAACTTCAACCAAACCACATGTTTTAATCATAAAGTTAATATACCTGTCGGAATAGAGGAACAAACATGAGCTGTCAATCGAAACCGAAATTGATTTATATTTGTGTGTGTATCTTTTTTATGTAAAAGTCTCAGTGATGTAATCTTGTCACTATTGATATAAATATCGATATCGATAGTATTAATTAACAGCCATAGATTCAAAATAAATGGGATAGAATTTTGCACGGGTGTGCTAAAATTACGATTCTGAAATGAAGTATGACTATTAGAAAAAGATCAGAAGATATTTAAAATCATTTATTTAACATAATTATAATTTTATCCTGTAACTTAGTGCATTTAGCTATATTAGATTTGGAACACAGGTTTTAACGCGATTTTAACTAAAACATTGTGTTTATCGCAAGCCCACACATACGGACAGATACCTACACGCAATGTCACATCACCACCCCCGTCATTTGCAATCTGTTATCACTTCCTTAAAGAATAGAGCCTATGACCTATGTGACCCTGAACATTTAGAGCATGAGCTGATCCATGTTCAGGAGGTACTTAAGAAAAACGGATATCAAGTGCACGGACGACATAAACTGCCGAGGAAAAAGTGTAGGCATCCCGAGGTTAGTAGACAACCAGCCTACATGCCTTATGTCAAAGGAGTAACAGATAAGATCGGCCACGTTTTACGTGAATACTCTGTACCGACAGTTCACACTCCTGGCATAAAGGTCAGCAACATATTGGGTACGCCGAAGGATGTCATACCATTACAAACACCTGGCGTGTACAAGATAGACTGCAGCTGTGGTAGTTGCTATATTGGTCAGACGAAACGAACTATCACCGAAAGAGTCCGTGAACACATCACAGCTGTAAAAAACCGCCAAACTAATAAATCAGCGATTGCAGAACATTTGCTGGAAAGTGGCACAAACCACTGGATTGAATTTCATCGCACGCAGGTTCTTTCCACTGATCGTCATTTTTATTCACGAGTCGTACGTGAAGCGATTGAAATTAAAAAACATCCTAACAACTTCAATCGGGAAGATGGACACAAATTATCTGCAGTGTGGAATCCAGTCATTACAAACGCACTACCTCTTTGTTCGCGGTCGGCTAACTATCAGAATACGGCTATGATACAGAATAGGGACACCGTTAGTATTGTGTGTGGCGGTAGTTGGAAAAACTGTTCGACGGTGGATGAAGATTCCACCGATGCAGAGGAGGAGGCGTAACACCGCAGCTCCAGTCAGCCCGTGACCACGGCCGATGCAACTCGGTCGAAACGTCGGGAAAAGGTAGGTGCTCAACACCTATGTTTTAGTTAAAATCGCGTTAAAACCTGTGTTCCAAATCTAATAAAATGCAACGCGAAAGTTTAAAAGTGTACATTTAGCTATAAGCTTCTTTTTCCTTGGCGTCAATTCTGGTCGGAAAGAAGTCGATGGGTGGTGACTGTTGCAATAGCGGAGCTGTAGATCTAGAATTCGATGAGGTTGGTACATGTGTGAATGCCTCTGGTACAATATCTCTATAAACGTAGGACGACACTGTGCGTCTAGGCTTAATATTGACCTGTAACAAAGACAGACCTATGGATCGGCTTAAGTATCTTAAATGGGATTACATTCCAAGATATCGATAACTTTATGCAGCCCTACTGTAAACTGAAAATTATTTCTTTACACAAAATATTCGTTAATTGTGCATTTTGTCTAGCCAATCTTTGCTTCTTACAAAAATGAGTATTTACAGAAGAGAATTATCACGCTCAGTGCTAAAATTTCGAAACGTATTGGTAAAAATAAACAGAAAGTTAGGCGGGGTCGATTTGGATAATAATTTACGAATAATTTACCTGTGAAATGAACATTTTTCTGGGTTATTTCGATGTTTTGTACAACAATCAATCACTGAACAGGACACCATGTTTCCGAAGCATTATTTCGCAAAAATGTCCACGATTTCAAGAAAAATCGGAAATATTTTCAGAACTCAAATTCTCAGCGGGCTGATGTGGGCTGACAAACTGTCAATCAGTTGCGAAAAAGAGTTCTGCACGTCATAATCATGCATTTCTTTTTATCACACATTGTTGCTGATTAGTGACATCTCGCTTGCTCAGCCCTTTGTTCCTCTATTCCGCTAGGTAATATTAACTTTATGGTTTTAATTAACATATTTGACAGGTAATGCCAAAGGTTCTTTCCATTTTAATACAGAGCAAAGCAAAAATAAAATCTGTAATTTTTCAACATTTTATTCGTAATTAAATTGAAAAATTCATTATTTAAATAAGCTCACTTAGTAAGCATTTTTAAATCGTTCATCAAAATTCCTCAACGTAACCTTGTAACGGCGGGCATCAAATATAATATATTTTTTCTATGTTAGAACAGCACAATTACTTCATGTTTTTCAATTACGAATGTATATTTACGGTAAACTGACCGAAAAAATTAACTTTATGAATTATTTTTACTAAAAAAACCATTCTAAACATAAAAAACAATTTTTGTACTTTTTCATAATAACTGAATTCATATTCCATGTTTGAAGTCTGTATCGATTCATTCACTTTAATCGATGTTTTGAAGCTATGAACACCTACGGTCACCTCACTACGAATCGAAAATTGACAAATGTCAAATGTGGCCTATTAAAATGGCCCTACTTTATTAAAACGTCTTTTAGCTGACAATGAAAAATGAGCGCAAAAAGCTTACCAGCTTTATTAGATAGAACGATATTTACAAATATATATGTAAGTATACATCTTTTCCAGCCATTATGTTACCATAAATTAACAAAAATAATAACATTATTTAATTAGCACATTTCTTTGATATTTAGCGAAAAAAAATTATTCCTGTATTTTGAAATCATTCTTGGTTTATTATGTCAAACGTTCAAGTAAAAACACATTACATATATAAGTTTTTCAAACAGTAGAGGAGCTAACGTCACTTAGGCCCTTTTGTCATTGCACTCCGTCGGATCGCTAGGGTTGACATTTTCCGGCCGTCTCGTGGAATGCTACGCGCGAACGCTATGGAAACAACTGCGACGCGATGTCACAACCCTGACCAAAGTACTGCGAACTTTGCTTAGAGCTCTTAGAGTGACGTCAGCCGTCAAATTCGAACGTTTCCATGGAGCTCTCATACTGTTTGAAAAAACTTATATATGTACTGTGGTAAAAATGTCCAAACCACGAAATGTTGACAATAGCAACGTAGTCACAATAGGCGCGACGAGAATATCAAATAATCAAAGATTTAATTATTTTAGGGGAAAATAGTCATTAAAAGGATTTAAAAGACTGATTAGATAATTTTATTAAAACATCTGCTGAGATTAACTAAATTTTTAATAAATTAAACGATTAAAATACTGCAATCGGCCACTTTGACTGAAACGCCAATCACAGCGCATGACGTCACGCCTAGGTAAACAAACAAACTTCACTGTCACTAGTTTCACTGGGCCGCTCGAAAGTTGTGTTAACCGAACGTCACGCAGGACAATGTTTACCTAGGCGTGACGTCAGAGCGGCGATGACACCTGAGAGCTTTTTTCACGCGCCATTGAAAAAAAAATTAAAAAGGCTTTGAATTTTGTTAAACTGCAGTTTATTACCGAAATAAAGTTTTTTTCGTAAATAGTAAACATGTACCTACATTACGGAAGAGGATTTCAAAATCATTCGTCATGCCTATTACAATAGTATACTGACCATGTACAGGGTGTCCGGTATCCGCTGCGCGAGCCGGGCGCGCCGCAACCGAGTCAGTTCCGCCTCGGGCGGCGCCTGGTGTTGTAGCAATGCCTAAGTACAACATTTTATATATAGTCAGGTGGGGTAAGTGAAACACTCAACCATATCTTAGAAACTATCGTAGTTTATTCTCATAGCGATGTGTCGATAAATCAGGAATGACGAATTACTTCCCTTAATACAACACAGATATCGCTGCGATCCTTAACCTAGCTAGTAAACCAAAAAGAAATTAATTAGATGTCAAAACGCAAAACACGATGTTTTTTTGATAAATCTTTAAAACTGGACCCTATTTTATGAGAATTTGATACATTTTGGATATTAACGGTTAAACATGATCCTTTTGTCCTGTTTTTAATTAAATGGACACAATATTTAAAGCTATTTTGGCCACTGTTTCACTTCCCCCTTGTCAGGGGTAAGTGAAACACTTCTTAGCTTTTATATTCTTTTCGTGATTTTGTTGCTTAATGCAAGTCTTTAGATATTTATATTCATACCGTTAAAGGCTGATTTAATTAGGAGTACATTGCCTATACAGCTACTTTAATTGCGAGTTTTATAGCTTTACTACACCTTGTTAAATAAAAATAAAAATAAAGTATGTTTCACTTACCCCACCTGACTATATTTATTTATTATTGTAATAAAGAAACAAACAGTCATACAAATAATTTAAGTTAAATAAAGTGTAAATATAAACCTGTAGTTTAGTTCTAGCTTTATAAAATCTATACGACTAAGTACTAAGAAAAAAGTAAAGTATGCTAAACAATGACAGTGATAACATTACCTATTACTTAGAAAAACAAAGGACATCATCCATTTTGGTCCAAATGTGAAAGTGCCGGCCTAAAAGCAAAAATGCTTTATTCTGATAGATTTTGTCCGCCTAAGCATTTCTTATTATTTCACCGAAGCTGTAGCACCGCTGCACTTGATTTTAATTGAGTTCAAAAAGTCTGTCTTTTCATACATTTTGACACAAATGTGAAGCGGTGCTACAGCTTCGGTGCCATAATAAAAAAATGCTTAGACGGACAAAATCTATCAGAATAAAGCACTTTTGTCTTTTGGCCGGCACTTTAATATTTGGACCAAAACTGTATAAATGTGGATGATATCCCTTAATAAGATAACATTTTTAAAATTTAATTTAAGCATCCTTAAGTAATTGCATAAGTAATGTGTAACTATAACTATCACTAGAAATAAAATACTTTTTACGGATTACAACGCGTATATTGGTTAATTCAGATGTTATTTTAGAATTATTTCGGTTTATAACTATCACTTCACTACATAGTATAAAACAAAGTCGCTTCCCGCTGTCTGTTCTTATGTATGCTTAGATCTTTAAAACTACGCAACGGATTTTGACGCGGTTTTTTTTAACAGAGTGATTCAAGAGGATGGTTTATATGTATAATACATAGTGTCATATTCTACACTACACCGAAGCGAAGCGAGGGCGAGTCGCTAGTCCTTACTTAATATTATAAATGCGAAAGTCCGTTTGTTTATTACGCCTTCACGTCTTTACTACTTAACCAATCACCGTGAAATTTTGCATACACATTGTCAAGGGTACAGAAAAGGATATAGGGTACCTTTCATCCTGAAAAAAATATTGTTCCCGAGGGATAGCAAAAAATCTTTCCACGCAGACGAAGTCGCGGGCGGCCGCTAGTAATATTACAAATGCGAAAATCCGTCTGCTTATTTGTTTGTTACGCCTTCACATCTTAACTAGGTACTCAACCAATCATCGTGAAATTTTGCATACACATTGTCAAGGGTACAGATAAGGACATAAGGTATCTTTCATCCCGAAAAAAAGTACTGATCCCGAGGGATAACAAAAAACTGTCCACGCAGACAAAGTCGCGAGTAGTCGCTAGTGTGTAATAATAATAAAAAAAAAACTTCTTAAATCAAAATCAAAAAAAATATAATGATTTCAGAGTTGGTCCCATAGTATGAGTTGTCCAGTTTGATGGTCCCTATCTGCCATATTCGGTTTTATAATGCCCCCGTCTAAAAGGTTATTTTTAGTTAATACAAAACCTCTCGTGGGGTTGATCAGACCATCCAACTGAACAACTTTCATTATGGGACCAACCTCGAAATCGCGAAAAAAATTCAGCTGTTTCATACATTTTGATGGAGTAGGACAACGAACTAAGATCTAAGGAAGCCTAACTCCTAACAAATATTGCATAAAAAATGGCACCTTCACATATTCTGTAACACAAAAGGTCGCAAACTCAACAATGAACTAGTAACAACATACCTTATTACAATGCACGCATAATCGGCATTAGATAGTATTCTAACGCATATGACTTTTTTATTGGCTGGGGTTTGAACGCAGATCAAACATGATTGGATATTTGACTCGCCTCGTGTCACTCATTCGGCCGTTGTCGTGCCTTTGGCTGCTTTCCGAATCACACTAAAATCGATGACAGCGCACTAAAATGCGTTCCGAGTCGGTGATTTTGTATGGGTTTGACAGATAACGTGAGCGCTGACATCGATTTTATCGTGATTCGGAATATAGCCTTTGTCATTGAGGCGAGGACGGTGTAACGTAGAATGCAGTCAGTACACCTAACCTACTACGGCGCGCTGGGCGGCATCATAAAATTGTTTTATGAAATTAGTACATTATTGTTTGTTAGATATAATGTTTGTTTTATTATGTAGACGGACGACTTGGTAAAGACCGCTCGAATACGCTTTATGCAAGTCGCCTGTAACTAGTCGCTCTAAAAAACTAAAGGAGACCTATGTCAGCAGTGGACGTCTTTCGGCTGTGATGATTTTATTGTTATTTTATTTTATGAAAATTATAAAATGATGATGTTGATGAATGATGATCATATTATTTGTCACGAATTGGTAAGACATATGATTTCAAGAAGGACTAAAATTAGGCAAGCTATTGAAATAAAATAGGTATGCTTGATAAAAGACAATGTATTCTGTAAAGATTTTCTTTTCATTTCATAACATGTAAGTACATATTATGTAGATAATTATCACATTTGCGCGAGCAACACCTTAATACGTCTTTTAGAGGTGTGACTGATAAAGAACAACAGTATTAATACGTCGCTTTATTTTTATTTTTTAATTGGCAATACAAAATTCTTATAGCGACACCTTTTTAACCGACTTCAAAAAAGGAGGAGGTTCTCAGTTTTTCGTAATGTATTTTTTATAGCAGCGTATTCCACCAAGTCAAAGTTTATTCTTGTCAAGATCTTTTTCAAATGCAGACTATTTTAACATGCTTATTGACCGGTGCGCAAATACCTAAACTAGCAATATGGGTGATGGGTGACGGTGGATTGGAAGAGGTGGACCAACTCCGTAGCCAGCGCGATCTCCAGATTTGACACCCCTTGATTTTTATTTGTGAGGTCATGTTTACAGTTGATGTTTAAAAACATTTGTGAGAGTGAATCCGTAATGCGTTTGCGAATAATAGCCACATTTGTACTAATTAAGTGGAATACAGGTGTGCTGCAAAGTGTTCGGGACAATCTAGTGCACCGTTGCTAGGCATGTATTTCTATTGGTGGTGGAAATATAAAGTAGCATTTTCGCAGCAGATCTCATACATTGGGGTTCCAGCAGAATGATCCGCGGATCAAACTCCATATTAAAAAGCTGTTTTCAGAGCTGCATAAAATCATAGTTTCTGGAAATTGTCATTACTTTGTGTTCTGATCTGACGGTCTTGACCTCATGACGTCACTACTTGTCGTGCCACTCTGCTGCCTTCGGTGTTGCAATGTGAGTTCTTCATTTTTTATTTATTCTATTTTAACCAGGGATTTTTACTCGTTAATCAAAGAGGATTGCGTGAATAGAATCTTTATAGGTACGAGGGTGGATCCAAAAATTCGTGGCCTAATGTAGAAATAGCTTTGACAGTTTTGTAAATCTACGCTCACTCTTTAGTATGGTTCTTCAATAGTAAATGTGCGAAGTTTCGTTCCGATACTGCAAGGCAATTTTTTTTTGTGAACATTTGTTTGATGCTATCTGACATCTTTTTCAATAATGGAGAAAATTGAATACCGAGCAGTGATCAAGTACCTCAGTAAAAAAAGCCTATCACCAAAAGATATTCATCAAGATATGGTGAACACTTTGGTTGGGTCAGCTTCATCATATTCCAGTGTAAAAAAGTGGGTGGCTGAGTTTAAGCAGGGTCGGGAGAGTATTGAAGATGACCCTAGGAGCGGTAGGCCTTCAAAGTCTACCACGAAGGAAAACATTGAAAAAATATGTGATCTTATTCTGAGTGACCGAAGATTGACCATCAGTAAGATAGCTGAGATCACAGGCATTGGTTATGGTCGGGTACAAAATATTGTAACTCAAGAATTGGGGTTCCATAAGGTTTCTGCTCGTTGGGTTCCGATATTGCTTTCAGCTGAACAAAAACGAGTTCGTTTCGCAATTTCCCGTGACTGTTTGGAGCTTTTTGAGGTGGATCCAGAGGATTTTTTATCCCGGTTTGTTACCATGGATGAAAGCTGGGTTCACCACCACACTCCTGAATCTAAACAACAATCAAAGCAGTGGAAAATATCTGGCTCTCCTACTCCAAAGAAAGCTTAAGTCGTTTTGTCGACCAACAAAGTCATGGGTTCAGTTTTTTGGGATGCAAAGGGAATTATTTTCGTGGATTATTTACCAAAGGGCGAAACTATAAATTCAAGTTATTATTGTAACCTTTTACGACGACTAAGGGAAGAAATCAAAGAAAAAAGGCCGGGTATGTTACGGAAGAAAGTGTTGTTCCATCAAGACAACGCCCGGGTTCACACTTCAGCTGAAACAATGGCTGAAATACATAATTGTGGCTACGAAATATTGCCCCATCCACCTTATTCGCCGGATTTAGCCCCCTCAGATTCCAAATTTAAAAAAACACTTAGGTAGTTCGAAATTTTCGGACAGGAACGAGGTGATAGCCGCAGTAAATGATTATTTTGACAACCTTCAGGAATAATTTTTTTTCGAAGGTATAAACAAGTTGCAGGTCAGGTGGAAGAAATGCATTGACCTAAATGGAGACTATGTCGAAAAATAAAAATTAATTCAGACCCACTTTTCTTTCACTTTCATGGTCGGGCTTAGAACTTTTGGATCCACCCTCGTACCTACCTAATCATCCCTTCACGGATTGGACAGCGTTTTTGTTACACCCTGTATAATAATAAAAAACAAGGAGATTACATCAGATTACTCGTTTTCTATGTATTGCATATTGCAGGACGCGCCATTTTTAGCATTACAAAATTTTGATTTAAATTTTCCTTTTTTTTTGTTGTACTGAATTCCATGAGAGAGTTTTATTCTTGTTTAAAAATGTGTGATAGCAGTGAATGTGAAGATTTGACTCTGCCCCACAAAGCGACTGAACACTTGTTGCATAATAACGACCATATTTTGTATGTATACGCTCATAGATATTTCTAAAAAACGAAAAATATGTTACTTTCCTATGTTATGTTATGTCTGTATAGTTTTGCTGCCTTCTTTTGGTCTTTTTACCACTTGACCACACATGACGTCATTTTAATCATTTTTCTAATTATTTTTTTGTGGTAACGCTAACGACTGTCGCCGAGCGCGTGGCAGACATTACTAAATCGTGCTTCACTAGTACTTTTTTAGCCCCGCCCACTCTGTGTTAGTTTGCGTGGTGCTATTTTTTGAGCGGAATTACACTTCCTTAGTATCTTAGTTCGTTGGAGTAGGATTGTACTTTTGTATGGAACAGCTGATTTTTTTTCGTGATTTCAAGGTTGGTCCCATAATGAAAGTTGTTCAGTTTGATGGTCTGATCAACCCCACGAGAGGTTTTGTATTAAGTAAAAATAACTTTGTATCCATCCATTAGCCATTTTAATGTCCCCACTGCTGGGGCACAGGCCTTCCTTATGGGTGGATAAGGGGGCGTCCATTAATTACGTGAGGCATTTAGGGGATGGAAAGTGTCGAGCCTAATCTCACCCAATCTCACGTGGGCGAGAGGGGGGGTCTCGGCAAATATCACGTAATTTTTTTTTCTGCAGGAACAGTATCGCGAAAAAACTAGGTTTTAAACATTTTTCATACCAAAATATGGCTAAATCCTAAACAATAATGTTTATTTAAATAAATGCAAAGCAAGCAAGCACAGATTAACGTAATCAATCACACTAAAAACACGTATTGAAAAATCTCACGTGAGATTTATAGGGGGGAGAGGGTCGAGTCAAATCTCACGACATCTCACCAAGGGGGGAAGGGGTCGAAAAATCGCCAAAATCACCTCACGTAATTAATGGGCGCCCCCTAAGGAGGACGGGCCATAACCCACCACGCGGGCCCAATGCGGATCGGTGGGTGGTTTTTATAGTTACCTTCAATTCGTCTAGGTACGGCAGGAAGCATCGCGCAGGCCGACATGATCCCCGCCCCAGCCACGCGTCGCACCCCCACCCCTCGTCCCCCGCGGTGGGGGGAGGGGACATTATACCGCGCCGGATCAGCTGGAATGTCACAACACAGAAATCGAAACTGCCCCCATATTACAAGCTCTTAAAACTTGCCAATTTCTTAAATCAATGCTTCTCTTTTATTTGCTATTTAGGGTGTTTAGTAATAGCCCTATAAAGCCGAATATAGGGACCATCAAACTGAACTACTTTTACTATGGGACCAAATCTGAAATCGCAAAAAAAAATGTTGTTTCATAAATTTCGATAATTTCGTTATTAATTATTGTATGAAACAGAATTTTCTTTCGCTATTTCATAGTTGGTCCCATAGTAATAGTAGTTTATGAAACTGACACATAAAGAGGGGTATTAAAACACGAGTGTGTGTTTAAAAACCGAGCCGTAGGCGAGGTTTTTAATAGTATCACACGAGTGTTTTAATACCTAGTTATGTGCAGTTTCATACACTACTTTATCTACACTCATACATTTGGGATTGAACCTACTAAATAAAAGATCAACGTTAGAAAAGAGAGAGAGAGACTTTGTTTGTATTACCTTGTAATAAGTCAATTCCTTAGCTGCATCTAAACTAAAATATCGGGCAGAGTAAATTTTTTTCACATTTTAAAACAAGAATAAAAAAAACCTACAAAATTCAGTAAGTATAACAAAATGTAAAAATTGAAATCAAAACTTTATCGGAAATGCTTGGCGCGCATTCCATTAGAAAAAAAAATAGATCAGTGCATTCCAACAAACTAATCGCACTAAACTCATCGATTACCATAGAGTGCATTTTAATCATGAAAAATATGTGGGAAAATATCTTTTTTTTTTTTATGTTACGGCACTGCCTTCTTTTTGGATTTGCCCTGTATCGTAATGAGAAAAAAAGTTATTTTATGATGCGGTTGACTGCATCGTAATGAGTTTATTTTTTAATTTTACCTATCCACGAAAATAAAGTACGTATTTATATTACCTTTTTTGAATTCATATTTGGAACATTACGTTGTGAGTGTAGATAAAAGTTGTTTAATGGTCCCTATCTACCATATTCAGCTTTATAAGGCTATTACCAAACACTGTAAAGCGAAAAAGGGATATAACTAAGGGCCAAAACGCACTGTCGACCGGTCGACAAGCGACTCCGTCTCCCGGCGACCAAAAACATGGGCAACTTTTCCGGCAACCAAACAAGCGACTTGAATATAGGTGTTTCTTGTACATTCGTGCATGGAAGTTGCAATATTATCGTTACTAATTATAGAACGTGTTAATTATTTAACGCAAAATGAGAAAACTGTTTCTTCGGACCATCAAACTGAACTACTTTTACTACGGGACCAACTCTGAAATGGCGAAAAAAAATCAGCTGATTTCATACAAAAATTAATAACGAAAATATAAAAATGTATGAAGCAGCTGTCTTTTTTTCGCGATTTCAGAGTTGGTCCCATAGTAAAAGTTGTTCAGTTTGATGGCCCGAAGAAACGGTTTTCTCATTTTGCATTTATTCATTAACACGTTGTAGAAAAACAAACGAGGAAAAATAACGGGCGACAAGTGCGTACGCTTCATATAAACTAATAGAAATTACAGTTGCTGTCGACAGTCGTTCGGCGACCGGTCGACCGTGCGTTTTCGCTCTTAAGCGATTAATTTAAACGTAGCAAGTTTTAAGGACTTGTAATTTACCCCCCCCCCCCCCCCCCCAAAATTCGAGAACTTGCATAAAACAAACAATTCAGCTATCCAAAATTTGTCAAAATCCTGGATTTAAAAAATGATATTGAAGGTATTGCAAGTGCCCAAACACAACGCAGTATTTGAGCGCGGCGATATTTCAATAACCTAGTATACGATACCTGTTAGTCATCTCAAATTCAGTTTACGAAAGTTTTGGAATCACTGCATATTTTGAGTACTGCATAGCAACGTCTAGCTAACGCACACTTTGGGTGCTGTATTTAGGGTGGATTGACCGAACTTGAATCTATTCCACGATTTTATTTTCGAGTAAAGAAATGGTCATTTTTCCATGCATTCCAAAGTTACTCTTATTATACGGCCAATTGTCATTGTTTTTCAAATGAACAATTTAAAAGGCAGTCTTGTCAACTCCATTTTGTCGCCTTGTGCGTAACTGTAGCGGTCAAAGTCAAATGTCAAACAAATGCCACTGACATTCGGCATGCGGACCCCATTTGAATACTCGCGGATTAACTCTATTATTCCCTGCGAAATGGTGGTATAGTGACTATTCCCGAATAGGCAAAATACTCTCGAGAATATTGCGTGGTAAAACGTAATTTCGATTTACTCTCGAATACCCGGTTTTATCACAGAATACATAATAGTACAAGTACAGAAGATCCACTCCGCAAAGTCATTTAAATAAGTAGCGACTATATCCCATACACAATAAAGTGCAATTCAGGTCGCACACCGCTCCCTTACCTACAGTTATATTCACCTAGAAGTTACCTCTCTTTCTATCGCGAAGCCCTTATCTCTTCTAATGACTTTAGGGTTTCTTCTTATAAATAATAAATTAAATTATAGGTAAGTACTTAATTTATTACAAGTTATGTGTTTGTGAAATAAAATGAGTAGGTACTTAAATACGTTTCAAAAAAACTAGGCTAGGTAGAGTCAACGCCGCGTCAAACTATACATGCTAACTTTGAGGCAATTTGTTTTTTACGAAATCAAATTGTCCTTAATAATTTACTTTATTTTGAAAGTAGGTAAGTAATTAAGTACCTACCTACTCGTAATCTATAAATTATTATTTCAATAAATAGTTGGGTGAAGATTATTTAGCAAATAAGACAAGTACGCAGTACTACGTAACGGATACTAAATACTAACTAAGTAGTAGACAAGCACTATTCTTACGTTTCGATGTCGTTTGGAACTTTTGGAAGTGTGAAAAACGTGAGGTTCGGATCCTTTTTATTATTAGTATGTACCTATTAAGACAGCCCATTGCGATGTAATATGCCTTCATTTAGGTTATATATCACAAACGTGAGAACGAACGACCGACGCGGCAATATGCGAACGCGGCGAGTGACGTGAAATCGAACTGCTAACGTGCGACCCATCCGGCACGCGGCAGCCTCTGAAATTAGTCCGTCCGGACGGACCCGCTACCTACTTGTAGCTTCGTACCTAAACGTAAAACGTAAGAGTAAAGAATAATATATTTACTCTCGCTTGGTCGAATCCGCCCTAAGACACATATTTCAATCAAATCGATCAAACACACAACTAAAAGTGTATATGTGCACTGACCTGTAACATCGGCTCGTAGTCGGGCGGCAGGTGCTCGGTCCTCACGAGCGGCAGTAGAGCTCCGAGCGCCTCCCGCAGCGCGCCCGAGCGCAGCACCGAGCGCCGCCGCCCGCGCCGCGACACCGAGTGCGCCGTGTGCCACACTACGTTGGGCTCTGTGTGCACACAATAAGGGCTACATTGTACTAGTGACGGCGCCCGAGCGCAGCACCGAGCGCCGCCGCCCGCGCCGCGTCACCGAGTGCGCCGTGTGCCACACTACGTTGGGCTCTGTGTGCACACAATAAGGGCTACATTGTACTAGTGACGGCGCCCGAGCGCAGCACCGAGCGCCGCCGCCCGCGCCGCGACACCGAGTGCGCCGTGTGCCACACTACGTTGGGCTCTGTGTGCACACAATAAGGGCTACATTGTACTAGTGACGGCGCCCGAGCGCAGCACCGAGCGCCGCCGCCCGCGCCGCGACACCGAGTGCGCCGTGTGCCACACTACGTTGGGCTCTGTGTGCACACAATAAGGGCTACATTGTACTAGTGACGGCGCCCGAGCGCAGCACCGAGCGCCGCCGCCCGCGCCGCGACACCGAGTGCGCCGTGTGCCACACTACGTTGGGCTCTGTGTGCACACAATAAGGGCTACATTGTACTAGTGACGGCGCCCGAGCGCAGCACCGAGCGCCGCCGCCCGCGCCGCGACACCGAGTGCGCCGTGTGCCACACTACGTTGGGCTCTGTGTGCACACAATAAGGGCTACATTGTACTAGTGACGGCGCCCGAGCGCAGCACCGAGCGCCGCCGCCCGCGCCGCGACACCGAGTGCGCCGTGTGCCACACTACGTTGGGCTCTGTGTGCACACAATAAGGGCTACATTGTACTAGTGACGGCGCCCGAGCGCAGCACCGAGCGCCGCCGCCCGCGCCGCGACACCGAGTGCGCCGTGTGCCACACTACGTTGGGCTCTGTGTGCACACAATAAGGGCTACATTGTACTAGTGACGGCGCCCGAGCGCAGCACCGAGCGCCGCCGCCCGCGCCGCGACACCGAGTGCGCCGTGTGCCACACTACGTTGGGCTCTGTGTGCACACAATAAGGGCTACATTGTACTAGTGACGGCGCCCGAGCGCAGCACCGAGCGCCGCCGCCCGCGCCGCGACACCGAGTGCGCCGTGTGCCACACTACGTTGGGCTCTGTGTGCACACAATAAGGGCTACATTGTACTAGTGACGGCGCCCGAGCGCAGCACCGAGCGCCGCCGCCCGCGCCGCGACACCGAGTGCGCCGTGTGCCACACTACGTTGGGCTCTGTGTGCACACAATAAGGGCTACATTGTACTAGTGACGGCGCCCGAGCGCAGCACCGAGCGCCGCCGCCCGCGCCGCGACACCGAGTGCGCCGTGTGCCACACTACGTTGGGCTCTGTGTGCACACAATAAGGGCTACATTGTACTAGTGACGGCGCCCGAGCGCAGCACCGAGCGCCGCCGCCCGCGCCGCGACACCGAGTGCGCCGTGTGCCACACTACGTTGGGCTCTGTGTGCACACAATAAGGGCTACATTGTACTAGTGACGGCGCCCGAGCGCAGCACCGAGCGCCGCCGCCCGCGCCGCGACACCGAGTGCGCCGTGTGCCACACTACGTTGGGCTCTGTGTGCACACAATAAGGGCTACATTGTACTAGTGACGGCGCCCGAGCGCAGCACCGAGCGCCGCCGCCCGCGCCGCGACACCGAGTGCGCCGTGTGCCACACTACGTTGGGCTCTGTGTGCACACAATAAGGGCTACATTGTACTAGTGACGGCGCCCGAGCGCAGCACCGAGCGCCGCCGCCCGCGCCGCGACACCGAGTGCGCCGTGTGCCACACTACGTTGGGCTCTATGACATACAGAATAAGATCCAACTTATAGCTTGTTCACAAAATATAGCGCGTTTTCCATCACACATTTTCATACAAATGACAAAAACAAAAAACACTTTATAGGGTCAGTGGGCGTGAACAATACCTTAGAAGTAAATGCGCGCTTACACTGCGCTTTTTATAGTTTTCGTGAACGGACTATAGAAAGATTCGTCCATCACTCACGATGGACGAATTGATGATGAAACAAATTCCAACTCGAAGCAAACGGATTATTAAACCTCTGTGTCATCGAGGGCAATATTGCAGAGCTTCATATTATCTTGAAAAATTAATAATTCTTAGAAATAAAAGGGCTATCATATTCTTGAAGTATCGTTTTATGATATTTTCTAATAAAAACTAAAAAATATACAAAGATTATCGCGATGCAAACGGATTAAAATTTAATGGCCGACAATCTAACCATGGTGCGGAACTCGGTCGGCTTACAGCAACAACGCTCGTAACGCGTCGGCGTCATCGGCGTGGCGTCGGACTCGCTCGCCTGCAGGAAGGGAGATGCAAGAGCGTCCGCGAGCGCCGAGCGAGGGAGACGGCCTGAGGCAGCCGACGCCATTACTGACTTTTCACTACAGTACTAATACTAACCGTAGTATGATGCTTGCTCGGTGAACCGAAGTAGCGTTTTCAGCTAGTTTATTTAAAAAAAAAAAACAAACACCGAAATAAAAGCACAATCTTATTCAAGAAGTATATTTGAACGATATTTTGACATAAAATCTCAAAAATATACGAACATTAGCGCGATGAAAACGGATTAAAAAATGTCTGACAATTTGAGTATAGTTCTTACCATGGTGCGGCGCTCGCTCGGCCCAGCGCAGCAGCGCTCGGAGCGCGTCGGGCTCGCTCGCCTGCAGGAAGGGAGACGCAAGAGCGTCGGCGAGCGCAGAGCGAGGGAGACGGCCTGAGGCCGCCGACGCCATCACCGTCGTGAACTCGTCGCGGAGGTAGCGCATCGCTTGTCTGAGAGAAACAACGAACTAAGATACTAAGGAAGTGTAATTCCGCTCAAAAAATAGCACCACGCAAACTAACACAGAGTGGGCGGGGCTAAAAAAGTACTAGCGAAGCACGATTAGTCATGTCTGCCACGCGCTCGGCGACAGTCGTTAGCGTTACCACAAAAAAATAATTAGAAAAATGATTAAAATGACGTCATGTGTGGTCAAGTGGCGAAAAAGACCAAAAGAAGGCAGCAAAACTATACAGACATAACATAACATATGAAAGTAACATATTTTTCGTTTTTTAGAAATATCTATGAGCGTATACATACAAAATATGGTCGTTATTATGCAACAAGTGTTCAGTCGCTTTGTGGGGCAGAGTCAAATCTTCACATTCACTGCTGTTCCGTACTTTGAACAAGTTGTGTATAGTATTAACGCTAGCACAAATCATTTTCTTTTCTTTAATTCTTAATTTAAATTGAAACTGTATCGGCCACAATAACTGCAATCCTTCGTAAAACGAATCGCAGCGCTTTACTATAGACAGTGCTGCCATCAAGTACTCTAACGTCAGAATAGGAGAACTACCGTTCCGATCGCGAGCGCGCAGCGTGCGACACTGCACCATAATTCATTAAAAATTAGTAAAACCAAATCAAATCCCAAAATCGAACTGTGAACTATTCCAAAACATAGCCAGTGCACGTCTAGAGAGAATTTGTGATCCATCAGCAACCAGCGACCACTCCTGGGGCCCCAGAGACGAGGACATACGAAGTCACCAGGTACGTGGTTGATACAGTTATTTCTCCAACACAAGTTTTTGGTCCATTCGAACCTGGATCATAATTAAATTCAAAATTAGATTTGTGCTGGTTATTCATACTAAAAACTATTTTTCGATAGTTTACTTTGTTCAATAAGCGCGGGGACCTACCGCCATTTTACGACTTTCATGCAACACTTTTATGCAATTAGCGTTATTATTTTTCGATAATACCATTGCGTACAGTGATTTTACATCGTATATTTGCGATATACAACGATACATTTACTTAACAAGTGATATTTTTCAATTTAGTTTAATATTATTTCGTGCGGTGTGCCATTACGCTAGGCGCCACGCAGTCGCGAATCCGTTTCAATCTCAAGAAGGCTAGTTACACACAAAATATTTATAGTGTTTATGTATTACGCACATGACATTATTTCTTATTTAATTAGTATTTTCGTACTAGTTATTTATTGTTCCACTTAGTATTACGTACTAAGATTTTGCGAACTATTTAGCAATTTTGTATTTTCGTACAAAACTAAAACTTTATTAGGTTTTTAGCGGTTCTTGTATTTTCGTACAGTTCCCAAATTAGCGGTTCGTATTTTCGTACTTACCCATACAATATACATACATACCTATTAAGCGGAACCTGTATTTTCGTGCAGTTCCCATCTAGCGGTTAGTATTACTTACTCACCCATAGGTATATATCTATTTAGCAATTCATGTATCTTCGTACTGAACTCACAATCAATCAATTTAAGTCTGCGACTATCCTAATTACATACGGTACACATTGCCTACCTAAGCATACTTTACATACTTTTAATCTAATATAACTAGCCTACGAAACATTTACTTAAACTTACAAACTACATTTTACTTAAACTTCTGCACTACAACATTTACCTACCTAACTAAAACATACAATACAATAAACTATTTACAATTTAAAACTACGTTTTATTTTATTCACCACAATGGAAGTTGAGCAATTAATTTTCGAGCGTGAACTCGCCCTTAATAATATCCAACGCATGGTAGATTGTATTGACAATGAAACAGAATTTCGAGTTCGTACTAAAGAGTTGAATAACGTTAAGAAGACATTTTTCGCAGTTCAATTAAAGATTGAAAAATTGTTAGCAAAAGAATCGAAGTTCGATAAGGATGAACAGTTAAAAGTCCGTAATTCTTTTGATACTTTATACTACCAAGTTCAAGTTGTGTTGGATAATATGAAGGAAACTCAACGTAGACAGAGTGTCGCGAACATTAGTGTGTCACAACCCTGTCATGCCCACTGTACTAGCAGCGGGACAACAGCTGATTCGCATATTCGCTTACCTAAAATTTGTTTACAAACCTTTGACGGTAAAGTGACAGAATGGAATGCATATTACGATTTATTCAAATCTATTGTTCATGAAAACAAAACATTGACAAACGTCGAACGTTTTCGTTATTTGTTGTCGTCTTTAAGGGGTGAACCGTATAACCTTTTAAAAACCATTCAGATTACTGACAGTAATTACGAAGATGCTTTACAAATCTTATTAACTCGTTACGAAAATAAGCGAATTATTGCAACCAAGCATTTGGATAGAATATTGGATCTCGAGCCAATGTCAGATAAAAATATTGAACACGGTTTACGTAATATTATGAATACCTATGCCGAGAACTACTCTGCCTTACGGGCCTTAGGTATTAATATCTCTGATTGGAGTTTTATTCTTTTAAATATTTTATTACGTAAAATAACGCCAAATATTCGTAAGCGCTTCGAATTATCGTTACATTCGCCTAATGAAATTCCGCATTTTTCCGAATTACTCGATTTCCTTGAGAGGGAATTGGCGGCAACAGAAATCATGTCGGCGACCGCGCGCTCCAGCGCCGCGGCCGGCCCCACGGCACCGTCCGCGTCGCGCCCGCACGCCGCTGCTGGCGGCTCGGCCGGCTCGACGACACCTGCCTTTCCGTCGCGACACGCACAAGCCGCTCGTCGCGCACTATCTCGCACGCATTCAGATGCGCAGTATAATATGAATCGTAATAATAATAAGGAGTCTTATATTAATCGTAATATGAGTTTTCATGCAGCAACTAAAGCTGATTATTTAAAGCAAATAAAATGTGCTTATTGCAAGGATAATTCTCATCCACTAAATAAATGCGATAAATTTCAAAAATTATCTTTACCGGAGCGTAATAAATTCATAACTGAAAACAAAGTTTGTAGCAATTGTTTATTCCTTGGTCATGAAACTAAGGACTGCAAATCGCTTCATAACTGTCGTATTTGCTCACAGCGGCATCACACTTCATTACATGAGGATGTGCCCGTGCAAAATGTTACTTTAAAAACAGAATGTTCCATTTCTCCCCCTGAGTTACACTCGGTAGCGGAACCTTCAGCGCCCCCACCGACACTCGGTGTTTCTGGGCCTACCAATAAAAATGATTGTACAGTTTTATTGACCACCGCGTTAGTTAACGTTCGTCCCACTGATTCTAAGCCCTTTACTCCGCGTTTAGTGCGCGTCCTTGTGGACCAAGGCTCTCAGGTCACCCTAATTAGTGAGTCGTGTGTTCAACGTCTCGGTTTACCACGTTATCATTCTAAAATGAGTACTACCATCACGGGCATCGGTGATAAGGGTGAACAGCCGCGTGGTTATGTTTTATGTGAAGTTACGCCTCACTTTAAACCGACACCTAGACTTTTTATTGAAGCTCTTATTTTACCTAAAATAACGAGTTATTTACCGAACATTCCTGATTCTTTTGAGTTTATTTCGCATCTCAGAAATCTTCCTCTAGCGGACCCAGAACTGCGTTCTGCCCGCCCCGTTGAACTTCTTTTGGGATCAGACTATACTGATAGCATTCTGCTTCACGACAATATCAAAGGTCCACAAGGTACTCCTGTGGCAATAAATAGTATATTTGGTTACCTTCTCAACGGTAAAATTTCTCATAGTCTTTCTGCACCTCAAGTGTGTATGAACCTTAGTACAAGTCAACTTGACAAAACCATACAAAGGTTTTGGGACATCGAGTCAGTGCCTGACGATGAAAAACCCTTGACTAAGGACGAAGCCCTTTGTGAGTCCATTTTCGTGGAAACTCATAAACGCGCCGAAACTGGCAAATACATAGTTTCTCTTCCTTTCAAGAAGGATGCACCTCCTCTAGGTGAGTCTCGAGACATTGCGCTCTCACGTTTATACAAATTAGAAAAACGACTTTCTCATGATCCAGCTTTACGAGCGGATTACAATCAGTGTCTGCAAGAGTATGTAGACTTGGGACACATGGAACCTGTTCCTACTCCTACGAACAGTGACACGCCTTCGTATTATATTCCTCATCACTGCGTGGTGAAAAAGTCAGCAGTCACCTCTAAAACTAGAGTGGTGTTTGACGCTTCATGCAAAACTACTTCTGGGCGTTCACTCAACGATAATCTTCTTATTGGTCAAAAATTGCATCAAGACATTACAGACGTTCTTTTAAAATTTCGACTTCATAAAATCGTTTTCACAGCGGACATCAAAATGATGTATCGTTTTATAGATATTTGTCAAGAACATCGTGATTTTCAACGAATCCTATGGCGATTCTCTCCCCATGATCCTGTTCAGGAATACCGCCTCTGCACAGTAACCTTCGGGGTTTCTTCTGCGCCATTTCTGGCCTTACGCACTCTTCGTCAGTTAGCTGTCGATGAAGCTGCTTCCTTCCCACTTGCTTCACAAGTACTTCTAAATGAAGTCTTCGTAGACGACATCGTCTCGGGTTCAGACTGTATCGATAACG
The DNA here is from genome assembly GCA_928269145.1 of Agriphila tristella. NCBI lineage: Eukaryota > Metazoa > Arthropoda > Insecta > Lepidoptera > Crambidae > Agriphila > Agriphila tristella. Next base: position 952,907 of record OV743447.1, on the reverse strand, counting down.
CTCTTGCTCTTCAACGCGAGCTTATTGACATTTGCAAAGCGGGTACGTTCGAACTCCGCAAATGGGCAAGCAACAGTCCTGAGTTTTTATCTTCCTTAAATCAAGACATCTCCAATCAAGATGATGCTCTTATTCTTTCAGCACTTGACAATGACGCTTCAGTCAAAGTGTTGGGATTAAAGTGGAATCCTATATCGGATACTTTTACCTATCAGACAGAGGTACCTGCCCAAAATTGCACAAAACGCATTATGCTTGCAGAAATTTCTAAAATATACGACCCTTTGGGTTTTTTGAGCCCTATAACTTTGTTTGTCAAACATCTGATCCAATTATTATGGCTTTCTGGTACTGATTGGGATGAATGTCCTCCTGATGGTATTCGTGATCTTTGGTTTAGATTTGTAACAGAACTTCCACAATTACAAGACATTAAATTGTATCGTCCTGTGCTTCCATGTACTAATGATGTACAACTTCATGGCTTTTCAGACGCCTCTGAAAAGGCCTACGCTGCATGCGTATATCTACGAGTTGTTGACTCGGAAGGTGTTATTCACACTTCACTTCTTCTTGCGAAAACAAAGGTTGCACCTTTGAAACGCCTCAGTCTTCCTCGTTTGGAACTCTGTGGGGCTTTGCTTCTTTCGAAGCTTATACAAAAAATTCTCAGTGCTTACAGCACATTCTTATCGATTGACAAGGTATTTGCATGGAGTGATTCTTCTATCACCCTAGCTTGGCTACGCTCACCTCCTCATGAGTGGCGTACATACGTCTCTAATCGTATCACAGAGACCACCAACCGCGTGCCTGCCTCACAGTGGCATCACGTGCGTTCTGCAGACAACCCCGCGGACGTTGCGTCGCGTGGTGTTCTCCCATCCGAACTAGACCAACGACAGTGGTTCGACGGCCCCAACTGGCTCAGACTACCTGAATCTGATTGGCCTATTTCGAATGTAGACATTGACATAATCTCGACCAACGAGGAGCGTCGAAAGCATGTACTTGTATCAAATGTTCAACCCGATATTCAATTATTCGAAAGATTTTCATCTTTATCTAAAATGCTACGCATTATTTCATTGTGTTTTCGCTTTTTCCATAAATGCCGTAAGTCGAAAACTTATGAATCCTCTCAAATTACAGTCCACGAAACTAAATTCACTCTCAACCGAGTTATCAGTCTTGTTCAACAAGAAAACTTTGCGGAAGATATGGTGCGTATCAAAAATGACGACGTGTGTACCAAACGTTTAAGAAAGCTTAAACCGTTTCTTGATGACGCCGGACTTCTCAGGGTCGGCGGCAGAATCAATCGTGCTAACGTTCCTTACGATGCAAAGCATCAAATTCTTTTACCCAAACGACATCATTTCACCAATCTTTTAATCGACTTTTATCATCTTACTAATTTGCACGTCGGTCCGCAAACGTTACAGTTTCTACTCGCCCAGAAATACTGGATACTTAGTGCTCGTGACGCAGTCCGTATGCGCACTCGCCGCTGCGTGCGCTGCTTCCGTACGCGCCCTGTCGCTCCACAGCCTTCGATGGCTCCACTTCCGGCCGCGAGGGTTCGTGCTTTTCGTCCATTTCTTCACGTTGCAACCGATTTTGCTGGGCATTTTTTCCTAAAATCAAATAAATTTCGTAACGCGAAAGTCTTCAAATGCTACGTGTGTGTTTTTGTATGTATGTCGACGAAAGCGACACACTTGGAACTCGTTCCAAATTTAACAACCGATTCTTTTCTAAATGCATTGCGCCGATTTATATCACGACGTGGCATTTGCACTGATATTTATTCCGACTGTGGTCGAAACTTTGTTGGATGCGATCGTTACCTTTCCGATCTTTATGAGTTCTTGCGGAACGAAGATAATCAAAATATTATCAATAAACAGCTGACCAATTTAGCCGTTACTTGGCATTTTAACCCCCCCTATGCTTCTCATTTCGGAGGGATTTTCGAAGCAGCCGTGAAAAGTATGAAAACGCATCTTTTCCGTGTTATAGGTCAACTCACCCTATCTTACGATGAATTCAACACGCTTCTTTGCCAAATAGAAGCAGTTCTCAACTCGAGGCCACTTTTTGCTCAGAGTAATGATCCAGCAGATCCATTACCAATCACACCCGGACACTTCCTAATCGGGGAACCATTGACTTCTTTACCTGAATTTAACTTCACTGACGACAATACAAGTCGCCTTGTTCGTTGGCAAGTCTTGCAGCAAGCTGTCCAACATTTTTGGAAACGCTGGAGCGTTGAATATCTCCACCAACTTCAACAAAGAGGTAAATGGTTTCGTGATCACACTCACACACCCCTCCGTGAGGGATCATTAGTCGTGTTAGTAGATAATACACTACCGCCACTGAAATGGCGCCTGGCGCGCGTGCATCAGCTGCATCCAGGTGCAGATGGTATTACTCGTGTTGTCACTGTACGCATTGGTAATACTCTTGCTAAACGACCTGTTGTTAAGGTCTGTCCGTTGCCCTTCGAGTAGGCAACTTTAGTTTACTTTCTTAGTTGTAAGCTAGGTTAGTGACTTATTCTTAGTTTCTTTCTTATTAAAATATGTATATTTTAAGGTCGGCGGCATGTTCCGTACTTTGAACAAGTTGTGTATAGTATTAACGCTAGCACAAATCATTTTCTTTTCTTTAATTCTTAATTTAAATTGAAACTGTATCGGCCACAATAACTGCAATCCTTCGTAAAACGAATCGCAGCGCTTTACTATAGACAGTGCTGCCATCAAGTACTCTAACGTCAGAATAGGAGAACTACCGTTCCGATCGCGAGCGCGCAGCGTGCGACACTGCACCATAATTCATTAAAAATTAGTAAAACCAAATCAAATCCCAAAATCGAACTGTGAACTATTCCAAAACATAGCCAGTGCACGTCTAGAGAGAATTTGTGATCCATCAGCAACCAGCGACCACTCCTGGGGCCCCAGAGACGAGGACATACGAAGTCACCAGGTACGTGGTTGATACAGTTATTTCTCCAACAACTGCTATCACACATTTTTAAACAAGAATAAAACTCTCTCATGGAATTCAGTACAACAACAAAAAAAAAGGAAAATTTAAATCAAAATTTTGTAATGCTAAAAATGGCGCGTCCTGCAATATGCAATACATAGAAAACGAGTAATTTTATTTTATTTTATTTTATTTTATTTTATTTTTATTTCATGGAAAACAAACGGCTATTTTACTTAAACATTAGTACAGTGTTTCTTAAGAAACAAAAAGCCTTAAACAGTTTTCACAAGTAGAAGAAATTATTTGTATTACAATCACATTTATACTTTTTATGAATGAACAGTATTGTAACGGTACTTAAATACATATAAAATGTTATGATAAGCCATGATTGCAAGGAGTGAAAATAAGTTGTAAAATAAAGCCACATCAACCCTAAAATATGTTATATTATTGTTTGAAAAATTTTTCATTCATCACTTTCGCAAAGTAACTTTTACCCGCCGTAAATAAGTCACTGTCACGAGAATAGTCGTTGTTAAAACTAGTAGTTACACGATTGAAATAAGAATTATGTCTATAATTAGTTGAACAGAAATCGGTATGGAATTTAAGATAGTTACGCCTTGAAACCGTACGAAAAGGCACCTGTAGTTTAACCTTGGACAGGAGAAGACTACAGTCAATTTTGCCGAGTACCAAGTCGTGAAAATACGCAAGGTCAGCGACATCTCTCCGTTTCTCCAGTGGGAGCAGATGGTGGCGTCTGCAGATATCATCATAGGCAAGATTTTTGTTATAGTAAATTTTGTACTTATAATTAATGATTCTCAAAAACTTTTTTTGTATTCTTTCAATCTTTTCTACATAGACTTTATAATGCGGGTTCCAGACTTGGCTCGCATACTCCAATTGGCTTCTCACCAAGGAGCAATATAATAGTTTTAAGGATTTTACTGACTTAAAGTCTTTGGTTGTTCTAAGAACAAATCCTAGCATTTTAGAAGCTTTTGATGTAATTAAGTCAATATGTTTATCAAAGATAAGCTTAGAATCAAGAACCACGCCAAGATCTGTCACGCAATCGACACGTTGCAATGATTTGTTATTTATTGTGTAGGCATTGTGGACCGCGGAAGGAGATCTACTGAACGTGATAGTATTGCACTTTGATATGTTAAGTTCAAGTTTGTTATTCACGCAATACTGATTAAGCCTATCAAGATCCTGTTGGAAGAGAAGACTGTCAGTTGGCGTAAGAATTTTTTTGTAAATTTTCATGTCATCGGCAAACAACAAGAACTGAGAGTGAACAAAACATCTGTCGATATCATTAATGAAAAGCACAAAAATTAAAGGTCCGAGAATAGATCCCTGCGGAACGCCAGAAGGAATAGTGGAAAAACGTGAGTGTGAAGAGAAACCATTGAGAACCACAGTTTGACACCGATCTGATACGTATGAGCAAAACCATCGATAAAGATCGCCACGTATACCAGCTAGTTGCAGTTTTTGGAGTAATATCACGTGATCAATGCGATCAAAGGCCTTACTGTAATCAGTGTATACTGCGTCTAGTTGGCCCCCATGTTGCATACTTTCAGTCACGTGATCAAGAAAAGTTAAAAGATTACTCACTGTAGACCTACCTTTAAGAAAACCATGTTGTTGAGGCAAAAAGGTATGCTTAAGGGCTGAATATATTTGATTGTGAACCAGTTTCTCCAGCACTTTGGCAAATACACAAAGTTTAGATATTGGCCTATAGTTCGCAACCACTCGTTTTGATCCCTTTTTGTGAATAGGAGTAACGGTTGCAGTTTTCCAAATCTTTGGCACCGTCCCCTCTGTGATGGAGCGTTTGAATAAGAGGCTAATTGGTAGGGTCAAACTTTTAGCACACCTAGAAATCAGGAGTGGATGTAAATCATCCGGTCCTGCGGCTTTGTTACAGTCTAGTGATTTAAGCACATTGAAAACTTGATCATCGGAAATTTCTATAGTATGGATATCGGCGACAGAAGCTTCCTCACGATGGGCTGAGGTGGGTGCAGCCATGGGGATGCTACTACCTGAGGGCGCAGGTGCTAAGAAGGTGGAGTGAAAGAATTCGGCAAATGCATCACAGATTTCATCACCATTTGAAATGGTAGTATCATTATGCGTCATAGTAGAAGGATAGCCGTTATGTTTTCTATTAGCATGAGCGTAAGACCAAAAGGCTTTAGGGTTGTCGACTAAAGAATTTTCAATATTACTTATGTAAGCATTGTAACATTCCTGCTCCACCCTCCCAGCTCGCTGGCGTAGAACACTGAAAGAGACACTATCAGCTTTGTTTCCATAAGTTTTATGTTTCCTATGCAATTTATTTTTATCTTTTAATATTTTCAATAATGCACTTGAGTACCATACTGGATAATCATTCGAAGAAACATGTTTATGTGGAACATGAATATCTCTTAGACTACACAGTTTACTATTGAAGACTCCAACTGCATCATCCAGTGACCCTCGTGACAGAAGGTCAGTCCAGTCCAGCTCGTCAAGGTCATGACATAAACCGGGATAGTTTCCCTTATTATAATAATATTTAAGGTGTTTTTTAGAACTCAGCGGCTTATTATAGTCAGGAAAGTTCATCCGGAAACTAAGGGCTGGGTGGTAAGAGTCTTCTTCAACCAGGGGGTCAGTACAACGATGAACCTCCAAGTCTCCATTGGAAAACAACAAATCGAGCAAGCTATTTAAATGGTTTTTAACATTATTGAATTGATTCAATTGACCTAAATTCATGAAATCTTCAATCTCGTTATGATTAACGTTGGAACTACAGAATGATGGAACTAGAAAATTTGAGAAATTAGATGATGACCAGGATATATTGCTTAAATTAAAATCACCTGCGACAATAAGTAGGTCTTGTGGCCGCTCAGTACAAACCGACAGTATTTTTTCAGCTAGGTTTGATAATTGCGAAGAAAAAGATAGCCCTTTGTTTTGTTGACATAAGTACGCACAGCAGATCTGCAATGCTGATGGAGCGGAGTGGTTGCTTTTATTCTTATTATTTAATGTAATCGAAATCCATATATCTTCGGCAGAGGAATGCCACTCAGGCCGCTCAAGCGTAGTGAAATTGCGATGCGTTGCGATAAGAATACCGCCGCCACGCGTCTGCCCGACATTCGAGTAGTCCCGATCGCGACGCCATACCGTGTACTTGTCACTAAATAATTCCTCGTCATTAATTCCGTCAAGTAACCAAGTTTCGGTTAATAATATTACATCGTAGTTATGAAGTTGAACGTTTCTTTAATCTGATGTAATCTCCTTGTTTTTTATTATTATACAGGGTGTAACAAAAACGCTGTCCAATCCGTGAAGGGATGATTAGGTAGGTACCTATATAGATTCTATTCACGCAATCCTCTTTGATTAATGAGTAAAAATCCCTGGTTAAAATAGAATAAAAAAAATGGAGAACTCACATTGCAACACCGAAGGCAGCAGAGTGGCACGACAAGTAGTGACGTCATGAGGTCAAGACCGTCAGATCAGAACACAAAGTAATGACAATTTCCAGAAACTATGATTTTTATGCAGCTCTGAAAACAGCTTTTTAATATGGAGTTTGATCCGCGGATCATTCTGCTGGAACCCTAATGTGAGATCTGTAAAATATAGTCTATGTTTTAATCTGTGGTTCTGGCGTCTGGCAACCCTGCGCGGGCCCCCGCTCTTGTTCTATGGCGGCTTTGCTTACTAAAGTGTTATGTTTGCATCTTAAAATAAAAAGGTGATCTCCCATATAATTCTTTTATTGATAATACTACATGGCGCAGCCAAACTGAAGAACCTGCCGGTAATAAGATTTGATGGTGTTCACCGAAGAAACTCAAGATCAAGAGTGTCAAGAAGAAGAAACAATGTCGGGCGTGGAATACCGCATGCCGGCACCGCTCAACCTCGACAATTTGGATGATCTATATCCACAATGGAAGCGATTCCTCAACAGCTTTAAGATTTTCCTGTCTGCTGCTGGGCTTAATAAGGTAGCAGATTCCAGAAAAGCTGCCATTTTTCTGAACTGCATTGGACAATCTGCTCAAGAACTTTACGAAAACACCTTGAAAAGCACGGGTGATAATGAAAAACTTGATGATGTAATACAGATTTTTGAAGAACATTTTAAACCTAAAACTAATGAGATCATAAATACGTTTCACTTTAACAAGAGAATTCAAGAAGAGGGAGAAAATTTTGATGCATTTTACACAGACTTAAGAAAAATTGCTCAAAATTGTAACTTTGGTGTATTTGAAGACAGAATGCTAAGAGACAAAATAATATATGGCATAAGAGATGTTCAAATCCAACAGAAACTCTTGATGAAGAAAAACCTGACTTTGCAAGAAGCTGTGGAAACGTGCAGGACCTCAGAACTGGCTAAAAAACAAGTGAAGATCATCGCAGGCCAAGGTCTACCAGCTGCAGAAGTAGATGGGATCGGCATCCAGCATAGGAAATCATTTCCCTACAGCACTGACCACCAACAGTCAAAAGCTAAGTATAAAACATCAAGTAATAGTACATACCTGTGTAAAAAATGTAACAAACGTCATGGACCTAGAAATTGCCCTGCATTTGGCAAAACCTGTTCTTTGTGCAAAAAAATGAATCATTTTGCTGTAGGTTGTAAATCTAAGATTTCCGTACATTACATCGAATCTAACGATGAAATAGAAAGTACAGAGGACTTATGACTCGTACGGGTTTGTAACTCCATTGAAAGTAATAATAGGGAATGGACTGAAGTAATAAACATACAGTCAAAATATGTAACTTTTAAGTGTGACTCGGGGGCACAGATTAATGTTTTGTCTTTAAAAGATCTTAAAAATATTGTCGATGATGAAAATCCTGAGTTGTCTGAGACAAAAATAATATTAGAAGTTTTTGGGGGATCACACATTAAGCCTGTAGGCAAAAGAATTTTAACTATTTTGAAAAATGATGAGGCTTTTAAGACTGAATTTATAATTGTTGATAAAAACGTTCAACCTATATTGGGTTTACCAACTTTGATAGAACTTAAACTTTTGAATATTACTAATAATAATAATGTGAAGGTAATAAAAACGAATGTAAATCCTAGTAAAAACAGCTTAATAGAAAAGTATTGTGAACTATTTCAGGGTGTCGGCCAATTTAAGAAGCCGTTGGAACTGCACATCCAGACAGGAGTAGACCCAGTTGTGAGACCACCGAGACGAGTCCCTAATGCACTTTTGACTCGTTTGCAAGAAAAATTAAAATCACTGGAGGACAGACAAATTATCTCCAAGGTCGAACATCCTAAGAGTTTTGTAAGTAATCTAGTAGTTATTGAAAAAAAAGATGGATCATTAAGAATCTGTCTCGATCCAAAAGATCTTAATAATGTGTTACTTAGAGAATATCATCTGATCCCTACTTTAGAGGAAATTTTACCTAAGATATCAAATAAGAAATTTTTCTCCGTGTTAGACTTATCCGAAGGATTCTATAATATTAAACTGGATATTAATTCTAGTGAACTGTGTACGTTTAATAGTCCGTTTGGTTGTTACAAATTTAATAGACTTCCCTTTGGTTTATCTGTGGCCCCAGAAATTTTCCAAAAATATAATGAAAATGCTTTTGGTGATATACCTGGAGTAATAATTTATTGTGATGATTTGCTAATATGTGCTGAAACAGAATCTGAGCATGATGCAATATTAGATAAAGTTTTTGAAAGAGCAAAATTATGCAATGTTCGCTTTAATAAAAATAAGTTTCAATATAAGTTAAGAGAAGTAAAATATTTTGGACACATTTTTTCCGAAGCAGGTATGAAAATTGATCCTAACAGAGTAGAAGCTATATTAAATATTAATTGCCCGAAAGATAAAAAAGAACTTCAAATATTTCTTGGAATGGTGAATTACCTAAGACAGTTTGTGCCTAACCTTGCTAATATTGCATCACCTCTTCAACTCTTGTTGAAAAAGAATGTTGACTGGATATGGACTAATGTGCATGACACAGCTTTTAAAAACATAAAGTGCAAAATAAGTGAAGCACCTGTTTTACAGAATTTTAACCCTAAATTGCCTATTGTAATTCAATGTGATGCCTCCAAAGACGGTTTAGGTTGCTGTTTGTTACAGAATGATAAGCCGGTTTGTTTTGCATCTAGAAGTCTCACAAGTAGTGAACAAAATTTTTCACAAATAGAAAAAGAGCTTTTGAGTGTTGTTTGGTCGACTAGAAAATTTCATTATTACATTTATGGACAAAAATGTACAATATTAAATGATCATAAACCTTTAGAATCTCTGTTGAAAAAATCTATTCATGATGTTCCGTCTCCACGATTACAAAGATTAAAATTAAAATTGTTAAAGTATGACTTGACCTTTAAATATCTAAAAGGAAAATTGATGTTCATTGCAGACTTGTTGTCTCGATCCTTTCTAAAATGTGATGATGTTGATGAATCTTACATGTATGAAGTAATCCACTGTGTTGGTCTGGCAAAATACCTTCAATGTACAGAGGCGACCAAACAAAAATTAATATTGGAAACTAACAATGATTCCGAACTTAAAAAATTAATGGATTATACCAAAAATGGTTGGCCCAACAATGTTAAACATATTCATGATGAGGTACGTTATTATTATAAATTAAGATCTGACATTTCAATTGATGAAAATCTGTTGTTCTTACGTGATAAGCTAATAATACCTAAAAGTATGAGGATGGAAATTTTGAAAATGTTACATGAGGGACATCTCGGCATAAGTAAAATGAAAAGTTTTGCACGAGGAATATATTACTGGCCTAAAATCGATTTACACATTGAACAGTTTGTAAGAAAATGCTTTGTTTGTCAAATGTATCAAAATAAAAATGTCAAAGAACCACTAATGACCCATGACATTCCAGAATTGCCATTTTCAAAATTAGGAATTGATATTATGGATTTTAAAAGCAAAAGTTATTTAGTAATATATGATTATTTCTCAAAATGGCTTGATGTACAGTTGCTTAGTAGTAAAAGCGCAAAAAGTATTAACAATGTATTAATTGGTATTTTTTGTTATTTTGGTACTCCAAATGAGATTGTGTCTGATCACGTTCCATTTGATTCGAAGGAATGTAAGGACTTTGCCTCAGAATGGGGATTTAAATTTACATTTTCCAGTCCTAAATATCCTCAGTCGAATGGAATGGCAGAGAGGGCAGTCCAGATTGCTAAGAAAATGTTTAAAAAATGTTATGAAGATAAGACTGATTTCAGGGTAGCTCTGTTACATTATAGAACTGCACCTGTGTGTGGTACAAAATTTTCACCAGCACAATTAGCAATGAACAGAAATTTAAGAACTAAATTACCTGTTTGTTATAGTTATTTAAAGCCAAAGCTAAATGAAAGTGTAAATTTAGAATTTGAAAAGGGGCAAAATAGAAATTTAAGGCATTATAATTTAAATACAAGAGTTAAGGATGACTTTTATGTTGAACAAAATATATTGTTTCTTAAAGATCCTAGTATCAATAAGTGGTTATCTGGTACTATAGCTAATAAGAATGGTTTACGGTCATATGACATTATCGCCAGTAATGGTGTAAGATACACAAGAACCTCTTATCATGTTCGACCTTGCTAGATTTTTTTTTTCTTCTATCCGTCTGGATCTCATGGATGTGCAGTTGTTTTGTTTGTAAAAAGGGGGAAAGAAAAACAAGATTGTGTGTTAAATTGATTTAATTAGGTACTTAAAAAAAAAATTGTAAAAGGGATAGATGTAAAATATAGTCTATGTTTTAATCTGTGGTTCTGGCGTCTGGCAACCCTGCGCGGGCCCCCGCTCTTGTTCTATGGCGGCTTTGCTTACTAAAGTGTTATGTTTGCATCTTAAAATAAAAAGGTGATCTCCCATATAATTCTTTTATTGATAATACTACACTGCTACACTTACTGCTGCGAAAATGCTACTTTATATTTCCACCACCAATAGAAATACATGCCTAGCAACGGTGCACTAGATTGTCCCGAACACTTTGCAGCACACCTGTATTCCACTTAATTAGTACAAATGTTGCAAACGCATTACGGATTCACTCTCACAAATGTTTTTAAACATCAACTGTAAACATGACCTCACAAATAAAAATCAAGGGGTGTCAAATCTGGAGATCGCGCTGGCTACGGAGTTGGTTCACCTCTTCCAATCCACCGTCACCCATATTGCTAGTTTAGGTATTTGCGCACCGGTCAATAAGCATGTTAAAATAGTCTGCATTTGAAAAAGATCTTGACAAGAATAAACTTTGACTTGGTGGAATACGCTGCTATAAAAAATACATTACGACAAACTGAGAACCTCCTCCTTTTTTGAAGTCGGTTAAAAAGGTGTCGCTATAAGAATTTTGTATTGCCAATTAAGGCATGCTTTTTTAAGTAAAAAATAAAAATAAAGCGACATATTAATACTGTTGTTCTTTATCAGTCACACCTCTAAAAGGTGTTGCTCGCGCAAATGTGATGATAATTATCTACATAATATGTACTTACATGTTATGAAATGAAAAGAAAATCTTTACAGAATACATTGTCTTTTATCAAGCATACCTATTTTATTTCAATAGCTTGCCTAATTTTAGTCCTTCTTGAAATCATATGTCTTACCAATTCGTGACAAATAATATGATCATCATTCATCAACATCATCATTTTATAATTTTCATAAAATAAAATAACAATAAAATCATCACAGCCGAAAGACGTCCACTGCTGACATAGGTCTCCTTTAGTTTTTTAGAGCGACTAGTTACAGGCGACTTGCATCAAGCGTATTCGAGCGGTCTTTACCAAGTCGTCCGTCTACATAATAAAACAAACATTATATCTAACAAACAATAATGTACTAATTTCATAAAACAATTTTATGATGCCGCCCAGCGCGCCGTAGTAGGTTAGGTGTACTGACTGCATTCTACGTTACACCGTCCTCGCCTCAATGACAAAGGCACGACAACGGCCCAATGAGTGACACGAGGCGAGTCAAATATCCAATCATGTTTGATCTGCGTTCAAACCCCAGCCAATAGAAAACGTCATATGCGTTAGAATACAATCTAATGCCGATTATGCGTGCATTGTAATAAGGTATGTTTTTACTAGTTCATTGTTGAGTTTGCGACCTTTTGTGTTACAGAATATGTGAAGGTGCCATTTTTTATGCAATATTTGTTAGGAGTTAGGCTTCCTTAGATCTTAGTTCGTTGGAGAGAAAAATAAAAAAAAAATAACTGCCTCACAAATAAATGACGAATTAGTGAATACTAAGCATGTACATTACACGGTATTGGGCTAGTTAGGGCCCTAATTCAGAATACATTGCTTTCTTTGAGCTTCTTTTTAGCAAGTGGAGTTATGGAGTGCGTTCGCATAGATAGGCATTAGTTAGTATTTGTCTTGAATTCGGGTGTTATTGTTATCTTGATTATGCTTTGCGAAGAAGCGATCACTTCATGGTTTTTTAGTCCAATGTAAATATGAATGTGATGTTCTAGCACAGAGTACATAATAGTACAAGTACAGAAGATCCACTCCGCAAAGTCATTTAAATATATAACGATTCTTTTCCATACCCAATAAAGTGCAATTCAGGTTGCACGCCGCTCTCTTGCCTACAGTTATATTCACCTAGACGTTGCCTCTCTTTCTATCGCGTAGCTCTTATCTCTTCTAACGACTTCAGGGTTTCTTCTTTTAAATAATAATTAAATAACTGGTAGTTAATTCATTACAAGTTATGTGTAGTTAAATACGTTTAAAAAAAACATAGGCTAGGTACAGTCAACGCCACATCAGACTATACATGCTGGCTTTAAAGCAATTGGCTTTATTACGAAATGAAATTGTAATTATAATTAATTTTATTTCGAAAGTAGGTAGGTAGGTAAGTACCTACCTAATCAATAAATTATTATTTCAATAAATAGTTGGGCGAAGATTGTTTAGCAATAAGAATAAACGGATACTAGTTACTAACTAGGTACTAGGTACTAGGTACCTAGTTAGTGGACAAGCACTCCTTACGTTTTGATGTCGTTTGGAACTTTTGGAAGAGTGAAAAACGTGAGGTTCGGATCCTTTTTATTCGTATTAAGGCATACTATCGAAATCGAACTGCTAATGTGCGACCCAGCCGGCACGCGGCAGCCTCTGAAATTAGTCCGTCCGGACGGACCCGCTACCTACTTGTAGCTTCGTACCTAAAGCGCGGAGTGCGCCTAGCCTGGTTCTAGCATTGTGATTGTAGGTGCAGAAGATTTTAGCAGGCTAATCGCTGAGTCATCGATCACCATTGAGTACATTTTAACCATAGAATAAAATTGAACTTTAAAACAAATTAATTCCATGGTAGTGATTTGGGGACCCCGTTTTATTTTTATTTTTACGAACTCTTTAAGAATTGACTATAGATAAAATAACAATAATAGCATAGTGAAGTAACTCAGTCGTATTGGCGAGACGGTGGACAAAGGAGTTCCCTCGCTATAAGAAAAGATAACATAGATGTATAATATACATACCTGTGCACCCAGTGGCTGGCGTGTGAGGCGGAGGCCCACCTCAGTACATGCGGCAATGTTTCCGGGGAGAGAGCTTCTACGATCGCGTCTTCGCAGCCTTGTACCACTATCGGCATCTCTAGGAACCTGCACATACATTATAAAGCTTCCATCAACAATATCCTATACACCGTTATTTTTCAAGTATATTTAAAAATGAAATGGGGATTTCAGACCACGTAAATGAACAACTTTTACTATGGAGCCAACCACGGAATCTCGAAAAAAAAATCAGCTGTTATAGAAAAGTACAACATTGACTCAACTATAATGCAGCTGATTTTTTTTTTCGCGATTCCGTGGTTGGCCCCATAGTAAAAGTTGTTCATTTACGTGGTCTCAAATCCACATTTCAGTTTTAGATATACTTAAAAAATAACGGTGTATAACGCTTTACGAATTAACAGTACGCAAAAATGGCACCTCAAATAGCGTCCCACTTACAAACTTGATGATTATTTTGTACATAATCACTATTTGTACAATTCACTTTCACTTCACTTTCACTTTCACTTTCTTATTTTTTACAAACTCACATTTTATATCACTTATTTTATACAAAATAAGCTTATTTTGTATTAATAAGATAAGAGATGTGTCTTTTATCACTTAGGCCGGCCACATACAGACGGAATCCCGTTTCGGAATTCCGTACGTACGTGATTCCGTACGTACCACCACACACAGACGTTTTTTTTTTCGTTCGGAATCACGGCTCAGTCAGATGCTAGACTTTGAAGAGTGAACATTGAATGAAGATGAATTATTTTGACGACGATGTACTATTTTAATAGCGATTTCGCTTTTACTTTACGTGTGCAAAAAAGCTGTGCATAGGTAGCCTACAACAGTTATTATTAAATGTTCGATATCTGAATTAAAATAAACTTGGCTTCAAGTCTTTTGGCCAAGTGCATATTCAACTAAAATTATCTTCTAAAAATAAAGAAAAAATTATAGACCATTTATTATTTACTTTACGCTTAGGTCAATTCTATTGTTTTTTTTTTTGGTAAAATAGAACTAATAACTTAGCAAAACAATAAAAAAGTCAAAGTCAAAGTCAAATAAGCTTTATTCAAATAAACTTAATTATTAAGTACTTTTGAATCGTCTATATTTTCCTACCACCCGTTCCAGACTTTTTTAAAAGTATGGCCAAAAATCTGGTATCCAGAGCTGTAATAAAAAAGTAGCATTCCGTACGGAATAAAAACGGTTGTGTGTGACGACCAATACAAAATCTATGGAAGTCTTGCGTTCGGAATGGCTTTTTTCCTTGCGTGATTCCGAACGCACGGGCCCTCATGTGGAATTCCGTAACGGATAAAATTACGTACGGAAAGTTTACGCATGTGTGTGGCAGGCCCATAGATTTTGTATGCAATTGCTGCGTTCGGAATTCCGAATTCCGATCCCGTTTCGAGATTCCGTTACGTGATTCCGTCTGTGTGTGGCCGGCCTTACTTTGTGCAAAATAAGCGCCCAGTTTGTAAGTGGGACGCTATCTCAGAAAAAGGAAACCAATGGAAGTGGCACAAACTCCAATAACAAAGGATTTTTGACGTCAGGCGCGTGCCGTGTCCGCCATATTGTGTTACGTTTACATGTTACAATTTCGACTCTATGCTGTTTACGTAAGGTGTATGTACACTAAGCTAAGGCGCCATGTTTAGTTGCGTTTGAATGGAGAACAATGAAGTAGGTATGCAGGCTTTTTTCGTAAGTATGTCAGGTCCATATTACTTCTTCGTCATTGGACGCTATTTGAGGTGCCATTTTGACTCTAACCAAACATTTAGGGTATTCTTGATCGGAGTGTTAAAGTATGAAATTGCCCATTTTTCTCACACACAGAGGCTCTCATATCTTCTATGATGTTAAAGATGCTTAGGTTACTCGTTATTATTTCGAATTATGATCATAACGGCCTACTACAATGAAAATATATTTGTTTTTTTTTCTAAAGATGTCTTAAAAGTGACTCCTTTTTTCGTTAGCAGAAATGACCAATTAATTCGTTGTAACTTAGCCGACACTATTTTTTTTCACTTAACACAGTGGCATTAGTTAGCCGAGTGCTTAAAAATTTGTGCAATAATGTTTTGAAATATTAGCATTCATATTTAAGAAATTATTAGTATGGAAAAGCAAATTCATTAAAATTCTCCATACAAAACGGCAATTTCTTGTATAAAAATCCGTAAGTAAAGCATATTATATTGAGGAGCTCAGTGGCGCAGTGGTTTAGCGCCTGGGGCCGTACCGGCTAACGATTCGATCATCGAAAAGTCTGCCGGGTTTCAAATCAAAACAGATAAATTGAGCCCCAATTGGGCCAAAATGGCGAACCTCAATTCATGATGTCACACGAACATCGATATCTTCCAAATAGTTCCTATAAGAAGAGCATCTCAAATATGATCTCAAGAGAGCTCACAACGTTGAGAGCGGTTTATAAATACGTGCTTAAAACTAATTTGTGAAACAATCATGAAAATGCATAAAGTTTTATTTAAGAACATATTTAGCAGGGTTGGCATGATTAAATCACGATTTAAATCAAGTGATTTTTTGAATAAAAATCATTGATTAAATCAAATTGCTTATTTCTTTCCTATTTGTATAAAAATACAAAATTCTTAATTTTAAATAATTGACAGACAAGACACATACCTACAAATGTATGTAAAAGTAACTTAGTGTTATAATTACTGTTTAATACATTTTTTTCTTCTAAAACGAACTGCCAAAACATCTGTCCTTATATTTATCTTCCACTGGGCATTTTTATTTTAACTATTTTATTTATATTTCATTTTCGGAAGAAACACAAGTAGTTTCTTCCGACTTAAGTGTCAAATAAGGGGGCGTCCTTTAATTACGTGAGGTGATTTTGGCGATTTTTTCGCGATACTGTTCCTGCAGAAAAAAAATACGTGATATTTGCCGAGCCGAGACCCCCCCTCTCCCCCACGTGAGATTGGGTGAGCTCGACCCCTCCCCCCTTAAATACCTTACGTAATTAATGGACGCCCCCTAAGTAAAACAAAAGCGCGTTGTGGTTTCAAGCACTATTTTGAGTGGATTTTAAAGGCTCAAACAAAAATCGAAAAAATCAGATGTTTTCGGTTTTTTTTTCAAAAATCCGTGATTTATGATTGTTTGTAAAAAATAATGATTTTTTCCAACCCTGATATTTAGTTTCGTAAATAAAGCATATTATTATAATATCATACCTGGCGATCTCGTACAGTGTGAAGGCGTCGTCCAGCGCGGCCGCGGACGTGGCCCGCCCGCGCGCGCCCCACGCCTGCACACAAACACCCAGACGCTATTCATAACCATTCATGCGCATTGGGTCCACTTCACGTATTTGGTCCATTTCACGGAACGTCCATTTCGCATTTGGTCCATTTCGCGGAACATCCATTTCGCATTTGGTCCACTCTAAAATTTCCTAATTTGCGAGCACAAAACACGTTTACCTCGTTCGTGCAAAATGAACGTTCCGCGAAATGGAACAATTGCGAAAATGGACGTTCCGCGAAATGGACCAAGTACGAAATGAACGTTCCGCGAAATGGACCAAGTACGAAATGGACGTTCCGCGAAATGGACCAAGTACGAAAAGGACGTTCCGCGATATGGACCAAATGCGAAATGGACGTTCCGCGAAATGGACCAAGTACGAAATGGACCAAGTACGAAATGGATGTTCTACGAAATGGACTAAATGCGAAGTGGACCAAATGCGCATAAACGATTTATAACACTTATGCACGAGGGAATCACAGTATTCCCGCTTTTGTGTTTACGCTCAGGATCTTGCGGAGTGTCCCTTCTGTACTTCTCTTTAGTTATTTAGAGGCCATCCATAAATGACGTCACACGAATTTCATGAGTTTTGACCCCCTCTCCCGTCCTTGGCACAGCTGGTCACATTTGTGAGACCCCTCCCTAGTGTGACGTCACATATTTTACAATTTAACATCTAGAAATAATTATTGAATTAAAAAAGCAGTTCATGAATTTTATTTTTTTCAATTTAAGTAGTTTTGAAATGTGACGTAACTAAATTTAGGAGCCCTCCCAGTCCCACCCCCTTGTCACACAATGTCGCACTTCGTCAACCCCCTCCCTCCCCTCAACATGTGACGTCATTAATTGATGGCCCCTTATTTATGGATGAGTTATTGAAAAAAGTTTCGTTATAATATTTTCAAAGGGCAGAAAATTAATTATGAAAATGTAAAAACGTGGCAGCATAAACCATTTTTTTTTTCAAAATGAGGACTTTTCAAAGTGACATTTAAAAAATAAAAATAGTAACTATTTGCTTGCTTCACTACATGGTGTTGTAGTTCAGTAAAATTACGGGTTCGCAAAACATTAAATGGTAATAAGCTGTAATTTTGCAATCTGACTTTGATGTGATTATAAAACACTAATATAAACGAATCCAACTAAATTTACGAATACAAAAAAATACAGCGTAGTTGTAACTTTTTTTGTCGGATTTACATTCACAATCAAATTATAGTTCCAAATCAAGCAAAAAGTAAAGAAAGTATGAAATTAGCAATTTTGCAATTAAATAAATTAATATTTTGGTCAGTAAAGTAAAAAAAAAATTAGTGAAAATTAGTTGGATCCATTTACAAAATGACAGCTAGCCATTTAATCTAACGATCGAAAGAAAGATCGCTATTGCAAATTATTTCTATTTCGCCGTACTAGTAAGTATTTAAAAAATCTGTCATCTATTTTTATCAACGCCATCTATCCTGACCTAGTTTTTTGTCGAAAGAAAACGAATGTCAATTTGACTTCAGATTTAGCATTGATTTGTCATCCGGTTGACTTATACCACAGACTAATATGTGAAAATTATGAATCACAGATTAGAAAATTTAAAAATTATACAACTTAATCATGAAATGACGGGTCTCCTTTATATAATTAGGATTAATTTAAATAAATGAACAAACATTAAATATCAGACTTACGGAGCTACTGTTGCTGGTGGTAGTAGATGATGGTGAAGACGAACTCCTGCCGATCAAGCTCAAGTCCACCTGCAATGCGAAGTGAACCTTATTGACTAATCAATCCCTTACATATTACATTATGGGGTATTTACATGGGTACCTAAAGCCGCACAACTTTCACCGTACGACGAAAATCGACCCTTTAAATGGCAATTCGCCCTAGTGACTGAATGAATGTCTTGAACCCTGTAATTTAAAATTCATAAGAAATGAGCTTATTAAATAATGTTATTTATTTGTTAATCTTTGTTATTTTAAGTCTGGAAACGATATACATATCTGTAAATATCGTTCCATCTGATAACGTTGACAAGTTTTTTGCGCCCATTTTTCTTGTCAGCTAAAAGACGTCATAATGGGTGGTAGGGTAAAAAAAGATTTGACGATTTAAAAATGCTTATTATGTAAACTCATTTAAATAAATATATTTTCATTCATTCATTCATTCACTGAACAAAATTATCTGATACGGTGACCAATTTTGGAAGCGACTTGCTAGGTGACTAAAGTCGACCGTCACAGGTGACCAAAATCGACTATGTAAATAGGCCATTAATCTTCAGATCCAATAATCAATCCACAGATAGGGACAAGCCTAATCTAGATTAGTTGCTCAGCAACTGTCCTTATTTTTTTCATTGTTTTCATCTGTCAAATGAAAGCAATTGCGATGGATTTTGAGCGCGGCAGTACTTTCTCGTCCACGCACACTATTCCCGCTACACACACACACTCACCTGATCGGTGTACGCGGCGTGTAATAAGGCCCGCGCGAATCTCCGCGGCAGTACTTTCTCGTCCACGCCCACTATTCCCGCTACACACACACACTCACCTGATCGGTGTACGCGGCGTGTAATAAGGCCCGCGCGAATCTCCGCGGCAGTACTTTCTCGTCCACGCACACTATTCCCGCTACACACACACACTCACCTGATCGGTGTAGGCGGCGTGTAATAAGGCCCGCGCGAATCTCCGCGGCAGTACTTTCTCGTCCACGCACACTATTCCCGCTACACACACACACTCACCTGATCGGTGTACGCGGCGTGTAATAAGGCCCGCGCGAATCTCCGCGGCAGTACTTTCTCGTCCACGCACACTATTCCCGCTACACACACACACTCACCTGATCGGTGTAGGCGGCGTGTAATAAGGCCCGCGCGAATCTCCGCGGCAGTACTTTCTCGTCCACGCACACTATTCCCGCTACACACACACACTCACCTGATCGGTGTAGGCGGCGTGTAATAAGGCCCGCGCGAATCTCCGCGGCAGTACTTTCTCGTCCACGCACACTATTCCCGCGCCGCTCGCCCCACGACGAGACATCACACTTCTGTAAAATATAATAACTTGTTAATATACAGATATACAGAGTTATCAAAACACCAACAACCTCGCCTGGAGTGAATTACTAACAATATAAACAACGTTTGTTCTACGATTTTCAGAAAAACACAAAAAGATTACCTACATACAATTCTAAATAATATACTAGAAAAAATAAGACTCGCACTAGATCAATACTCAGACGGGAATCGAACCCGCGACCTTTGGATATCCGGTCCAATGCTCTGACCGCTGAGCTACCGAGTCACTAGTGACATCGTCGAATTATTTCACCAATGTGAGGAATTACCTCGACATTCAATTGACAAAACTTACATATTTCACCCCCAGAAGGAATAAAAATTATGAAAATAACTAGGATTTTATTTTTACTTATTTCAATGCTAGCTCAAGAAAAAGGTCCGTCTGTTTACATAGATTTGTAGCAGCAGCCTCTGTTCTGACTATAGGCGAACTAGCCGCTGCTGTTGCGCGTGAGCAAAACTGCATCAATATCTTATTTCGTGTTGTGGTAATCAAGCCGTCACAAAGATGGCGCTGTTACACAAAACGACTTTTCATTAAAAATAGCTCAGCTGTACGGAAGTTTTTGTCTTTTTTACCGACTTCAAAAGGAGGGATTACTCGAAGACGGCAGAACCGATTGAAATGATTCAAACGGTATTAGATCAGGTTTGTTTTCAAGTTGGTCCCATTTTTTTAAATTTTGAAATCGGTTCAGTACTTTTCAGGAAAACTTGAAAATACTGTCGTTTTCGTTACCATTTTGTGAACTTATACACATGATCGACCATATCTTCTTTGTTTATGTACCGATTTAG
Source organism: Agriphila tristella (assembly GCA_928269145.1). Taxonomy (NCBI): domain Eukaryota; kingdom Metazoa; phylum Arthropoda; class Insecta; order Lepidoptera; family Crambidae; genus Agriphila; species Agriphila tristella. Next base: position 932,002 of record OV743447.1, on the reverse strand, counting down.
ATGATTCTTTTTTTGTTTGAAAGAAAATACCTTAGAGATGATACCATTTATTTATTCATTGTTATTGGACCTTGGATTTCAAAGATACACAACGGAACTCCTCAAAATCAAAAAGGAACCGTATAGTGATTACACTAAAAAGAATGAAATAAAAAATTGTTTAAAAACAAAAAACCGACTTCAAAAAACTTGAAAATAAAAACAAAAACAACTTCAAAATAAAATACCTCTAAAAAGCAAGAAATAACTTTCAAATCACTAGATACCTATGCATATCACTGTAATAAAACACGTCTAATGAAGTCGGGTGGGGCTCTTATCTTAGAACAAAAAAAAGAAGTTGTCCTCCAGTCCCACCCGACTTCAATAGACGTGTTTTATTACAGTGATATGCATAGGTATCTAGTGATTTGAAAGTTATTTCTTGCTTTTTAGAGGTATTTTATTTTGAAGTTGTTTTTGTTTTTATTTTCAAGTTTTTTGAAGTCGCACATAGGGGTATCAGTATGAGGAAAGCTGATCAAAACTCAAATTTATGTATTTTAAAATCGGATGATTGAAATGACTTTTAGGGCTAGTAGAATAGATGGCGCATCAAACGGCAGTCATTTTGAGACGCTATTATAAGCGGTTGATACACAGCTTCAGTCGGAATCTCGTCTTCGTTTACAAGTATAATTCAGTTCTTGGCACTATGAAAAATACACACTTTTAGTCAAAGTCAAAGTCAAAGTCAAATAAGCTTTATTCAAATAAACTTAATTATTAAGTACTTTTGAATCGTCTATATTTTCCTACCAATCCACCACTACCAATCCAGTCTACCTATATGTTTTTGATACTTTGATTAAGTAAAGATTTTTGATATGGATATTGAAAGTGAAGGTATGTAGTCTATTATTAACCATAAAACCGTAACTTATGACACAATTTTGAAGTTTTTTTGACATATGAAAGTTTATAGTAAAATATTAAATTTTTTGGTAACTTTTTTTACAAAATAGTTCGTAATAGTAATCGTAATAGTTCGTCCGAGTAAAAAATTAAAAAGACTATTAATGCAGACTATCTCAAGGAGTAATCTAAAAAGAAAAAAGTGGCGGAAGTTTGGCGTTTTATTTACTATTTATTTTTTTATATGAGGTGTCGCTAATTGTGGAGTTCATCATTGCTGAGTGTTTATTGTATTGTTTTCCAAAGAAACCGATCGATCTTCTTCTGCCACCAAAATCTGCATTTTTAACTCAAGAAAGTCGCAAAAGTTACTATGGAGACGATGAGTCCACTGAGAAAAGCTCGTGCAACGAACAGACTAAATTTTGTATTGTGGCATCAGATTATTTTTTTAATAAAAATCTCGTTTTGTTTTAATTTCAAGTTTAATTTAAGTTTCTTATGGTAAAAATAGCTAATGTAACGATTTTACTGACATAAAAAAATAAAAAGAGTTTTGATCAACTTTTGATGTCAAATACCCCTATGTGAGTCGGTGTTTTGTTTTTTAATGTTTGTCTTTTTTTCGGAAAAAAATGATACAAGTATAAGAATAAAAATATCAATTGCTCAGAAACCAATGTCCACTAATTATTACTTAATTAGACATACATAGATTGGGAAAAATTGAATACAAAATATAAATAATAATACAAACGATGACTCAAAAACTTATTTCCACTAGTTATTACTAAATTAGATAAGTACATAGATAGATTGTCACGTTTATTACCTGAAATATCTCGACCTGGCTGCGAGCACCAGCCGATGTGCCGCCAGCTCGTACCCGCCCCACGACAACCGACAGTCAGACATCTCACCTGCAATGGAGAATGTTACTGGGTCTGTTAAATCACTTGAAACTTTATGATCATGTAGCTAAATGTCTAGCAATACACATGTTTTAATTTCATTTAAATCAAGCGAGTAGTTTGTATGTAGTTTAAATAGAAGCGGTCCTAATGTCACCCTTGGGGTACACTAAAGTAGGTTACCCCTAGTGCAGCACTCAACCCAGTTACCGCCCCTTCGCCTAACAACGACAAACAAACAACTTTGTATGTAGTTTAAACAGAAGCGGTCCTAATGTCACCCTTGGGGTACACTAAAGTAAGACACCCCCTAGTGCAGCACTCAACCCACTTACCGCCCCCTCCGCCTAACAACGACAAACTAACTACTTTGTATGTTAAATGTCTAGCAATACACGTGTTTTAGTTTCATTTAAATCAAGCGAGTAGTTTGTATGCAGTTTAAATAGAAGCGGTCCTAATGTCACCCTTGGGGTACACTAAAGTAGGTTACCCCTAGTGCAGCACTCAACCCAGTTACCGCCCCTTCGCCTAACAACGACAAACAAACAACTTTGTATGTAGTTTAAACAGAAGCGGTCCTAATGTCACCCTTGGGGTACACTAAAGTAAGACACCCCCTAGTGCAGCACTCAACCCAGTTACCGCCCTCTCCGCCTAACAACGACAAACTAACTACTTTGTATGTTAAATGTCTAGCAATACACGTGTTTTAGTTTCATTTAAATCAAGCGAGTAGTTTCGAAGTTATAAAGGTTTGAAGGAAATTCCAAGCACACTTAAATATATGCTTTATTACGCAAGACGTAAGGTTCACCTGTATGACTGATGACGTCATTGTACAACACAAAATAACAGTATTCTAGACCATATAACCTTTCTGTTTTAAGAGATATCACGAAAATTTCTTCACAGTTGTGCATAAGGTCCTATAAGATATTAGATAAGTCACTAAACAAAAATCAATCATCACGTGATTCTCTAACAAAACAACTAAAACTACTGAAGTTTGATATTGCAAAGGAATACAACCAATATTGAGTAACTATAATAATAATGGAGACAACCATCAATTTTTGTTAATTCCAATACATTATTTTTATTAATTTCTAGAAAGACGACCAGCAACAAACAATAGTAAAGAATAGGTATTTCTTTGTTATTTATTTAATATCAATTGCAAGTATACAAAATACAAATAAATGGCGGTTATAATGCCATTAGGCATTCTATCCTAATCAACCAGTAATTGTGTAAAAGAATAATACTGTGCCGGCAATAAACAAACTATAGACAAAACAGTTAAACTACATTTAATTAAATCAATATAAGATATAGCAGCAGATAACCAGTTAATTTTAATTCTAACAACATACCAGCCTCCAGTAGATACCGCATGTCGTGGTGAAGAGAGTCGCAGGACACTCCTAGTGCAGCACTCAGCCCAGCTGCTAACGCACTGCAGCCACAATTCCCGCCCCCTCCACCTAACGACGACAAACAAACAACTTTGTATGTAGTTTAAACAGAAGCGGTCCTAATGTCACCCTTGGGGCACACCAAAAGTACCGCAAACTGACAAACAAACAACTTTGTATGTAGTTTAAATAGAAGCGGTCCTAATGTCACCCTTGGGGTACACTAAAGTAGGTTACCCCTAGTGCAGCACTTAACCCAGTTACCGCCCCTCCGCCTAACAACGACAAACAAACAACTTTGTATGTAGTTTAAACAGAAGCGGTCCTAATGTCACCCTTGGGGTACACTAAAGTAAGACACCCCCTAGTGCAGCACTCAACCCAGTTACCGCCGCCTCCGCCTAACAACGAAAAACAACTTTGTATGTAGTATAAACAGACGCGGTCCTAATGTCACCCTTCGGGAACACTAAAGTAGGGCACCCGTAGTGCAGCACTCAACCCAGTTACCGCCCCCTAAGCCTAACAACGACAAACAACTTTGTATGTAGTTTAAACAGCAGCGGTCCTAATGTCACCCAGTTACCACCACCTCCGCCTAACAACGACAAACAAACAAATTTGTATGTAGTTTGAACAGAAGTGGTCCCAAAATTCACCCTTGGGGACCCCAAATGTGAAAGGAGATTGTTCTACGCCCATACATTGTTCGCCCCAGAGCCAACAGCAGAGAAAAAAATATTTTCTAATCGTAAATGACTCGTATAAGCCCATAAGAACAATGTTTTCCCACGGACACTTTTGTGAACATTTTTATTTAAAGAAAATGATCAGATTTTGAGGTTATTTTTAATAAACGCCATCTATAAAAAGCTCTTTGCAAAATATATAATTTGTTTGAAAAAAATATCTTTCTTAAGACTGCATACCAAAAACTGTCGTTTAAGATCGGATTTAAACCGAAAAACTTGATTATAATAAAAATAATTCAGATATTTTGACACCAATATCGATGTTTTCGTAACACCTATCATCCATCACTAAATGAACTGAACTGACAATGGGTGCATTCCGGCAGACGAATGTCTAAATCATCGATCACCACAGGATATATTGGGTGCTTTCCGACAGACCAATAATCGCTAAATCATTGATCATGAAAGATTACATTTGAACCATGGATAGTAATAAAATTAAACATTTAAACAAATTACTTTCCATGGTTCAAATGTAAACAGTGGTGATCGATAACTCAGTGATTAGCCTGCGCTATAATGCACCCATTTTAACCATGGAAAGTATTTTTTTATAATGTTTAATAATTTACTTTCCATGGTTAAAATGTACTCTATAGCGATCGGTGACTCAGCGATTAGCCTGCTGGAATGTATCTAATGACAATCAATCAATGCAAATGACAAAAATTGTCTTAAAAGATGGCGGATTTCATGGTATTAAAAATTAAAGTACTTTTAAAAGTGTATTAAATGTTTCGCAATGTCCGCTTGTAATTATAATTATCAAATCGTATTGAAAAGGTTTGGACTGGGCTCGGAGTTTAGCTTCAGCCTAACCTTTGTAGTTTATGGTAGTTAAATGATAAGTCCGAGAGTCCTTTTAAAACTGGTATAATAACGATTCACATAAAATCAATAAAAAGAAGATAAATGGTAAAAATCACTAAGTTACTAAAATGGTCAAAATAATTATTTATATTTACGAAAATGGTTTAAAATGGTAAAATGGTTATAAAGAGCACGCGTTACGCTAACGGTAGCTGTCGACGTACTAACTTTAAATTGTGGTAATAAGTAAAATGTGCAAATTGCATAAAATGCAATTTGCTGAGCTGTTCGTTTGCGTAGCACCGAACATGCTCCCGCGCGGCTGAGATGAGGTGATAACAAGATTCTTGAAAATAATAAATTGGTAAAGAAAATATCATAACCGCTATACTTATTTAAAAAGCAATGACATAAAAGCATTAAAAATGTAACATCGCATTGGTAGTAAATAATAATCGAATAATATAAAAAACTTAAATATGCACATTTCATTTAACAATTGAACATCTTATTAAATTGAAAACAAATTAAACTAAAGAGTCTTCCACTGTAGAAACACTTGGTTTTTTGTCTTTATCTATCACGCGTTTTACACTGGGCCAACGATTGGCTAAAGTTTGCAACCGTACACTAGCACGACCTTGACCTAATTCACTGGCACTCAGCTGACGGTCAGCTGTACTCTGCTTTCGCGATTGCACTACATTATACACTGGTTCCACTGCCTTTGGCTTCAGCCTGGGCAACGGTGACGGTTTAATCGTCTGCAGCTCCTGCTCCGGCTCCTCCCGCTGGCGGGGTTGCCTCCCCCGGCGACGAGGTGAATAGGCCGATCGGAAACAGCATTGACGCTTCCTCCAAATCCACAAAATTCCAATACCCAATGTTACTGCTACGAGCACATACATAATGCTGTATTGATGAATATCATGCGACGATATGTCATCTATGGCTACTTTGCTATTCTTCAAGTTATTTATCTGCTTTTCTAAACTAGCCAATGAAGCATTTAAATTGGGAATAGTTGGTTCAGTGCTGTTTTCTATTGGGATTGGTAAGTTTACCATATGGTTGATCTGGTCTATTTCTGGTATCAAAATACTTGGTGAGTAATTGATTTGGTTCGCCATTGATTTCGAAAAATGCAATGTAAAATCTTTGCCTTTAATAATGCAGTTCGAACTCGTGCCAATGAACCCGGCGCTTGTCAAGTGACGCACGGTAACTTGATCATTACAAATAATTTTAATTGAATAAATATCGCAACAGAAATATAGGTACTGTTGTGAAGAGTGTAATTCTATCCATCTGTTTTCACATGGTGAATTGGTGACCTTACACTGCTGGTTGTTTATGGTTTTTTCACAAAAACTTTCATCGTTTTTCAAAGTTAATATGGGTTTAGGCATGTGGCACATGTATGCCGCACCATTATGTAAACATGCGTTCAATTCTGGTAAGGTGATGGTAAAGAATGCATCTTTTCTGAAGTTCACTGCCACATATTCTGATACAGGCAGTAGGGTGACCATACTGCTTCCTATTTGGTGCGGAATTGGTATAATTTTATACAACTGAAAATTTTCTCTGTCGATCAAAGGGAAGTTTATCTCAACTATAAGATAGTTAAAGGTAACTCGAGCCTTTACTTTTAATAACTTGTATATGTATTGCAGATCGGTTTCTATATTATTAATTGGTAATGTATATTCTCTTGGCATTTGTGCGTAAATAACTTGAAGCTCCTTTTTTATTCGATCCGGAGTTAATAAATGTAAACTTATTTGACCATGGTATATGTCTGTTATCGTATCCAGCATTGTATCTTGCAATCTCTTTATATTTTGCAGCAAACTATTACCGGCCATGGCAGACAGCGTAAACTCTTGGACGTATGATATGTTTATGATTTCGTTCTGAATAAAATTAGTAGCCGCTTGCAACTCATTTAATTTCTTATTAATTATTTTATGCTGTTTATCAACGGTAGCTTCCATTCTCTTCATAAGGTTGAACTCGGCTTCAATTACGGAAGTTTGGTTTTTATACAACTCGTCTATATGGTTTTCGTTTGTCTGGATGGTAGCAATGTCCTTACTATATTTTTCTGCGAATCGGGAGTCCAGTACGCCGAACAAATCATTAGCTAGATACCCGATCCCGTTGATAAGGCCACGGCGGCGCCGGCGGCGTCTGGCGTGGACGTTAAAATGCTGTGTAAGTAAAAGTTCATTGTAGTAATTTATTTCTTGGAACTCGTGCCGTAATTGTGATATGATTACATTACAATGACTTTGTTGATCAATGGTTGTGAATGAATGAATGAATTATCATTTAATCAGGCAAATTACACCCATTTTCTACAATACAATTATTAAAATGACTAGGTACCTATTTAATTACAAATTCATTAGAAATAAAATTATAATAAAATAAAATTGTATTAATTCAAAAAATTAAAATAAATAATAAATACATAATACAATTAAAAAGTTAAAATAAATCAAATTAAAAATTATGGATAAAGAATTGTTAAAAATTTACAAACAAAATTATGTCATCAAATACCAAAATTAATAAATCAACATGTCAAAATTAATGAAATAAAAATAAAAATTAAAACCGTAATGTCACATTGAAAAATAATATAAAGGTAAAGAAAAAAATAAAATTTAAGCAAAACAGCAATAACATTAACATAAAACAGACACCCGAAAGACGATATTTACAGAAGCTATCAGTACTTCCTGTCCGGCATTGGCTTGGCGACATGCCTTTTTGAACAATGCCAGATGTAAGGGCAGTCGAGCCTACCAGCAATCATTGCCAGGACAGTGTTGGAACTGTCCCGCACCCTGTATACCAGCGATGCGGCGCGTTTGCGCATAGTTGCGTGAAAGCAGTCGGTGTTCGCCTGCGCAAACATGCCCGACGCACTGCAGTAACGGGGCAGTCCCAACACTGCCCTAAAAGCGTTATTATATTGGACGCGGATGGCGTTGTAACTTCTCGCACTATAATCAGCCCACAAGTTACAAGTGTAGAGCGAAGTACAGTATGCTCTAAAGAGCGTAACCTTTACATCTATTGAGCATCGTGCAAATCTACGGGCGATCATATTAGCTCTTACTGACAACGCCCTCCGTTCCCGATCCATGTCTGCATGGTCCTTGAGGTCGACGGTTAGAACATGCCCCAGGTATTTAAATTGCTCAACTCTTTCTAGAGGAACACTATTAAGTTTAACCAGTGGTATACTGCATGGACACTTCCCTCGAGCGCCCTCAAAGACCATGAATTGGCTTTTTTTTGCATTATATAATAATCCATGGCCACACGCATACTCCTCACAGACCGTCAACAACTTCCGCAAACCGCATACTGATGCGCTCATAAGCACCATATCGTCGGCGTAACTTAAGTTATTTACACATACACCGTCAATGTGACAGCCGACATGTAATGAGCTGAGCGCAACGATAAGTCCGTTAATATATAAATTAAACAGAGTTGGAGATGTTAAACCACCCTGCCTAACTCCACACTCTTGCCGATAAGGGTCCGACATTGCTCCCGCCCACTTAACTCTATTGGATTGGTGTGCATACCAATACTGGAATACACTAATGAGTTCTCGTGGAAAATTTATATTCCGAAGCTTGTCCCACAGCAGGTCATACACTACAAGGTCGAAGGCTTTGGACAAGTCGAGGAAGCAAGCGTACACGGGCGTTTTGCGATCTGTATAGTATTTGACGGTGTGCTTTAAACACAGTATAGCACTTTCAGTGGACAGCCGAGGTCGAAACCCAAACTGGTTATCATGCAGTGTCACGTATTTATTTAACTGTGTGTTTAGCAAACCGTCAAATACCTTAGCAATAATAGTGGCAAGAGAGATCGGCCTGTAGTTACTCTTATCGGAAAGGTCACCAGTTTTATTCTTCACTACAGGCACTACCACTGTTTTCATGAAATCAGGTGGCAAATAAGAATGACTTACACACAACGAGTAAAACATTGCTAAAACTCTAGCAATGTGTGGTCCAGCATGTTGCAGGTGCTCAATGCTGAGACCATCATGGCCTGGGGACTTACCTCTCGAAATTAGCCTTAAGGTTTTGACTACATCATTGGCTAGGAAGGTAGCCCCGACCTTTTGAGTATTCGTGTCACCACTGAGCACCCCCAACCCCGAACCTAACAACAGAGACTTTACAGAAAAATGGTCCTTGAAGAGATTTGCAATCTCTTTTGGGTCACTTGCACCATCGACGCTCACAGGAAGGCCAGGTCGTATATTTGCTTTATTTGTATTTTTCCAGAAGCCACGGAAATCCCCTTTGCAATGTTTCACAGCTAGAGCGTCCATTCTAATTTGATCTTGATTATTTTGGCACCATTTTAGCCTAGACTTAAACACTCTTCTGCTATCACACATTTCTTTGTATAGAAACCCTGACCTGGGCCTACCACACAACAGCCAATCCATAAACTTCGATTTGGCCATCCTATGAGCGTCACTGACGTGTTTGTTCCACCCCGCAATGTACGAGCCACCATTACCCTTTCTCGAACTTCCCCGACTCGCCACTGCCGCTTCACGCATGGCGGTCACAATGTCGGAATACAGCCTATCCAGAACATGCCTATGGCCATGGTCATTACAAAAGCTATCAGCACATTTTACGCACTCAGAAGGAAAATCAATTATTTTCAACCGATTATGACACTCTCTAGCATAAATAGATATCTGTTTCTCACTTCTTGTACCCCATATTACATTATTGTTAGCATTAATTATTTTAGGTGTGATCTTAGGTGTTAGTAGTTTTAAATTACACGTAATGATAAGTGGCAAATGATCCGACCAGAGTGTGTCATACTCGACCAAGACACTAACAACGGCTTGCTTAGCCGAGTGAGTTGCTATACAGTGATCAAGCCAGCTGGTGGTCCCGTGCGCATCACTTAAATAAGTAAAAGTACCCGAGTTTACCCCCAATATGTCAACGTCTATGCATGACCATTGTTCTTCATTACAGACATTTAAAAGTTCACTATAAAACAACTCACCAGGATCCGCATTAAAGTCGCCGAGAATAAATACAGATTCGATTCCATATTCGTCAATTATAGCACTTATTGCACTCAAACAATCTGTAAAATCCGTTAAATTATCGGCACAATTTGTTGGCAAATAAACACTCATTACAATCACAGGTCTATCGCTTGTTGTTATTTTAATTGCACAAATACGAGCACTGTTACACTGTAATGCCGACACCTGTTGAAACGCACTGTATCTCCATAATAACGCTACGCCGCCATAGGGACGCCCGCGCAGGATGCCCGCAGACGTGTCGACCGCAGACGTCGCAGTATAACCGAACCCGGTGTCGATAGTACTAATAAATGGTATGTCGTGGGGTAACAACCAGGTTTCTTGTAGGCAAACGACGTCACAAACACGGCACAAATCCCTGACGTCATCGATGGAGCGCTTTATACTTTTACAGTTATACGTAGCAAATCTAATTTGGGCACTATCCATTACTTGGTTTGTGTGAGCCGTCGGCGGCAGCAACATCTGCGCTGTTCGTTTTTCTTTGTTTGAAGTTTACAAACCGTCTAAATATGACACCAGCAGGCCATAAGGTTTCATCCATGTACATCGGTATATTAGCCTCCGATATAAGGAACTTGTATGCTTTATGTCCCCTTTCAGATTTCATATTTATTCGCTCTAAAGACACAGTTTCCCGAGTTTTACTATAAATATGTTTAATTATATCGCTTTCCGTCGTCAACAAATGTACATTCGTTATAAACATGGGGATTTTCTTATCTGCCGCTCGGAATGTGCATTCTAAATCTTTGGCTACACCCGACTTGCCCAAGAAACGATATTTTGTTTGTTTTTTACGTTTAGTTACTTTTTGCCACCCGTCGTCGTTGTTAGTGTTTTCTTTTGTCAATGGTTTACATTCGTTTGACGGGCACTCGGGCACACTATGATCAGCTGTTGCATTAGTACAACCGCGAGCATCAGCGGAATTGTTATTAGATGCGCGCGAAAGCTCAGTGCCGCTACGACCGTTCGGACTCGGAGCAGTCGCATTATGAGTCACAGGCGGGCGCTCCCCCTCCGCGTAGCAGCTAGCGCCCGCGTTCGTCTCGCGACCCGACAGCGGAGTCAAATAATCCTCCGCTTCGCAGCCTGTGTTTGAATACCCACAATTTGAAATCGACTTTTGCCGCTCATTATCTAATTGCATATTGTCATCTATCTGCATTTTCCTATATTGTGTCATTGGTGACCGGCTATTGCTACTCAGTACGTCATTATCACATGCCTCCACAAAACTCAAATTTTGACAACCGTGCGAAATTTCCATGGGGCCGCTGTCTGACCAGGCACCGCGCTTTGTGTTCACTTTGAAGGCTGATGTGGGTGGCATCGTCAGGGAGTCGTTCTTTAAGCGAAGAATGTCAGTTTTTAATTCGGTAACACTATCCTGTGTTGCATAAGTCGACTTAATACCATCAATTTCGGCTTTCAATACTTGAATGTCTTTTAACGTTGTGCATAACGTATCAAGATAGCTTGATAGTTTAATAAATGTTTCCAGGCCTGTCCAGTATGGTTGTAGATCGTAGTATACCACCAGAGTCCACTTGTCTCTTATAATTTGCATTTTCGTTACAGAATCGAAATACAGTGTTTGGTTGCTGGGCAGGTTTTGGATGGTTTCGGCTCCACTTGCTGGCGAAAATAGCGACATAAAAAATATCAGCGCAGTAGCTATGGTTGTGAATGTGGTTTTCTTGAAACTTCCTTTCCTTCTTTCTGGTTTTGGTTTTTCTTCCTGTTCTGGTTGCGTTGTAGGTGATATATCTGGTGGGTTGCTGTGGTAAACCGGCAAGATGGATAATTTTACAATTGGTCGTTTCATAAAGCCGTTTTTGGTTTTTAGTGTGACAACCCTGACTAAGCCGTCGTCCCCTGGGTGCAATTCTATAACACGACCCATTGCCCACTTTCCTGGTGGCAAGTTTTCATCGTGTATCACCACCAGGTCGTTTAGACTAATATTCTTTTGCGTCACTTTCCACTTATTTCTGGCAGATAATTGTGTTAGGTATTCACTCTTCCATTTTTTCCACAGATCCTGGAATAATTTCGAAATTAAATGCCACCTGGTTCTGGCATCTTTTTCAGTTTCAATTATGGTTGATCCTGGTCGTGCAGTTAGGAAATGGGCTGGTGTTAATATATCAAGATCTTCTGGGTCTTCGGACATCGAGCACAAGGGGCGTGAATTAAGGCACGCTTCTAATTTTGCCAAAAGGGTCGTATATTCCTCAAAAGTTAGTTTTTGAGTTCCCACAACTCGTTTTAGATGGTGTTTGAGGCTACGGACTGCTCTTTCCCATAATCCTCCTGCATTGGGCCATGAGGGGGCATTAAAATGCCATTCAATCCCTAATTCGTTGACCTCAGATAAAAAGCTTTCATTGAATATTTGTTGCAGTTGGTACAATTCTTCTTGAAGGACTCGATTCGCTCCCACGAAATTGGTTCCATTGTCGCTATATATGTGACGTGGGGCACCGCGACGAGCCGACATTCTACTTAAAGCTGCTAGAAAAGCTGAGCTGCTCAAGTTTGAAACGAGTTCTAAATGAACAGCTTTTGTGGCCATACATATGAACAGTGCAATGTAACCTTTGGTTGTCTTTATCCCGCGTCCTTTATTAGCTTTCACTTCGACAAATCCTGTGTAATCGAGACCACAATAATAAAATGCTGATTCAGGATTTACTCGGGATGCTGGTAAATCTCCCATTAACTGGTACTGCTTAATAGGGTTTTGTTTTCGGCATATAACACATTGCCTTATAAACTTTTTAACTGTCATATAGCCGTTCATCAGCCAATATTTTTGTCTTAAGTTTGCCAATGTAAGGCGGGCTCCTCCATGAAATGTTAATTCGTGAGCCTGCTGTATTAACAACATGGTGAGACGATGGTTCAGTGGTAAAATTATAGGATGCTTCATATCCAAACAGATGTCAGCGTTTCTCAATCTTCCGCCCACACGCAAAACTCCGTCTTGGTCTAATATTGGACTAAGATTTAAAATTTTACTTTTAGAATGCACTTTTCCGTGTTTCTGTAAGCATTGTATGTCATCAGTAAATTCCAATTGTTGTATATTTTTAATGATCAGCAGTTTTGCCTTAGTCAGTTCATGTAAGGTGAGATATGGTGGGTGAATAAACTTTTTGTAGGTAGGTATTCGCAATATCCAAGCAAAATAGCGAATGATTTTATTTAATGAACTATAGGTATTCAATAAATAAGTTATAATATTTAACATGGTATTATCTTGTTTTATAATTACGGCATTGGCTTGTTTCATCAAAGATTTCTTTATTTCTAAATTAGTTTCGTATCTGGTTTTTTCTTCTTCGGTGGTTGTAAATGATGGCAGCCATGATGGTCCTCGCCACCATAAATCATGGTCTTTTAACTGCTTAGTGGTCAAACCACGAGTGGCGCATTCGGCAGGATTTTCGTTTGTTTTTACGTAGCGCCATTGGTTTGATGGTATAGATAAATTAATTTCTTTGACACGGTTTGCCACAAACGTATTCCAACGTGTTGCTTCTCCCTGTAACCACCCTAAGACTGCAGTTGAGTCAGTCCAGGCATAAACATGTATGGTATAATCTGGTAAACAATTTTTTATTTTAGTCATCAATTCTGTTAACAATTTTGCGCCCATCAGCTCTAATCTAGGGGTTGAAATTTCTTTACTGACTGGTACTAGTCTAGACTTTGCCGCTACTAGTGTTATGGTGACGTCATCGTCGTTGACAATTTTACAATAAATTACTGCAGCGTATGCCTTTTTGGATGCATCACAGAATCCATGCAACTGCACGTCTTGGTTTTCTTTCATACCCAGCCATCTGCTTATTTCAATGGTATTTATTTCAGCCAAATCATTTTTTAATTTACTCCATTCGTTATTTATCTCCTCAGGTAAGGGGTCATCCCATTTTAAATCACACAACCAGACTCTTTGAAACAAGATTTTCAGTTTGGTGCTAAGCGGGGTGAGCCATCCTAGCGGGTCAAATAGTTTCGAAATGTCTGAGAGCAAGGATCTTTTTGTTGGTGTTGATGGTGAGGTTGGGTTAACTTTTGACTGAAAGTTAAAATGGTCTTCTTGCGGGTTCCAACTTAATCCTAACGTCTTTGAAGAGCTTATTTCTTTAAACTCATAGGTTTTTTGGTTACGTAAGCTGATGTCTAAGTCCTCTAAAAGCTGTGGTTCATTTGCTGTCCATTTCCTTAGGTTAAATCCAGCTGACTGTAGTAATTTTATTAGTTCATCTCTTAATTTCAAAGCAGAATTAATATTATGCTGACCACCGCAGTAATCATCCATATAAAAATTATTTTCGAGGGCTTTGGCTGCGTTAGGAAAATTATCTTTTTCATCGGTCGCTAACTGTTTTAAACACATCATAGCTAGAAATGGAGCTGGTTTTGTCCCGTATGCAACACTGGTTAAATCGTATGATAAAATAGGTTGGTTTAAGGACTCTCTCCATAATATTTTTTGGTAACTCTGGTCTTCACTATGTACTCTGATCATTCGATACATTTTTTCGATGTCAGCAGAAAATACAAACTGGTATTGCCTCCATTTTATAATAAGTTCCTGAATGTCCTGTTGCAGATTTGGTCCTCTGTACAAGACGTCATTAAGACTGTACCCTGTTGAAGATTTAGCGGAAGCGTTAAAAACTACTCTCAATTTAGTAGTGGTGGAATCTTCCCGGGTTACTGCATGGTGGGGTAAATAACTCTCTGGTGTCAGGTTCGTTGATGGTATCATATGCTTCATGGTGGAATATTCATTAATAAATGCATGGTAATCACTTTTGAGGCTTTCGCTTTTTTCTAATTTCTTTTCTAGGTTTCTAAATTGCGCTAATGCCTTATCTTTGGTGGACCCTAACTTTTCTTTTAATTCTTTATTAAATGGTAGTCGGACCTCATACGTTCCGTCTTTTAGCCTCTTGGTAGTCGATAAAAAGTGTTGTAAGCACTCATGATCTTCAATAGACATCTCAACTTGCTGGTTTATATCTTCATTCTCCCAAAAACGAGATAAATTATCTGTGTTGTGAAGAATGACGTTGCAATGGTATACTGGTTGCATTGAACCGCACAGCAGCCATCCTAACTGCGTCTGTTGCGCGATTGGTTGATCTTCATTTTCTCCACGCAAAATGCCTCCTAACATAATTTTGCTATAAACATCCGCTCCGAGAAGTAAATCAACTGGTCGACTTATGTTGAACTGAGGGTCTGCCAAATTTATATTTTGAATATGTGACCACGATGGCTTAATAAAAGTTTTATTTGGTAAACTTTTTATTAAGTTGTTCATTATAATTACGTTGGTATCAATATAAAATTCGTTGTACGTAGACTGAATGGTAACGGAAATCATTCCTTTACAATTATTCTCTTTTTCACCCACTCCATATATTTTTCCTTTACAATAGTTTCTCTTTAACCCTAAAAGTTGTGCTGATTGCTCATTTATAAGAGAAATTTGAGATCCCTGGTCGATTAAGACTCTCATGGTGTGCTGGATCCCGTCTGATCCTGTAATCTTGACCAAAGCGGTAGCTAAAAGTATCTCAGACATATCATCCCAGGACACGTGACTAGAAGTGGTCCCGCGATCTTTATTTACAGGATTTGTTACGTTTGGTTTAGGGTTTAAGTTTGGTTTCGCTGGTAAATTTAGTTGTTGTTTAGTCGTAGTCATAGCATCATGCAATAACGAATTATGTTTACCCAGGCATTTTCGACACCTTTTGGTAGAAAAACATGGTTTATTTAAATGGTTAATTAAGCAATTATGACAACAATTCAGCTGGTTCACTGACTTTAGTTTCTGCTCGTCAGTCATTTGCAAAAATCTGCTGCATTGCCATAACCCGTGGTCAGCGTTACACAATGCGCAGGTAACTGACCTCGCCGCATGGAACGTTTTCATAGTTCTGACGTTATTGGAATTACTTTTCTGCGAGTTATAATTCATATTAGGATTATAATTATTTGATCTTTGGTTGTATGGAAAACTTTGATGTATGAATTGGTTATGGTTCTGATTGGTTACCTTAGACAGGTTTGGTTCTTGTTTGCGTTTCGAAGCTTCTAATGTGGTAAATTTACTCTCTAAATAATCTAAAAATTCTTGAAGTACTGGTAACTCTCTTGGTTTTTTCACAGATTCGACATATTCAGAGAACGAATCGCTATCAAGTTTTTGCGCTAATAAATGCACTAATAGCGGATCCCAACTGGTGATATCTACTCCCAAATTTTGAATCGCGTGTAAACATTCTTTTGTCACATCATGCAGCTTTTTTATCATATTTAGCGACTGTTGTTGAATATTTGGAAGCCCTAATAACGTATTGAGATATGACGTAAATATAAGTCGCTTATTGCCGTAGCGATGGTTTAACAACTCCCAACAAACTTCGTAGTTATCTGAGCTGATTTGAAGATGATGAATGAGTCGCTCAGCTTCCCCACTCACCTTACTTTTTAAGAACTGCATTTTCTGTGCATTACTTAAAGACGGATTTCTATGAATGGTTTCATTGAATAAATCTTTAAACGGAACCCAATGGTGATAGTTTCCGCTAAATACTGGAATATCCATTTTCGGTGTCGACTTCTCTCGATGTGATACTGACCACATCTTGGTGTTAATCGTCTTCTTCAGTTCATTAAATATTTTTTCATACCTGGTAAATTGCGCTTGGTAGACGTCTTCATCTCCGTCAGTTTCGCCTTCTATATCCCAATGCAATTGGTCGATGGCACTCCAACGAGTCTGAAGCGATTTGAGGGCATCTTCAAACTCCCAACGATTTTTTATGCTTTCTATATCTATGGAGCTTACCGTACGCATAAATGCTTTAAAATTGATGGTCTGCTTTTTAATCATGTCCTCGAGTTTGGTACTCCTGCTGGACATGGTATCCCGTGGTGGTGGTTGTGGTTGACGCTGACTTGATATAGCTACCGAGTCATTACTGGTGGACGGCACTGGTATTTTTACCTCCTCACCTTCTACTTTGCGAGGGGTAACGCCTTGCTGCACCTGCGCTTCTGGCCTACGTGGTTGCTGCTGCAATAGCTGCTCCAGGATTTTATTAATTACCTCTTTAGTGGTCAAATAGAGTTCTTCCGCTGTATCAAAACAACGGCTGGTAAAATACACATGGTCAAATTCTGCAATTCCGCACATTTTTGTATGGTTTTGGTGGTACTCACTCCAATAATTCTCCAGCAACTCCAACTTCCGCTTACAATAATCCCTGGTTTTCCTCTCGGCCCCATCTTTCTTGATATTGGTTAGGAGCTTTTTAAGAGATTCAAAGATTTCAGTCTGATAAGCAAAAAGGCTCTCCATGGTTATGGTTACGACGAAATAAAAGAAATAAAATGGTAAGATCTGACCTTATTTTCGCCTTACTCTGGTTACAAGTAATGCTGGATACAAATCACTGCAATCCTTTCGTTTTTCACTGTTCACCAATAGACACTGGTTGGTTTGGTAGGTCCTCGATCGCACGAACACTAATGGTCCAATAATTCGCGAACCGAAGTCCTTATTCTCGAAGGACCATGAAAAGGTTTGGACTGGGCTCGGAGTTTAGCTTCAGCCTAACCTTTGTAGTTTATGGTAGTTAAATGATAAGTCCGAGAGTCCTTTTAAAACTGGTATAATAACGATTCACATAAAATCAATAAAAAGAAGATAAATGGTAAAAATCACTAAGTTACTAAAATGGTCAAAATAATTATTTATATTTACGAAAATGGTTTAAAATGGTAAAATGGTTATAAAGAGCACGCGTTACGCTAACGGTAGCTGTCGACGTACTAACTTTAAATTGTGGTAATAAGTAAAATGTGCAAATTGCATAAAATGCAATTTGCTGAGCTGTTCGTTTGCGTAGCACCGAACACGTATATTAAAATATAATAAAAATTTAGGTACATTTCAAATGCTTGTTGGTTTTGGGGCGATTTAGAACAATCTCCTTTAGGACCTAAATAGGCCACCTCAAACTGGCAAACAACTTTGTATGTAGAATAAACAGTAGCGTGCGTGAAGATGACCCTTGGGGCACACCGAAATAATGAAGAAACAAGAACAATAATGTTATGTTAGTAAAATGTAAAGGTACTATCTTGGGGTATCCTGAATTCCTGATATCACAAAAACAACAACGTATACAATTAGTACTTGAAGAACATTTGAGTCATACAATCATGTAATATTGTGTGTAGTGTACTTTTTCGAAGGCCTTGCTTAAAATTATTATTGATAATATTCAGAGCTAAAGTTAAAACTATATTTCAACATTGACGGATGACACCTAGGTTTTTATAAATCTAATACTTAAAAGTACTTAATCATATAAAATTATAGGTAATCAAATTATAATTTTGTACTAAACAAAGTGAATTAGATAACTTACAGTTGGTCGAATCTCCGGCGATGATATCCAAGTCGCCGTCCGCGCCCATCCCGTGCTCCCATTCTGGAAACACAATTATTATTTTATTAAAAACGAAATAACGTCAAGCGGTTGACTTAATGCTATTCTCAATCAGTCAACCGAAATTAGCTTTTAAAACAAAATACACATAAAGCGATTAAAATTGATTAAAAAGACAATAGACAGTGATTCGCAGCAACTTCACTCGAGTAAAAATACATCGTTTTGTTTGTACCGAAGTGTTTTGAAGTTGGTCACCTTTGTTGTACAAAGTCAAAAGTCAAATTAATTACACATTTATAGCTGCTCACAATTTCATATCTTTGCTGATAATTTATTTAAAAGTTTGTCTCTAGGTCATAATGTGAGTGTGGTGTGACCCATTCCCACTGGCAGCACCCGTTCACGAGCATGACGCATGGACCAGCCATCGCTTCGCTCAACCATATTTGAGGGAACGTAACGACCCGCCCCACACGACACCACCGCAGAAATGATTAAAAAGAGCATGACATACTTAGGCTACCCATGTCAAGGCATTGAATTGAAAACTGATATTCAAAAGCTTAAAGCTATTTCAATCTTTTCATAGGTCTTTACAAAACTACTGACTATAGAAAGTAACAAAATGCAATTAGAGTAATCAAAACAAGGTGTTAATTATGAATTTTATGTTTTGAGTCAGAAGTGTCATACATACAAACAATATTAATATACGAAACCCTTAATACAAGCATACAGAAGCAGACCCATTCCCACTGGCACCCGTTCCCGAGCATGACGCATGAGTACATACTTGGTCGCACGTGGTGCGCGCACACGGCGCCGCCCGAGTACAGCGCGCACAGGCACGCGTCCAACTCTGCGCGTGAAACGCCGCCGCATGCGCCTTCCAACTGCACGCGACACACGCCCCTATTGCACATGGACATTAGGTGCATATTAGCATACACATTATGGTGGGACGATATGTAATACAAGTGCGGCTAAACCTAGTTCTAGCCGGCTAAAACTAGGTGTAGCCGATAGCTGTTGGCTAAAACTAGGTGTAACCGATCTGCTTTACTCCCTGTAGGTCCCGGGTTAGGTTAGAAATTTAAGGAGAGCGCGCAGCGCAGCGGAGCGTGAGCCTTAAATTTCGAGGTTATTTTTTTTTAACAGACAACAGATAAAACTTTCTTTATATCCCATGCTGGACCTAGTATTAGCCGGCTACACCTAGTATTAGCCGCGAGCAAATCGGCTACACCTAGTTTTAGCCAACAGCTATCGGCTACACCTAGTATTAGCCGGCTAAAACTAGGTTTAGCCGCACTTCGGGTATTAGCCGTAACATATATAATAACGCCCCTAATGTATATAAAATAAGGGATATTAGAGTCTGTTCAACGAAAGATGAGATTGAAATGGCGGCGCCACATACCCTGTTAAATTAACGTTTAGAGGTTTTGGTATTGGAAACTGAACCATAAGGCGCAAAATTAGTTCCATTTCCAACCGAGTCTCATCTTTCGTTGACCAAATTTTAGCTTGTATACAAAGTGTTACAAAAAAAACCAGTTGCCGAATATAAAATAAAAAATCTGCTGTTTCAAATATTTTAATATTTTCGTTATTAATTTTTGTATGAGACAGCAAATATTTTTTTCGCGATTTCAAACTTAGTCCAATAGTAAAAGTTGTTCAGTTTGATCGTCCCTATAAAATAGCATATTCGGCATTCTGTATGTTTATTTATTAAAAGGGTCACCAACATAAGTAACAGCAATAAAATAAAATAAAACAGAACAACAAATTGCTTAAAGCTAACTGCACTTACAATTATAGGTAAGCACAACATGCGTTATTGTAGTTAAAAAAAAACAAAATTACATCTCACTTAAAAATAAAATAGAAAATAAAAAAAAAGATGAATTAAAGAAAATATATGATATATTACACTTTTTTAAAAGACCTAAGGTACGTCATTCTTTATTATGGTCATAAATTTAGGAAGACTTTGAAAATGGATGTCCAGATCAGGTAACTTCTTGGACATTTCATTGTAAAGACGAGCCAAGCGAATAACTGGCGAGCTGCGACCCATTCTTGTTCTACAGAATTTATTTTTAAATAGTCTACAGGGGTATCTCGGTAATCTTGAGGGAACATTTAAACTGAATTTATTAATCAATGTAGGACTATCAATGTGGTTGATCATAAGTTTATGCAGGTAAGACATATCCAGATGACTACGACGCAAGCAAAGCGGATCCAGATGAAAATGACTTAATTTTTCATTGTAAGACCTTAGTATTCTGGGTGTTTTGAAACGGTAGGACAGGTTACGAACTAATTTTTTTTGTACTCTCTCTATTCTTTTTTTATGTACATTATAGTCTGGACACCAGACTGTGCTGCAGTATTCTAGTTTACTCCTTACATAACTATTGTAAAACAGAATTACAGAAGAGGGTTTTTTGAAGTCTCATGTATTTCGGAGAATAAACCCAAGTGATTTATTAGCCTCCTTTATAATTTTGTCAATGTGATCTAGAAACTGCAGTCGACTATCAATTAAGATCCCAAAGTCTCTGATGACAGTAACTCCTTCGAGTTCTCAGTGAGATACTTATTACGTTGTTTGGTGAACTTTATGTGGTGACATTTTGAAGTGTTTAGGACCATTTTATTGGTAGTGCACCATTCTTGAAGTTTATCAACGCCTTCTTGAAGGTATATAGAGTCCTCAACACATGACACTTTCCTTATTAACTTGAGGTCGTCAGCGAAAAGATATATTTTACTACGTTTGATGCATTTGGCAATATCGTTGATAAATACGTTGAAAAATAGCGGCCCCAGAACAGAGCCCTGGGGTACACCAGAATGAGCTATGAAAGGTTTGGATTCTTCATTATCCACTACCACTGTCATGTGTCGTTTTACAAGATATGAACGGCACCAATCCAGCATGCTATCTGTTATTCCGAGCAAGTAAAGTTTGTCCAAAAGTATTTTGTGGTTTACCTTGTCGAACGCCTTCGAGAAGTCCGTGTAAATTGCATCAACTTGTGACCCTTGATCCACGGATTCCATCAGTTCTGACGAGTATAGCACAAAATTCGTGTTCGTGGACCTCTTTGTCATGAAACCGTACTGCTCGGTGATGATATACTTTTGTATATGCCTATACATAATAGCATGCACCATTGATTCAAAGATCTTTGCCATTGTTGAGAGGATTGTTATGGGTCGATAATTGGAAACATATTCCCTTTTTCCATTTTTATAAATAGGTACGATCTTTGCTACTTTCCATGCATCGGGAAACGTGCCTGTTTCTAAGGATTCAGTTGACTAATCTGAAATGTAGAATGTGTCCAAACAGTGTAGTGTAGTGTAGTGTACAGTGTAGTGTACTCACGGCGGGTAACGCGCGAGCAGGCGGCGGAAGTACGACGAGCGCGCCACGAGCACGCAGCGATGCGCGCATAATGACCACCCCGCGCCCACCAACTCCACGTCGCACCACCACCTGACCACAACGAATAAATTATCTAAGTTTGTACATACACTCGAGGTCAGAAAAATAGCACCTCTTCGAAAGTAAGTTTAGACTTGACCACCTGCTCTTGTCAGCTAACGTTCTATTGTGTAAATATTGATATCTATGGAAAGTACATTTAATGAGCTTTCAATTAATAATTGTTTCATTTTATTAAGATAGATACATAGATAATGATTTATTCATAAACCACTACAACACAAAACAACAATAACAGGAACAATTAACATAAAATTAACATAAAAGTAACCTTAAATAATTAAACGCTTAAAGCGTTATTGCTTGCGCCGCCATAAAAGGGAAATAAAAGGGGTCAATTTAGAAAATGCGGGTAAATTCGCTATCAAGATGATGGAGAAAACACATTTCAACAGTTCAATTATAAAATAGAATACCCAAGATGGATACTATTGCCCATGAAGTTGCTCAAATATTGCAAAACAATGAGGCATTGTAATGTTACTTGGAAACTGAATCTCAGTAATTAGCAACATACACATACATAGCAACATGTAACTTGTCTTACGACAAGACTGAGGAGCTGCTGAAAATATGTAAATAGATGTTTTTATCCGTTGTTAAATTAAGTTTCTGTTATCTTAAGTACTTACCTATTAAATGTTTATTTACTGTTAATTTATATAGTTAGGGAATATTTTAATTACTAAGACTACTTTGGCCAGAAATACAGGTTATTATTATAACCTAGTTCAGGTAATTAAGTTTATTAGATTTTAAATTTGTTATATTTTATACCTAATTGTGCTATTAGTCAGGAGGCAAATATTTAATAAGTCGTCTCCTTCACGATTTTCGTCGGACTCTCTTCTATATACCTAAAACTGGTATGAATGTGTTCCTTGTGCTCTACAAAACACGAAACTGACGGTTTTAAGAGGAGAAAGTGGGGACACGCATAGCTATGACGTCACAAAGATGGCGCCGACCGTAACAAGTTTTTCTTCATTTCTCGAGTTTTATTGCATCAATTTCGTTGTTTGATATGTCATTTGAAAGGTTTTATAATTGTCTATGATTGCTCTTTTGAAACATACTAATTTAGTTTTGTCGTTTTTGAAATATTAACAAAAATATGATTTTTTTTCATGAACTTTTTATTATTTACAGGTTTAAACTAAATATAGAAAAAGATTTGTGTTCCTAAGTTTGTAATTTTATAATAAAAAATAAAGTGCGTTTTCATATCTTCTCAAAAATATAAATATCATTGTAGTGCAATAATAAACAAACAAGTTCTGACTAATTCTGTAAGGAGAGTACTCATAATTTTTTTTTTCATTTTCTTTTTATTTAATGAAATTTTTCTTCATTTCTCGAGTTATACTTCATCAATTTCAATATTTGATATATCATTTGAAAGGTTATATAATTGTCTATGATTGCTTAATTGACAGCTACTAATTGAAGTTTGTCGTTTTTGAAATATTAACAAAAATATGTTTTTTTATACACTTTTTCTTATTTTCCGGTATAACTATAAATAAAGAGAAACATAAATGTGCCTAAGTTTGTTAGTTCATAACAAAAAATAAAGTCCGTTTTATTACTTTCTCAGAAATATAAACATGATTGAAGTGCAATAATAAACAAACAAGTTGTGACTGATTCTGTAAAGAAAGTACTCATCTGATTTTTTAAAGTTCTTCTTTATTTCATCAAGTTATTCTTCATTTCTAGAGTTCTACTGCATCAATTTTGTTGTTTGATATGCCATTTGAAAGTGTATGTAATTGCCTATGATTGTTCTTTTGAAAACTGCTAATTAGGTTTTGTTGTTTTAAAATATTAACAAAAAAATGAATCAAAAATATGATTCTTTTTCATACACTTTTTCTTATTTACCGGTATAACTAAATAAAGAGAAACATAAGTGTATCTAATTTTATATGTTTTTAACAAAAAAATAAAGTCTGTTTTATTGCCTTCTCAGAAAAATAAACATGGTTGTAGTTCAATAATAAACAAACAAGTTGTGACCAATTCTATAAAGAAAGTACTCATCTGATTTTACCGCCGTTTAAGAGCTTTTAAAAAGAAGGGATTTACACCATGTACCTGTTTATTTTTGACATGGTGTAAATCCCGACATAGTTTATTCTATTAACGTAAATAACCATGGAAACTTAAAACAATATATTGTTAAAAAGAAGCTGTGCTTTTTTACAAATTACAGTACCTACATATAATATACGTTTACTTTTATATGTATTATAATATCACACATCAAGCAATTTAGATGTACTTGCTAAGCTATTATAAAAAACAATCTACAAAACCAAAGTATTATTTATTGTAATTACCTATAATAACAGTGCAAATAAAAACTATTCCCAATGTGTAGTGAAAATCACTTATTAAGTAGGTAGGGAAATGATGAATGAGATAATGTGTTTAGTGAACAGAGCATAGCAAGCAACATATAAGTACTACTCATCAACATCAAGAAAGTTATGCTGATTAAAACATAATTAATTCTTTTCCAATCCTATCATTCGTTTTTGCTTTGAGCGTGCACAGTCGCATTTCGTCGTCCGGCAGTCTGTCTTACACTGGCACGATATGAGCTCGATATCTTGCAGACATATTGGATGGAGGTTTCAAGCTTGTGATGGGAATTAGGGAATTGTTATATAACATCCAGCCACAGTTATCTGGTAAGAGTAGGGTTTGGATCGGGATACTCGCAGTTTTCCAAATAAGTCTGGTAATTAGCTCTGTGTAGATGGTGCTTCTGACTTCTCTTCTTCTTCGAAGGTGGTAATTAAATTACTACCGGTTTTCTAAAATGTTAAAAACCTAGACAAACTGAAATTACCAAGATATCAAGCTCATATCGTGCCAGTGTAAGACAGACTGCCTGACAGTGAAATGCGACTGTGCACGCTCAAAGCAAAAACGTATATTGAAAGGAGTATGCCATATTAGAAAAGAAATATTTTAATCAGCATGACATTATGGATGTTGATGAGTAGTATATGTTGCTTGCTATGCTGTGTTCACTAAACTCGATAATTCAATTATGTCAACATTATCTCATTCATTATTTCATTGTTATTTTCTATTTTGTACAATGTGATTTACGTAAAAATAAGTAATTTTCATTACACCTTGGGAATAGTTTTTATTTGCACTATTATTAAGATTACAATAATACTTTGTTTTGTACATTGTTTCTATAATATCTTAGCTTATATTACTTCTAATTTATTGGATGTGTGATATTATAATATGAATATCCTACTAATATTATAAATGTGAAAGTTTGTGGGTTTGGATGTTTAGATGTTTGGATGTTTGTTCCTCAATCACGCAAAAACTACTGAACGGATTTAGTTGAAATTTGGCACACAGATATTAGATAGCCTAGATTAAAACATAGAATACTTTTTATCCCGATATTCCCACGGGAACGGGAACCACGCGGGTGAAACCGTGGGCGGCCGCTAGTATGAAATTATATTACATCTGATATTATAATAAAAAAGTAAACACATATTAGATTTATACCTTAATTTGTAAAAAGCACAGCTTTTTCTCTTAAATACTTATCATTTTCAAATCAATAGTGAAAACAGCGGTAAAAATCAGATTCGTACTTTCTTTACAGAATTGGTCACAACTTGTTTGTTTATTATTGCACTACAATCACCTTTATATTTCTGGAAAGGTAATAAAATGGACATTATTTTTGTTATACATAAACATACAAACTAAGACACACTTATGTTTCTCTTTATTTAGTTATACCGGTAAATAAGAAAGAGTGTATGAAAAAAAACATATTTTTGTTAATATTTTAAAAACAACAATACTAAATTAGTAGGTTTCAATAGAATAATCATAGAAAATTATATAACCTTTCAAATGACATATCAAACATTGAAATTGATGCAGTAGAACTCGATAAATGTAGAAAAACTTGATGAAATAAAGAAGAAATTGAAAAAACTAGATGAGTACTTTCCTTACAGAATTGGTAACAACTTGTTTGTTTATTATTGCACTACAATGATGTTTATATTTTTCTGAGAAGATATTAAATTAGAGTTTATTTTTATTATAAACTTACAAACTAAGGTACACAAATGATTTTTTTTATTTAGCTTATACCTGTAACTAAGAAAAAAACTATGAAAAAAAAAATCATACTTTTGTTAATATTTCAAAAAAGACAAGACTAAGTTAGTAGGTTTTAAAAGAACAATCATAGACAGTTATATAGGCTTTCAAATGATATATCAAACAACGAAATTGATGCAATAGAACTCGAGAAATGAAGAAAAACTTGTTACGGTCGGCCGCCATCTTTGTGACGTCACAGCTATGCGTGTCCCCACTTCCTCCTCTTAAAACCGTCAGTTTCGTGTTTCGTAGAGCACAAGGAACACATACACACCAGTTTTAGGTATATAGAAGAGAGTCCGACGAAAAATCTCAAAATGCTTCGTCGCCACCTAACTATATTGTATTGCATCTTTCTATTGAATAAACGTTATTATTATTAACATACCTATACATAGCCAACAGTCTCTAGAATCCGCTGAAATACTCGTCGAACGGAATCAATTATTGAGATTGTTTCCGAGCAACATTACAATGCCTCATTTTTTCGCAATATTTTAGTAACTTCATGGGAAATAGTATCCATCTTGGGTATTCCATTTTTGAATTGAACTGTTGAAGTGTGTTTTCTCTATCATCTCGATAGTGAATTTACCCGCATTTTCTGAATTGACCCCTTTTATTTCCCTTTTATGGCGGCGCAAGCAATAATGCTTTAAACGTTTAATTATGGTAACTGTTATGTTAATTAAATCAAACAAATATTAATTGAAAGCTCATTAAGTGTACTGTTAATGCAAATGTCACTTAAGTTATAAACTACTGTAAGATGCAAATGTCAATTAAATGTAAAATATCTAAGGTGCAAAATGTCCGTTAAATGTAGAAGAAAAATGTAATTTAAATAATGTAAAATGTCAATGCAAGATGAATGCCAATAAGAAGTCAAATAAAACTGCAGAGAGAGATGAGTGGTATCACCAATGTCTTATTGAACACTAAAATATATTACAAAAATCATGCAACACGTTAACAGGCTGTACGCCAATGCATTGTCAAAATTGAAGGTCGCGATTAAGATGAAATCAGCATTTACGTGCCTTAGGAAATACAAATTATTGATCAGGAAGTCAGGATTTACGTGACTTATATAAAACAATTCTTTATCAGGATGCAATCAGCATACGTGATTTATAGTAAACAAATATTTATACAATTATTTTAAAAATGTACTTTGTACATATTCCCACTCAACAGGATTTTACTATCCTATGAAATCATAACATTCAAAGAAATTACTAACAATGCAAAGAAAGATTATTTAAGTGTATGTAAAAGAAGTTACGTCAACAAATTAACCAAAAGTATGTCAAGTTTAAATCTAAATATAAAATGATTACAAACTAAAATTATTAGTAGCACATAAATTGTAAAATAAAATAACATGTTTAGGTATAAATAAATAAATCAACTGTTTATGAGTCACATGAGCCACTTGGTAGTTGAGTGTCAAATTTCACTGCACTTTTCGAGGAATCACCTCTTCTCACTGTATTTCTCACTTCACTATGCACTTTCACCCGTGGTTGCACTGTGCTGTAAAGCTCTTCAATGTCCTGATTTTCTTGTCTCCGCGGTCTGTGGGACATTTCTATATTTTCTTTCGGACTCGAGGCTCTTGAATACCTTCGCCAACAACAAACGGAAGTTACAAACAGTGCAATGCTTATGAATACGGCAACGTAAATCATTATGTAATGATGTATATCATGGGTATTTATATCAAGTTGGTTAATGGTCGATTGATCTTGGATGACCTTGAGTTGTTTTTCTAAATGCTTAAACTTCTCGTCATGAGTTTCTATTTGTATGGATGAGTTTTTAATGGATGTATTTAGAATCTTATTGAGGGGTGATATGGAGGGTATCATAAGCTGATTTTGCTCATCTATCGTAACTTGACTAGTATACTCCATATTTGCATATAACATAAAAGTATCACCTCTCAGGACGCATCCTCGCCCGAGCGTTATCAGACCGACATTACGTAGTGTCTCTGACGTCATACCAGCTGGGCAAATTATGTGTACTATGCATTGCTCACAACAATAATAGAACCACGTGTTCTGCTTGTGCAATTTGATCCACTTGTCCATGCAGGTTTTAGTTTCTGTTTTACAATATAATTCGTGTTGTTCATTATTACGTATTAATTGTGAATCACAAATGGATTGGCTGTGGGTGCCTATGTTATATACAGGGTGGTCTAGTTTGCATAGTAACTTTTGTTCATGTATTTTTTGACATTCGTACACATCTGTTTGTTGTAACGGTACAAAAGACTGTAGGTTCTTGTTAAATGCAATAAGGTCAGTTGCTGGAATGACGTTCATAGCCCTCTTGGAGTCAATGCGCTGGGGAATGCTAATTAATTTTACAAGTTCGTATAACTCATCGCTTAACAGTGGTACTTTTACTTCCATCAATAAATATTTTTCTGTTATCCGTGCATGTATTCGAAACAGCTTGTATAGGTCTTTCACGTCATCTTGTACGTCAGGTAGTGCTAAGTTACGTGGTAGATGTCGAGCAATACTATTTAATTCCTTTTGTAATTGATTAGCTGATAGGAGATGCACGTCTATGTGTCCTTGGTACATGTTTGTCAATGTATTAATTATAATATTTTGTATATATTTCAGGTTTTGTAGCATAGTTTCTGCTGCAATTGACGAAGTGATTACGTAAAATGCATTTACCGTGTCAATTTTCTCCTGCAATGATTCATTTTTTATTGCGTTCATCTGATCGTTAATTGCATTAAAATGTTTGATCATTGTAGCTTCGTTCCGTTGCAAGATATTATTTTCAGTTTCAAGGATACTGGTCTGGTTTTTAATTAGATAAAGCAGATGGTTTTCATTGCTTTGAAGTTTGTTTATGTCCTCTACATATTTGTCAGCGAATCGTTGATCTAGAATGCCGAACAGACTATTTGCAACATATCCGACACCATCGATCAATCCTCTTTTATATCTGTTATGCATCAAGTGTTGGGTTTTTAATAAGTTATTATAATAATTTAATTCATTGACATTTTGTTCTAGCTGGTTCAGCATAACTTGAAACTGTACTGCCCAGTCATCTCTTTGAAATTGTTTCAGATGAGAAACATAACCTTGTAATGCAGCCACATTTTGCCAATAATTCGTCATATTATAGAAAAATACCAATTTCCACTCATCTTTTATCTCTTGAAGATCTGCAATTTTGTCAAAATATATTGTTTGATTTCTGGTAATTTGTGTCAGGGTTACGTCACGATTGATTTGTGTTTGCATAGATGGAGTTATTAATGTCATCAATAATAATAACGTATGACATGCTAAGCTTTTCCAGGAAAATCCTTTTCCATGCCTGCGCGTATTTGTAGTTGCCTTTTGATTTTGAATGTTATTATTTCTTTCGTCAGTCTCAACAAGTGTCACTAATTTCGTCACGGGTCTTTTCATCTGTCCTTTTGCAGTTTTTAACGTCACTACTCGCGTATGGCCGTCCTTTCCGGGATGTAGTTCAATGACACGACCCAACGCCCATCTGCCTACAGGTAGTTTCTCGTCCTGGATGCACACAACGTCATCAATTTGTATATTTTTCTGAGGTCTTTTCCATTTTATACGTGTTTGCAGTTGTTGTAAATATTCATGGGACCACTTTTTCCAAAAATCGTTTCCTAATTTCCGTACCATTTGCCATCTGTTTCTCAAGTCATAATTGTCACTGTCATTTTCAGGTATCGTCATCAGGTTGCTGCCAGTGAGGAAGTGTCCCGGTGTCAAGCAGTCGATGTCTTCTGTGCTTTCTGTGAGAGTGCATAAAGGTCTTGAATTCAAGCATGCTTCTATTTGACATAAAAGAGTCGTAAACTCTTCGTATGTCAACCGTTGTTCTCCAATCACACGTTTCAGATGGTACTTCATGCTTTTTACGGCTGCTTCCCACAGTCCGCCTGCGCTGGGCCACACGGGTGCGTTAAAATGCCATTTAACTCCAAGTTGTGCGATGTTTCCAATTAAATTAGTATCTATAGTTTCCATGATGCTCTTGTATTGTTGTAACAAAATGCGATTCGCTCCGACAAAGTTTGTACCGTTGTCACTATACATGTCGCTTGGAGTCCCTCGGCGTGCACAGAAACGCTTAAACGCTGCCAGGAATGCGGTACTGCTTAATTCGGTTACAAGTTCGAGATGGATCGCTTTTGTGACTAGGCAAACGAACACGGCTACATATGCAATTAAAGTTTTTATTCCTCGGCCTTTATTGGCCTTAATCTCCAAATAGCCACTAAAATCAACCCCCGTGTGAGAATAGGGGCGAGATATGGTCACTCGTGACTGGGGTAAGTCTGCCATGATCTGGCTACACCTGTTTGCAGCAAAGCGACGACATGTAACGCATTTATGTAAAACACGTTTGACGGCTCGATATCCTCCAACAATCCAATACTTTTGTCTTAGAACGGTTAATGTCAATTTTGGGCCCCCGTGAAGTGTTTGATGGTGAGCTCGTAAAATTAATAAATCAGTCAACTTACTGTCATGTGGCACAAGCATCGGATTTTTTGCTGTATTGCATAATGTTGAATTATTCAATCGTCCTCCCACCCGTAAAATGTTATCTTTGTCAATGTACAGGTTTAAACTTAATATATTACTTTTAGATTTAAGACATTTACCAGACTTCAGTGATGCAATTTCGTCCTTAAATTGGTATAATTGCATTTGTTTAATTATTATGTTTTCAGCTTGATTTAATTCGTCAGATGTCAAATAGTTTGTAGTTTGCATAAAATTATTACTTGCATTTTGTCGGAATCGCATAATCCATGCTATTACTCGCGTGATATGAGTCATCCGATTGTGTGTGTCTAATAACTCAATAATAATAGACGACGGCTCCGACTGGATGACGCATGTTTGTTTACATTTTAATTCACACTCTGTTTTGCTTATTATCGGTTTTGTAATTGAATTTTCGTCAAAGCTTTCAATCCACCTAGGTCCATGCCACCACTGCTGGTTTTCTATTAACTGAGAACAATTGTTACCCCTTGTTGCACAATCGGCGGCGTTATCCTTAGACTTGACATAGTTCCAATGATGTTTAGGGATGACTTCTTGTATTTGCTGCACTCTATTACTAACAAACATTTTCCATCTTGATGTATCGCCATTTATCCAGGATAAAACAATCATAGAGTCCGTCCAGGCATATGTATGTTTGTGAACTCTATCCCATTTGAAAGCTTGTAAAACCTTCTTCATAAGACGTGTAAGCAAAACCGCTCCACAAAGCTCTAATCGTGCTAACGTTACCTTTTTGTTGATAGGTGCTAACCTTGACTTTGCTGTTATCAACCGAACAATAGGCTCACTTTTGTCATTCAATGTTCTTATATAAATTGCACATGCATATGCCTTTTCCGAGGCGTCGCAGAAACCATGTATTTGAATAAATTTCGTAGTGTCACCCAACCATCTTGGTATGTTTAAATTAATAATATTTGCTAAGTCAGTTGCAATTTGTATCCATTCGTTTCGAATATTGTCGCTAATACATCTTCCCAGTTGCAATTAGATAGCCATACCTTTTGAAATAAAAGCTTCGCTTTGACAGTTAATGGGGTTAACCATCCTAATGGGTCAAAAATCTTTGAAATGTCAGATAATAATTTTCGTTTTGTCAGTTTGTCAGTGCAATTAATTTCTATCTTGTTTGTAAAGTTAAAAGTATCATATTTCGGATCCCACTGCAGGCCAAGAGCTTTCATGTTTCCTTCATTCGTAAAATGCATAGTTGTTTGACTAAGCTCCGATGTTGATAAGCTTTCAATCAGGGTTGGTTCGTTGCTTGCCCATTTTCTGAGGGTAAGGCCAGCGCCTTGTAACATTTCAATTAATTGCTGTTGTATGGCTCGTGCTTGTGATATCGAATTACTACCTGTCAATACGTCATCGACATACATTTCGTTGGCTATGACGTCACTGGCCAACGGATATTTGTGTGCGTCATCAATTGCAAGTTGTTTCAACGTTCGTAATGCTAAGTATGGCGCCGCCTTGGTACCGAACGTCAGAGTGCAAAGCTCATACTCCTTGAATTTTCCAGATGCATCTTTCCATATAATTTTTTGAAGCTGTTGGTCTTGCTCATTCACGAGTATCATACGGTACATTTTCTCACAGTCCGCTGACAACACATACTTATACATTCTCCAGCCGATTAATAATACTAATAGATCCTGATGAAGTTTCGGACCACACTCCATTAAATCATTCAAGCTGTATCCTGTGTCAGTTTTCTGTGATGCATTAAAAACAACCCGTAATTTTGTTGTTTTGGAATCCTGTTTTAGCACACCATGATGAGGCAAGTAACAGAACGGATGTTTATCTGATTTACTTTCTTTCATGTGTCCCATCTCTAAGTATTCTTGCATGAAATTGTTATAATTAATAGATAGATTCTCATCTCGTACAAACTTCTTTTGCAATTGCGTAAATTGAGCTATAGCTTGCGGTTTTGATTTCCCCAAAAATTCATGAAAATTGGCTTTCATTGGCAACCGAACTTCATATCTTCCGTTTGCATGCCGTTTTGTAGTTTTAGTAAAAAGCTCTTCGCACAATTGTTCTTGTGATGACAAATTATTGCTTGTTTCCGAATTAATGTCCTCAAGTTCCCAATACTGTGCTATTTCTTCAATGTTATTTACAACAACATGACAATGGTACGTTTTGACATTTCCCGACAATATCCACCCTAACTGCGTTTGTTGGGCCATAGGCTGATGATCTTCACCCTTAATAAGACCGCTCATCAAAATTTCGGAATAAACGTGTGCATCCAAAAGTAAGTCAATGGGTCTGGATACGTTGTAATCGGGATCGGCTAACGTAATATTAGTGACATGAGGTAATGTTTTCTTTACGAAAGTAACATTAGGCAGGTTATTCACCACGCGCGGCATAATCAGAGCTTCTGTTGTAAACTGAAATTCACTATTTAATGATTTGCATACTAAATTGACTTTTCCTCTGCTTCTGTTGGAAAGCGTACCGATACCGCTAACACTTGCATTTAATTGTTTACGTTGTAACCCTAACTGTTGCGCTGCATTTTCGGTCACCAACGTAATCTGTGAGCCTTGGTCAATCAAGGCACGCAATGTAATAAATTGTCCACAAGAATCCATTACCTGAACATTGGCAGTGGCTAACAAAATTTCGTTATCGTTGTTCGACACGTATAAGTTTTGTGCATTTTTGTGGTGTCCCGTCTTAGTAGCATCCGACTGTAAATACTTAGATGTCGTTGGTTTTGTATGAATGCCCACTTGCGATGTTTCTAATATCGCGTTATGTAATAAGGTGTTATGCTGATCATTACACTCTTTGCACCGTTTTTGAGATGAACAATAGCCTTTGGAATGCACAAATAAGCAATTTTTGCAAACATTGAACTTGGTAATGACCTTCAATTTCTCAACACCTGTCATGTCAGCAAACCTTGAGCACTGGTATAATGCATGTTGATTATTGCATAGCGGACAAATAATCTTGTTAAATTGACCCACATTTGCAGTGTGAAAATTACGAGAATTATTATGGAAATTGTTTTTAGTGGGCTGTTGAAATGACGATTTGGCATTTTTATATAATTGAAATGGGACTTTGTTAAACTGAGGTTTTGGTGCAGGCTTTACCAAATTTCCAATTGACCTTTTTTGCAACGGTTCTAATGCCAGAAATTTGCTTTCAATATAATTCATAAAATTGTCATAAGTCGGAACCTCGCGTGGGTCCGCTCTCTGTTGCATATATTCAGTATAAGTTTCGGAATCAATTTTTTCGCATAAAACATATACCAAAATAGGATCCCAGGCTGTCGTGTCAATGCCCAAATTATGTATGGCGTGAATTGTTTCGCTAGTCACGTCATACAACCGTTTTAATTCATATCCAGACTGCTTTTGCAACGTAGGCTGACGCATAAATGTTTGAAAATTCTTTGTAAATAGTAAATACTTATTATTGTAGCGGTGATTTAGCAATTCCCAACAAGTGTCATAATTTTCCGGGACGACATGTAAATGTTGCACTAATTTCTCAGCCTCACCGCGTAATCGACCCTTTAAATGTTGCATTTTTTGGGTTTTTGTCAATGCAGGATTTTTATGTATAGATTCTGAATACAAGTCCATAAATGTAGGCCATTGCGCATAACTACCAGAAAATGTAGGAATTTCAAGTTTCGGCATTGATTGCTGCTGGTGTATAGATTAGGGCTTGCAAATCGAATATTCGAATATTCGAATTATTCGAATATTCGTCCTATTTTGGTATTCGAATACTAAAGTCGGTGAAATTCGAATATTCGAATATTTTCTACTTTGTTAGATTTAGGCAAAAGACATTAATTAAAAACCCGAATAGCATTTGTGAGCATAGAATGAAGCGATCGTTAACGTTCACTTTCTCGTTTATTTACTTGTTTAGCTATGTTGTTTGTTTGTCCACAAATTGCAAACGATTTTAATCTAGTTTCCGATGAGCAAAAGAATTTAAACTTAAAACATAGGTCAGAACAGGAAGACAATAAAGTATTATAGTGTCATTGAGCTGACCTGATGATGGAACTGGAAGAAGGCCACAGGAAATCTGCAATAAAACCATACAAACCCATCGAGTTTAGGCTCGTTTGATTCGTCTTGACACGTACTCTGTTGTGAAGTAGTGTTCAGGGTCTGATGAAGCCGAAAGAAGGCCACAAGAACTCTGTGATAAAACCATTCAACTCCATCTGTTTTGGGCTTGTTTGATTCGTCTTGACTAGTACTCTAAAAGGAGATAGGTAACGGTTTCCAGGGTCTGGTGATGGAGCCGGAAGAAGGCCACAGGAACTCTGTAATAAAACCATGTGACCCCATGTTTGTACTCGTTTGATTTGTCTTGATGAGTACTCTGTTAGGAA
The DNA here is from genome assembly GCA_928269145.1 of Agriphila tristella. Taxonomy (NCBI): domain Eukaryota; kingdom Metazoa; phylum Arthropoda; class Insecta; order Lepidoptera; family Crambidae; genus Agriphila; species Agriphila tristella. The sequence goes on along the minus strand of OV743447.1, from coordinate 896,931 downwards.
ATAGTGGCCAGGGTCGGATAATGGAGCCGGAAGAAGACCACAGGAACTCTGTAATACTTTACTTTATTGCTGACACTAAGCAAATAACACAAACATTGGCACTAATAATTAACAAAATACATTTTATTTCTTCTTGGCGTTAGTGAGCATCGTGTCTTGCATTGCAATACGTTGCCTCTTCCAGCTGTTTCCATTTTGTTCTATCTCTTGCTTTTCGCATCCAAAGTGTTCCTCTAGTTTTCATAATATCATCTGCCCATCTTTTGGTTTGTCTTCCTCTTTTCCTTTTCCGTCTCTCTGTTATAATTTTGGTCAATTTTTTCTTGCTTTTTCTTGCCATATGACCCACCCATTGCCATTTTAACTGTCTTATTTTCCTTATTATATCTTTTACTTTCGTTTTTGTTCTCATTTCCTCTGATTTTTGCCGGTCTTTCAGCGTTACACTTATTAGGCTTCTTTCCATGTTACTCTGGCATGTTCTGAGATTCAAATAGTGTTTTTGAGTCAGTGCCCATGTTTCACACTCTGTAATAAAACCTTACAAATCCATTGAGTTAGGGCTCGTTTGATTCATCTTGACAAGTATTCTGTTGGGAAATAGTGTCCAGGGTCTGATGATGGAGCCGGAAGAAAACCACAGGAATTCTGTATTAAATTCCACCCTCTCACGGGCTAAGCGGTACTTCTCAGTTCTCACCCAACCAACTGCTTCTGTTATACAACGCGCAGATTCGTCCAATCATGGAGTACTGTTGTCACCTGTGGGATGGTTCTGCTAAGTATCAGCTTAAACTTCATGAATCAATTGAAAACAGATTGAAAGCCAGGAGGCTCATCGGCAACTCAAAATTGGCCGCGGCGGAACTTCAGAGCCTTAGTCACCGTCGCAGAGTTAAAGAGTGTGCGAGGGAACTGCACAGCCTTGTTCCTCTAGCCCCTTTCCACCATCGGGGTACCAGACGCAGGTTAGCATATCACCCTTCCTTACATAGTAGATGCTACAAGGGTCCGTACCAAGCGCATTGCCAATACATTTGACTGCTGAAGAATGGATTGCGCTGCTACTCATATGTTCCCCGATAGTTCCAACCTTTGTCTCTTCAAGGTAACAGTGAATAGGCATTTCTTGGGCAAGTGTGCTACACCTTAGACCACATCCTGTTTACCAAGCAAGATGGTAGTCAAATTCCTGCCCAGTTTCCGATAAAAAAAAGAAACCATACAAATTGATCAAGTTTTGGGTCGTTTGATTCGTCTTGACAAGTACTTTGTTGAAAAATAGTATCAAACCCTGGTGTGATGATGAAATCGGAAAACACCAGAGAAAAAGCACAGATAAGATTAAAAAGCAAAAAATAAATATTTACTGACAAAAAAACAAAAAAAAAAACGCGTTTTAAAAACGAACTAAAAAGTATAAAAATCGGACTTAAGGCAAAACATACTTATAAAAACGGGCTAATAAGTATAAAATAATTCCACGTAAAGATTTATGGCCCTATAAAGAAGTTTTAAACCTAAAACTGTGGGGCGAATGCAAAAGTCAATTGATGATAAATCTTACAAAATGCGCCCTATTAAACGAAGCATTTAACGTTGGTTTAATTTAAAAAATAAACAATATTTAATAATTACGACCACCTGTTTTACTTTACAGAAATATTCGAATAATATTCGAATATATTCGAATACCTCCTTAAAAAAATTTCGAATATTCGAATATTGATTTCGTCGAATATTTGCAAGCCCTAGTATAGATGCATTTAATTTCATATTTAACTTTCTTTTTATCTGCTCAAACTGCTGTTCAAAAGTGCAATAGTCATCATAATAGCTACAATATTTTCCCTCTAAGATACCATCAATTTGCAAATGTAATTTGTCAATAGCATTCCAGCGTGACTCTAAAATTTTCAATTTATCCTCTATCTCCCATTTTTCTTTCAAATCTTCTACACATATATTATCAACCAACCTTTTAAGTGCCCGAAAATTCGCATTCTGCAACAGTTGTAACTCCGCTGAAACAGCTTCTCCCGTCGACGTCGTTGATCTCACGAAGCGCGAGCTGTCAAACTGAATAGCTACCTTCTTACTCGGATCGGCGCTCGTAGACGGGGTTCCTTCTCCCTGTTGGGTCGGAACCTGGGCTGCAGATAACTTCACCTCCCACGAAGCAATTTCGCTGCGTGTACTTTCGTACCACTCCTTAATTACCTCAAAAATATTTTCCGTAAAGTACTGGTGACTTTTATCCTCTATTTTCAATAATGTTGCATCGTTTTGCACACACTCCGCCCACAAAGTATCCAACGCATTCAATCTACGCTGAATATACTCCTTGTTCTTCCTACTCGCCGAGTCTTTTTTAAAATTAGCATGGATCCGCTTAATTTCGGACAAATTCGCTGCTTGTTGTGCAAAAATCGACTCCATTGTCAAGTAAAATAATGGAAAGATCTTACTTGAGAGACAGGTACTGCCGGTACCCCCTGTCTATGCAAAATGTGTCAACCAGATCGCTGCAAACTGCCAAGGCTCCCCTCAGCTACCGCTCCAAACTGCTCCCTCTTCAGCTCCTCTCAAGTTGTTTCAAGTCACTTGCGTTAGACTGCACTCGCGACGTTACTGGTATATTTCAACCTCGACTCGAATCTCTCGACGTAGCGCACGAAAAATACGAATCAGAAATTTTCTCGAAGGACCAAACTATGTTAATGCAAATGTCACTTAAGTTATAAACTACTGTAAGATGCAAATGTCAATTAAATGTAAAATATCTAAGGTGCAAAATGTCCGTTAAATGTAGAAGAAAAATGTAATTTAAATAATGTAAAATGTCAATGCAAGATGAATGCCAATAAGAAGTCAAATAAAACTGCAGAGAGAGATGAGTGGTATCACCAATGTCTTATTGAACACTAAAATATATTACAAAAATCATGCAACACGTTAACAGGCTGTACGCCAATGCATTGTCAAAATTGAAGGTCGCGATTAAGATGAAATCAGCATTTACGTGCCTTAGGAAATACAAATTATTGATCAGGAAGTCAGGATTTACGTGACTTATATAAAACAATTCTTTATCAGGATGCAATCAGCATACGTGATTTATAGTAAACAAATATTTATACAATTATTTTAAAAATGTACTTTGTACATGTACTTTCAATATGATATCAACATTTACACAATAGAACGTCAGCTAGCAATAGCAGGTGGCCAAGTCTAAATTTACTTTCGAAGCGGTGCAATTTTTCTGACGTCGAGTGTATATCTAGGGAAAAACATAAAACTATGCATTTTAATAATAATTCCACAGATAATAAGTTACAGTCAAAAGCCCTCGCCAGTGCGGCGGGCAGCACGGGCGCGGGCTCGCGCGCGATCTCCAGCTGTACCTAGCTATGGAGTGCCACAAGGCAGTGACCTACGCCCGCGCGTGTACAGTTAGTATAGTCACCTGTCGGCATACGCCCTGGCCAGCGCGGCGGGCAGCGCGGGCGCGGGCTCCAGCTGTACCTAGCTATGGAGTGCCACAAGGCAGTGACCTACGCCCGCGCGTGTACAGTTAGTATAGTCACCTGTCGGCATACGCCCTGGCCAGCGCGGCGGGCAGCGCGGGCGCGGGCTCCAGCTGTACCTAGCTATGGAGTGCCACAAGGCAGTGAGCTAGGCCCACGCGTGTACAGTTAGTATAGTCACCTGTCGGCATACGCCCTGGCCAGCGCGGCGGGCAGCGCGGGCGCGGGCTCCAGCTGTACCTAGCTATGGAGTGCCACAAGGCAGTGACCTACGCCCGCGCGTGTACAGTTAGTATAGTCACCTGTCGGCATACGCCCTGGCCAGCGCGGCGGGCAGCGCGGGCGCGGGCTCCAGCTGTACCTAGCTATGGAGTGCCACAAGGCAGTGACCTACGCCCGCGCGTGTACAGTTAGTATAGTCACCTGTCGGCATACGCCCTGGCCAGCGCGGCGGGCAGCGCGGGCGCGGGCTCCAGCTGTACCTAGCTATGGAGTGCCACAAGGCAGTGAGCTAGGCCCACGCGTGTACAGTTAGTATAGTCACCTGTCGGCATACGCCCTGGCCAGCGCGGCGGGCAGCGCGGGCGCGGGCTCCAGCTGTACCTAGCTATGGAGTGCCACAAGGCAGTGAGCTAGGCCCACGCGTGTACAGTTAGTATAGTCACCTGTCGGCATACGCCCTGGCCAGCGCGGCGGGCAGCGCGGGCGCGGGCTCCAGCTGTACCTAGCTATGGAGTGCCACAAGGCAGTGAGCTAGGCCCACGCGTGTACAGTTAGTATAGTCACCTGTCGGCATACGCCCTGGCCAGCGCGGCGGGCAGCGCGGGCGCGGGCTCCAGCTGTACCTAGCTATGGAGTGCCACAAGGCAGTGAGCTAGGCCCACGCGTGTACAGTTAGTATAGTCACCTGTCGGCATACGCCCTGGCCAGCGCGGCGGGCAGCGCGGGCGCGGGCTCGCGCGCGAGCTCGGCCTGCGTGACGAGGTCCCTTAACGCCGCGGCTGCCTCAAGCTCTTCACACAGCAGAAACACTTCCGCGAGCCGCCAGCGGGACACCACGGAGCGGATGAAGCGGGCGTGCTCGCAGCCTGACGGACGTCATGAAAGTGATTTTAAAATAAACTAATATTTATTATTAAGACTCAATAATACAGAAATTCAATAAATTGTATGAATCACCTCTGTCGGGGCGGCTATCTCTGGGGCGGCGCGCGGCGGCGGCGATGCGGCGCCGCAGCGTGCCCAGCCCCGCGCCGCCCGCCTTCTTCTTCCTCTCTCTGCGACATATCATTACATCTTGTAAACATGTATATACGAGCAATTCTTGTATATATGTATATAAATATATTTCTGTGATCTCGGAAATGGCTCTAACGATCTAGCTGAAATTTGGTATATGGGGGTTTTCGTGTCACCCAGGTACTTAGTATTTTAACCACCAAATAACAAAAGACGACTACTTGTCGTACTCGTAACGTAATCCTTTTTTCTGTCACTGTCTTTCGGAGATTTGTAAAATGTCAATGTCATAAAACAGTGGCAATAAAGCATAGGTAGCTGGTTCAAATCCGGCTCGAAAAACCACAATGTAGAGTCGCTAACTGGATGTTGTGAGGGAGGATGTTATGACGTATACTAATGTTCGTAAAGATGTAAAGAAAAATGTATAACACGTGTGTAATCGATAATTGCTTTATTGCCACGGTTTTATAAATGTGTTCATTTACGTATTTGCAACGTTATGTAGCGCTAAAATAATATAATTGTGTAATAGATACATGTTGTAAGAGCTCGCTCATACACTGTTGTCGGACATTTGTATGGAAAATAGTTTTTTGTAATTTTTTGGAAAAATCGAAAAACATACGTTGTTGTTTATAAGTTGGTAATCTATTCCTGCGAGGTCGTTGGTGTTTTACAAGTAACCCTGTATACTATGACCGCCTGTCCAATGCACACCCATCATGTAAGCTACATATATTTCTTTTTCAAAATGTTTTGGTTAGGGATTCCCGCCAAGTGACGCCTGATTCAAGCAACACTAAAGAAACAGTGAGATAAGTGCGGGAAGGTGAAGAATAGTGACACGACAGTATTTACCTGATGACGTCCGCCATGGTGGGCGGCGCCGCCGACACTCCAGCGCCGTCGCACGCGTCTCCGTCCTGCGGGAAAGAGATAGCCATTAGTTGATAAACTCCCTAGCCCGATTCACACATATCAGTGAAGTCAGTTCCCGGCATAGGCATAGCCAGACCAGTTTTAGGGGGATCAAGGCCAATTTTTTTAAGAGGTCGGCCGGTATGACTCTGAGAGCACTGTCTCGTCACTAACACTGACAGGTGTGGACGCGTTCATAGGGAATGTATGAAAGAATAATTATCACGGTGGCGATACTGTGTCGGAACTGTGACTTCACTGATATGTAAAAGGCTATAAATTATGATATGACCAATGATATCAAAAGGAAGGATGAGCCCATCCGAATATTTGCTTTATAAATCCTTCATACAAGCAAAATCAGCGACATCTTTTAGATCCCACTCGAACTACTGCCATATTAGAGGTGGGCAGAAAAGATTCCTGAAGTGAACTATTTAGTTCAATTGGAGTTAAGAACAAGTTCACTCATCTGACTCCTTTGGGTCGCTAGTACTTTTAACTTTTTTTTATATTTTTATAATGGTAATTATATCAGTTTTTCGATGGTATTAAGGCCATAAATAAAACGTAAGCATTACAAAATCTCAAACATGTTTATTTCAAATTAGATGTTTTTGTTCTTTTTCACAGCTATACTAAACTAATATTATAAACTATTTAAATTATTAAATATAAAAAGGAAAGATTTGTTTATTGGTTTGATTGTTTGTAATGCAAAAATTCAAAAACTAACTGAACAGATTTTATAAAACTTTCACCTATTGAAATTATCTGCAAGTAACATATGAAAATAGGAATAATGAAACGAAAGCCACAGTATATATTTTTTTCTAAAATAATTATTGATCGGAAGATGATGACATTCGTATCATGATATTAATCCTTATGCAACTAAATAATTACATTGTCAAGGTTGATTATTAACATGCAAATTCCTCCTAATACATAAAGCGAGGGAAAGCAAAAAACTTTCCACGCAGACGGATTCGTGGGCGGCCGCTAGTACTACATGATTATGGGAGGCAGGAGCTTCGTTTTCTGAGTTCAGTTATTTTGTTTTATGCGTGAATGCGGTAAATACTTCAATCTCAATTCGCTGTATTGGCATTGCTTTCAGCTTCCATAGTCCAGCTTTTGACATCCGTGTCATAAAAAGAGCAGAGCATATTCTTGCGTTTTTAGGAGGCTTATGAAATAGGACTGTTTTCGTTATTTTATCTACACCCATGCTTTAAATCCTCTGTAAAAGGTTCTGCAACGGTTAGCTTACTGCCACCATTACAGTATGCCACCATTACCCTGCTGTGCCGCGCGACCACGCGCTCAGCGTTGCATAATGAAATTCAGTACAACATTATAACACTCTCGCGGAAGACATAATGACGAGGAGGGGGAGGAAGGTCAAAGTCAAAGTCAAAACCTTTATAGATCATGGGTGTTTTTAATCCATATGCATTAATATTGTTTATTCCCAAATAAAAATAATAAAAAAATAAAAAAAATGGGTGTAGATAAAGTCTTGTATGCAACTGTACATAATTAGGTATTAAAACACTCATGTGATATATTCGTGTTTTAATACCCCTCATTATAGTACAGTTGCATAAATAACTATAATGGAACTCCATATTTCTTTACGCACTAGATCATCAGGCAATCTGTAATTACTTGAATTGAAATGTAATGTAGATAATTATTTTTGCAGCAAATATGTTTCATAGGAGACATTTCTGTACGCAGTGTTCGTTATCTATCCTTTCCGTTTACTCTCGTTCTTTGAGTTAACTAGCTATGGAACTAAATGAACTAAGGTCTAAGGATCTTTTTATGGACTCAAGTGAACTACATAGTTCATTTGAATCCATATAAAGATCTTCAAGTGAACAAGTTCATTTGAGTCATGATGACCCATCTCTATTGCCTCGAACAATAACAAGTAATAGTAAAATATTGTATAATTTATTAAAATTGTTAGACACGTAATAAAAATAATGTAAAGCTACTAATCGATGATACGATATTCCATGTAACTTTTTAACGTTTGCATCATAATTTTTGCAATCTACAAATGCGCCATTCGCTATTTTTATGTCACGTAAGTCACCGTCTGACTACCACAGTCTTCCGCGGGTGACTGAATCGCGTTGGCCCTAAAATTGTAATTTTAGGGCCAACCAACTGGCGTCACTTCGTAGCGACGTTGACCGTGTCCTTACGCTAGTAATATAATAAGTCTATGGATATGACCAATAAAACGCTATTCAGGCGAATATATCGTGTTTCGTTTCGGTGGTCACGCTACAGACAAGGGCCGACATCATAACAATCGCATTAATGTTTGTTTTCCATTGAATTAGTTTAATGTGATGAGGGATGCTTAGCCAGCACAGCAGCCATGGGGTGCCCGCCATCATTAGTAAAGTGTAATATACTAGTGAAGAGTACTGGCCTGGTGTGAGAGCGCCCCGCCCATGGCTGCGGGCGCGGGGTGGGGGTGGCACAGCAGCCGGCTCATGGGGCGCCCGCCATCACAAGTGTAGTGTACTAGTGTAGAGTACTGGCCTGGTGTGAGAGCGCCCCGCCCATGGCTGCGGGCGCGGGGTGGGGGTGGCACAGCAGCCGGCTCATGGGGCGCCCGCCATCACAAGTGTAGTGTACTAGTGTAGAGTACTGGCCTGGTGTGAGAGCGCCCCGCCCATGGCTGCGGGCGCGGGGTGGGGGTGGCACAGCAGCCGGCTCATGGGGCGCCCGCCATCACAAGTGTAGTGTACTAGTGTAGAGTACTGGCCTGGTGTGAGAGCGCCCCGCCCATGGCTGCGGGCGCGGGGTGGGGGTGGCACAGCAGCCGGCTCATGGGGCGCCCGCCATCACAACTGTAGTGTACTAGTGTAGAGTACTGGCCTGGTGTGAGAGCGCCCCGCCCATGGCTGCGGGCGCGGGGTGGGGGTGGCACAGCAGCCGGCTCATGGGGCGCCCGCCATCACAAGTGTAGTGTACTAGTGTAGAGTACTGGCCTGGTGTGAGAGCGCCCCGCCCATGGCTGCGGGCGCGGGGTGGGGGTGGCACAGCAGCCGGCTCATGGGGCGCCCGCCATCACAAGTGTAGTGTACTAGTGTAGAGTACTGGCCTGGTGTGAGAGCGCCCCGCCCATGGCTGCGGGCGCGGGGTGGGGGTGGCACAGCCAGCACAGCAGCCGGCTCATGGGGCGCCCGCCATCACCGCGCCGCCGCACACGCCGCCCGCCCTACAAAACAATAAACAAAATGTTTGAATCACAGGAATAACAAATTTTTTTATCCTACACAACAAAATTCAAATTCATTTATTTAGTGCAGGACTCCAGGCTGTTACAAGCACTTGTGAATGTCAGAGACTCAGAGAAGCTACTCTATCGGTTCCCATCGCAAGCCCTAAGCAGGAGAAGTTGTAAACTTGTAACGAAAAGAGCAGGCAAGAAACTCAAGGGCTGCTTTTGTCTTTGGATCTTTGTCGGATTTGGATGAAATTAGGTTGAGATAGATTACTATCTCAACCTAATTTCATCCAAATTCGTCAAGCCGTTTAGTGATTAAGAGGTAACAAACACACACAGAAACTTTCGCAATTATAATATTTAGATTGCTCAACAGCAAATTTGGTGAATATGGAGATTTTACAACATTCAAGTCATCAAAAGCTCGATTAATAGCTATTCTAGTTTTTATTATTGTTATGTATTAGAATTCATAGTAGTTTATATGTGGGTAGATACCAGCAGGTTATCTTGTTATTTAATAAGATTAATACATGAGGGTACTTGTGACTCACTTTTACTTTCTGTGTCTATGTTTTGCTCCCAAGCTCAATAAACGTTTTCATGTGAAATATAGTGTTTTAATGGACATAACAATGGCGACTCAGGAAAAATCAGTGAACTTTCGTGAATTTAATCCTAAAAGTGATTTGTGGAACAATTATATTGATCGACTAAAATATTGTTTTGAAGCTAATGTAATCTCCACAGATTCTGTGCAAAGGGCTAATTTTTACACTGTTTGTGGTGAACAAGTATTTGAAACGCTACTTGCATTAATTACACCCCGAAAATCAAATGAAGTGACTTTCAGTGAGATTGAACTTATTCTAACCAAACATTACAGTCCTAAGCAAAATGAAATATCAATGTCATTTCAATTTTATAAACGAGATCAAAAACAAGGAGAAACAGCAGCAGACTACATAGCTGCACTTCGAAAAATTAGTTCTGGATGTAATTTTATGTGTTTGGAGCGGATGCTTCGAGACAGACTCGTGTGTGGCATGCTCGACCACAAGTTGCAGTTTGAGTTATTGAAGAAGGATAATTTACAGTATGATGATGTTGTAAATGTAATGTTGACTTCGGAGTCTGCGGGAAAGGACGCTCGAATGATCCAGGGCGCCTCCGCTGCCGCTGCCAGTGCCGCTACGCAATACTCCGCGGTGACGTCACCGCCATCCCCAGAACCCATGGATGTGAATGCAGTTAGATCGAATAATAGTTGGCGATTGTGCTTTCGGTGTGGAGATCGTCATGGTGGAGAGTGCCGTTTTGTCAATGCAATTTGTCATTATTGTAAAAAGAAGGGACATATTGAAAAGATTTGCACTACAAAAAAAAGAAATACTTCTTCGAAAGTGAATTATACAAATGAAGCTTCTGACATGCAACTAAACGGTATATACAAGTTAGACAGTACGCGCACACGAGTGCCGGCGTACCAGGTGACAGTTTTGTTGGAAGGTGTTCCTGTGCTGATGGAAGTAGATTCGGGTGCTGCCTTTTCTCTCATCAACCGTCAAACATGGAACATGCTGCAGTCACGGTCTCCACTGACTAACTTACCTAACCGACTGCGGACATGGAATGACTCTCCGGTGTCAGTGATGGGACAGACTTGTGTTTCAGTTGAGTTTAAGGACATTAAGTGTAAGCTTGATATTATTGTAGCTAGGGGATCAGGGCCTAATTTAATAGGACGAAATTGGTTTGAGGCTCTTGATATTTCTTTATCTATTAATTTGATATGTGATGTTGATATGACAATTGTAGATAATATATTATCCAATCATAGGGAAGTATTCAGACCCGATCTAGGTACATACCGAGGGGATCCTGTCACTATCCACTTAAAACCTAATGCGACTCCAAAGTTTTTAAAAGCTCGCCCGGTCCCGTTTACTATTAAAGAACGCGTAGAAAAAGAGATAGATAGATTAGTTAGTGAGGGGGTACTCCGTCCAACTAGTTTTTCAGAGTGGGCCACCCCGGTCGTGCCTATAATAAAAAAGAACGGCGAGATCCGTTTATGCGGAGACTATCGCAGTACGGTGAACCAGGCTACGGAGTCGGATACATATCCTATGCCAACTGCTAGTGAAGTCTTCGCTGCGGTTGCTGGAGGTAAATTTTTTACTACACTAGATTTAGATCGCGCTTATACACAAGTGGTAGTTTCGAATACTACTGCACGACTTTTAACATTAAATACGTGTAAAGGTCTTTATAGTGTACACCGATTAGCTTTCGGCGTCAAGGCGTGTCCAGGTATTTTCCAACGACTGATGACGGCGCTGCTAGCAGACGTTCCAGGTGTAGCCGTTCTGATCGATGACATCATCATCAGTGGTCGTACTCTGACGGAAATGACTCAGCGCCTAGACATAGTACTCGGTCGAATCGAAAATGCTGGCTTGCGTCTCAACGAAAGTAAGTGTAAATTTGTTAAAGAGTCTGTGGAATTTTTAGGCTTCGTTATCGATTCAAAGGGTATCCACCCTGCACCGAGCAAGGTATTGTCAATAAAGAATACACCCGAGCCTAAAAATGTCCAAGAGTTACAGGCATTTTTAGGACTATTTAATTTCTACGAAAGATTCGTACACCACAAGGCCACAATATTAGAGCCCCTACATAGGTTGCTCGACAAAACACATAAATGGCAATGGACGGAGCGTGAGCAGAGCAGTTTTGACACAGCGAAACGACTACTGTCGTCTGAGCTCACACTCGTCCACTATGACTTGAATAAACCTCTTGTACTAACCTGTGATAGTTCGGAATACGGTGTTGGTGCAGTATTGTCACACATTATGGAAGACGGGCAGGAACGGCCCTTTGCAATGGGTTCTAGGACACTTCACTCTCATGAACGACGATACTCACAGCTCGATAAAGAGGCGGCAGCAATCATGTTTGGAGTCAATAAATTTTATAATTACCTGATGGGTAGATCTTTCAAGATTATCACAGATCATAAACCTTTATTGGGCATATTTGATCCTAAGAGACCAATTCCTACTGTTTTATCGCCCCGTCTTATGCGAATAGCTTTGGTTCTTACCTCTTTTGATTATGATATAATCCATAAGCCTGGAAAGTCTATTGTACATGCAGACGGCTTGAGTCGATGGCCTCAGCCAGTCCCAGACCAACCTGAGCAGCAATTATGTGATATTCTGTTGATGGCTGAGACTCCTCAGGATTTCCCGGTCGATGTAGATCATATAGTCACAGCTACTAATCGTGATAGGGTTCTATCCCGTGTTAGTCATTATATATTAAGTGGATGGCCAGCTAAAGTAACTGACGAACAGTTGCGTCCTTATTGGTTACATCGTGCTGAATTGTCCCTCCATGAAAATTGTATTCTGTTAGGTTGTCGCGTGGTAGTGCCACAGTCATTACGTGAAACCGTTTTGCAAGGTTTACACAAGACACACAATGGCATTGTCCAAACGAAATCGCTAGCCAGGAGTTACGTTTGGTGGCCGGGATTAAATAACGACATAGAGTCTATGGTACAGACCTGTGACAAATGTCTAGAACATCGGCACATGCCTCCTAGATCAAAGTTTGAATGGATTACACCATCCAAACCCTGGTCTCGCATAAATATTGATTTTGCCGGGCCTTTTCAAAATAATACCTTTTTAATTGTTGTAGACGCATACTCTAGATGGCCGGAAGTGTTCATAGTCAATAACATGACATCAGCTACAGTAATCAAGCATCTTAGAATGCTATTTGCTACTCACGGCCTTTGCGAAACCTTAGTATCGGATAACGGGACACCATTTGTGTCCACGGAAATGAAACAATTTCTTGAAGCTAACAAAATACGACATGTTACTACAGCACCATATCATCCATCCACAAATGGATTAGCTGAGAGAATGGTGCAAACAGTTAAAGATAAATTACGCAAAATTGATAACATGCCATGGGACCTCAAAATCCCTAATATGTTACTAGGGCTGCGCGTTACACCTTGTGTTTCGATGAATAAAAGTCCTGCTGAATTATTAATGAATCGACGCTTAAGAACTTTATTAGATACAATCCATCCAGACAACCACACACGCATTTCTAGAGAAAACCAAGTTTTACGAAATGCTCAAGTTAAGTGTAGACAGTCTGATGTTGGACAGAGTGTTATGTATAGAAATTTCGGTAGGGGGCCGCGTTGGTTACCAGGTACAGTAGTTAGAAGAGAAGGGATGGCAAATTACGACATAGCCACAGATGATGGCACCGTTGTCAATAGGCACATAGATCAGCTTATTAAGCAAAAACACCCTGAAATAGAAACGGAGCAAGAAAGTCAGGAGAGAGAGGAGAGGTATGAAGGAGAAAGGAGGGAAGTGTGCAGTGATGATAATTTGGAAGTAGATGATGGTTCGCATGATCAAGATATTATAGAGATACCCAGTGAGGAAAAATGGGCTGAGATGTTAGGAATACCGGTAGAACCAGAGCCAGGGTTCTCAGGCGGAAAAATTAGAAATAAATTGTATGTTCATGATAGGACTCCTTATACTAGGCCTCACAAAGATTGTAATGTAATAGATTATATTAAGTAATCATTAATAAAAATTAAGATGTAAGTTAAAATGTGTATTCAATCAGTGTAGTCTAGTTCATTAATATTCTGTTTATTTTGTTTGAGTTTAGTTTGCCTTTGACTATACTTGGGGGAAAGGTATGTTATGTATTAGAATTCATAGTAGTTTATATGTGGGTAGATACCAGCAGGTTATCTTGTTATTTAATAAGATTAATACATGAGGGTACTTGTGACTCACTTTTACTTTCTGTGTCTATGTTTTGCTCCCAAGCTCAATAAACGTTTTCATGTGAAATATAGTTTTAATGGACATAACAATTATCAATTACATAACATACATATAATTTCATAGTCTGGGGCAACATTTACATAGTTCTTTAATGGTGATAGATCAATACCATGTCATTTTTATCCATTTTTGTTACTAGCTTTATTTATTGGCATTATTAAGTCATAGTTTTTTCAAGCATTTTCTTCAATATTGCCATGTTGAATCAAATTATCTTTAATAATTAATAACTTCTTATGTAATTATGTGTACTACATGATTTGTTGAATTTCGAATGATGAAAACATTAAAAAGTTGGGTGAACATTGTTATTTAGTACAAAAAACAGACTTTTAATTGGTTGGACGTGATTGTCACCTATAATATGACTTACTAATTATTTATAATACACAAATAAATCGGGTTAGTGTGTGATTTGCATACAAACTTGCTTCCAAATAACTACAGTTTCTTCATTTCTTCAAACATAGAAAAGAATAACATTGATTCAATTTCCAAGCAAAGTTGTATGAAATGTGAAAACTGGCTTATTTTATTTATTTTTTGAGGATCTCAAGAGGTTTTTAAAGATTGTTGAAATGCTTATTTGAGAGATGAACATCAGACCCTTGATCACGTAAGTCTGTTGCTAACAATTTTCGATTGAAATCGATTGAAAGCGCAGTTGCATTGCTGCTTTAGTTAAGATAGTTGTCACATTGGTTCGTACTAAAGCAGCGATGTACCTGCGATTTCTGTCAGAGTTGAAACAAAGTTCCATCTTACGGTACTGGGGCTAGGGTTGCCAGATTAGCTGGCGTCAATTCCGGGACTAGAAAAGCGGGGGGGGGGGGGGGGGGGGTCGTGGGGCAATGTTAAGAAAGAAATGCATATTAATTTATATTTTTGGAATACAAATTTACTTTTATTTATTAACATACATGAAAATAAACCTTAAAACAAAAATTGCACAGCAACTCGCTTTTCATTATTGATTAAATAAGACTTTAGGCAGTCAACATTACGTTTGAATGAACTTCGTCATTTCTATGAAATATTCATCAATTATTGATATTATATCGAATAATTAATAACCATTATAGACAACTACCAATAGTAACAAAATACTGTTTTTGTTGTCAGAAATTACCACTTTTTTTTTTTTAACTTGGCCTAAACTTATTTTTATCGCTTACCCTTTGTGGCATAATATTATAAGTTATCTTACTTTTTAAACATTTGTGCATAAAAGTTTTAAAACATTAGCGACTAGCGTTCATGGTTGTTTAATAAATTAAGAAAATGTTAGTAAGGAAAATGCAACTTTTTTTAAATTCTCCATACATAACACTAATTACATAGGTAAAGACCTATAAAATTATGAATCGTAACGTAACCTACTCGTAAAATAATGAAAAAAATTGTGGTAGATATTTGAAATCCGGGACAGTAGGGTGTAATTCCTGGACACGGGACAAGGCACGTAATTCCGGGACAATCCCGGAAATCCCGGGCGTCTGGCAGCCCTAACTGGGGCCCTAGCGGCTAACTTTTCGAACTTCGATGGGTCTTAAAACAGTCAACTTAAAACAGATAAATCGAAGTAAGGAATTTCGTATTGTACCATTTGCCGAAGTTATTTAGAAGATATCATGTGCAGGGTTCGAGGATATATATCATGATATATATCCAATATATATCCGATATATATCAAACAAATTTTTGTGATACATATCAATATAAAAATAATTTTAAAAAATCACATTATTATGCAGATTTTTGCTATTGTATTACTACTTAGATGGCGTTGATGTAGAGTTAAAACATGCTATTGTTTTGTTTTGCTGTATTTAGCGATTGTAACTTGAATTTCGCGCAATGTTTTTTTCCTGATTTTTAACTAATTAGAGCCAATTTCACCATTGATTTTAAACGCGCTTTGTCAAAAAACAAGTTTAAGGCTGTCACTGTCATAACAACAAAGTAAAATTTGTTACAAAAATGTACAATTATGTTGTAAACAATGCCTTGTTAAATCTTGATTCAATTTTTTTAATGACCTGGTGAAATTGATTTTTGGAATAAACGGGGAACGGGGTATCAAACTCGACACTTAAACTACATTACGTAAAACGTGATCTTAATCGCGTTTAAAATCAATGGTGAATTTGGCTCTTAGTCAAATAAGTATCTAAATAAAATAAAAATGTTCTAGTTTTCTTAAATTATGTTTATAATATAAAAGACATAATTATGCAAACAGTATACATGAATAATAATGTGGCTGTCAAACAAAATAGATATTATATCACATTTTTATATATATCGGATATATATCACATTTTTGATATATATCGGATATATATCATAAATATCTGATATTTTGATATTTATAATAAATATCGGATATTTTCGAACCCTGATCATGTGACATAATGAATAGAGTTTGTCATTTTGGCCCGACTAGGGCTTAATCTGTTTTAATTTGAAGCCCAGCACTTTTCGAAATTTGATGCTTTAGCCGGTACAGCCCCTGGTCTGTCCATCAACATAAAAGTCAATGCTGTGATGTGTACTTTTTTATTTATGAGAATGTGAAGGGAGCATGTTTGTATGAAAATTATCACACACTGTCCTGATTTTTGTCCCCCAGCCTGCCTAGCATGACCGATTTATATCGCGTGATATAGCATTTTATCGACACTCAACTGTCAAATTCCTTTGTCTTTTTGACAGTTAAGCGTGATAAAACGCTATATCATGCGATATAAATCGGTCATGCTAGGCAAGCTGGATGCAATTAGCATTTAGATAAGAAATTAATACACAATACTTTATCTGTCAATAATAATAGTGACCAGCTAATGTAAAAGTGTTTCTTATCAAATTTTTCATTCACAAAATATTTTGATAACCCATTTTACTATCACATTATTTATAGCTCATTCAAGTGTTTCCGTTGTTTCCACAAGATTTATTAAACAAATATTATTTCGCTATACCTAAGTAAAAGTTTAACTTTCTTATTCAGAGATGTTTCACAAAACTGGGGTGCAACACTGTTCTAACAAAACCTGGTTTAATGCTTGTAAACCAATCACAATGCGCCTTTTAATCCTTAAACGGTGGGACTAAACGTTAAACTGTCACTCTGAATACAATTTGCGCTAAATTGGAGTTAGTCCGCAGTCTAACACCATGTTAACTTTGGCCCTAGTTTAACGAATGCACTCTGAATAAGACAGTAAAAGGTTCTTTTCATTTTATAAGTTATTGAATGTTTCATTATAATTATCATGTACATAAAATATTGACCAAAAGACAACTTTTATGATGGAGTTAATCATGTAGATTGCTAACATTGATAATTAATGTATTCTACCGTTCCCTGACCAGCTTTCTGCACTAAATAGGACAGTAACTGACACAGTTACTCTGATCCAAGAGCAGTGAAATGTCTTACTTCCTCAAGAAATAGGTTTATTATCCTGACCTCCTTGAGTGAAGATATAAAAAAATTATATAGCTCACCTGGCATTTCAAGACAAGGGCCCATGATGGATTCACAGATAATAGAACAGTGGTTTTAGGGCAGTTTTGAAAAGTGAAAAGTGAGGAGCGGTCTATTCGAGGGGGTTTCACTGTGACGTCACTGCGCGCGCAGCTTGACCCCGCGCAGCGTGACCCACATACACACGAGCTGCTTGCGACATTCGACAAAATGTCAACAGCGTTGCCTCCAGCTATAGATGCTATTGACCAACACTGCCCTAGAAACACTTTATGACATCCTAAGCCCACCAACTTTGTGTTGACAGGCAAACAAATAAAACAAGCAGACAGGAGTGTTTTATTTTACAGGTTTATATGCGTTTATATTATACTAACCAACAGCCGAATGCATCACGCGAATTATGTCTTTCACTGTTAGCGATAATCACACAAACATTTTGTTATTTCTTCACTGTAACAAGCGCCATTAGCTCACTTCACGTCAACTTGTAAAACACAATATCACATATCACCGCATTCCCATTCCGTCGATTTGGCTATTCGTGGCACTAAATACTATCGTTTTAACATTTCTTTACACAATTATCTCACGGAAACGAGCTCGTATAATAAAAAAACTGAAAAACAGGATTTATCATGAACCCGTTACCGTCGTTCTTTTTCTGACTGATCTGCTGCCATGCATGCCAACATTGAGAAATTGTAAATAAATAGTATGGATACCAACATAATATTTCAAACGAGGTCAAATATCTTATATTCATTGGTTGAGATACTGTTCAACTAATTTTATTGGTCATTTTAGTGACACAATTTTCGCCACAACCAATCAAAGGAAGGAAAATCTTTTCAAACAATGGGTGCATTCTACCAGACAAATCTCTAAGTCATCGATCGCCGTACAGTACATTTTAACCATGGAAAGTAAAATATAGTGAACTTGAACCTTAAGTGAACAAGTATAAGATAAAAGATAAAATATTCTTTATTGTACACCACAGAAAATTACAAGTAGTATACATCACACATATATGTCGTAAATATAAATAGAAGAATATATATTATATATTATTATAATATAATAGATATATATTATATATATACGTACAGCTTGACCATAGAGAGTTGACAAAAATTGAGGGCGCCACTTTCTATGTAAACACGTCAAAATCACGAATAAATTGTCAACACTTACTAAATTTTGTACTGAAAAATTTTAGTTCCATTTTATTTAATTTCAACTCTTTATGGTCAAACTGTATATATATATATATATATATATATATTTATATATATATATATATATATAATAATAATAATAATAATAAACGCTTTATTGCACACTAGACAAAGACATTACATAGAAGCAAACAATAAACATAGACAAGTACACAAAAGGCGGCCTTACTGCTACGTAACAGTCTCTTCCAGGCAACCTTGAGTAGAAAAATATTAAGGTGAAGAGGAAAAAAGGGGGAGTGGGTGCATAAATACTGGAAGGACAATAGATATAGATGTACATAAATAAGGAAAAGAGAAAAAGTAAGTATATAAAATGAAAGTTGAAAGGGAGATATGAGAAAAAAGTTGTATTAGGTGGGAGAAAGGAAATGCCTTCTAACTTGATCTTTGAAAGATGTCAAGGTACGAGCTTTACGGATGCCTTCTGCCACAAACGGACAGCGTGCACAGAGAATGAATAGGAAAGGAAATCAGTGGAATGACGGGGAATATCGAGGGTAAGATTAGAAGAAGAACGCAGAGTACGCAGTGAAGACGAGGATCGAAAGTCGAAAGATTCTTTAAGATAAAGTGGTGAAGTTGGTAGGAAAAGGATTGAGTACTGGAGCGTAAGAGTGTGTAAGTCCCTGCGCCGACGAATAGGGAGCCAATTAAGCTTTTGGCGAAAGGAGGATACGTGGTCGAATTTTCGTAAGTTGAAAATGAACTTGATGCACATATTCTGCAGACGCTCCAATTTGCCCAGCAATTCCTCAGAGAGGTCCGTATAACAAACGTCAGCGTAGTCCAAGATGGATAGCAGAAGTGACTGGGCCAAAGTGATTTTAGTACTGGTAGGTAGAAAGTTCCGTAGGTTATATACAGCGTGAAATTTTAATCATTTGGTTCCCGCCGTGGCCATGTCTCTTCGACTTCACAAATGCATGAAAGTAACAGCAGAATGGGGATTGTACCTTTGCCAACCCCTGCCACAACCACAACATGGTATTAAAAAAAAGTTTCAAGACTAAAGCCTCGATTACATACGCCGATTTAGCTTCCTTACTGGGGATCCAATCTAGGAACCCAAATTGGATGTAGCGATCACACTATGCCCCAATTAGGACATGATTTCACTGATTAGGGTTGTCACCAGTACTTGACAATAACATTATTGTACAGAGATTAAACAATGAGTTTTCACTATTAACGGAAATGTAAAGGTAGGTTTTGATGAGTACTCTGATAGGAAATGGTTTGATGATGAAGCCGGACGGAAAAAGGCCACTAGAACTCTGTAATAAAAAAGATGGCGGTCAACTTTATTGTTTGTGGGCCGATTTCAATGAAACACGGTTTTGTTACTATTTTGACAAAACGAAATGTTGAAAATATTAAAAATCTAAGATGGCGGTCAACTTTTTTGTTTTTGGGCCGATTTCGATAAAACTCGGTTTTTGGTCCTATTCTGCCAAGAAAATAACAACGCAATATTGAAAATATTAAGAAATCCAAGATGGCGGCCAAAATTTTTTTTGTGGGCCGATTTCGATGAAACTCGCTTTTTGGTACTATTTTAACAAGAAAATAACAACACAATTTTTTAAATACTAAAAATCCAAGATGGCGGTCAACTTTTTTGTTTTTGGGCCGATTTTGATAAAACTCGGTTTTTGGTCCTATTTTGACAAGAAAATAACAACGCAATGTTAAAAATATTAAAAAATTCAAGATGACGGCCAACGTTTTTGCTATTGGGCCGATTTCGATTAAACTCGGTTGTTGGTACTATTTTGACAAGAAAATAACAAGGCAATGTTAAAAATATTAAAAATCCAAGATGGTGGCCTATTTTTTTGTTCGTGGTCCGATTTTAATAAAACTTGGGTTTTGGTACTAACTACTTAAAAAGTAACAATAATCATCATCATCGAAATCGAAAAATTGAGAAATCGGCCCATAAATAAAAGAGTTAGCTGGTATATTGATTTTATTATTATTTTCAACATTTCGTTGTTATTTTTTCGTCAAAGTAGTAACAAAACCGAGTTTCTTTGAAATCGGCCCATAAACAAAAAAGTAGGCCGCCATCTTGGATTTTTATATTTGAAAAATTGTGTTGTCATTTTCTTGTCAACATAGTAGCGAAAACTGAGTTTCATCGAAATCGGCCCACAAACAAAAAAGATGGTCGCCATCTTGGATTTTTAGTATTTGAAAAATTGTGTTGTTAATTTCTTGTCAAAATAGTAGCAAAAACTGAGTTTCATCGAAATCAGCCCACAAACAAAAAAGATGGCCGCCATCTTGGATTTTTATTATTTGAAAAATTGAGTTGTTATTTTCTTGCCAAAATAGTACCAAAAACCGAGTTTCATCGAAATCAGGCCAAAAACAAAAAAGTTGGCCCCCATCTTGAATTTTTGGTACGCACTCAAATGGTAGTGGTGGTGGTAATGCAATGTAAATTATTGACAAGCCATGCTTGATCATCTAGGGGTTACTTATAATGTGATATAGGTACCGGCATAAATAACTTGGTAAAACAAAGATGAGACAAAAGATGCACCGAGTTTAGTGTTTGTAGCTGCTGCGCATCTTTTGTCTTGCCAAATTACGTGCCCGTAATAATACACCCGCAGAAATGCAAACTAAAGAAAAAAATATGACTGAAGACTTGGCTGCATGATCAAAGTTTCATTTGCCTTACCTATATAGCCTTGGCTAGGGAGGCAACCCTTAAATTCCCCAACTAGGATCCAATTCGGGGCATCGTTTCCAATCTGAAATTGGATCCCCAGTAAGGAAGCTAAATCGGCGTATGTAATTGAGGCTTAAATGTCAAAACTTTTTTTTTTAAATACGTGTTGTGTTTGTGGCAGTTAGCGGCAAAGGTATAATCTCCATTCTGCTGTTACTTTCATACATTTGTGAAGTCGAAGAGACTTTGATTTTTAAAAACTGTTTTACCCAACCGAAAACTCTGAAACTTGTTTCTATTACTAAGGGACCTTATTCCTACCAATAGAAAAATATTCAGCCAATTTGATTTTTTTCGGACATTCCCTATTGTACATATACAAATAACAAATATTCCGGATAATTAGAAGCTAAGACAGATTATTGCAATCGTCCGAGTAATGTTTAGGATTTTTACAAAAATCCTGTGAATCTTAGGTAAATCGCAAATTACCATCACTTTACGCGCGCTGATTGGCTGACGTCAACGTTATGGTCTGATGGATGCTCTGAATGGCTATCGGCAACATTACTGCATCCATTGTTATTGTTGTGATTATTGTCAAATATTTATCTTGTGTTTTATATGAATTTTACGTTTTTTATTAAAAAAAAGAAAACTGAGTGCTCACATCAATTAAGAGACATTAATGTACTATAATAAGTGAAGTAAATTGGATGTTATACAAGTGCCGGGCTTGATCAGTGCAGACAATTTAGAGGTTATAATTTAAAAACAACTAACAACTTTTTCTACACAGAGCTACATTGCTCTTCAGCGTGGTTGTGCAAAACCTGAATGTACTATGGGCAACAGCGACGCTTAACCAGTTTGCAACAAAATTCGTGTGCGCACGTATCGCCCCTACACGAACTAAACGTATGGTTGTGACGGCGCTGCGTGCAAGCGATTTTGACCTTAGCAGTGGTTAAACGTCGCTGTTGCCCATGGTACTTTCGAGCGAATTTATGTTGTTAAAAGTGTAATTGAAGAATTTAATTAGGAAAAATTACAAATTAACCCCAAAACCCATCAGCAATATGTTCTGACCAATCAGACTAAAGATATCATAAATCGTTTCTTAGATCATCCAATCAGCATTCAAGTTTACAATTGTCCGAAAAATACTGGAATTTTTAGAAAGATCCTAAAAATTGCTCGGGCGATTGCGAAAATCTATCTTAGATTCCAATTGTCCGGTTCTTTACAATATACCTAGGATTTTTGTAAAGATCCAGTTTATACGATTATCCTACGACATATATAATATACAATTCCATAATGATAAATATCGGATACAATTTAGAAAACAAAAATATAGCGACAGTGTTCTCTGACTAGCCGTTTAAAACTTTCCAAAGACTGTGCACGTTTTATTTCCTCAGGCAATGCATTCCACAGTCGGGCAGCTTGAACCATAAAGTTAATATTTGCTTGAACTAAGAAAGACTTGTCAAGGAATTTCGTGGAGTGCTTGGGTATCTCTAACGTCATGTTCTCCGACGATCTCAAAACTCGTGAATGCGTGTCTCGAAGGATATTGAAACGCTCCTTTAGATAAGGTGGTGAAAAAGGGTGAAACAAAATATTGCAAAGAAGGGAAACTATGAGAAAGAAAAAGAAGAGGAAGAATATAAGATTCTTGGGCGGAACGGGAACTATACTAGGCCGACGTGAGCCACGTACGCCGATCTGGGTACATCGTTGGTCCCCAATAGAGATGGGCAAGGGTTTTAACCGGGTTAAATCCCGCGGGGCTACTTCTCTCTCTCTAATCTCTCGCCTAATTCTCTCGCTTTGACTCTGGCTTTGGTTTATGACGTCAGTTCACTGCCCATCCTTGTCATATATTTATCTCGCGGTGCCATCGCCTGAGCGGATAGTTCGATAATTAGACAATTAGGCCCTCCGCTGCCTTGAGCGGGACACGCGCGCGGGGCGACATAGATTAGAGCTTACTCATGCACTGCACAAGCATCCTGTCCGTCAAAAACCAGCAATCTATATTCCCGCGCCGTGTACCCGCGGCGGGATCCCGCTTAAGGCAGCGGACGGCCTTAGTACCGAGGACAGCGGGGCTACCGGCTAAAAACAATGAAGTTCATGTTAACGGTAATTTGACAGATGGATGTAATACATTGCTGCTTTTCTTTGGTAGGTTTTTATTTGTTCCAAAACGAAGCAGCAATGTATTACATACATATGAACATACTCACTTTTGAAGCATACCATTTTTTTAGTTTGATTAGATGATCCGATAACAAACTGTTTTGATCATTCTGTTCTAGTATTCACTTTCCATTTTCATATCTTGTTTTATCACTCGCCAGACCGCCACACGTCCGCTAGTCGTCCTACCCTCTCGTTGACTGCCTCGATATTGCCATACGCCCGTACTGTCATATGTCAATGTCAATAAATCTAACAAACAGTTTCCAATTTAAAAATGATCTGTGAAAATAAAATACAGATTAAGCGGGTTACGCTAACAGACGGCCGTCCTGGTTTTGGAATGTCCCTATTCCAACCCGGCCATTTGAGTAGGGAGCCACAATAATATTGTGTGTCTATACGATCTAAACCTAACAACTATATTCACAACTAAAACCACCTATTCTAGCTCGCTAAACGTACAGAAATTACAGTTATATTAATCCAAATTGATTTCATTGTTTATCATTATTATCATTAATTTCATTGATTATTCTGTAATATTTATGATGAAATAATGACTTAAAATATAAAATCAATAGTGGAAACTACAATGTTTTGGATTTCATTTTGAGAAAACTGTTAATATGGAACATATTACACGGTAAGATCATTCCTAGATTTATTATTGCTTATACAAACACTACAATAATGTATACCACTATGCTACGCATTCAAGGTGAAAATTACAATAATAATGCATCATATCAGTTCTCATGTATAGATTACTTTACATAGGTACATACGAAATAAACTCATTGAAATATACTTTAGTTTTGAGATTCCAGATCAAGGAACTAACTTAATATAAGACTATATATATTAATAATATAATTCTCGGAGACATATTATGAATGACGATCCGCGTGGAATCATAACTATAGTTAAACACGATGTATCCTGTTGTCAGATCTGGAACAGTTGCAATGGTTTAGAACCTTAATTGGGTGCAAATGGCATTGTAATATTAGCGTTAGGTTCAGTGCAAACGATAGGAACCTTATTTTTCTTCCAACTAGGTATTGCGTAATTATTTTAAGGTCATATTTTAAATATTTAAAGAGTTATGCAATTACAACATAAAATTATTGTACGACAATATGACAATTGTATATTTTATAATCAAACAATGACAGTTTGTAAACAATTGAAATTTATATTTAAGTGACTTGATTTTTTTGATAAATATATAACCTGATTATTTACAGTAGGCGTCTAATTCCCTAGCATCGCATAAAGTAAAGTAAATGCTTAGCAGAAAGGGTAGCTGCCAGAATAAATTGTGTAACACTTAAAATAAAGGTAATTGTGAAAGGCTTAGTAACTACAAAGAACAATAGTCTAACTCTAAAATCACAAATGCTAATAACTTGGTCTTCTTTTTTTTTAAATAAGAAAAACCGTCGATTGTATTCTGTTAGTTAGAACATAGTATAGCAAGTGAAGAAGACTTATTTACAGTTACTATAAGTGAGCTTACTAAAGAGGTAGGTGAAGTACATGTCATTTGCCTTATCGAAAAATTTATTGTACTTGGAGGACAAATTGCGGATATGGCCATCAGTCACTCCTGTAAGACTATTCTCTTATTTTCCATAAGTCATAATAAAAATAAATAAATAAGTTAAAAATAAATGGCGAACTAAAGGTATCTGAAGGTGCTACACGAATAAAAGACCAAAGTATCTAATATGTAGACTCACATCGTCAAATTTACCTTGTCGTCTATACTTAAAACACAATATTTAAAACTCTTTTACACTTAGTAAATATCTCTCAGTCACAGAAGCACAATAATATGCGTTATATTGCAAAGTCTAGCAATGATGTAAAGCAGCATCGTAGATATTATTGGAAATATAACCAGGTCAATTATTGAATTATTGAATCATTGAAATTCTGATAAGGACTACATTGAATTAATAAAATAATAAATTTTCAAGTAGTCCTAATGACATTTGCAATGAATTTAATAAATATTGACGAATAAAATAATTTGGCGATGCTATAACTGATTTACATTTTCACCGAAATAAATATTTCTTAGGCCGACGAATAAAAAGAAGTTTACAACATAAAATAACAATGGGTCTTGAGAATTCTCTAGCTGCGGTATATGATGGTATAATTAACCAAATTACAAAAGAAACGCTGTAAGGTTTATAGTCGTACCATGAGTACAAGTTATAAAACGTATCTGTTGGTCAAGGTTATTTCCCATCTCATGTAGAGCATTCGGTCATCGAGCCACTGCATAGCAGCAGACCGAAGGAAGAGTTAGTAATTATAGACGATTACCCTAATATCAGTAATTTCAGAAGTTTTGAAATGGTATTTGCAGACAGGTTATATATTTTCTTAATTCTAGCAACTTTATAAAATCAGAGAGAATAGATACACATCATTGGCCTGTTTTCAACTTCTCAGGAAAATCACGGAAAGTCTGCATAAGAAAAGTTATCAGGGGCAATCGGCAAAATATCTAAAATATATAGGGAAATAAACTATTGTTGGCGTACAGTATAAATAATGTAGGAGTACCACAAGGAAATGTATTAGGCCCTCTTTCTTACTCTTTCTAATTTATATTAAATAAATTTTCCTGACATAACAGAGCAACAACGTATTCTTTTTGCCGATGCTCTTTGCTCCGATATGGATTTTTTTTATAACGTTACTGTTGATGTGGACAGGGCCTTTAAATTACCGGTTACTTGGAACTGGGACCTTAGTATTCTTCTTCTGCCATGTCAGTATACGTATTTAGGAATAGGCAACTTCTACAAAATAAATGTAGATAAAGTTATATTTAATGCTGAGATAACATTGCCAAATATACGAGGCGAAAATAAAAATGTTGCGTATACCACCTCAAAAGTTGACAATGTATTTAATAATCTTTTTTTTTTTATGTTGGCAATACGTATTTATAATAAGTTGCCAGAAACCCTTACAAACTTATCATAACAAAAGGACGAAAATACGTTGTTTCTGATTATCATAGAAAACCTCAGGAACTTATAGTTCCTGATATGTGTTCGTAAAAGCAATTATTATAAAATGGTAGGTCTAGGCACTTTAAGGGAAAACTTAAATATAGCTTCTGAATAGTTACTACCACAGACAATAGCTTTTGTCAATAGCGCTATGCTCCACTCCATGCATATGATGCTACCTGCACTCAGCACCTGACGAAAACATGATAATTGTACTTACAAAAAAAAACTTAATTGGATTTTATTTAGGCATCTGTTTAAAAAAACAACTTCCAAATATTGAATTCGATGAAGTAAAATTAATAAAAATGCATCTCAAAGACTCATCATTCGATCTACGTGTGAAGGGACGTCAGTTAAAATTAATTGAGAGATGTCATTCATTGATTTTTTTCTCAGTCACAGATTATAAGTTAATTGCATGCAGTCTATCCGCGGACTACCAAATGATGATAAGTCTGCATTTTATTAAATATTTTTTTGTACTGTTTTTTTTTTTTGCCGTTTTACTTTACAGAAGCCGATATCGCATTCTTGTAGCTCTTAAGGTTAACATAAATTAAGGATTTATAACGATAAATCATTAAAATGTTATTGAAGTTATAAGAAAGCAACATCTCTGATTTGTAACGTTTTAAACGAAATACATTACCACAACCATATTTGGAACAATATTATGTAACAAGATCTGATCCGATCAAAAGATGCACATTGACGTTTGACTACCAAGTCCAGCTTGTACACATACGGCCGTTCGGTCATCCTTCTGAAACAGTTGAGTTCTAATGGATAAAAGTGTACTAACTGATATACGGGTTTATTATTTCTCAAATTATCAATTTTATTATTTATACCGAAACTACCAAATTTGAAATTTTATGATCCAAATTATTATTATGATATTTTATTGTAGTACGAGTCGACTAAGTATATCACGATTTATTTATGATGTTAGTTATAATTTTATGAAATTTAATGAGATAAACAAGTAGGCAATACAACTTTTTAAATCGATTTAAATACTACACTGAAATAACAGTAAAATATGGAGAATTTCATAATGATAAAACATTAACTGTATTGACCATATTCAGATAAATAAAGGTTCTATGATAATACGATGATCATAAGGATATTCTAGTATTTTAACTATATCATTATAAATCCCTTATTCTTATATTTTTATTTATACGGTACATTCAAAAAATTATATTTATGTGTCGTACACCAATGACCAAGTAACCGACATCGCTCGAAGGATGTCTCGGCCGAAGTGGCAGTGGGCCGGACCCATAGCGAGAAGAACCGACGTGACGGCCGTTGGGGCGGAAAGGTTCCGGAACCGCGCACTGAACGATACTCCGTGCGTAGGCCCCCGACAAGGTGGACCGACGATCCGGTGAAGGTCGCGGGAAGCCGCTGGATGCGGGCAGCGCAGGACCGATCGTTGTGGAGATCCCTGGGGAAAGCCTATACCCAGCAGTGGGTGTCGTGCGGCTGATATTATGATAACAATAACCCCTGTGTTATGTACCCAAGTATGCGATCTAAACATTTACTTATATATTAGGTAAAAGGATTTAAACAATAATTTATCATATGAGTGTATTTTGATTTCGCTTAAATAGGACATTTAGCTGTCAGAAAGAAACAAAGGTGCTTATTTAGAATCAGCATAAGAACTTTTGAAAACTTTTTTCTCATGTATTGTTTTCTTTCTTGCGATGTCTAACTTGAAACCCCTTTTTTTTTTTACTGAACTTACTACTTACACATGCATATATTCTGTTCAATATAACCCAGGTGTAAACTTATAGTATTCTGCTAGACTTATCGCTGCATATGGTATTATATTTCACAATACATGTGAAACACTACACAATAAGTAGTATGTTTGTCAATAAAGAGAATGAGCACTACACTATAGTAGTGGATTTCTTTTTGCACGTAATTAAGTGGATCACTACATAGACATCAATACTTCCTGTATAAACAGCGTGATCGCTACATTGAGTAGCATATTTCACTGGTTGGATCGCTACATTAATCGATTGTTGAGCTTGCTAAAACCACCATCGGATGCTCCGTACTTAATAGAAGAGAACATTGTTTATATAGCTCATAAGGTGTTTTATCGTTGCTAATCTTATATGGATGTAAATCGGAAATAAAATTATTTTATTTTTATTAAGTAGCGTTTATCCTGTATCAATAATAAAATAATAGAAATAAATTGTTTATTTATTTTCCCGTCATAATTGATGGAAGTTAATTCTAATGGCAACTAAGCTACAACATAGAGAGTTTCTATGTTTGCGAGGGACTGGTGCCCGAAATAGGTTTCAGAATAGAAACCTCTGCTACAGGTCGCTAGGCACACACATCGACAATAGTTTTGCCTATAATTATGTAAGCTTGATACACCGAGGCCAAGACGGTAAACTCAAGCATAGTAATGTAGGTTTAAAACTTAGACATATAAATTCTAAACTGCAGCAGATAGCCCAAAGCTATGATTTTGACCAATTTTAAACCAATGTTTAAAGTGTTTAATTTAAATAGTATAAAAATAACATTTATTGTTGCATTCAATTAATACTTACAACCTTATAAATGGAGTGATCACTACATTAGGTAGCATATTTCACTTAGTGGATCACTACATTACGTAGCATATTTCCTATGTGAACAAAGTTACTCTCAATAGGGGATCACTACAACATTCAGTAGCATATTTCTCGTATAAATGAGTGATCACTACATTAGGTAGCATATTTCACCTAGTGGATCACTACATTACGTAGCATATTTCCTATATGAACAAAGTTACTCTCAAAAGTGGATCACTACAACATTCAGTAGCATATTTCCTATATAAATGAGTGATCACTACATTAGGTAGCATATTTCACCTAGTGGATCACTACATTACGTAGCATATTTCCTAAACGAACAAAGTTACTCTCAATAGTGGATCACTACAACATTCAGTAGCATATTTCCTGTATAAATGAGTGATCACTACATTAGGTAGCATATTTCACCTAGTGGATCACTACATTACGTAGCATATTTCACCGAGTGGATCACTACATTATGTAGCATATTTCACTTCTTACTAAATACGTGTTTTTTTTTTAGTAGTCTATTATTTACGCCTAAAGGCGCTGTATGATAATAGTACTCAATAATAACGGAATAATATGCATTATCATTAATAATTAATTGCTCATCGTCCATTTGCATTCATTAAATTAATCATAGTTGCCAAAAATAATGAATGCTATGTATCATCGAACTGCGCGAAATCGTCTGCGTTCGCATCCTGTTGCTATCATATGAAATAATACGACCGACCGCTCTAATTAGCACGCGGCGTGAAATATCTGCTAGTGCTATTTGTATATTGCGAATGAGTTCGTCTCCGATATGGAATAGTACGACAACGTTGGTTCGCATCGCACGCGAACTGTCTGATTCATCTCCGACAGTTGACGACAGACGATGATGATTTATCGAATGAATACGATCGACTGAGAGATAAGAGAACACATTTGTGAGCTTAAAGTGAGATGCTTGTGTTTCTATGATTAATTTTGATTAGAAATGCATCTTTATCATTTTTATCATCACATTACCATCATCATCTTCATCATCACGTTAACTATAATCATCATCATCATCACATTCACCATCATCATCACCTTCATCATCATCATCTCCTTCATGGTCGTCATACTCGTCATCGTCTTCATCATCGCCTTCATCATCACCTTCATCATCATCATCATCATCACATTCACCATCATCATCACCTTCATCATCATCATCACAGTCATAATCATCATCACCGTCATCATCATCACATTCATCATCATCATCACCTTCATCATCATCATCACCTTCATCATCATCATCACCTTCATCAACATAATCACCTTCGTCATCACCATCACTATCGTTATCATCAATTCATTTTGGTGAAGGCAAACACTAATTTGCGTAGTGACAAAACACACGCATTTCTTTTGAATTTTCTTCTGATTTTTATCAGAGCTATTCACGATCATAATTATTAAAAAAACATAATTTAAAAATTGTATTAGTCATTAAAAATCACATTAAGAATCATATTACCAATCAGCATAGTAATAGCAATTAGCATACCAATTATGAAAACTAGCATGCTAATGAAATCAACGGAAATTCGCATTAATTTCCATTAATAGAACTAATACTTATTTCGGTCTATTCCGAAAGGGTGACTGGTAAAGAATACAATTAGCATTAAGCCTGCCTTTTGTACTATTGTATTGTACAATAAAGACAATAAAACCAATAAAAGTAAGAATGATAAGCAATAAAAGAAAGTATATAGTATCCCGCCAAATAACAAAGTTAACAATTTTTTAGTAATTCGGAACTTGTGAAAATATATTTTCAAAATAATTCCACAAGATAAGTTATTCGTATTGTTAATAATAAATATAGGTACCTACATTCATTGTTAGAATTATACTTCCGGATACCCAGTGTGAGTACTACCATTATGGATGAAATTAATAGGTACTTTAAGCTTACTTTCTTAAGAGGTCAGTTTCATTAATAGGTATTACTTTCATTACTTTTGAGAGGATATTTTCAAATTCTGAGCTGATATTAGTACTAACTTGTAGATTAAACACTATTAGCAGTAAGTAGCACTTTAAAGTACTGTGCAAAACATGAAAAATAAATAAAGTAATATTGCCTAGTCTACATCTACAAAGTTATACAATTAATATCTATGTAGATTCTAATGTATATACACCAGAAAAGACTGTCATAATTACCTACATGAAACGTTATTATTGGAGTCAACAAGTCAGTGGTTATTCCACTATAACACACTGAGTTTTTGTACTAAGCAATTGATATACTAGTTCTGTTTGTTTAATTGTAGGTAGAAGCAGTGGGTTACTCGACTAACAACGCTTTTCTCACAGCGATGACCGATGGGTCGTAACGCCTGTGATGTCTATCTTAGAGGCATCTTAAGTAAAAGTATGTTTTTTTTCACATCCTTGTAAAGGTTACAATTTCATGTAAGTACCAATACTTAGTTCTCAGAATAAAGTAAGTATTTCAACTATTTTAAGAGGTTTAAGATTATACTTTAGTCTTTCTTCATTATGTCGAAGGTAAGTACCGGATTTTAACCATAGAAATTGTAAGTTTTACAAATATCTGATCGATTTCTATATTCAATGAGTTGTGTTGGCTTTAAATATTGTATCTATTTATGTGACTATTTATATTGAGCGGCTCAATTTAAGCCAACTAAAAGCAACTAGTTTAATTGTATTTAAGAAACATACCTGTGGGCCAAGTTGGTTTTTCCGCTTCTGAATTTATGAACATACTCACTTTTGAAGCATACCATTTTTTTAGTTTGATTAGATGATCCGATAACAAACTGTTTTGATCATTCTGTTCTAGTATTCACTTTCCATTTTCATATCTTGTTTTATCACTCGCCAGACCGCCACACGTCCGCTAGTCGTCCTACCCTCTCGTTGACTGCCTCGATATTGCCATACGCCCGTACTGTCATATGTCAATGTCAATAAATCTAACAAACAGTTTCCAATTTAAAAATGATCTGTGAAAATAAAATACAGATTAAGCGGGTTACGCTAACATACATCTGTCAAATTACAGTTAACATTAACTTCATTGGTTTTAGCCGATAGAGCATAGCTATCGCTTTGAGTTAGGCGGTAGGGCCCCCGGTCTTTTGCTTTTTTTAATGAACACTTTCATAAAAAATTGATTTGATATATATAGTAATCAGTTTTCGAGATATAGCACATTTTCCAAAACTGCAAATATAACTTTGTCATTCATACTCGTACAAACACTGTGAAAACAAAGTTATTTTGCAGACGGAAAATGACAGTGGTATAAGATAACTATGAAACCCTACTGCCCGTGGCCCGACACGCACTTGGCCAATTTTTTAACATTGCATTGCTGTTTTCTTGTCAAAGTAGTGCCACAAACCGAGTTTCATCCAAATCGGCCAACAAACAACAAAGTTGACCGCTATCGTGGATTTTTGACATTTTTAATATCGCATTGCTGTTTTCTTGTCAAAATAGTGCCCCAAACCGAAATCAAATCGGCCATCGAAATCAGCCGACAAACAAAAAGTTGCCCGCCATCTTGAATCTTTTTAAATTTTTAACATTGCGTTGCTGTTTTTTGTCAAAATAGTGCCCCAAGCCGACTTTCATCGAAATCGGCCCACAAACACAGAAAGTTGGCCGCCATCTTGGATTTTTTGAATTTTATAACATTGCTTTGCTGTTTTCTTGCCAAAATAGAGTGCCCCAAAACGAGTTTCATCGAAATCTGCCCACAAACAACCATCTTGGGTTTTTTATATTTTTAACATTGCGTTGCTGTTTTCTTCTCAAAATAGTGCCCCAAACCTAGTTTAATCTCTACACTAGACACCGGGGCCCTACCACCTAACTCAAAGCGATAGCTATGCTCTATCCGTCCTTGTCATATCATAACATAAATATGTATATATAAATAAATAAATAAATAATAACACGATGACAAGGACGGACAGTGCACTGACGTCATAAACCAAAGCCAGAGTCAAAGCGAGAGAGTTAGGCGGTAGGGGTGCTGGGCGCGTCAGTCCCCATACATTTTAAATTAAGAATAGACGTTTACACCCACGCCATGCGATGCGACGCTACGTTCGTAACGCCGATCCAACGTTCCCAGATATTCGTCGGAGACGTCGGATCTTGGAGGGGATAAGTCACACGTCTGTGGCGTGTGCTTAGGTTTATTTTTATACGTCTCAGACGTCGAAGGCGTCAATTTTATCTGTGGGTATCAGTGGCGAGGGGTCCATACAAGCCGATTCCCATCGGCTTCCCTTTGAGAAATCCCTGAAATACCACCCCACCGATCCACCATGCAGATTATAACATGTCATTAATTATTGTCACAAGTTTGTGAGGAGATAACATGCACAGTATTATTGCTTCATTATTTTAAAGCGCCTACAATTATTTCCATAGCAAATCTCGTCAAGGAAAGCCGATTTCGTTTAGCTTAATGTTCACACGGCGTCTGGCGTGGTTGCCATGGTAATCGGAACATTGTTATTACTCTGTCTCTTTCGCACGCACGCGTGCCTTTCGCTTAAAAATCTCTGAATATAAGCTATGGCGGACCGGGTTCCATTTTTCCATCTCTTTCTATTTCAAGCTATTTTACGTTTCCCTTCTCTGTCTATTACGAGTATACGCGAATATGACGCGAATGAAACGAAATGACATCCGAGTGATTAATAAATAGTAATTAGTACCTGTCCGCCATTATTATTGTTTATGTGAGTGTTTTTGCAAAATAGTGAATTAGTGAGTGAGAATCGATACTTTTTGCAGGTTTTGTTTATTTTACTGTGTTTATCTTATACCGATTTGTTCTACGGTAAGTTTTATTTGCCATAATGGCTTTAATTCATATGGAGTGTTGTTTACCTGTCTACTTACTTACCGGTAAAACTTTGTTTTCCAAACTTAGTTACGAAGTTATAGTTACGTTACCAAGACGGATTTTTTAAACATTTTCAATATCAAACCTACATCTTTGTACGAAAAATATACGTGGAGTGGATGACAGGCAGTTGCAAACTCAATAAAATGATTTGTTTTCCATGTTTATTATTTTCTGATTCCAACTCAGTATGAAATAGCACGGGCTAGACACTGTCACTATCTTATCAGTGCTTTTTTGAATGGTGAAAGTGAGGTCCTAACTTCTGAAGAAACGCTTGAAGCTTGCATCACGCGGTGGTTTTTTTTTCGGCTTACCTTCGCGATATTTCGACCCCTCGCCAATGGTGGGTATCATTCGGTCTGCGAGCGCCGGCCGACATGCTTCTGACATACAAAAATACTAGAAAAATCGTTCTTCATCTGCTTTTAACTCTTTCACGAGTGTATGGGTATTCATCAATTTTTTCTCCTGTGAACCCAGCTTTTTCTTTTCCTTTATTTTCTTCTTAGCAGTTTAAATCGCTTGAGAGCCATTAAGCAATGCAAATTCTCTTCTACATCGCTATCAGATTCGAACATTTTCAATAATAATTCATTTTGTGTGTTTGTAGTTCCCGCTTTACCCACAACCAGCTTTGAAATGCACAAAACACGTGTATGACGGGTGCTTCGGTTGGGTGTGCACACCAACCTCATCTGACACGTGTGAGACGTCTCAGCGCTGAGCGTGAAGCCATAACAATGCAGTCAGAGTCTGGCCAACGAGTCGTGTCATCTCAAACGCGCGGCAAATTAAAAATTTCGATACTTAATTCAATCAAAATACTGCGAAATATCAATTTCATCTTAAGTTTATACACCTTGACAAAAATCCAAGCCAAAACAATTTAATGAAAGTCTAAAATTACTATTTTCGCAGTATTTTGAGTGAATAAAGTTCAAAATTTTAAATTTGCCGCTAGTTTCAGATGACACGATTCGTTGGCCAGCCAGACTCTAATAGGTACACAAATACCATTTAAGAATAGTTTTATAACATAATCTACCATTGTTGTTGGAGCCCTACCGCCCAACTCAAAGCTTTAGCCAGAGCGATAGCTAGACTATATCCATCCTTGTCATATCATAACACGATGACAAGGACGGACTTTTACTCTGGCTTTGGTTGATGACGTCAGTGCACTGTCCGTCCTTGTCATCGTGTTATGATATGACGAGGACGGATAGAGTCTAGCTATCGCTTTGGCTATCGCTTTGAGTTGGGCGGTAGGGCCCCTGATCAAATACTGATGGATCACAGTATTTACCACGCGTGTAGCCGTCGCACACCAGTTTTATTCCAACAGACTAATCGTTGAGTCATCAGTCTGCTGACTGACATGACTTGACAGTGACTTTGACATTTGATTTGATTTGATTCTAAAAAAATTTTGAAATCAAAATGGAATGGAAGCGTTTATTTTTTGGATGTGTAATTTTGATGTAAAGTCGGTTTTTTATGGAATAATTTTCAATTTTAAGGATATTTTATGTTCTTCTTTTGCTGCATATTCCTGTTCAATCAAAAAGCTTCCAGTAACTTTCTTGCACTTGGCGTATTATTAGGTGAGTCTGCACTAATTATATTCGCGAAGTTATTTAATTACTTAAGTACTGTATAATTGTGCGTGCACTTTAATATATCAATTGGTTCAATTAATAAAAATCTATTATTGACCGAGCGAACGCGAACCGTCCCCGTTTCAGCACTTTCAGCTTGTGCAAAAATACTTTCGTTCGTACGTATGTTCGCCTGTTCGTTTGTTCTCCATTATCGCATTTTTCCACCGATTCTTGTGAAATTATTCTGAGTAGGTTCTTAAATAACTTTTTGACGATTCAGTTTTTAAAATTTTTCAAAAAGGGGAGATAATATGGGGAAAATCATATTTCAGCCATTACAATAAATGGTCGTAAATGTCACAAACTCTGTTTACAGCTCACAGAGCCACTATTTATCTATCTTTATTTACTCTCCTTATTATTAACATAATTTGGTAGTAGGAATATGGGTCAGAGTGTCGCAAAGGGTGCGCAAGGAAAAAAAGACAGAATAATTTTGAGATGTTTTCGTTTTATGATATTGTAAACATTTTATGATTGTTTCGGTTAAATTGGACAAAACTAAAGAACTTTTACTCTTGTCACTTTTTTCGTGGACATTATAGTTTCTTAGAAATATTGCGTTTAAAGAAGTTTTCGAGAAATATTTTTTTATGTAAACATGACCTCAAAACACAAAATATGGAAATTAGTACAAAATTTCGCACGTAAAAAAAAGTCGTTTCTGGCGCTTCGCCGGCCGCTGCCGCGGCACGCTCGCTTCGCTCGCTCGGCTCGCGCGCTGGGTTCATGTACCACCATAGTGGGTAAACACCACCTATTAGTGCCAACCACTGCCCCAGTGGCAAAGCTCGAAGGGGGTAGATAGGAATAAAACACAACTTAATTCAACCAATCATGATGAAATTTTGCAAACACATTGTTTGTCATGGGTACAGAAAAAGACATACCTGTCTGTCATCATTTTATATAAAACTAGCGGCCGCCCGCGGGTTCACCCGCGTGGTTCCCGTTCCCGTCGGGATATCGGGATAAAAAGTATCCTATATTTTAATCCAGGCTATCTACTATCTGTGTGCCAAATTTCAACCAAATCCGTTCAGTAGTTTGTGCGTGATTGAGGAACAAACATCTAAACATCCAAAGTCCAAACCCACAAACTTTCACATTTATAATATTAGTAGGATTACTAGCAATGTTATGTTATGCAACTTTAATTTGTGATTAATTTGGAATCCAAATGTTTATTGTCTCAACTTTATACAACATTTTGTGCAGCATATTCTCTATCATTGAAACTGTTAAAGACAACCAATTAAAACCTAAATAAAAAATGGCCATAAAAAGCCAAAAATTAATTGCTGTGTTTTTGAAAAATATCATAAATCTTAGCAAAGAAAATTGCCATATTTATAATAAGTGCACACGGGGCTCGTGCCCAGGGCATAATATAGAGAGTACAGTAGTTAAACCCACTGACGTCCATTATACAAGTACGCTGGCCTGGCGAATGTCACCAATCGTTTGTTCCGATTCGAAAATCACCATATTGGCGATGAGAGCAGTATAATCGACTACTATGGCAGCAGTGAGTGTACTTGGAACTAATTAGTTCCAGGATAACTTATTATATAGCAAAAAAAATTGCTGTCATTTCATGACAATAGCCAGTCCAGCATACTTGAATAATGGACCACTTCGAGCACGTGATGCAGCAGCGAGAGCTGTCTTTATGTAGATAGATAGATAGATAAACATTTTATTTCTTGCTACAGACACATACATATTCATTTAATACAAATAGGTACATAATACAACAAACAAAAAACAGTAGTCTATTCCCTAATAAAGATGTGTGTGTGCCGTAGCAGTACGGAAAGGTCGCAGCTCAGCGTCATATTCACTCGCGTCGCGAGCAAATCGCTGATTTTCAGCTTTAACCTAAGTGAGCACGCCGGTACCTAAACCGGTTCTATTAATTAATATCCAAAGAAAAGAAAACAATCGAATGATACCAAATTACACATCATTTAAAGCAATTAAATAAAGGAATTGGTTCACTATTAATTAAAAATATTTACTGTAATTATTAATTATTATATCGTTATAATTATAAAAATAAAAAACCTTCAAAATATTGATATGATATGGTTATTTGTATTTAATATTTTTGACATTCACATTATTATTTACAGCATGCAATTAAACAGTACATAACATTTCATTGATTAAAAGACTTTGAATAGTACTAAAAAAAAAAAAAAAAAAAGAAACCGCTACCCGCAATATCACAATGAATTCTTCTGTTTATTAAGTAGATACGATTTCATTTGTATTTTAAAACTGTTCTTAGATTTTAATTGCCTCATAGGGGGAGGGATGTTGTTCCAACATTTGGTAGCGTGGTAGCGGAAACTACCAGTGAAAGCCACAGTGCGATATTGCCGAGTCTTAAAAGGCGCTCGTGTCGATCTAGGGTGGTCACTGTATTTGGTAGAGTGATTAACACAAAATTTTGAAAAAAGATAATCCGGGCTTTTAAAATTTGTAATATCAAATAATAAAGATGCCAGATGTAAATGTCTTCGGGAATCCATATTAAGTATTGACTCATTGTTAAGAAAAGGAGAAATGTGAGTACGTGGTGGTACATTAAAACAAAATCTAAAACAAGCGTTTCGCACTCGCTGTATTAAACGTCGTGATTTATATAGGAGACGCGGCCCATAAACGATATCAGCATAATTGAGCCTCGACAGCACCAGTGCTTCAACAACATTTATGCGCGCATTTTGGCTCAAAAAATAACGTATCTTGTAAAGAACCTTTAACCTGCCTTACTAGATCCTCGATATGTCCCACAAAGCGTAACTCAGAGTCAAAGGTCACTCCTAAGTTTTTCGCAGAATCGACACGTTTGATGTTTTGACCCAGTATAGTGACAACAGGCGACTTATTTAGAATTTTCCTTATTTGGGCTTTAGAGCCAAGAACCATGTATATTTAGATTTTACTGGGTTGAGCACAAGACCGCTTCTGTCACACCAGTCAGCTATCCTCTCTAAATCCTCATTTAGGAGCTGTAAGGCTTGTTGTATATTATCAGGGTGTTCAGATATAATTATAGCTGGATGTCATCGACATATGTGTGTGCGATGCTCGAGCGCCCGTAGTACTAAGTTCAACTTCTGTTAGTCTCTATTTTGTGCCCAGGGCCTCCATCCTCAGGTTGCCCTGAAAGTACAAAAAAATTCTCTCACATTAATTAAACAATAAAAAGGATAACAGTCGCATGCCACTTTGTCTTAGAAACCCACGGCACGGGTGAGGGTGGCATGAGACTACGGCTATCCTTTTTATTGAATTTTGGACTCGAGTATTTTCTTGTTTCGTACTTTTTAGAGCACGATTTTTCCGTAGTCGGGTTTTAGTTTTATAAACTTCTTTTGTTTCATGAAAAGTTACTCATTAAATATACTTGTAAACTACCTACACACACGGATAACTCTAATAGTGTAAAGACGCTTGTAAAAATTATCATAATTCTCAACAAGTCACACTGAATCGTGTCACACTGTGACTGGTTCGGAAAAAAATTCGCGTTGGGTAACAGTGTAACTCGATGAGAATTTTTATTCTCATGTAGTAACACTGGTTCATGTATGGTGAGACATGTTCGGAAAAAAATCGCATCGGTTAACGGTGTGACTCGATGCGAACTTTTATTCTCATCTAGTAACACAGGATCGTGTATAGTGTGACATGTTCGGAAAAAAAAACGAATCGGGTAACACCTATTGAGCCTATTCCAGATGACACATCTTGATCGGCAATTTACCCGAATTGTCAATTAAATCTTATCATGTAATGGGAAGTTAGCGAATCCAAATTGGGTGGCGAGCTGGCGAGTCACCCGATTCCAGTCGGCCCGATCAAAATTGTGTGGTGTGGATAACGATTGCCAGTTTGGCTCTAAAAATTTGTTCTTTTGATATGTTTTTTCTTTTTAACAGCCAATTCTTCGCGTACATTCTTTTCCTTTCTTCATCTGATCTGATCATGTGCCCTAACACGAGTTCTAACTTGTGTTTTTTCGATAATGCGCACGACCGCTCCTCAAGTGTTTGAAAATTGAATGAGATTGGGCGTCGTTTGGACAGCCAATTCAAGTCAGTTGCCGATTACTACACAATTTAAGTTTCCAATCTAATTGTGTCGTCTGGAATAGGCTTTACTCGTTGCGAATTTTTATTCTCATCACTTGTTAGTAAATGATTCAGATTATAATTATTATTATATAATTTTTTTTACTATAATTCTTTTTGCTATAAGTCTAGAAAAAATTTAGTCCAACAGGATTTATTACAACTAAATAAAATAAAATAATACTCTCCTGAAACAGAGTCCAGGATTCATACTCAGTGTTTTAATTTTCTGGTAACAATATTGTTATATTACTTACCAACGACAAATGAAATAATGTATTAATATTAACTTAAGGGAAACCTATTATTGGCTATACTAACTAACATGTACCTAATGTTAAGTAATTTTATTAATACGCTGTTGGTTTTCTTAATAAAGTAAAAAATAAAAACAGTTACCCAGCCCCTTAAATAGCTATTTATCGACACTCAAGTGTCAAAATCCATTGTCTTTGATAGTTGAAAGTGATAAATTGCTAAATCATCCTGTTTCGGTGGGCATGCTACGGGGGCAGAGCCCTATGCATCAATTATAACAGCCATAACAGTCACTTAATCGATCACAAAAATATATTAGGAAGTTTTTAATCAAGTGTCAGGTTTTGTTGCAACTGAATGGAAATTCTAATCACCCTACAAGTAAATCTCCTGTTTACTTTCCAGATTGACCCCATGGTTATTCAAGATGAGTCAAGACGCCAACGGTTCCCATCAACCGAGCCCAAGCATCCTCATTCCCGAGTCACCGGGGAGCCCTAATTTACTAGACCCCCCTTCCCCCGAAGGCCCAGAGCTGCCCTTAACAGCACAGAACTCCGAGACCTACACTCAACGCTCCCCGGGAGAAAGGAACGACCCAACAGCCACCAATTTCAGCAGCACAGATCAGAGGCACGACGAGGCCCAGAGTTCCACGAACGAGGACAGTAACGCTAGTACTGCACAATCCTTAAACGAGGAATCAGACACATTTTTATATCCGGAAGCACAAGTCAGAAAAATCGATACAGTACATACCGAAGGACCACCACCTAAAATCCGAAAAGTCTCCTCTCCTAATAAATCAGAAGAGTTGGATGGGGAAACTTGCCCAATATGCTTGGAGCCTTGGGGAAATTCCGGGCAGCATAGGCTAGTTGCACTAAAATGCGGACATTTATTCGGCTTAAATTGCGTTGAAAGGTGGCTGAGAGCGAAACCGATTAATCAAAGGGCTTGCCCGACGTGTAAGTGCAAAGCGCATATCAAAGATGTGAGAAACATTTACGCGAGACGTCTAGTAGCGGGAGATACGTCGCAGATCGATGTATTACAAAAACAGATCGATGAGTTGCAAGCGGAAAAAAGCAGAGCAGAGTTGGAGCTCCAAAAATCGAGAATAGCTCATAGAGCTTGCTTGCTACAGCTCGATGTGTTACGGAGCACCTTGCTCAAGTCTCAACCGACCAAAGAGCCTCCTGTCAGAAGGCCTTGGAGGTTCGCCTTAGAGAAGAACATGGAGATCTGCAAAGACGGCGGTTGCCGCGTCATGACATACAATTGCAGGACATACGAATTATACGTGTCGCAGAAGAGCACTAACTACTTATTCCCTGGCTACGGGATCAGGAAAGTTAGTTGCGTTGATTACAAGTTGGGGCAATTTGTGCATCTTCATCCTAAACAGATTAGAGATATCACTTACTCCCAGCAAAGAGACTTATTATTAAGTGTTGGTTTGGATAGCTCTGCGAGGATAGTCGAGCGAGGGACTCCGAACACCACTATCCAGGCTGGATACCCGCTATGGTCCTGTTCATGGGACTACATGAGAAGCAACGAACTCTACGTCGGTGGAGTCGGTGGGGTCATCCACCAATACGACATCAGAAATACTGGCAGTTACATCGAAAGACTGACGAGCCCGAGCGACGTTTCACCTGTAGTATCCTTATGTTCCACGGAACACGGTTTACTTTCCTGTCAGCTGAACTCTTGCTGGTTGTGGGTATCTAATATGCGGCAGTGGGAACAGCGCGCGTTACCAATAGAAGGACCTTTCATGTCTCTTTCTTACGACAGTGAATACCATAGCGCTTTAGTATCGTGTCGCCCTAGTGCTAACGGCGAACGGTCCAGATTAGCGATGTGTAAATTAAAAACGAATTCTTCAAGTGGGGAGGTTTTTTTCGATATTGAGCAGACTTTTAACGGTTCAGCAACATCGTCAGTCATGTCTAGAGCTACTTGGGTGAAAGCGCCGGGGTCGTGCTGGGTCGCTGCTCATTCGGAGAGTGACTCCTCGTTGTTCCTCCATGGAGTTGGCGGAGCGAGGACAATGTCTCTACCGGCTTCAGAACCTGCCTTAGACATATGCTCGGTGCAATTAAACGGAGATACTTTTGTGTCCGCTCTATCAGAATCTCGACTTAGGATGTACAAAGCAGTGTCAACTAACTCATGATATTAGATCTGTGGACTTAAACTGTTTTGACGAATTTGTTGTGATATTTCTTGTGTAAAGTGTTCTGAAATACGGGTTATGTATGAGTGTCATCAAGTCATGGCGAAGTTTAACGAAGCCAAATAATAATGTGAGAGTTGCACTGGTTGTAATAAATACGGCACGTTTTGGCGTCATACTCCAGTAGTTGAGGATACATCTGCAATTTATCAAGAGTGTTTTTCCTGAAATTATAGAAAAATAACAGGACTTTGCATTTGATGATAAGTTTTGTTTTAATTTCTTTATCAATCAAAAATATCCCGTTTTCTAATATGGATAAAATTGCCCCTAAAAATAATGGGTTTGTGATTGTGCCATTATTGAATGTAAGAACTTATAGTCTTAAAACTAAATTATGTTAAGCATGTTAATTAAAATGCTGTTAGTGTGAGTAAGAGAGAAAAATGTAAAATTCAGAATTCTACACTGTCATATAACGCCTCAGTAATTTGCAATATCTATTTATCCTTACTTGTCCTAGCTTTTGACAGTTTGTCATACGTCTTTTTTAAACAAGAATCTTATATTAATATTCTGTTTTTAAATCGTTATTTGAAAATATTTTATTTTATTAAATCAAAGTTGTTACTTTTAATTAGTAATTTCTTTCGTAATCTATATTCTTTTTTTACTATAAATGGACAAGATTACAAGGTTACTTGGATGAAACTGTCTATAAAACGCGTTGCGCGGCCTTTTTATTTACTATAAACATAAAAGATCACAAGATTTCTGGATTAAACTGACTAAAAATCGCGCTGCGCGGCAGTTTTTTGCTATTAACAGGCTAGATTACAAGATTAGTGGATGAAACTAACTAAAAATCGCGCTGCGCGGTCGTTTTCTTTACTATGACTATGACACAAGGGGGTCGCCAGAATTTTTCAACTTGTAAAGGGGTCGTGAAATCAAAAAGATTGAAAAACACTGAATTAGTGTAAT
Source organism: Agriphila tristella (assembly GCA_928269145.1). NCBI lineage: Eukaryota > Metazoa > Arthropoda > Insecta > Lepidoptera > Crambidae > Agriphila > Agriphila tristella. The sequence goes on along the minus strand of OV743447.1, from coordinate 853,625 downwards.
AAGTTCTATGTATAGTACCTATATAATTATAAGTATGTTGCCGTGCCCTTACAGGGTTCTTGTTTGTGTCTAAACATTTTATGTAACACCATGACAAGTAAGGATAGACAGACTAGAAATTATCTCAAACAATGTAATTGTAAAATAGATCTTATCCAGCTCGAATAAAGTAAATATCGGGTCATTTTGAACTACCATCCAAATTTTGAGGATGTGTTTAGTCCATGAAACTAAACTTTCTCTAAGGAACACATGGTCAAATATGTAAAATAAAAATCGACTTTCCATACAAATCGAAGAGATCACGTGATCAATTTAGTATGGGATGAGCAAAATTTTGTGGCCAAATTCGACACTGTCATGTTTCTTAGAGAAAGTTGTTTATTGCCGAATACTCAAATGCTAATTAACTTTGAGGGGCTCTCAAACGTCGTCCTGTCACATTAAATGTCAAAGATATGACAAAGACTGCATGCTGTTTGAGAGCCGCTCAAAGTTAAGTTGCGTTTGAGTATTCGGCCATTAGTTTCATGGACTGGACACATCCTTAAAATTTGGATGGTAATTTCAAAATGACCCGATATATGGATGTGTTTGTGATGTACAACTGCACACTAATAATAACACTTAGAGATTTCATAATAATTGTTTGTACCAATGACTTTTTCAGACATTCCGCATTGTAGATACAAATAGTAGGTAGCTGACAAACGCAATATACCCTCAGACAAGACAAAACGACTGTATAATTCTTGATAAAAGAAAAAAAATGTAAACTAAAAGCAAGTAATAAATTATCTATTTTCGTAAGTATATTTTTCCTTCTGTCTAATACCTTTAAGTTTTTGCCAATTACACTGCCACATCCCACCACTAAATATTTAAGTAGCTTTTAAATAAAACCATCTCTATTTGTCTGTAAGGAGAACCAAAGAACGCAGCTTGTTTATGATTTTTGTTTGTTAGAAGAGTTTTACAACAGGTATATTAACTTTATGGTTGTACTATATCATGCGCTAAGGCTTGCGCAGATGACAGCTTTTTTGACCGAATTCGTACGTTTTTTATCGCTTAGGAAATAAGGTTGAATTTTATTTACGCAATTTTTAAAGGGACATGATTGTAAATGCAAAATAATTTAAGAGGCCTATACGATTTGCCGCTCTTTCGCCCTATATTCTCAACGAGTCGCACTGAATCGTGTCACACTGTGACTGGTTGAGAAAAAAATTTGCAACGACACGTGTAACTCGATGCGAATTTTTATTCTCATCTAGTAACACTGGTTCATGTATAGTGTTACATGTTCGGAAAAAAATCGCATCGAGTAACACCAGCTGTTGCTTGTTGCGAATTTTTATTCTCATCTAGTAACACTTATTAGTAAATGCTTCATATTTATTCTTCTTCTTCTTCATCATCTGACTGAGTGTGAAAAATATTCGTTAAGTAACGGTGTTTGGCAACTCCTCTTAAGATAAATATGAAATATAATACTTAAGTATGAACCTCTTCAGCTCGGTGGCGCAGTGGTTTAGCGCCTGGCGAACTTAAGCTTAACCACCGCAATCGCTGGGATTGCGGAGGTTAAGCAACGTTCGCAAGGGTCGGTCATGGGATGGGTGACCAAAAATTTATTATCTCGAGCTCCTCCGTGCTTCGGAAGGCACGTTAAGCCGTTGGTCCCGGCTGCATTTGCAGTCGTTAACACTCACCAATCCGCATTGGGCCCGCGTGGTGGGTTAATGGCCCGGCCTCCTTACCACCCATAAGGAAGGCCTGTGCCCCAGCAGTGGGGACATTAAAAATGGCTGATGGATGAACCACTTACTAACAATAACAAGTGTTACTAGATGAGAATGAAAGTTCGCATCGTCCCACTGTTTGTTACCCGATGCGATTTTGTTTCCGAACGTGTTACTCTATACAGGAACCAGTGTTACTAGATGAGAATAAAAATTCGCATCTAGTCACACTGTTACTCGTAGCGAATTTTTTTTCAACCAGTCACAGGGTGACACGATTCAGTGTGACTCGATGAGAATATTGGGTTTTATTTCGTACAGTGTTTAAATTCATGTAAGTATTTTAAAGTGGCGCTATAGATCATGCGCGAAATCGTTAGATCAAATAGTCCACCGTGTGCGTAGACTTTAATTTTTAACCGACTTCAAAAACTTTGAAAAGGAGGAGGTTATCTATTCGTCGCGTATATTTTTTTTTTATATATGTATGTACACCGATTACTCGAAGACGGCTGAACCATAGCCTTCTATAATTGCAAGCCGTGAACATAAGTTTGGCAACGTCTGTTACTGTCAGTTCGTGGTCATGTCGTCCGCCAGTCTCCATACTAAATGTATGGGAATATTTCAATTTTAAGAGGTCGATATTTTTTTGGAAGTAATTGCGTGAGGTTTAAAATATGAAAATAATTTAGTTCTTTTATTGAAATGCTTTGTATATTAAACAATAAGAAAAATATCAATGTTAACCAGGAAAAAATGGCTGTCAAAGATGTCATCTTTTTTGTTGACTTTCTTCAGAAGGGAGTTGATTAACACGCCCTCTAGCAATAAATGATATATCATTAGAAAGGTCTTTTAAAGACAAATATTTGCTGTTAATATACTTTATATCAATTGTTACTACTTTTGGAGTTAAAGGTTATTAAAGTATAAAAGTGGTTTATTGTCTATGGGAGTTGATCTACCACACCTATAGAAATGAATGATATATCATAAGCAAGGTTTTTATATGACAAATATTTGCTGCAAAGATACTTTCTATTAATTGTTAGTATTTTCAGAGTTTTAGGTCATTAATATTAAAAAAATTGGTCAAGTTTAGAGCGTTATAACTCTCAAACTACTAATAGTTGACGTTTATAGTACTACAATAAATTGTTTTAAATTTAAATACCTTTCCAATGATGTAAGATTTATTGCTAGAGGAGGCTTTGATCAAAATGCTCATCGTACTAAAGGACCCCCGAAAAGTTCAAATAATTTGACTCAAACCTTATGTTCTAATAAATAAATAATAATAATAAATATAAAACTATATTGAAATAATCTTACATCACAATTTACAACCAGTTTAAACATAGATAATATAGGAAAAACAAATAATAAATAATTATTAAAATAATTTTATACTTTGTGCTTGACCACATGCGATGTTGCCGTTCTGCTCAACTTCAGGGCTTGGAAGATATAGAAGGCTATGGCTGAACCGATTGAAACGATTCAAACGTTATAACATGAGGTTTGTTCCCAACAAGTTGGTCCCATTTTTTGTTGAAATTTTGAAATCGGTTCAGTAGTTTTCAAGTAATCTTGAAAATACTGTCGTTTTCGTTGCCATTTTATATGAATTGAGACCGACTTTCAACCATTACTTTTTTGTTTATGAACCGATTTAGACAATTCTTTTTTTGTTTGAAAGAAGACACCTTAAGAATGATTCCATATTATTTTCATTGGTATTGGACTTTGGATTTTGAAGATACACGAGGGAACTCCTCAAAATCAAATTGGAACTGTACAGTGATTGAAATATTGGTAGGTATTATTGTCGTCAAGGACATTCTGGACTACACCTGTGGACGTAACGGAACACCTGTGGACATTAAGTTACTCGGGGTTTACCATTGAAAAATGTGAAACATTATACTTAACGTTTTATATTATAAAATCATCGCTTACATACCTACCACAAAAAAGTTTAAAATAAAAAGCTTTTAAAAAAAAGCAAAACCTCCTTCAAAAACCTTAAAAAACAGCTCTATAAAAAGCAAGAAATAATGTTCAAATCGATTAATTAAAACACGTCTATTGAAGTCGGGTGGGGCTTTTAGAATATAAACATCACAATAAGTAAAAAAAATACTTCCAGCTCCACCCGACTTCAATAGACGTGTTTTAATTAATCGATTTGAACATTATTTCTTGCTTTTTATAGAGCTGTTTTTTAAGGTTTTTGAAGGAGGTTTTGCTTTTTTTTAAAAGCTTTTTTATTTTAATATTGTTACAGTATTGTTATATCGCTTGTCACAAATATTCCTAGCACTGCCTGCCTAGCATGACCGATTTATATCGCGTGATATACCATTTGATCGACACTCAACCAGGGCTCCGTCCGTGCGCGAGTTGAAGCGCTCGGCGTCCTCTGAGAGGACAAATTTCATACGTCAGAAAGGATAAGACCTACACGATAGAAAGAGAGGCAACTACTAAGCGAGTGTTTTGGAGCAAAGGGAGCGCTGTGCGACCTGAATTGCACTTTATTGTGTCGGGGCTAGAGTCGCTATTTATTTAAACGATTCTGCGGAGTGCAAATTCTGTACGCTAGTACTATTATCTATTCTGTGACTCAACTGTCAAATTCCTTTGTCTTTTTGACTGTTAAACGTGATAAAACGCTATATCACGCAATATAAATCGGTCATGCTAGGCAGGCTGGACCACAGCCTTCTCTATTGTCCTGAGACAAGCCATGCTATTAGGTTTGGCAACGTTGCGCGTGAACCTATAGGTGTTGATTTAAGATGGTCAAAAAAGCACCATGACTTCTAGTAAACGGCGTCTTTTTAATTTGTCGTAGTTGCTATTTGTGTCATGTGATTTGTGTCAAATCGGTTCACGCATAGTACCGAAATGCAACGTTGCCAAACCTAATAGAATGGCTTGTAGAAGAACAATAGAGAAGGCTGTGGCTGGACTCGAAACTATAGGCCAAATAGATGCCGCTGCTTTAAAAATAACGTGGTTACCCAAGATTTACCACAATGTATTTTAGCGTGTCCGACTACTAACGCCAATTCTTCACTACGAATTACGTTATCAATGCTAAATTATCTCATTAAATGCAATATGTTTGTAGTAGTTGGCGAATACAACTGTCACTGTCTATAGCGCCATCTATACAAGTGCAAGGACAGCATAGATGGCGCTATCAGTGTCAGTTGTAGTGAGCTAAAATCCTGGGAAATCACGCTGTTTAAATTGCGCCATCTATTGGCCTAAAGTTTCGAGTCCAGTGTTAGTGTTTTACCTTAATCACCGAAAGGTGGCGCCACTTTCCCTGTTAATTATCAACTTTCAAAATTATGTAAGGTAGGTACAGTACGAGGCATATATCTTGAAATCGGGTGGGGATTGCGCGGAACGCGTATTTTGGGCACGCGTAGCGGTGAGGGGCGCGGGCGGCAGGAGAGGGGCGCGCGCTATTGGTCGCTCACAAGAGCACATGTGCGAAGTTATCCCCACTCCGTCGAAAAAATTTTAAGATACATGCCTTGTACTGTAGGTAGGTAGTTCCTTTTCCGACCACGTGCCAAATTATCCACCTTATTTCCATATAGCTATCTCTTTTCGTTCAACATTGTTCACTAGAACTAGATCGTTAGTTCGTGATCTGTTGGGCGAGCTGTTTTCTCGCTCTAACGAACGATTTGTCTGTGCGACACAAAGAGAAGGAGCTATGGAATAATGCGGAGCTGAATCGCCAACATAGTTTTAACTTAAAAAAGACTTCATATTATTTATTCTCATTTCTTTGTTGTATTAACTCCTGTGCCATGTAATTCTTTTTGAAGTTGTAATGGCAGGCATACTGAGGAAATAATGGCGCCACGCCACAAGCGGCTGTACTAAAATCGTTTGGTTGCTTGTTTCAAATGTTATTTTTGACATATTTTAACCAATCAAAACCATTGATGGCGGTCGGTACCCTGATTATCTAAAAAGAAACTATTTAGCGACCGGTTGCATTTGACATACATTGCCACTTTTCTTTGGTAGGTATGTTTTTTTAACCCAAAAAGAAGTAGCAATGGATCACGATCATCTGTGAACTGCAACCAGTCGCTAGGTGGTTTTTAATTAGATAATCAGCCCGCGGGTCTCAGCTGGCGCCATCTGTGATAATCTTTGCGTGTGGATGGATCCCCATTGAACGGTCGTGGGTGCGCGAGCGCATTAGTAATAGTAATTTTATTTTGTTGTTTGAGACAGAGAGTGACATGCTGTGATTGTTCACTTGTGATCTAATTCAATGCATTTATTATTTTGGAAATAAAATAAAATAATTCGATCTTGTTTGTTTGCATTTTAATATGAAAATTCATCAAAATAGTTGTCTGATTTGTAAATAGGTAGGTAGGTAGTTGATATGTATCTACATAAAAAATTCTAATATCTTTGGATATCTAGCTATTTACTTTGATCAAGGTCCCACTGGCCCTGCCTTGATCAAATATAATATAATAATAATAATAGTTTTATTTCAGACCATAGATCCATTTGTTAGTACACACACTTAAATAATTATGTTAGTGGTATGGGCATTGGGCACATTAGATTTAAAATAAAATAAAAACCGCCTGCAAAAAAAGACAAGTCAACTGAAAAGATGGAAACAAGATTACATTATAACATGGCAATAAAGGCAACATAATAACATGCAGTCGGAGGCATATAATTCAAATCATTCATAATGTCATGTAAGCTTGTTTCCATATGGTTTCCATAAGCTTCTTGTTTCCATCTTTTCAGTTGACTTGTCTTTTTATACAGGTGGGTTTTTTATTTTTTTTTATTTTTTTTTTGCATGCTAAAGGCATTTTCTTGTCAAAATAGGACCAAAAACCGAGTTTTATCGAAATCGGCCCAAAAACAGAAAAGTTGACCGCCAACTTGGATTTTTAGTATTTGAAAAATTGGGTTGTTATTTTCTTGTAAAAATAGTACCAAAAACCGAGCTCATCGAAATCGGCCCACAAACAAAAATGTTAGCCGCTATCTTGGATTTTTCATTATTTTCAACATTTCGATGTTATTTTTTTGTCAAAATAGTAACAAAACCAAGTTTCATCGAAATCGACCCACAAACAATAAACTTGACCGCCATCTTTTTTATTACAGAGTTCTAGCACAGAATAGATAATAGTACTAGCGTACAGAATTTGCACTCCGCAGAATCGTTTAAATAAATAGCGACTCTAGCCCCGAGACAATAAAGTGCAATTCAGGTCGCACAGCGCTCCCTTCGCTCCAAAACATTCAGTTAGTAGTTGCCTCTCTTTCTATCGCGTAGGTCTTATCCTTTCTGATGTATGAAATTTGTCCTCTCAGAGGACGCCGAGCGTTTCATAGTCGCGCGCGGAGTGACGGAGCCCTGGTTCTAGTGGCCCTTTTCCGGCTTCATCAAGAAGCTTATAGGTACCTCCCTCCAATGGAGATTGCACGGCCATATGTCATAGTGAAGATTGAAAAAAGCTCCTTTAGTGACGTGACGGCTTATTGCTACCACTTTCTTTAGTGTTACAATACGTGTTCGTTGTTCGTCGTTCGTTTGTTCGTGAGAAACGAAAACGTATTGTAAAACGAAAAGAAAGAGATAGCAATTAGCCGTGACGTCACTAAAGAGTCTTTTTCAATCTTCACTTACTAGGCGTGCAATCTCCATTGTCGATATAAGCTTCTTGGGCTTCATCATCAAACCATTTCCTATCATATCAGAGTACTCATCAAAACCTATTTTACCTTTCCGTTAATAGTGAAAATTCATTGTTTAATCTATGTACAATAATGTTATTGTCAAGTACTGGTGACAACCCTAATCAGTGAAACTAATTGGGGCATAGTGTGATCGCTACATCTAATTTAGCTTCCTAGATTGGATCCCCAGTAAGGACGCTAAATCGGCGTATGTAATCGAGGCTTATAGCGGAGAGGCGCGGCGCGTACCGGCGCGGCGCTGCAGACTTGGGTGCGAAAGAATATTTTGTCGCGCCGCGCCGCGCCGCGCCGCGCCGCTCCGCTGCCGCTAGTGCGGTATAGCTCGCGGCGCGGCGCGGCCAAATATTCTTCATAATCGAGCTTCAGTCTACAGAGGTTATTTGGAAATATATATTTCTAGGTACTGATATTTCAGTGTACAAATTTTGATCATTTTTCAAAGTGGTACCTTTTACGTGATCATTTCTATCATCATAATCATAACTCATCATAAATAAATTAATAAAATATGTAAGGATGTGTTGCTAAATCGTTCCTTGAAACTTCCTTCTAGGGAACGCGTGACCGATCGTTCCCTTTTCGTTCGTGCGTCCAACTTCAATGAAATCTTGCCACGTTTGGCACTATGCGCCGCGCCGCGCCGCTCCGCTGCCGCGATAGTGCGTTTCGGCGCAAATTATTTTTTTTTCCATTTTCCTACTTCTACAGCTTGAGCATAAAGAGATGAAATTAAATAAAATGGAACTAAAATTTTTCAGTACAAAATATACCTAGTCATCATATCAGCCACACGACACCCACTGCTGGGTATAGGCCTCCCCTAAGGATCTCGGATCTCCACGACGATCGGTCCTGCGCTGCCTGCATCCACTGGCTTTCCGCGATCTCCACCAGATCGTCGGTCCACCTTGTCGGGGGCCTACCCACGGAGCGTCGTCCGGTGCGCGGTCGCCATTCCAGAACCTTTCTGCCCCAACGGCCATCGGTTCTATGTGTCCCGCCCATTGCCACTTCAGCTGAGCAATCCTTCGAGCGATGTCGGTTACTTTAGTTCTCCTGCGGATCTCCTCGTTTCTGATTTGATCACGTAGAGAAACGCCGAGCATGGCTCTCTCCATTGCACGCTGAGTGACCTTGAGCCTCCTTATGAGACCCATAGTTAGCGGCCACGTTTCACGGCTCACAAAATATAGTCAGTGTTGCCAAATTATTCGTGATTTTGACGTGTTTACATACAAAGTGGCGCTCTCAATTTTTGTCAACTCTTTATGGTCAAGCTGTATATTCTGTGATGTATACTATGGTGATCAATGACTTAGCGATTGGTCTGCTAGAATACACCTACTGTCACTAATGCCTAGTTCCAAATCACGCCAACAACACTATTAGCGTATAATCCATTAAATTAAGTAGGTATACAAATACCCTATCTGTGTAATACTTTGTGACTATTTGATTTGGTCGGATTCGCGCTAACAGCGCTGTGAGCGTGATTCGGAACGCGGGGTAAGTGTGATGCAGGGTTGGTAGGTTGGGGATTTCTTTCGCATGGTTGGGGAAAAATAGCAAAATGTTTGGGGAGAAATAAATACAAGGAAGAATTTTGATTAGAGTGTAAGAAAACTCCGATAATTTTTATTTGACCATGTTAAGCAAAAATGAAGTTTCGGAAGTTCCAAACGTTTTAGATAGATGATTCAGTTTAGAACTTCCGATACTTTTTTGTTATCTTAATGAACTTAGTTTAATATCTTTCAATTCGTTTTAGTTCCTGTTTAACAAAAATGGGGAAAAAGTGGCCGAACGTATCATTTTGGGGAAAAGAATTCTTGAATATGGGGAAATATCAAAATCTGAGTCTATCAACCCTGGTGTGATGTCACATGCAGCGTTGCCGTTTTGTGTGTAATTACACATTTCGTGTGTAATCAAGGCCTCTCGTGTGTAAAAGTCCATTCGTTTAGATAGTGTCGCCCTTTTATCGCGCCGCCTTTGCACGTGCCGCTTCTTGTCAAAGGATGCCGCCGCATAAACAAAGGATACCACGTGCGGCGTACACCCACAAGTGAATTTGGATTTTGGCATTTTACATCGAAGCGCTGGCGGGCGGCGCTGTAGTGAAAGGTTGTATTTGTTGACTCTGCTACGTATATAAACTGAAAATGTTTTTTCGTCCTTGGGAGGTCAGTGTTAAATGACTCAAGATGAAACTTTAAGTGAACCAACAAAAAAAGACGGGTGTTTTGTTAAACAAATTATATAACCAATGTCCATCGAAATTGCCTTGAAATATCGATATATTTTGGTATTTCGATTCAGAACGTGATTTTTTTTTTTTTTTTTTAATCTTTATTTAATGAGCTTGATCACTGAGTGAACATGTCGCTCAATTACGTTTTCTTAAGACTACATAACAAAACATATTTTATATTCTATTTTCATAACAATTTTGAACAATTTTAAACAAATTTTTGGCACTGTCTGATAAAGGTGAAGCCAGAATTAGATTACAGTAGCCAATCATTCTTAGTTTATCGCCAAAATACAATTTTCTTATGACTTCATTCCGGGCACATTCCACCATTACATGATATGCATCTTCAGGAACACCGCACCTTTCACAATTTGGAGATAGAACCTTTCTCATCATAAATGCGAACTTGTTCAGAGGAATGTGACCAGAGCGAAGTCGTAATGCCAAGACTATAATATTCCTACTGAGGGAGCAATCAATCCAGGGGGAACATAACGGATGTGGTTGGATGGTTTTGTACCAGATACCCTTTTCCATCGATCTCTTATCAAAGTATTCTTTCCACAATTCATAGCACCGTAGCTTGACAGAATGCATGTACTCAGAATGGTAAGGATCGATAGAGAAAGGTATGCCGTCTGTGCAAGCCTGTCTAGCCAATGTATCGGTGTCTTCATTACCCGCAAGTCCAATGTGGGACGGGATCCACTGCAGCATTATTAGTTTATTGTGGGTAGTGAGATGACGAATATTTTTCAAAATGTCATAGGCAATCGGTAGACCTCGATTTGTCGAGGTACATCGAGCCAAATGTTGTAATGCACTTTTGGAATCGGTTAGAATAACATATTTATCATAATCTAAAGTATTGATATATGAAAGCGCTTCTGCAATCGCTATGAGTTCGGCGTGCATTATAGAAATATCCGCATCAATTCGAAGTTTCATTGAACATGAAGTATTAGTATCTAAGAATGCTGCTCCTATCCCGTCACTCTGTTTGGAGCCATCAGTATATATCGGCCAAAAATTATTATAGTTTCTGTTAAGATATTCCACGCACAAGCACTTAAGCTCATTTGTGTTATAAATACGTTTCGGTTTTTCAATTGCTGGAATTTTGTCCTTTACTATATTACCTAAATTAATATTATTCACCCAAGTATCTAATGAGAACATTTCCAATTGACTACTGCTACTAATAGGTTTTAGTTTTAAATAATTATGTATTGGTACCAAAACTGGATTTTTCCTTTTCCATAACTTAGAATGACAATGATCACTAAATGTATTTAATAGACTAATAGTAGGGTTGTCCGAAAATGATTTGGATTTTAACCAAAATTTCGCGCCTAAATACCACCTTCGTAAACATAATGGATAGATGCACATTTCGCTCTCCATAGCATAAATAGGGGTACTCTTTATAAAGCCGCCGATAACACGTAGTGCCTGATTTTGGACTTTGTCTAATTTGCCCAAATGCGTATTACAACATGAATCATACAAAAAGCTCCCGTAATCTATACGACTCCTTATAGTAGCCATGTATAGCCTTCTTAAATGTTTTGGGTGAACACCCCAACCGGACCCTGCCAAAACTTTAAAAACATTTAAATATTTCATAACTTTAACTAATAGTTCATTTATATGTTTCGTCCATCTCAGCGACCTATCCAACCACATGCCCAAATATTTTACATTGTCTACTGACTGAATATTACGATTATCGATGTTGAGATCCACTGACATCCTCTTAAAACCTTTTTGAAACACGCAAACTTTACATTTTTCGGGTGAAAATTCTAAGCCAATTTCAAATAGAATCTTTGAAAAAATATCTAGAGCAGATTGTAAACTAATTCTAGCTTCCGGAATATTTGTCACTGAACAATAAAGAACAAAATCGTCAGCATATTGTGAAATATTAACGTTGCATATTTTAGAACACACTTCCAAAGTGGCGATATTAAATAATAAAGGAGACAATGGATCGCCTTGTGCCAGTCCTCGTCCAGTTGTTCTACATAAAATGTTATTTCCAACACGCATCTTAAGGAATCGTGAACTTAAAAAATTCCACAAATATTTACAAATTTTAGATCCGATACCAAGACTATCTAATTTAGTTAAAAGAACGCTGACATCAATATTATTATAGGCATTATTAATATCAAGGAAACAACCAATGGTTGCTTTATTATCACAAAAACCAATTTGTATTGATGAAACTAGGCGACTAAGGCTATCTAAACATGATCTCTGTTTCCTAAACCCTACAGTGTTTTCGGTTAACAGACAGTTTTTCTCTACATACCATTCCACTCTCTTGTTTAAAATATGATGGAAGATTTTACATACACAAGACATTAGTGAAATAGGGCGCAGGGATGATGGTGAACCCGGTTCGCGACCAGGTTTTGGTATCGGAACTACAGACACGTCACGCCACTGGGAAGGCACAAAACCAGCAGATAAAAATCTATTGTAAAGCTTTAGCAAAATTTGTTTACCAATGTTGGGAAGTTTTTTAATCATGGAATACGATATGTTGTCTAAGCCCGGGGAAGTATCTTTTGATTTTATACATTTCTCAAATTCATCAAGCGTAATAGTGTCTTCTAACTGATTATTATTGGAATAAAAGGCAGGTGTACACGGAGATACGGAGTCAGGAGTTAGGCTATGCAGCAGATTGCTGGCTTTATCTACATCAATACGAATACCTTGAGATCGACGTCCCTTTAACCACTGCATTTTTCGCCATAGATCACCACAAGACATATCCTGATCAATAGAACTGCAAAATTTGCGCCAATTGTCGCTTTTGGCGTTTCGCAAAAGTTTTTGAGCTTCCCTAATCTTATTTTGGAGCGTTTCTAAGTTGGTAGGGCTCGGGTTTCGCCTAAATTCAGCTAGCGCCAATCGCCGTTCTGCTACAGATTTTGATAAATTTGCATTCCAGTATGGCTTGGGTGAAAAATTATTGGTAGGGTTCAGGTTTATTTTAATATTAGGTATGTTTTTTTCAGCTGCTTTAATTACTACATCTATAAACATATCATATGCATTTTGGTGATCTTCTGGCAGGTAACAATTGTTGAATTGCGTCTCAATATCTATCGCGTAAGAGTCCCAATCGGCTTTTTTAAAATTTCTTTTTATAATAGATTGTCTCACCGGTTCTATAGTTGTACTCATTTTTATAATAAGATGGTCACTTCCAAAAGACTCATTAGTTACTTTCCAATTGATTTTGGTAGCCAAATCAGACGAGATCATAGATATATCAGGCGATGACTTTTGAAGAATGCCGTTGACTAGTTTAATACGAGTTGGGGTACCGTCATTTAGAGTAATAAGATCATGGTCAATTAACGAGTCATAAATCTGCGTACCTCGTGAATCTGTTTTGTGTGACCAATTTGAGTGATGCGCATTAAAATCTCCTAGTAATAGGGTTTTTCTAGAGCCTAAATTAAATACACAATCCCAATCTCGCTGTATGGTGTGTACTGTCGAGGGACAGTATACCGAAATTATGTTTTCAACGTGTTCACAATTAAATAGCTTAACATTAATAATCTCTATTCCGCTAATAACGTTTTGTACCTGAACAATTTGTGACTGTATAGATTGATGAATTAAAATTGCCACACCACCATACCCATCATCCCTATCTGTCCTATAAATGTTGTAACCGTTCACCCGCAGAGCACTATCGGGTTCCATCCAAGTTTCACTTAACGCTACGATATGAATTTTTTCTTGAGATAATAACTGTTCAAATTCGATTAATTTTGGCTTTAAACTTTGTGCATTCCACTGTGCGATATTTAATTTAATGTTTTTGGTTGTACTATCCATCAAAGATTTTCTTAAAAATTGACAATTCTTGTATATTTTTCAAAATATAAGATAAAAACCACTCTCCGAGTATCTGCAAGACTTTCTTGATTTTAGTCTCTAAGTCGTATTTCTTCATGAATATAATTTCTTTTAGTCGTAGTATAAGGTTGTCATTTTTGTTTTTTCCCCTTGTGTCGCAACCGTTTGTTACATGTGTGTCTGAGGCTGTAGACTCGGCCGCCAAAGACATGTTTTCCCATTCACGTTCATTATTACTCGTAGTTTTTTGGTGATTCTGGTCTAAGTTTCTAGATTGCTTTTTATTCTGTGCTTTACTACTTACAGAGGGTACTTGCGCTGGAGAAGGTGTATTTACCACATCCGCATACGTGATTATTTGATTAACGTGAGATGTATTTGATACATTTACTCTTTGTGTATTTGGTGTCTCCCTTATCGGTGAAGTATGTGGAGAAGATACATAGTGAACATACATATTAATTGCCATTTTATATGTGCAATTAAATTCTGACATAATCTCCCTTATTTTTTTTTCTTTTAAATAAATTGGACAACCTTTGAAAAGGGCCATGTGCTGCCCTCCACAATTTGCACATTTATACACATGTGATTCACAGTTAGCGTGGTTATCGCTGCATTTAGGACAAGTCAGTTTACGGGCGGGACAAAGCTTTCCAGAATGTCCAAAGCGCCAACTCTTAGAGCATTGTGTCACAGGAAATTTGAATTTATCGACTTTAGTTTTGATCCCATGAATGTATACAAAAGCAGGTAATATCGATCCCTTGAAGCAAATTCTAATGCATTCACTAGGTGCCCATTTTCCTTCCGCATCTCTATAGTTCAGTCTTTTAATTGAGATTATGTCAGCTATAGGCGAGGATAAGCTCTCTAAAATATCTTTGTCTTCTAGATCTACTTCACAGTCTCTTAACACCCCATACGATAATCCCACTTCGAGTGTCTTTTGACACTTCCATCCCTTATCTTTAAACGTATTATTAAGACACAGTTGACTTGCATTTTCCTCGCTATCAAGCGTAATTAACACTTTATATGGATTAACATATTTCACTCGGGATATATCTTTAATATTTTCAGCTTTAAGTAATCGCGCTAACGCAAATTGTTTCGGTAAAATATCCTTGCAAGTAATACATACTTCTATTTTATTTTCACTTATTTCCCTGGCCGAGTTTAATCCTTCCCTTACCCTTCTTTTACCGCTCCTTGTTACATGTGTCCAAATTTCTTCATCGTCTAAATTACGTGTTCTTTTTTCTGGTCTTGTATTTGTATTATAACTATCCCTTACATCCTCCATACTTTCACTACTAAATTGTGTGTGGTCCTCATTCTCCGTTTCCCTTAATTCCGGTACTCCATCTATATGACGGAGTCAGGAGGCGAGCGGGGTGTCGTCAGGATAAGGTTATTCTCCGCCAAGCACAAAATAATAGTTTCTTTACAAGGCACAACTCTATTCTTACAATCAACATCAAGTTAGCTCAAAATAACGGATGATCGAACAGATTCACACGGATTCAAGTCGGTAAACGCGGCAAGTTCGACACAGCGAGGCGAATTCCACTCACGACCGTTCACTACGGCTGCCAGTCACGGAATGTTTTTACAGACTACCCACAGATCGCGCTCTTCACATTTTCCTGCCTCCGGAAACGTCAAGACTGTCAACTGTCAAACTGCCAAACATCAAATCTGTCAACTGTCACACGTTAAACTATCAACTGTCAAACTATGTCATTGAGAATGACATCGCTCGCTGCACAGATCATACACTCGCTGTGTCGACCTTACCCAAGTAAGCCACTTGACGTTTCCGACTTGATAGTTACGACTAAACTCAATAGATGGCGCTAGGAGTTCCAATAATCACGGGCAGCACGGCGCTCACGCTCCGACATATACATATGTTCAAATAATCGCCATCTGCATCTTGAATAACATCATTATTGCTCATTGCTAACCGTAAACGTCGGCCCGAGCCGCGCTAGGCAGGCCCGCCGCGCCGAGCGGCAAACCGGTTTCGATTTGATAACGCGTCGCACAATAACAAGTAGCGAACGTCCGAACAAAGCGGGCTACGCTGCAACACTGTCAGAACGTGATGATGTTGTATCTATTATCATAAATACAGGTGATAATGACTCCGAAGCTTCGAGTGATGAAGAATAGTGATCTAATTTTATTTATGTACCTACATACCTACTCAATTTTTGTCATTACAATTATCTTTGCACCTCGCTTGTGTGTATTATTTGTATGCGTATTTTATTACAATAAACACAAGGGACACAAGTGCTTGCGGGTGTACCGACACTATCTAACCGAATGGACTTTAACCCGTGTGTAATTGTGTACTATTTCAATCTTGGTCGTAAAATTTATAAATAATATATATATTTCTGCGTGGAAAGGAACGCACCTTTTAATTGTCACTTTGTAGCGTTTTTCTACCCCCCCCCCCAATGAGAGACCTCAGATATGCTAATGTGTGTAAGCGTGTGTAATGAAGGAGTCATGTGTGTGGGATTTAGCCGAGAGGCTGTGGCAACACTGGTCACATGTCGATGTCATCTTTTTTCATCTGTCACTGTCTGTCATTTTTTGTTGTGGAGAAATAGCGGCGTATATTTATTTCTCTTGTTTTTGAAAATTAAACGCTTTAAATAAGTAATTTGAAGAGTTTGGAAGATACATTAATATATTTCAAGATTGTACAAATACTTTTAGTACAGAACTGAAAGGTAAGTTTGGGAGAAAATCGCTGTTTTGTGCACATGTGCGTCCAATGAGGTCACCGTATAATAATTTTCGTGTTTGTTCAATAAATTTCATAAAATATTCACTTCCTTACTTATCATATACTTAAACCAGAAATACAACGCCAAGAATCTATAAGTAACGGTTAAAAAGTAAAAGCGCACTTCACGCTTTAGGTATGAAGCTACAGTTGTGCAAAATAACTTGGCGGCTCGGAAGTTGATTGCAAGTAGCGATGGGCGAACTCGGTTGATTTCCAACTCGAGACAACCCGTTTCAAAATTCGCGTAACTCGGTTTCAACTCGAGTTAGCCAACCCGAGTTCGCTCGCGGTTCGACCCGCTACGACCCGCGAGACAACTCGGAAATTCGCGTAACTCGGTTTCAATTCAACTCGAGTTAGCCGACCCGAGTTGGCTAGCGGGTCGTAGCGGGTTGACCCGTTAGCCAACTCGGGTCGGCTAACTCGAGTTGAATTGAAACTGAGTTACGCGAATTTCCGTAACTGTAAGCGGGTCAGACGGAGCAGCTCAGTCGGTTCGGAACCGACCACAGATGGTCAGCAACTGTAGAGACCTTTACCTTTTTGTTCATAGATTAGATACTAGCTAAGTAGGTTAGGTTTTTTTAATTTGTTTATGACGATATTGTGATTTTGTTTGGAATTTGGGTAGGTAAGGTTAGGTAAATACTTTCCGAACCGTTGATTACTTTTTCCGACTGGACGACATTGTCTCAAAGTTAAACACGACACAAAACACACACTCAACACAATTACGAAGTAAAAAGAGCATATAAAAACCGAACTTTGATATTTGTCTATCCAACATTAAAAGAAACAAAACAAGTAAACAGTAAAATATAAAAATTTGCCGGTAGTATGAAAACAGAACTTCGGGTGCTACGGGTAAACTCGGATTAGATCGGCCAACTTCGCCGCCGGGCCAGGCTGAGCATGGCGGCGGCGGCGGAAGCGAAGGTACACAATTCGAGTTCTTAAATGGCTGACTCGAGTTCTTAACGGGCTGACTCGAGTTGACCCGATACAACTGCAACTCGAGTCAACCCGGGTGGGAACTCCAGTTGGCCCATCACTAATTGCAAGTGATATTTCGCGCAGGGTTCATGTCGAGTTCCATAGTCCAGAGTGCTTCCGCCTGCGGCCCGTCCCTGCGCACGCCTGTAGGTATTCGTCTACTGCGCAGCGTTTCGCGCGAAGTTCAGAGCTGCCAAGTTATTTTGCGCATACTGTACAAGTAGCCGGCAAGTCCATCCAGACGGACCAATTTCATATGTCATAAAAGAGAGAAAACATTTATAGGGAAGGGAACGCTGTGTGACTTAAATTGCACTTTATTGGGTCTGAGCAAGAGTCGCTATTTATTTAAATGATTTTGCGAAGTGCTTCTTCTGTACTTGTATGATTATGTATTCTGTGCGACTGCGATGTTGTGCGGCTTCTTAGAAGAACCTAAAAGATTGTATTCAGTGCCCTCCTGACGGTCAGTCAGAATGGCCCTACAATCTATGCAGACGCGGTCAGCGCTGCTCTGAAGTCACGGTTTCCATAGCGTCAGATAGCTACAGAATCAGACGTCAGTTCTGACCATCAGAAGAACACTGAAAACGGCCTACAAGCCAAGTTCTTGTATGATAAGTGAGGCAATTAAAACTGCCATAATGGCTCAGCAACTGACAAGAAAAGAGCAAGCAATTTAAAGAAAGTGACCAAGTGGAAAGATGTCGAAACCAAAATTCGAACCCTGAAATGGAGATGGACAGGAAAAATTATTAGAGAGCAACGACAAAAATGGACGAAGAAATTGGTCGAATGGACCCCACGAGAAAACATAAGAAGAAAAAGAGGGAGGCCAACAAGAAGATGGTCTGATGACACAGAATACATAATAGTACAAGTACAGAAGATCCACTCCGCAAAGTCATTTGAATAAATAACGACTCTATTCCATACCCAATATAGTGCAATTCAGGTTGCACGCCGCTCTCTTGCCTACAGTTATATTCACCTAGAAGTTGCCTCTCTTTCTATCGCGTAGCTCTTATCTCTTCTAACGACTTCAGGGTTTCTTCTTTTAAATAATAATTAAATAACTAGTAGTTAATTTATTACAAGTTATGTGTTTGTGGAATAATGTGTAGTTAAATACGTTTAAAAAAAACATAGGCTAGGTACAGTCAACGCCACATCAGACTATACATGCTGGCTTTAAAGCAATTGGCTTTATTACGAAATGAAATTGTAATTATAATTAATTTTATTTCGAAAGTAGGTAGGTAAGTAAGTCTAAGTACCTACCTAATCTATAAATTATTATTTCAATAAATAGTTGGGCGAAGATTGTTTAGCAAATAAGACAAGTAAATACCTAAGAATAAACGGATACTAGTTACTAACTAGGTACCTAGCTGTAGACAAGCACTTCTTACGTTTTGATGTCGTTTGGAACTTTTGGAAGAGTGAAAAACGTGAGGTTCGGATCCTTTTTATTCGTATTAAGGCATACTATCGAAATCGAACTGCTAATGTGCGACCCAGCCAGCACGCGGTAGCCCTCTGAAATTAGTCCGTCCGGACGGACCCGCTACCTACTTGTAGCTTTGTACCTAAAGCGCGGAGTGCACCTAGCCTGCTGATGAGTTCAAAAACTTAAAAAGCCCACTCTGGCCAACACTGGCTAGAGATGAGGAAAGGTGGAAAGGAATGGAGGAGGCCTTTGTGTCCAAATTACAGGACAGACTTATAAGGGAAGCTGCTGTTTGAATTGAAACTGAATTTAAAAAAACTGTAATCATTATATTTAGAAAAAATATGTATCTTTCTTAAAAGTAAATAAAAGCTTATAAAATGGCTCAGCATTCAGATTTATATCCTTCATACCTTACCTAATCGCTTATAAAATCCAATAAAATTGTAACTAAACTCCTCTTAAGATGCTCAGGGATGCACAGACCGCGGCCCGCGGGCCACATGCGGCCCCCCGGCAATGTGCCAGTGGCCCGCCAGCAAAAATATTGCCTCGTACATTTGAAGAAATTTTTTTTTGCCTTTTTTGTATTCATGCTGGTGGCCCGCCATTAGTTTATTATTTGGTCAAGTGGCCCATGGTCACAATAAGTCTGTGCATCCTTGATCTACCTGAAGATATTGCACGACAATGGATTTCGTTGTTATGAAATTGGAATGAGACCAGTAGACTTTTATCAACACCTTTATTGCGTACTTTCACTTTATAACATGTAATATAAAGTTTACTACTTTCTTCACTCCCGGTCTCTATATTGACTTTTTATGGCCCATAACCAGGGGGTCAAGCCTGCTAATGTTTTCGTCAAAATCGTAGTTCAATGGTGTTTGAATGGTAAAGCCCCATCTTACACGGCGCTACTGAAAATAAACTGGTTGCAAACTCTAATCACCAACGAGTTTCGAAATAGTCACAACACTAGTATTTCAATGGCCATAGTCATAGTCATAGTCATAATTGTTTATTGCAACATGTTGGTTACAGAGATCTTAAAAAGGAAAATGGTACCATGAACATGACCCTGTAAGGGTATTGCAACTTAAAATAAGATAAAAATAAAAATATTAAAATTACTTAAACATAGGTAACATAAATGTTTCTTTTAAATAACAAAACGAAAAATCTGGAATAGGTAAACAACATTAGAGATGAGAACAAGGAGGCCTAATTATTAGACTAATTAAAAAAATCTGTTAATGTATAAAAACATTGTTCTATTAAAAAATCTTTTAGTTTACTGTAAAAGTGAATTTCTTTTTGTATGTCTTGTATTTCTTTTGGTATTCTATTATATATTTTTATTGACATATGGTAAGTTCCTGAACTCACTAAATGTAACTTAGTGAAAGGTGCTGCAAGTCTGTTTTGATGCCTTTAATTACGTGATTGTTGATAAAAATCTTTTGCTTGTTGATACATTTGTTTGTTTTTTCTGACTAATTTACATATTTCAAATATATATAGGGACGTAAGTGTGAGTATCTTTAGTTTTACAAAGTGAGGTCGACAACTTTCCATATCATCTATATTTACAAGTATTCTGATACACCTTTTTTGCATCACAAACAATTGGTTTACATGAGTGCTATTACCCCAAAGGATAATTCCGTAGGTCAACCATGCATTAGCGTAAGCATAATAGGCACACATTGCAGTTTTTAAGTCGGTACATTTTTTTAGTTCATATAAGGCGTAAGTAAATTTAGAAAGTTTAGTAGCAATTTTTTCAATATGAGATTTCCAATTGACATTAGTATCTATTTCTATGCCTAACAGGGTGCAAGAGGTTTCAAATTCTATTTTATTATTATTAAATGAGATTGTTGTTTCTATTGATTGCTTTTGTATGGGTTTAAATTGCATCAATTTCGTTTTAGATATATTAATTTCTAAATTGTGGTCTTGTAACCATTTTATTACCTGGTGTAGTGTGTTATGAAACTCTTGTTGAAGATCTTGACTGCGTACGCATGGGAAAACAATGGAGATATCATCTGCATATATTATACATTTTTTATTTATACAGTCTACCACATTATTTATATAAATTAAGAAAAGTACACATCCTAATATACTCCCTTGAGGAATAGAACGTTCAATATCAAGTTTATTTGATCTAACATAAACGCTACCAATTGCCAACTGGTTTGCAACGCGTCGGAAATGCGTTTGCAACTAATCACTCGCAACCGGTCATGCAGGGGGTCAAGTCTGCTAATGATTTCGTCAAAATTGTGGTTCAATGGTGTTTGAATGGTTATGCTTTTTGACACTGTTCTCGTTTCTTAAACCCAACATCGAGACACAATATGTTTCCGTTTCGAGTTCAAGAAACACAATGTGTTTCGGTTTTGGGTTTAAGAAACAAGAACTGTGTCAAAAAGCATTACCATTCAAACACCATTGAACTACTATTTTGACGAAAACATTAGCAGACTTGACCCCCTCTGGTCGCGCGCAACTGATTGCCAACTGCAACTGGAAAATGAGGTCTATTACCAAAAAAGAATTACGATAGTCGGACGATCTTTTAATCGATTTACTTGATTTTGAACCTTATACTTGAGTTAATAATGCCAAAGAGTGGGATTGAACATCGTACGTTTATCGCGATACTTTATCGTAATAGGCGCTTTGTGTAGGTTTATCAACTAAATTTGGTAGCGCCGTGTAACGAATCTTTGTCATTAACTAGTTTGCAACTATAGTTTCAAACTGGTCAGTTTTGAGTCGCTTCGTGTAAGAAGGGGCTATTCTTGTTTCTTAAACCCAAAACTGAAACACATTGTGTTTCTTAAACCCAAAACAGAAACATATTGTGTCTTTATTTTGGGTTTAAGCAACAAGAACTGTGTCAAAAAGCATTACCATTAGAACACCATTGAACTACGATTTTGACGAAAACATTAGCAGACTTGACCCCCTGTTATGAAATTGGAATGAGACCAGCGCCCGCGGCATGGGTTCGTATATCATATCGACCTCGATATGACTAAAATATGTATTAAAAGGCGTCGAAACATATTTGACAGGACGATAAAGTTCGTCCTTTGATAAAGAATTTGATCACGTCGACAGAAATCATTCATTCAGTGTGTTTTAAATTCGTTCTTTTGGCGTTGATAAGTTTTAGAAAAGGATCGCACTACACGCGCGCATACTGTACTGCGCGCGTGTCGCGCTCTTTTGTCGACCACCTTTGAGTAGTAGACTATTTATCGACTTCAACCTGACAAAATGCGCTAATTAAACTGTGCAAGATGGCGGCTCATTGTGATCATTTGGTGATCATGCACGCAGTGCGCGATAATTAGTCGCACTTGACATTTCATCGTGACATAGATAATATAATTTATCGAATGATCCATTCACTGTGTCATAATTTTGTCAGGTTTCATAATATGATAAAAACTCGATAAACTGTTTATCGAGCTTTTTATCATATTATGAAACATGACAAAATTATGACACAGCGCGTGGATCATTCTATTAATTATACTATCTATGTCACGATGAAATGTCAAGTGCGACTAATTATCGCGCACTGCGTGCATGATCACCAAATGATCACAATGTGCCGCCATCTTGCACAGTTTAATTAGCGCATTTTGACAGGTTGAAGTCGATTAATAGTCTACTACTCAAAGGTGGTCCACAAAAGTGCGATCCTTTTCTAAAACTTATCAACGCCAAAAGAACGAATTTAAAACACACTGAATGAATGATTTCTGTCCACGTGATACAATTCTTTATCGAAGGACGAACTTTATCGTCCTGTCATATGTGTTTCGATGCTGTTTAATACATATTTTAGTCATATCGAGGTCGATATGATATACGAACCCATGCCGCGGGCGCTGGAGACTTTTATCAACACATTTATTGTGTACTTTCACACTTTATAACATTTTACAACCATTTTATAAAGATAGCTTTACAAATCTTTTGAACTCATGTCAGTGACTAGACATCTCGACGGATTTACAAGAAGTGCGTCAAACTACAGATAGTTGCGCATGTGCAAGTAGATTGACATAATCAAACTAACTTGAAACTCGAATTTACCATAGACCATAGCATTTCGTGAGAAACCTCCCTCGACATTCGTGGCACACCTCGAACTCCCCCAAAACACTGCAAGTCCCCCATTACTCTGTCAACTGACTATTTGTTTTACATTACTGCTTAATGAGCGAAGAAATGTTATAGGACTTAAGTGTCACCAGCCATTGCTGGCTTTTCCATACATTTAGCCAGTCGAAGCATATGGTGAAATTCAATGCATGTGCCACATTTCAGCTTTTAGCCCAGTAACCAGCCCCAGGGGGGAGGGGGGGCTTGAAGGTCCCATTTTTCGGTTTTTCACATATATCTCGGAAACTATGTGTTCTAGCGTCATGAGACTTTACAAAATAACAGCTGATTAAATTTGCTAAAAGTTTTATTCAGTCAGGTTTTTGATATCTTTTATAGTTTTCGAGATATCCGCTCTTGAATGTCTGTTACTATGCTTGAGAATTTTAAATTATGATTGCAGGTCAAATTGAGCATTCAAGATGGATCAGATTTTACAACATGTGGCACAAACTGTCGAGAAACAGCTGGACAAAGAGATCGAAAGGTACGCCATGGGAATCACAATGGGATTGCCCTTCACCTCACCTGATGTTAAGTGACAATTAGGCCGAAGGTGGAAGCGCACTACACCTAGAATCCTCACCACTGAGGAACTGGCTATCTTATAACTACTAAAACTTTACTAATACTTTGTTAAAATGGTGGTAACTAAAGTCGCATTACTAATCTCCCAGCAAAATGTAAACAAAGAAACGTCACTGTCAAATTGACAAACTGACCCTAATAGTGACATTTTCAGATATTGAAAACCTTTGGTCACTTTTAAAACTTTTTAATTTGATTATTATATTTTGAGTCATTACAAATATAATGTCGTACAGGGTTAATTTAAAGTAGGATGGTAATTAGAAATTTTATCTTCATAACCTATCATAATTTTTGATATTAAAAGTTCTTGAAACGAACTGATAAGAAAACTTTACTTAGATATTGCCTGTATGTAAACTATCAAAAATTCGTAGCATCACCGCCTGTTCCCCCCAATCCCCCAATACCAAAAGACAATGTTACTACTACGGCCACTATTCGTAATACTAATTAATATGAAATTTTATAAAAAGACCAAAGGTTGATGTGTAAGGTTTGCAGTTGATGTGTGCACAGCGTCATAAAATGTTTTCTTCCATAAAATTGTTATTATGAAATATTAAATTATATTACTCTTTTTGACGCAAAACTCATGATTTAGAATATTTATCTAATCTATTTTTGTTAGGTTTGTGTTGAAAAACCATGTAAGTGTGTTTATCTCTTGACTTAGCAATATACTATTTCTTTTTGTGTTGTTTTGCTCTGGCAACACCTTTGTTTACATTTTTGCTGGGAGATTAGTAATGCGACTTTAGCCAGGTGGATTTGAAATAAGCCCTACCACCAACCAAACGAACTACAAATTGTACCCTCCCTGGTAATTGAACCCAGAACCCCTGCGCCTTACACGGGTGGACCACTAGACCACAGAGGCAGTTGGACTGTTCTTCGGACCATCAAACTAAACAACTCTTTCTATGGAACAAACTGAAATCAGGAAAAAATCCACATTTTCATGCAAAAATTAATAACAAAAATATTAACATGTATGAAACAGCTGATTTTTTTCGCTATTTCATAGTTGGTCCCATAGTAAAAGATGTTCAGTTTGATGGTTCGAAAAAACAGTTTTCCCATTTTGGGTTCATTCATTCATTAAAACCCATGGTTCTTTTTCCACACAGACCCTAAAGCTCGTATTATAGAATCAAACTCAAACTAAAATCTCTGCTTGAGTTCAATTAGAAAGGAATAGTGCTATTCATTGTATATAGTACTATCCCTTTCTAACTGTACTCGAGTAGAAATTTAAGTTTGAGTTTAATTCTATAATACGAGCATTAGACAGGTTAAGACCACCTTCTTCCTTAGAAACAGAAATTAAGTCACATGACTAAAGAAATTAAGTATCCATGCATATTATACCACGAAGTTTTTGATATGGAAATGAGAATGACTGAACTTTCTCAATTGTGTTTCAATGGTCTTGCTTTTTGTGTTTTCAAAAATTTACAAAAAGCAATACAATTGAAATACCGTTGAGACACGATTGTGAATATACATAATTGTGTCTCAATCTTTCAAGCATCGGTATAAATTGGTTGATTATTGAATGTTGACAGACTGGACACGTTGGACAGCTCGGACTTGGAAGCTATCAGAGCGCAGCGCGTCGCCGAGATGAAGCTGCGCGCCAAACAGAAGCAGGAGTGGATCGCTAATGTCAGTATAGGAATATCTAACTTGTGGTACAGTAGCTGGCTGGCATCTTGAAATCGGGTGGGTATTGGTGTAAAGAGATGGTCCAAAATGTATGGAGCCTGGGCCAGGGGGGTAATTACGTAACTTTGTTGCAATCAACTCTGACAGAAATCGCAGTTACATCGCTGCTTTAGAAAGAACCAATGTGACAACTATCTTAACTAAAGCAGCAATGCAACCGCGCTTTCAATCGAGAATTGTTAGCAACAGCGTTACGTAATCAAGGTACAGGTCTATATACGGCATAGAAAAATGAAGGAAATGAAATTTTATGTCAATTCCGACTATTCAAATTTCATAATTTAGCTTTATTTTCTGGCTCAACGCATTTTAAAATACTTTGAGACATTTATACCGAGAACCGAGATGGCGGCATGTCAATGTCATTTTGACAACTCAAATTGATTTGATTTGACGCTGAAATTGATTTTAAGCTGAATCGGAATGCACCCAATGACAATTAGTGTCAGTTTCGTTTAGAAATTCATTAGTTTGCGCTGCATTCAAATAATACTATTGATATTTTTAAATATTTTTTTTCACACTGTAGGTAAACAAATAATATAAGTTCCTAGAGTTTTAATATATTTAACTTCTATAGACTTCTTTATATAATTAGATTACTTTTAAACACACTTTTACTCATATCAGTGTTTTCATTGTTTTTGAACGCTACCACATATTGCCAATGTTGCCATGCCAATGCTTATTTGCATGGAAAATCACAACATAAATTATCGATGAGCCAAAAAATTACTAGCAAATTTTGATTATTTCAATTTTTCTGAGAATCCTTATATTTTTTCCTTTTTTTTGGTGTGCCGTACATATACCTGGCCCAGATTGGACCTTCTCCAATGGGTGGGTGGTTATTGGTCGCTGACAACATCGCGAACTTATCCCCACTCCGGCGAAAGAGCGAGCGTCAAGATGTTTGCCAGAATCTGTAGTGTGGAGTATACGACAAAGATAGATTATTATTTTTATTATTTAGAAGGGGGGACGCCATCGAAGCCAGACGGGTGATCAGCAGGGATTGAAATACCGTTAAAAAAAATGACGATAAAAAAAATAACGTTAAAAGTATCGTTAAAACATTTTATCGGTAAATTTACCAGTAAAAATAACGTTAAATATATTTTACCAGTAAAAATAACGTTAAACATATTTTACCGGTAAAAATAACGTTAAACATATTTTACCGGTAAAATTAGCGTTAAATATAGCGTTAAACTTTACGGGTAAAATTATCGCTAAAAAAATAACGCTATTAATTGGAATAACGTTAATTTTAAAGTTTAACGGTAAAAAAGTAGGAAATAACGTTAAAATTAACGTTATTTACTGAAATAACGTTAATTTCAATGTAACGTTATCTAAATTAATGTTATTTATTGACATAACGTTAATTTTAAAATTAACGGCAAATAAAGTAAGAAATAACGTTACATTTAAAAATAACGTTATCATTCCCTGGTGATCAGTCACCCTGGTCGGAACCATTTCACCCAGAGATAGATAGATATACAATGTGCAAGGAACTCGATGACGTGTGGTTTAGCGCCTGGCCCTGCGATTGCGGAGGTAAATCATCTTTCGCAAGGGTCGGTCGTGGGATGGGTGACCAAACATTTATTATCTCGAACTCTTCCGTGTTTCGGAAGGTACGAAGCCGTTGGTCCCGGCTGCCATGAAACTAAATAAGATAGAAAAACAATAGCAGAGATAAGTAAACACATCAAGTCAAACATAAGGAAAGATTATTTTTTAAAGCCAATTTTAACACTTCACTTGTCCATCAACGCCATCCAGTTAGGCAAATTGGCTTTGAAAAATAAACTTTCTCTAAAGCACTAATGGTCAAATATGTTAAAAAAATCGACTATTCATACAAATCAAAGAGATCATGTTAAAATTTTGTGGCAACGTTCGACACATGTTTCATGGAGTAAGTTATTTAGTTTCATGGATTAAACACATCCTTAAAATTTAGATAGTGGATATAAAATGACAGTAGTAACTATTTTTATCATATCAACTGCCCAATCATCCATAAAACATAATTTCACCTTTAAGTCTCTTACATAAAGTCCACATTCCAGGGTCACGGGCAATACACAGAAATAGACGGAGAGAAAGAATTCTTCACGGTCTGCAACAAGAGCCCTAACGTCGTGTGCCACTTCTATCGGAATGACACGCCTCGCTGCAAGATAGTGGACATGCACCTTAAGGTGCTCGCGCAGAAACATGTCGAGACGAGGTTCGTCAAGTTGGACGCGGAGAGGGCGCCATTTCTTACCGGTGAGTTTAGGTTTTAAGTGTTAAGCAATGTTTGTAATGGTTGGGTTTGAGATGGGTGACCGATCTTAAGGTGTTAATGCAAGTTTGTCAAGTTGGACGAGAAGGCACCATTTCTTACTGGTAAATTTAGATTTTAAATGTTAAGCAATGCTTGTATAGGTCGGATTTAAGATGGGTGACCGTTTTTAAGGTTCGTCAAGTTAAATGCGGAAGAGGCACCGTTTCTTACAGGAGCACCGTTTCTTACAGGGTAACCGTTTCTTACAGGGCCACCGTTTTTTACAGGGTAACCATTTCTTACAGGGTCACCATTTCTTACAGGGGCACCTTTTCCTAAAGAGGCACCGTTTCTTACTGGTGAGTTTAGATTTTAAATGTTAAGCAATGTTTGTAAAGGTTGGGTTTGAGATGGGGATCGTTAGTCGGAGAGCAGGAGTTATTCACGGTCTGCAACAAGAGCCCCAACGTCGTGTGCCACTTCTATAGGAATGACACTCCTCGCTGCAAGATAGTGGACATGCACCTTAAGGTGCTGGCGCAGAAACATGTCGAGACGAGGTTCGTCAAGTTGGAAACGGAGAGGGCGCCATTTCTTACCGGTGAGTTGGGGTTTCAAATGTTAAGCAATGTTTGTAAAGTTTGGATTTGAGATGGGTGACCGGTTAAGTTGGACGCGGAGAGGGCGCCATTTCTCATCGGTAAGTTTTAAATGCTCAGCATGTTTGTAAAGGTTGGATTTGAGATGGGTGACCGGTTAAGTTGGACGCGGAGAGGGCGCCATTTCTCATCGGTAAGTTTTAAATGCTCAGCATGTTTGTAAAGGTTGGATTTAGGATGGGTGACCGTGAGACGGCGAGAAGGAGTTCTTCACGACCTGCAATGGGTCGCCTATAAATTACGTCACACGAATTTCATGATTTTTGAGACCCCCCCTCTCCCTAGTGTGACGTCACTTATTTTACATTTAGAAATAATTATTGAATTAAAACAACAGTTCCGAAAATTGTTTAATTTCAATTTAAATGATTTTGAAATGTGACGTCACGTAATATAGGACCCCTCCCACCCCCTTGTCACACAATGTCACACTTCGACGACCCCTCTCTTAACGTGTGACGTTATTTATGGATGGCCCCCCAAAAGCCCCAACGGCGTGTGTCACTTGTACCGGAATGACACTCTTTATAATTTTTTAACGGTATTTCAATCCCTGGTTGTAGGTTACGAATGTTAAGCAATAATTGTAGTGGTTGAGCACCTCAGGTAAGATTTTTAACAAATAAAAAATTAAGTTTGAAATATTAATAAACCTTTACACAAAAAGAGATCAGCCCTGGAAAATATCTCTAGATAGATCCATAATGGACCAAAACTTATCACGCGGGCCCAATGCGGATTCATAGGTGTGTGGTGTGATACAGCTGATTTACCTTTTTAATGTTTATTTTTCTTTATCGCAGGTAGACTGAAAATCCGCGTAATCCCGACCATAGCTTTAGTCAAAGACAACAAGACGAAAGATTTCATAATCGGATTTACCGAGCTTGGAAACAGAGATGACTTCAATACCGAGATGCTGGAGTGGAGGCTTGCCAGGTTGGTATAGTACTAAGAAACAAGTTTCATGGAGGATGAAACAAGTTTCATGCAAGATGAAACAACTTTCATGGCAGATGAAACGAGTTTCATGGCAGGTGAAACAAGTTTCATGGCAGGTGAAACATGGCAGATGAAACAAGTTTCATGGCAGATAAAACAAGTTACATGGCAGATCAAACTAGTTTCATGGCAGATCAAACAAGTTTCATGGCAGATGAAACAAGTTTCAATGCAGATCAAACAAGTTTCATGCCCGATGAAACAATTTTTATGCAAGATGAAACCTATTATGATACTTGTGAAACTAGCTTTGGTTCTCCGCCAGGGATTGACCTAGCTGTGATCTGATGATGGCCATCCAGGGAGTGAGTGGAGGCTATCCAGATCGCTATACACACCCAATTGATCTGATCAGCATTCTAAGAGATATAAGGATCCGAGTTTTTAATGCTAATTTCACGGTGTTTTCAACAGAACCTTATATCTTTTAGAATTTTAATCAGATCAGTTGGGTGTGTATAGCGATCTGAATCTCCTCCATTCACTCCCTGGATGGCCATCATCAGATCACAGCTAGGTCAATCCCTGGCGGAGAATCAAGGCTTCAAAATTACCTTGTTTGTATGAAAAATCGACTGGTGTCTTTAACCTATCACTATCGTTCCCCAGGGGGGACGTGATCGAGTACTCAGGGGACCTCCTCCTCCCCCCCGAGGGGAAGAAGCAATCCCTGCACATACAGAAGAAGGCGATCAGGGGGACTCAGGACAGCGACTCGGATGACTTCAGCGATTAATCACCATATTATTAAAGAAAGATGCATTAGTTATTAAATGACGTAGTTACCACAAAAAATAGATATTACAGCAGTTAGACTCTGGTCAACGAAAGATGAGATTGAAATGGCGGCGCCACTTTCCCTGTTAATTTAACGTTTAGAGGTTAAATTATTGGAAACTGAACCTTAAAATAAAGCGCGAAAATTAGTTCCATTTCCAACAGAGTCTCATCTTTCGTTGACCAAACTCTAGTTGCCCTGGCTCTGTAGGCCACATACAGTCAGAATTCCGGAACCGAAAACGAATTCCGAACGCAGTTAATCCATACAAAGGGGCCATCCATAAATGTACATCCCCCATGTTTTTGTTATTAATTTTTGTTTGAAACAGCTGATTTTTTTTTCGCGATTTCAGGGTTTGTCCCATAGTAAAAGTTGCTCAGTTCGATGGTCCTTCCTAATCCAGTTAGTTATTTTGTAACACGTATATTTTTTTGAAATATGAATTTCAGTAAAGTACAATGCCATGATTGGTCTACTTATGTGTTATTGTGGCGTATCGTGTCATAAACTCGAGAGCAGAAAAATCGCACCACAGGCCTTTTTTCATACAAAAGAGGTAAATTTGAAGCTCTGGTTCTCCGCCCAGATTAAAGAATAAATGGAGGAGGCTCAGATCGCTAAAGAAACCTAACGGATTCGTTGAGTCGTTTAGCTCAGGGTTAAACTTAAAAAAAATACAAGCTAAAATAACATCAAAAGTATGTAAAATGTAACGCTAAAAAATCCAATACAGGCTCTGGTGTAAACAACGCTTCTGATCCGTTGGGTTTCTTTAGCGATCTGAGCCTCCTCCATTTATTCTTTAATTTGCCATCATCAGATCAGAGCCCGATTAATCCTGGGCGGAGAACCAGAGCTTCAAAGTTACCTCGTTTGTATGAAAATAGGCCTGTGGTGCGATTTTTCTGCTCTCGAGTGTATAATCGGAGCGGCCGCGTATGCATGGTCGCTAGTTCAATTGAGATTGAATGGCGGTTCAGTGGAGATCGAATTGCCGTTCAATGGCTATTGAATAGTAGTTCAATGGCTATTGAATAGTAGTTCAATGGACTGTCATTGGAAAACCATTGGTATTTTTAACTGCAGCTAAGCAGAATTTTAAACTGTCAAACAGGGATTGATAATGTTATTTGTAAATGTAACGTTATTTCTTACTTTTTTTACCGTTATTTTTAAGATAACCATTATGTCAATAAATAACGTTAGTTTAGATAACGTTACATTGAAATTAACGTTTTTTCAGTAAATAACGTAATTTTTAACGTTATTTCTTACTTTTTGTTACCGGTACTTTAAAATTAACGTTATTACTATTAATAACGTTACTTTTTTTACCGATAATTTTATCGGTACTATTGTACCGGTAAAGTTTAACGCTATATTTGACGGTAATTTTACCGGTACAATAATTTTAACGTTATTATTACCAGTAAATTTACCGATAAAATGTTTTAACGGTATTTTTAACGTTATTTTTGTTATAGCGTTATATTTTTTTGACGGTATTTCAATCCCTGGTGTCAAACTACCGAACGTGTACGCTTAATGATACAATAGGCCGCAATGATGATGTGGACACCTTTATAGCGATTTTGAAGCACATTAATTGTGATATTTACGTATTATTATTTCTTTCAAATACACTAAACACTTAGAATGACATAGTCTATAATGCCTAATTTATATTAACAAATTGTGTGAATGGTGCTGACTTAAATGTAAAAGTAATTTAATGCCTTATGTTTGTGTGTTAAGGTCCACATTAGTTTGTGCGCATTTGAATGTTGCCAGATATGGGTGCGGTGAAGAGTTGTGATAGTTTTTTTTTGTATGAGAGTTGAGCTTTATATTTTAATATTTAACTACCTACTTTATAAATTAACAAGTACGCATTTACAAAATAAATGCATTTTTTATGAATATTAGTTTTATTTACCTCGTAAAAATAATTGTAAAAGATTTGATGTTCATTGGCTGGTACGGGTTATCAGCTTGTACGGTCAGCAATGAAAGTTATTTAACACCTAAGTACTTTGTCATAGTAACTTTTTTGAGTAATGTTTCAAACGATGAGACACCTGTTAAAGAAAGTTGCTTTGACAAAATACCAAAGCGTTAGCGACTTTTATTGCTGACTACGATGCAATTGATTTAACTATGCTCTATAGAAGCGGAAACTTCACTCGAGAAGTCGAGAATAAAATCTTCTGAGGCTGGCAACCCCTTTTCACGCCGAGGTAGGTACCATGGGCAACAGCGTCGCTTAACCACTGCTAAGGTTAAAATCGTTTAGTTCGTGCAGGGGCGATACGCGCGCACACGAATTTTGATTAGCGTCAAAATGGCGGCGCCAATGTCATAATGTTAATATTTTCACATTGTCAGATATAGTACTGAAATCCTACTATTTGATACCTTTAGTAAAAAATTTAGTACCTTTCTCGTTCTTAAGATAAAGCAATTAAAAGTTGGTCCCGCCAATTTGACGTCAAAATGGCGGAACCACACGAAACAATACATCCGAGTGGATAGTCACATACATATATTTTTACTACCTATAAACTACCTCATAAAACTGTAACCTAATTGGCATTATTCAAAGGAAAATCAGAGATACAGACTTGAACTCCTGGTCCCGCCATCATGATGTTTTTATGATTCGAAAAAATCACGCGAACAGCAATAGTTTCTTAATTTTTAATATATATGCATTCACTACCTAATTGCTACCTATCAATAAAGCTTAATAATCCCAATGTAAGCCTTTATTTTAATAAATAAATGTATTTTTATTTATCCCAATAGAAAATATTACTAGCAGTAGTAACACGTGTAGTACGTGGACAAGATAGACAGGATAGCGGACAACGCGGCGGACGGCACAGCGGACTGCGCAGCCGACAACACACTGGATGGAACAATAGAGAATAAAGCACAGTGAACAATATTGTGAACAGCACAGCACATTAGACAGCACAGCTCAATGGACAATTACGCAAATAATTGTAAACATCATCATCATCATCATATCAGCCACACGACACCCACTGCTGGGTATAGGCCTCCCCTAAGGATCTCCACGACGATCGGTCCTGCGCTGCCTGCATCCACTGGCTTTCCGCGACCTTCACCAGATCGTCGGTCCACCTTGTCGGGGGCCTACACACGGAGCGTCGTCCGGTGCGCGGCCGCCATTCCAGAACCTTTCTGCCCCAACGGCCATCGGTTCTTCTCGCTATGTGTCCCGCCCATTGCCACTTCAGCTGAGCAATCCTTCGAGCGATGTCGGTTACTTTAGTTCTCCTGCGGATCTCCTCGTTTCTGATTTGATCACGCAGGGAAACGCCGAGCATGGCTCTCTCCATTGCACGCTGAGTGACCTTGAGCCTCCTTATGAGACCCATAGTTAGCGGCCACGTTTCACTGCCGTAAGTCATCACTGGCAACACACACTGTTCATAGACTTTCGTCTTGAGACACTGAGGTAAGTCGGACGCGAAGATTTTTCGAAGCTTCCCGAATGCTGCCCACCCGAGTTGGATTCGACGAGAGATCTCTTTCTCGAAGTTGGACCTACCTAACTGGACTGCCTGTCCTAGGTATACGTAATGGTCAACAACTTCAAGTGTAGTGTTCCCAACATGAACTGGAGAGGGTACAACATGGGCATTTGACATAATTTTCGTCTTTTCCATGTTCATCCTAAGACCCACTCTTTGGGAAGCACTACGGAGATCTTCGAGCATTGTGTTCAAGTCTTCCATGGTCTCAGCCATAAGGACTATATCATCGGCAAAACGAAGGTGTGTTAGGTACTGGCCATTAATGTTGATGCCGAGTCCTTTCCAGTCTAAGAGCTTAAAGACATGCAAGTAGACATGCACCCTTGTCGAGAATGCTCACAAGTTACAATAAAGTAAGCAGTGTAAATAATCTGGATATTTACCACGAATCACTCTTAAAATTTAAACGTATGGTTCAGTCATCCTATTAATGTCACAATCGAAGTGTTGTTAACAAGTTTTTTCATAAGTTTTTTCTTTGTACCGGCTTTGTGAAACGTAATGTGTATCAATCTTATTTATTTTATTTTATTTGCAATGATGTGTTCACCTGTAATTGGGTTGCATGCTAGACCTAAATATGATTTAATTTTATATTGTAATGTGAACATGTTACCTGTTGGTGTCCCTAATAAATAAATACAAATACAAGATGTCCTCCAACGCAGCTGTGAACAGTTTCGGAGAAATAACGTCTCCCTGTCTCACACCACGCTGCAGTTGGATAGGATTTGTGTTCTGGTTCTATACTCGGATCGTCATGGTGGCATTTTGGTACAAGTACCTCAACACCTCGATATACCTATAGTCCACTTGGCACCTTTGGAGAGACTGCAGCACCGCCCAGGTTTCAATCGAATCAAAGGCTTTCTCATAGTCCACGAACGCCAAGCAAAGTGGCTCATTATACTCCTCAGTCTTCTGTATAACCTGCCGCAGCGTGTGGATGTGGTCTATGGTGCTAAAGCCTTTTCGGAACCCGGCTTGTTCGGGAGGTTGG
Organism: Agriphila tristella; assembly: GCA_928269145.1. Classification (NCBI taxonomy): domain Eukaryota; kingdom Metazoa; phylum Arthropoda; class Insecta; order Lepidoptera; family Crambidae; genus Agriphila; species Agriphila tristella. The sequence goes on along the minus strand of OV743447.1, from coordinate 818,912 downwards.
AAGTCGTCGAACTTGCGAGCGAGACGATTCGTAAGGACTCTCGAAAACAACTTATAGACATGACTCAGAAGCGAGATGGGTCTATAGTTCTTTAAGAGGGACTTGTCACCCTTTTTAAAGAACAAGATCACCTCACTTATGTTCCATGTCTTTGGCGTTCTGCCCTGGACGATGACGGAATTAAAGAGCTTCTGGAGGACTTTGAGTATCGGCTTACCGCCCGCTCTCAGAAGTTCTGTAGTGATTCCATCGTCACCCGCCGCCTTGTTGTTTTTCAGCTGTTTGAGAGCCAAACTAATCTCGTACAGGCTGACGTCCGGGATATCTTCGGTATAGTGTCGGGTAAGCTTGGCTCTGGGTTCTTTAGCCTTGCTTTCAACAGGTGTCTGCGTGGAATATAACTGCCCATAGAAGCTCTCGATCTCCCTCAGGATTTCAGGCTTTGTTGAAATGATGGATAACGATTAGCGTCTACTGAACTCTGGAGCCTCATTTCACGTCTCTGATCCATGAGTAGGAGTGTGTGGTCGGAGAGTTTCTTTATCTTGGGACGGCGGGTCTTAAAGAGCTTGGACCCTACCGTACGGACAGTATCCACCACCATGTTGTTTAGATCGTCCACATCTATGCTGTTCTCAAGGGCTTCGAAGCGGTTTTGGAGTTCGAGTTGAAAGCTCTCGGGGTTTTGAATATGGGCCGGCAATGGTCGAATTGTTGATTTTATCAGTCGAGATCTTTCCAGCTTTGGGTTGATATTCAATGTGCCACGTACCAATCGGTGATCGCTCCCCGTCTTAACAGCGTTGATCACAGTGACATCATTGAATATTTGCTTTTTCATCGACATGATAAAATCTATCTCATTTCTGACTTTACCGTCCGGACTGACCCAGGTCCACTTCCGGCTTTCCGGCTTTCTGAAGAATTGTAAACATAACTCTTAAACTATAAATAAAATAAAACCTCTTAAATTTTATATTAATTTTTATTTTCTCACATAAATTATGCAATGTGGAATAATATTTAACTGACTTTTATTGAGAAAAGAAGAGAAGAGAATTTACTTGAGAAAAGTACTATTACAAGCTTTTTACGGGAAGCAATTTACTTTGTCTCTAGTGTTTAAAGCCCTCGCCTACGACTCGCTCGGGATTCAAACTATCATCGACAGACAATATAATGATTAACTACCCGTTCTTGGCTGTAATGTAATGTACTGAATACATTTATTTATTAAAATTAAGGCTTTCATTGGGATTATTAAGCTTTATTGATAGGTAGCAATTAGGTAGTGAATGCATCTATGTTAAAAACTAAAAAAATATTGCTGGTCGTGTGATTTTTTCGAATCATAAAAACATCATGATGGCGGGACCACGAGTTCAAGTCTGTATCTCTGATTTTCCTTTGAATAATGCCAATTAGATTACAGTTTTATGAGGTAGTTTATAGGTAGTAAAAATATATGTATGTGACTATCCACTCGGATGTGTTGTTTCGTGTGGTTCCGCCATTTTGACGTCAAATTGGCGGGACCAACGTTTGATTGCTTTATCTTAAGAACGAGAAAGGTACTAAATTTTTTACTAAAGGTATCAAATAGTAGGATTTCAGTACTATATCTGACAATATGAAAATATTAACATTATGACATTGGCGCCGCCATTTTTAACCGACTTCAAAAAAGGAGGAGGTTCTCAAGTCGACGGTATTTTTTTTTTTTTTTTTTTTTTTTATGTATGTTTTAACATAGCTTCGTCAGTTGTTACCCGATTTGTACAATTCTTTTTTTATCTCAAAGAACATAGTTCGTGTGTGGTCCCATAAAATTTTTTCAGAGATCTGGTCAGTAGTTTTCTCATAATCCTGAAAAATATCAATTATTTAGCTCGCCATCGTACGAATTTTTATGGAATTTCGGACATAACATCTTTGTTTATGAACCGATTTAGATGATTCTTTTTTTATTTGAAAGGGTATACTTCAAGAGTGGTCACAATTTAATTTCATCGTTATTGGACTTCGAACTTCGAAGATACACAAGGGAACTCCTCAAAGTCAAATAGTATATGTAAAGTGTTTTAGGTTTTGGTAAGTTTATGGCAATCCAAAACAAACCAAATCATGGTTTGCGATGCAACGTTCTGGACTAGATTTGGACTACGAAAACACAACGGAACTCCTCAAAAACAAACAGCGTGAATTTGGAAATTGAGTTCTGGGCATTTTACCATTGAAAATGTTATAATATAAAGTTAAAAAATATTTACACGCTGCGCTTACATACCTACCACTAAAAAGTTGAAAATAAAAAAGCTTTTTAAAAAAAAAGAAAAACCGCCTTCAAAAAACCTGAAAACAAAAACAGCTTAAAAATTAAATACCTCTAAAAAGCAAGAAATAATATTCGAATCATTCGTTACACATATCAATATTAATAAAACACGTCTAATGAAGTCGGGTGGGGCTTTTAGAAAAAAATGAAGTTGTCCTCCAGCCCCACCCGACTTCAATAGACGTGTTTTATTAATATTGATATGTGTAACGAATGATTCGAATATTATTTCTTGCTTTTTAGAGGTATTTAATTTTTAAGCTGTTTTTGTTTTCAGGTTTTTTTGACGCTAATGAATTTTGTTGCAAACTGGTTAGCGACGCTGTTGCCCATAGTACCTGTCTACAGTATTGTACGAGGCAAACATCTTGACTTGATTCTTTTTCGCCGCAGTGGGGATAAGTTCGCGCATGTGCACTTGTGAGCAGGTAATGATAACGTTATTTTTCAATGTAACGTTATTTCTTACTTTATTTACCGTTAATTTTAAAATTAACGTTATGTCAATAAATAACGTTAATTTAGATAACGTTACATTGAAATGAACGTTATTTCAGTAAATAACGTTATTTTTAACGTTATTTCTTATATTTTTACCGTTAAACTTTAAAATTAACGTTATTCCAATTAATAACGTTATTTTTTTAGCGATAATTTTACCGATATATTGTACCGGTAAAGTTTAACGCTATATTAAACGCTAATTTTACCGGTAAAATGTTTTTAACGTTATTTTTACCGGTAAATTTACCGATAAAACGTTTTAACGTTATTTTTTTATCGTTTTTTTAACGGTATTTCAATCCCTGCTTGTGAGCGACCAATAGCACGCCGCCCGCGTACCTCACCGCTAGGCATACACAAAATACGCGTCCTTCGCAATCACCACCCGATTTCAACATGTTTGCCTCGTACTGTATGTAAGTATAGTGCTTTTCTCAAACATGTAATGAAATGAAATAAAAAAGGTAGGTAGACCCTTAGGCTGGCCCCACACCTACCGGTTTCATTTCTTTGCTTTGCTGTTCTACCATGGACCGCAGGCCAAGAGGCTCATTTTCAATCTATCGCATATTTTGACCTGACCACATTGGCAAGATAGCCATTAGTTTGGTGTTATCAAATATCGTCGTCTGGGGTGAGTTGAGAAGCTTTAGTTTTCGTTTTAAAAAAAACTGCTGTTTTATACAAAAAATAATAACGAAATTATCAAAATGTATGAAACAGTTCATTTTTTTTCGCGATTTCAGATTTGGTCCCATAGTAAAAGTTGTTCAGTTTTATTATGGTCCCTATCTACCATATTCAGTTTTATAAGGCTTTACCAAACATCTTGTATAAATAAGCGATCGAGTTATTTTTAACGATCGGAGTCCATGTTCAGGGTGGCACATCTCCTAAAAGCTTCCTACTTCGCAATCCAGGCGATGATATTTGATAAAACCAAGCTAATGGCTATCTTGCCAATTTGGTCTAGTCCCAAAATGCGATAGATTGAAAATTACCATGGTTGGCCGGCGGTCTTTCAAGCAAGGTAGCACAGCAAAGCAAAGAAACGGAACCGGTAGGTCTGGGGCCAGCCTTAAAGTCCTCGCAAACTACAGACCAAACTGTCGACCGGATGGGTGACCAAAAATTTATTATCACGAGCTCCTCCGTGCTTCGGAAGGCACGTTAAGCAGTTAATACCGTCTGCATTTGCAGTCGTTAACACCTACCAATACGCATTGGGCCCGCGTGGTGGGTTATAGCCCATCCTCCTTACCACCCATAGGCTGAGCGCGCACTGCGGCATTTGGCCGCAGCGTCAAAACACCGCGTGGCGAAACACCGCCATTTTATGTTGTGTTTGTAAGTAATAGCAGAGGACAGGAGTACAAAAACAGTTAAATGTTTTAATTTGTTAGTAACAAAACTGTTATATTACTTACCAACGACATAAAGTATTACCGTTAACTCAAGGGAAACCTTTATTGGCTATACTAACATGTACCTGATATTAAGTAATTTTATTAATGCGCTGTTGGTTTTCTCAAAAAAGGAAAATAATAATTAAAAAAAACAGGCTACTTCTATGAAATCCATTTTGATTGTGTCGCTTACGGCAAAAAAACGCGCAGTGCGCCCACCGTAGTGGCGCGAAATGCCGCTGCGGTGTTGTCGCCGCTGCGGCGAAAAGCCGCAGTGCGCGCCTAGCCATAAGGAGGGCCTGTTCCCCAGCAGTGGGGACATTAAAAATGGCTGATGAACGAGGGGGCCGAGTTGTCTGATCAGTGGGTCGACTCGAATCGCCCACAAAAAATGGTCCGTGCTCTGCGGGCCCAGTTGACCGCGAAGGTGTACCTACATAATATTATTATATTACACTTTAAACAATTCGAATGGAACTAAAATGAATAAATAGCTTGACCACTATGGTACGTACCTTTCCTGTAGAACGTCGTCGGCGGTAAAAATATTGCGCGTTGAAAAAATCGCCCATACTATGGTGGTCAAAATGTATTCTATGGCGACCGATGATTCAACGATTAGCCTGCTGGAATGCACCCAATGTCAACAATCAAATGTCAAAGTCACAAACTAGTCAGTCAGTTAGAGGTGGGTTGTACTAGGTAAATTTGATACTAGGTGCACCTGTTCCTAGTCCGACAAAATACTTGATCCAAATACCTGTTCCACCTAGTCCACCTAGTATGATTGGAGTTCATACTTTCCGGCTGCGTATAGTATGGGTTCACGTTCAGTCATAATAGTTTTTTTTTATTAAATTATCCGACAAAACGGTCCACTTGTTTGTTTGTAATTTATATTACGAAATAGAGTGTTGTGTGTGGGCGTCAAAAGTTTATATTAGACTTCAATAAGATTAAATAAAACTATTTTAACGGATTTAAGTCGCGTTTATTGTTGTGGAATCTCGATAACTGGAATGTCTTAGGAAAAGCTAAACATTTTGGGTTAATGAGTTTTCGACTTATCAAGAAGTTCGAGATAAAAAATATAAATTAAGATAGATATAATATGCAAAAATTTGGACTTAGAAAGGCGCGATTTCAAAGTATATTTTTTCGAGTAGTTGAGTCAAAGTTAAATAAAAATTCTTCTTAAGTGTTCTGTCTGGTACATATTTTTTGAAACAAATTGCATATCTATTATTGAAGTAAACTGTACAAACATCTAAATGAAATCCTTATCTTCTTTTGATTTAAGGAATTTGCAGATTTTTTTATCAAATATTTTTTCCAGTTCAAACAATAAACAAACATAATAAGGTACACAGCTGTGTTACTTAGAAAGTTTAATGGATTTATTCATACATTGCACGTGTTCAAGGCACAAACAATAGATTAGAACTGAAGCACCGAACATTTTCTATAGATTATATTGTTATGAGTTCGGTGAATTCGAAGTAAAACGTCATGAACCTTCAAATACCTTTCCGACTGATTATTTCGCTCTGTATAATAACATTAAAGAATTGTTATCTTTCCTTCATACTTTACAGGCTTTACTGTCAACTTATGGAAACATCCATAGGTAGGCGTATTTAAAAGAAATCAATTCTTTTTATGTGTAATAATTGCATTTTTTTAGTTTTTTTGCCTTTTAATAACATTAACATAACAATTAACAATTAACATTAAATCGATTCTTTTTTATTCACAATTATTATTTTTTTGTTCTTTTTGGTCTTTTCTCATTAAATCAAGTCTTTCTATTTACAATAATTGTTATTTTTTTACTTTTGATATTAGTTACCTAATTAGCTATTTACATTTGTCAAGATTAATTTATGTACAATTTTGATGCAAAAACATCAATTGCTGTACTTTTCTGGACCCCAACCTTGTTCTTCTGTCGTTGATGAGGAGACCACATGTCATGCAGAAAAAATTCTTTCACAAGGTACACTAGTAGCCATTGCTAGAGGTAAAAGTTTTTCATCCGGTAACACCACTTTATCTTCTAAATATCGCTGCACTTCTACAATGACTCTGGATGTTGCAGTTCCTTTGGGTTGAATATTTTTTCATTTTTGTCCATGTAGTGCTGCCATACTGCACTTTTTTTTGTGATTCCTCTGAAGTGGAGGATTGTGGCTCCACTGAAGACGTTGATTGCTCTTCTCTTTCATACAATGACTGAACTCTATCGTCTTTGTTTATTAGAGAGGTTACAAGCTGTATTATATTTTGTTTTGTGTTGTCAGCCACATACTGGTTCTCGAAATATAATTTAAAACGCGGGTCAAGGAACATACAAGTGGTGAAAGTACGGCTTTTGTCCAAATTTGAGAATCTGTTTTTTAAGGCACCTAATAAATCTTGTCGCAGGGCTTGAGCGGTGGGTAGATAAGTTGTAGTATCTAAACTCTCTAACGAATTTATAAGTAAGATGTTTCTTTTTCAAATGTTTTGTCAGATTTGACACAGAACTTTTAAAATTTAATTGGTTTTTACATATTATTTTACACTTGGCCATGTACTGCCCTATGTCTATAAAGTGGTCCCAAGCTACACTAGTTACTTTTGGAGGCATATTTATTAAATACCTAACCTAAGTTCAGTCAATTGTAAAACTAAAACTCACTACTAAACGGAGTACAGATAAGTACTAAACTACGCGCACTTTCCCGTATGATCCCGCACGCAATACTTCGACCGGACACGATCAGTGCTCGACCGATATGACGATACTAGTCCAACGGCTACCTAGTGTCTGGCAGAGACTAAGTAAGACTAGCTAGTCTCTGGACTAGCCTGAAGATCGAGCTCAACACGACGTGTGAGCGAGATGGCGAGACACCGGCGGGCGGCGGCGAATAGAGTGAGCGAGCGCAAACCTTCCGTGAAATCCGCGATAACTCATAGCGTTACGTACGGATCTGTGGTCAGAACAACTGGATATTTTTGAGGACTAGGTGGATCGAGTATATTTTGATTTAGAATAGGTGCCGCCTAGTCTCGTAAAAAACCTATTCCCGGGATCTGTTCTAGTTACGCCTCACCTCTACAGTCAGTCGATCTTTGTCATTTGGCGGAGCAAAGTGCGTATCCGAATATATTGCGTGATGTTTTTATAATTTTTTATCAAAGAAAATTCCATAAAACAACTGCCATAAAAAATCGAAACTGTTAATTAAAGTTTTGTGTTATTGCGTGTCGATAGAAGTGGTCGAAAAACAAAAGTGCGGGGTTTTGGAGTTGCGAAAATCCATTTGGTCGTGCGTTGAACTCGGATTAAAGTAAGTCAACAAAAACGTAGTGAACGTAATAACATATGTAGCTATTTATAAACCACTGGAGCTCATGGAACCATCGTCAGACCCCAGGAAATAGTTTCAAGGCTGAAAATTAGACTTTGAACTCGCAGTTATGTGAGCAATTTTTACAAATTGGTCCCAAGTTATTTCGTAAAACTATGATTTAAATTTTTAAACATTGACTATTCTCACTATTCTTCTCAACTCTTTGTTAGTTACATGTTCTAAAGTCATAGTCATGATGTCTATTTTAGGATAATTGCCAATGCCATTTGGAATAATTATATAATTCAAACTTTGGCACTGACTGGTTGGTTAACGAAAAATAGGGAATGTATCATGCCATAGTAAAATAGAGGAAGCAAATAAAAAAGTGTCATTACTTTTATATTTTAAAAGAAGATACCTTATTACTAGATCCTTGCAGAAATATTTAATAGCTCCCCTACCCTTATCACAATTTATTTGGGATCGGTGCAGTGCGTCCTTCTCTTCCATTCCTTCCCGCCACTCGTCATCTTCTCTTCCACTCCCATCACATTCATATCATTCTGCATACCATCCAATTTTTCTGCGGTCTTCCTCTTACTTTCCAGCCATTAACATACGAGTGGTCGAAACTGGTCAGTAAAGTCAGTGAAAGTCAGTATTTTTGGCTGCGGTCAGTAAAAGTCAGTTTTTTCAAAAAAAGGTCATTAAAGTCAGTTTTTTAGCAATCTACGTTCATTTTTATACACTTTTTTAATATTACTGTTTGTTTTTACTGTAAGAAGGCAAGAGTAAAAGATTAGTGGATGAAACCTACTAAAAATCGCGCTGCACGACCGATTGTTTTTTCTATAGACAGGCAAAAAGTCCAAGATTAGTGCATGATATTGACTAAAAATCGCGCTGCGCGGCCGTTTTCTTACAAAAGGCAAGCAAGATTACAAGATAAATGGATAAAACTGACTAAAAATTGAGGTCTCGGATTGCCACTATTCAGTGTAAATACACCGAATAAAGAAAAAAACTTCTTTTTTTTCAAAAAGGTGGCGATTTTCCAGGTTTGTGTGATGTATGCATGGTATCTCATCTAAAATATTTGGCTTTATAAGGCTATTTATCGCCTGTATAAGAGAACCATTTAATGACAGTCGATTTTTTCTAGTTCTTTAGAAATATATATAAAAATAACATTGTGAATGCTAAAAATCTCAATAAAAAAATTGTCAACTCTGTCAAACTCTGTCTTAAACCCTTCTGTTTATACTCACTACACATTCAAACATAGAAATTAAGTCAGTAATAGGTCAGTATTTTTGAGTCTTACAGGCAGTAAAATCAGTATTTTTGACACTGCAAACAGTTTCGACCCCTGACATACATATCCAATCCACCAGATACTGTTAAAAAAATATTATATATATCAGAGGTGCCCAAACGGTTGATCGCCAAGGATAACAGATTTGCACCCAATGTAGTTTTATTTATGTAATTTTTTTTTGATAAAAATTTGATGAGTTAAACGGTCAAAATGTTGATCTCTTAGTCATAAATTGCTAGGTCGATCTCCTTAAGAAAAAGTAACTATGGGCACCCCTGATTTATATAAATGTTTATTTTATGCCATTATCAAGTTGCTATCTCCATTAATGACAGTAAAATTACAAAACTAATGGCTTTAAATTGTGTAGAGATAACAGCAAGTTAAAAATACACAACTATACTGCCGTTATCATTGTGACAAGTCACGGATAAAAGTTGAGACAGGTTAAGTCAGTTGTTTGTTGAATAAATAAGTTTTATGTAACTGTGTCACTTTATAACACTTTATGGCCATTTAAATACATTTTTTGACTGAACTTGTTTGTAGTTTCTTTGAGTAGGTGTTGTGTTATAGTAATGTGATTATGTGACGTAATTTTCGAAGTTTACTGATAATTTCATAAAATTTTCATGTAATATCTTACTTAAATGCCCTTTTTGGGACTTTCGTAAGTACGCTGTATTGCAAACTGCTCTTACGCGGTCTTACACTCCCATCGACGATATATTGCAAATGTTGTTAAAACGGTTGTTGTCAGTAAAATATATCAAGTGATAGGGTGATACTGATAATGATCATATTGTTTGCTAAACAAGAGTATATCATAAATCATTTATTTGCTCGAATATGGTACAGTACAGATTTTAATTACAATGGTTCCCGCATATTCTACCGAATGATTCGATGTGCAAATACTTTAATGTCCAATGTTCATATTATAATAATCATTAGATCTGACTCAAAAAAAAAAAAAAAAAAAAAATATATTTAAAAATGAAATTACAACGTCACACTGATAAAAATTAATGGAAAAAATTACAGAAACATTCAATGGTCAAAATTATCTAAACAACACAAATTATACAAATCAGAATAAAATTAAATCTAGATAATGTCAAATTGCTATAATAAATTAATCTTATTTTATTGTTTTGTCATCTAAGTATTCATTAATGGTACAATAAGTAATGATGTAAGATCAGTATGCATTTGCAAAATAAAGCAAAACATATTGTTGTTTATGGTATGAAGTTGATAACTTGTTTATTTCAGCAAGTTAGAACTTTTTCTTCAGTTCTAATATTTACGCACTGTCTCGTTAATCTAATAGTGAGAAAATTATCTTTATTACATACAAAACCTGGAACAAAGCTACTATTGCACAGACATCTGTATCATAATGAGCGAATACCTACCAAATATACAGGGTGTCCCAAAACTTTGCCACACGGAGGGAAAGTACCTTAAATATTGAAGATGGGAAATTTTACTAAAAGAAGACATATTCATATTGATTTTTAAAATAATTGGAACTGAACTCTAACATTTTTGAAAAATCGCAATCCTTATATTGTTTTAATCGCATTCCTTAAACAGGAATCAAACCCACTAAATTAGAAGAAAATCAATCTTTTATTTTTACGATACCAATCGAAAGGGTTACTCATTAGGATTATTTTTTGTTAAGTAATACAAAATAAGTAAACATTTAAATTTTAATTATTAGCTATTGTATCAATTTGTACAGGAATGAATGCGATTTAAAAAAAAAACTTTGAATGCAGTTCGAATTATTTTTCAAAACAAAAACAAGTCTTCTTTCAGTAAAATTTCCCATCTTCAATATTTAAGGTACTCTCCCTCCATGTGGCAAAGTTTTGAGACACCCTGTATAAGATATAGGTATAATAATGTTGCAACAGCACAAAAATATTTACCTATGTGACCTTCTTTATTGTTCACTTCATTAATAATATTGTTGTTCAGACTCATAACGTATGTCTGGCTTTTTCTTTTGTTTAGTGACATGTGAGTGACCTTTAACTTGTAAGATAATAGGTTTTTTTTTTCTGATTTGAAATCTGCAATCAGTGCTTTCCACTATGAGCAAATGAGTTCCAGTCTTTGATCGTAAGTCCTTGATAATAGGGAATATATATATATTTTTTTCTATCAAAAGTATGTATAATGCGTGAGAAAATCAACTGTAATATTAAACACTTTTCTCTTGCATTTTTGTCTCGTGATATAGTTACTTGAAGTTGGCATGCAGCAGCAACCGCCGAATACGCTCTATACATCATGCGACCTACTAATAAACTAAAAATTATCTAGCGACCGCTAATAATTACGGAATCGCCGTACAATGACTGTCAAAAGTAATATCCTTGGTTGTGTGAAGCTGAGACTTTTATTGTAGGGGTGGCTACCTCGCTCGGCAGAACATACCGAGTAAACTGTCTTGATATACTTGGTGCAAAATGCTTCAAGCAGCATTGGAATGCGATGCACCCGCATTCTAATGAAAATTGAAACAATATTTACCACTGAACTATTCAACACTTGACACTGGCAAAAATTATTGCAGGTAACTGCAGTGATGTGAGTGCCGCTCGCGATGGCGGTGAAGGAGGTCCGGGTGCCCCTCCTGCACGAGGACCGGCCATCGCACCATGGTACGTATGATGTAGCCACGCTATTATAACCCATGTAGCAGTGCAAACAAATACTTGCGTAAAGTAAGGACGGCTTTCCATTCAAATGATTGCACCATAACGGTCACAAAGGTATTTTCGGTCCCACATTTCGAATCCCTCCTCACCTGCTGGGGGGGATACGTAAGTGCATTTTCTCCGGCATATAAAAAGGGTGATAGCGATCTACTGTTCCCGACCTCCCCTTACCACTGGCCACGTCACAGGCCAGGCCACATAACACGAGGTTCGTTTCGCTTCGCTTCGCTCTGTGTGTACAAGAGTTCTGGGGGCCTAGCCAAAGTAACATTCGCTAATCTTAGTTATCGCTTCGCTTTCGAAATATATAATTATGGGATTGACATAAGGTTTCGTTAACAATCGTATTTTAAAACGTCAAATCCATACATGTTTCGAAGCGAAGCGATAACGAAAATTTGCAAATGTTACTTTGGCTAGGGGGTCAGATCTTTAGTTCGCCGTATGAATCCAACCTTGAGCTTTTTTTCGCTTCCAATGTGGCCAAACGAACGGAGCCTAGTTTGAAAATACGCGGCAGCGAAGCGACCACCATCCAAGCGAAATGAAAGCGGGAGATGGTCGCGCGCTATTGGTCGCTCGCAAGTGCACATGCGCGAACTTATCCCCACTCCGTCGAAACTGTGTTAAGGTGTTTATTGGAATCTGTACGTAAGAGGGCTGGGCTTAAACATTGGACTTGAAACTACAGAATAACATAAGATAGCTTGCGCTATCAACACGATAATAAAAACTTGACAACTCATTATCGTAATTCGTAAGTCAAGTAGGATTGTAAAAAGGCGTGAGATAATTCTCGGGTATTGAGATAACGATGCCTTTAACATTCACTGCTTGCCCGATAGCACTATCGAGTGGCTGATAGTATGACACGCGACAGGGGGTCAATGTCAAATATATTGGTCATTCATTAGTGGTAATGTATAGGCCCGGCTCGTATAACGAGCGCTGCCTGCCGGTCATATCATATATGTACAGTTTGTACTATTACTTATTCTGTGGTACAGTACGAGGCATATATCTTGAAATCGGTTGGGGATTGCGCGGAATGCGTATTTTGGGCATGCGTAGCGGTGAGGGGCGCGTGCGGCGGGAGAGGGGCGCGCGCTATTGGTCGCTCACAAGAGCACATGCGCGAACTTGTCCCCACTTCCACAGAATACATAATAGCCACTTCTTCGAAAAACTTTCAAGATTAAAAACCTTTCTATAATGTATCTTTCTGTTTGTAGCCTCGAAACAAACTGCTGAAGATTATGCATTATATAGGTACACCATATTTTACATACATTTGCATGCGCTTTTGTTGATAATGTTCAAACAATAATACCCTGAGTCACGATCACGACTTCGTGTTTATAAAGTTACTTGAGCTATATACCGATTATTCCAACTAGTAAAATAAAAATTACTGTTTGAATATAGGTGCTATCTATTAGGACTACCGTCCTAATAGATAGCAAGGAATAACGTCCTTAGGATTTTAAAAGAACGTCACTAATCTTTAAGGTCTCTACCCACTACACCGTTGCATACCATGATCGTGCTAGGAACGTGTCAGGCTATTCCCACTAGCCGGTCTGTCACCGGCCATGCACGGAGCGTCAACAATTGCTGTCGGCGAGAATATTTTGCCGGTCGGTGCGGACACGCTCTGTGCATGACACGTGACGTTGTCGAGCCGGTGAGTAAACGGGTTGTAACCGCGTATGATAACCCTTAAAAAGCGAAATGAAACGGATTTCTGCCGGTTTTGGATGATGCACACGGGCACCATACGGGTTACATACGGGCATCATACGTGTTGCATACGGACACAGAACGCCGTTGATCCGTTTCAGTGGGCATAGTAGAGCGTCAGCGTATCGTGTTGCTTTTCGTGTCTGATACGTTCCTAGCACGGTCATGGTATGGCACGGTGTAGTGGGTAGAGACCTTAAAACGAAGAAACAAAACGATCCAGTAAGAATATTCCATAATAAGGTGTCAAGCCTACTCACCGATATCTGCTCCTGCTGCAATGCCTGTCGGCGCCGACCCTTGGCATTCCTTGGTATTTTTTCACAAGCAACACAACACTTTCAACAAATAATGTTCAAATAGAGAAAGTGAAAAAAATTATTCAGCACACTTGTTTACAGTACACTTGTTTACAAAAAAGTATTGTTTACAAATGGGTTCGCAATAGGCAGTGATACAATCGGTATATGGTGTCACATGGTGTTGACAGCGCGGATCTGATCTGTCCCACCCAACAAGTGACGGCGTGAGAGGCATCAACCAAATAACGAAAAGTACCCTCACTGGATTAATAAAATTACTTATTATTAATAACCTGCGAGAACTGTCAATATGAAGCGTTTCGTTCTATGCAGACGATCAAAATACCACCATGAAATTACAAAAAAATATAATGCGCGGCTGCAACAATAGTATTAGTGGAACGGCAAGTTTAGGTAACAATTTTCGAGGACGGCGAGAGTGGTCCGTCTGTAAATTCAATATCTGTGTCGTTGTCCAGGCGAGGCGTCTCGAGCCGCGCAGAAGACGGAGCTGGGGCGCGGCGCGATGGTCGTGACGTCACTGGTGGCGGGCGCCACCGCCGGCGCGCTGGCCAAGACCACCATCGCACCGCTAGATAGGACCAAGATCAACTTTCAGACCTCGTGAGTACCTACTGATAAGATTAGTTCATAAATGGATCAGTTGACCAATGGGTCAGTTCTTAAATGGATCAGTTCACGAATAGACCAGTTCACAAATGTATCAGTTCATAAATGGATCAGTTCACAAATGTATCAGTTCATAAAAAATAAATAAATAATTGGATCAATTCACAAATGGATTAGTTTACATATGAACCAGTTAGTAACCGCCACTAGACAAGATTGAGACCAACTGCTCCTCGTGATTATGTAGAGGTAGGGATTATGTGTCTTTATGTCATTGGTGGTGGGCGCCACCGCGGGCGCGCTGGCTTAGACCACCATCGCACCGCTCGATTGGACCAAGATCAACTTTCAGACCTTGTGAGTATCAGTCCCTAAGATAGTCCCAACCCAACCAACCAATAAAGTTAGTTCATGAATGGATCAGTTCACAAAAGTTCATAAACGGATCTGTTCACGAATGGATCAGTTCACAAATGTATCGGTTTACAAATGGATTAGTTCACAAATGGTTCAGTTCATAAATTCGGATCAGTTCACATATGAACTAGTTTGCAAGCGCTACTAAACAAGATTAAGATCAACTGCTCCTCGTGATTATGTAGAGGTAGGTATTATGTGCGTTTATGTTTATCACTGATAGGACCAAGATCAACTTTCAGACCTGGTGAGTATCAGCCAAAAAGATTGAGTTGCCAATAAACCAATTTGTTTATGGACTAGTTCACAAATGGATCAGTTCGCAAATGGACTGGTTTGCAAACCAGTTTCGTGCCACTACTCTGACAGAGCCAAACTACTACCAGATCTCGGAAGTATCCATTAGTGTGTTTATGGTCAATAGCTAAAAATTTGTAGCTGTAATCAGCTTTCATTTTTTTTGTATAAAGTCTCATGTCGCTAGAATGCATAGTTTCTGAGATATATGTGAAAAACCGAAAAATAGGACTTTCAAAGCCCCCCCTCCCCCTCGGCACAGGCCCCTCTATAGACTTTTGATATGTTCACCTCCTAACTAGCCCAAAGTTATAAAGTCAAAAATTGTGTTCCAAGCATTTCCCTCTATACATTTTTTGAGGTTTCTTTGCCTGCACTATAAATTAATACTTACTTATTCGTACATTACAGACAAACACCATATTCCTGGCGCGCAGCCGTGGAGTTTCTCGTACGTAGCGCGCGCTCAGACGGCATGTTAGCGTTGTGGCGCGGCAATAGCGCGACCATGGCGCGCATCGTGCCGTACGCCGCCATACAGTTCACCGCGCACGAGCAATGGAAGCGAACGCTAGGGGTGGACTCGCCGCAAGTAGCGCAGTAAGTTATAGACATTGCACATACTACATATACCAGCGCAGTGAGTTAGTATTACACATTGTACATACTACATATACCAGCGCAGTGAGTTAGTATAACACATTGCACATACTACATGTACCAGCGCAGTGAGTTAGTATAACACATAGCACATACTAAACATACCAGCGCAGTGAGTTAGTATAACACATTGCACATATACTAAATATACCAGCGCAGTGAGTTAGTAAACACATTGCACATACTACATATACCAGCGCAGTGAGTTAGTATTACACATTGCACATACTACACATACCAGCGCAGTGAGTTAGTATTACACATTGCACATACTACATATACCAGCGCAGTGAGTTAGTATAACACATTGCACATACTACATATACCAGCGCAGTGAGTTAGTATTACACATTGCACATACTGCATATACCAGCGTAGTGAGTTAGTAAACACATTGAACATACTACATATACCAGCGCAGTGAGTTAGTAAACACATTGAACATACTACATATACCAGCGCAGTGAGTTAGTATAACACATTGAACATACTACATATACCAGCGCAGTGAGTTAGTATAACACATTGCACATACTACATATACCAGCGCAGTGAGTTAGTATTACACATTGCACATACTGCATATACCAGCGTAGTGAGTTAGTAAACACATTGAACATACTACATATACCAGCGCAGTGAGTTAGTAAACACATTGAACATACTACATATACCAGCGCAGTGAGTTAGTATAACACATTGCACATACTACATACACCGTCATTTTGTAGTCGTTTTAATTAACTTAAGGGAGTGTTCTACTAATGGAACTAAACATTTTTGCCCAAGAAACATGGGTCGAAAAACGACAAAAATTTTTGATGTTCCCATACTAATAAAAAACCGCCTTCAAAAAACTGAAAACAAAAACAGCTTAAAAATTAAATACCTCTAAAAAGCAAGAAATAATATTCGAATCATTCGTTACACATATCAATATTAATAAAACACGTCTATTGAAGTCGGGTGGGGCTGGAGGACAACTTCATTTTTTTCTTAAAGCCCCACCCGACTTCATTAGACGTGTTTTATTAATATTGATATGTGTAACGAATGATTCGAATATTATTTCTTGCTTTTTAGAGGTATTTAATTTTTAAGCTGTTTTTGTTTTCAGTTTTTTGAAGGCGGTTTTTCTTTTTTTTTAAAAAGCTTTTTTATTTTCAACTTTTTAGTGGTAGGTATGTAAGCGCAGTGTGTAAATATTTTTTTACTTTATATTATAATATTTTCAATGGTAAAATGCCCAGAACTCAATTTCCAAATTTACGCTGTTTGTTTTTGAGGAGTTCCGTTGTGTCATCGTAGTCCAAGTCTAGTCCAGAACGTTGCATCGCAAACCATGATTTGGTTTGTTTTGGATTGCCATAAACTTACCAAAACCTAAATCACTTTACTTACACTATTTGATTTTGAAGAGTTCCTTTATGTATCTTCGAAGTTCGAAGTCCAATAACAATGAAATTAAATTGTGACCACTCTTGAAGTATACCCTTTCAAATAAAAAAAGAATCATCTAAATCGGTTCATAAACAAAGAAGTTATATCCGAAATTCCATAAAAACTCGTGCGATAGCGAGCTAAATAATTGATATTTTTCAGGATTATGAAAAAACTACTGGCCAGATCTCTGTAAAAAAATTATGGGACCACACACGAACTATGTTCTTTGAGTTAAAAAAAGAATTGTACAAATCGGGTAACAACTGACGAAGCTATGTTAAAACATACATAAAAAAATAAAAAAAAAATAAAAAAAAAATACCGTCGACTTGAGAACCTCCTCCTTTTTTTGAAGTCGGTTAAAAATGTTTTAGCTGTCTAGTTAGTATAACACATTGCACATACTACATATACCAGCGCAGTGAGTTAGTATAACACATTGCACATACTACATATACCAGCGCCTTGAGTTAGTATAACACATTGCACATACTACATATACCAGCGCAGTGAGTTAGTATAACACATTGCACATACTACAGTGGACTATATAGGTATATCGAGGTGTTGAGGTACTTATACCAAAATGCCACCATGACGATCCGAGTACAGAACCAGAACACAAATCCTATCCAACTGCAGCGTGGTGTGAGACAGGGAGACGTTATTTCTCCGAAACTGTTCACAGCTGCGTTGGAGGATATCTTTAAGCTCTTGGACTGGAAAGGACTCGGCATCAACATTAATGGCCAGTACCTAACACACCTTCGTTTTGCCGATGATATAGTCTTTATGGCTGAGACCATGGAAGACCTGAACACAATGCTCGAAGATCTCCGTAGTGCTTCCCAAAGAGTGGGTCTTAGGATGAACATGGATAAGACGAAAATTATGTCAAATGCCCATGTTGTACCCTCTCCAGTTCATGTTGGGAACACTACACTTGAAGTTGTTGACCATTACGTATACCTAGGACAGGCAGTCCAGTTAGGTAGGTCCAACTTCGAGAAAGAGATCTCTCGTCGAATCCAACTCGGGTGGGCAGCATTCGGGAAGCTTCGAAAAATCTTCGCGTCCGACTTACCTCAGTGTCTCAAGACGAAAGTCTATGAACAGTGTGTGTTGCCAGTGATGACTTACGGCAGTGAAACGTGGCCGCTAACTATGGGTCTCATAAGGAGGCTCAAGGTCACTCAGCGTGCAATGGAGAGAGCCATGCTCGGCGTTTCCCTACGTGATCAAATCAGTAACGAGAAGATCCGCAGGAGAACTAAAGTAACCGACATCGCTCGAAGGATTGCTCAGCTGAAGTGGCAATGGGCGGGACACAGCGAGAAGAACCGATGGCCGTTGGGGCAGAAAGGTTCTGGAATGGCGACCGCGCACCGGACGACGCTCCGTGGGTAGGCCCCCGACAAGGTGGACCCACGATCTGGTGGAGGTCGCGGAAAGCCAGTGGATGCAGGCAGCGCAGGACCGATCGTCGTGGAGATCCTTAGGGGAGGCCTATACCCAGCAGTGGGTGTCGTGTGGCTGATATGATGATGATGATGATTGCACATACTACACATACCAGCGCAGTGAGTTAGTATTACACATTGCACATACTACACATACCAGCGCAGTGAGTTAGTATAACACATTGCACATACTAAATATACAGTCATTTGAATAAAAAAATAGAGTTCCGTACCAAAAAGAGACCTTATTTTTGATTTGATACTTTGTCATTCAATGCCCTCTTCTCTCCACAGACAGCACCGAATCCTGCACCTAATGGCGGGCTCGCTGGCGGGCGTGACGTCACAATCGGCCACGTACCCGCTGGACATGGCGCGCGCGCGCATGGCCGTGACCAACGCGCAAGAATACAGGACGCTACTAGCTGTGTTCAGCAGAGTGCTGCAGGAGGAGGGAGCGAGAGCGCTGTACAGGTGAGGATATACGGCTCGGAGGACCAAGTAACTTAAATAATCAACTTGTATATAGACTTTTTTGTGTCCCCACTGGTTTCATAGACATTTTTATAGGGCCATCATATCATAGCCCATCACGCGGGCTCAATGCGGATTGGTAGGTTTAAAGGACCAAGTTGCACATCAGTCTTATTTACATCCCAACGAATAATAAGGACGCAGCTTACATTTACTACGCGGGCCCAATGTGGATTGGTAGGTTAAAAGACCAAATTACACATCAGTCTTTTTTACATCTCCACGAGTTAATAGGACGCAGTATACATCCGCCACGCGGGCCTAATGCGGATTGGTAGGTATTAATGACTGAAAAACCGTGCTTTGAAAGACACGTTAAGTTTTTGGTCCCAGGTACATTTGCAGACGTTAACACCTACCAATCCGCAATGGGCCCGCGTGGTGGATTATGGCCCGTCCTCCTTATCTACCAGAAGACCTGTGTTCCATCACGCGGGCCCAATGTGGATTGGTAGGTATTAATGAGAGGACATTAAAATGGCTGATGGTCAATGATAGCAAATGCAGCTGCGACCAGTGTATAAGTGACGGCGTAGCTCTGGATAGTAGATTTCCGTCGCCCATCCCTTCTCGCTCCTCGTCCCAGTCGGCGCGTGCGCGCTGGACACGGCGCGCGCGCGCATGGCCGCCACCAACGCGCAGGAGTACAGGACGCTACTGGCGGTGTTTAGTAGGGTGCTGCAGGAAGAGGGGGCCAGAGCGCTGTACAGGTGGGGGAATGGGCTTTTCAGATTTCAACAAAATAAATCAGCTGTTACATACAAGTTGTCAATACCTACTCGAACAGAATGTATGAAACAGCTGATTTTTTTTGTTGAGTTGCAGAGTTGGCCCATAGTAAAAGTTGTTCATATTCATGAGCACAATCGACACCTAAGAGGTTTTGCGTTTATTCATTAACACGTTTAATATAATAAATTCAACCCTATGTCTATAGCGATACGATGTTTGTTTCAGAGGATACCCGGCGACGATAATGGGTGTTATTCCGTACGCGGGCGTCTCTTTCTTTACATACGATACCCTCAAGCAGATATATTACGGTGAGTTTTGATTTGAGTAACTTTTTTAAGTGTTACATTTATTTATTTTTTCATTTATTAACGGCCGAACACTTAAAGGCTTCTTAAATAGTTAAAAATTGATTAAAAAACAAAAAAACCGATTTCAAAAAATCTGCCGATAAAAAGCAAGAAATAATATTCAAATTATTAGATATGCATTATCATTGTTATAATAAAAAAATGTCTATTGAAGTCGGGTGGGGCTGGAGTACAACTTCCTTTTTTTATTCTAAAAATGAGAAAGTCGGCAAGGTAGTTGATGCAAAATCATAGTATTTTCAGGATTACTCGAAAACCACGCGACCGATTTGATAAAAAATTAAATGGGACCATCTCGCAAGCAAACTCAATCGAACAAAAAAAGAATCATCGAAATCGGTCCATAAATGTCGAACATATGCGCGAACAACGATAAAAAAAACATACAAACGAATTGAGAACCTCCTCCTTTTGATGAAGTCGGTTAAAAATCTTAAGTTAAAATCTTCTTGACTTTAAGGATGCTGTCAGTTTCATATAGTTTCTGTCAAATCTGACAACCTTTTTTGAATTTAAGGTGAAATTAACATTAAGATTTGTTTGAGTATTTGGCCGTAAGAGGGCTCATTTTGCACACGAGCGCCGCCGATGGAAAAAAAATCAAAGACGAAATTAGGAATTTTCGCTTTTTAATGCACTCTGAACAAGCTTTGTTGTACTTTTAACAGTCATATAAAAGACAAAATTATATGACTGTTTCACCTTAATTGATTGTCTAGCACCTGTAATGGGGCTGTCTTCGAATGTCGAAGTAATTCTCTTCACATTGGTGAGATGGCGCTGATCTTCAGCGGAAACGTAAAAAGTATTAGAATATTTCGCCAAATTCATTAGTGGCTCGGTAGCATAATTGGTAGTGCATTGGGCCGGATTCCTAAGGGTGCGGGTTCGAATCCCGTCTGAGTTGCTACGGGTGAGTCGATTTTTTCTAATATTTTTTCATTATTTATTCATCTTAAGGTTGTAATATTCCTCATAAATACAGCTTTTAGGATGGTGACTAAAATAACCTAAAAAATTACAGTGTTATTTGTAAAACATCAACAACCTCGCCGGAGAAGATTACTAACATTATAAATAACAACATTTGTTCTACGATTTTCCCGAAAACAGACAAAAAAAACGTCTTTTCATACAAAACTTAATCAGCTGCTCAGACATTTTTAAAGAAAGACGATTTTTTTTCAGTTTTTCGAAAAATCGTAAAACAAACTATTGTTGTTTATGATGTTAGTACTTAGTAATCTACTCCTGCGAGGTTGTTGGTGTTTTACACATAACCCTGTATTAACAATTATCTTTGTTTAATATTTGTTTAAGAATTATCTTTAATTATTGTTCATAATATTCTTTTTAAAAGTAATAAGTACAAGTTTGAAACTGTAATTAATTAATATTTTGAATTTGTTTAAAATTCTATAAAAACCGTTGGATATAGTTACTAATATATAATTGTAAATTATTTAAGAATGAACGAAATTATATTATTGTTATTATTTATGAGATTTATTTATGTTATAATGTGTTATGTTAATGATAGTAAATTGAATGTGTTAATGATTTTTTTATTTTGTTAATTGATATTATTTATATACTTAGTTACTCTATTGTAATGGGTTGTTCCTGTAAAGATAGATGTAAGAGTGAAAATAAATAAAATAAAAATAAAAATAATTTATAGATAAGCTAGTGTTCATTATCAATGTTTTATTCATCATGCACGCACTCACACTCACACGATACACACACTCACACTCACACACTACATCTTACTTTTGTCACAGAATATTAATAGTCTTTTGTTGCCTTATTGTTTTAATAATAGTTCGTAGTTCCCTATTCATTGTTTTTTATTTTTATTGTCTATTCTTAAGTCGTCACATCAGCTTATTGGTTACTATTGTTACTATGTTATGATACACAACTATATGATAATTAAGTATGTTTTAATCCAAGGTGGGAGGCACTGGTGACCTGTATTACGGGTTTAAAAAAACCTATTTCCGGCGCCAGTCTCTTACACTAAGGGTTATTATTGCATTCATCGTATTTGACGCTATAGTAATTATAACTATATAATATTAACTTAAATGAAAATACTAATTTAATTATATTAGTTGGTCAAAGAGGTAATGTAAACAAGAAGGATCTCATTTCATACTACAATAAGTTATGCAGTTTAAATATAAATAAATTTGTATTGTTTACACTACCTTACAGTGCTAGCTTGCCACAGGAAGAAAATAATATCAGATATAATTTGAATTTAACATTAAGCAATATGACTTATTATAATAGTCAAAGATGTCACATAATAGACATAAATAAATTAATATTTAATTTTAAATTGACAAAAGATAAATATTATCTTACAAATTATTTTAAAAGACAAGTAGCTTTAGCGCTATTATTTTATTTTAAACATTTAGCCAAGAACTTGGCTATCACTTCTGCTTCTATTGAGCAGAATAGTTTTGACATTTTAAATGTGACCTTGGAATCCGTTCCAAGTAATAATAATACAATTTTTACTCCTGCTCCTATTGAGCAAAAAATTGTTGACATTAAAAATAACACTTTGGCATTTGTCCCAAGTAATTCTTTTATTAGTAATTTAAATTACATAATAAGACAATAGAGGAAGTCTCTAGCCGTGTAATGACTAAGGAAAAGCCTAAATATTTAACTATAGTTCACCAAAACATTCAGGGCTTTTCTGGCAAAGAATTAGAATTAGAACTTTTTTTAACTGAAAAAAATGCTAATATTTTATGTGTCACTGAGCACTGGCTTAAGGAATATGAATTAATTACAGGATTTCAATGTTATAAAATTGCTAGTTCATTCAGTAGGAAATCCACCACTAGAGGGGGATCTTTGATAATTTTGCAAAACAATATGAATTTTAAGGAACGAAAAGATGTGATATCCCTCTCTATTGAGCAACACGTTGAACTGTCATGTGTGGAATTAGATCAGTTGATAATGATTTGTGTGTATCGCCCACCAATTTGAGTCCGCTATGGAGGACGCTCTAAAATTAGTCATCAAAAAGAATAAAAAAATTGTGGTGTGCGGTGATTTTAACGTAGACATCTTAAAGCCGTCCTCAATTGCAAGTAGGTTTCTGAATTTGTTTAAGTCCTTCAATTTAGCAAACACCTTTTGTGAACCTACAAGAATCACTGCTACATCTAAAACTTGCCTAGACAATATTTTTAGCAACTGTAATGTACTTGATAAAGAAATAATAAATTGTATTCGTTCTGACCATAGCGGACAAATAGCTTCCCTTGAGCACCATCATGTTCCTCATCAGTGTAATATAATTTGCAGACCTCTAACTAAAAATAAATTGGAAAATTTTCATAATAATGTCACTGCCAAAACTCTTTGCTTACCTAGTAATGATAATCCCAATACTCATTATGATGATTTATTTAATTTAATTAAAGTAGAATTTGATAAAACATTTAAGCAAAGATCTATTAAATCCAAAGACTTTAAAAAGAAATTTAGTGATTGGGCAACACCAGGCATATATGTTAGCAGAAATAAGTTGTTTGAATTATATGGTCAGAAAACAATTTCAAATGATCCCGAATTTCATGAATATGTAAGAAACTATTCAAAAATGTTTAATAAAGTATGTACTTTAGCAAAAGCAAAATGTATATCTACAATAATTCATCAGTCAGATAATAAAATAAGAGCCACTTGGAATATTATAAATAAAGAGACTGGGAAAACTAAAAATAATGACCGTGAATACTCAATAGTATCAGACAATAAAATTATTGAGTCAGATGAAGGAGTGGCAACAATTTTTCAAGATTTCTTTTCTAAAATACCTATTGCAACTACCAGTAATTTAAATTCATCTCCAAAAATTGCTGTCTCCCTCTTGGAATCATGTGTTGATAAGTGCAATAATGTATTTAAATTTAGACATATCAATAGTGATACCATTCTTAAAACATTTAATTCAATAAATATAAAAAAGACTGAAGATCTCTGGGGCATTTCAACTCACATAATTAAGTCTATAATAACTACCATTGCTCCCCATCTTGCTTTTATTTTCAATAAGTGTGTTGATGAAGGGATATTTCCAGACTTAATGAAATATAGTAAAATCATCCCTCTTTTTAAATCTGGGGACAAAAGCGATCCCGCTAACTTTAGACCCATTTCCATTTTGCCAGCACTAAGCAAAATTTTTGAAAAGATCATTTATGATCAATTATTAGCACATTTTCTTATCAACAAACTACTTCACGAGAAACAATTTGGTTTTACTCGTGGTAGATGCACAACTGATGCTGGAATTGCACTTCTCAAACACGTCTTTGAAGCATGGGAGAGTAAACAGGATGCAATTGGTATATTTTGTGATCTCTCTAAAGCATTTGATTGTGTCAGTCACAGTACTTTATTAGATAAATTGGAACATTATGGTGTATCAAAAAATGCAGTAAGCCTTATGCAATCGTATCTGTCGGCGAGAACCCAAAAAGTTGTTGTAAATAAAACAGAATCCTATGAAGCACCTATTACCATGGGCGTGCCGCAGGGATCGATATTGGGTCCATTGCTTTTTCTTATTTATATTAATGACCTTCCTTACTATACTAAAAACTTATGTGAAATAGTACTGTTTGCTGATGATACTTCTTTAATTTTTAAAGTTGATAGAGGATGTAACTGCAGTGACGATGTAAACAGCACTCTTTCCACGGTGATGCATTGGTTTACTATTAATAATCTGAAGCTTAACTCTAGTAAAACTAAATGTGTCAAATTTTCACTTCCTAATGTGAGGCAGGTTCATATGACTATACATGTAAATGGCGAAGCAGTTGAATTTGTTGACTCAACAAAATTTTTAGGTATTACTATAGACTCGCGGTTGCAATGGGACCCTCATATCGATATCCTGTCAAGCAGACTTAGCTCTGCTGCCTTTGCAGTTAAGAAAATAAGGCTTCTGACCGACATTGAAACAGCAAGATTGGTTTACTTCAGTTATTTTCATAGTATTATGACCTACGGTTTGTTGTTGTGGGGCTCAGCTGCTAATATTAATAACATATTCATCTTACAAAAAAGGGCAGTGCGCGCTATATACAACTTACGGTCTAGAGATACTCTTCGTGACCTATTTAAAGAAATTAAAATATTAACGGTAGCTTCCCAATACATCTATGAAAATATAATGTATGTAAAGAAAAATTTAGATAGCTTTGTAAAAAATAGTAATGTTCATAAACTCAATACAAGAAACAAGAACAAACTTGCTGTTCCAAGGCGCAGACTGCATAAAACCGGAAGCTCTTTTTTGTGTAGATGTATTACCTTTTATAATAAGATACCAGAACAAGTCACAGAACTGCCCTTGGAAAAATTTAAAAATACTGTTAAATCCAATTTAACGAGTAAAGGTTATTACACTGTTGACGATTATTTGAAGGATAAAAAGGCATGGGCATAGCTTTTGTATTGTTAATTATTACTCTAATACCTCAGTATTGATTAGAAAAAGTCCGGGGTTCTTTCATAGTTCTAGATAAAAGTCCTTTAATTAAACTCGAATCGTGATTTTCTTTTCTAAGTATAAAATTGTGAGAAGTATCCTACCTACTTAAAAACGTACTTCTGGCTTCCTGACTCGACGACTTAATATGGGTAGCTTTAGTATGTCATGCTCACTTCAAACATTTCTGCGGTGGTGTCGTGTGAGGCGGGTCGTTACGTTCCCTCAAATATGGTTGAGCGAAGCGATGGCTGGTTCATGCGTCATGCTCGTGAACGGGTGCTGCCAGTGGGAATGGGTCTGCTTCTGTCTGCTTGTATTAAGGGCGTCGTATAACTCGTATATAAAAGATCTGTTTTATATTGTCTGTATGTATGGCACTTCTTACTCAAAAAATATAATTCTTAATAGCTTACCTTGTTTTGATTTATTTAATTGCAATATTTTTACTTTCTATAGTCAGTAGTTTAGTGAAAGACCTATGAAAAGCTTTTGGATATAAATTTTCAATTCGATGCCTTAACATAGGTAGTCTTAGTATGTCATGCTATCTTTAATCATTTCTGCGGTGGTGTCGTATGAGGCGGGTCGTTACGTTCCCTCAAATATGGTTGAGCGAAGAGATGGCTGGTTCATGCGTCATGCTCGGGAACTGGTGCTGCCAGTGGGAATGGGTCTGCTTCTGACTACCTATCTTAATGCATATTGAATTGTATGTTTTTCTTTTATTTTTATTTATTGTAACAGCCTAGACTGAATAACAAGTTCAAACTTTGAATTTAGCTTAAAATCTGTAAATTGATTAAGAAATTTGAAACTCATTAAGAAATGAGCTAATTCAATAATGTTATTTATTTGTTAATCTTTGTTAATATAAAGTCTGGAAACGATATACATATTTGTAAATATCGTTCCATCTGATTGATAAAGCTGACAAGTTTTTTGCGCCCATTTTTCTTGTCAGTTAAAAGACGTCATAATGGGTGGTAGGGTAAAAGAATTGACGATTTAAAAATGCTTATTATGTGAGCTTATTTAAATAAAATATATTTCACTTTCACTTCACCTGTATTTTGTATCATCTAACATTGAAGTAATGTAACCTTTGTGTGAAAGACGAATAAATAAATTATTTATTTATTATTTATTTAATGTTGAGTATACCTGTAATAGAAATTATATACATCAAAGCATGGCTTAGGGAATGAAATATTGTGTAATAATACTGTATGCATTTTGTTGGTGTACCTATAAAATAAAATAAAATAACAATTGTTCCGTAGATCGGTTCGCGGGCAAACGCAGCGCGCTCGCGAACATGTGCTTCGGCGGCGCGGCCGGCGCGCTCGCGCAGACCGCCTCCTACCCGCTCGACATCGTGCGGCGCAGGATGCAGACTGCCAGGCTTAATGCTGATGGGAAATATGTGTGTGGGACCATACCGGACACCATACGGCACGTTTATAGGTGAGGAAAAAAAGAAAAAAAAATTTTTTTTGAGTATCCGGCTCGAAGGACCCACTATGCATTTGACACTATTCAACATGTTTATAGGTAAGTCTAAGAAAATCAACAGACCAACACTTAAGGTACTAACTGTGATGTCTTAACCTCATAGAATTACTAGTTATAGTTGCTAGCGCTCAATCAGACCGCGTCATACCCGCTCGATATAGTGCGGTGGAGGATGCAGACTGCCAGGCTTAATGCTGATGGGAAATATGTGTGTGGGACCATACCGGATACCATACGGCACGTTTATAGGTGAGGGAAAAAATAAAAGCAAAATGTTGAGTAAAAAAAATTTTTTTTGTGTATCCAGCTCGAAGGACCAACATTTTATTTACTAAACATCACACTATGTGACACTTTTATGGGTAGGTATTTTCTTAAAAAAATGTCGAAGTATGCGGCTCAAAGGCAAAAAACATTTACTTCCTAATCAGCATTCCATTATAAGGTGAGTGAAATAAAAACATTTTTTATTTTTATTATCCGGTTCAAAGGTCCAACTATACATCTGACACTAATTAACATGTTTATAGGTAAATCTAAAAAAATAAGTATAAGGCTCAAAAGACCAACACTTAGGTACTAACAGCGATCTCTCAAACTCATAGAATTACTAGTTAATTTCATAATTTCTTTATTGCACAGTCACATGGTATAAAGTTGTTAATATTTAAGTTAATTAGTACATGTGACACCCTGCAAGGGTGTTGGCAGAATGAGTGACTTAAATTCTATAATATTATATTATTAATATTAGTATTTCATACATTTATTTACTTAATTACCTATTTAAAATTATCATTATTTTACTTGTAAAAAGATTTATACAGTTAGTAGTTTATATTATATAGATTATATTAATTTATCATTATTGTTAGATATTTCATTTCATAATAATAACATACGATGGATTCTAATTAAATTTATCATTAAAAAAATCTGACATACAATAATAACATTTACTAATTAAAAAGGTCTTAAGTTGCATTTCAAATTTTTTTGTTTCTTTTATACATTTCAGTTCATTGGGTAAGTGGTTATATATTTTTTATTAACATTGAATGGGGAGCGGACGAGTGCAATCTTAAATTTGAGAATGGTAGTTTTAGTATGTTCTGATATCTGTTATTTCTTCTTATCTCTTTTCGCGGCGAATATAGATCAGAATGCTTAGTTATAAATTTACAAGCTTCAAAAATGTATAAGCAAGTGAGAGTAAGTACCTTGAGTTTGCAAAAATAAGGTCTACATGACTGCATTTGGTCTATATTGCATATTATTCTTATACACTTCTTTTGAAGGACGAAGATTTCCTGGATATCTGTGCAGTTTCCCCATAGGATGATTCCGTAGGACAGTATCGAGTGTGCATAAGCGTAATAAGCTGCAAGTGCAATATCTTGGTTAGTAGCTCGTTTCAATTGACTAAGTGCGTAAATTAAGGATGATAATTTCTTAGCTAACTTTTGAATATGCTGTTTCCATGTAATATGAGTATCGATCTCTATTCCCAATAGGGTGGCAGAATCTACAGTCTCTATAGATGTTGAGTTGTAGTCGTAGTCGTAGTAGTTATAATTGCTAGTGCTCGCGCAGACCGCGTCTTACCCGCTAAATATAATACGAAGGAGAATGCAGACTGCGAGACTAGATGCGAGTGGGAAGTACGTGTGCGAGACCATACCGGACACCATAAGACACGTCTATAGGTGAGTAAATTTTTTTTTGTATCCGGCTTGAGGGACCAACATTTTACTTGCTAAACATCTCATTATGCGACATTTCCATAGATAGGTAAGTATTTTCTAAAAAAAAGTATCCGGCTCGAAGGACCAACAATTCTAACCATTATCTTACTTTAATATACTTTTCTTATAAGTCATTCTTTCTTATAAGGCACTCTTATACGTTAATAATTAAAAAAACAAAATATCTTCATGATAACGGCCGACGCGCTTGCACAAACCGCATCTTATCCGCTAGATATAGTACAAAAAGGAAACTGCCAAGCATGATGCGAAAAAGAAATATGTATGTAGGACATACCAGACACCATAAAACACGTCTATAAAGTAAACGGCTCAAAAGACCATCTATATATCTGATACTATTCAACATGTTCATAGGTAAGTCTAAAAAAAACGAAAAATAAGTATTAGCTT
The DNA here is from genome assembly GCA_928269145.1 of Agriphila tristella. Lineage (NCBI taxonomy): Eukaryota > Metazoa > Arthropoda > Insecta > Lepidoptera > Crambidae > Agriphila > Agriphila tristella. The sequence continues at coordinate 789,480 of OV743447.1, read as the reverse complement.
GAAGGACCAACACTTAGTAATCCCTCGAACTCATATACTAGTTATAATCGCTAGTGCTCGCTCAAAATACCTCCTACCCGCTAGATATAGTGCGCTGGAGAATGCAGACTGCGAAACTCGGTGTTCATGGGAAATACGTGTGTGGGACCATACCGGACACCATACAGCATGTTTATAAGTGCGCGAGCGAAAAAACAAACAAAAAAATAATAATATCCGGTTCGAAGGACCAACTGATCATCTGATACTATTCAACATATTTATACACGCTGAAAGGACATCAGGCACATGAGACCCAAAATTGTATAAACATAATTCTGTTATCTATAAATACTTTATGTTACCTACTAGAATCATAAAACAGTAGCAACGTTATTTTTTTACTCCTTCATTTAGCTTTAATTAATTATTGAAAAAAATAAAAGCATATATCAATGAAACGGACATCTTTGTCAGCGATTTCACAAGTCTCCCCTGAGTATATTTGTTGTGTGGCACAAGTGATTGCGCATTAAAAAAAAAAAATGTCTGCCGGCTGTCAGTCATCTGTCAGTCAACTGTCAAAAGCGTTTTGTTACGTGCGACATATGCACAGATTTTCCGTTTGATCTGGTTCCGACTCGTACATTGTGGTGCTAATCTGTATCACTAACGCAGCTAACGAAACGTGTTGTCGTGGTACGTGTTGCTATTTAGTGTCGGGGTCACCAAAAAAAAACTTTCAAACATAAATAACTCTTAAAACATAAATCTTCGTAAAAATCTGAATATTTTCTATGAACCACTAATTACATGCCTACATATTGAAAAATACAGAAATGTTATACATTCTTTGGTTTTTTTCTATGGGACTCTGCCTGATGTCCTTTTAATCATTTGGTTGCCGCAGTGGATGGTTCCACTCATGAATACAAGCAACTTTTACTATGGGACCAAATCTGATATCGCGAAAAAAATAAATCTACTGTTCTATACAAAAGCGCAATACCTACTCGACCTTAATGTATGAAACAACTGATTTATTTTCGCGATATCAGAGTTGGCCCCTTAGTAAAAGTTGCTTGTAATCATGAGTGGTACCACCCCACTACGGGAACCAAATGATTAAAATTTCACGATGTAAGTCTAAAAAAAAAGAATCGGGCTCGAAAAAACAAAAACTTACTTACCAACACTCATTCCACTATACGACATTTTCAAGGATAAATAACGGTATTTTCTACGCCGCCTCACTCCGCGTCAATGGAGAGACAGCCTTAATGCTATGCGAGTTGTCATTTTTAATTTTTCCCCATTGCACAGTATTTTTTTAACCCTCATTTTGGGACATCCAAATTTTATTGAATGATCGAATGGAGAAATATTATCATACAAGGTTATTTTTAGTTCATTGAAAACCTCTCGTGGGGTTGATCAGACCATCAAACTGAACAACTTTCATTATGGGACCAACCTCGAAATCACGAAAAAATCTGCTGTTTCATACATTTCGTTCGATGGAGAAGGCATTGTACTTTTGTATGGAACAGCTGTTTTTTTTTTCGTGATTTCGAGGTTGGTCCCATAATGAAAGTTGTTCAGTTTGATGGTCTGATTGGGGTTGATCAGACCATCAAACTGAACTGAGAGGTTTTCAATGAACTAAAATTAACCTTGTAGAAATAGAAAGAAATAGAGGGTCAAAAAATACTGTGCCATGGTGCCATTTTTAAGCAATATTTGTTTACAATTACAATTCCATATATTTAAGTTCGCTGCCATCATCCCACTAATCTCGCCATCTCTTTTCCCCTCAGGTCTGAGGGCTGGCGCGGGTTTTTCAAAGGGCTCAGTATGAACTGGGTCAAAGGCCCTATCGCGGTGGGCATATCATTCGCTACGTACGACGCTATAAGGACATCATTGAGGGACTTGGCTGTTATGCTGCAATAGCTGTTGTCCTGCTCGCACGTATAGGGTGCGAGAGAGATAGCGATACAAATTGATGAATGACAATGAATAAGTCCTCAGTATGAACTGGGTGAAAGGCTCTACAGCAATGGGAATCTCGTTCGCTACATACGACGTTATTAGAACATCATTGAGGGACTTAGCTGTTATGCTGCGATAGCTGCTGTCCTGCTCGCACGTATGCGGTGTGAGGGAAACAGCAATACATGATGAATGTCAATGAATTTTATACGACGCCTAACGAACCACATTGAGAGACTTAGCGATAGTGCTGCAGTAGTGTGAGGGAGACGGCAAATAGTAGATTATGGTGAATAGAAAGAACGAAATATATTTAAGAAAGAAAGAATATTAAATGACTAAGTTATGCCCTGCTGACTCTATGTAGTGTCAGGAATATTAGCTGACTTGTTTTTTAAGCAAAGTTCTGTTCTACTCACTCTGTATTAGGTGTCAGGGAGATAGCAATACATGGCATGAACTGGGTCAAATACCCCATAGCGGTGGGAATATCATTCGCTACATTGACGCCATACAAACCTCATTAAAGGACTTAGCAATAACGCTGCAGTAGTGCGAAAGAGACGGCAGTATTACTCATACAAACGTTGCTGAGAGACTTGACTATGATGCTGCAGTAGATGTTGTGTCCCTTTGTTCGCAAAATATTACATTCGCAAAATATTACATTCTCACAATGTAATATAAGTACTACAAAATGAGTCCTTCCTCAATTTAATACTAGGACCTAAATGAGTAATTGAGGAGATTTGTAGGAAGCTCAGAAGCGAGTGCATCCAGCCCGCACGTGAAGCAATTTAACACTCGGCCACAGGCAGAGGAACGGGGCGGCTAATTTGAATCACGACTAGGTACCTTTGTTCGCAAAATATTACATTCGCAAAATATTATATTCTCAAAATATTATAGATACAATCAAACACAAACAAAATAGAAATAAACCTTCGCCATATTTATGTGACCCTAGTACTTTGGTGACATACAAATAAAAATATATCACGTATGAGGTGTGAGGGAGACAGCAATACATGGCATGAACTGGGTGAAAGACCCCATCGCTGTGGGCATAGAAAGAAAGAAATATATTTAAGAAAGAAAGAATATTAAATTACTAAGTTATGTCCTGCTGACTCTATGTAGTGTCAGGAATATTAGCTGACTTGTTTTTTAAGCAAAGCTCTGTTCTACTCACTCTATATTAGGTGTGAGAGAGATAGCAATACATGGCATGAAGTGTGTCAAAGGTCAAAGGCCCCATTGCAGTGGGCTTCTAATTCGCCACGTACGACGCCAAACGAACCTCATTAAGGAACTTAGCAATAAAGTTGCAGTAGTGTGAGGGAGACGGCAATATTACTGATACAAACGTCGCTGAGAGACTTGGCTATGATGACGCTGCAGTAGATGTCCTGTCCTGCTCGCACGTATGCGGTGTGAGGGAGACGGCAATACATAATGAATGGCAATAAACTGGGACATCTCATTCGCAACGTACAATGCTATAAAAACGTCATTGAGGGACTTAGCGATAGTGCTGCAGTAGTGTGAAAGAGACGGCAATATTGCTCATACAAACGTTGCTGAGGGACTTGGCTATGACGCTGCAGTAGATGTCCTGTCCTGCTCGCACGTATGCGGTGTGAGGGAGGCAGCAATACATGATGAATAGCAATGAACTGGTGGGCATCTCATTATCCACGTACGATGCTATAACAATATTATTGATGGATTTAACTATAATGCTACAGTAGCTGTCCTGCTCGCACGTATAGGGTGCGAGAGAGATAGGATACAATATGGTTCATGTATTGTAGATGAATTGGTGAAATTCTGTTCTGCTAAGTATGTGTGTGAGAGCAAAAGCTAAACATGGTTCTTATGTAAATATGGAATCGACAATAATATCAAATAATATATGTTTGTGTAGTAAAATTTTGTAAAACGTCTTGATTAGAATTAAATAAAATGATATTTGGTATTTGTGTGTTGAACTTTGCGGCAAAAAAATCGTATCTATTGTATAAATTTTAACTAGCCAAAGATATTGGCCAGTACTTTTTTAATGTGACGCTGTTATGTATAAAAAAAACAGTTTTTTTCATAATATGTCGATTGCTTTGATGTCTATATTAGCCATTTTATAAATTGACGAGTTTGGTCGAAAAGTCCAGTTTTAAGAATTTTAGCAGCCGTACTCAGAAATGTCAATTATCTTTATCGCATTATTACCTGTCGTGTCATCTTATTGTATATGTGATGCTGTCTCTTTCAAACAATAATGTCAAAAAAGTGACAGCAATATCACATTTAAAAAGTGCCTAAGGCGGGCCCTAGACGACACAACCATATTGCGCAATATTTAATAGCACAATAAGTTTGAAATACCTTTTGTGCCTAAACGATCAATTCTATTGCACAATAATATTCAAAAATATATTCAAGTTTGTAAATATCGTTACCTACTTATGGCTGTTACAGCTGATAAGTTTCTTGCGCCCGTTCTTCTTGTCAGCTAAAAAAGTCTGGAACGGGTGGTAGGAAAATATAGACGATTCAAAAGTACTTAATAATTAAGTTTATTTGAATAAAGCTTATTTGACTTTGACTTTGACTTTGAATATACATTGTGCAATATAGTATAGTATTGATCCGTGTTGGTATTTCTTGTGCAAACGTCAGCAAGATGCCTGAACAACGTTTAGCTGCAGCTATAATCTAAGAATATTTAGTAGTATTATCGTCTATCTTTTGTTATATTTGATGAAACGTCACTGATTAAAAAATATTGCGCAATGTTGACCCTACACGGTGCTATGAAAGAATATTGTGCAATTAAAATCAAACTCGCTCAAACTTTTGATCAATCATTGCGCAAACTTCAATATTAACCCTACACGGTCAATAAAATTATGCAAAACGTAATATTGTGCAATATAATTGATAATCTAGGGGCCGCCTAAGTTACACTTTTTAAACATTGTTTTATAAGGCCGGTAATGTTTAGTAACAAAACTTTAGTTATTTCAATAATTAACATTATTGTCAAAATGCACAATTTAAATCTGCATTCTGTATGAAAGTTTGGTTGATATTTATTGTAAGTAATAAAAAATTGTTCGTCTTTAAATTCGAAGTTTCGTAAAAGTATTGTGCCTTAGGTTTTTTAAGGCTATCACATAATATACTACTCAATAGAAAATAGGGGCCACTATACGTTTTACAGAATAACCCCTAACATCGAATATGGTAGATAGGGACCATTAAACTGAACAACTTTTACTATGGGACCAACTCTGGAATCGCGAAAAAAATTGCTGTTTTATACAAAAAATAATATGTATGAAACAGCTCATTTTTTTCGTGATTTTAGAGTTGGTCCCATAGTAAAAGTTGTTCAGTTTGGTGGTCCCTATTTACCATATTCGGATTTATAAGGTACACATCTGTATGTTTGGAAGGAGCTAAAAACATCATCATGTATTTGAATTCAATATTGTTACTTTTTTAGTTGTTTTTTTATATATTTTGTTATTTATATTTACATGTGTGGGTAATCAAAAATTATGTTATATTTGTATTAAGTTTTAGCGCAATAGAATTTAAGTTTATATTGCTTTGTGATAAAATGCGTTGTTGATATTTGGCAAAATGAATACCTAAGTAAAGTTTTAATTAAAATTGTACTATGGATATTTTAATTCACCATCCAATTTTTTGTATTTTTTTCTGGTTTATGATTACAGAATGTCATATTTAATAAAAAATAAAAAAAATTTGGGTGGTTAACTTCGATCAAGAATATTCTAGATAAGGCTTCACGAACTAAAACAGTACGAAAAAAACCGGCCAAGTGCGAGTCGGACTCGCGCACGAAGGGTTCCGTACAAAAAACGGCAAAAAATCACGTCTGTTGAATGGGAGCCCCCCTTAAATATTTATTTTATTCCGTTTTTAGTATTTGTTGTTATAGCGGCAACAGAAATACATCTGTGAAAATTTCAACTGTCTAATGACTACTGATACAGCCTGGTGACAGACAGACAGATGGACAGCGGAGTCTTAGTAATAGGGTCCTGTTTTTACCCTTTGGGTACGAAACCCTAAAAATGGCACCTCAAATAGCGTCCCACCTACAAACTTGGCACTTATTTTGTACATAATCACCTTATTTTGTACAAACTCACATTTATTTCACTTATTTTGTACAAACACACATCTTTTATCACTTACTTTTTTGCAAAATAAGCGCCCAGTTTGTAAGTGGGACGCTATTTGAGGTGCCATTTTTAGGGTTCTGTACCCAAAGGGTAAAAACGGGACCCTATTACTAAGCCTCCGCTGTCCGTCTGTCTGTCTGTCACCAGGCTGTATCTCATGAAACGTGATAGCTAGACAGTTAAAATTTTCACAGGTCATGTATTTCGGTTGCCGCTATAATAACAATTAATAAAAACCGAAAAAAATAAGTATTTAAGGGGGGCTCCCGTACAACAAACGTGAGATTTTTTTGCCGTTTTTTGGTACGGAACCCTTCGTGCGCGAGTCCGACTCGCACTTGGCCGGTTTTGAGACTCTGACCGGACATGTAGGATATTTTTGATCGAAGGTGGTTAATAAAAAAATATCTTCCGACGAGTCATGTATTGTTGGAAATAAGCGTTATATATTTATGTTATTTTTTATCCTAGTATTATCAATGAAACCAGTTATTTTGCACCTCAGTACTTACCTTAAGCAATTTACATTTCATTAATTGCCTAGATCAGCGGTTCCCGAATTTTTTTAGGTGCGGAACCCTTTTTGGTTCACTGTTTTTGGGCGGAACCCTAGCTCAAGTAAGAAGTAAACTAACCAGGGTTGCCACATTCAGGAACAGAAAAGCCGGGACAAGGGTGCGCGGCGAGCGCGAAGCGCGAGCCGCGAGAATTTTTTTTGGGTTTATTTTCTAAATGTACGTTGAAATCATTAAAACTGGCAGTAAAACTGCTGTAAAGTCTGGTAACTGGTAAATGAAGGACATGTTGAATGTATGTGAATGTTTGTAATTAAAATACTTAAAATCAATGGAAACAAACGGTGGGTCAGCAAAGAAGAGTAAAATAAAAAGAGGAGAACTGCCTAACTGAAGGGAAAAAAATACTTTTGATTAAATGTTTTAGGTATTTTCCATGCATTTTTCTATTGCTACGGGCCTCCCTCATTAATTCCGCATCATTTTTATATTTATTTAAGAATTCGTAACAAGACATGTCTTTTGCAATTCTGCTTTCATTAAATCTACTGCAACGATTTCTAAAATTAAAACATTTAAGCATCATATGGGAAAAACCTCGCTCAACATAAGCATTTGAAGGCAGTATGCTAAAAGCGCGAGATACAACGCACAATAAGGCATTTAACTTGTCCTTTACGCTTTTTACATTTGGACCCATTATTTATTAACACTTTGATTTTGAGCGCGAGTTTTCATCAAAAATCTGGACAAAACGAATGGATTAAACTAATGGGACAATATCATCGAAATCGGGACTGTCTTTATACCTAAACTCTTGAATTTTCGCGGAACCCCTGAGAGCCTCTCACGGAACCCCAGGGTTCCGCGGAACCCCATTCGGGAACCGCTGGCCTAGATAATACTTTTCATTCGTAAAACAAAAAACGCTTGCTAAAGTAACTTTTGCAAAGGTTTGTGATAGGATGGGTGACCAAAAAGTCATTATATTGAGAAAAAGTCTGTTCCTAGCATAACATAACTTTATGGTTGATGAAAAAAATTGCAATTATGACTAACTAGGCAATTTGTGAAATGTCGTAACAATGATCTGTCAGATCTTAAATACTTAGGTTTATATAGCAATTATATTGTGGATGTTTTATACCTTACCAATTATACAAAGTGTTACAAAATAACCCCTAACATCGAATATGGTAGATAGGGACCATCAAACTGAACAACTTTTACTATGGGACCAACTCTGAAATCACGAAACAAATTTTTTTTTCCATATATTTTGATATTTTCGTTATTAATTTTTGTATGAAACAACTGATTTTTTTTCGCGATTTCAGAGTTGGTCCCATAGTAAAAGTTGGTCAGTTTGATGGTCCCTATCTACCATATTCGGGATTATAGGTTGTTTTGTTACACGTTGTAAACAGAAGTGCCGCTGGATGGCCATATTCGAAAACATTTCCATCATTTTGTTGTGCAACAGTACTAAACTGATTATAGCCCGGATTGGTCCGAGATTGTCTGTACGTAATGTCAATGTGTGCGTGCCTCTGTTTATATTTAGTGACTAAACGCACACACCGCTGCGATATTATCGTTGTAATATTGATTGAATAGTAGATGTAAATATTTGTTGACTATTTGGGTGAATTGTGGAGAAATAACGGTCTTAGACAACGAATTAATTAATGAACTAAAAATGAGAAAACAGTTTCTTCGGACCATCAAACTGAACAAATTTTACTATGATATTAATTTTACTGAAATAAAAAAAAACAGCGGTTTCATACAAAAATTAAAAACGAAAATATCAAAATGTATGAAAATGCTGTTTTTTTCGCGATTTCAGAGTTGGTCCCATAATAAAAGTTGTTCAGATTGATGGTCCAAAGAAATGGTTTTACCATTTTTGGTTTATTCAATAACACCCTGTATAATCTTTAATTTATATTAAAAAAAACTTCTCTGAACATTTTGATTTCAATTTAAAATTATTTTTAATAAACAAAAAGCGAGATTATATCAGATCTTATTTCTCCACAATATTATAGATATTATTTCATAAGATTATTATTTTATTTTTTATTTACAAAGAAAGTGTAACTAAATGGTTTGTTTGAATTTACAATGGACAACACATCAATAGTGTCACTTTTATATATGAAAAAAAAATAAGCTCATACAACGCGTTACGAAAATACGAGTAATGCCGAATATGGTGAATAGGGACCATCAAACTGAATAACTGTTACTAGTAAAAGGAAGGAAAATTCCCTAGGGAATACAAAAATATAAAAATTTATGAAATAGCGGATTTTTTTTCGCGTGGTCCAATAGTACAAGTAGTTCAGTTTGATGGTCCCTATCTACCATATTCGGCACTAGGGGTTATTTTGTAACACGTTGTTTATTAGTCAATTAGCGATGAGAAGGCAGCTTTGTAGCTTGTGATGTGTCGTCCACTGTACTCGTGTTTGCAGTAACTGGTATGATAATGATTGTTGGAAATAAAATGTTTTCTTGTTATTTAGGTTTTTTATTTTATTCTAGCATAGAAATACCACATAATAAGTAGCGGCTAATTGCAACGATTTATTTCTGCTAATAAAAAAAACTCCGTACCATTATAACAGAAAACAGAGAAAACGGACAAAAAAATTGACTTTTCATAGAAAAATTGATCTTGGCTGTTTTTGGATTACAAAACATTTGTATGGAAAGTCGATTTTTTTGTCGGTTTTCGGAAAAGTTGTAGAACTAAAATATTTTTTTTTCTGTTCCATCATGTTTTTATACGTGTCCGATTAAACTATAATTTATCAAAATCGGGGACTTATGCACATTTCCTATTGGATTAGGCCTCCGGCATTTTACGAGCGTCAAGTAAATAAAATGCAATTTAAATTCGACAAATAATTTAATTAATTATTCACATGATTGCTTACATTGGCTTAATACTATTAATTATTATTGAGATCTTATTTTTATGTCATAGGTACCTACACACCTACTTACCCACCTACTTGTTAGTTTAGTATTGCACATTTTATTTCATAACATTAACTTATATTACCTAAGAAAAACTACACATTAATTTTCCTTAATTTTTTGAGTAAAATACACTCGAGAGCAAAAAATTCGCAACACAGGCCTATTTTCATACAAACGAGGTAACTTTGAAGCTCTGGTTCTCCGCCCAGGATAAAACGGGCTCTGATCTGATGATGGCAAATTAAAGAATAAATGGAGGAAGCTCAGATCGCTAAAGAAACCCAACGGATCAGAAGCGTTGTTTACACCAGAGCCTTTATGGAGTTTTTAGTATTACATTTTACATACTTTTGATGTCATTTTAGCTTGTATTTTTTTAAGTTTAACACTGAGCTAAACGTCTCAACGAATCCGTTAGGTTTCCTTGGCATTATGGGCCTCCTCCATTTATTTTTAATTTGCCATCATCAGATCAGAGCCCGTTTAATCCTGGGCGGAGAACCAAAGCTTCAAAGTTACCTCGTTTGTATGAAAATAGGCCTGTGGGGCGATTTTTCTGCTCTCAAGTTTATATTTGTTTGCTTAATTAGAAGTGTAAGGTAAGTAACTCCTATTTACAATCTACAGGGTGGATTTTTTTAATGCCCCCTGGGCCCTATTCAATAAAACTTACAATTTACAAGTTACAATTACAGGTGACAGGTGACAATTTTACAAGTTTCTGTTCAATAAAAAATACAAGTTACAAATTTGTAATGGTGGAAAATTTACATATTTGTCGAATTGTACTTACAATTTTACATATTTCTGTTCAATAAACATTTTCCTGTTACAGGTGATAATTTACAAATTTGTAGGAAAAACTGCTTTATTGAACGCATAATTGTATTCACAAGTTTACTTATTTGTAGAATTGTAATACATTTCTGACAGGTGACCTCACCCTCGGTAAAATTTTATAACTCGGCATTTTTTTTTGTTTTAGCTGCTTTTTTACCATAATCCAGTATGTAAAGGAGTAATAACGATGAAATCGTGTCAATCGAACGACAAAGAAGAAAAACGTGTTAATATTTAAAAACATAATATTTTTTTCTTTTGATGTGACTGATTTCACATTTAATGAGAAGTTTAGGGTAAGTTAGGCAACTATCAATAATTTTGAAATTCTAAGATTTTTTAAATCTATTTTCGTTAATTAAGAATCTTCAACAAAAATTTCGAGGAGCTTGGTGGCGCCGTGGTTTAGCGCCTGGCCCACCGATTGCGGAGGTTAAGCAACGTTCGCAAGGGTCGCTCATGGGATGGGTGACCAAAAATTTATTATCTCGAGCTCCTCCGTGCTCCGGATGGCTCGTTAAGCCGTTGGTCCCGGCTGCATTAGCAGTCATTAACACCCACCAATCCGCATTGGGCCCGCGTGGTGGGTTATGGCCCGTCCTTTTTATCCACCCATAAGGAAAGCCTGTGCCCCAGCAGTGGGGACATAAAAATGTCTGATGGACAACAACAATTTACAAATTTATGTAATTTGTAAATTACAATTACAAATTTGTAGATACAATATTGTCATCGAAATCTACAGGCGTTTTCTACATATGTAAACGTTTATTGAACAGCATTTACAATTGTAATATTTTTAAGATTTTTACTTGTAAAATTCTTACATAATTGTAAGGTTTATTATATAACAGCACTTGTCATACAACTTGACAAATATGTCACTTATTGACAAATTTGTAGGATTGTAAGTTTTATTGAATAGGGCCCTGGAGGGAAAAAAAGGTACTCTAAACAATGGACATAGCATATTTAACTCAAAGGAAACATACATTTATTTTTTAAAAGAAACAAAACTGCATTTAAAGATTTTTGGAAATACGTTTCCCACACTCAGGAATCAAACCGGCTAAATTCGAAAAAAAACAGCCTATCAACCAATAGCCTGGTACCAATCGATAGGTAGGGTCAATCATAAGGATCAAATCTCTCTAACAAACATGGTAATTTTAACCACGAAAGACAAGAATACAGCGTGAAATTTTAATTATTTGTTTCCCGCAGTGGGGTGGTTCCACTGATGATTACAAGCAACTTTTAGTATGTGGCCAACTCTGAAATCGCAAAAAAAAAATCAGCTGTTCCATACATTTAGGTTGAGTAGGTATTGTGCTTTTGTATGGAACAGCTGTTTGTTTTTCGCGATTTCAGAGTTGGCCCCATAGTAAAAGTTGCTTGTAATGGAACCATCCCCTTGCGGGAACCAATTGACTAATTTAGCTCACATCTTTTTTCCCGTTCAATTAAAATGAGATTACATTTCATGGTTTTCCTTTAGTTTAATTAATTTACCATGTTTGGTAGAGAGTTTTTATCCTTTGATATTAGAAAATATACGATGTTGTTTTTTCGAATTATAGCCGGTTTGATTCCTGGGTGTGTGAAGGGTATTTTTAAAAATCTTATTGAATGCCGTTTTCTTTAGAGTACTTTCCCTCCAGGTGGCATTGAAAAAATCCTTCCTGTATTTCAGTTAAATATAGGTAATAATAAATAAACTAAAATATCACAGATCAAAATAATCTTATGTGAATAATAGAAGAACAGGCATAATAATTTAATTATAGATAGTCGGTAGATCCTACACTGGCCTGCAAAACTAAGTACCTACTACAGAGGTCTATTTTCATACAAACGAGGTAACTTTGAAGCTTTGGTTCTCCGCCCAGGATTAAGCGGGATGTGATCTGATGATGGCCATCCAGGGAGTGAATGGAGAAGATTCAGATCTCCATACACACCCAATTGATCTGATCAGCATTCTAAGAGCTGTAAGGATTAGAGTTATCAGTTACAGCATTTCCATACATTTTAAAGCTATTTTTGAGTTTTTTTTAAACATATCCAAACAGCTCTTAGAATGCTGATCAGTTGATTAATTGGGTGTGTATGGGGATCTGAATCTTCTCCATTCACTCCCTGGATGGCCATAATCAGATCACACCACGTTTAATCCTGGGCGGAGAACCAATGCTTCAAAGTTATCTCGTTTGTATGAAAATAGACCTCTGTAGTACTTAGTTTTGCAGGCCAGTGTATTAATATTACTTATAAGTAAATGTTTAATGAATGTGTTTTACAAAAACGGCTGAACGGATTTGGATGAAATTTGGCGAACACTTAGTTTATTCCCTGGATATTTATAATACATACGATAAGTTTTACCCCGGTCAAGTTCACTAGAGATTTTCGGAATGTTTACGCGGACGAAAAGAAGTCGCGGTTTGAACTGGAGCTGACTTCAAAGCCATACATAGTCATGGAAAATAAGTTTGACTAAGTACTACGTACTGAAATAATTTAGGTAGAAACAGTACTTTATTCACTTACGTCACAAATAAATCCTAATAAGTAGGTACATACTTAAATTATTTAATTGTTGAAAAAGAAATCTTGGCTCTGATGACCTCTTTTATTTTGCTATAACTATACCTAGACTTTGCTTAAATACTATTTCAAAAAGTTGCCTTTAATATAGTTGTCATGGCGCGTTTTGCTTTCTGATGCTCCATTAAAGTATTTCAGTTTAATTAATTTGAAATTCTTAAATTTAGACTATTTTAGACTAGATAATGAGAACATCCTATACTCACAAAAAAAATGTAGAATTATAGGGTTAGCCTAAGTACCTATTTATTTACATTTCCAATAACATGACTGGTTTCATTAAGGCTCCTATAGCCCTCAAGTGGCGCCCTCTTATTGCTCGGTAAGTACATAATGTCCTCAGAAGATTCACATGTAACAGTAGCGCCCGATTGCACTAAACTTAAGGATCGCCTAACTCTTTCCTAACTACAACACGACCAAATTAAAACGGTGTCATAAACTTAGCCGTCGTGTAGCTGCCATTCGCCTAGTTATCTTGGTCGAGTTGTAGATAAGAAAAGACTTAGGCGATTCTTAAGTTTAGTGGTTTTGCACCCAAAGGTTTGAACCTTAACTTAAATCTGTATGTGAATTTTCGATACAATAATTTGTACTTTGCGAGGAATAAATTTAATTAAGATCAGTGGCGGATCCAGGATTTTGGTTTGGGAGGGGCTTAACGTAGGCGAGGGCAGGCATTACCAAGGTAATCAACAGATTTGTTAGGTGTACCCAAATTATTTGGGGGGGGGATCCGCTAGTGAAGATGAGGGTGCCACCACGGTAATGAAATAGGGCATTGTTGAACTTTTATTACGTAGGACAGTATTATATTATCTGTGGTAGGACATAAACTTGGTTTCAACGTCAAAATGCCTATAAGATACTGAAAGATACGAATATTTTTTTAGGGTATGTAAATAATCGTAATTTAATTCCAGTATTTTTATTTGAATTGACTCATTGTCAATAAGTTTGTATTGTTACCTAAATAGCAGTTCCACCCTACCTGTGATTTGTGCCGCGTCACGTCGATATTTACGGACCAATAACGTAATAGTCCGTGACAAGCGATATTCTTCAATGTATTTGCATTAACAAATTGACTGCGATTGTTTGAAGGGGACACAAATAACTTTCGTGTATCAAAAAGTAAGGGGAAACGCTAATTTTAATTTATCATATCGATTCGAATCTTCGTCAAATTCGAATCGACGACTCGAACCACTTACGAGAACCCTCTTAAACGTGTGGGCGAACTACAAGACCATAGAGATGGTTGTTAAAGCTACCCTTATTTTTATTTCTACGGAAGTGGTTTCATGGTCCTGATCACCCTGTTTGACAGTTCTGGAATATGGGATAGCACTTTTATTGACACATTCATTAAAACATTTCAAAGACAGCGCCATCTATGGTTCAACATACGGACTTGTAAAAAACAGCGCCATCTGTCCGTCACAGTTCGCACTACGTATCTCACTTACTCTGGTACCGCATTGGGTCGTGTTGTGTGGAAGATTCTTACAACGTGGACAGCATGATATTGTACATTTATAGCAAAAGAATCTATCTCGCATTTAAGCCTCGATCACATACGCCGATTTTAGGAACCAATTTCGGGTTGCCAGTTTGCCACCCGTACTTGACAATAAAATATTGTAGAATAAGTTCGATTTTAAAATCGAATCTACACTATTAACGGAAAAGTAAACATTGTTTAAGATTGGAGATGAGAATTGAAAATAAAAAATCATAAAAAATGTTGACCTTTCCGTCATTTGTGCAAATTCACTGTTAAAATTTTACTTATTTATACGAGTGGCAACTCTAAATTGGTTCCTTAAATCGGCGTATGTAATCGAGGCTAACACCATTACATGTAGAAAAGTTTGGTAGAGAAAGCTTATACACAACAGAATACTTTTGAAAACAGCGTCATCTATGGCTAAACTCTTGAACTAATTTATAAGTTACACCGCCATCTACGATTGAACTTAGGAACTATTACAATAGCCCCAACTTCACGTATCATAGTGTAGGTGATTCGCGTAGTACCGCCTCGGGTCGTGTTGCGGTAGATACTGCGGGCATCCATACAGGGTAGATAGCACGTCATACCTGTAAACAGTTTTTATTTATTTATAGCCGCTAAGATATTTCTTCTTAACGCACAAACTTAACGGTTGACTGGTAGAGAATGCTCTTGGGCATTAAGGTTAAGTTCATATGATCGCGCGGTGACGCGCTTTTTTACACGACTGCCCAAAGCAAAAAGAGTGTATATGTGTTCAGGGTTCATGTATGTTTGTGGGTATGTGAGTTTCTTTATTCCACCACAACTTCTAAATGCCTGAACTGATTTGGATATCGTTAGAATTCTTACAGCATTCCGAGTGACACTGGCTAAATTTTTAGTGAAAAATGTCAATATGGCGAATGTAGGACGCCATTTTAAATGTGTTTTCTTCAATTATTACAATATGGGCATCAAATGAAAGGCCACAATCAGCACATTTCAAAATTATATAATTTGTCACTAAAATGTGTGAAATAAAAATAAATAAATTTAAAAAATATTAAAAACACGACTGCCTGCCAAACACGAACTAAAAAGATAAATAACAAGGTGTCATTGCAGTCGGGGGACCTCTTTAATTGAAAATTGTTCCACAACACGGTCCCCCGACTGCAATGACACCTTGTTATTTATCTTTTTAGTTCGTTTTTGGCAGGGCAGTCGTGTTTTTAATATTTTTTAAAATTTTTTTTTTCACGCACGCGGTAGGAGCGTGATCGAGGCAATTTGTTCCGCAAACCGCGCGGCTCAACTCAACTGAACGGGTCAATGCAGGTTTTTTGTACTCATAGATCTTGAACCGCACGGCACTGTGCGGTGCAAGATCTTAATCTAGACGTTATAACTTTACGTATAGGTAACATAGTTTAATATAATCTTGTAGCGCGCGGTTAGGGAGAGCGCCCACGACCAACTTTTGTCTGAAAAGCTGCTGACTGCCGCGTCGCTACGCTTTCATAATATAAACACGTAGACTTGACGAGATAGACAAACTAGTTGATAGAGGAAGACAAAAGTTGCTCGTGTGCGCTAGCGCTTAGTAGTTCCGCAGGGTCATATGAACATAGCCTATGTCCGCCATTTCCTATTTTATTTATAAGCAAAAAAGATTGAATAGATACCCGGGGGGAGGCGCGGGCGGCGGGCTGCGGGCGCGCGGCGCCGCCATGCTGAACAGCGCTTCTGGGTCACACACGAACTTGTACACGTAGCGCTCGCCTGGGGATTGGAACTGGTTATAGTCCACGAGAACGTTCATGGCAGGGAAATTCATAAAATGTGCGAAAACTGCGAACGGAGTAGCTATATTGCGCGCTCCCTTGCACTTATAGCAGTGGTTCCCGATTAGTCCCTCTACAAAGATCTCAAACTCGCGTACCTACCGCTACCCCTTATTCCCAGTTCTCAATATCAGGATTTTACATTTTTAACGCTATTTTTGCCGTTTTTTCTTAGAATGCTGATTCAATTGGGTGTGTGTGTGTAGCGTTCTGGATATCTTCCATTTACTTCCTGGATAAACCATCATTAGACAGTTCAGTCAATCCCTGGCGGAGAACCAGGCTTCAAAGTTACCTCATTTGTATGAAAATTTGAATGGCGCCGCCGGCGTCCTTAATTATGTGGTGTATAAGTTTTTAAGCTTGTCTGAATTATTTGATCTAAGGGCATTCGCTGCGTTAAGCGGGATTCCGGCGCGGGGCGATATAGATTAGAGCTTTCATGCACTGCAAGCATCTGTCCGTCAGAAAATCAGCAATCTGAATTCCCGTGCCGTCTATGTTCCCGTACCCGCTGCGGGATCCCGCTTAGCGCAGAGGACAACGCCATAAAATCCGCGTGGGGCCAAAGATTTGTCAATTTTTTAACTGAGTTGACCTGTTTTACTACGTATACGCATGCACAACCTAGTTAATTGAAGGCTTCCCTTTTATTCTGGACATGTGATTTACCTGCAACCTTCTGCATGATGCCCTTCTCGTAGTAGTACCGCAGCGATCGCGACAGCTTGTCGTAGTTCATGGCCGGCCTGTTCTTCTGCGCCCCCCACCGGCGCGCGACCTGGTCATACAGATACTTCTAAGCGATATTCTCGAAAGGCTTTGAAAACCATTAAGAATTAACTTTTAGGAATAGTAGTATAGAATGGTAGGAGGATGTATTATGCCACTGATAGGAAGGCCAAATGGAAGATCTTCCTCCGGACTGAGTGATATTAGGTAGCCTGGGGACTGGTAGGAAGTTGTATTAAATATAGTTTGGCGGTTGAGAAAACCCTGTAAGCAAGATGTAGGTTCAATGCTATGAGGTGCTAATCCATATAAATCTTCTTTTATATGACATCAGCGCCATCTAGTGAACTTGTTGTTACCGTATGTTGAGTGCGGCATACAGTAGATGCCGCCTCGAACTAAAGAGTGATTTCAATTAAAAACCTATATCACGGGGTAAAGTCTTCGTCATACCTGATGCTGCTGATACGGTATATTGTGAACCAAGTAAACACTGCCCCCATTCCTAGCATGAACACCGAAACACGATATAATCGCGTGATGTGATATAAGTGTTACATTACAATCGACTTAACTGTCAAAATCCATTGTCTTTAGACAGTTAAAAGTGATAAATCGCTATTTCATATTTCGGTGGCTATGCTAGGCTAGGCTAGAATCTCTTATCACAGATGTCCGAAGGCCTACCCTTTAAGAAAACAGGTTCAAATAATGTGAATACGTAACTACATTTTTGACAGCTGTTTAACTTAGAAGAGAATCGCCCAAAGACAGTAAGATGAGAGACTTCTGTATGACTCCTCCCCCCATACTTATGGTTGGAGCAGCTCTCAAGTCCTCCAGACCTCACCTCCTCAGGCTCATGTAGCTTGAACTCTAGCCCTCGCCCGGTCCACGCCACGCAGCGCGCGCCCTCCGCCAGCAATGATACCAGGAACTGCCACAGCTGCAGCGCGCCACGGCGACCGCCACCTGGAGACATTCACTCAAGAAGATTAGGAGAATACGACGTGAAGATAAATCGCTTCGGTTTATCGCATCATCGGTCCACTTTGCACATTCACCTATGGGTAATAGAGGAATATAAACCAGATAAATGGGAAATAGAGACCATCAAACTGAACAACTTTTGCTATGGGACCAACTCTGAAATCGTTTCATACATTTTGATATTTTCTTTATTATTTTGTACGAAACAGATGCTTTTTTTTCGTGATTTTGGAGTTGGTCCCATAGTAAAAGTTGTTCAGTTTATTGGTCCCTATCTACGATGCAATAGGGGTAGTTTTGTGACACGTTGTAAAGACGTCCTGTAGGAAACCATGGTGAACCGACAATCTGCTGAATGTCGTGAAAGCCGCTTGATACGGGTTTCACAGAACCGATCGTCTCGTGTAGATCTAGGGGAGGCTATGCCCAGCAGTGGTCGTCATACGGTTGATATCATGATGATTTACTGCGATTTTGTACCTGCATGCGTGGTGGTGACATGCTGGTGGGGTGACGCGGCGTCGCTCCTGGCTGCAGCTGCAGCTGTACTGCACAGGGAACTGCTCACTGCACAGGAGGAGATTATCAATAAATATTTGTACAGAACAGGGGGGTACAACCTATGAGATCGAGTTCAAGTACGAATCGAATAAACGTCAACACATTGCAATGGAAGAAACCATGGCGACTGTCTCCAAAGTACCAAAATAACAGATTCTTGACGTATAAATTTGATAATTTGAGTTGAGGGCATGAGGCGAGGAACCTGAGACATTATTTATTCTTATGCCTGCCTGAGATCAGTCAATATTTGTACCGAAATACTAGACTTCTGTTCTGACGGATCTCACCCAGTTTCTCGTCCCAGTGTTGGAGCTCCGCGGAGCTAGTGACCGCTTCGTCCCTCTCGCGCGGCTCTTCCTCCTCCACGCACTTGGTGTAAGCGCATCTGTCCAGGGCAGCTTGTACGGGTCTGACGAAAAGAATAAAACTGTAAAGTTTCATATATTACAATGTCATGGTACGTCTACGTGCACGTCTACGCGTACGCCTAAGCATCCGGTGTGTTTCGCACTTAAGCCCTCATTTAGTTATTATAATAACTAGTGGCCGTTTGCCCACGACTTCGTTTGCATGGACAGTCTTTTTTCTATCTCTCGGAAACTGTTTGTTTTTTCTTGATTGAAAGGTACACTAAATCCTTGTCTGTACCCCTGACAACGTGTATGAAAAATTTAATGATGATCGGTTTAGTGGTTAAGACGTGAAGGCGTAACAAACAAACAGACTTTCGAATTTTTTATATTTGTAAGGAAGTAAGGATTTTGTAATATTCAGTCAGTAGCAGCTTTTTTATGTTCCAACTGCTAGCATTTTTTATGTTTGGATAAAAACGATGAGCATACCACCAGCGCAGGCCCAATGCGGTGTGGCAACTAGCCATTAGCCTAGCCATAAAGAAGGCTTGCGATCCACAATCAATTTTATTGCTTATTCCTGAATCTGCAGAAGCTAGACTTAATTCACAATATTTCATACTTGATATCATCATCCCCCTACCCTTATCCCAATTTATTTGGGGTCGGTGCAGTTCGTCCTTCTCTTCCATTCCTTCCTGTCACTCGTCATCTCCTCATCCACTCCCTTCACATTCATATCATTCCGCACACAATCCATCCATCTTTTCTACGCACCTCCTCTTACTTTCCATCCCTCAACATCCATATCCATTACTCTTCTAGTAACATGCCTTTCATCCCTTTATAACATGCTCAAACCCTACCAATCCAGACGATTCCCTTTCAACTTATCTGTTACTGGTGCAACTTTCAAACTTCCTCTGACATACTCATTCCTATTATTTTATCCATTCGCGTCACACCACACATCCACCTCAGCATTTTCGTCTCTACTACATGTTACTACAATTCCCTTTCATCCATCTTCTTCATAGTTCAACATTCTGATCCATACATGACTATCCTTAAGACCTTAATACTTATCCTTATTACGAACTTATAAATTTTGCCCTTTAACTTAAGTGGCATCCGCAGGTCACATGTAACTCCTGTAACCTGTCGCCATTTCGTCCACCCTGCGTTGATCCGGTTTGATAATTTGCTCTAATTATTATCATGTACCTATGCCCTTCCTTTACGAACCTGTGCAGCTGATAATGGTCTCTGTAATCTGGTCTTTCCTCTTCTCCTTTGCATCTGTAACAATCAAATTTATTTTGGGCAATTTGTTCTGTTTTCGATTACGTGAATAATAGTAGATTGTTATACAAGACGCTAAAATGACCCATTGCATACGAGGTAGTTTTATATAAATAGAAACCGAGTTACAATGGGTTTTAGCGTCGTGTGTTACACTCTACTTTTCACTACGAAGGCGAGAAAATAAAATACAATATTTAAATACCTACGAATCCACTCATTTTTCTATCCTCCACTTCATAAACTTTTCATACAGTATTTAAATAAATGATTTGTGCTTGACGGCAAAAGATTAAAATTATTACTTTCCTATTACTTACTTACAGTCACACAATTCAATCAGTTTGGTATTAAGAGCTTATTAGATCATCCTGAATTAAGGATCCGGAATTCAGAGTCCGATTTAGGACGAGAATTTCAGTCGCCAATTACACCGTCCTGAATAACGGATCCGATATCACAGCTTAACGATCATACAGTTGTTACACGAATGTACCTACTTGCGCAGAGCAACGGAGGGGAAAATACAGTGACCGTAAAAATACTATAGAAGAAATAAAAAAATAGAAAAAATTTAGAAAAAGGTTGAATTTTCAAGTACCCAATTATTTATCTTTATTTTTTAGGGTTCCATAGCCTAATGGCAAAAAACGGAACCCTTATAGATTCGTCATGTCTGTCTGTCTGTCCGTCTGTCCGTCCGTATGTCACAGCCACTTTATTCCAAAACTATTAAAATTACACAGTTGAAACTAGGTAGGTAGATGTATTTTGTGAACCGCTTTACGATTTTTACACAAAATAAAAAATATATAAAAGATTAAGGGGGAAAAACGGAAAAAAAATCATCAAACCTATACGTGTTGGGTGTCTATAGATAGGTCTTTAAAAATTACATTGAGGTTTCTAAAAGTATTTTTTCTCAAAGTCAACCGTTTGGCAAATATACACTTCCAAAGTGGTAAAATGTGTGTCCCCCCCCCCCCCCTCTAACTTTTAAACTAAGAGAGTGAAAAATCAAAAAAAAATGTTTTAGATTAGACCTTTATAAACACTATCTACGAAAATAGCTTTGAATGAGATACATTTAGTAGTTTTTGGAGATATAGCACATTTTCCAAAACCGCAAATATAACTTTGTCGTTTATACAAACACTATAAAAAACAAAGTTATTTTTGCAGATTAAAATGATTGTGGTATTAAATAAGGTATGGTATATGGTAACTACGGAACCCTACTGCGCGTGGCCCGACACGCACTTGGCCGGTTTTTTTTATTCAAAAAAGCAAATCACAGAGTTATTATGCCCTTATACACTCAGTTTTGTCGTTGCGCCAACTGTCTATCTAGCTAGACGAACGGCGGCTTTTTTTTCACCAAAATAAAAAGCGTTGACTGACTGTATACTCTTTAGGCTGTGGTACTACTGTGTCGAAGCAGAGCGTCCTGAATGCGATTACACTGTCCTAAGTGCTTCCGATTTAGCATCCTTAACGCCGGAGACCATTTCCTATCCTAACTAGGATCCTAACTAGGATCCTACCTTCCTGAATGCAATTACACTTCTCTGAATTAAGGAGCGACTTCATTCCGGATCCTTAATTCAGGATGATCTAATAAGCTCTTTAGAGAAAAATTCTAAAGATTTCGCGCCTTTTTTAATTTCTACTGTAGCAGAATGCAGGCCACACACCATCCAATCGATCGTCCAATCGGCATGAAACTACCGATTGGATCCAACCAAACTGACCGTGTGTGGCCGTGGATCGGTTGGACGATAGAACTGACGGAAAAATCAAAATGGCTGGATCATGCCGATTGGATCATGCCGATTGGACGGTGTGTGGCAGTGGGCAATCGATCGTATGATTTTCTTAACCGACTTCAAAAAAGGAGGTTCTTTATTCGATTGTATTTATTTGTTTTATCATTGTTCGCGCGTATCTTCGATATTTATAGACTGATTTTGATGATTATTTTTTTCTTTTTCTTTTAACCGATTCCAAAAAAGGTAGATTATCTGTTTGACCTGTATCCGCTATTATCTCACGTTTGGCCGAACCGATTTTTATGCGGTTTTCAGAAAAGTATTTGTTGAATTTAGGAGAAGGTTTTAGTATTTTAACCGACTTCAAAAAAAGGAAGTTCTCAGTTTGACCTGTATATGTATGTTTGTCCGCGATTATCTCAAGTTTAGCTGAACCGATTTTGATGCGCTTACCAGAAAAGCATTTGTTACATTTAGGAGAAGGTTTTGGTATTTTAACCGACTTCAAAAAAGAAGGAGGTTCTCTTTTGGATTGTATATATATTTTTTATCATTGTTCGCGCGTATCTTCGATATGTATGGACCGATTTTGATGTTTTTTTTTTATTTCAAAGAATTATCTTGCAAATTTTTTCTTTTTATAATCGGTTCAGCAGTTCTCAATTTAAGTAATCCTGAAAATACTATGATTAACTAACTACCTTGATGACTTTATTTATGAACCGAATTATATGATTTTTTGTTGGAAAATGGATAGACAGCGTGAATATGGAAATTGAGTTGAGTAATGACATTGGCGTTTTGAAAATATATAGAGTTAAAAAATATTATACGCATAGCTACCACCACAAAGCTGAAAATAAATAAGCTATAAAAAAAATCTCTTTCAAAAACCTAAAAATAAAAACAACTTTCAATAAAAATAACAATGATGAAACACTTATTATATACAATCGAATTATAAGAACCTCCTTCTTTTTTTTAAGTCGGTTAAGAAAATCATACGATCGATCGCCACTGCCGATTGGACAGTTCGAATTGATCGTGTGTGGTGTGTATGGACGAGCTGCAGATTGGATCCAATCGGTAGTTTCATGCCGATTGGACGATCGATTGGATGGTGTGTGGCCTGCAGAAACACAATGCACGCATTCTACGATCAAACTTAAAGTCACAGAGTATATATGTATAAGTCTATGATTTCACCGAAGAGATCGCTGCTTTTAGTTCCATTTTCAAAAATAAAAATGAGAAACAGTATTAAGTCGAGCGAGTCTTTATTCGTGATTATGAATAAAGACTTTTATCTACACTCACAACGTAATGTTCCAAATATGAATTCAAAAAAGGTAATATAAATACGTACTTTATTTTCGTGGATAGGTAAAATTAAAAAATAAACTCATTACGATGCAGTCAACTGCATCATAAAATAACTTTTTTTCTCATTACGATACAGGGCAAATCCAAAAAGAAGGCAGTGCCGTAACATTAAAAAAAAACAACGATATTTTCCCACATATTTTCATTGATTAAAATGCACTCTATGGTAATCGATGACTTAGTGCGATTAAATTGTTGGAATGCACTCATCTCTTTTTTTTTCTGATGGAATGCGCGCCATTTCTAAAGCATTTCAAATAAAGTTTTGATTTCAATTTTTACATTTTGTTATACTTACTGAATTTTGTAGGTTTTTTTTATTCGTGCTGTAAATTGTGAAAAAAATGGACTCTGCCCGATATTTTAGATGCAGCTAAGAAAATGACTTATTACAAGGTAGGTACCTAGCTGATACAAACAAAGTCTCTCTCTCTCTCTTTTCTAACGTTGATCTTTTATTGAGTAGGTTCAATCCCAAATGTATGAGTGTAGATAAAGTAGTGTATGAAACTGCACATAACTAGGTATTAAAACACTCGTGTGATACTATTAAAAACCTCGCCTGCGGCTCGGTTTTTAAACACACACTCGTGTTTTAATACCCCTCTTTATGTGTCAGTTTCATAAACTACTATTTCGTTTTAGTAGGCTCATTGGTAATAGACAAACATTAAAAAAGAAAAAACTTTATCCCCTAGGGGTAATTTTGCTATTTTATCCTGGCTCTTGTACCTTACAATGACGGACTTTTAGAGCAAGAGGAGTGAAAATAGTTTAATGCATTCATTCACTCAGTATTATACGAGTACCATTCAATGGGTCTCAGGCTCGTATTATAGAATCAAACTCACACTTAAAATTTCTGCTTGAGTACCCTCAATTCCCCTAAATGTAATGTACCTAGTTCAATTGCATGTCGTCAGCATGGCAATAGCATAAAAGGACACTTTTGGTATTCTGCTCCTGTTATGAGAGTTGAATAGCGGCTACCCAGCCGCTATGTAGCCGCTATTGGTACAATTTGGAATTCTATTAACCAATGGCGTCACAATAGTGTCAGTACTGCATAATAAATATGTATTCTACTCTTATTTGACGTTTGTGCCGATAGCGTTGGCATCTTCGCCATATGTCAAAATTGGCCATCGAGAAGCAATTGTACAGCCATACGTTTTCTCTTACATTCTGCATATAAAAGTGATATGCCGTATCACATTTTAAGATGGGAGGTATTTAGAATTGGCCTACAGGGAGGAACAGCGTCGGTGCGAGTACGAGAGGCTATTGTTTTCTTTAAATCCAAGCCGATGCGATGCTGACGACATGCCATGCCAGCGATATATGCTGGCTGAGGACGTTCTTCTCAAAATTAGTCGAATACCGTTTTTAGATTAATGGCGTTAGCAAATCAATGGCGTGTCTGCGACATAGCAATTTGTTATAAAATAGCGGAATTGAGGCCCTGGAATGGTGCTATTCATCGCATATAGGTAGCGTCATCCCTTTCTAACTGTACTCAAGCAGAGATCTGAGTTTGAGTTTGATTCTATAATACGAACCTATGCCGCAGTTTGTAAAACATCAGAATTTAAGTCGTTGGCTCTGGCTGTATTTGCAAGATTGGGCCTACGTAGTGGGTTAAGTCCACTCTCTTTATTCATCCATCCCATAAGGAAGGTGTGTTGTACCCCAGCAGTGGGGACATAAACAATGGCTAATGTGCAAGTCCATTACGCAGCGTTTATCGGCCGTAGTACAGTCGCGCATACTGCAGAACTTTGGCCATGTCCATAGGCAAGGTAACGACTGCATAGAGCGGCTAGTCGTACAGGGCAAAGTAGAGGGAACCAGATCACGTGGCAGGTCATTGACGCGCTGGACTGGACTGACCAAGTGAAATCCGCAGTGGGACACCGCGTATCTGACTACATCAGACAGTCTGGCAACCGGGAAAGATGGTGGGAGCTTGTGCGGAAAGCTTTGTCCGCCTCTGTCACCAACGTGGACGCCTCAACGTGACCACGACCGCTCTGCCAAAAGCAAAACGACGAAGAAGAAGAATGTGTAAGTAAGTACTCACTGTGTGTGCTGCGGGTCGTGTACTGGCGCGTGGTGCCTCGCATACAGCTGCGTGTGGGCCGGCGCGTGCGCCTCGTACGGGGGCTGCTCACGCCGCCCCGAACCGGGGTCCCTGGGAGCCAACGACAAAATAAACAACATTCTCAGAAATCAGGGGGCTGATTTTGTTACTTTGTTGCAATCAACTCTGACAGAAATTGCAGTTACATTGCTGCTTTAGTAAGAACTAATATGACAACGATCTTACTTAAAGCAGCAGTGTAACTGCGGTTTCAATCGATTTTAATCGAGAATTGTCAGAAACAGAGTTACGTAATCTGCAGGCAGGAGAATTAGGTCCCTGTTAACGAGCCGGTTTCTACCCGGCCGGGCCTAGGCACGATTTTAAGCCGTATCTACGTCTGGTCGTCAGTAAGGTACGGAGGTTTGTTAATGACACCGGCGCAAGCTATGGTTCGGGCACGGGGCTTTTCAAGGTTTATAGTGCATTGCATATTTGGATTTACAGGTTGTTATGAAACACCACGTACCTACTCAGCTTAAGTGGCAATGGGCGGGACACATAGCGAGAAGAACCGATGGCCGTTGGGACGGAAAGGTTCTGGAATGGCAACCGCGCACCGGACGACGCTCCGTGGGTAGGTGAAGGTTGCTGGAAGCCACTGGATGCGGGCAGCGCAGGACCGATCGTCGTGGAGATCCTTAGGGGAGGCCTATACCCAGCAGTGGGTGTCGTGCGGCTGATATGATGGTGATGATGATGTACCTACTTGTAGTACCTATGTGCACGGAAAACAGCGATTGCTTCTGAGCAGAGGGCCAACTCAAATGGCCATTCTACTAAAATTAACGTTAGTAGAGTAGAATATTTGGGATTGACAGGAGCCACAGAATAACAGGAGCTAAGCGTTAGCTTATGTCATTCCTATACATTGTAACTCTTCTGTACTAGCATTAATTTGATTAGAATGGCCATTTGAGTAGGGAATCAGTTCTTCTACCTACCTCATATGTCGTGTAACCCACCTGTGCTGGTAATGCAGACCCCAGGGCAGAGCGAAGTGCGGCTGCTGAGCCATCAGTGCATCGTCACAGCCGCGCACCACCCGCGCAACCCACGTCACAGCCGCGCCGTATCCGCGCCGCAACGCTTCTAACTTCTGCATAATAAATAGTTAATTTGTTTTAAGCTCCGTACAAACTGAGGCGAATTCCGCGCGAAATTCGCGATTGCGATCACGTAACTCAGAGCGATAGCCATAGCCATAGTCATTGGTCAATGAAATTCCTAGAGAATTGCTATGGCAATGGCTATGGCTATTGCTTTGAGTTACGTGATCAAAATCTGTCAAAATGCTCCAATCGCGCGATTCGCTCGCGTCAGTTTGTCCGGAGCTTTAAACTATAGAGCTACAATCAGCTACATGCACATATGTTCCGTGGCTCAAAAGGAGAAAACGTAATTAGAAAACGTAGTATTTTATTTGTAAAGATTATCACAAATAAAAAAGACGTATTCCTAAAGCAGCAAACAGGCACGTATCCAGACTTTTAATTCGGGGGGGGGGGGGGGGGGGGGGGACAACTGCATCCCGCAAACCGGAGAGTGCCTCGCCCGCTAAATTTGAATTTAGTCCTGTACTCTGTGTTCTGGATTTCGGGAGGGGATAAATCCCAACTATCCCCCCTCTTGGATACGTGCCTGCTCACACATGCCCAAAAGTAGGTACCTTTTATGAAAGACCAGACTTATATTACATATAATATGTATTATGAATACATATATACACATACGAATAAAAAATGACATGTTATAACAACTCTCGAGCTTACACGCTCACTAGACATGACATGGAAGTAGAGTAGCTAATTACCAGAGTACTTTCAATAAAACCGTGTTAGTATTTAGTATCCGTATCCGTTAAAAATATTTTATTTCATGTTATCTATACAGGCACGTATCTAGACTTTTTAATTCGGGGGGGGGGGGGACGGGACAACTGCTTCCCGTAAACCGGATTTAGTCCTGTACTGTGTGTTCTGGATTTCGGGGGGGGATAAATCCCAACTATCCCCACCCTTGGATACGTGCCTGGCAGCAAATGTTAAGCTACAGTTTTTACTTCAAATAATATGGCACCATTTCGATACGCGAGATTTTTTATTAAGATCCATCTAATTTCCGGACTGAATAGAAAAATTACTAACGCTGAAAGATTTGTACCTATGTTTGTTAGTAATGGATAAACTCAAAAAATTTTAGGAAAGGAGTATAGTATGGTAGTAAGGAAGGTATGGGGAGAGTTAGCCACTAGTAGGAAGGCCAAAATGGAAGATATTCTTCCGGGCTGGGTGATATTAGCTCGGGGACCGCGGTCCGTGTAAGATCTTCCTCCGGGCTGGGTGGTATTAGCCCGGGGACCGCGGTTCACCCGATGATGGTTGGCAGTTGTATATATGCTGCTCCGCTGACATAACTCCGTTAGCGAGATGTAGGTTACTCCATATATTCTCCATACTACGAAGTGCTATTCCTTGCTAATCTTTGTGTTTATATGACACTAGCGCCATCTAGTCACACAGTAATAAATCCTGTTGCAACCGTGTGTTGTATGTGCGGCGTCGTAGGTAGATGCCGCTACAAACTACTTAATTAAATTACTTTACTGATTTAAATTTAAAACAGCTATACCTATAAAGCTACATTATCACCGAGTAACATAGGCTGTATTATTTTCAAAAAATTTGAGATCCCTACGAATAATTCAATTATGAAACCCACGGTATCAAAAATGTTGCTTTAAAAGTAACTATTTGGTGTGTAGCCCTATGTATCTCTACTGAGAATGAAGGCATTAACTGCTCCTAACCATATCGTAATAAATAAAAGCAGATTAGAAAAATCCTAATCCCCAAACCAAATTTGCTTTGAAAATCAACTTCTATTGCGCACAATATACTCCTTTTTTGATTGACAGGTATCAAATTTAATTTGAAGCGTGCACCGCCCTAGGCGACGGCGGAATACTGATATCTACGCCATAGAATAGAGCTTAAGCAGTAACGCAACTTCTTACAAACGTCCGAAACGGCTCACTCGGACAAGCACAGAACAAAGAAATGTGTTCCCCCATAGAAAAAAAAAATTCAGGTCAATGTTTCCCCCCGTTCTGTGCAGCTAAAGAAATGGCCCGTCGTAAGGCGACTATCGAGGCAATTTAAAACGTTTTTCTTGTAGAATGCTATATGGCGCCGCTATTGTCGCAGCATGCTTAGCACAGATAGCAACAAACGTTACATTTTGAAGAAACGTCAAAATCCTTGAAACGCAAAAAGCAAAATAATCTTATTAGTACAAATTATTGCCGATAGGTGTCACTCAATTTTTATTAAAATTTGTTAGAAAAAACCCTTCATTTTACTGTTTCACTACAATTTTGTATAATTATGGTAATTTTTTTTAGAAACAATTTAATAGTTTCATGACTTTTTTATCTGTATCTGTATCAATATAAAAAAAACAAATCGAAGCAGGTACCGCCATCTGGTGAGGTAAATTTAAACTAATTCCAACATTAGTTTAAAGTTACCTCACTAGATGGCGGTACCTGCTAACTAAGGCTAACCTAACCTAACTAGGTCGAATGAAAATGAGTATTTTTATTCGACATAGCAAAATCCGTATTTTTGGATCGCTTGAACCTTTGGCGAAACTTTTGAATGATCGCTGCCACTATGCCTTGTCAGTTATACGAAGGTTACGTGTTACAAAATAACCCCTAATGCCGAATATGGTATATAGGGACCATCAAACTGAACAGTTTTTACTATGGGACCAACTTTGAAAACGCGTAAAGAAAATCAGCTGTTTCATACAAAAATATCTAAATGTATAAACAGCAAATTTTTTTCGCGATTTCAGAGTTAGTCCCATGGTAAAAGTTGTTCGGTTTGATGGTCCCTATCTACCATATTCGGCATTAGGGGTTATTTTGTAAGACGTTGTATACATATTCTGTGGTAGGGGTAGGGCCTAGTTGACATACTGATTTAGCAATATAATATCTACTGTGCCTACGCCAAACCTACGCGAGGTGGTTTTAAAATCTTTTCTATTTGAGATTAAGTTGGATCTGGATTATTGGGAATTTACATTTGTCGTTGATTGAAAGATAATTCTCGCCTTTGGTCGGGATAAGGAGGCAGAGAAAAGAAAATTATGTTTGCCTTTTGAGATTAAAGGTAAAAAAAAACAGATTCTCGAACGTCAAAAAATTAATAAGGTTTTTTCATAGACATTATTTTTATGATTTCTAGCGCACTGCTTTAAGAAAAAATCAAGTATTTCGGCTAAAATGTCCCAGAATTTTATTACTGGCTAAGGACGCTGTCGATTTTCATACAAACGAGGTAACACTGAAGCCTTGGTTCACCGTTAAGGATTGACCGAGCCATGATCTGATGATGGCCATCCAGGGAGTGAAGAGGTAGATCGCTTTTACACAAAGGGGAATAAAATCTTTGTTCTGTGCTATTACATACCCAACTGATCAAGGTTTGGAGTTCTCAGTGTCAGGATTTCCATACATTATAATACTATTCTCGCGTTTCTCTTAAACATATCCTTACATCATTGAATGTTGATTAGATCAGTTGGGTGTAGGGAATTCGATCCCGGCCCTTATTTCTAATCCCGGGATTTCGGGATTACACTTAGCCAATCCCGGGATCCCGGGATTATTTCGGGATTGAAGATTAAAAATTAAAAATTTGGAAATCTTAGAAAAATTGGCTCTGAATTAATAAATTAAAATAGACAAAAATAAACCTACTTAAAATTTGGTCAAAAATCGACTTGCTTAATCAATTTTTGACAAAAACCAACATATTTTACGTTACAATACACACCTAGCTAATCTAATAATTCTAACTAATCAAACTTAGAGTCAAATTAAGTCTAAAAAAGCCTAACCAGACTATGTGGTTAGTTTGACACTCTTTAATCTTTATGTTAAAGTTATTATTTATCAAGAATGAATAAGATCTCTTTCAATTTCAATAAAATGAAAAACATTTATCTGGCAAACTATGCAAATAAAGAATGGCAATAACCTCTAAAAATAGTTGGCGTTCATGTAAAAACCTAGTTATAAGAAATACTTAGCAAAAACTGTTTGAAAATAATATTCATCAGTCACATAATAACTCATTTCTTTTAAATATGAAGAAAACAATCTTGAAGAATGTTCATGCATTCTTGTTCAGTAGCAGTAAAACTGAAGTATATCACCACACCACAACAACCCAGTAAGAGTTGCTTGTCTATCTTTTTAGTTCAAAATAAAAGAAGTTTTATTCCAAGAAACCATCGCAAACCCGCTGGGTTAATTTATGTTGCTTGCTTGGAATGCTGCTTAAATGAAAAATAGGTTTTCTTGCATTTTATATTAATAATGAAAGACAAGCAATTCTATTGAGAACACTGGCACTGAGCATTTCGCTTCACGCAGCATATTTTGCAACTTTTTTTTAAATTATACCAATCCCGAAAATCCCGGGATTAGGAAAACTCAATCCCGAAAATTTCGGGACTGAAAAACGATCGGGATCCCGGGATCCCGAAAACCGGGATCCCGGGATCGAATCCTCTAGTTGGGTTTGTATAGCGATCTGGATCTCCTCCATTAACTCCCTGAATAGCCATCATCAGATCACAGCTTGGTCAATCCCTGGCGGAGAACCAAGACTTCAAAAATAACTTGTTTGTATGAAAATCGACTGTTCCTGGCAAAATGGCCGGAGAAAATAATGTTTACCATTCGACCAATAGGTATTTTTTTTTTGGAACATTTGGAGTTATCCGTTCACTTTTTTGTCAATGTATTGGTTACTAAGTTCTGTAACTATGGAAAACATGAATAATACTAAATTTACAAATAATGCTACAATGAATTATATACCAAATGAAAGCACAAATATTTAAGATTATCATGTATTAAAATTATTCGAAATGACCGCCTCTGGCATGAATACACGCCTTTAGACGACGAGGCCAGTCATCGATGGCAGCACGAACTACCACCATATCCAATTCTGCGACTGCCTTGAAAATAGCGCGCTTAAGAGAGTCGAGATTCATGTGGGGCTTAGCACATGCTTTCTCCTCAATAAGTTGCCATATGGCATAATCCAGAGGATTTAAGTCTGGGCTGGAGGATGGCCATTCTTCCTGCGCGATAAAATCAATTTTGTTAGCCCGAAACCATGCTTGTGTAGATTTTGCTTTGTGCGCAGGGGCAGAGTCCTGCTGGAAGACCCATGGCTGGTTTTGAAATAAAGTGTGGCTTAAGGGTTTGACAACAGGTTCCAGAACGGTATCTTGATAGACTCTAGCGCCAGTTTTCACACCTTTTTCACAGAAATTAACCTTACTTAGCCCTGAATAGGACACCCCCAGCCAAATCATCACTGATGAGGGGTGGTGACCTCGTTGGACCCTCGGAGCAATCATGCTGGCTTCTTTACTATTCTTAGCGTATACTCTATCATTTTGACGGTTAAAATTTTCTTCGACTGTGAAGATTTTTTCATCAGTAAACAAGATTTTTCGATGGCCGTTTTGTGCGTACTGCTTTAGTAGAGCGCGACTTCGTGCTAACCTCATAGCCTTCAATCGTGCGTTTAGCAGATGGCCCTTTCGTCTACGGTAAGCGTGAAGCCCAAGGTCATCATTGATAATTTTTTTAAGGGACTTCTCTTCACAGTCATCTGTATTGCCAATAACTTTTGCTTCCGGACGGGATTTCTCGTGATTCTCGCCTTCACTGCCTTGATCACAGCTGGTGTCCGAACGGTGCGTGGTCTTCCTGATCTTTTTCGGTCATCGACGGTCAAGGTATTACTGTACCTATGGATAGTGCGATAAATAAATTGCTTGTTGATTTTCAACTTTTGTAGCAACTTGAAAATCATATTCGGTGGCTGCCCACATTTGTGCAGAGCAATTACAGCGACACGATTCTCCTTCAACCCCCATTCCATGGTGAAATAAACAAAATATGATATACGTGTGGTATGGAATTATAGCTTATACAACTGTCAATAATATGTCATTTTTATTTTTTCTTTTCATTTGTTTTAATGGCCAGTAATCGATAAAGAAACTCAGTAACAGAACTTTTGACCAACCTGTGTATTTACTTTCAGAAGTAGTTTAAAAACGAAAAAAAAAGCTATTTATTAATAAGGCCCTTTAAAAATATCATTAAACGCTTCCATTACGCAGTCAAAACAATTTTAAGAGCTAAAACCATCTTCTTTATCAATCAGGATCCGTCAATCGATATCAGACGTCTTTGCAATAAAACGCCGAGCCGATTTGCGTCTCAATCTGCCGGAGTCCCGGGTTCATTTCCCGTCGCGGCGGGGCGTCGCGGCGGCTAATGCAGTTGCTGTAATTGGAACGAAGAATAGGAAGATATTTATTCCTGTGGTTCGAAGTTGTTTTACTAAAGGATGGATCTGTGGAGTGACACTGGCGGATTTGATGTTGATGGTTGTATTTTTCTTTATTTACTAGCTCTAGTCTGCGTGAAAAGTTATTTTTCTACCCCTCGGGAACAATATTTTTCTGGATAAAAAGTACCATATGTAATATTTTGTACCCTGGACGATGTGTACAAAATTGCACGCTAATCGGACAGTTTGTTTGTATATGTAACTGTAAAACCCCGAACTTATGTAAATCCTAAGTTTTTCCAGTAAAACCTAACATTTACCAACTCTTAATGGTAAAAGTTTTACGCCTTCACGTTTTAACTACTGAACCGATCATCATGAAATTTTGCATACACATTGTCAGGGGTACGGAAAAGGACATAGGGTACCTTCATCCCGAAAAAAGTGTTCTTCCCAAGGGATAGCAAAAAACTTTCCAAGCAGACGAAGTCGCGGGCGGCCGCTAGTTATATTATAACTGCAAAAGTCCGTTTGTTTGTTACGCCTTTACTGAACCGATCGTCATGAAATTGCATACACGTTGTCAGGGGTACAGAGAAGGACATAGGGTTTTTAGGGTCGCTTTTCATCTAGTTATTTATAAAAATAGTTAGAAGGTAACTATCTTCCGCCCGCGACTTCGTCTGCGACATGGTGAATCGTGGATATTCGAATAATCCATATAAGGAAGATTTGACCCAGATAAAAAGTATGTGTTTTTATCAGCCATCAGTAGGCTGATATATTTTTAGGCGTTTTGCCGCTAGACTCAATCTAGAGATGTTACGAATGCCACATTTTACACATTCGCGAATACGAATGCGAATGCGAATGTTAAACCATCAAGTATTACAAAAACCATATAAATTAATAAATTAATCATTTTTATTACTAAAACGGGAAAACATACAAGTATACAAAATAATATAAATACCTACCTACCTATAATTTATGACGACATTTAGTGAATTAAATTTGTAAAAAAATGCATGCTTTTTAATGCACATGTGCAATAAAGTAAAAAATAATCGCTATAGATCACTTTTCTTTCCCGGTGCCAGAAGGAAAAATTGATAAATTTTCACAAATTACTTTAATACACAATCAATTATTTGTGTACCAAAAAGAGGAATTACAGTAGACTGGCAACTAAAACAAAACAATAAACAAACCATGCAACAGAGTAGACTACATCAAAAAGCAATCACAATTCACAAACTACCCGCGTGAAATAAACGCTTTCTATTGGTTGAATTAATGAAATTATGCACACATTCGCATTCGCATAAAATTCGCATTGATTGTAGCGAATGCAAATGTCGATGCGAATGTTTAAAACGATGCGAACCATTCGCATATGCGAATGCGAATGCGAATATTCGTAACATCTCTAACTCAATCTAGACAGCCCCCTACTCAAATGGCCACTTAGCGAACAAATCACACGTTGCAAGTTTATGTAAATCACAAACATTGTTTTATTGTATAGAATTGACAAGCCTACGACACGTAATTGTTAGCGAACGAATAGAAAAGTATTTGATTGAATCAGGCGTCACTTGGCGGAAGTCCCAAACCATTTTGAAAAAATAAATATATGTAGCTTACTTCCGCAAACAATATACTTATGCAAGATGCACCGCCCGCCCGCCCGCAAAAATATGCACATGCACAACACAAAATGTCAGTGCACAACTGCACAATACCTGCATTTAGCAAGACAGTGTAGAGTAGCCTAATTGGTGAAGGTTTTTTTTTTTGGTAACTAATAATAATAATAATAAAAAGCATTTATTTTCTCTTTTTACAATAAGTGGCTTAGGATAAAGTTTTATAACTTAAAGGAATAGACTAGTCCCCGAAATAGGTTCCCGAAGGTGCAAGAAAGGTATGTTGCTGTCTTGATAAATGCAGGTATTGTGCACCGATATTTTGTGGTGTGCATGTGCATATTTTTGCGGGCGGGCGGGCGGTGCATCTTGCATATATTGTTTGCGAAAGTAAGCTACATATATTTATTTTTTCCAAATGAATAGAAAAGTGGCCATTTGAGTAGCCCCCCCTGGTATAGTTCACCCAGTGCCTTACTTATTATTCACAGTGGTACGTCGATGGTTGACGGATGTCAATTTTCAAGAAAAATATACGGAGGGGAGACTTACGAGGGTGAATTGATCAGTTGTATTATCTTTTTAAACTCATTTGTTTGCGCCAAACATGAGAGGTGTAGTGAGGAATAGTTAAACCGAGTGTAAATATAATTTTTTTCCGTGATGTGTAAATTATTAAGACCAAATCATTAGTATTTATTCAATTAATTATAATCAGTTTAATTAAAGTTGCTGCCGACATATCAGCGCGGAAAGAAATTGGCGTACAGAGAGTAAAACCGCATGAAAATTGGTCCATTAGTTTGGAAGCTACGTTGCTTCAGACAGACATACTCATGCCACAATTTTAAAATACCCCTCTTTTAGCGTCGGGATTAGAATAAATATAAAAAAATAAAATACGCATAAGAAAATTTTGATTTCCCATAGTTCTATGTACCTATGTGAGATATCTGTGCCAACCCTTATTCATGTTTTCATTATTTCTTATTAATGTTCCCTATGCGTAATATTTCTGCAGATTTACTTACTACTCGGAGATATTACTTAATCTCAAATGGATACATTCGGTTCATTTAAACAAACAAGAGCGTAGCTTCGGCACATTTGAACAAACAAGTAGCTTCCGTTTCCGGCCACGCCCTCGACACGCCCACCATCTACTCTACCCCCACCACGGTAAAAGGGGAGGGGCCACTGAAAAATCGCTTTGAGAAGACAGCTTTAGAATTTTCAGTTTAGTGTACTATTTTAAAGCATTATTTTAAGAGTAATATTCAATTTAATCATAACATAATAGTCCATTATGAGACAAGTTAGCTTAAGTTGCTCATTGTACACAAGGCTGTGGGTAGCAGCCCGAGCCGCAGGTGCGGGCGTAACTCGGCCGAGTGTGCAATAAGCAAGAGCTCACGAGTTTCATACGACGTTTTTCAACACATTTGCGAGGAAAAAACAAAAGAAATAATAAACTAGCCAAGTTAGAACTATACAATGTGTTACAGAATTTAATGGCTAAACCAGAATATGGTAGAAAAGAAACCATCAAACTGAACAACTTTACTATAGGACCAACTCTGAAATCGTGAAAAAATCAGCAGTTTCATGAAACTGCAGGCACTTTCATATGTTCGTTATTAATTTTTGTATGAAGTATAGCTGTTTTTTTCGTGATTTCTGTTGGTCCCATAGTAAAAGTTGTTCAGTTTGATGGTCTCTATCTACCATAATATTCTGGTTTAGCCATGGTAGTAGGGGGGCTGATATCCTGCAATAAGAGGTACGCGAAGTCTTTTTTGGAGAGTTAAGTAGTAACCGGCCAAGTGCGAGTCGGACTCGCGCACGAAAGGTTCAGTACCAAAAAACAGCAAAAAATCACGTTTGTGGGAGCCCCCCTTAACTATTTATTTTATTCTGTTGTTAGCATATGTTGTTATAGCAGCAATAGAAATGCACGATTTGTGAAAATTTCAACTGTCTACCTGTAGTCGTTATCAATATCGAGCCAAAAACGACAAAAAAAACACGTTTATTGTATGGGAGCCCCCCTTAAATATTTATTTTATTCTGTTTTTAGCATATGTTGTTATAGCAGCAATAGAAATGCACGATTTGTGAAAAGTTCAACTGTCTACCTGTAGTCGTTATCAATATCGAGCAAAAAGCGGCAAAAAAATCACGTTTGTTGTATGGGAGCCCCCCTTAAATAGTTATTTTATTCTGTTTTTAGTATTTGTTGTTATAGCGGCATTAGAAATACATCATCTGTGAAAATTTCAACTATCTAGCTATCACGGTTCATGAGATACAGCCTGGTGACAGACAGACTGGCAGACAGACAGACAGACAGACGGACAGCTTTTACCCTTTACAGGGTCCCGTTTTTACCCTTTGGGTACGGAACCCTAAAAACTAACTGAGAAAAACTCAGCGAAATGAATCGACACCTGCCATAGAAATTGCTTTAATCAAGCGATTTCGAGACGCTTTCGTAATATTTTAACAACTCTGGGTGTCACATTAATTACTCTGAGGTCCTATTACAAAAAAGAATTATTATTTGTGAGTCTATAGTAGCCTAATGGCAAGAAACGGAACCCTTATAGATTCGTTATGTCTGTCTGTCTGTTTGTCCATATATCACAGCCACTTTATTCCAAAACTATTAGACTAACACAGTTGAAACTAATAGGTAGGTAGATGTATTTTGAGAACCGCTTTACGAATTTTTACACAAAAATAAAAAAAATAAAAGATTAAGGGGGCTCCTCATACATGGAACTGAAACGGATTTTTTTTCATTATACCTATGCGTATGGGATGTCTATAGATAGGTCTTCAAAAATGACATTGAGGTTCCAAAAACTATATTTTCTCAAAATCATCCGTTTGGAAAATATACACTTCCAAAGTGGTAAAATGTTTGTCCCCCCTCTAACTTTTAAATTAAGAGACATAAATCTAATAAAATATATATGTTGTAGATCTTAATAAACACTTTCAATGTAAATTTGTTTGAACGATATACATTTAGTGCTTTTAGTGATATAGCACATTTTCCATATCCGCAAATATAACTTTGTCGTTTATACAAACACTTGCAGATGAAAAATGATAGTGGTATTAAATTAGGTTTGGTATATGGTAATTACGGAACCCTACTGCGCGTGGCCCGACACGCACTTCGCCGGTTTTTATTTTGGATTAGGCCCTCTGAATTTGGCAACCCTACAGATCATTACCAAGTCAACACTACGCTGTCCGCGTGAATAATTGATTGAGTGCTGTCAGTCCGATAGACCCTTGACGCAAATGTGTTAACAAATGGCAACAATGAAACGTTGCCGATTAGACTCTTGTGCTTTTTTGAAATATTGTCAATAGTCATAATTTTATCACAATATGTGAGATGTTCGAGTGTCATATTGAATTGAGAATGAGGGCTTTTCAAAAATTACAAAAAAACTTTATTTAGATGGCGGCGATTTTTTGATGGCGGGTTGGGTTTAGATGGTTTAGTGTAACACCAACAACCATGAAAATGACTTTTTAAGAACTTGCCGTTTATTTTTCAAAGCCAATTTTGACACTTCACTTCACATCGCCATCTAGTAAGGCAAATAATTATTTTAAATGTCACTTCGAAGAGCCCTTATTGAAACAAGCATGGCGAATACCTCACTTTACCTTATTGGAAAAGGTTTTTCAAAATAACAATTGAGTAGGTAAGTATAGAAAATATGTGAAAAATTAAGAAAAAGAAAATAGTACCTGCACTAATCAGGAAAATAGGTTAAGGGCAGCCCCGCTCCTATCTTCTAATTTTTTTAAATGTACCAGAATTAACTTGAAAATTATCTGCAACGTAAATTGAGTAAAAATAATCTGCAACATAAAAAATGTGATCATAATAGTACATTATGATATAAGTGCTGTAATTATCAAAGCGCACGTATGTCATACGACGTTTTAAAACATATTTGCGAGAAAATATATATAAAACCTGGACTTTTTTAAACAAATAAATTTTGAATCACTTGTTAAAGTACCTACTTATAAAAATTTGAACAATTTAAAAAATTGATTGTTACGTTGCCAGTTGGCACTTTTAATGTTGTCAAGTTATTATTATTTGTCTCTCTCTCTCACTCTCTTGAGTGAAGGCAGAAACGAGACCGTAGAGTAGTGCAGGCGGCAGCGGCGGCGGCGGCGGCATCGGCGCGGCGGCGGCGCGGCGGCTCGATCGTTAGACGGAGCACCTTGATAAACCGTGCGGTAATGTAAAGTAAAACGCACAGTTTCTCTAGGAAACCGTGTGTTTTACTTTACATTACCGCACAAGTTCGTAATGAGATACAATACGATATTGAAATTGGTGTAATAAGAGAGCCTTCACGAGCAAATATGTTATAAACTATATAATTGACTTTTATCAATCAAACTAATAGACAATAATGATACTATGAATCCTTCCTTATATCCTTACAAACAAATATTATTTAGTCAGTATCAGAGTATTTTTTAACGAAAACAAATGTCAAGAAAAAGACCTTCAAATCTTTACAACAAAGTCCAAATTGCAACGTATTGTAGTTACGGTCCCACGGGCCCTGTAAGCCCGAGAGCATTCGCTTTATTTATGCATCAATCCGTAATGGACCCGTCAGATTCTGGTAATTAATTTTAAATGGCTGCAGGTGGAGGGTTAAAAGTAGGGTTGTGCACTTCAAGAGGTAATTGATCCTTACTATAATATTATAAATGCGAAAGTCCGTTTGTTTGTTTATTTGTTTGTTTGTTTGTTTGTTACGCCTTCACGTCTTAACTACTAAACCGATCGTCATGAACTTTTGCATACAGGTTGTCAAAGGTACAAAGAAGGACAAAAAAGTACCTTTCATCCCGAAAAAAGGAACTGGTCCAGAGGGATAGACAAAATACTATCCACGCAGACAAAGTCGCGGGCGGCCGCTAGTTCTTACTAATATTATAAATGCGAAAGTCCGTTTGTTTATTTGTTACGCCTTCACGTCGTAACTACTGAACCGATCATCATGAAATTTTACACACACGTTGTCAGGGGTGCAGAAAAGGACATAGGGTACCTTTCGTCCAGAAAAAATGTACAGTTCCCGAGGGATAGCAAAAAACTGTCCACGCAGACGAAGTCGCGGGCGGCCGCTAGTGATATTATAAATGCGAAAGTCCGTTTGTTTGTTTGTTACGCCTTCACGTCGTAACTACTGAACCGATCATCATGAAATTTTGCATACACGTGGTCAGGGGTGCAGAATAGGGTCCCTTTCATCCCGAAAAAGGAACTGTTCCCGAGTGATAGACAAAATACTATCCACGCAGACAAAGTCGCGGGCGGAAGCTAGTAATTATATAAATGTGTACAACTTAGACAAAAAGTCCATGCAGTATCTTTCGCTCATGTTTGTGTTAGCTATTAAGTTAGTTGCAGGTGCGCTGCGACGCACCCCGAAGTCGGCAGTTGAAATACACGGCTTGTCTGAGTAACCCGCGTTTGATTGCTTCTCTCGAACTACCCACCTAACAGTTTGTCAAAATGGTTCTTGCCTGCCCACGACATTCAAAAAATCCCCAGGGATCCTTTAACCAGAATAAAATGCATCTTTGATTTAATCTAGGGTACATATAGCCTCATTTTAAAATCTATCGCTATCGCTTTCAGGATGTGATACATTGATGCTTCTTTTTGGCAAATATAAAAAAGTATCAAAGGAATGCAGCGACTGTGATAAATTTTGAAAATTAGACAATAAGTACCCAGGTTATAAACTATCTTATACTGAATTTTATTCAAGAAAAGCCGTGAGTTCAGCCATCTTTGCGTGATTAAGTAACAAACAACATCTAAACATCAAAGTTAACAATGTTTACATACGTACAAACTAAGTTACTACTTAATATTAGGAGAATCGCCGACACTTAAGTTCGTGCAAGTATATTTTCTTATTAAAAGGTTCGTTTATAGAAAATGAAAACTTGAAAGAAAACAAAAAGTGAAAAAGACGCTAGTAATATAATAAGTATATTCTATGGAAAAAAATTATTAGATTTTTCTGTTAGTATCGAAAATAGCTCATTACAAAGCTCTAAAAAGCTATCGAAGTATTCTCTTTTCAAATTAAAGAATATTGCTTATGCATGTTAATTTTCATTAGAATCAATTTATTCATTTAAACATTTCAAATTTCAAAGTTTGTATGCAATGTTCTACGGGGCGTTACT
Organism: Agriphila tristella; assembly: GCA_928269145.1. Taxonomy (NCBI): domain Eukaryota; kingdom Metazoa; phylum Arthropoda; class Insecta; order Lepidoptera; family Crambidae; genus Agriphila; species Agriphila tristella. The sequence continues at coordinate 748,460 of OV743447.1, read as the reverse complement.
TCGTCTCGTAACGCACAAACTCGCTTCGTAGCATGCTACGAGACGTTACGGCGTAGCAAAGGTGCTACAAAATTCGTAGGCTAGACAATATTATCTCTATAATCTAAAAATGAATCGCTGAATGTGTTGCTAAGCGCAAATCTCGAGAGCAGCAGAACCGATTTCGCTAATTCTTTTTTGTTGTGTTTGTTATTATCAGGAAAAGGTTATTATGAAAGAAAAAATTAAGAAAATTGCGCGGAAAATTAGAAAATTTATAAATACTTAACCACATTATAAAATTTAATTTGGACAATATAAACTTTTTTAATGTAACCTTATGACGTTTGATATAGAATGCAAATATCGTAAAAGAGGATGCAAAAAAACCTGAATCGTTTAAAATAGATGCTTCGGTCTAAGTTATTTTATTGATAAAATACATGTAAAATAATTTATCACTTCTTACAAAACTAAATTTCTTAGTGCTCATCACGGTTAGTTCAGAGCCATCACGCCTAATATTAAAAGTTCAAGTTATTATGGAGTTTTGAGAAGTCTGGATAGACTAACATACATGTTCTGCCACGCTAACAATAAGAGCAGTAAGTCGAAAATGTCAAAGCTGAGAAAATGGCGGGTAAAGTTTTCAATTACTTTTTTACTTACTACTACTTTAGCTTATAACTTTTAGTATGTCTGATTTCTTCAATATGTAGCTTAAATGTAGTTCTTTCATGATACATACTTAATAATTGCTATTTATTTATCCTTATCCTTACATATAATAAAACAGTAGAAAAAGTGTGTCTGTACATTACATATATTTAAAAAAATATATATCTGGCGCGATGGAGACATAGTAATAGAGTAAGAATTTGAAAAAAAAAGTGTGTCTGTTTGTCTGTTTGTTTGTCTGTTTGAACACGCTAATCTCCGGAAATACTGAACGGATTTGAATGAAACTTTTTTGTTATATAGCTGGTAAGGGGGCGTCCATTAATCACGTGATGTTTTTTTTGGGCAATTTTTAACCCCCCCTCCCCCCTGGTGATACATGGTGAGGTTTTACGTTAACCCCCCCCCCCCCTCTAAATCACGTGTATTTTTTTTGGTACAAAATAATCTCAACAATTTTCAGTACGAATATGTCGCGGTGGGCAGGGAAATCGTCCTGGTAACGGTGAGTCAACAATCACACAGTTTTCGGTTAAAAGTCACACGTTCAACGAAAAAAATTAATACACGTGATATCTCACTACACCCCCCCGTCCCCCCTTGTGATACTTCGTGATGTTTTCAACTACCCCCCCCCCCCCTTTCCAGGCTCACGTGATTAATGGACGACCCCTAAGCCTGGGGGTAACTTAGGGTATAAGTGATTTTGGAAAATGGAACACCTGATGCAGAACCATAATGGTCCAACTTAACTATAAGGAATATAAAAATGACACCTTTGCAAAAGTTGTTCAACCTGATGAGCATTTTTTGTTGAGGTATAAAAATCGAAGATCTGGAACACCTGATGCAGAACCAAAATGATCCAGCTAAACTATACAAAATATAAAAATGACACCCTAGCAAAATTTGTTCAGACTGATGAGCATTTTTGTTAAGGTACAAAAATCGAAGATCTGGAACACCTGATGCAGAACCATAATGGTCCAGCTAAACTATACAAAATATAAAAATGACATCTTTTCAAAAGTTGTTCAGCCTGATTAGCATTTTTTGTTGAGGTATAAAAATCTAAGATCTGGAACACCCGATGCAGAACCATAATGATCTAGCTAAACTATACAAAATATAAAAATGACACCTTTGCAAAAGTTGTTCAACCTGATGTGCATTTTTGTTGAGGTATAAAATTCGAAGATCTGGAACACTTGATGCAGAACCATAACACTGCTACAAGTATTTTCTTATGTAACTACATTAGTTCATTTATATGCATACGCCGAAGTCATAATGTCCACGCGTACGAAGTCGCGGGCATCAGCTAGTTATAATATATTTAAACGACGAAAACTCCTATTATGTCTAGTACGAGTTAAATTTATTTGTACTGATTGCTTAGAATAACCGCAGTAAGTACTCCAGTTACTGCTTTAATGCTAAGTATTCCATACATACGATATCTGTATTTTGTATGAAATGACGTGTCACTTTGGGGACAAAAAACTAAGATGTTAGCTAAATAGTATTAATAATTATATATCATTTAAAATATCATATAGTGAGAAATCTATATACTATACTACCTACTCTGTGTAAAAAGTATCCTTATCCTTTACATATAATAAAACAGTAAAAAAAAGTGTGTCTGTACATTACATATATTTCAAAAAATCTGGGGCGATGGAGACATAGTAATAGAGTAAGAATTTGAAAAAAAAGTGTGTCTGTTTGTCTGTTTGTTAGTCTGTTTGAACACGCTAATCTCAGGAAATACTGAACGGATTCGAATGAAAATTTTTTTGTTATATAGCTGTTAAGCCTGGGGGTAACTTAGGATATAATTGATTTTGAAAAATGGAACACCTGATGCAGAACCATAATGGTCCAACTTAACTATTAGAAATATAAAAATTACACCTTAGCAAAAGCTGTTCAGCCTGATGAGCATTTTTTGTTGAGGTATAAAAATCGAAGATCTGGAACACCTGATGCAGAACCATAATGGTCCAGCTAAACTTTACAAAATATAAAAATTACATCTGTACGTAAGTTGTTCAGCCTGATGAGCATTTTTTGTTGAGGTATAAAAACCGAAGATCTGGAACACCTGATGCAGAACCATAATGGTCCAGCTAAACTATACAAAATATAAAAATGACATCTTTGCAAAAGTTGTTCAGCCTGATGAGTATTTTTGTTAAGATATAAAATCTAAGATCTGGAACACCTGGATGCGGAACGATAACACTGCTACAAGTATTTTCTTTTGTACCTACATTAGTTCATTTATATGCATACGCCGAAGTCATAAAGTCCACGCGTACGAAGTCGCGGGCATCAGCTAGTCGGGAATATGTCAATAAAAAGACCCGCGTAAAAGAGGTCGTTCTAATTTTTTTACTGCTTGTTGGTAGCACTGTACTGATTAAGCGCGCAAAATTTGAGCGAGATCTGTCATTTAATTTGTTTTAAACTACACTTTTTGTTGGTGATAGTTTTGAGTCCTCGGCGATTTTGATGATAATGCACCATCATACACAGCCATTATAGTGAAAGAGTTTTTAGCGAAAAATTCAACAAAAGCTCTCGACCAAGCACCGTATTCACCTGATATGGCTCCGTCTGACTTTTTTTTATTTCCCAAGTTAAAATTAACTTCGAGGAAAACGTTTTGAGTCGATAGAAGCCATGAAAGAAAATTCACTGAATGAGCTAAAGGCCATACCGCAAATAGCCTATGAAAAATGTATGGAAGACTGGGTGAAGCGGTGGAGATGTTGTATTGCAAGCGATGGGGCCTACTTTGAAGGCGATAAAATAAATTTAGATGAATATTTTGTATTTTTTGTTTTAATTGACAAATTCCCGATACTTAGTACACAGAATGTATATTTTAAAAATGTAGTAAATTACGTACAGGTTTTTTTCTACAAGGCTCTGAAGTATGTAATTCTTTCTTTCTTATCGAATGAGGATTAGTGGTATGTAATTAAAGTAGGGCTACTGCTTATAAACTTAGAGATAAGGTAATTCAACTTGCAAGGTATGCTAGACATAAAAGCAGTAAGTGTGTGATTACTGCTGATATTCTAAGTACCTATCCAATAGTTAAAAGTCTTTGATTAAGCTCACTTATACATCAGTATGTTCACTTACTGTTTTTATTATTAGCATAATAAAACAAAGATATCGGAGGTACACCAATTACCGAGAAGTAAGTATATTTCCTGCTTTTATGCTAAGGAAAAAAGAACATTTCATTGGCTTACTGCTGTTATGCTTAATGGTATTTTTAGGTTCCAGTGAAGCTAGAAAAATGAGTAAGACCAGTTTATAGAGCATTACGTGGCGATCCAGGATATGTACTTAACTCATTTTTGAAAAAATCGACTTACTGTTCTTATTGTTAGCGCGGCAGCGTTACTAACTTAACAAGTGATATTGGTTATAAGCTGTTGGGTTATAAAGTAAACGGGAACGGGAAACTTCCTTTTTTTATTAATTATAGCAATAAAATTCGAATTCAATATTCATAACTAAGACAGGACAACGTCTGTCGGGTCAGCTAATAACAAATAAAAACAGCATTGTGACAATGTGTGAATGGTATGCTGGTAGCCGGCGCCCTGCCGCCGCTAGGGGGCGCCCCGGGGCCAGCAAACAATGAGTGCAATTAGCCTAATGAACCGGGGGCCAACGTAGGGCCCGCGCACACTGACAAAAAAATATTATTTTAGATTTAGATTTTTGCATTCATAATGATTTAGAATAGGGATGATGACTAATGAATAAAATAACGAAATACTAATAAAAATCATAAACATATTAAACTTTTAGAGTAGCTTGTATACCTCTTGGTTTTATATATTGCGTATTATTTGTTTTATGACCCTTCAAAGTTCGGCGGACAAGTGCTAAATAGACTTGTGTGTGAAAAGTATAAAAAATAAAATAAATAATACCTTTAATTAGTCCATAAAATTTATAGCAAATTTGTCTAAGAAACAATATTAATAAACACAATATTTAATATAGCTGCCGAACAAATTTTCCTACGCGTTGTATACAAACTACTCAAGCGTGCCGTCATAACTGAGTATGGAGCGTTTTCAGGTGAGTCCAATTTTGTGCATTTCAAACTGAGATATCTCGGGCAGTTTTCATGCTAGCGAAATAATTCTTTTACAAATGTTTCTTTTTTTAAGGGAATTCATGTAACAAATAATAAAAAAATAGTCATCATGCCCTACTTATAACAATAATTCAAATTCGAATGTGAGCCCGTAAAATATTTACTAATAATTATAAATGCAAAAAATTAGTTTGTTCGTTACGCTATCACGTTTTATTACCGATACCATAAATTTTGCATACACGTTATTAGTTAGGGCAATAAAAAATACCTTTCATCTAGAAAAAAGTATTGTGGCCCAATCGCAATAAAACCAAAACTAAATCGTTGCGGTTTCACATTTCACTACTTTCAGAAATCACTACAATAATATACATAAAAAAAAACTAGTATGTATGTATACGGGGTGGTAGTAGCAGCCCAGCAAAAACTTTCAGGGCATAGTCGACTCATGATTTTGAGTCTATCTGAAGTGGAATTTTCCGTCGCAAAATTCATGAAAAAATAGTGCTTTTTTATTTTTTTCTATCACACAGAGTCTCTCTTAGTTGCATAAAACCTAAAGGATTATGCCGATTTTACTATACAAGCTAGGCCATGATACGCTTTGATGAAATTACCAAAATGCTATAGTAATTTTATAGTGATTGCGTGAGAAGAATATCATTAAAATATAATGCGGGTAAAAAGAGAAATCTCAATCTCAAGGAGCCGTTTGGGGCTATAATTGTTTGACATTTTCCTATTATATGACATTTTGTTATCTACCCCTTTTTGACATGACATGAGTCTGTCACAGATATGTATGGTTAATGCGCATCATGGCCCAGAATGCGGCATGATCCAGATAAATAATTAAAATGTATAAATTTTCTAAGCCCGCAACGTACAAGTAACTGTTTACCCGCGATAGTTTCAAGTTGTTACGCGTACATTGCTTCACAACGAAAAATCAAAATCTCAACAACTATGCATTTGCGACAAGTGGTTCCATAGAGAAACTTGCTTAACTCTAAGGGTACAATCATCCCTTAAAGTTTTCGCTAGGGTGCTATTAACACCCTGTATAGTTTTTCAATAAAATATAAAGATTTTCTTTGTTTGTTTGGTTCAAATGTGCACACAGCCTAACAGTCGACTGTATCGAGTGTGATTGGATTGGTTTAGTTCGGAACTAAGTTGAATGCTGTTAAGTTTATAAAAGTTGAAACTTCGAATTATTTGTATTGGGTACACAATAGGGCTTACGGGAGTTGACCAAATAATATAATAGGTGGTTGTTTAGAGCTTTAGTTTCCATATCACATTTTATTTGTTTTTTTAAGAATAAGAATATCTTTATTTACTAAAAACAGGGAAGTTACATGTTTTGCTAAATTTTATAGCATGCATTTTGTGGAACTTATTTAACAATTAAATCAAATCAAATCAAAATCATTTATTTGCAAGAATATGGTTACAATGTGGTCTTATGTTTAAACTAATCCAACATATTCGATCGAGTAGTTCGATGTGCAAATTATTAGTTGAATATTACATGTCATAAAGTTATCAATTAATTAATTTAAAATTCAGTCAATACAAGCTATTTTATCAAACTAGTCATAATATTATATATTCTTGTCTTCAAGGAATTCTTTAACAGAATAGTATTTTTTTTCTATTAAAAAAGTAAGAAGCTTATTTTTAAATTTATATAATGTCAAAGTTTTTATGTCATGTGGCAGTTAATTATAAATTCTTATAGCCATACAATATGCGTTGTTCGAATAAACTTTTAATCTCTGATTTAGAATACGAAGGTTGTTTCCTTTCCGTCCTCTATATTCATAGTCCTTGTTTGTTTTAAACAGATTTTGGTGTTTTTTCACGAACACTCCCATTTCATGAATATACAAACAAGGAAGTGGCAAAACATTTAAAGCTTTAAACAGAGGCTTACAACTATCTAAATAGCCTGCACCACAAACAGATCTTATACATTTCTTTTACGCTCTAAATACTCTTATCGTATCCACGGAGTTTCCCCATAAAATGACACCGTATCTTAGTACCGACGCAACATATCCGTGGTAGGCTAGTAGAGCTGCCGTTTACAAAGCGGTCTTATTTTATTACTATTTCTTCAATTTGTGCTTTCCAGTTTAAGTAGTTGTCAATTTGTATACCTAAGAATTTTGTTGCGCTTACATTTTCTATTGTCTCAGTCGTATTTTTGATAATTAATGTCAATTTTATTATTAAAACTATTAATTATTTTAAATTGTATGTATTTAGTTTTTCCAAATTTATATTTAAACTAGTGGCCGCCCGCGGTTTCACCCGCGTGGTTCCCGTTCCCGTGGGAATATCGAAATAAAAAGTATTCAATGTTTTAATCCTGGCTATCTACTATCTGTGTACCAAATTTCAACTAAATCCGTTCAGTAGTTTTTGCGTGATTGAGGCACAAACATCCAAACATCTAAACATCCAAACCCACAAACTTTCACATTTATAATACTAGCGGCCGCCCGCGGTTTCACCCGCGTGGTTCCCGTTCCCGTAGAAATATCGGGATAAAAAGTATCCTATGTTTTAATCCAGGCTATCTTCTATCTGTGTGCCAAATTTCAACCAAATCCGTTTAGTAGTTTTTGCGTGATTGAGGAACAAACATCCAAACATCTAAACCCACAAACTTTCACATATATAATATTAGTAGGATTAAGTAGGATTGTTATCTTCTAACCATGTCATGATTTTATCAAATTCTGTTTATCAAATTAATGTAACACTTGATTCATTTATCGTCAATTTCCAGATAATTATTTAATGTCATAAGAAGCCTGAGCAAGTTATTAAGTTTACATTGTTGAAAGAATGTAGAGTATTTCTGTTATCACACATTTTGGTTAACTGTTTGATCCCATTCAACAAAAAAACATGTCATATGGGAAAAATTAAAACTATTTAATAAATTAGGTATTTTTTTTTATTTTATTTATTTCATCTATTTTGTTGTCGACTCACCAGCGGAATTCAATAAGATTTACATATGTGTCACTACAAAAGAATTTTAAACACCTGTTTAAATGTGATGCTGTATCTTTCAAAAAATATTGCATAATATTATAAATGTGAAAGTTTGTGGGTTTGGATGTTTGAATGTTTAGATGTTTGTTTCTCAATCACGCAAAAACTACTGAACGGATTTGGTTGAAATTTGGCACACAGATAGTATAGGTAGATAGCCTAGATTAAAACATAGAATACTTTTTATCCCGATATTCCCACGGGAACGGGAACCACGCGGGTAAAACCGCGGGCGGCCGCTAGTATTAAACAGTCTCTAAGTTAAACAGGTTTTTTAACCGACTTCAACAAAATGAGGAGGTTCTCAATTCGATTGTATGTTTTTTTTATCGTTGTTCGCGTAGGTCGAGTAGTTTTCAAGTAATCCTGAAAAGACTATGATTTTGCATCAACTACCTTGACGACTTTCTTATTTATGAAGTGAATTATATGTTTTTTTTTGTTGGAAAAGGGATACTTTAGTGTAGTCTTTTTAACCGACTTCAAAAAAGGAGGTTCTCAGTTTGACCCGTATGTATGTATGTTTGTCCGCGATTATCTCACGTTTGGCTGAGACGATTTTACTAAATAATATACCTAACCTACACTGCTTGCTTAATACAGAAGGTACTTACACTAAAAATAAAAAAATAAAAATTGTTTAAAGAACAAAAACCGACTTCAAAAAATTTAATACTATTTAAATATTATTTTCATGCTTCATCTTAGACCACATCCTGTTTACCAAACAAAATGGTGGTCAAAGGCCTGCCCAGTTACCTATAAATAGGTAACTTTTTTTTTCCTTTTTTTTTACAGTTACCTATAAATAGGTAACTTTTTTATAAGTATAGGTAATTTATTGTAGTTTTTTCTCTAAGATCAGAAAATAAACAGAAAATTCTGCTCTGAACTGTACCAATTCTAATCATAAATGCGGCGCGGCGTGCCGGGAACCACTGTGAAGCGAGGAGCGAGCAAAGCGACATTATGAGAAGCGACGTTCAGGGAAAGCAACATTATGGGAAGCGACGTTCAGGCTAAAATTCCATCTAACCAACAACTGACTCCTTCCATTCCCACCACTAAGGTTTCCATTGACTGCTGGGAAATAGCCGGTGCATTGACTAGACCATACACCAAACGAGTATATTTATATAAACCTTTACTAGTGGAAATAGTAGCCAAGTCTTGCGACGACTCAGTTAATTCAAATTGATTGCATTATTAATGTCCAACTTTGAGTAATTTTTGCCACTTCCTATCTTAGTGAACACCTCCTCGATAGGTGGCATAGGATATTTTTCGATTTTCATATCCTTATTAAGCGTAATAGAATAATCGCCTGCTATGCACACCCTTCCGTTTTCCTTTAAAACGGGGACGATCGGCGTTGCATACCTAGAAAAATGGACAGGTACTAAAATGCCTAACTCCACCAGTCTGTCAATTTTTTCCTCCACCTTTGATTTTAAGGCAAAAGGAACTTTGCCTGCGCCCCGTTTTTAGGGTTCCGTTCCCAAAGCACAGAATATATAATAGTACTAACGTCCCAAAGGGTAAAAACGGGACCCTATTACTAAGACTCCGCTGTCCGTCTGTCTGTCTGTCTGTCTGTCACCAGGCTGTATCTCAAGAACCGTGATAGCTAGAAAGCTGAATTTTTCACAGATGATGTATTTCTATTGCCGCTATAACAACAAGTACTAAAAACAAAATAAAAGAAATATTTAAAGGGGGCTCCCATACAACAAACATGTTTTTTTTTGCCGTTTTTTGCTCGATATAATAACGACGACAGGTAGACAAATAAAATTTTCACAGATGATGTATTTCTGTTGCCGCTATAACATCAAATACTAAAAAAAAGTGCCATAAAATCACGCCCGAGCAAAGGTGGCCATTTTCTACGATATAAATTTTAACGGTTTGTGGTTGACCGCGATATGTAATCGTTGCATAGAAATATCCGAGCGGACTAATTTTATGGCAAGTATACGAACACATTTTCAATTCATCCTTATAATTATAATAAACAGGAAGAAAAATATTTACTGTACAATTTATCCGATATTATAGTTTTACCCGAGCCGGAATCGAGTTCCATTCGCATGTCAATATTATTAACTGTAAATGTATGTCCGCCGATTACTCGAAGACGCCGCGGTCGCCCGAGGAGGCCCGAGGTAGCCCGAGTAGGCTTGATTACCTAGCGCTGTTTTTTTGCTAAGGTCATACTTTAGAACGTTACACGTACAAATAGCGCACCTTTTTCTGTGGTCGTATAACTTTTACCGAAATTTTTTAAATGAGTTTTGTATGAAACGCTCCTTGCTTCGAATATGCATTCTGGAGAGTGCGGTAAGCACTTAAGTCTGATAATGTTTTTTTAACTAATGATCACTAGTCAAATGTTTCCTTACCTTCCCTTTTTTTCCCCTACATCATTTTATTCTTTCGGCCGTTGCCTGTGCCCCAGCAGTGGAGACATAAATGGTGATGATGATAATCATGAAATACCTGGGGGCCTACTCCCACCTTTTTATAAGTAAGCTTATATCCAGCAAGCTTGTTACAAGCTCTAAATGATATCACTCAAATTCGTACCACGACATCAAATAACAATCTTGTTTTGTGCTGGGAATGAACGAATGAATAGGTACACATAAAAAGCAAAGAAATTATGCTTTGTAAATAGTATACCATTTTATAAGAAATATATGTACCTACCTAGAATAAAACTTTATGTATAACTAGCGGCCGCCCGCGGTTTCACCCGCATGGTTCCCGTTCCCGTGGGAATATCGGGGTAAAAAGTGATCTATGTTTTAATTTAAGCTATCTACTATCTCTGTGCCAAATTCCAACCAAATCCGTTCAGTACTTTTTACGTGATTGAGGAACAAACATCCAAACATCTAAACATCCAAACCCACAAACTTTCACATTTATAATATTAGTAGGACTAGTTTCCGCCCGCGACTTCGTCCGCGTGGATATTAGAGAAAATAATTTGGGAACCTTCAACCAGGATCAGACCAGCCGTTTTTACGCGATTAGGCGGGTCCACACCAAGCGCACTGCCTCATGAGGCAAGACGTTTGTCGCGTTTGCCAGACCTCGCACGAAGCTACTCGCTTGGTATTAGTTATTCTGTGGCTTGGTGGGGTGCCTAACCACGTAAAAACGGCTGGTCGGGTCCTGGTTGAAGGTTCCCAAATGATTTTCTCTAATATCTACGCGGACGAAGTCGCGGGCGGAAGCTAGTTTATCACAATAAACAGAAATGGGTCGAGAGATATAAAAATCCCGTTCCCGTTTCTTTACCCTTTCCCGTTCCCGTTTGGACCCGTCCCCGTTAGGTGCAGTGCAGTTCCCCTTTGTGCTCGTTCCCGTTCCCAATCCTGTTCAGAATTGAATCCACATATGTCTCCTCTCCCTCTCACGCTCACTCTCCCATCCCCCATCCCGTCTATTTGGGCGACAATAAATTCCCATTTTGGGTATCAAAAATACTGAACATAGCGTACTGAAATACTAAGTGGGTGAAGGACCGAGGGCGACTACAGATATTGAAAATGGGTGACTTTAAAATACAAATTGGGTAACGGGCGACCAAATTACTATTTGGACGACAACCTTAGGGCACACAAAATATAAAAAATTTGGCATTTATTTTATTTAAAAAAGATGACTACTATCCTAACCGATATGACAAAAACAAACAAACGAGAAAGCAGCCTAATAAAAACGTGTTAAAAATACCATGTTGGGCAGCTTAAATCAGTTATAATAGTTATGTACTTGGTATAATAGTTGCCCACTCAGTATTTTTGTCACCCATTTAGAGTTTCCTCTGCTACCTTAAATTATTTATCACCCATATGTAGTCGCCGGTTTTGAGTATTTTTGTAAGTTAGTCGCCCGTTTAGTTATTTTGTCGCCCAAAAAATAAACTGCTGTCCAGTTTAGTGTTTGAATATCCCATTTACAGTCGCCTTTAATAATTTCCAGTCACCCATTTAATTAATTCCCTTTTTCATGTCATCATTTCATAACTCGTTCACTCAATCCGTACCATAAATCCATAGCCTTCTTCATTTCCAAGCCGTGAACATAAGTTTGGCAACGTCTGTTACTGTCAGTTCGTGGTCATGTCGTCCGCCAGTCTCCATACTACATGTATGGGAATATTTCAATTTTAAGAGGTCGATATTTTTATTCATAGTAATCGTGTGAGGTTTAAAATATGAAAATAATTTAGTTCTTTTATTGAAATGCTTTGTATATTAAACAATAAGAAAAATATCAATGTTAACCAGGAAAATATGGCTGTCAAAGATGTCATCTTTTTTGTTGATTTTCTTCAGCAGGGAGTTGATTAACACGCCCTCTAGCAATAAGTGATATATCATTATAAAGGTTTTTTAAAAACAAATATTTGCTGTTAATATACTTTATATAAATTGTTAATACTTTTGGAGTTAAAGGTTATTAAAGTATAAAAGTGGTTTATTGTCTTTGGGAGTTGATCTACCACACCTATAGAAATGAATGATATATCATAAGACAGGTTTTTATATGACAAATATTTGCTGCAAACATACTTTCTATTAATTGTTAGTAATTTCGGAGTTTTAGGTCATTAATGTTAAAAAAATTGGTCAAGTTTAGAGCGTTATAACTCTCAAAGTACTAATAGTTGACGTTTATGGTGTTATAATAAAGTGTTTCAAATTTAAATACCTTTCCAATGATGTAAGATTTATTGCTAGAAGAGGCTAAGATCAAAATTCTCATCGTACTAAAGGACCCCCGAAAAGTTCAAATAATTTGACTCAAACCTTATGTTCTAATAAATAAATAATAATAATAAATATAAAACTTTATTGAAATAATCTTACATCACAATTTACCACTAGTTTAAACATAGATAATATAGGAAAAACAAATAATAAATAATTTTTAAAATAATTTTATACTATGTGCTTGACCACATGCGATGTTGCCGTTCTGCTCAACTTCAGGGCTTGGAAGATATAGAAGGCTATGATAAATCCGTACCATGAGCTGCCTTTTTGACAACTAGCAATCTTGTTTTACGTCAATTATGTCAAATCTAGCGATCTTTCAGCGATCTTAAAAAAGGTGTTTTTGTGCGACACAATCAACATGATTTAAAGTAAAATGTTCCAAAAGTAGATTGTTCATAGTGAACAATATATGCATAATTTACTCATATTTCTAGGCATATTGAGTGAACTTTCTTTAAAATATGACTAATAAATAAGTTATCTTTTACAATTATTTTTAGATGACAAAAAAATGGTACGAAATCACGAAGATTTACTGTGAATAAAAAGGCGTCGTATTTAACCACGCCCAGAATGTGATTTTTTTTAACTTGATGATTATTTGTTCATCGGGTGATTTCATTTGTAGCAGAACCAGCTTGTTCATAACCTGTGCGACAATTGGAGGCTTGTGATGAAAAATCTTAAATTCTACTAGTATTTTCTTCGTGAGTTCTCTTTCTGTGAGTGAGCTTGTGCTCTAATAAATCTACAAAACTTCCTTTTAAAATAAAACAGTACATGTATTGTATTATTGCCTTTTTATTGATCATCTTCTAATGGGAACATATTACTAAGACAAGTTGTCCCTACTAAATAAACAAAATCAACATTAATTACAGCACGCCCACCTATGATAGTGCTAAGCTATATTAAGGTAGGTACCCAAGTTTTTTTTCGTAGAACATGCACAAAACCAAACTACAAATTTTACAAAACCAATTTATAAAAATAAAGTCACGGCCCCTTTGCTAAGCCTAGCTATAGCTAGCGCAATGGTACAAAATAAATAAGAGCAAAGAAAATGATTACTTTATTACTTGATATGGGTATTTATTTATGATATTCACTTTTCAAAATGAAACATCTTTTCTATAAGTATCTAATAAAATTGTCACAGTATTGTTGTACAAAATTATCCTTTTTAAGTCGGAAGCTTATGGCGTTTATGGGTTTATCACCGTATGATTCCCTGGCAAACCTGCAAATAACCAAAAATAATGTAAGTAGGTAGTTAGATACTCTAACACAATTCAATCAAGCGGTTACGAGCACTTCAGTATAAAACGACTTATTTACACTAGGTACTTGCTCTTAAGACCATAAAACAATAAATATAATACACCAATTTACTTACATGAACTTAAAAGACGTTGTGACGATATTCAGCTCTTTGAAGTAGAATCCTATCCTGTTTACTGCAAAAGTATTAAATTGTCCACTTTTAAGATATCACGTGTGTGGTTGATTTATCAATAAATTATTAATACGTGGTTATAAATTATATCAATCGAAGGATTATAGCTGTTTAGTGTTTAAGTAAATATTTTTTTGATCACGAGACGAGTGACATATTTACGCTACGCATGACATAAGTAGGTAGGTACCTCTTTGTTCATGTCTATTGTTGAAACCACAGAATAAATAATCACAACATAGCGTATTTTTTCCTATATCTAAGCAAGGTATAGACAAATTATTAGTAAAATTATTCGTTCTTTCCCAGTACTTTGCGGGAATAATATAAGGTTGTTATATTATCATAGTTTGTTTGACAGAAATGTCATGGTACGAATCTATGTAGAGCTCATATTAACATCGCTGGAAAAAATATCGTTTTGAAAAAGGCTGGTTTAAACAAGCTGTTATTGCTTTGTCATTATAACACATTACATTTTGCATTAATAATTTTCATCATCAAGACTTCCTCATCCCGAGCACAAGTAAGTCTTTGTTATACAAACGAAAGGCCTCCACAGTGTGCGTCAAAAATCTTCTAAAATATTTTGTTGTTCAGTGTGAAAGTGTTGTATTTATAGTGTTCGTGTTCATTCAGATAATTTATTTAAAAAAAAAATAATAAATTACGCTTTATTGCACACAAGTAGAAATATTACAGAAAAGGGGACAAAAATACAAAGAAGAAAGTATAGAAGAGGCGGTCTTATTGCCAATCAGCAATCTCTTCCAGGCAACCATTGGGTGTAAAATAAATAGAAAAAATTAAATATAGGGGAGTGGGTGCATTGATAAAAAGGGAAGAACAAGTGTGTTATATGAATACAAACAATAGTTATACCTAAAGATATATACAATTAAAATAAAGGAGAAAATAAATAAATGGTCAATCAGAAGAAGAGGAAAGGAAATGCCTTCTAACTCTATCTCTAAAGGACTTGGGAGTCTGAGATTTGTGTTTACACGGACAGTCGCCATCAGCATATCGTAGCAGACAAGGTGACCAAATA
Source organism: Agriphila tristella (assembly GCA_928269145.1). Lineage (NCBI taxonomy): Eukaryota > Metazoa > Arthropoda > Insecta > Lepidoptera > Crambidae > Agriphila > Agriphila tristella. The sequence goes on along the minus strand of OV743447.1, from coordinate 733,296 downwards.
CTTCTGATCACTTTAAAATGTCAATAAGTTCCATGCACTACAAGTTACCTTTACAAGTTCTGATGGTGACTGTGCGAACCAAATAAATATTCGTAAATGTTCGTGTTCATCATGCTCTTGTTCGTTCGTGTCTACACGCCTTAATAATTTTGATTCCATCCTGCCTGTCACTTTTATGATCGCCAAAGGATCGCTAGATTTGACGTATTAAAATGTATGCTTAGGGTTGCTAACAAGAATCTTATATTAATAAGATTCTTGGTTGCTAACCAACATAGTAGGTATATTGTATCCGGCGTTATTTTACCTACCTACAAAATAATTAGTATCGAAAATACTTTATACTTAGATAGACTTACTTAGACGTATTAACGCTTACGACTATGGGAAGAATGTTAATGTTAAGAATGAGACGGATTTCTGTGAGCGTTAGAATGGCTGGTTGTCTGTATCGATTCACGTCAGGCTGGACACCAAAAGTTGCTCCCTATTTGCTACCATTTACGATTTACCTACAGTCAAATAATTGCTAAACTTTGAAACAAAATAAAGGGACTTCAAAATTACCAGCCATTCGGATATCAGGCATAAGAATAAATAAAACTTATTCTTATGTATCAGGATAGCCGGTCAAATCCCGGTTGTGTAAACTATTCAAATTCTGGGCACTCGTTGTCTACACCATTAATTCTAAAAATTCATGTTATTATTTACTTAAGTAATTACTACCTGTATGCAGAACAAAGAAAATATGATTTGTGAGTTTATCCTTACTATACTTGGTATCGACTATAAGTTGACATTATTATGTTTATAACTACATTAATTTTTATTGATTACTGACTTCTAATTGTTTTCTTTTTATAATTTTAATATTGTTGACATTTTTATTGATATCAAATTTTTTTTATTTGTATAGTTTTTTGACATTTTTTTTTATATTTTACTGACATAATTGTTCTATTTTTTTTTAATGACAATTTCTAAAACTAAAATTTGTACGCCCATTGATGGCCGAACATAGTGGTACATTATATTTTTCACACCAGCTGTTTAACTTTTTACCTATGTTTACAAATAAATGATTTGATTTGATTTGATTTGATTTTATGACAACTTAGTTTCGTTATAGAACTTGTAAAAGATAGTTACTTACTTAAACTTGCGTTAAGTTGGCAACCTTAGATATTTTTTGACAAAGAGTGAACAAGTTAAAGATGATCGCAACAAAATTGCTAAGAAATTTGAGGTAGAAACAACCTTCTTTATAGGACGTCGTGGTACGAAAAGTCAATGTAAGACCTAAAAGACATTGCTATACAGTGTTGCCAGACCCGATCAGAACTTTTGCCCCCGCAGGTTGTTAAAATTGCCCTTTCCGACACAAAATCGCCCATATTCTTTAAAACAATGATTGACACCCTTTCAGTGCCGGTTTTAGCACTACCAGGGTCCTGGGCGACATTTCTACGGGGTGCCCCCTATCTGCGATTCCAATATTTTCAATTTTGCCTGCCGCGCGATTTTTAGTCAGTTTCATCTACTAATCTTCTAAGCGCAATTTTTAGTCCGTTTTACCTACTAATCTTGCTTGTATAATATAGTAAAAAAAAAGCCTGCGCAGTGCGATTTTTAGTCAGTTCCTAATGTATTTGCTAATCTTCTAATTTTGCTTATTTTTCGATTATGTGTTGCACCACCATAACCTGCGGCGCCCCGGGCGGTCGGCCGTGCGCACCCCCCCCCCCCACCCCTAACGCAGTACTGCACCCTTTGTATCTAGAATAGGGTTGCCAACTTTTTTGGATCAAATATAGTATTTTCAAGATTTTTAACGTAAAAATATAGTAAATGGCGAAAAAGTTTAAAAAAAATATAGTAGGTGGCCGTTTTGTATAGAGGATTTTAAAGTTGCATTTTTCATACTTAAGCAAGTACCGACTAACATTTTCATAATTTATTCAACCATAAAGTGTTTAATCACAAAAAATGTTATGCAATTACTTATGTGCATTTAAGGAATATTTTTTTGTTGCTTTTGTTTAATTTTTTTCACTTGAAGAAGATATAGCAGTTTTGTCTACTATATATTTTTTCAAAAAATATAATAGGCGAGCATATAATAGGCGAGCCCTCGATATAGTAGGATCCTATATTATATAGTAGGGTTGGCAACCCTAACCTAGAACAATCGTAATTTTTCGAAAGCTTCCGCCCTTTAGCGACATAAACGTCTGGGCGATTAATGTTGACCAAAATTTTTTGACCAAAAACTGTTTTTATCTGTGAAATCTTTAACGGAGGTGCTGGTATTCGTTCCTACTAGATGACACTATAGTAAGAAATGTCAATGGATACCCAAACTAAGCTGTGAATTTTGTGTTTGGTACTCTGTGCCAAGTGTTTTCAAGTTGTCTAGGGTAAGCAAGTTCTGTATTTCCAAAATTGCCCATATTTTTCCGGTTCCAAGACCTTTCCGCTCTTTTTGCCCTTTTTACAAAAAAATCCTGAAATTGCCCATGGCGTGGGCAATTGCCCACGGTCTGGCAACACTGTTGCTATAAGAGCTCGTTGTAGGCCCCCAGGTGATTTAAGTCTACTGAAGGAAAATTCTAAATTGCCAAAAATTAACCCCAATCTGTGAACCCTGATCTTTTCCTTAACTCCCTGGCAGCACTAGATGTCCCATTTCCTACCCGCATATCCTACTTTGCCTAAGAATGCATCCATTCCACGTAAATAATAAAGTGCTTTAACATCCTTTAGGCGCAAGCTACATGCGTGGTAAAATATACGGTGATCCATCAGTATTTAATCAGGGGCGTATTTCATAAAAAATAGTTAATTTACTACAATACTTTACCATTGTTCTCATTGGGGTAGGATTATGTTTCTTATAAATTGTAAAAACATAATTATACCCCAATAAACTACTACCATGGTAAATTACTGTACTTTTTCATTATTTTATGAAAAAGACCCCTGATTCAATACTGATGGATCACCGTATTTACTACGCGTGTAGCCGTCGCCTTAGAATCTCAATAAAATAAAATTATTTTATTTCAATTCACCCCGTTTACCTACCTTTTAACATAACATTGGCAAAACAGTCAAACTCCATTGCGACAAAAAACAAAAAGGCCATAAATAAACATAGGAACAGATAACACGACTAATTTACAAAGTCGAATGTATTTTTGATATGGTCGGTTTATATAACAGGTAAAAATAACAAGCTTTGTCTCTTTTCTTTCCATATGTTAGAGTAAGATAGCGCTTGTTCCCACGTAACAGGCGGAACAATGGCAACGGTTGTTACTTTGATAACAGCTAGGTACAGGGAACAGTGAAGACGGCGAGAACAGTCTGTTTCGCCTGTTCCTTTGAACAACAGTTATTTTATAGCGCTCGTAACAGGGCGAAACAGTGACTTTTAATTATCTGTTGTTTTTAACTCTTACAATAAATACGCCTCACGTCTAGTGCAATTATATATTCCCCGATGTTTTTTCGATATTCGTAATCTCAACCTTACATTACTTGTCTTGTCACAGAGTCTTGTCACAGAGTCTCAATAAAATAAAAACTCGAAAGCAACATTAACTGATTTTTTTTAAACTTGTCTATAAAAAACAATAAATCATATATATAAACTTGAACATAAAAAAAGTAAGTCACCGAGCGGGATTCGAACTCTGAACACTCGTTTCTTGTGGTCCACGTCCTAACCCGCTGAACCAAACGGACATTAGCCGGCCGCGGACGAAATTAGCGACCATATTCTGCGTCGAAAGAAAAACGCATGAAAACGCGAAAACGCGCATTTTCCCAAACGTAAAACCAATCTAGATCGATTGTTTACCCCCCGAAGACCCCCTTATACCAAATTTTAACGAAATCGTTAGAGCCATTTCCGAGATCTCGGAAATATATATATATATACAAGAATTGCTCGTTTAAATATATAAGATAATAATAATTCATTTATTTCGGAACGATGTCCATAGATAGTGTTAGTAACAATTTTACTTTAAAAACTATGCTAGTACCTAATTTAGAATACAGATTTGATTAGAGTAAGAAATAATAAAAGGGAATTAATTAATTGGGTGACTGGAAATAATTATTTTTTTCGAAAAAAAAAACAGATTCCCATTGAGGATATTGACTACGTGACAAAACGTAGACCCCCTCCCCCGCCCCTGTGACCAAGCGTGGTATTTTAAAGACCCCCTCCCCCCCTTAACGGGTCACGTAGTATGGGTATATTCCCTAAATGGGTGACAAAAATACTGAGTGGGCAACTATTATACCATGTAGGTATGCCATATTTTAATTGTTTTGTACTATGCCCTAAGGTTGTCGCCCAAATAGTAATTTGGTCGCCCGTTGTGAATAACTAGTTAACCAATTTGTATTTTAAAGTCACCCATTTTCTATATCTGTAGTCGCCCTCGGTCCGTCGCCCACTTAGTATTTCAGTACGCTATATTCAATATTTTTGATACCCAAAATGGGAATTTATTATTACCCGATTAAATACTACCTACCCATAATAAAAGAAGTACTAATAATATTTTTTGAAGGAGGTTTTTTTATGGTATACTGTTTACATAGCATAATTTATTTGCTTTTTCCAAGCAAGGTAATAGACATAATATATATGTAATCATTCGGTTATTTCCAGAACAAAACAAGATTGTTATTTGATTGAAAGATTATGTCATGGTACGAATTTAAGAGCTTGAAACAAGCTTGCTGGATATAAGCTTACTTTAAAAAAAGGTGGGAGTAGGCCCCCGTATTAAAAGATTTGTACTTATTCTTTGTCGGACGATGATAAACGTCAATGTTGCTTTAATCTTAGTAAAGGTGTTATCAAAAGGTCATAACCCCCAAAGGATTTCTTTGTTCAATTACTAGAACATTTCATTTATCACTTTGATTGTGTATTAATACAATATATTTATTGATAACTGTTTTCATCTGAATTCGCGGAATATCTTAATTACTTTGTTTTAAAACTACTGTCCGCGAATCATATAAATACTCCTGCCAAATTGTTGGACGGTAGATCTTACCGAACCTCCAGTAACACCGGGCAATCTATGCTCGTCAGTGTATCCGCGTATCCATACAAGTGTCTCTAGTTAAGAAATAAATAGAAATAATACATTTGTTAGTTCAGGATACGATTTTTATTCGTTGAGTCCAACAGAATATAACATAACAAATAAAAAAGTAAGGTTTTGACATGAAAAAATGGTTACTGGTTTGTATCGTATTATTTTGTGGTTTTTCAAGAGGTAATGAATTATATGGAGGGCAACAAAATACACTGAAAGAAAATGTTTCGTCAACGGAAAGCATACAGGAAGAAAAGGAAAAACAAATTACAAAAGAATTTATAGGACGAGGGAATGCAGAAACAGAAAGAAATCGTCAACGAAGAGTATATAAATATTCAAGTTTAGAAACTAGTGGATTATATGCAGGACAAGGAGATACTTTAACCGTTGAAGTAAGTGGACAAGATTTATTGAAAATGGTTATTGGAACGCCTGAACGTGATACGCAACTAATATATTCTTTGACTCAAGGAACAAACATAATAGAGGTAGAAAATAAAGGGATAGTTTATATTACAAATCCTAATGAAGATGGAAGTACGCTAGTGACAATCTCAGGTGCAACTGGGTCTATGCCTTATTTTGATTTAAATACAACGAATGTTGAGGAATTTCAAAAACAAATGTCTACGCAAGTAAATGCAACAGATGTACAATTGGTAAGCAATAAAGCGATTATTACAGTGAGCTATGCACAGGCAAAAAAAAATATCAAGAATCCGAAAGAATTGATGGAATACTACGACAAATTTTTATTGGCTCAAGATCGAGTATCTGGTATTAATAATAGTGGCCAGACAGAACATTTTGTGGATCGTCATTTCCAACATTTTATAGAAGTATCAATAGGGTACATGTTTGCTTCGGATGAGTATATGGGATTCAACGGAGATGCTGCATTGTCTGCATTATTGAAAATAGATGATGGTACAGGTCATCGTTGGGGAGTATGGCATGAAAGTGGACATCAAAGACAGCAATCTCCTTGGGCATGGAGATATTTAACAGAATCTACTGTAAATATTTATTCAATGGCTGCCCAAAAGGAAATAACTGGCTCCATGACAGACATGGATGAGTATTATCCACGCATGCATGCCTATTTAGAATCTGAAAATAAAGATTTCAACAAACAACATTATAATTTAAAAATGATGCTATTTGGTCAACTAGCGAACACTTTTGGTGATGATTTTTATCCAATCTTACACCAATATTATCGGGAAAATAAACTTTATCGGGAAAATAAGCTACCTAACGGTACATTCACTGAAGATATTCAAAATTTTGTGATAACTGCGTCTAATATAACTGGATATAATTTGATTACTTATTTTGAGAACTGGGGTTTTACTATTGAAGATCTTACAAGAAAGCAAACAAGTCAATTACTTGTTTTACCTGAAAAAATTTGGCTGAATGACAATCAAGTGACTAAAAAATTACCAATGAGAATAATAAATAAAGTCTCTCTTTCTGAGATAAATGTAAAGGTTGATTTAACTGAATTTGAAAAAAATATTTTTCAAGGACAAAAAATATTTTTAATCAAAAATGAAAAATATATTTCAGAATTGAGAAACAAAAAAGCATATTATAGCAGTTTGAATGAAAACATCTGGCAAACTAATACTTCTCTTATCCCTACGGATATCATTCGGATAGAAGTTAGAAATTCTGATGGCACTTTTCAGCTTTACGAAGGTTCTTTTATAGAAGGTCAATTAAAGAATGAAATTTTAGATTATTTAAACTCGGAAGACACCTTTGGTGACATTCTTACTCAATCAATATTGTATGACATTAGAAGTAAGGTAGATAAAATAACTGATAGAGATGGCAGAAAAACACTTTTAGATTTACTAGATAAACTGGAAGGAAAATATTTAGAATCTCTAATTGAAGAATTATCACTTGACGAAAATGGAACTTTATTAGTAAAATTTAGCAATCTTAAATTTAAGGAGTATAATAAAATAGTTGTTTTGGGAACAGAAAAATATATTGCAGAAGTAGCAAATGGTAAACCTTACTATAGTTTCTTAACTGATAATATTTTAAAGGTTTTTAAACAAGAAAACCAGTCGAAATTTTCTATTCAATTTCTATTGTCACATAAAACATATACCGTTAGTGAAGTTAGTAAAGAAGAGCTTATATTAAAAAATGATATTGAAAACCTATTTACAATAAATAATCAGCTAAAAGAAGATATAACTCAGGAAAAATTTGATGATTTACGTACTAGAATTTCTCTTTTATCGAGAACTGATAAAGATGGTAAAAAAACACTTCTAGATTTACTAGATAAACTGGAAGGAAAATATTTAGAATCTCTAATTGAAGAATTATCACTTGACGAAAATGGAACTTTATTAGTAAAATTTAGCAATTTTAAATTTAAGGAGTATAATAAAATAGTTGTTTTGGGAACAGATAAATATATTGCAGAAGTAGCAAATGGTAAACCTTACTATAGTTTCTTAACTGATAATATTTTAAAGGTTTTTAAACAAGAAAACCAGTCGAAATTTTCTATTCAATTTCTATTGTCACATAAAACATATACCGTTAGTGAAGTTAGTAAAGAAGAGCTTATATTAGAAAATGATTTTGAAAACCTATTTACAATAAATAATCAGCTAAAAGAAGATATAACTCAGGAAAAATTTGATGATTTACGTACTAGAATTTCTCTTTTACCGAGAACTGATAAAGATGGTAGAAAAACACTTTTAGATTTACTAGATAAACTGCAAGGAAAATATTTAGAATCTCTAATTAAAGAATTATCACTTGACGAAAATGGAACTTTATTAGTAAAATTTAGCAATCTTAAATTTAAGGAGTATAATAAAATAGTTGTTTCGGGAACAGACAAATATATTGCAGAAGTAGCAAATGGTAAACCTTACTATAGTTTCTTAACTGATAATATTTTAAAGGTTTTTAAACAAGAAAACCAGTCAAACTTTTCTATTAAATTTCTATTGTCACATAAAACATATACCGTTAGTGAAGTTAGTAAAGAAGAGCTTATATTAAAAAATGATTTTGAAAACCTATTTACAATAAATAATCAGCTTAAAGAAGATATAACTCAGGAAAAATTTGATGATTTACGTACTAGAATTTCTCTTTTACCGAGAACTGATAAAGAAGGTAGAAAAACACTTTTAGATTTACTAGATAAACTGGAAGGAAAATATTTAGAATCTCTAATTAAAGAATTATCACTTGACGAAAATGGAACTTTATTAGTAAAATTTAGCAATCTTAAATTTAAGGAGTATAATAAAATAGTTGTTTTGGGAACAGACAAATATATTGCAGAAGTAGCAAATGGTAAACCTTACTATAGTTTCTTAACTGATAATATTTTAAAGGTTTTTAAACAAGAAAACCAGTCAAACTTTTCTATTAAATTTCTATTGTCACATAAAACATATACCGTTAGTGAAGTTAGTAAAGAAGAGCTTATATTAAAAAATGATTTTGAAAACCTATTTACAATAAATAATCTGCTAAAAGAAGATATAACTCAGGAAAAATTTGATGATTTACGTACTAGAATTTCTCTTTTACCGAGAACTGATAAAGATGGTAGCAAAACACTTTTAGATTTACTAGATAAACTGGAAGGAAAATATTTAGAATCTCTAATTGAAGAATTATCACTTGACGAAAATGGAACTTTATTAGTAAAATTTAGCAATCTTAAATTTAAGGAGTATAATAAAATAGTTGTTTTGGGAACAGACAAATATATTGCAGAAGTAGCAAATGGTAAACCTTACTATAGTTTCTTAACTGATAATATTTTAAAGGTTTTTAAACAAGAAAACCAGTCAAACTTTTCTATTAAATTTCTATTGTCACATAAAACATATACCGTTAGTGAAGTTAGTAAAGAAGAGCTTATATTAAAAAATGATTTTGAAAACCTATTTACAATAAATAATCAGCTTAAAGAAGATATAACTCAGGAAAAATTTGATGATTTACGTACTAGAATTTCTCTTTTACCGAGAACTGATAAAGATGGTAGAAAAACACTTTTAGATTTACTAGATAAACTGGAAGGAAAATATTTAGAATCTCTAATTAAAGAATTATCACTTGACGAAAATGGAACTTTATTAGTAAAATTTAGCAATCTTAAATTTAAGGAGTTTAATAAAATAGTTGTTTTGGGAACAGAAAAATATATTGCAGAAGTAGCAAATGGTAAACCTTACTATAGTTTCTTAACTGATAATATTTTAAAGGTTTTTAAACAAGAAAACCAGTCGAAATTTTCTATTCAATTTCTATTGTCACATAAAACATATACCGTTAGTGAAGTTAGTAAAGAAGAGCTTATATTAAAAAATGATATTGAAAACCTATTTACAATAAATAATCAGCTAAAAGAAGATATAACTCAGGAAAAATTTGATGATTTACGTACTAGAATTTCTCTTTTATCGAGAACTGATAAAGATGGTAGAAAAACACTTCTAGATTTACTAGACAAACTGGAAGGAAAATATTTAGAATCTCTAATTAAAGAATTATCACTTGACGAAAATGGAACTTTATTAGTAAAATTTAGCAATTTTAAATTTAAGGAGTATAATAAAATAGTTGTTTTGGGAACAGACAAATATATTGCAGAAGTAGCAAATGGTAAACCTTACTATAGTTTCTTAACTGATAATATTTTAAAGGTTTTTAAACAAGAAAACCAGTCGAAATTTTCTATTCAATTTCTATTGTCACATAAAACATATACCGTTAGTGAAGTTAGTAAAGAAGAGCTTAGAAAAAAAAAGATTTTGAAAACCTATTTACAATAAATAATCAGCTAAAAGAAGATATAACTCAGGAAAAATTTGATGATTTACGTACTAGAATTTCTCTTTTATCGAGAACTGATAAAGATGGTAGAAAAACACTTTTAGATTTACTAGATAAACTGGAAGGAAAATATTTAGAATCTCTAATTAAAGAATTATCACTTGACGAAAATGGAACTTTATTAGTAAAATTTAGCAATCTTAAATTTAAGGAGTATAATAAAATAGTTGTTTTGGGAACAGAAAAATATATTGCAGAAGTAGCAAATGGTAAACCTTACTATAGTTTCTTAACTGATAATATTTTAAAGGTTTTTAAACAAGAAAACCAGTCGAAATTTTCTATTCAATTTCTATTGTCACATAAAACATATACCGTTAGTGAAGTTAGTAAAGAAGAGCTTATATTAAAAAATGATATTGAAAACCTATTTACAATAAATAATCAGCTAAAAGAAGATATAACTCAGGAAAAATTTGATGATTTACGTACTAGAATTTCTCTTTTATCGAGAACTGATAAAGATGGTAGAAAAACACTTCTAGATTTACTAGATAAACTGGAAGGAAAATATTTAGAATCTCTAATTAAAGAATTATCACTTGACGAAAATGGAACTTTATTAGTAAAATTTAGCAATTTTAAATTTAAGGAGTATAATAAAATAGTTGTTTTGGGAACAGACAAATATATTGCAGAAGTAGCAAATGGTAAACCTTACTATAGTTTCTTAACTGATAATATTTTAAAGGTTTTTAAACAAGAAAACCAGTCGAAATTTTCTATTCAATTTCTATTGTCACATAAAACATATACCGTTAGTGAAGTTAGTAAAGAAGAGCTTAGAAAAAAAAAGATTTTGAAAACCTATTTACAATAAATAATCAGCTAAAAGAAGATATAACTCAGGAAAAATTTGATGATTTACGTACTAGAATTTCTCTTTTATCGAGAACTGATAAAGATGGTAGAAAAACACTTTTAGATTTACTAGATAAACTGGAAGGAAAATATTTAGAATCTCTAATTAAAGAATTATCACTTGACGAAAATGGAACTTTATTAGTAAAATTTAGCAATTTTAAATTTAAGGAGTATAATAAAATAGTTGTTTTGGGAACAGACAAATATATTGCAGAAGTAGCAAATGGTAAACCTTACTATAGTTTCTTAACTGATAATATTTTAAAGGTTTTTAAACAAGAAAACCAGTCGAAATTTTCTATTCAATTTCTATTGTCACATAAAACATATACCGTTAGTGAAGTTAGTAAAGAAGAGCTTATATTAAAAATGATTTTGAAAACCTATTTACAATAAATAATCAGCTAAAAGAAGATATAACTCAGGAAAAATTTGATGATTTACGTACTAGAATTTCTCTTTTATCGAGAACTGATAAAGATGGTAGAAAAACACTTTTAGATTTACTAGATAAACTGGAAGGAAAATATTTAGAATCTCTAATTAAAGAATTATCACTTGACGAAAATGGAACTTTACTAGTAAAATTTAGCAATTTTAAATTTAAGGAGTATAATAAAATAGTTGTTTTGGGAACAGACAAATATATTGCAGAAGTAGCAAATGGTAAACCTTACTATAGTTTCTTAACTGATAATATTTTAAAGGTTTTTAAACAAGAAAACCAGTTGAAATTTTCTATTGTCACATAAAACATATACTGTTAGTGAAGTTAGTAAAGAAGAGCTTATATTAAAATATGATTTTGAAAACCTATTTACAATAAATAATCAGCTAAAAATATAACTCAGGAAAAATTTGATGATTTACGTACTAGAATTTCTTTTTTACCGAGAACTGATAAAGATGGTAGCAAAACACTTTTAGATTTACTAGATAAACTGGAAGGAAAATATTTAAAATCTCTTATTAAAGAATTGTCACTTGACGAAAATGGAACTTTATTAGTAAAATTTAGCAATTTTTAATTTAAGGAGTATAAAAAAATCACACAAACAAACACACACTAACCTTTTTTGTTGTTGTTTAGATTTAATTTATTTTTTTAATGTAACAATTTCTTAATTTATATTGTATTTTTTTTTTTTTTACTTATGTTGGATAAAATCGAAATTTTGAATTTTGGCCTAGAATTAATATTATTTAACATATCAGAGGGAGAGCACTGTGAGCTGAAATACAGTTTCGACTAGTTCGGCTACAGATGCTACTAAGTAAAATGTGAAATTTCTTAGCCATAATGTTTCTTAGATAAATATTAATAATACTATGTAAAAGGCTTATTGTGTAATAAATAAATTATTATTATTATTATCTGATTATCATTGATGAAATAGATCGTTTGAAATCACAACATTTAGAACAATTAAGAAATATTTATGATCAGAGCTATGATATTTATTGGTATGGCAGGCATTGAAAAACGTCTGTCTCGCTATTCACAATTATACTCTCGTATTGACTTTGCGTATGAGTTTGATAATCAAAGCAAAAACGAAACACACCACTTATCTATATATATAAAATTCAAAGTCCTGACTGACTGACTGACTGAGTGAGATATCAACGCATAGCCCAAACCGTTGAACCTAGAGACTTGAAATTTTGCACATAGATACCTTATATAGGGTGGCATCCACTAAGAAAGGATTTTTGAAAATTCCATCCGTAAGGGGATGAAATAAGGGATGGAAGTTTGTATGACAGTCCCTCAGTTTTGAAGCTAGGATCTTCAAATTTTGTGGTTAGGCTGATGATTGAAAATTAATAAATAGGTGTCTCAGCGTTATTCAAAATTCTACCCCCGAAGGGGTGAAAAAGGGGATGAAGTGTAAAGAATAAAATCCTTTATTTTCGGAGTAAAAATTGCTAAATTTATAATTTAAGCATAAGGATGGAAATATAACACAACGTGTATTGTTATTGGTAGTATTTTTCATTCCCTATGGGGACGAAATGGGGTAAATAAACCTAAAATAGATATGGATGTCGTTATTGGGGTTTTCTGGGATGATGATTGCGAAAATAACATTTATTTTAAAGTCCATCACGGTCGACATGATTTAACCACTAAAGGGGTGAAAATGGGGTTCAATTTGGTACGGAAAAGAATATAAAATAGACATTACAACTTTAAACTTCGTAGGAGCATGTCTAAAAATAAATAGGAAAACATGTATTTTTTGATTTTGAAAATCAACCCCTTAGGGGGTAAATGGGGTAAGTAAACTTAAAAATGGATATGGATGTCGTTCTTGAGGTTTTATGGGATGGTGATTGCGAAAATGACATTTATTTTGAAGTCCAACACGGTGGACATGAATTAACCGCTAATGGGGTGAAAATGGGGTTCAAATTATGTATGGAAAAAGAATATTAAATAGACATTACAACTTGAATATTCGTAGGAGCATGTCTAAAAATAAAAAAGCAAACACATATTTTGTTATTTTGAAAATCATCCAATAGGGGGTAAATGGGATAGGTAAGTAAACATGAAATGAGAACAGGAACGGGAACGCGAACGCGAACGCAAACGCGAACGGGAACGGAAACCGGGAACAGCAACGGGACCAAACGGGAATGGGAACGGGAAAGGGTAAAAAAACGGAAACGGAATACTACTAATATCTCTGGACCCAATTCTGATTTTTGTAATAAACTAGCTTCCGCCCGCGACTTCGTCCGCGAGGATATTAGAGAAAATCCTTAGGGATCCTTCAACCAGGATCCGACCAGGCGATTTTACGCGATTAGGCGGGTCCCCACCAAGCGCGCTGCCTCGCGAGGCAAAACGTTTGCCGCGTGTGGCGGGCCTCGCACGAGCCCTTCGTTAGATCTTAGATAATCTTAGAAGCCCTTCATTATATCAAAAACCTTCCATACAGACATGTGGTCATACTCACTGATAGCAAAAGTGCTCTACAGCATATAGCTGGATGCACCTCTGGCAACAGAGGCGCAGCTACAGCATTTGCTATACTAAAACTAATTTTAGAGTTAACCCAGAATAACAGGACGCTCAGATTGCAGTGGGTTCCATCGCATATAGGTCTAAGTGGTAACGAGGAGGCTGATTCTTTGGCGAGGCTCGGTGTAGATGGAGGGCAACCACTTCAGGTTGCACCGAGCTTCACTGAATATAATCGGATCTTTAAACAAGACTGCCATAAAGAGTGGAAGACATATTTTGATGAGAGATCAACATCAACAGGCATCTGGTATAAGACCATGCAATCCGAACCTCCTCATGTACCGTGGTTTAACGACGTGCAATTAAGTAGGAAACTGGTAGTCATTGCTCACAGACTACGGTCTGGACACATTCCGCTAAACAAGTTTGGTTTCCTAATGAAAAAAGTAAACTCACCTAACTGTACTGTGTGTGGAAAAGTAGAAGATGTACTACATTTGTTGGCGGAATGTGTCAAGAATCGGGTTGAGAGAAATAGACTGGCTGCAGATTTGAAAATTAATAATGCTGATGTGGGCAAATTTCAGAGCTTTCTATCAAAACCTTCATCTAACGAAGCTTTATTGATTTATAAATTTGTGGCTGCAAGCTTAACGTCCAATTGATAGTTTAAGTAAAGCAACAGTCACGATGGGACTGACATGTAAACAAATTTACAAAAGTCCCTAAAATAAATAAAGAAAAAAAAAAAAAAAGGTATACTAGCTTCCGCCCGCGACCTCATCATCATCCGCGTAGACATTTAGAAAATCTCTAGGGAACCTTAGACTGGAATAAAAAATATCCTATGTTTTAATCCAGGCTATAAATGATCTGTGTGTTAAAGGATCCACGTTTCATTCATTTTTGGTCCAAATATTAAAGTGCCGGCCAAAAGACAAAAGTGCTTTATTCTGACAGATTTTGTCCATCTAAGCATTTTTTTATGGCACCGAAACTGTAGCACCGCTTCACATTTGTGTCAAAATGTATGAAAAGACAGATTTTTTGAACTCAATTAAAATCAAGTGCAGCGGTGCTACAGCTTCGGTGCCATAATAAGAAATGCTTAGGCGGACAAAATCTATCAGAACAAAATCTATCATAACGTTAATCTCTTTCTTACTACCTGTATTCGCAATAAAATGATTTGATTTTAAATCTTTTGTAATAACTCTGTTTTTTTTAAATTTTTTAAAATACCTGTGTCTGGGTTGCAAAATTAACTGAATAAATGCTCTATTATTGTCCCAAGATTTACAGAACTCGTCAACTGTTAGAGTTTTTTGTCAATTCAATGAAAATTTTTCAATTCAATTTTTTTTTAATTTTTTCTTTAAAAAAAAATCCATTTCAACCCTCAATCCTGACACTAATCAATTTAAATAGGGGAATATATAAATGCACTTTAAAAATAATGTAACACACTTTAAAATGTTAAGCTTCAAAATTTATTGAATGAACTATAAAAATAATGGTTTCCACTATAAATATGCTAAGCTTTAAAATTAATACTTTGCACTACACAATCTAATTGATTAGCTTTAAAATTAATACTTTGTACTTTACAAATTAATTTTATAACTTTAGCACTGGTAAACAGACGTCAAGGTGCGACGACGAGCGGGCGCAGCGAGAGAGGAGCCCAGGAGGAGGTTAGGTTCCATTGTGACCAACAACGCCAGAACCGACCTGATGGCGTATAATTATGCATCATGCTACAAGTTGTTTTCATCTTTCCATCTCATTTTAACAGTGGTCAGATGGTGGTCAGTCTGACATGGTTGGACAGAAACTAAATGGTTTCGGAGTTGGGACCAATGGTTGCGACACAGTTAAACTGCAAGCATTATTTTTGTAGTGATAATATTAAATTATAGATCTATTATTATTTTAAAGTGCAAACCATTATTTTTGTAGTGATAATATTAAATTATAGGTCCATTATTATTTTAAAGTGCTGAATTACAATTTTATAGCTGTTTTCATCAAATTTAAAGTGCTATTAAATACATCCCATTTAAATATCATCAGATGACATACGGTATTAACCCGTCCCGACACCGCGCAGTGTCAACACGTAACTTAATGAGAGTTTCGGTTCATCAGCCCGTGGTCGGAGGGACCCCGCGTCAAGGACAAGCGGTGGGTTATAATCCTTAGTCATATTTTTTATAAGTTTGTTTGTTTGTTATGCCTTTACGTCTTAACTTCTCAATCGATCATTTTGTTTTGCATGGGTACATGTTGTCAGTGGTACAGAGAAGGACATAGTCAAGTCAAAAGTCAAAAATAGTTTTATTCAAATAAACTTAATTATTGAGTACTTTTGAATCGTCTATATTTTCCTACCACCCGTTCCAGACTTTTTTTGATAGGGTACTTTTTTACCCGAAAAAAGTCCTGTTCGCGAGGGATAGAAAACTCTCACAAATCAATTTAAACATCATCAGTGACACACGGTATTAATAACCCGTCCCGACACCGCGCAGTGTACTTGTACTATGATGTATGTGGCGGCTCATTAGCCCGCGGTCGGAGAGACCCCGCATCAAGGGCAAAGCACAAGCGGTGGGTTATAATCCTTAGTCATATTTTTTATAAGTTTGTTTGTTTGGTATGCCTTTACGTCTTAACTACTCAATCCATCATTATGTTTTGCAGGTGTTAGGTAGGTACATGTTGTCAGGGGTACATAGAAGGACATAGGGTACCTTTCTACCCGAAAAAAGTACTGTTTCCGAAGGATGGAAAACTCTCACTAATCAATGGAGATGGCAACGCAAAGCTAATTGTAGATGTCGCTGCGTACGCTTGTTCCTAAGACATTAGACATTCAGAACAAATCTATAGGAAAATAGGCATTTTTTGTGGTATTTTTTTTACCGAAAAGGACCCATTGACCTAAAAGGGATATAAAAGACTATTCTACAATGCAAATGCCGGAATTGAAAGACAAATTAAGGCCTTTTAATTCTTACAGAATTTTTATTTTTTCTTAATGTCCCGCAATGCCAATGCCAACAATTTTACAGCTTATTACACAGAATTTGGTAATTTTAAAAGCTTCAAAACGGTTTTTAAAGTAAAAGCCCTTTGTTTTGACGGTTTTTGTGGAACAAGCGTACGTAGCGCCACTTTGACAGTTGCCTTCTCCATTAAACATGATCAGGTGACTCACGGTTTTAACCCGTCCCGACATCGCGCAGTGTCAACACGTAACATAATGAGGGTTTCGGTTCATTAGCCCGCGGTCGGGGAGACCGCGTGTTGAGGGTTGAGCCACAAGTGGTCGGTCGATCCAATTACGGGGAAATGTAGTTAGTGTAAGATTTTACTATCTCTGAATCTGAGCGGGCTAAATCAGGCAGCTTTCTAATGAAATAGGTCCGATTAATTTCCTCACAGTTTGAAATAAATTGTGTTATATGCGGCTACTTTCATTTTCTTATCCTCTGGCCACAGCGGATCAAATTGTTATTTTTTTTTGTTTTTTGAAGAAAAAAAACCATTAATCCGTACATGGCACTGCAACGCATGCTGGGTAAAGCTCACTGACGTCCATTATAGAAGGACGTCAGTGGTAAAGCTAATATACCTAAAAAAATGTAAAAGATATCGTCAGTAATCGCCACGTTCCTTCACACAGAAACTACTTCACGGATTTTCATGTTTAGCACATAGGTAGTTCATAACCCAGATTATTTGGTTTTTCATGAATTTTAATACCTGAGAGCTAAATTTCATGAGAATATCTATATAGAATATGACAAACTTTTAGTAGGCCTACAAAATATAGATACAAAATTTAACTAAAAGCACAATAAGCAAGTTATTCGCAACTTAGGTAGGTACTGAACAAACCAATAAATGCGATACTTAGTTGAAAGCTTGTATATTTCGACCCTTCTGTTTAAAATCTTCCCCCGCCCTATTATTGTAAGCTGTTTGTTTTTCAGTTAACCCTTTAATAGCCGCGTGCAAGTTAAATGGCTATCACGTCAGAGTTGACGGGTCATCAAATATTCAAGTGGCTAATCCGTGTGGAGGGTTGCCATTATTAAATACGATATTTTAGGGCTACCTTACGAAGAAAATTGTGAATTTTTTTCGTAATTAATTTGTTAGATTAAACATTTTTTTTGTAAGGGTTTGTTCTTAGTTGGCGTAACAAGAAAAAAACATACACCAGATTTTAAGTTCGACTCTCAGAAATATAACTATTAAAACCGCATACAATTTGGTGTACGAGTTATTTGCGTGATGCACGTACAAATATAGACAGACAGACATAAATTCCAAAAATAATTGTTTTGGTTTCTATTAGGTACCTACTCGCTTACACAATGTATTACAAAAATCTCTAAAGCCAAATATAGTAGAAAAAGACCTTTAAAGAAACAAGAAACTTTACTAGAAAGAAAAAAACTGAACAACTATACAACAAACGTGTTTTTTTGCCGTTTTTGGTACGGAACCCTTCGTGCGCGAGTCCGACTCGTACTTGGCCGGTTTTTTTCTTAAATATTTTTGATACAGAAACCGGCCAGTTACAAAATGTTTTACAAAAGATTATGTTGCACAAGTACCTCAATAATCGGTGTTAGTGTGTGTTGTAAACAATAATCGCTTAATACCGGCATCCCTTTAGGGCAGGGTAATGGAAAGGGCAAACAGATGTATCAGCCCCAGGGCTCCACCAGTTTACACACGAATGCTACCGATTTTAACATTACCTTTTTTTTGGTTCAAATGAATACAAAATGTTATAAATAAAAATATACAAAGACCGCTAATAAAGCCGTTTCGGTTTTAACTGTGGCTGAGGGGTTTAAGTAGTTACAAGAATTTAAAGTTTAATAAACCAAAGAAAACTATGAAAGAGGCAAGTAAGCGCTCGCTGGCTGACATCTGCCCAAAGAGAAACATTTTAGGGTTACACCTGCCTGCTAAACTGAGCTACTGAGCCCTTCAATTGGTGCGTTGAGACGCCTAATCCAGATATGTGAGGAGTATGCAGTGACACATGGGCTCATATATAATGCCAAAAAAGTGAACTTATCGTTTTCAAGGCAGGCAAAAAACAATACTTGGCTCCTGCAATCACTCTTGGCGGTACCCTGATAAAACAGGTGAAACATTTTAAATATCTGGGCCATTGGGTCACTGAGGACTTAGTAGATGATATGGATATAGAGAGGGAGCGGAGGGCGCTGTCTGTGCGGTGTAACATGCTCGCTCGTAGATTCGCACGTTGTACAGTAGATGAAAAAGTAACATTATTCAAGTCATACGATGTACACTTGCAGTTTATGGGTGGGGTATTCGCGGCGGGCATGCAGCGCCCTTCGCGTGCAATACAACAACGCGTTCAGGGCGATGATGGGGCTGCCGCGCTGGTGCAGTGCGTCTGCGATGTTCGCGGAGGCGGGAGTACCAGATTTTTGTGCTGTGATGCGCTTACGCAGCGCTTCGTTATTAAGACGCGTGCGTTGCAGCTCCAATATCCTCCTGGCGACGCTGTCTGAAAGGTGGGATTCACCCATGCTTCGAACCTGGGTGGACTATCACCCTCTCGCTAACGACGGAAGGGCCAGGCCCTAATATTAATGTCTTTTGTTTTTAGATATAAGATACTAACATTAGCTTATATAAAATGTTTAATATGTACCTACTAACAAAAATGGAACCAGTTTTCTGAAATAAATGTTATTATTATTAACTGATTACTCTTCGAAGTTGAAAAAAAAATACATTGACACATACATTTTTATCAACACCATCTATCAAGCCTACAGTTTTTTGTAATTTTGAATATCCCTGATTCGTCTTTGAAAAAATAAATATTGTGTGCCTGCCGTTAGAAGGTTACGTTTTTGAATTTTATGAAGTGTCAAATGTGATTTTTTGAATTGGCCCTATTTTACGTCTTATGACGTTTTGTTTGGAAAATGTAAGTATGTGGGTATGGAATTTTCTTCTGAAGAAAATTCCATACCCACCTACGCAAGGGCCACGTGGCGATCTCGCCACGTGGTTCTTGCGTCCACGAAAGTGTTATTCTTTCCATGATTTCATAGTAATCATGAGTATTTATCATCACGCCATTAAGTATCGATCATCAATACGCCAGTATGTCGGTAGTGGCGCGGCGGGGGGCGGGGCGGGCGGCGCGATCAAACGGATGTCACTCGCATGAGTAGGGGGACCACGCGGCTGGGTGTTGTGGGACGAAGACATCTTAAAAATGGCTTGAAAATTCACTTTGTTGATAGAATACGACAGAAATGACTAATTATTAGTGACAATAAATTTGGTTCAATTAGACAAAATATTTTTAAATACTTAACGATTTAAATTGTTACATGTTACAGATTGTACGGCCTTAGCCTTGCTTGGGTCAACTACACTTTTCTGTGTAATCTTTTTTCGTTCTGTAGGTATATTGTAAATAATTTATAGTTTTTAAATATGTCACGTTGGATTTCGAGCATTGTAATTTTTTTTTAAATGTTGATGAATTGAATTTAAACAATGCCGCCGTCAACATGACAAAAACGGTAATCAAGCACAGTTACCATGGTTCGCTTTCCGCACAGACTTTAATCCTACTAATATTATAAATGTGAAAGTTTGTGGGTTTGGTTGTTTGAATGTTTGGATGTTTGTTCCTCAATCACACAAAAACTACTGACCGGATTTGGTTGAAATTTGGCACACAGATAGAAGATAGCCTGGATTAAAACATAGGATACTTTTTATCGCGATATTCCCACGGGAACGGGAACCACGCGGGTGAAACCGCGGGATGCCGCTAGTACCATATATTTTTAGCCGTATTTTAACTTGTAAAGTAAGTAATGAGTTTGATGTGTCATAAACTATTCCAATGTTATTCACCAATTTTCTCGTCGCAACTATTTTTATCCTGAAAAAACCAACAGCGTGGCCACTACTAACGAAACCCCGTAGCGCGCGAATCAAAAATATTATAATCTTAGCCTTACCTTCACAACAATCCCCAATTTCGCAACCATCTGAAATACAACTCTATTCCTAAGGAATACAGTCGCGATTCCCTGTTAACTTGTGAATTGACTGCAAACGATATCGTGGTGTATTGAGATACAGTCTTTTGAGCAGTTTAAATAGATTAGAGGTCGGAGATTGAGTCTTTGAGTCCTTGAGTCTGTGGTGACAGGTCGCTGTTGGCGGGAAACACACGAAATATGAGACAGACAGAAGGACCGCTCAAAGAATTGAAGTTTTGCGTCATGCACACGTAAACATAGATAGACCAAGCTATGCTTCACACCACACCCCTCCGGATCATAAGATCTTGACCATCAGCCATTTTTTTTATGTCCCCACTGCTGGGGGCACAGGCCTTCCTTATGGGTGGAAAAGGAGGATGGGCCATAACCCACCACGCTGGCCCAATGCGGATTGGTGGGTGTTAACGACTGCAAATGCACCCGGGACCAACGGCTTAACGTGCCTTGCGAAGCACGGAGAAGCTCGAGATAATACATTTTTGGTCACCCATCCCATGACCGACCCTTGCGAACGTTGCTTAACCTCCGCAATCGCTGGGCCAGGCACTAAACCACTGCGCCACCGAGCTCCTCCTAAGATCTTAATGAGGGATTTTCAAAATGACAAAAACTGAAGGCTCGATAGATGGTGTTGATAAACAGGAAATTTAAGTGTCAACTGTAGAAAAGTAGGAAAAAGGAAACACAATTCACACGAAAACACCGAAAACAACAAACGAACGCCAAGGAACGAAAAATTGAAAATGTCTCTTTTTAAGCACAGACCGTTTATTTTTAACCGACTTCCAAAAAGGAGGAGGTTCTATGTTCGTCTGTATATTTGTTTTTTTTGTGTATGTCCACCGATTACTAGAAAACGGCTGGACCGATTGAAATGATTCAAACGTTATTACATTAGGTAAGCTCCTAAGTTGGACCCATTTTTTAAAATTTGGAAATCGGTTCAGTATTTTTCAAGTAATCTTGAAAAAAGCACGAAAATAGTATGATTTTGTGTGAATTACCTCGATGATAATGTCGTATTACTTCTTTGTTTATGAACTGAATAAGATCATTATTTTTTGTTGGAAGAGGGATATCTGTGTAGTTCTTTAACCGACTTAAAAAAAAGAGGTTTTTCAGTTTGACCCGTATGTATATACGAGTATGTTTCTTCGTAATTATCGCACGTTTGGCCGAGCCGATTTTAATATCTAAATAATATTATTTAGATACCTACAAGGTACCTACACTAAAAATAAAAAAATAAAAAATTGTTTAAAAAAATCAAAAACCGACTTCAAAAAACCTACCTCTAAAATGCAAGAAACAATATTCGTAATGATAAAAACACGTCTATTGAAGTCGCGGGTGGGGCTTTTAAAATAAAAAACAGGTATCTATACTCCAGCCCCACCCGACTTCAATAGACGTGTTTTTATTATTACGAATATTATTTCTTGCTTTTTAGAGGTAGGTTTTTTGAAGTCGGTTTTTTGTTTTTTTCAAAGCCAATTTTAACAGTTCACTTGTCGATCAACTTCATCTAGTGAAGCAATAGTTATTTATTTTTTGTTTTTAATGACACTTGGAAAAACCCCCGGTTTTATTGAAAGTACTTTGGTAAATAGTTGGTATTAAGTGTTGTTTTTACTTTCCCGACTCATCTCATTATTTTTTTCTAATGGAAATCGCACCATTTTTAAAGCATTAAAAAAAATGATTTGATTTCTTACATTTTGTAGGTTTTTTATTCTTACTTTAAAATGTGAAAAAAATTGACTCTGCCCGATATTTTAGATGCAGCTAAGGAAATGGCTTAAATACAAGGATACCTAGCTAACACAAACAAAAGCTCTCTCTCTTTTCTAACGTTGATCTTTTATTTAGTAGGTTCAATCCCAAATGTATGAGTGTAGATAAAGTAGTGTATGAAACTGCACATAACTAGGTATTAAAACACTCGTGTGACACTATTAAAAACCTCGCCTATGGCTCAGTTTTTAAACACATACTCGTGTTTTGATACCCCTATTTATTGTGTCAGTTTCATAAACTACTATTATTTCATTTCATGTCTAAAGTGTTTAGCTTGAGAGGTGAATACTTAGTACCACAATTTTAAAATTGCAATTTCCCCTAACTATAAACCCCTAAATAATAAATGTCTTAGGATAGCAAATTTCATCAAACTCATTAATTTTCTTCCAAATTAAATTATCTTTGTAATCTTTTTTATTTTGAAAATACAGGGAGTCCCAGAAAATATGGTGAAGCCAAATGGAATAGCAATGCCCATCTTCACGTACAACTTTTACATAGCTGATATTTTTTCACGATTTATATTTTCTGGGCACTTGTGTAATTTTAATAGTGTGGTACTAATTTTGAAGGCCAGGTAATCCAGTGTCCACCAAAAACTATTGAATGATATTCAAATTCGAATCGAGCACAAAATGTCCAATCTTTGTTATGGATCTTACGTTGGCAAGGTAAGTGGCACTTTACAATCAAGTTGTTTCTTTACAAAATAAGAGTCTCTTAAAAAACCCGCCTGAATAAAAAGAACTCAACTGAAAAGATGGAAACAAGATTAAATATTAAAGGCAACATAATAACATGCAGTCGGAGGCATGCGTAAAGAAAGTGACATTATGAATGATTTGAATTATATGCCTCCGACTGCATGTTATTATGTTGCCTTTAATATTTAATCTTGTTTCCATCTTTTCAGTTGACTTCTTTTATGCAGGCGGGATTTTTAATTTTTTTATTTTTTTTTATTTATATCTTTTTAGTTATTATACATACGGTAATGATAAACCTTTTTGAAATCCTTATAATAAACCCTTTAATTTGACACCCATATTGTAGTATTCTAAAAAAAATATTTTTTTCCACTAAGTACGTATAATAGCACCGTACAGCCGCCATGTTGTTTTTTTTTATAACGCCACCTTCTTAAGAACATTTGGGCTGACGAGACAAATCTAACGATATCTTAATAACAGAAATCCATTCAGCCGTTTGAAAGATATGAGGTAATAAAGAATATTACATACAAACAAACATACTTACTTACATACAAGATACGCGCGAAAAACATAACCCTTTCTTTGCAGTCGGGTAAAAATTGTCTAACAAGTTTATTTGTAAAACATCTACAACCTCGCAGGAGTAGATCACTAACTTTTCCAAAAAAAGTATTTTCCATACAAATGCCCTGATTTAATTGTACGAAAAGTCGATATTATTTTTCGTATTTTTCGGAAAATCGTAGAACAGTTAATGTTGTTGTTTATGATGTTATTAATGCACTCCTGCGAGGTTGATGGTGTTTCACAAATAACCCTGTAGTGTGCACAGAAAACCGCGACTAGTTTCGAGTGGCGATTCTTTCTACTTTATATTTTGTACGTGTGTCTAGTATAATAGTCTTCTTGGCGGGAAATTGCGCGAGAACGCGGGAAAACTCAGTTATTGACGAATTTGTCAATTGATTTCGGTCGTCGAATAACGGTTGTTCGTGACGGGCGGCTTAGTTCTTAACAGGTAGTATCTATTGATTCGTTATCTTATCAAAGAATATGACGTGACAAGTAAAATTCACTAAGTACTTACAAAAAATTAAAACTGTTATTTATACACTAAGTGCATTAAAATATCAACAGGAAAAGGTCATCATATTCATAGGTGCATTACTTTACGAATTTCCAAGAAGCAAAAATCACTAAATTCAAAACTATTTGTTGAACTCGGCAGGTAAAGTTCACTTTGCCTTACTCCATTGTACCTACTCATACTCGATTATTCCCAGGAGTCCCCTCTAACACTGTCCCCCGGGGTGACAACTGGGATTTTTTTTCCCAGTTGTCACGGGTGTGACAATTTTTTCCCAAATGTTCCCTTCAAATTTGTGCCAGAGGGGACAACTGGCACTTTTTTTCCTAATTGTCGCCCCTGACACCAGAGGGGGTGACAATTGCTACGAAAATGGTCCAGTTGTCCCCTCCAAGCAGTATGGAGTATATTATCTTCCCTCTCTCAAAAAAATCTTTTGATTATGATTTATTTAAAAAAACTTTTAGGTAGGCAAGAAATTATCACGCAACGTTTTACGTTGCCCGATAGTGAATTTTGCCTGACACTCAACAGGAAAAAATTACTTTTGTTGCTTATTGTACTCACTCACTAATTAGGTACTTTTGAAAAAATAATTCCTAAATAAAACGATATTTCTATAAAACTGTTTTATAGTTTTAGAATGTAGAATATTCAGCATGATTAACATAAAAATTTAACATTTTTATTTCTAAAATGAAAGTCGTCAACAAAACTATTAAAATGTTAATAACTCCATTGTTTACTTTTGTTATTTAGTGAGTTCTACTTGTCACCCCACGATGAGTACTTAAATAAAAAACATCACTGTAAGAACATAAATTGAAAAAAAAATCAATCATCATTCCCTGATTTTATGTTCCGGCATGCAGTTAGAATAAAATTTAACACTTTTTTAATGCATGACGGGATGGAGCTAGGCCTTCCTTGATGTTAAGTGACAAGGCCAAAAGTGGAAGCGCACTACACCCGGAATCCTCACCACTGAGGAACCCATATCTTACCTGTAACTGCCGGAACGCAACAATTTTTAAATTTTTAAGTTTTAATTGATAGGTAATTTTATTTAATGTAGAGTTTTAAAATGGTGTTTATTTTCCTAAACATAAAAACATATTGTTATTTCCCCATCAGTTAGTGACATCATGTCTAGTTTTTTTTCTGTTGAAATAATAAATTAAGTAAAGCATATTATTTTGTTTATTAAAACGGAAATACCGACAAGATATTCCGTGAATCGAAAACGTCGATAAAAATACGAACATTGATAAGGGTTAATAAATTCACAAAACAGGTTTCTCCAATCTGTATCAACATTCTTTGAAATTCTGATAAATTCAGAGATTCTGTGAAATTTGATAAACACAACTTGAAATAACTAAATAGAGTTCACAAAGAGGTCAAAATTATAACTAGGTACTTGAATGGGTTTTTTTGTTGATAACAAGACCAGCTACGTAGGAACGGCGGGCTGATTATCTAATTAAAAACCACCTAGCGACTGGTTGCAGTTCACAGATGATTGTGATCCATTGCTACTTCTTCTTGGGTAAAAAAAAAATATACCAAAGAAAAGTGGCAATGTATGTCAAATGCAACCGGTCGCTAAATAGTTTCTTTTTAGATAATCAGGGTGCGGGATTTCGATTCGGAAAATCAAATCGGAATCTCGATTAAAAAGAGAATGACCACTTCCGCAAAAAGATATAGCTTTAAATATTTTTGTGCCCTTGTGATTGTAGTTAAGTAGGTAATTGAAATTAGAAGCTGGAAAGGCCTTTAGCTATAATCCGTAATAATCATAATCATTTATTGTGAAACATAGGTACATACAGATGTCATAATACAATATTGTTCAGCTATATCCAGGGACCGGAACCCTGCCACCACATGATTAACTGTGTTTTTTTTTACGATATCTCTTAAACATGAGAAGTTATAAGAGCTAAAACACTGTTTTTTTGGGGTCCTTATGACGTCATCGCGACGTACGCGAACCTTATGTTGTACGTGATAAAGCACATATTGCATTGAGCTTGGCATTTCCTTCAAACCCTTTTTAACTCAACCATTTCGAAACGGATTTTATAAGTAGAGAATATAAATTGATCATGCATGATAAAATAATATTAGGGATTAAAAACTATTTTGAAAATTAAATTAAATTTAATGTCTAAAAAAAATTATCATTATATACAGTCAAAATATAATTACAAGATTGATTTTAAAAAAGCGTTTGATTTGGTAAATAACGATG
This sequence comes from Agriphila tristella, assembly GCA_928269145.1. Classification (NCBI taxonomy): domain Eukaryota; kingdom Metazoa; phylum Arthropoda; class Insecta; order Lepidoptera; family Crambidae; genus Agriphila; species Agriphila tristella. The sequence goes on along the minus strand of OV743447.1, from coordinate 706,476 downwards.
TGCTTCTTAAAAAAATGGCAGAATTTGGTTTCACCCCACATCTATTGAATTTTTTCGCTAGCTACATGACAGATAGACAGCAGTATGTGGAGTACGAGGGGCATAGATCGAAACCGTATTTTACATGGTCTGGCGTAAGTCAGGGATCAAACCTGGGTCCTTTGGAATTTTTAATCATGATAAATGATTTGCCTGAGGTCGTGAAGAATTCAAAATGTTTATTGTTTGCGGACGACCTTAAGTTGTCGTTGAAAATAAAAAACGTAGAGGATGGTAACAAACTCCAAGAGGACATAGATAGGGTGGTTAAATGGAGTCAAGAGAACATGTTACAATTCAATACATCGAAATGTCAAGCGATGTCTTTTACTCGCAAACAGACCCCCATAGAATACCTCTATAACATTGATGGAGCTCCTTTATGTAGGGTAGTACAGGTTAGGGATTTAGGAGTAAAATTTACAGCGGATTTATCATTTCAAGAACACATAGTAGACATTTGCAAAAAGGCTTTCAGAACATTAGGATTTATGATGCGAACGGTAAATAATTTCACAAATGTACAAGCCATTATAGCTTTGTATAATACATTAGTTAGGAGTCATTTGGAATTCAACGCGATGATTTGGACCCCTCATGAACAGAAATATAATCTTATGTTGGAAAGGGTACAGAACAAATTTGTTAGGTATTTATACTTAAAACTCTATGGAGTTTACCCTTTTTACCCATTACAGTATCCAACATTATTCGTTTTGGGTATGGTAGGATACAACCAGCTAGGAGTTAGGAGGGAGCTCAGTCTGGTTTCATACATTTTTGCGGTACTTAGAGGTAAGATAAATAATACGGAGGTGCTAGGGATGATGTGTATTTGTGTTCCAAATGAATACGTCTGGCGACGGCGCCGGCCGAACCTACTGGAGGTGCCTACAGCTCGCACGAACTTACTGCGCAAAGCTCCACTGACGCGCGCATTCCACACAATCAACCTCATTGATAAAAAAACGGATTTGTTTATTTGTTCTCTAAGTGAATTCACAAAATTAGCTGCGTGGATAATTTGTTATAAGTTATAAGTAGGCATAACAAAAATGCTGTAACTATCGCATTGGGTTAGATAGTACCTGTAATGATAGTTATAAGTTTGTGTTTGTAAAAATAAATAAATAAATAAATAAATACAATCTTTATCTGTCAAAAATTCTTCGAATGTGCATTTATCCAAGAACAATGTCTTTAATTTCTGCTTAAACATAAAGTTATCATCAGTGTGTCTTATTGATGTAGGTATCTTATTATAGATACGAGGTGCATTACAAATAAGTTAATCAGTTATTCTTTTCTTTTCCTGGTATTGTTTATAAATTACATTTGCTGTAGCATTTTGTGTAGGTATTTTTGCAATATGGCGGTAGTTAACTGTGACAAGACAAATAAGTTAGCTACTCAATAAAACTGTCTTTAATCTCAGAAAATAGAGATAGGTACTTAATTTCAAATATATCGTTAGAAATGAATAAAATATAATATTATTGGATTTTTAACACGTTTTTATTAGGTTGCTTTCTCGTTTGTGTGTTTGTGGGTTTATTTGTGGGTTTGTTTGTGGGTTTGTTTGTGGGTTTGTTTGTGGGGTTGTTTGTGGGTTTGTTTCTCCACAAAGTTTGCGAACGATTTTATACTAGCTTCCCGATGAGCTACATACTTGAAACTTTGAACAAAGGTCAGAACTAGAAGGCAATGCAATATTATGGTGTCAATAAGCTGATCTGATGATGGAGTCGGAAGAAGGCCACAGGAACTCTATGATGAAACCATACAACCCCATCGTGTTTGGGTTGGGTTGCACAATACCTGCATTTAGCAAGACAGAAACACACCTTGCACCTTCACCAATTAGGCTACTCTACACGTATTTCGCCCCAACCCGGGGCATCCTCAGGAGTTAGATCGTGCGTAAACCAACATCGAATTCGGTGGTGTTATTTTTGTAGGCGGGCGATGCATCTTACATTGTTTGCGGAAGTAAGTTACATTTTATTTCTTTTTTCAAAATGATTTGGGACTTCCGCCAATGACGCCTGATTCTATCAAATACACTTACCCGTATTTAAAAGCTCGTATCACTTTAAACCACACACTTAACACAAACACTTTAACACCCAATCACAACTCTAGTCGTCACTTTATCACTTATCTTGCGCAAAGTTATCATATAAAAGAATTTATAGATAAGGTACTTAGATCCTTATCGTTTCGCGGTTGGTAAGCGACTGACGTAAGGCGGGGTGGGGCGTGGCGAGTGGAGGGGCGTGCCGAGAGTAGGGTTGGCTTATAAGGGTGTTTTGTTTCCACTTTTTCTAATGGGCTGTTCCTATACAAGCAAAAATGAGACCTTACTGAAAATATAGAAGTTAATCCTTCTCCATATTTATGTGATCCTGGTACTTTGATGACGTATTGTTTTACGAGTCTCTTTATAATTTTTCGTGTCAAGGGTGAGTTGGTGTGACCACGGATAAAAAAATCCCCGTAGTTACACTGGTGTGGTAAAAAGGTGTGACTACGGGTCGGTCGGGCTTTTTAAAAGTATCTTTATAATTTTTCGTGTCAAAGGTGAGTTGGTGTGACCACGGATAAAAAAATCCCCGTAGTCACTCTGGTGTGGTAAAACGGTGTGACTACGGGTCGGTCGGGCGGGCTTTTTTATCATTAGTGCTATGACTCATTTATTTATTTATTTACAAGCGACCGCCCACGACGTTGTGCGTGGAAAGTTTTGTTTGCTATCCTTCGGGAACAAAACATTTTTCGGGATGAAAGGTACCCTATCCTTCTCTGTACCGCTGACAACGTGTATGTAAAATTTCATAATGATCGGTTCAGTAGTTAAGACGTGAAGGCGTAACAAACAAACGAAGGGACTTTCGCATCCTTACTAATATTATAAATGCGAAAGTCCGTTGGTTTGTTTGTTTATTTGTTTTTTTACAATTGTAATTTGTGTAATTTTGCATACACCTTGCCAGGGGTACAAAGAGGACATATGGTACTTCTTATACCGAAAAAATTTTTCGTTCCCGAGGGATAGCAAAAAAATTTTCCACGCAGATGAAGTCGCGGGCGGCCGCTAGTTTATAATTATCGTAGTAAGGATAGCATCACAATTACATAAGTTAAGAGTTACAAGTTTTGATCTAGGTACTAAGTACTACTACCCTTTAAATATTTAGTACTAATATTACTAATGGGTGTAAAAGTCTCACTCTAGTAAAACCAGCTAGTAGTACCAGTATATAATTTCCCGCATGAATCGCTATTTCACGTCAGTCCCTGCAACTTCAGGCATTTGTTCATTCATAATTCATTTATTTGGTAAATATGGCACATACAAGTTATTGAAAATTTTGATATTAAGCATTCACAATGCTATTTATATTAAGAGAATTAATATAATTGAAAAAATACAAGAAAAAATCGACTCACCCGTAGCCTGTCTGAGCTGCTACGGGTGAGTCGATTTTTTCTAGTATTTTTTTCAATCATATTCATTTTTCTAATACATACAAGTTGTTATTATATAATAATTTTTCCAGCGTATTCTGTCGAATGTTTCGACGTGCAAATACTTAAATTTAAATAAATAATATTTTTTTTTTACATTTATCGCGCATCCTGTTTATAAGCTATCTGTACAGCGAAAGACAGAACATTCTCTAAATTATTATTTTTCTATTCTAATGTGATTTGAAATTAAAATAAATAAATTAAAATTAATTAGTCAAAACATGTTTTTTTACTAATTACTTCTAAGATAAAGAGACACAATAATGTTTACATAATAATATCTCTCATTAAAATAAAAGTGTATTAGTAATTAATCGGGTAGCAATAAATTCCCATTTTGGGTATTACAAAATCCTTACTAATATTATAAATGTGAAAGTCCGTTTGTTTGTTTGTTTGTTTATTTGTTTGTTTGTTTGTTACGCCTTCACGTCCTAACTTCTGAACCGATCATCATGAAATTTTGCATATACGTTGTCAGGGGTACAGAGAAGGACATAGGGTACCTTTCATCCCGAAAAAAGTATAGTTCCCCAGGGATAGCAAAAAAGCTTTCCACGCAGACGAAGTCGCGGGCAGCCGCTAGTACTGAATATAGCGTACTGAATACTAAGTGGGCGACGGACTGAGGGCGACTACAGATATTGAAAATGGGTGACTTTAAAATACAATTTGAGTAACTAGTTATTCACAACGAGTGACCAAATTAAAATTTTTGGGCATCACATAAAACATAAAAAATTTGGCATATATTTTATTGAAAAAAGGTGACTATTATCCTAATTGAGATGACAAAAATACCGTATTAGGCAGCTTAAATCAGTTATATAGTTACCTACTTGATATAATAGTTACTCACTCATTATTTTTGTCGCTCATTTAGATTATTCACTGCTAATTTAAATTATTTGTCTCCCACTGTAGTCACCCTTTTATTGTAATCCACAGCTTGTCGCCCGTTTAGTTACTTTGTTGCCCAAAATATAAACCGCTGCCCGGTTTTTTAGTATCCCATTAACAGTCACCATTAATTATTTCCAGTCACCCAATTAATTAATTCCCTAATTCAGTTTATATATGTATTTGTGATCGGTGACAGCCCTAGTGAAGCCCAACCCTTCAATGCCCACGGGGCGTATCGGCCCCTCCCTCCTTAAATATTGACGCGCCAGCCCTTCGGCGCGCAATATTAAAGCGGTCTGTTTGACCTGTGTTTAAACATTGTTCTACGGATTAGAGGGACGATTATGAGAGTGGCTGTTTTGATTAAGTTATGTTTGTCAGTTTTGAATTATTGGGTGAGTTGCACCAAAATGCTGTCAAAGTTAATGTTATCGTTTAATGATAATGCTACCTATTTGTCACGTCAAACTTGTCAAAGGACATCATGCTGGCTGGCGACCTCTTTTTTGGCTAACTTGCGCTTAACCGGTACTTTATTAATTATTATTGTTATTGTAAAAGTAAGCTGGTGCAACTTTATTAAGGCTCAGTTGCACCATCTAACTTAAGTACCGGTTAAGCCAAAAAAAGAGGTAGCCAGCCAGCATGATGTCTTTTAACAAGTTTAATGTGACAAATAAGTAGCATTAACATTTGACGATAACTTAAATTTTGACAGCGTTTTGGTGCAACTAACACTAAGTGTGGCGTAACAGAACTTAAGTTACTACTTACCAAATTCAATTCTACTACAGACTACGATGACTATACAGACGCGCTGCTAAAGCTAGGGTTTCCTAGGACACCGGTGCCGTCATATTACGGCCGTAATATTATTATAGCGGCGTTGAATGTTGTCTATGTAAACAATACGGCGACACCGTAACATCAGCGCCGTATTGTTTACATAGTCAACGTTCTACGCCGCTAAATTACGGCCTTAATATGACGGCACCGTCATCCTAGGAAACCCTAGCTTAAACGTCTAAATTCACCGTTAATTTTTAAGTAAGTGTAATATGTAAAAATGAAATGTGGATTTCAGACCACATGAATGAACAACTTTTACTATGGGGCCAACCACGTAATCTAGAAGAAAAAAATCGGCTGTTCCATAGAAAAGTACAACATCGACTCGACTTTAATGTATGGAACAGCAAATTTTTTTTCGTGATTCCGTGGTTGGCCCCATAGTAAAAGTTGTTCATTTACGTGGTCTAAAATCCCCTTTTCATTTTTAGATATGCTTAAAAATTAACAATGTTATATGTAAAAGCTCTCTACAAGTTATTGATTTAAAAAATATCAACATTTTATTCTACCATTTTTCCGGGTTCACATTCATGCCACAGCTTTATTAGTACTAAGTGCCTCTGAACTAAGCCGTGGACGGACGAGACTTGATTACAGACGTTGACCGACCGAAGTTTCGGTTTCGGCAAGTTTCGGCCAAAAAAACTAGTTTCGGCCACAGTTTCGGTTTCGGCCAAATATTGGCCGAAACTTTTGGCTCAGCCGAAACTCGATTTTCTTGAATGAGGTTGAGCGACGATTTCTGCTTAGTGGCTTATCAGGAAGCTTATGCCACCACATATTTAAATGTGAAGAAATTTTCACGATATCTCTTAAATCTCAGAAATTATACGATCTAGAGTCTGGTCAACGAAAGATGAACCGGAAATGGAGGCGCCACTCTCCCTGTTAAATTAACGTTTAGAGGTTAAGTTATTGGAAACTGGACCTTAAAATAAGGCGCAAAATTAGTTCCATTTCCAACCGAGACTCATCTTTCGATTCATGGGGGCTCGAGGGGGGCTCGGGGGGGCACGAGGGGCATCGAGGGGGGCTCGGGGGGCTCGAGGGGGGCGAGGGGGCGCTCGAGGGCGGCTTATTTCAATTTCAATTTATTGCATTCCACAATGTTATCAAGATGGTAGGTATACATAGAATAACAAAGTACATTGTAGACCCTGAAAAAGGGCACAGCAATTATGTAGAGAGGACGACTTATTTTTTTTTATTTTTTTAGGTAGGTAATGAAATAGGTGTAACTAATATTATATTTTACGTAATTTGTTCAGTCCTATATATATTATATTTTGCATAATATTATTTGTTTTATTTTAAATCGGAAATCAATAATAATAAGCGAACAAACATAAACAAAAATGAAGTTAATATTAATTTGGTATTATGTCATTTTAATTGTTAATCTTATGATCATATAATTATTTATAATATAATCTTCTCCTATTTACCTAACTAAAGATATTAATTTAAAAAGTAATTTTATTTTCTAATAATTATTTAGTATATCAATCTATCTTTTCATTTAAGTATTCTTGTATTGTATAATAACTTTTTGATATAAGGAAATCTTTTAATTTTTTAATAAATTCTTTTTCATTATTTATATTTTTTAGCGCAGTAGGTAACTTATTATATATATTTACACCCATAACTAAGGGGCTTTTTTTATATAGTTTTAATTTTGAATCGGGTAGCATTAGTCTGTTTGTTGTCTTTTCGCGTAAGGCATATTTTGATGGTAGGTCTCGTCTATTTGTGTAGTTTTCAGGATATTTTTTTACGAATTTACAAATTTCGAATATGTACATGCATGGGACAGTCAAGATTTTTTTAGATTTAAATAAGGGTTTGCAGCTGTCGGTTTGGGGTATGTTTGCTATGATACGCAGGAGTTTCTTCTGCTGAATTAGTAGACTCTGTGCGTCAGTGCTGTTTCCCCATAGAAATGTTTATTTTTAAATTGTGTTTGTTTAGCCAAGTTGTAATTTGTTCCATAATTATTTTTAGTTTTGCTTTTATATCTATGTTATTTTGACACGAGGTAAGTACAGAAACGTCGTCGGCAAAAAGGACACAGTGTTCATTTATTACTTTGGGCAGTTCGTTTATGTAAATTAAAAACAAAAGGCAGCCAATCACACTACCTTGGGGAATGGATGCGTTTATGATTTTTCTGTCCGACCTAACATTAACGATTTCAGACGTTTTTTCGTTATAATGCTCAATCTCTACTATTTGTTCTCTGTCTTTTAGATAAGAAGCAATCCATTTGTAACTTTGGCCGCGTATTCCTATACTGTATAATTTGCTTAGTAGGATATCATGCCTCACCTTATCATACGCTTTTGACATATCTAATAAGATTCCGACTGCATACTTTTTATTATTTATTAGGTTATATACTTCTTGCATGAATTTGCAAACAGCCAAGATCGTGAAACGTTTTTTTCGAAAACCATTCTGCGCCTCATCAAATATACCATACTTTTCGCAAAACTTATATAAATACGCTCAGCCATCGCTTTCTCTAAAATTTTCGGAAACGTACATAAAAGTGCGATGGGTCTGTAATTGTTTAGGATCTGTTTGTCTTTTTTTTTAAATTGGTTTTATAAGTGTTTGTTTTAGCATGTCAGGAAACTTTCCCTCATCAAAGGACTTATTTATTAAGATAGCAAGCGGATGGGCCAATTCATCTGCACACTCTTTTATCAGTGAAGGTGGTAGCTCATCTATACCGCAGCTGTTTTTATTCTTAAGAGTTTTTATATATTTAAGTGTTTCTTTATAATCTACAGGGCTAAGATACATGGTATTCACGGTAGGGTTTAACACTGCGGCATCGCGTGCAAAGTCATCATTTAAGTCTACATTACCCATTGTCGCAAAATACTCGCTGAATGTATTGCAGACCTTCGCGGGATCAGATATTACTATACTATCTACTTTTAATTGTATATTACACTTTTCTGGTCTTTTCTTTTTATTTGTATTTTCATTTATTATTTGCCACATTGTTTTAATAGTGTTTGTTGATTTTAACATTCTATTTTTATTATTTAGTTTTTTTGCATGAATTATTAGTCTCTTTAGTAGTTTTTCATATGTTTTATAATAACTTTTGATAGTTTTATTTTTAGTTTTCTGTGCAAACATTTTTATTAGCCTTTTATTACGACATGAAGTTTTTATGCCTAATGTTAACCAGTTTTTCTTTTTGTTTGTTCTTAATTTTACTTTGCGTTTTGGAAAACATAATTCATGTAGTTTAATTAATTTTTCATGAAATATTAAATAGCTGTCATTTATATTTTTAGATTTTTTAAATATGTTATACCAATTTATATTACTTAAATGATTTTTAAATTTGTTAATATTCTGAACTTTATAAAATCTTTTATTCGTATACCAAATACTTTCTTTTGTTTGATATTGAGCTATACGAAACTGTATCGTAGGTCCTGCATGGTCAGAGAACCCTAACTCTGTCACGTATACAGAGAGATCTACCCCGCGAAAGTTAGTAAATATTAAATCTAAACATGTAGCCGATTTTTCTGTGATACGAGTAGCATCTTTTACATATTGGGTTAGACAATATTCTGACATCATGCTTAATAGACGTCTCTTTCTAGCGGTATTTTTAAATAAATCTGCGTTAAAATCACCTCCTAATATGATATTTCTCATTGAATACTTTTTATTAATGTAAGTTAATATTTTTTGTAATTGGTCAAAGAATAAATCCTCCTCTCTACTATTCCAATAAATATTTACTAATAGAATATTTAATTTAGGTAATTCTGCTGCACATAATTCAATAACATATTCAATTGTCATATTTGTAATATCCATTCTGTCTATACTCTCTATTTGTTCTTCTAGTATAATACATACTCAACCCCCATCTCGATGTCTCCTGCAGAAGTTAGTCTTATTGAGTTTGGAACCGAACCTGCTTTACTCCTGTAGGTCCTGGGCTAGGTTAGAAATTTAAGGCGAACGCCTAGCGCAGCGGAGCGTGAGCTTTAAATTTCAAGGTTATTTTTTTATAACAGACAACAGAAATAAACTTATTTTACACATTGCCGGTGGACCAGCAGGCATTGTATACAATGCCTAGGCAATGTATAAAATGAATATCTGTGGCTCAATGGCATGTGGAAGCTTATTTTTCTTGACGTGATATGCCGATTTGGCGGTGAAAAGGTTTGAAGATATTTATGATTGCTTGATTTAAGCTTGAATATATCGATACCAGAAGTATCAATTAGCGTAAGGAACATTTTGGCCAAAATGAGTTTTATATATATTCGGATTCAGAATTTTCCACTCTATCGATTGGTATACTTAGAATTGCTCTATCGTTCAAAAAATTCCCCTTTAATTAACCATTTTCAGGCAACCTAGAACGATTTTCGCATAAATATGTGATGTAATAGACGTTAAAAAAATCTTTAGGCAAAAGTGAAGTAAGTCGCATTAAATAATGTAGGTACATATTTGTCACTTACATTAAAATGTTATTACAGTTTCGGTCAAAGATTACCTTTAACGAAAGCAATGATTGTAAAATTGACGACGATGATGGTAATAATTAAATTAAACATTTGAAAGATAATATTTGATTAAAATTTAGTTCTGATTAGAATTATGGAAAGCAATAAAGTATTTAAAAATAGTTAAATTTGTGAAACTACATAGTTTTATAAAACATAACAACATTGATAAGAAAGAAGAGATAAAACTAAACTTACTAAAACTTACTAAACTTTGTCCTGTACGTCAATAAAATCGGATGATAAAACACAAAAAATTTACAGACAAATTTCGAAAAAAAAAATTATAAGTTAAAAAAATATAAAAAGCTCATTTTCAATAGGAATAAAATTATTTTTAAGTATTTAGTTTATTTTTTATTAGCATTTTGTATTAACAAACGATTACAATAAGTAATTAAGTACTGGAACTTAAAAATTAAAATCACCTTGTCCCAAATCAATACAATGAGACCTCTTCAACATCATCATCAGATATTTAACGTCTCCACTGCTGAAACACAGGCCTTCCTTATGAATGCATAAAGAGAATGGGCCATTACCCACCACGCGGGCCCAATGCGGATTGGTGAGTGTTAACGACGAGCAAATGCGGGGGAACCAATGGTTTAACGTGCCATACAAAGCACGGAGGTGCTCGCGATACTATTGTTCACCCATCCCGTGACCGAACATTGCGAAAATTGCTTAACTGCCACAATTGCATTGCATTGCGAATGTGTAAACCCACTGAGATAAAAGAAAAACAAATTATTACAACAACACAGAAATAAAGAATACTGAAAGTTTAAGAACTGTGCGTTTTGTTATAACAATGTTTTCATTTTTATCTAGGGTTTTGCATTGATATTTTACACTAGTAAATTAAAAATAAAATCATCTGACTTTGTTGCGAGCAAATGCTACTTTCCCCTCTGACGTCATCAAAACATTAAGCGTTGCCTGTGACACTATCTCCTCACATTTCTTCCTTCGCTTCGGCAATTCTTCTTCCAGCTTCTCCCAGAAAGAATTGTCCCATTTCAAACATTTAAACTCCTTGAAAGGTTCGAATTCAATCTCATCTTTCATTACTATCAACAGTCTTTTCCTTCTCTGTCCCATTTGGGCCAACCGAGCAGCTTTCAACTCCATACTGACCACAGAACTCAAATACTTCTCCGTTGGAATCACCACAATCCTTCTCGACTCATCGATAGATTCTGCCACTTTCGTTGGAATCCAAACACCAATATCCCAATCCTTGTACCTCGCACTCACAGTATACCCTCGCTTTTCCAACTCCGGAACAAACTTCTGAACAACGAACTTCTCTACTTCATCGCCATAAGATACCAGCACATCATAGTTCCTCCCATCTAATTCCTCCTCATATATAAAGAAATTCCATCCTTGCTTATAGATAAACCGTTTAATTTCATCACAATAGATAAACACAAAAGTGACTAATACAGCTATTCCAAGTCCCAATGCTGCAACAAAAATTCCCAATGTTGCAGCCCACCACACTTCACATAAGTTTGAAGGCTTGACAGATAATAAAGGCCCGCCATTAACACAATCGACTTTTCCCCCATCAGCGAGTCCATCGCTCCTTTCCAATAACGCTTCAATATCATCTTTGTTTTCACAAGAGCATTGGATAGGATTCCCAGCGATGTATAATGTTGCATTCAAACTTGAAATTGCTTGTGGTATGGTGGCTAGTTGATTTAAACTCAAGTCTATTTCCTTTAAGGTCTTTGGTAGAGAAGGTGCTTTGATAAGTCCTAAACCAGATAAATTTAAAGATACAACTTCTGGGGGTAAAATTGGTAATACATTATTCTTCAAATTACGTAGTTTTAATTTGATCAATGTCATATTGTAAAGTTTAGGCTTCGGGTAGAAACTTGGTGAAGTTGTGCAGTCTAAATATATGAATGATGCAGCGGGAAGTAGAGTGCAGCTACAGTTGTCTGGGCAGTCAGAAAGAGGACAAGAGAGTGATGTGAGAGGGACATTTTTGAGAGATTCTGATTTGAGATTTCCAGGAGTATTACAAAAAGTTGAACTGAGATCTAGTCCAGTGTTATGTGTCTTGACGTAGTCTAAGAATGGGTAGAGTTTACAGTCGCAGTCGTAGGGGTTGTCTCCGAGGTAAAGAGTCGTGGATGACCGCAGATTGTCACTAATTTCTATAGTGCTGATGAGGTTTTGTCTCAAGTCAACTGCTAGTTTCTTTGGGAGGAATTCCATGTCCTTTTTCTGTGAAAAGAAATTCATTATCTGATTAAACTTTAAGAGATAGTAAAATTTAATACTTATTCCTGCACCCTACTCAAATGGCCAACGCTTATTATTTTAGCTTTAAAATAAGCAGTTTTTTTACATTAAATGGGCTTACTCTTGGCCACATTCGAGAACCATAAGGCTAAGAAGAGGCCGAAGATGAAGCGAGCTTGCCCAGAAGAAGCCTATTCACTCGGGCTTTAAATATCGCTGGGTTATATGCTTGCGGGAATACAGACGCAGGCAGGGAATTCCACTCCTTGGCTGTGCGCATTAAAAAGGAAGACGAAAAACGCTTCGTGCGCATGCATGGAATGTCAACCAAATAGGGGTGATACCCTGCCGTGCGTCTGGACGACCGATGATAGAACGGGGATGGCGGAATGAGCTCATGCAGCTCAAGAGCACACTCTCCGAAATATAACCTGTAGAACACCGCCAAACAAGCTACTTCACGGCGGTGGGAAGCTTAGTTGTTACTAGCTTACTATCCCCTATGAGTTTTCTGGCTCTGCGTTCAACCGAGTCTAGTGCGGCTAGTTGGTACTTTGCGGACCCATCCCACAGGTGGCAGCAATATTCCATGCACGACCGGACTTGCGCTTTGTAAAGAGTTAGAGTAAACTATTAAATTACGTGCCATAAGCTCAATTCGATAAAATAACATCAGTCTTTGATTTTACGACATGTGATTATCGTCTATTGCTCATAATATTTAAGCTTTAAAAGTAAGCATAGCGTTTAAACGTATAGAATGTTAGCCTTTTGAGTAGGGGGGGGGGCGATATTTTAAAAAGATTTGTTGTTTCGCACACATTTTATTGTAATAAAAACAGCAAAACTTACCCTCAACTTCCGTATACGATTCCAAGACAAATCAATATACTCCAAATTGTATAGAGACATCCTCCAATCGTCAAACATGATTTCAATCATATTGCCGCTTAATTTCAGGACGCGCAACTTGGTAAGGTCGACGAGTGGAGATCGGTTCTCTTCTTCGATAACGTCGCGTTTGAAGGTCAGCTGGTTGTGGCTTAAATCGAGGTCCCGAAGTCGCATGAGGCCAGTAAAGGCGGCCTCGGAGACTGTCGTCAGCTGATTCCTGTCCAAACTGAGGGCAACGAGATTGAAAAGGCCGGCGAATATGTTCCTGTAAGAATTAAAGCTATAATAATAACAAGAAAAATAAAAAATATATCGATTTTATAGCATAGAAAACATTTAAACTGTTTAGTGATTTCCTGATAATCAGCCCCTTTTTCAAGAGCCTTGGTCATACAATTATTGAAGCCAGGAAGTGATAAATCAAACCAAAACACTAGACATCAGAAAATGAAATGTACATGGAAATACTGACGGAAGAATATCTAAGACAGTTAGATAAACAGACAGAACAAGACAAACAGACAGACGCATATTGAAGTACCTATCTATGAGAATTTCTATATTCCTTTTTAATCCGTTAATTGTTCTTACTTACTCTGGTAAATCCCAAATTAAATTTCCCGACAACTTTAAGCTCTCCAGCTTTATCAAATTATCGAAAAAGCCCAATGGAATCGTCATGATTTTGTTGTTTTTTAAGTTTAGCTGTTTCAAGTTCTTTTGATCTCGGAGAAGTGTCGGCGGGAAGTCGGTCAGGCTGCAGTCAGAAAAGTCAATACTCTCTATGGCGGTGGAGTTCGTGAAGAGATCTGCTGGCAGGCCACTGAGGTTAGTCGATTTTAGGTTGACGCTCTTCAAATACTGTAGATTTGCCAATGCTTGAGTTTCTAGTGTCAGTTGATTTTTGCCGCGCTCTAATTTAATCTGGAAGATTATGAGAAAAATAGGGTGATACACTCATGATTACAAGCAACTTTTACTATGGGGCCAACTCTCCTCCTAGCAAAAAAAAACAGCTGTTCCATACAAAAGTGCAGTAGGTACCTACTCGACCTTAATGTATGGAATAGCTGATTTAGTTTTGCGAGGAGGAGAGTTGGCCCCAAATAAAAGTTGCTTGTAATCATGAGTGGAAGCACCCCACGGCGGGAACCAAATGATAAAAATTTCAGCGTGTAATATGTAATTACAAATCAGGACTACAAAGAGTGGTCAAGACAGTGCCTAATGCCTATAATAGCTAAGTATATTATTATGCTTACTTCTTATGGAAGAGCGACCCCATCTAGAACAAGTGCACTATGTACTTAAAAGGGGGAGTCGATCACTATGTTGTAAAAAAATATTGGTACTGAAATAAAAAATTTTTCATTCCTTTATGTTTCGCGCTATAGTTTGTCAATCTTGTTATGTAGCTCAATAGCTACAATATAGCTATATCATTTGTTCGCTTCAACAATCTGTCGCGACATTCTTACGTTAACTTTAGTAGAACCGAGATCCTGGTGTTCGTTTGGTTGCGTAACCAATTTGAAGATGGCAAGTGAATCACTCGCTGGTGGAGCAACCTTGGTGTCTTAGTGAGAATTTAATGACCCATATGATATCTCGACCAAATTAAATGACCCAGAATGGAATATCGCCCACTCAGCCGCTAATAAGCAAGGTTCGTCTCTTCTCATCCCATTGTCGTTATTTAAACGAACCCCCAATGGTTCTATCAGATTTTACACGTCATCAGTTTAAGCGGAACACCCTTCATATCGTTCTGAATGAAAATTTTCTTCAATGCGCACATTGGCTTCTCGCCCATCCACAGATTCCACACACTATATTTGCTGACTTCGCTTATTTCTTCTCTAAAATACGACCTGAGTGATTCGTGGGTATTCATTGTGTATGTAAGATAAGTTTCGCAGTTCAGCGTGCGACTTACTCTATGGATAGGGCCCTTAGAACCCTTTGAACTCCTTACCTCAGTGAGTCGTGGTGAGTCAGCAAGCGCCCCCGTGCGTATCACCGTAAGGTTGGTATGCGCCAGGTGCAGGCGGGCGAGCTGCCCCGCGCCCCGCATTGCGCCCGCCGGTAGATGCGTCAGCGGGTTGATGGACAGGTCCAGGAACTGCAGACTAGAGAGGCCTGGGAGAAAACTTTGATGTTGAATTATAACGCCCAAGGTCTAGTGCACCCACCATAACATACAAGCTATAAAACTTGTCAATTTTGTGAAAGGCTGTCAAAAGCATCTCTTTTATTTGCTAGTCAGTTGTGTTAGTTCTAGTTAGATTGTCTAAAGTTGTGGATCGTTGCGATAACCGTTTGCAGTCCTTAGGTAGACTGTGCCAGAAGAGTAGCGCGTTGGGGCCTTTATCTGAACGTCAAGGCAACCACACACTTAGACCGATCCGTCATTAGTTTCCTCTCGTTTTGTTTTTATTTTAGTATTTAGTAATAAAAAAGATTTTGTTCGACGAACTAAGAACTTCTCCTTTCTTTGAAGTCGGTTGTGAAGTTACCGTCTTTTTAATAAAACATTGGTCCACGGCTCTGATTGGGTAAAGCGATCCATCTTTCCATTACTTCTTACAGGGCTTTATTTCACTAGAAAAGCGTGGTTGTGCCACCGATGGGTGAACCGCTTGTCCATCAGCCATTTTAATGTCCCCACTGCTGGGGCACAGGCCTACCTTATGAGTGGGTATTCCACCACGCGGGCTCAATGGGGATTGGTGAGTGTTAACAACTGCAAATGCAGCCGGGACCAATGGCTTAACGTGCCTTCCGAAGCACGGAGGAGCTCTAGATAATAAATTTTTGGTCACCCATCCCCTGATCGACCTTTGCGAACGTTGCTTAACCTCCGCGATCGCTGGGCCAGGTGCTAAACCACTGCGCCACCGAGCTCTTAGTTTCGCATTGCAATCAATAGGATACCAACATCTGTATACATTTTGTTGGTAGATGGACTAACTGCAATGCTACTCGTGTCCTAGAGAGATATAGGTACCTAATACTATATGGTGCCGATATCTCTTTATTATCTGAACATAGGTCAACCTACAGTCACCAGTTTATTATTAAATACTGAGCCAGTACGATAATGAATATAATGATACACCGTAAGAATTTTGATTTAACTGTGATCAACAAAAAATTATAATCACCGAGTTATAGCTAACTGCTTCTGTGGGCTATGGTGGTTCTCCACCTGAGTATGACGCAGAGGTCCCGGGTTTGATTCCAAAGAGGGGGGTACGTTTGTACTAGGTTTGGTTGGTGGTCGGGCTTGTTTCAAGTTCACCTGGCTAACTACTAACATCTTACTTACCTAAGTCTGACGCCATAACAACAAACAAAACATTGTGGTGTCCGGCATTTAGTGGTAGATAGCCAGTTCTTCAGTTGTTGAGGACTCCAACCACATGAGTAAAGAAAGGAGTTCTTCTCTCGTTCTTAAGAAGCTTTCTGGTCCTTTCTTTACTCATGTGCTCCAGCTGTAGTGCGCTTCCACCTTCGGCAGTATCGTTACTAAACATCAGGAGTGATGAAGGAACACTCACGTACTCACCATCAAAAGCACCAGGTTTTATTTCCTCAATCCGATTCCCATTCAAGAGAAGTTCCGTCAAGTTATTCAAATTGCTGAACAGTCCAGGGTCCAGATTCTGTATGGAGGCGACGCTGAGTTCGAGCACGCGCAGGGAGGCGCGGGGTGCGGGGCGGAGGGTGAGGGGCGCACCGTGGAGGCGGAAGTCTTGTAGGAGTGGCAGTATGGAAATGACGTCGTATGGCACTGAATTTTGATGTGCGACTGCGGAAAAAACACAAAAATATAATTATTATCCTATTTCCTACTAGTCTTACTAATATTATAAATGTGAAAGTTTGTGGGTTTGGATGTTTGTTCCTCAATCACGCAAAATCGGCTAAAGATTTAGATGAAATTTGACACACAGAGTTTATAGCCTGGCTTAAAAAATATAGGATACTTTTTATCCCAGTCAAAGGTTCTCTAAGGAATTTTCGAATGTCCACGCGGACGAGGTCGCGGGCGGAATCTAGTGTTAAATAAACGTTTGTAAAATTATGTTCAATAAACACTAGGAAAAAACAACTCTTCTTCTTCGGTAGCCACGTTTTAATCAAACAGGTTCGCCACAAACGTTAACACACACCAATCCGCATTGGGCTCACTTAGGTTTATTATGATCGCCCATCCTCCATTCATAATGCCTGTGCATGCAGTGGGGCCTTTACTATGCCAGACATTGTTAGATTATGAAGATTTCGTTACATAAAGCGAAGAAATATAGAAGCGCTCATGGCGGAACTTGACAGACTGATCGTACTCGATTACGTTTGTTAAGCAACTCTCAGTCTGGCCAAGTGTCAGATGGGTGATCATGCTTCGTTAAACCGCCGGTCCCGGCAACTCTGATAATAGTTAGAGGCCTATAGGCGGCTTGATAAACTCTAACACTAGAGGTGGTCACTATTCCTCATTCGATAAGAAGAAAAATAATAAAAAGTTCAGCTCACCAGCTCCATTCGTGTAGAAAATGTAGACAGAGCTGATTCCTGCCGAGCCCGCCAAATGCTTGGTTTCTAAAGCACCTTTCGGGTTGTTAAGCATCAATTTGTGGATCCCCTTTGCCCCCACACTTGCGAGCAGGTGTGACAAGACGGGGACGTCACACGACGTCAGCGATACGCTGGAGAAAGCCCCACCGCGTGACAGCGCAACCGCGGGCATCAGATCACTACTGAAGTTGCCACTCTGTAAGAACATAATTAAATTTAAAGTTTTTCCACAGGATTTAGTCAATTGATCTTTAAATAACAATGACATATACATACAGAAGTGGACAGATAATTATAGGTAGAAACACTAGTCGATTTTGATACAAACGAAGTAACTTTGAAGCATTGTTTCGTCAGGGATTGATCGCGCTGTGATCTGATGATGGCTATCCAGAGTAAATGGAGGAGACCTAGATCGCTACACACCCAACTGATCAGATCAGCATTTAAAGAGCTGTAAGCATCTTAGAGTCTCTTATGTGATATGTACTGCCAATAAAACGATAATTCTCTTCTATTCTTAGAATACTGAATCGTCTCTTAAAACGTGGATCAGATCAGTTGGGTGTGTGTGTATATCGATTTGGATCCGATCACGATCCCTAGCTTCGATTGCCTGGGCCAGTTTTGAAAAAAAAAACCGAACTACTCCATCTTGTCTTAGGTCTGGGTGTTTCGAGTACCACCGTCATCTCCAATTTTCATAACACAAGTGATTTAGCTACTTTCTTTACTATGACACAGTCAATTATAAAATTAATATTTTGGTCCTTCGAATTAAATAACTTACAACTAAATATAGCTAGGAAATATTCAACCACTTTCTTTACAATGGCACAGTATATGATAAAGCGTACACGACTGACAATTATGATAATACCTGGCATGTTATCTTGAGGTAGACGTTAAAGACTGCCTTGAGCGTAAACCTGGCACCCCCCACATCGCAGTGGTACAGGAATTCTCCGTCGCGCAGCTCGCACGGGCAGTCAGGGACGGTGGGGCAGGCGGACGATGACACCACCAACAGGAGTAAGGTTAGGCGATACCTGGAGATGTACAGGTGTTTGGAAATCCTTACTAATCCTTACTATCCTTACTTACTAAGTTATACACAAGGTTATTTTTACTTCACTGAAAACCTCTCGTGGGGTTGACCAGACCATCAAACTGCTTTCATTATGGGACCAACCTTGAAATCGCGAAAAAAAATCAGCTGTTTCATACATTTCGATGAAGTAGGCATTGTACTTTTGTATGGAACAGCAGATTTTTTTCATGATTTTGAGGTTGGTCTTATAATAAAAGTTGATCAGTTTGATGGTCTGACCAACCCCACGAGAGGTTTTCAATGAACTAAAAATAACCTTGTATACTATGCGAAATATTATAAATCCGAAAGTCAGTTTGTTAGTTTCTTACGATTTCACGTCTTAACTACTGAACCGATCATCATGAAATTTTGTAAACATGTTCTTAGAAGGACAAAGGGTACCTTTTATGCCGAAAAAAGTATTGTAGGTATTATTAATGTCAAAGTCCGTTTGCTTGTTTGTTACGCCTTCACGTCTTAACTACTTATTTTTTTTAACTGAACTGCCCCCCTACTATAATGGCCAACTTTCTATTCGTTTGAACGGTACGCTTATTTTTAAAGCTTGGGATCCCTTGTTTTCGCATAATGGTTTTATACCTAATTTGATTTGGCATAACGGATTTGGCATATTTTTTTTGCCATAATAATACTTTGGCATAATTGATTTTTGGCATACTATTTAAATTGGCGTAATTATCATTTAGACTAATTTGTTTTCGCATAATGTTATTAGGCATAATATCATTTCGCCTAATATTATTTAGACATAAAAATCAAAAACAATAAAAATAAATATTTTTACGTAGGCACTTATTTATTATCATGCAAAAGACATATTATACAAATATATAAGACTAGCGGCCGCCCGCGGTTTCACCCGCGTGGTCCCCGTTCCCGTGGGAATATCGGGATAAAAAGTATTCTATGTTTTCATCTAGGCTATCTTCTATCTGTGTGCCAAATTTCAACCAAATCCGTTTAGTTAATTAATAAAAAATACACAAAAATACACAAGTAAAGTAAATACACAATAATTATTTCATAAAATGTAAACACAAAGGATTATGCCGATTTTTCTATACAAGCTAGGCCATGATGCGCTTTGTTGATGAAATTACCAATATACTATAGTAGTTTTATACTGATTGCGTGGGAAGAATGTCATTAAAATATTTTATTAATGTCATTATATAATGCGGGAGTAAAGAGAAATCTCAATCTCAAGGAGCTGTTTACAGTTACATATATTTGTTTGACATTTTCCTATTATATGACATTTCAAAGTCAAAGTCAATGAGATATGTATGGTTAATGCGCATCATGGCCCAGAATCCAGCATGATCCTTTACCTTTTCTCTAAGTGCATTTGGTTCATGATTGTGATTCTGCATAATTATGTTTTAAAAATAATTCATGTTTTTGGTCGTCATTCGGTTTCGTATTAAAAATATGCGTTATTAACATTATGCGTGTTTAAATTTATGATAAAGAATATTATGCTTAAACATGATTATGCTTAAAGTAGGTATGCTTAAAAAAATTATGCATAAGCTGTTATGACTAAGTAATATTATGCGTAAACATCATTCGGCGAAATAATATGACATATTATGCCTTAAAATTTTATGCAAATACATAGGGAACCTTAAAGCTTAAATATGAGCAATAGATGATGAAATCACATGTCCTAAACTTATGTAAATTACAGACTTCGATGTGTCACAAACTACAGACTCGTGTCACAAAAGCGCCCTTTGATTGCCTCGACGCGGCCGAAATAGTATTAACCAATTTTCAAAATTCCAACGAATGCACTTCTCATCCGCTTCTGCATCTTTTAACACTATTACCATGACGATCGGTCAATAATCATATAGAAGCTACATCACTTTTTATGTACGAAAACAGCCGTTTTTCTACAATTCCAAATCTAAAGGGACCACCTACAGGTCATAATTATAAACCGATTTTCAAAATTATTTCGCCATTTGGTAGCTAAACTCATACCCTAGGACCCTTTTTTCATTTTTTCTTAAGTAGGTTTTTTTCCGAAATATTTACAATTTAGTGAACAAACATCCCTCAAAAAACCCGGAATTTTTGGAATTTCGCAAAATTCCAAAAAAAGTTACAAGCGGATTTTCAAAATTCAAACGTTCACACGTGTCTCAATAAATTCCTCAACTTTTGGTACTATTTTTATTTCGATTCTTCCAAAATCCTTGGAGATATGGCTAAAAATACGTCTCAGGCGATTTGCATCTGATAACCATTTTCAATGGTAAAATTATGTTTTTACTTGGAGTAAAAACATAATTTTACCATTGAAAATGCATTAAAATATCAACAACTTTCCCAGGAAAAAGTCATCATATCCATAGGTAGATTATCTACTTTACTGAATTCCAAGAAGCAAAAATCACTAAAACCAAATCTATTTGTTGAGTTCGGCTGGTAAAAGTTCACTAGGTACCCTTACTCCTGCATTGTATAAGTACAGTGATTTTTTCCTGCCACTCGACAGGTAAAAATTAACTTTTGGTACTTAGTACGCATTCAAATAAAATTAAATTTTGCAATATAAAAAAAATATCGCTCAGTACTTTTTAATGATTCCTAAATCTCTTATAAAACGATATTTCAATAAAGTTTATAGTTACAGAATGTAAAATATTAACCATCATAATCATATTCTTTTCCATAAATGAAATTTTGATATCAACAACACTACCTATTATAAAGTGTTAATTACGCCATTGTTTATTTTCGTTACTTAGTGATCCCACGATATGTTGTTACCGATATGATATTAGGATATACAGGATGCTTTGTAAAACACCAACAACCTCGCAGTAGTAGATTACTAACATCATTTATAAACAACAATATTGCTACGACTTTTCCGAAAACAGAAAAAAATTTCGACATTTCATACTAAACTCGATCAGCTGTTCGGACTGTCCGAACAGCTGATCGAGTTTAGTATGAAATGTCGAAAAAAAAAACAACCCAGCATACAAATATCCGAATCGGATATTTGTATGGAAGGTTGTTTTTTTCTGTTTTCGGAAAAGTCGTAGAACAAATGTTGTTGTTTATGATGTTAACAATCTACTCCTGCGATGTTGTTGGGTTTTACAAATAACCCTGTATTAGAGTAGATATGCTTCTATTTCCGCCATGTGGTTTGGTATAATCGTAATGATAAGGTTATTGCGTGGCATAATACATTTCGATATTGCGTACAACATTATTATTGACCGGCGAGCGCGGAGTGTGAGCGAAGCGTCTCGAAACGAAACGAAAAGAAAGCATGTTTGGCAAACATGCTTTCTTATGTCTGTCCCGCTGTCCAACTGTCCGTCTGTTTTCCTCTACAGGTCGCATTTCTCAACCGATTCTCTCGAAATTTTGTGAGAAGTTTCGATAATTATAAAGACGTTTTTGTCGATTCAGTTTTTCGAAATATTTCGAAAAGAAATTACATATTTCAGTCATTTAGAAAAAAATATCAAAAATGACACAAATACGAGACACTTGCTAATAAAATACGTAACTACATGATGATTGGTTGAGAAGTTAAGATGTGAAAGCCTAACAAACAAACAATCTCAAATTCGCTAGGATTTAGACTAAAAAGTCGAACTTTTAAAGGGTCATTTTGAGCTTACCATCCAAGTTTTAAGGATGTGTCCAGTCCATGAAACTAAACAACTTTCTGTAAGAAACATGTGTCAAATTTTGCCACAAAATTTTGGTAATCCCATACTAAATTTGTATGGAAAGTCGATTTTTATTTTACATATTTGACCATGTGTTCCTTAGAGAAAGTTGTTCAGTTTCGTGGACTGAACACATCCTCAAAATTTAGATGCTACGTTCAAAATGACCCGATATAATCCACCAGGAAATACTTGGCCTAATATATTTTTGTATTCTATAACTCGGCAGACCCAATTTATTTTAATGATAGATGGGCGAGCGCTTGACAGCCATCAATTCACGCCTGATGAAGCGATGATGCGATCTACGATTTTACGCGCTTGCCTAGTAGATACAATATTCACTCGCGAATTAAAAGCTCTCAGATTGTATAGACTACAGCACGTCAGGTTATACAGTTAAACTGAAAAAACAGCTTTTATTGCGTAGGGCATAAATGCAGTTTTAAGGTCATTCACATGATATTCAACATAGTATTAAATTAAAAAACATTGAATTTAAATGATTTATATATTCGGAATCAGCATTTTTAACACGTTTTTATTAGGTTGCTTTCGCGTTTGTTTGTTTGTTTGTTTGTGTGTTTCTCCACAAAGTTTGCGAACGATTTTATCCTAGCTTCCCGATGAGCTAGAGACTTGAAACTTTGAACATAGGTCAGAACTGGAAGGCAATGCAATATTATGGTGTCATTGAGCTGATCTGACGATGAAGCCGGAAGAAGGCCACAAGAACTCTATGATGAAACCATACAACCCCATCGTGTTTGTGCTCGTTAGCATCGTCTTGACGAGTACTCTAATGGGAGATGAGGTCCAGGGTCTGATGATGAAGCCGAAAGGCCATGCCATAGGAACTCAATATTGAAACCGTGCAACCCCATCAAATTTGGACTCGTTTGAATCGTCTTGACGAGTTCTTTGTTGGGAAGTAGTTTCCAGGGTCTGATGATGGAGCCGGAGGAAGGACACTGGACTGGAACTCTTTATTAAAACCACGCT
Organism: Agriphila tristella; assembly: GCA_928269145.1. NCBI lineage: Eukaryota > Metazoa > Arthropoda > Insecta > Lepidoptera > Crambidae > Agriphila > Agriphila tristella. The sequence continues at coordinate 683,035 of OV743447.1, read as the reverse complement.
ACCCCATCAAGATTGGGCTCGTTTGAATCGTCTTGACGAGTACTTTGTTGGGAAATAGTGTCCAGGGTCTGATGATGGAGCCGGAAGAAGGCCACTGGAACTCGGTGATAAATCCATGCAATCCCATCGAGTTTGGGCTCGTTTGAATTACCTTGACGAGTACTTTAATGGGAAATAGTGTCCGAGGATCTAATGATGGAGCCGGAGGAAGGCCATAGAAACTCTATGATGAAACCGTACAACCCCATCGTGTTTGGGCTCGTTAGCACCGTCTTGACGAGTACTCTAATGGAAGACGAGGTCCAGGGTCTGGTGATGAAGCTGAAAGGCCATGCCATAGGAACTCAATATTGAAACCATGCAACCCCATCGAGTTTGGGCTCGTTTGAATCGTCTTGACGAGTGCTCCGATAGGAGATGGTATATTTTTTTTAGTCTTAGCTCTTTAACTAAAAAGCAGAAAATAAAAATTTACTGAAAAAAAAACTTTTTTAAAAACACGTTTTTAAAACGGATTCAATTATTACAAAAAAAAATCGGACTAAAAACATTAAAACGGACTAGTAAAAACAGACTAAAAAGTATAAAATATTTTTTTCTGTAAATATTTATAACCCTCCCTATAAATACAGAAATTTTAAATCTAAAAACGAGGGGCGCATGCTAAAGACAATATGGATGATAAATTTTACAATATGCGCCCCACGTTTTTAGATTTAAAATTTTTAGATTTAAAATTTCTGTATTTATAGGGAGGGTTATAAATATTTACAGAAAAAAATATTTTATACTTTTTAGTCTGTTTTTACTAGTCCGTTTTAATTTTTTTAGCCCGTTTTTTTTGTAATAATTGAATCCGTTTTAAAAACGTGTTTTTAAAAAAGTTTTTTTTTCAGTAAATTTTCTCTACAATCTGGTAAAACAGTCATAACTTTAAGTCGTTTGGATTGCATTTTAAGATAGTCTTACCTGTTACCGAGGCTACGGAAACATAAATTTGTGTTACATCTCGAGTTAACACACAAAATCAGAAAATTATTTACAAATGTGACCGTATTAAACTGGGACTTGATACTGTTTTGCTTGTCAACTTTTATATAAAATAAATTGTTCTTTTGAGTTATAACTGTTTTGCTTGTTTATTTTTACTCCTATTTTTTAGTTAATACCTAGGTACTCCTTGCACTCTAGGTGAATCTAGAAAGTAGCTTGTATATTCTTATACATTAGTCCCAAAGACTTTATTTTTGAAGAATACAAAATAGAAGAATGTAGCTTTTTAACGATATAAAAATCAGACCATAATACTTGACATAAATCTTTGAAACACTATATCTCGAAACTACGTTTTTTGAGTTAAGACTATGTTGAATATCATGTCCGATGTATAGTCTGAGGTTTCGTCGTGTGTACCTATCAATAGGAAATAGACTCAAGCAAGGACCTGCCGTTTGCAGAATCTGCCATTTAGCGAATAAAGGCCTCTCTCCACTCTCATCTCACCCAAAAATCAAACTAAACACAAAAAAACTTACATTTTTACTGCATCAATCCATTAATTTAATCACCACTTAATGTAACAAACAAACACCACATCATAATCAGGTTACTGTTATCAAATTAATATTGTTACGCTAATTATAAATAATATTTATATTTACTCAACTCCACTTGCATACGATAGTATCGGGCTAACAGTTTGTTTAATACTACCTATAGTATATTATGATTTTGATTTTATTCTGGGATAATATTTCGCGAAACACGATTGAGTGGGGAGAGCAAGGGTAACCATAAGGTTGGGCTGTTATTCTTGAATCACTCGTGTCGCGTGTTATGGCTGATTTCAAAGTCAAATGGCCGAATACTCAAACGCTACTTAACTTTGAGCGGCTCTCAAACAGCATGCTGTCTTTCTCATATATTTGACATTTAATGCGACAGGACGACGTTTGAGAGCCCCTCAAAGTTAATTAGCATTTGAGTATTCGGCCAAAAGTGTCTTTATTTAAATACACTTAATAATTAAGCACTTTTGAATCGTCTATATTTTCCTACCACCCGTTCCAGACTTTTTTATTTGGATTTACATGATCTTAGTTGTTAGTAGAGTGTTTTAGGAGAGTGCTTTATTAGAAACATGTAAACGGTCGCATAGTGCAGGGATGCACAGTATGCGGCCTGCGGGTCACATGTGGTCCATCAGCAATATGCCAGTGGCCCGCCATCCCGCCAGCAATAATATTCCTCGTACATAAAAAAAATATATATTTGTATCTTGTTTTATGTTTTTAATTTGTGCTAGTGGCTTATGCCATTAGTTCATTATTTTCCCAAGTGGCCCATTTTTTCCCTGTTTTAATGACTAAAGCGAGTAACGTTTTAGTTGCCTTTCAACTGGAATCAAAATATTTTTTGCTTTGAGCAGCACCCCTCATGCCCGCCGCTCATGCCCCGGGCGACACTCCTCGCTACTGGAAGCATGTGAATCGATATTAGAGTAGCGTATTAGTATAGTGCATTAGTCAAATGGCACTCTACTGAAAGAAGTGTGAACGCGTACTGGAACGGCGGCACTAAAACTACTAATGCACTCGCATTCGAGTACGTCTCGCACTCTACTAAAGCAATTTACTAACAACTAATATAATGTAAACCAGCCCTTACAGCTAAAGAATATCTATTGATTCCCAGGGGGTATACAATTTGTACTCGGTTTGGTTGGTGGTAGAGCTTATTTCAAGTCCGCCTGGCTAGCTACCACCATCTTACCTAAGTCTGACGCCATAACAACAATAAAAAAATAAGTAAGATAGCCAGTTCCTCAGTGATGAGTATTCCGGGTGTAGTGCGCTTCCACCTTCGGCCTTATCGTCACTTAACATCAGGTGAGGTGAAAGCTAAGGACTTGTCTTTGCCGTTGGACATAAAAAAATATTCAGTCAGATACACGCAATTTTCTATGGCGAATTATAATCAGCACAAATCGAGCGCTCGACGCGAGGCGAGTGATGCGAAATTCATACCTTGTGGCTACATTTGTCATTATAAAAGGTCAGTGAATTGATAAACTCGATAATTGAATAATATATAGCTAGGTATGTCAAAATAAGTACTGTTGATGTATATATAAATACTATATTATCGGACTAGCGGCGGCGGTCTGCGACTTTGTCTGCATGGACAGTTTTTACCCGACTGCAAAGAAAGGGTTATGTTTTTCGCGCGTATCTTGTATGTAACTATGTAAGTATGTTTGTATGTGTGTTTGTATGTAATATTCTTTATTACCTCATATCTTTCAAACGGCTGAATGGATTTCTGTAATTAAGATATCGTTAGATTTGTCTCGTCAGCCCAAGTGTTCTTAAGAAGGTGGCGTTATAAAAAAACAACATGGCGACTGTACGGTACTAATATACGTAATGGGAAAAAATTTTTTTTTTAGAATACTGCAATATGGGTTTCAAATTAAAGGGCTTATTGTAAGGATTTCAAAAAGTTATATCATGACCGTAATATATAATAACTAAAAAGATATAAATAAAAAAATAAATTATAAAAATTTATTTTTTTATTTATGATATTTATGATCGGTTCAGTATATAAGACGTGAAGGCGTAACAAACAAAAAAAGGGTTATCGCATTTACAATATCAGTAAGGTAACAAGCCTAAGGCGTGAAAACTCAGAAGTGATGCGGCGGAGGCAAGGCGCAGATACGGCGGCGATACGTGTATTTCCTTTGCCGAAAGCATCCGAAAGTCTCACATCTGCACCGTGTCGCCGCCGTATCTGAAGCGCGTAGCTTCTGTGTATTTCACGCCTAAATAAACTAGCTTCTGCCCGCGGCTTCGTCCGCGTGGACATTCGAAACACCTTTGGCCAGGATAAAAAGGTTAGTTTAGTGAAAAGTTTTTATCTAGGTTACAAACTATCTGTGTGCCTCCATTATTAGGCGGCCATTTTGAGGTGTTTGCGTATTTCGCACTATAAAAAGTACGAGTACTTATCTAGGAGTAGGATTGATAATTAATAATTTTAGTTTCATTATTGTTAACGTAACGTAAAATCCTTAACGATTAAAAAGTTTGTATGTATGATAAATAATAATTATACCACGCAGTTATCTCTATTCGCCTAATTATAGTTATTCGGAAAACCCAGTTTTGATAATGTTATTGAAATTAATAATACATCATTATATGTTATTAATAATACCTACTAAATTTGAAGTTATCTCTCGTCCAACTATGTACATAAACAAGCAATAAATTAATTGTTTATATGTTAGGAATTTTTTTTCCTGGTTTAGTACTATCGGCCGCCCGCGACTTAGTTCGTGTGGACATTCAAAAAATCCTTAGGAAACCTTTAAACAGGAAAAAATCAGCTGTTTCATACAAAAATTTATAACGAATAAATAAAAATGTATGAAAGAGCTGATTTTTTTCGCGATTTCAGAGTCATATTGGTCCCATAGTAAAAGTTGTTGGGTTTGATGGTCCCTATCTATCTGCCATATTCGGCATTTTTGTAACACGTTGTAAATTTTATAATTAAGAAACCGGTGCAGAATAGTGAAATTTTTCTAATCTATTACATGCCATAAGAGCAGGGTTGGAAGAAAAACATTCTTTTTTTAAATTTTATAAAACAAACAGTTCAAAATGTTTTAAACAAGTGTTTTTTTTTGTTTTTTATGTTTTTTTTACTTAGGTATTACTTTAAACCATCACTTTCAAATCAATTTGACCTATAATATTAAATTTCTACACTATTTGCAAATTCGCCTTAGAATCCTTTATTTACTGAACGCTTTACTTACATACACCTAGTAAATAGGTAACCTTTGTTCTCTGATGTTCATTAATAATAAGGGAAACTCCAATATATTGGACGGAGGGAGGAACCAGTTTTCGACAAGGACCAGTCTTCGATTTCGATTTTTTAACGGTGATAAAAATGGCAAAATTAAAAATTTTGAAAAAACCCAGGACGTTTAAAATTGTAACTCTTTATTTAAAAAGACTAAAATAAGTTTTACAAAAATCCCTCGACTAAAAGTGATGTAGGTACTATACATACTTTATCTACCTATTCATAAATTACAAACGCAAGAAAAATCCGTTGGGGCTGCCATTACCTGCCCCCAAATGAACAAATATTTTTCAGTTATAGTTACTTTAGAGAAATGGCAATGGCAGGCCCCGACTGATTTTTCTTGCGTTTGTAATTTATGAATAGGTAGATAAAGTATGTATAGTACCTACATCACTTGTAGTCGAGGGATTTTTGTAAAACTTATTTTAGTCTTTTTAAATAAAGAGTTACAATTTTAAACGTCGTGGGTTTTTTCAAAATTTTTAATTTTGCCATTTTATTTTAAACTTTTTAAAGAATTCATACGTTATCTACTGTAAAAACCGCATCTAAATCGGTCAAACCATTCGGAAAATGATTACTACAGCGCCCCATAGCGGCTGAACACCATAACACCAAGAACCATCGCCGACAAACTACAAAACTATTACAGAAAACCGCGTCCAAATTGGTCAAACCGCTTTGGAAATAAATGAGAAAATGATAACTGCAGCGCCCCCTAGCGGTTAAACACCATAACATCTATCTGAGAACCATCGCCGATAACCTACAAACCCATTACAGAAAACAGCATCGAAATCAGTTGAGTAGTTTTAGAGAACTTCTCAAGCGCGAATTATCTGGTTGCTGCAGCGCTCCCTGGTGATCTACCACCATGTAACATATCTAAGAACCTGCTCTAAAATGAAACCTTTTGATTGCAAAAAACCGCATTGAAATCGGCCCAGTAGTTTCCAAGGAAAATGGTAATAAACAAACTTGACTTATCTGGTTGCTGCAGAGCCCCCTGGTGATCTACCACCATGTAACATATCTAAGAACCTGCTCTAAAATGAAACCTTTTGATTGCAAAAAACCGCATTGAAATCGGCCCAGTAGTTTCCAAGGAAAATGGTAATAAACAAACTTGACTTATCTGGTTGCTGCAGAGCCCCCTGGTGGTCTACCACTATGAAACATGTCTAAGAACCTGCTCTAAAATGAAACCTTTTGAATGCAAAAAACCGCATCGAAATCGGCTTAGTAGTTTCCGAGGAAAATGGTAACAGACAAACACACAAACAAACAAATAAACAAACAAACAAACAAACGCACAACCTCTAACCCCAAACGCATATACCGCCTCCGTTCCGTTCCGTCCGTCGTGGGTAAAAATGGCTGATACCTACTTAGTTAAGATCTTGGCAAAAGATATCCGACAACATCACACTTTTTACTGTCATTCTATGTATTTTCAGTAAAATCTAAAGCTTTAAAACATATTTTAGGGAAAAAAGTGTACTACCTAATTTACGAAAATCACCATTTATTCTCAATTAATAGTAATTTTATACCCTGTTTTTTTCTTACTGTTTTTAACATTGTTTAAAACTTGTTCTAAACTGTGTTTTTAAACACTTAATAAAAAACATAGTTTTATTTCAAATTGTTTTAAACACTGTTTTAAACACGTGTTTTAAAACAACTTGTTTTAATCATGCCAACCCTGGATAAGAGCATACACATACTGGGTTCAGATTATTTTTAAATATAGCTTCCGAGTAGGTATTAACCGAGTCTGACGTCGTCGCTCCCAATCCCAAATCATAGTTAAATATATTCAACAAACACATCAAAAGGATCGTAAAGACTAAGGGCCTATTAGAGAAAAACAATTGCGATAATCGAACGATGTTCGTTGTTCGATTTATTTGATTTGATACTAAGACGGTTCACACAACGGCAGGCTGATTACCTAATTACAAACCACCTAGCAACCTGTTTCAGTTCACAGATGAATGTGATACATTGATACTTTTGTTTTGTATGTTTTTTTTACCCCCAAAAAAAAGAAGCAAGGTATCACATTCATATGTCAAATGAGATATACGTAAACGGGAAGGAAACTCTGTTTAGTGGGGCTGCCACGGCCGGCGTCGCCGCACGCGCGTTTACCTGTTTGTGCATTCTGTACGGTCTTGGACACAAATTACAATGGCCTTAAGTTATTGTGGTGTGTTTGGTTATACAAACAATTTCGTACCTAATTTATCAAAAGGACATGAACAGGTCATTTGTTTCATCCAATTGTAAAGTTAAAGAAGTAAGCAGTATTATTTTACATGTCCTCAAATATGTTTCAATAGCCCTGCCACAGAATATATAATAGTACTGCCCTGCCATCGGTCGTTGATCTCATATTTTGTACAACCGGAATAAAATAATGATTTCAAAGCAAAAAAACGCAACCAAGAAATTGTGCAAATTATGATAAAATATGTTTTTTTTTCTAAAAGGCAAAAAAATATATATTCAATTAAGAATATACCTATAGACTGGTGTATATGGATATTTTTTCCAGATCGAGTCAAAAGTTCTTTTGATATTTTAATTCAAATATCAAAGTTTCACGATATTTAACGCCTTATACACATCACGGTATCACGGCACGGAGCGGACGAACTTCGTCCAATTTTGCGATTATTTTTTGTAATAAACCCACTCTGTATTCAGGAGTAGGGTAACCACACGTTTAGATTCATTCGCACAGTTTTTACGCAAAAGGCAAAATTGTCAACTGAGCATTTGACGTTCTGTTACCAGTTTTTTTATTTTATTTTGCGTGAAACGGATAGCATTCAATATTCGTATTATATTGGTTGCAGTTGCGTGCAATCGAGCGGTTGGTAAGTAAAATAATTACGGATTCCCTTCGTGTGAGTATTGAGTATAAATAAATTAACTTGAGCATTAACTTTTAAAGATCATCGAGCTGATTATAATAAATTACTAGCTTGCGTCCATGACTTCGTCTGCGTGGACATTCTAGAAAATCCATTCATCATCATCATATCAGCCGCACGAAACCCACTGCTGGGTATAGGCCTCCCCCAAGGATTTCCACGACGATCGGTCCTGCGCTTCCCACATCCAGTGGCTTCCGGCAACCTTCACCAGATCGTCGGTCCACCTTGTCGGGGGCCTACCCACGGAGCGCCGTCCGGTTCGCGGTCGCCATTCAAGAACCTTTCCGCTCCAATGGCCATCGGTTCTTCTCGCTATGCGTCCAGCCCACTGCCACTTTAGCTGAGCAATCCTTCGAGCGATGTCGGTTACTTTAGTTCGCCTGCGGATCTCCTTATTTCTGATTCGATCACGCAGGGAAACGCCGAGCATGGCTCTCTCCATTGTACGCTGGGTGACCTTGAGCCTCCTTATGAGACCCATAGTTAGCGACCACGTTTCACTGCCGTAAGTCATCACTGGCAACACACACTGGTCATAGACTTTCGTATTGAGACACTGAGGTAAATCGGACACGAAGATTTTTCGGAGCTTCCCGAATGCTGCCCATCCGAGTTGGATTCGACGAGAGATCTCTTTCTCAAAGTTGGACCTACCCAACTGGACTGCTTGTCCTAGGTATACATAATGGTCAACAACTTCAAGTGTAGTGTTCCCAACATGAACTGGAGCGGGCACAACATTGGCATTCGACATGATTTTCGTCTTATCCATGTTCATCTTAACACTCACTCTTTGGGAAGCACTACGGAGATCTTCGAGCATTGTGTTCAGGTCCTCCAAGGTCTCAGCCATAAGAACTATATCATCGGCAAAACGAAGGTGTGTTAGGTACTGGCCATTAATGTTGATGCCGAGTCCTTTCCAGTCCTCAAGATGTCCTCCAAAGCAGCTGTGAACAGTTTCGGAGAAATAACATCTCCCTGTCTCACACCTCGCTGCAGTTGGATAGGGTTTGTTCTCTGGTTCTGTACTCGGACTGACATGGTGGCATTTTTGTATAAATACCTCAACACCTCGATATACCTGGTAGTCCACTTGGCACCTTTGGAGAGACTGCAGCACCGCCCAGGTTTCAATCGAATCAAAGGCTTTCTCATAATCCACGAACGCCAAGCAAAGTGGCTCATTATACTCCTCAGTCTTCTGTATAACCTGCCGCAGCGTACATACGCTAATCTGTATGTGGTCTATGGTGCTAAAGCCTCTTGTGTATGTACAGGATAATTTTGCGACCTCTTTACAAAATCAAATAATAGTTCAAGGAAGTAATTAAAAAAAATAGGTGAGATAATTATAAATTATTTCTTTTTAAATTCACAGTTTTCAACCACTTTTTATATCCTAAAAATCTAAGCGCGTACGCTCACCGTCACGAACGGGACGCGAGCGGGAGAAGGCGAGTGGCGGGAGGGGGCCTCGCGCGGGTGGACCGTGCGACGCGCAAACGGTGACGACAATTTCAATTTGTGTAGGGAAAAGTTTGGGGTAAAAATGTAAAAAAAAAAATTGTTTTACTTCATAAATTGATTGTACTGCTGTTATAGAATGACCTGACAAAGTTTGAAAAGGGGTCCAAAAATGACCCTGTATGTGGTCTATGGTGCTAAAGCCTCTTGTGTATGTATGTGGTCTATGGTGCTAAAATCTATGGTGCCAAAGAAAATCCATTGGGTACCAATAACCAGGATAAGAAGTATTCTATGTTTTAATTTCATCAATCCGACCAGCCGTTTTTAACCGACTTCAAAAATTTGAAAAGGAGGAGGTTATCTATTCGTCGCGTATATATTTTACCATTGAAAATGGTTATCAGATGCAAATCGCCTGAGACGTATTTTTGACCATATCTCCGAGGATTTTGAGAGGATCGAGATGAAAATAGTACCAAAAGTTGAGGAATTTATTGAGACACGTGTGAACGTTTGAATTTTGAAAATCTACTGGAATATTTTTTTGAAATTTTGCAAAATTCAAAAAATTCCGGGTTTTTTAGGGGGTGTTTGTTTACTAAATTGTAAATATTTTGGAAAAATAATTGACTTAGAAAAAATGAAAAAAAAAGTCCTAGGGTATTAGTTTAGCTACCAAATGACGAAATAATTTTGAAAATCGGTAAATAATTCTGTACCTTCAGTGAAAACTGATCTAACTCGAGTTGTATCGATTTTGATTTTATTTCACTATTCGAATCATTGAAAAATTAGCTTTTTTTGTGTCTAATTGGCGTATTTTTATGACTTATATTAACAGAAATAAGTTTTGTGCATAGTGATTTAAGTGCTTATTTTTTATGTTTTTTTTAGGAAAAAATTGTGTAAATTAATATATCTCTACTTAAAACAAAGTGAACCGAGACTGTTCTTTTAAAAAAATAGTGTCAATAAATATAACTCGATTTAATACTTTATACACGATTCAATAACAAGTGCCTTGAATTGTGCGTAGTGATTTATCTAGAATTATATCAATACACACATATAATTTCACAGTATGCTAGTTTGTGCACATTGATTCAACTCGACTTATAGCACTGAAAATTAAAAAATAATGAATTTTTATTTCGTGTTTATCGATATAATTTCAATTATATCAATAATCACATAAACTTGGGAAAGGTGTTAAATGATATAATTGACTTATATCAAAAAATACAAGAATACAAGAAGTAAAACGTTTGATTACTATTTGTGTAAATTAATATAACTGCCTAAAAATCCCCCCGCAACCTCTTAATTTCCCTCCTCTCTCTCGTACCCTTCCCCCGCGCCTGCATGGACACGACATTGTGTTGTGTTGTTTGTCTCAGTGTTACACCGACGTTCCTGAGCTATGGTTGCGACACTCGAGAGTTCGCGACACGAACAATATGAGGCGATACGTAAATTGTATCACTTTACACAAAGCATAATGGATTGTTCCATTTAATTTATAATGATGTAAATTGTTATTGATTGGACAATATCTAACCTATGTTGCTTAAAATAAGAGTGAGATTGCTTCGATACATAAAATGAATTGTATCAATATACACTAACTATTCACAATGTTGTACGTGGTATTTATACAAGAAATTAATTAGTATTCGATTTCAGTAGTAAGCATCTTCTTCATCGGCAGTGGGTGTCGTGCTGCTAATATCAATGGTACACAACTTCATGACACCCACTGCTGGGTTTAGGCCGCCTCAAGGATCTCCACAACGATAGGTCATGCGCTGCACTGCCCGCACACAGCAGCTTCCCGCGACTTTCACCAAATCGTTAGTTGGAAGTAAAAGAAGCGTCATCCCAGTGCGTGGTAACTATTCCAGAACCTTTCCATCTCAATGGCCATCGGTTCTTCTCACAATGTTTCCCACCCACTGCCACTACAGCTGAGCTATCCTTTGAGCGATATCGATTACCTTAGTTTCCCTAAGGATCTCCTCATTGCTGATTCGATCACGCAAAGAAATGAACCACGTTTCATTGCCATAATTCATGACTCTCACTGACTACATACACTGGCCAAAGACGTCGGTCGTCCTAAGACTGAGGCAGGTTCAACGCAAAGATGTTGAAAAAACTTCCCGAATGCTAAAGTTAGATGAGATTTGTGCTCCGGTTCTGTAATTAGTCCGATATGGTGGCATTTTTGTATAAGTAGATACCTCAGCACCTCGATATACATCTAGTCTATTTGGCACCTCTGAAGAGACTGCAGCACCGCCCAGGTCTCGATCGAATTAAAAGCTTTCTAATTATAAGCTTTGATTGGACCAGGAAAGCCAAGCAAAGTGGCAGTTTTTACTATTCGGTAACCGCACCGTAACCTGCCGCAGAGTGTCAAAACGATTTCAGAAACCTGCTTGTTTTGACAACAAAAACTGTATTTTCCATCAGTACTCTGCGCCTTCAGGTAATGACAATGATTACATAATACTTAACAATTTACCAGGCTCTATCGGTACGAATGAGTGGCCATTGTCGTCAAGCTCTAATTTGAATCCATTGAATTATTATTTTTGGGCGAAATTGTAGCTCAGGGCAAGTAGAAAGTATCACCCAATCTTGAAACTGGATCCACATAAACGAGCTCTAATCAGAGAAAGGAAGAGCAATACAATAAAATAAATACAATGATGATATTTTCTTAAAAGTTGACTTTTAGTTCTACTCAAACCTGTGATTATACGAGGTACCTATGAACGCGATAAAGTACTTAGGTAATAATCGAGCGATTTCAATAAGTACATTTACTAAGCATTGTGTATAATTTATAACTTTGTTATTATTGATCTTTCTGTATTATTTTTTTGGTGGTTAGAGTCTAGTTCCTACGTTAAACAATTTGGCGTGACATACGAAAAAAGAGTATTAAAAGTATCTAGTTTGAATTAAACTGAATACTAACACAATGCTCGTAGATATCCGTAGTGCTTCCCAAAGATTAGGTCTTAGAATGAACATGGATAAGACTAAAGATTAGTCGATGGCCCATGTTGTACAAGCTCTAGTTCATGTTGGGAATACTACACTCGAAGTTGTAGTTCATTACGTATAACTAGGAAGAACAGGCAGTCCAGTTAAGTAAGTCGAACTTCAAGAAAGAGATCTTTCGTCGAATCCAACTTGGATAGGATCTTTCCGTCTAACTTACCTTAATGTCTCAAAACTAAAGTCCACTGTGTGATGCCAGTGATGACTTACGACAGTGAAACGTGAAACAGCGAAACTATGGATTTCTTAAGAGAACCATGCTCGGCCTTTCCCTACGTAATCGAACCAAAACTTGAGTACATACGTAAGAGAACTAATGTAACAGACATCGTTTGAAGAATTGCTCAGCTGAAGTGGCAGTGGGCGGAACACATAGCGAGAAGAACCGATGGCCGTTGGGATTGAAAGGTTCTGAAACAGCGACTGCGCACCGGACGACGCTCCATTGGTATAGGTTCCTGACAAGGTGGACCAACGATCTGGTGAAGGTCGCGGCAAGCCGCTAGTTGCAGGTAGCACAGGATCGATTATTGTGGAGAACCTTGAGGGAAGCTTATTCTCAGCGGTGGGTGTCGTGCGGCTGATAAGAAGATGATTAGTCTAATTTGCTGGTGTCTATTTAATATTTTATTTATTTTTCACGAATTATATCACTATTCACATAGTAAATATAGTAGTTATATCGTTAGTGATAAGAGTTGAAACGATTTACACATCGATTTTTTTTCAAAATAGTTGTGTAAATTGATATAATTCAATTTTTTTAAACGATTCAACAGAACAAAACTCTAATTACTCATATTTAGAGATTGTTTAACAATGTTTCTTCGACAACTTAAAAAATAACTTAAAATTATAAAAGTTGACACAAAAAGTTAAAGTAAGGTATCATTTTACACAAAAGCAGATGTGCTTGGTGTAAAATGATAGAAGTATTATTATATCAATATACACAAAATAAATAAATGTGCCAAGTGATATAACTGAACATTTTCTTGAATACTGAAAAATCTGTAAGACTTTTCTCTGTAAATTATACAAGAAAACAAAGCTATTATAACTATCTACAGTCTACAAGCACTCATTTTATTTTAACTGTCTCAGATGAAGAGTAGGATTTTTTTAAACTTTAAAGTCAATTTCCCAAAAATCATGTTTTAAGAGTTATACCTCTTTTCACTGAAGGTACAGAATTGTGACCTGTAGGTGGTCGCTTTAGATTTGGAATTCTAGAAAAACGGGTCTTTCCATACATAAAAAAATCTGTAGCTTCTATGATTATTGACCGATTGTCATGGTAATAGTGTGAAAAGATGCAGAAGCAGACGAGAAGTGCATTTGTTGGAATTTTAAAAATCGGTTAATAATATTCCGGCTGTCTCGAGGCAGTCAGGGGCGCTTTTGTACAATTGTCACAATCGTAAAAATAAATGGGTACTATATAATAATAGATCACTTTAAAAATATAATAGGATTTTGCATTTGATTTGATTTTGGTTTTTCGTATTTTTTTGTATTAATTTTCAATGCTCTGATTCTTGCGGGGACTGCAAAATCTGTGTTTTTTTTACTACGTATGTACACCGATTACTCGAAGACAGCTGAACCGATTGAAATGATTCAAACGTTATAACATGAAGGTTGTACCCAAGTTGGTCCCATTTTTTGAAATTTTGAAATCGGTTTAGTAGTTTTCGAGTAATCTTGAAAATACTGTCGTTTTCGTTACTGTTTTATATGAATTCAAACGGATTTTCAACAATTACATGTTTGTTTATGAACTGATTTAGATGATTCTTTCTTTGATTGAAAGAAGACACCTTAAAGATGATACCATATTAATTTCATTGGTATTGGACTTTGAATTATAAAGATACACGAGGGAATTCCTCAAAATCAAAAGGAACTGTACAGTGATTGAAATATTAGGTTTATGACAATCAAAAATAAGTTAAGGACCTATCTATTGTCAAGGACGTTCTGGACTAGAGTTGAACTGCGAAGGTCCAACGGAACTCCTGTGGAAATTGTTTTACTCGGGATATACCTACCATTGAAAAAGTTAAACATTATAACGTTTTATTTTGTAAAATATTCGCTTACATACCTACCACAAAAAAGTTTAAAATAAAAAAGCTTTTTAAAAAAAGCAAAACCTCAAAAAAAATCGATTAATTAAAACACGTCTATTGAAGTTCAATACAATAAGTAAAACAATTACTTTCAGCTCCACCCGACTTCAATATAGACGTGTTTTAATTAATCGATTTGAACATTATTTCTTGCTTTTTATAAAGCTGTTTTGTGGTAGGTATGTAAGCGAATTGATTAGGCGGATTCCAACCAAGCGCGCTACCTCGCGAGGCTAGAAATTTGCAACGTGCGGCGGACCTCGCATGTGGATGGAAGGGTAGAGGAGGAAAATGAAAGGATATATATTTCTGAGTAGATTGCAAATATGTAACGTTTTCGCTACATAATTCTAACAAATTATTAGAAAACGTTGAAAAATTTTACAAATCAAAGTCGCCATTGAACAGATCTAGATTAAAAACGACTGAATAGATTTTTGTAAAATACATAACAAATAACTCCGAGCATCCTCTATTTAAGTGTCTAAAGGTAGTTGAACAAAGATATTTAAAAATAAGAAAAGTACCTATACATCAGTTTTAATAACAGTTTAATTTCCTGTTTTTTAAGTTCTCAAACTTTTAATTTAAAAAAAAACCTTAGTTTTTTTTCTAAGCGTCATTTTGTCTCTGTGACAAATGAGGTTACTATATTATGGTTACCCTATCTGTACCCACTCGCCCATATTTCGCGAAGTATTGTATAAAACTATCCTGTTTATACCATCGGGCGAACCTGGCGTGTGCATACAAGTTATTAGAAGTGTAGTTAAATTATTAGAAATTATTTATAATTTTTGCATAAAACACATATGATGACATCATTATAATGTGGTGTTAGTTGTGAAAAATGTGGTGATTAAAATTATTTAACGCTAAGTAAAAATGTTAGTTATTTTTTATTTTTATCTAACTAGGTATTCATTTGACTTTAGGGCGTCTGCTGCGTTGACGCGTGCGGGAATGTAGATTGCTGGTTTTCTGACGGACTGTTGCTTGCAGTGCATGAGTAAGCTCTAATCTCTATGTCGCTCCGCGCGCGTGTCGCGCTTAACGCAGCAGGCGCCCTTATATCTATGAAATATTTGTTTTTATTTCGGTAACTTCATTTGTATTGCTCGTTATAATTTGCATTGAGATTAGGTATTTACTAAGTATCTACTAAGAGCAGTATATCTGTTTTTTTCAGTTATTTAAAAAGTTACCTTATTCAGTGGGGCGAGGTATAAGCTTCTTGAGTGGGGCGGAGCCAAAAAGCTTATACCTCCCTCCAATGGAGATTGCACGGCCATATGTCATAGTGAAGATAGAAAAAATGTCCTTGAGTGACGTGACGGCTTATTGCAACTTCTTTCTTTACTGTTACAATGCGTGTTCGTTGTTCGTCGTTCGTTCGTTCATGAGAAACGAAAACGTATTGTAAAACGAAAAGAAAGAGATAGCAATAAGCCGTCACTAAAGAGTCTTTTTTCGATCTTCACTATGATACTAGATACTAGGCGTGCAATCTCCATTGGGCGGAGCTAAAATTTTTTGATACTCCGCCCCGCGAGTACGTATGCCGAATCGTATGCTCGTGTTTGTCAAATGTCAACTTATTTTGATATTCAAAGTAATGCGTCGAAACTTTTTACTTGAAAGGCTACTTGAAAAACTGTTTGCTTGAAAGGCTATAGGTCTGGTACCTTACCGGTATCGTCTGGGGTACCGCAGGGATCCCACCTTGGACCACTACTCTTTACACTATATATTAACGATATAGGTGACGTTCTTCGTTTTTCCGAACATCTATTGTATGCAGACGATACTAAACTATATAGAATGGTTACCAGCAATGAAGATTGCATAAAGCTACAAAATTATATCGACGCACTCTCTAGATATTGCTCTTCTAATCAACTTTATTTAAATGTAGACAAATGTTGTGTGATAACATTCACTAGAAAGAAAAACCCGATTCATTACAACTATAGCCTCAATCAAAATACATTAAGGCGTGTTAGTCACGTTAAAGATCTGGGAATTATTATAGATACTGAATTATCGTTTAATTTGCATATTGACACAATTAAAAAGCGCGCTTTTAAAACCTTGGGTTTCATTAATAGAGTTACAAAACCATTTAAAAATATCGTAACCCTTAAAATCCTTTATTTTTCTTATATCAGATCAATTTTAGATTTTGGCAGCGTCGTCTGGTGCCCCCTTTATAAAAATCACATCGAAAAACTAGAAAAAGTTCAGAGAAAATTCGTTAATATTTTGAATTATCGTCGTAACATTCAAATGTCATACAAAGATAGTCTTATTGACCTCAAACTCTTAAGCTTAAAAGATAGACGAAAACAATTCGACTTAGTATTCCTTTACAAACTTCTGAATGGTATCATAGATAGTTCTACACTACTAAATAAAATTAACTTTATTATAAAAAGACGTCTACCAGTTCGCTCTAATCGTATCCTCCATACATTTCTGCCGCCAGCCCTTCACAAAAATTACACTCGCAACAGCTGCCTATCTCGCTCGCTTAATCTAAGTAATGGTGAGTTCAACTGCATTGATCTTTTTAATATTTCGTTAAAACGACTAAAACGTGAAATTTTGGAAAAATTGTGCACTTAATAAGATTAGTAATAAGTTTTAATAATTGTTAATTGTATCACACAATATTTTTTGTATAACATAATATAAAAATAACGTAATAACGTGAACGTTAAATAATATAGGTACTTAGACACTAGAAAGTTTAGCATAATATAGAAAGAAATAGCATTTTGAATGATAAAAAAAAAAAAAAAGTAAACAAAAAAAAAAGGTTAGTTATCTGTATTTACAATGTTTATGTTTTTAAAATAGATCTTTAAAAAAAACTGAAACTCAACAAGCTTCTTCCTATTCTTTTTTTTTTATTATATTTTATGTGTTAAGTTTCGGCACTCGTTGTCTATAAATTTACCTACTATTTATATGTACTTACTTTATATAATGACTGTTTGTGCCAAAATAAAGAGAAAAAAAAAAAAAAAAAATTTTTTGAGACTCCGATATTTCGGCGCAGTTGCATGCGCCATGATCACGGAAGAACTGTCGATTGTTGCGTGCGGGTAGATGTTATTGGCAGACGAATCGGTCTACCCTTCATCTAGTTCTTTTATTATTACGTTCGATACCGGTACCACTGTCTGCAAACTCACTATTCACTCGAATTTGTTCTCGACACACGACACTCACTGTATCTTTACACAACCGGACTACTGAATTCCAGACACTCGACAATTTAAACCCATCATCACGATTGATATTTTTGTATTTGGTCAAAAACAACGATAAGGTTTAGTAGTTTTCGAGTAATCTTGAAAATACTGTCGTTTTCGTTACTGTTTTATATGAATTCAAACGGATTTTCAACAATTACATGTTTGTTTATGAACTGATTTAGATGATTCTTTCTTTGATTGAAAGAAGACACCTTAAAGATGATACCATATTAATTTCATTGGTATTGGACTTTGAATTATAAAGATACACGAGGGAATTCCTCAAAATCAAAAGGAACTGTACAGTGATTGAAATATTAGGTTTATGACAATCAAAAATAAGTTAAGGACCTATCTATTGTCAA
The DNA here is from genome assembly GCA_928269145.1 of Agriphila tristella. Classification (NCBI taxonomy): domain Eukaryota; kingdom Metazoa; phylum Arthropoda; class Insecta; order Lepidoptera; family Crambidae; genus Agriphila; species Agriphila tristella. Next base: position 664,910 of record OV743447.1, on the reverse strand, counting down.
GGACGTTCTGGACTAGAGTTGAACTGCGAAGGTCCAACGGAACTCCTGTGGAAATTGTTTTACTCGGGATATACCTACCATTGAAAAAGTTAAACATTATAACGTTTTATTTTGTAAAATATTCGCTTACATACCTACCACAAAAAAGTTTAAAATAAAAAAGCTTTTTAAAAAAAGCAAAACCTCAAAAAAAATCGATTAATTAAAACACGTCTATTGAAGTTCAATACAATAAGTAAAACAATTACTTTCAGCTCCACCCGACTTCAATATAGACGTGTTTTAATTAATCGATTTGAACATTATTTCTTGCTTTTTATAAAGCTGTTTTGTGGTAGGTATGTAAGCGAATTGATTAGGCGGATTCCAACCAAGCGCGCTACCTCGCGAGGCTAGAAATTTGCAACGTGCGGCGGACCTCGCATGTGGATGGAAGGGTAGAGGAGGAAAATGAAAGGATATATATTTCTGAGTTGATTGCAAATATGTAACGTTTTCGCTACATAATTCTAACAAATTATTAGAAAACGTTGAAAAATTTTACAAATCAAAGTCGCCATTGAACAGATCTAGATTAAAAACGACTGAATAGATTTTTGTAAAATACATAACAAATAACTCCGAGCATCCTCTATTTAAGTGTCTAAAGGTAGTTGAACAAAGATATTTAAAAATAAGAAAAGTACCTATACATCAGTTTTAATAACAGTTTAATTTCCTGTTTTTTAAGTTCTCAAACTTTTAATTTAAAAAAAAACCTTAGTTTTTTTTCTAAGCGTCATTTTGTCTCTGTGACAAATGAGGTTACTATATTATGGTTACCCTATCTGTACCCACTCGCCCATATTTCGCGAAGTATTGTATAAAACTATCCTGTTTATACCATCGGGCGAACCTGGCGTGTGCATACAAGTTATTAGAAGTGTAGTTAAATTATTAGAAATTATTTATAATTTTTGCATAAAACACATATGATGACATCATTATAATGTGGTGTTAGTTGTGAAAAATGTGGTGATTAAAATTATTTAACGCTAAGTAAAAATGTTAGTTATTTTTTATTTTTATCTAACTAGGTATTCATTTGACTTTAGGGCGTCTGCTGCGTTGACGCGTGCGGGAATGTAGATTGCTGGTTTTCTGACGGACTGTTGCTTGCAGTGCATGAGTAAGCTCTAATCTCTATGTCGCTCCGCGCGCGTGTCGCGCTTAACGCAGCAGGCGCCCTTATATCTATGAAATATTTGTTTTTATTTCGGTAACTTCATTTGTATTGCTCGTTATAATTTGCATTGAGATTAGGTATTTACTAAGTATCTACTAAGAGCAGTATATCTGTTTTTTTCAGTTATTTAAAAAGTTACCTTATTCAGTGGGGCGAGGTATAAGCTTCTTGAGTGGGGCGGAGCCAAAAAGCTTATACCTCCCTCCAATGGAGATTGCACGGCCATATGTCATAGTGAAGATAGAAAAAATGTCCTTGAGTGACGTGACGGCTTATTGCAACTTCTTTCTTTACTGTTACAATGCGTGTTCGTTGTTCGTCGTTCGTTCGTTCATGAGAAACGAAAACGTATTGTAAAACGAAAAGAAAGAGATAGCAATAAGCCGTCACTAAAGAGTCTTTTTTCGATCTTCACTATGATACTAGATACTAGGCGTGCAATCTCCATTGGGCGGAGCTAAAATTTTTTGATACTCCGCCCCGCGAGTACGTATGCCGAATCGTATGCTCGTGTTTGTCAAATGTCAACTTATTTTGATATTCAAAGTAATGCGTCGAAACTTTTTACTTGAAAGGCTACTTGAAAAACTGTTTGCTTGAAAGGCTATAGGTCTGGTACCTTACCGGTATCGTCTGGGGTACCGCAGGGATCCCACCTTGGACCACTACTCTTTACACTATATATTAACGATATAGGTGACGTTCTTCGTTTTTCCGAACATCTATTGTATGCAGACGATACTAAACTATATAGAATGGTTACCAGCAATGAAGATTGCATAAAGCTACAAAATTATATCGACGCACTCTCTAGATATTGCTCTTCTAATCAACTTTATTTAAATGTAGACAAATGTTGTGTGATAACATTCACTAGAAAGAAAAACCCGATTCATTACAACTATAGCCTCAATCAAAATACATTAAGGCGTGTTAGTCACGTTAAAGATCTGGGAATTATTATAGATACTGAATTATCGTTTAATTTGCATATTGACACAATTAAAAAGCGCGCTTTTAAAACCTTGGGTTTCATTAATAGAGTTACAAAACCATTTAAAAATATCGTAACCCTTAAAATCCTTTATTTTTCTTATATCAGATCAATTTTAGATTTTGGCAGCGTCGTCTGGTGCCCCCTTTATAAAAATCACATCGAAAAACTAGAAAAAGTTCAGAGAAAATTCGTTAATATTTTGAATTATCGTCGTAACATTCAAATGTCATACAAAGATAGTCTTATTGACCTCAAACTCTTAAGCTTAAAAGATAGACGAAAACAATTCGACTTAGTATTCCTTTACAAACTTCTGAATGGTATCATAGATAGTTCTACACTACTAAATAAAATTAACTTTATTATAAAAAGACGTCTACCAGTTCGCTCTAATCGTATCCTCCATACATTTCTGCCGCCAGCCCTTCACAAAAATTACACTCGCAACAGCTGCCTATCTCGCTCGCTTAATCTAAGTAATGGTGAGTTCAACTGCATTGATCTTTTTAATATTTCGTTAAAACGACTAAAACGTGAAATTTTGGAAAAATTGTGCACTTAATAAGATTAGTAATAAGTTTTAATAATTGTTAATTGTATCACACAATATTTTTTGTATAACATAATATAAAAATAACGTAATAACGTGAACGTTAAATAATATAGGTACTTAGACACTAGAAAGTTTAGCATAATATAGAAAGAAATAGCATTTTGAATGATAAAAAAAAAAAAAAAGTAAACAAAAAAAAAAGGTTAGTTATCTGTATTTACAATGTTTATGTTTTTAAAATAGATCTTTAAAAAAAACTGAAACTCAACAAGCTTCTTCCTATTCTTTTTTTTTTATTATATTTTATGTGTTAAGTTTCGGCACTCGTTGTCTATAAATTTACCTACTATTTATATGTACTTACTTTATATAATGACTGTTTGTGCCAAAATAAAGAGAAAAAAAAAAAAAAAAAATTTTTTGAGACTCCGATATTTCGGCGCAGTTGCATGCGCCATGATCACGGAAGAACTGTCGATTGTTGCGTGCGGGTAGATGTTATTGGCAGACGAATCGGTCTACCCTTCATCTAGTTCTTTTATTATTACGTTCGATACCGGTACCACTGTCTGCAAACTCACTATTCACTCGAATTTGTTCTCGACACACGACACTCACTGTATCTTTACACAACCGGACTACTGAATTCCAGACACTCGACAATTTAAACCCATCATCACGATTGATATTTTTGTATTTGGTCAAAAACAACGATAAGGTTTAGTAGTTTTCGAGTAATCTTGAAAATACTGTCGTTTTCGTTACTGTTTTATATGAATTCAAACGGATTTTCAACAATTACATGTTTGTTTATGAACTGATTTAGATGATTCTTTCTTTGATTGAAAGAAGACACCTTAAAGATGATACCATATTAATTTCATTGGTATTGGACTTTGAATTATAAAGATACACGAGGGAATTCCTCAAAATCAAAAGGAACTGTACAGTGATTGAAATATTAGGTTTATGACAATCAAAAATAAGTTAAGGACCTATCTATTGTCAAGGACGTTCTGGACTAGAGTTGAACTGCGAAGGTCCAACGGAACTCCTGTGGAAATTGTTTTACTCGGGATATACCTACCATTGAAAAAGTTAAACATTATAACGTTTTATTTTGTAAAATATTCGCTTACATACCTACCACAAAAAAGTTTAAAATAAAAAAGCTTTTTAAAAAAAGCAAAACCTCAAAAAAAATCGATTAATTAAAACACGTCTATTGAAGTTCAATACAATAAGTAAAACAATTACTTTCAGCTCCACCCGACTTCAATATAGACGTGTTTTAATTAATCGATTTGAACATTATTTCTTGCTTTTTATAAAGCTGTTTTGTGGTAGGTATGTAAGCGAATTGATTAGGCGGATTCCAACCAAGCGCGCTACCTCGCGAGGCTAGAAATTTGCAACGTGCGGCGGACCTCGCATGTGGATGGAAGGGTAGAGGAGGAAAATGAAAGGATATATATTTCTGAGTTGATTGCAAATATGTAACGTTTTCGCTACATAATTCTAACAAATTATTAGAAAACGTTGAAAAATTTTACAAATCAAAGTCGCCATTGAACAGATCTAGATTAAAAACGACTGAATAGATTTTTGTAAAATACATAACAAATAACTCCGAGCATCCTCTATTTAAGTGTCTAAAGGTAGTTGAACAAAGATATTTAAAAATAAGAAAAGTACCTATACATCAGTTTTAATAACAGTTTAATTTCCTGTTTTTTAAGTTCTCAAACTTTTAATTTAAAAAAAAACCTTAGTTTTTTTTCTAAGCGTCATTTTGTCTCTGTGACAAATGAGGTTACTATATTATGGTTACCCTATCTGTACCCACTCGCCCATATTTCGCGAAGTATTGTATAAAACTATCCTGTTTATACCATCGGGCGAACCTGGCGTGTGCATACAAGTTATTAGAAGTGTAGTTAAATTATTAGAAATTATTTATAATTTTTGCATAAAACACATATGATGACATCATTATAATGTGGTGTTAGTTGTGAAAAATGTGGTGATTAAAATTATTTAACGCTAAGTAAAAATGTTAGTTATTTTTTATTTTTATCTAACTAGGTATTCATTTGACTTTAGGGCGTCTGCTGCGTTGACGCGTGCGGGAATGTAGATTGCTGGTTTTCTGACGGACTGTTGCTTGCAGTGCATGAGTAAGCTCTAATCTCTATGTCGCTCCGCGCGCGTGTCGCGCTTAACGCAGCAGGCGCCCTTATATCTATGAAATATTTGTTTTTATTTCGGTAACTTCATTTGTATTGCTCGTTATAATTTGCATTGAGATTAGGTATTTACTAAGTATCTACTAAGAGCAGTATATCTGTTTTTTTCAGTTATTTAAAAAGTTACCTTATTCAGTGGGGCGAGGTATAAGCTTCTTGAGTGGGGCGGAGCCAAAAAGCTTATACCTCCCTCCAATGGAGATTGCACGGCCATATGTCATAGTGAAGATAGAAAAAATGTCCTTGAGTGACGTGACGGCTTATTGCAACTTCTTTCTTTACTGTTACAATGCGTGTTCGTTGTTCGTCGTTCGTTCGTTCATGAGAAACGAAAACGTATTGTAAAACGAAAAGAAAGAGATAGCAATAAGCCGTCACTAAAGAGTCTTTTTTCGATCTTCACTATGATACTAGATACTAGGCGTGCAATCTCCATTGGGCGGAGCTAAAATTTTTTGATACTCCGCCCCGCGAGTACGTATGCCGAATCGTATGCTCGTGTTTGTCAAATGTCAACTTATTTTGATATTCAAAGTAATGCGTCGAAACTTTTTACTTGAAAGGCTACTTGAAAAACTGTTTGCTTGAAAGGCTATAGGTCTGGTACCTTACCGGTATCGTCTGGGGTACCGCAGGGATCCCACCTTGGACCACTACTCTTTACACTATATATTAACGATATAGGTGACGTTCTTCGTTTTTCCGAACATCTATTGTATGCAGACGATACTAAACTATATAGAATGGTTACCAGCAATGAAGATTGCATAAAGCTACAAAATTATATCGACGCACTCTCTAGATATTGCTCTTCTAATCAACTTTATTTAAATGTAGACAAATGTTGTGTGATAACATTCACTAGAAAGAAAAACCCGATTCATTACAACTATAGCCTCAATCAAAATACATTAAGGCGTGTTAGTCACGTTAAAGATCTGGGAATTATTATAGATACTGAATTATCGTTTAATTTGCATATTGACACAATTAAAAAGCGCGCTTTTAAAACCTTGGGTTTCATTAATAGAGTTACAAAACCATTTAAAAATATCGTAACCCTTAAAATCCTTTATTTTTCTTATATCAGATCAATTTTAGATTTTGGCAGCGTCGTCTGGTGCCCCCTTTATAAAAATCACATCGAAAAACTAGAAAAAGTTCAGAGAAAATTCGTTAATATTTTGAATTATCGTCGTAACATTCAAATGTCATACAAAGATAGTCTTATTGACCTCAAACTCTTAAGCTTAAAAGATAGACGAAAACAATTCGACTTAGTATTCCTTTACAAACTTCTGAATGGTATCATAGATAGTTCTACACTACTAAATAAAATTAACTTTATTATAAAAAGACGTCTACCAGTTCGCTCTAATCGTATCCTCCATACATTTCTGCCGCCAGCCCTTCACAAAAATTACACTCGCAACAGCTGCCTATCTCGCTCGCTTAATCTAAGTAATGGTGAGTTCAACTGCATTGATCTTTTTAATATTTCGTTAAAACGACTAAAACGTGAAATTTTGGAAAAATTGTGCACTTAATAAGATTAGTAATAAGTTTTAATAATTGTTAATTGTATCACACAATATTTTTTGTATAACATAATATAAAAATAACGTAATAACGTGAACGTTAAATAATATAGGTACTTAGACACTAGAAAGTTTAGCATAATATAGAAAGAAATAGCATTTTGAATGATAAAAAAAAAAAAAAGTAAACAAAAAAAAAAGGTTAGTTATCTGTATTTACAATGTTTATGTTTTTAAAATAGATCTTTAAAAAAAACTGAAACTCAACAAGCTTCTTCCTATTCTTTTTTTTTTATTATATTTTATGTGTTAAGTTTCGGCACTCGTTGTCTATAAATTTACCTACTATTTATATGTACTTACTTTATATAATGACTGTTTGTGCCAAAATAAAGAGAAAAAAAAAAAAAAAAAATTTTTTGAGACTCCGATATTTCGGCGCAGTTGCATGCGCCATGATCACGGAAGAACTGTCGATTGTTGCGTGCGGGTAGATGTTATTGGCAGACGAATCGGTCTACCCTTCATCTAGTTCTTTTATTATTACGTTCGATACCGGTACCACTGTCTGCAAACTCACTATTCACTCGAATTTGTTCTCGACACACGACACTCACTGTATCTTTACACAACCGGACTACTGAATTCCAGACACTCGACAATTTAAACCCATCATCACGATTGATATTTTTGTATTTGGTCAAAAACAACGATAAGGTTTAGTAGTTTTCGAGTAATCTTGAAAATACTGTCGTTTTCGTTACTGTTTTATATGAATTCAAACGGATTTTCAACAATTACATGTTTGTTTATGAACTGATTTAGATGATTCTTTCTTTGATTGAAAGAAGACACCTTAAAGATGATACCATATTAATTTCATTGGTATTGGACTTTGAATTATAAAGATACACGAGGGAATTCCTCAAAATCAAAAGGAACTGTACAGTGATTGAAATATTAGGTTTATGACAATCAAAAATAAGTTAAGGACCTATCTATTGTCAAGGACGTTCTGGACTAGAGTTGAACTGCGAAGGTCCAACGGAACTCCTGTGGAAATTGTTTTACTCGGGATATACCTACCATTGAAAAAGTTAAACATTATAACGTTTTATTTTGTAAAATATTCGCTTACATACCTACCACAAAAAAGTTTAAAATAAAAAAGCTTTTTAAAAAAAGCAAAACCTCAAAAAAAATCGATTAATTAAAACACGTCTATTGAAGTTCAATACAATAAGTAAAACAATTACTTTCAGCTCCACCCGACTTCAATATAGACGTGTTTTAATTAATCGATTTGAACATTATTTCTTGCTTTTTATAAAGCTGTTTTGTGGTAGGTATGTAAGCGAATTGATTAGGCGGATTCCAACCAAGCGCGCTACCTCGCGAGGCTAGAAATTTGCAACGTGCGGCGGACCTCGCATGTGGATGGAAGGGTAGAGGAGGAAAATGAAAGGATATATATTTCTGAGTAGATTGCAAATATGTAACGTTTTCGCTACATAATTCTAACAAATTATTAGAAAACGTTGAAAAATTTTACAAATCAAAGTCGCCATTGAACAGATCTAGATTAAAAACGACTGAATAGATTTTTGTAAAATACATAACAAATAACTCCGAGCATCCTCTATTTAAGTGTCTAAAGGTAGTTGAACAAAGATATTTAAAAATAAGAAAAGTACCTATACATCAGTTTTAATAACAGTTTAATTTCCTGTTTTTTAAGTTCTCAAACTTTTAATTTAAAAAAAAACCTTAGTTTTTTTTCTAAGCGTCATTTTGTCTCTGTGACAAATGAGGTTACTATATTATGGTTACCCTATCTGTACCCACTCGCCCATATTTCGCGAAGTATTGTATAAAACTATCCTGTTTATACCATCGGGCGAACCTGGCGTGTGCATACAAGTTATTAGAAGTGTAGTTAAATTATTAGAAATTATTTATAATTTTTGCATAAAACACATATGATGACATCATTATAATGTGGTGTTAGTTGTGAAAAATGTGGTGATTAAAATTATTTAACGCTAAGTAAAAATGTTAGTTATTTTTTATTTTTATCTAACTAGGTATTCATTTGACTTTAGGGCGTCTGCTGCGTTGACGCGTGCGGGAATGTAGATTGCTGGTTTTCTGACGGACTGTTGCTTGCAGTGCATGAGTAAGCTCTAATCTCTATGTCGCTCCGCGCGCGTGTCGCGCTTAACGCAGCAGGCGCCCTTATATCTATGAAATATTTGTTTTTATTTCGGTAACTTCATTTGTATTGCTCGTTATAATTTGCATTGAGATTAGGTATTTACTAAGTATCTACTAAGAGCAGTATATCTGTTTTTTTCAGTTATTTAAAAAGTTACCTTATTCAGTGGGGCGAGGTATAAGCTTCTTGAGTGGGGCGGAGCCAAAAAGCTTATACCTCCCTCCAATGGAGATTGCACGGCCATATGTCATAGTGAAGATAGAAAAAATGTCCTTGAGTGACGTGACGGCTTATTGCAACTTCTTTCTTTACTGTTACAATGCGTGTTCGTTGTTCGTCGTTCGTTCGTTCATGAGAAACGAAAACGTATTGTAAAACGAAAAGAAAGAGATAGCAATAAGCCGTCACTAAAGAGTCTTTTTTCGATCTTCACTATGATACTAGATACTAGGCGTGCAATCTCCATTGGGCGGAGCTAAAATTTTTTGATACTCCGCCCCGCGAGTACGTATGCCGAATCGTATGCTCGTGTTTGTCAAATGTCAACTTATTTTGATATTCAAAGTAATGCGTCGAAACTTTTTACTTGAAAGGCTACTTGAAAAACTGTTTGCTTGAAAGGCTATAGGTCTGGTACCTTACCGGTATCGTCTGGGGTACCGCAGGGATCCCACCTTGGACCACTACTCTTTACACTATATATTAACGATATAGGTGACGTTCTTCGTTTTTCCGAACATCTATTGTATGCAGACGATACTAAACTATATAGAATGGTTACCAGCAATGAAGATTGCATAAAGCTACAAAATTATATCGACGCACTCTCTAGATATTGCTCTTCTAATCAACTTTATTTAAATGTAGACAAATGTTGTGTGATAACATTCACTAGAAAGAAAAACCCGATTCATTACAACTATAGCCTCAATCAAAATACATTAAGGCGTGTTAGTCACGTTAAAGATCTGGGAATTATTATAGATACTGAATTATCGTTTAATTTGCATATTGACACAATTAAAAAGCGCGCTTTTAAAACCTTGGGTTTCATTAATAGAGTTACAAAACCATTTAAAAATATCGTAACCCTTAAAATCCTTTATTTTTCTTATATCAGATCAATTTTAGATTTTGGCAGCGTCGTCTGGTGCCCCCTTTATAAAAATCACATCGAAAAACTAGAAAAAGTTCAGAGAAAATTCGTTAATATTTTGAATTATCGTCGTAACATTCAAATGTCATACAAAGATAGTCTTATTGACCTCAAACTCTTAAGCTTAAAAGATAGACGAAAACAATTCGACTTAGTATTCCTTTACAAACTTCTGAATGGTATCATAGATAGTTCTACACTACTAAATAAAATTAACTTTATTATAAAAAGACGTCTACCAGTTCGCTCTAATCGTATCCTCCATACATTTCTGCCGCCAGCCCTTCACAAAAATTACACTCGCAACAGCTGCCTATCTCGCTCGCTTAATCTAAGTAATGGTGAGTTCAACTGCATTGATCTTTTTAATATTTCGTTAAAACGACTAAAACGTGAAATTTTGGAAAAATTGTGCACTTAATAAGATTAGTAATAAGTTTTAATAATTGTTAATTGTATCACACAATATTTTTTGTATAACATAATATAAAAATAACGTAATAACGTGAACGTTAAATAATATAGGTACTTAGACACTAGAAAGTTTAGCATAATATAGAAAGAAATAGCATTTTGAATGATAAAAAAAAAAAAAAAGTAAACAAAAAAAAAAGGTTAGTTATCTGTATTTACAATGTTTATGTTTTTAAAATAGATCTTTAAAAAAAACTGAAACTCAACAAGCTTCTTCCTATTCTTTTTTTTTTATTATATTTTATGTGTTAAGTTTCGGCACTCGTTGTCTATAAATTTACCTACTATTTATATGTACTTACTTTATATAATGACTGTTTGTGCCAAAATAAAGAGAAAAAAAAAAAAAAAAAATTTTTTGAGACTCCGATATTTCGGCGCAGTTGCATGCGCCATGATCACGGAAGAACTGTCGATTGTTGCGTGCGGGTAGATGTTATTGGCAGACGAATCGGTCTACCCTTCATCTAGTTCTTTTATTATTACGTTCGATACCGGTACCACTGTCTGCAAACTCACTATTCACTCGAATTTGTTCTCGACACACGACACTCACTGTATCTTTACACAACCGGACTACTGAATTCCAGACACTCGACAATTTAAACCCATCATCACGATTGATATTTTTGTATTTGGTCAAAAACAACGATAAGGTTTAGTAGTTTTCGAGTAATCTTGAAAATACTGTCGTTTTCGTTACTGTTTTATATGAATTCAAACGGATTTTCAACAATTACATGTTTGTTTATGAACTGATTTAGATGATTCTTTCTTTGATTGAAAGAAGACACCTTAAAGATGATACCATATTAATTTCATTGGTATTGGACTTTGAATTATAAAGATACACGAGGGAATTCCTCAAAATCAAAAGGAACTGTACTGTGATTGAAATATTAGGTTTATGACAATCAAAAATAAGTTAAGGACCTATCTATTGTCAAGGACGTTCTGGACTAGAGTTGAACTGCGAAGGTCCAACGGAACTCCTGTGGAAATTGTTTTACTCGGGATATACCTACCATTGAAAAAGTTAAACATTATAACGTTTTATTTTGTAAAATATTCGCTTACATACCTACCACAAAAAAGTTTAAAATAAAAAAGCTTTTTAAAAAAAGCAAAACCTCAAAAAAAATCGATTAATTAAAACACGTCTATTGAAGTTCAATACAATAAGTAAAACAATTACTTTCAGCTCCACCCGACTTCAATATAGACGTGTTTTAATTAATCGATTTGAACATTATTTCTTGCTTTTTATAAAGCTGTTTTGTGGTAGGTATGTAAGCGAATTGATTAGGCGGATTCCAACCAAGCGCGCTACCTCGCGAGGCTAGAAATTTGCAACGTGCGGCGGACCTCGCATGTGGATGGAAGGGTAGAGGAGGAAAATGAAAGGATATATATTTCTGAGTTGATTGCAAATATGTAACGTTTTCGCTACATAATTCTAACAAATTATTAGAAAACGTTGAAAAATTTTACAAATCAAAGTCGCCATTGAACAGATCTAGATTAAAAACGACTGAATAGATTTTTGTAAAATACATAACAAATAACTCCGAGCATCCTCTATTTAAGTGTCTAAAGGTAGTTGAACAAAGATATTTAAAAATAAGAAAAGTACCTATACATCAGTTTTAATAACAGTTTAATTTCCTGTTTTTTAAGTTCTCAAACTTTTAATTTAAAAAAAAACCTTAGTTTTTTTTCTAAGCGTCATTTTGTCTCTGTGACAAATGAGGTTACTATATTATGGTTACCCTATCTGTACCCACTCGCCCATATTTCGCGAAGTATTGTATAAAACTATCCTGTTTATACCATCGGGCGAACCTGGCGTGTGCATACAAGTTATTAGAAGTGTAGTTAAATTATTAGAAATTATTTATAATTTTTGCATAAAACACATATGATGACATCATTATAATGTGGTGTTAGTTGTGAAAAATGTGGTGATTAAAATTATTTAACGCTAAGTAAAAATGTTAGTTATTTTTTATTTTTATCTAACTAGGTATTCATTTGACTTTAGGGCGTCTGCTGCGTTGACGCGTGCGGGAATGTAGATTGCTGGTTTTCTGACGGACTGTTGCTTGCAGTGCATGAGTAAGCTCTAATCTCTATGTCGCTCCGCGCGCGTGTCGCGCTTAACGCAGCAGGCGCCCTTATATCTATGAAATATTTGTTTTTATTTCGGTAACTTCATTTGTATTGCTCGTTATAATTTGCATTGAGATTAGGTATTTACTAAGTATCTACTAAGAGCAGTATATCTGTTTTTTTCAGTTATTTAAAAAGTTACCTTATTCAGTGGGGCGAGGTATAAGCTTCTTGAGTGGGGCGGAGCCAAAAAGCTTATACCTCCCTCCAATGGAGATTGCACGGCCATATGTCATAGTGAAGATAGAAAAAATGTCCTTGAGTGACGTGACGGCTTATTGCAACTTCTTTCTTTACTGTTACAATGCGTGTTCGTTGTTCGTCGTTCGTTCGTTCATGAGAAACGAAAACGTATTGTAAAACGAAAAGAAAGAGATAGCAATAAGCCGTCACTAAAGAGTCTTTTTTCGATCTTCACTATGATACTAGATACTAGGCGTGCAATCTCCATTGGGCGGAGCTAAAATTTTTTGATACTCCGCCCCGCGAGTACGTATGCCGAATCGTATGCTCGTGTTTGTCAAATGTCAACTTATTTTGATATTCAAAGTAATGCGTCGAAACTTTTTACTTGAAAGGCTACTTGAAAAACTGTTTGCTTGAAAGGCTATAGGTCTGGTACCTTACCGGTATCGTCTGGGGTACCGCAGGGATCCCACCTTGGACCACTACTCTTTACACTATATATTAACGATATAGGTGACGTTCTTCGTTTTTCCGAACATCTATTGTATGCAGACGATACTAAACTATATAGAATGGTTACCAGCAATGAAGATTGCATAAAGCTACAAAATTATATCGACGCACTCTCTAGATATTGCTCTTCTAATCAACTTTATTTAAATGTAGACAAATGTTGTGTGATAACATTCACTAGAAAGAAAAACCCGATTCATTACAACTATAGCCTCAATCAAAATACATTAAGGCGTGTTAGTCACGTTAAAGATCTGGGAATTATTATAGATACTGAATTATCGTTTAATTTGCATATTGACACAATTAAAAAGCGCGCTTTTAAAACCTTGGGTTTCATTAATAGAGTTACAAAACCATTTAAAAATATCGTAACCCTTAAAATCCTTTATTTTTCTTATATCAGATCAATTTTAGATTTTGGCAGCGTCGTCTGGTGCCCCCTTTATAAAAATCACATCGAAAAACTAGAAAAAGTTCAGAGAAAATTCGTTAATATTTTGAATTATCGTCGTAACATTCAAATGTCATACAAAGATAGTCTTATTGACCTCAAACTCTTAAGCTTAAAAGATAGACGAAAACAATTCGACTTAGTATTCCTTTACAAACTTCTGAATGGTATCATAGATAGTTCTACACTACTAAATAAAATTAACTTTATTATAAAAAGACGTCTACCAGTTCGCTCTAATCGTATCCTCCATACATTTCTGCCGCCAGCCCTTCACAAAAATTACACTCGCAACAGCTGCCTATCTCGCTCGCTTAATCTAAGTAATGGTGAGTTCAACTGCATTGATCTTTTTAATATTTCGTTAAAACGACTAAAACGTGAAATTTTGGAAAAATTGTGCACTTAATAAGATTAGTAATAAGTTTTAATAATTGTTAATTGTATCACACAATATTTTTTGTATAACATAATATAAAAATAACGTAATAACGTGAACGTTAAATAATATAGGTACTTAGACACTAGAAAGTTTAGCATAATATAGAAAGAAATAGCATTTTGAATGATAAAAAAAAAAAAAAAGTTAACAAAAAAAAAAGGTTAGTTATCTGTATTTACAATGTTTATGTTTTTAAAATAGATCTTTAAAAAAAACTGAAACTCAACAAGCTTCTTCCTATTCTTTTTTTTTATTATATTTTATGTGTTAAGTTTCGGCACTCGTTGTCTATAAATTTACCTACTATTTATATGTACTTACTTTATATAATGACTGTTTGTGCCAAAATAAAGAGAAAAAAAAAAAAAAAAAAAATTTTTGAGACTCCGATATTTCGGCGCAGTTGCATGCGCCATGATCACGGAAGAACTGTCGATTGTTGCGTGCGGGTAGATGTTATTGGCAGACGAATCGGTCTACCCTTCATCTAGTTCTTTTATTATTACGTTCGATACCGGTACCACTGTCTGCAAACTCACTATTCACTCGAATTTGTTCTCGACACACGACACTCACTTTTTATTTTTGTTGTTTTTACATAACCGGACTACTGGATTCCAGACACTCGACAATTTAAACCCATCATCACGATTGAGATTTTTGTATTTGGTAATTTCAATCGCTTCCCTGACCATTCTTGGTATGTAGTGGCGTTCTGTTGAAATAATCTGGGGGTTATGCAACTCGATCCAGTGATTTGTGTCCGAATGAATTAAATGTTCAGCAATAGCCAATTTTTGCGTATCGTTGTTTTTGACCAAATACAAAAATATCAATCGTGATGATGGGTTTAAATTGTCGAGTGTCTGGAATTCAGTAGTCCGGTTGTGTAAAGATACAGTGAGTGTCGTGTGTCGAGAACAAATTCGAGTGATTAGTGAGTTTGCAGACAGTGGTACCGGTATCAAACGTAATAAAAGAACTAGACGGAGGGTAGACCGATTCGTCTGCCAATAACATCTACCCGCACGCAACAATCGACAGTTCTTCCGTGATCATGGCGCATGCAACTGCGCCGAAATATCGGAGTCTCAAAAATAGGTAAACAGGTACATGGTGTAAATCCCGACATAGTTTATTCTAATAAAGTCAATAACCATGGAAATTTAAAACAACTGTGTTATATACCTTTTTCATACCATAATCTCTTTGGTGTTTGGGATTTGTCATCGGTCTGTCACTCGAATAAATGACTATGCTTTCAATAAGTCGTGTATTTAAAATTGGCGACGAGATAATTATTTATAATGGCTAATACCGACCTCAGTAAATATAAAAAATCGCGAAGTTGTATGCGCGGTTTACTTACAAGAAAGGAAAACCAATTACTCAACGTAAGTACACTACAAGATTACGAAATTTCAAACGAGATACAAAATGTTACAGAATTACAAAAAAAGTACGAAGAATGCCAGACAAATATAGAATACCTCACAGATGAAGCGCATTTAGAGGCAGAAGTAGAAAATAGATTCGAATTTCAAGTTACAGTTACAAAGGTACTGAACATGCTACACAGGATGAAAAGGTCAATAATCACATCAAATAATGTAGATAACACAAATTCAAGTGACTCAACTGTCCGTGTTCCTAAAATGATTCAATTCCAACCATTTCAAAACAGTTCAGAGACATTCAAAAACTTTATCCGGAGATTAGAGTTGTACATGGACCTTAGTCAAGTGAAGGATTTAAATAAAAAGACCCAGATTTTACTTGCTATGCTGACCCCTGATCTTCATGAGAAAGCTTATGATTTGTGTGCTCCGGAAGACCCTAAAGGTATGAACTTCAAAGATTTAACCAAGATTCTTGACGATTTCATTGATCCCGTGCCAGGACCGTACGCATTACAACATAAATTTGTCTCACGCGTTCAAAACTATGATGAAACTGTGCCTGTCTATGCGGCCACTTTAAGAAAACTTACAACCAACTGCGGATTCCAATGTCTAAATTGCCAGAAGTCGATTGCTGATAACTTTTTATGTCTACAATTGATTAGAGGACTTAGAGACAGCGACATAAGAACAAAACTTCTGCAAAATAAGACTATTTCAACATTTACAGACATTGTACAAACTGCTACCATCCTAGAAATGGGAAAAACCGATAACGCTACTATTTCCCTCAGGAACATATCATCAATCGAATCCACTAATCAAATGTCAACCTCATTAAGAAGAAATTCAAATGCACAAGCAGAACGGAAACCAAATACATTCACACAGCCACGTCCACTCACTTCGACTTTTATTAAGTTGAAACAATTACGAGGGAAGTGTTTCCGCTGCGGAAAGGAAGACCACATGGCCAATAAATGCGAAATGATCAACGAAACCTGCTATAGTTGTCATAAGAAGGGCCATCTGGCTAGAGTGTGCTTACAGCGTACACAAGATACGAATCAGCTAGATGAACCACCATCAGATGAAGGTAGTTCAGCAGAAATTAATTTAATTAAATCGGAATCTACAGACAAATACATGATTACACTCGAAATCGAGGACAAGCCTTTAAAAATGGAATTTGATACTGGTGCAGCATTAACCTCAATTTCATTGGACACATACAAGAAACTCAATATTAGAAATAAAATATATAAAACAGAAGTTACAATGAGGACATACACTAACGAATTAATCAAACCGGTAGGAGTATCTTACGTAAGAGCGAAATACAAGAATCAAAGCTTTTTCGGAAAAATGTACATAATAGATAAGGCTGTCGATCCAATTTTCGGTAGAAGCTGGATGAAGAACCTAAAATTAGAATTAGCAAACATTAATGCAGTACAAATAGAAAAACTACCGAAATTAGATGAATTAATGAAAGAATACGAATCTACAGTTTTTATGGCATCATTAGGAAAGATTCCAAACTTTCATGGACACCTGTCTCTGAAAGAAAACACTCAACCCATATTCATTAAACCAAGAAGAGTCCCATACGCCTTGAAAAAGAAAGTTGATGATGAAATAGAAAGACTATGCACAGAAGGAGTAATAACTAAGGTAGAGCATTCCGAATGGGGAACCCCTATAGTGCCTATAGTTAAACCTAATGGCAGTATTCGCTTGTGTGCTGATTACAAAGTTACGTTAAATAAAGTCATTAAGGACGAACAATACCCTATACCCATTATTGAAGATATTTTTGCTGAAATGAATGGTGGAGAAATTTTCTGTACGTTAGACATCACACAAGCATACTTAAATATGGTAATGGATGAAGAGAGTGCACTCCTCCAAACACTTAGTACACATCGAGGCACATTCAAAGTCAACAGGCTTATGTTTGGAGTGAAAGTTGCTCCAAGTTTATGGCAGAAATACATGGATAGATTACTTCAAGGAATTGACGGAGTAAAATGCTTCTTTGATGACATTATTATTCAAGGAGCTACAGAAGAGATATTATTACTTCGATTACGAACAGTTCTGGAAAAGCTTAAAGAATCAAATTTACGAGTTAATAAAGATAAGTGTAATTTTTTTCAAAGGAGCATTAATTATCTAGGACATACTATAGATAGGGATGGCTTACATAAGAATAAAGAGAAAACCAATGCAATTATAAATACCGCCAAACCTAAAAATATAACTGAATTGAGAACTTTTCTGGGTATGGCCAACTATTACAATAAGTTTATCCCACAATTGGCTTCACTTACGCACCCATTAAACAACTTACTAAGGAAAGGCCAGATTTTCAATTGGAATGAACAGTGTGACATTAGTTTCAATAAAATCAAAAAGGAAATTGCTAGTGAAAAGATACTAACGCATTTTGACCCTAAAAAGATACTGATACTGGCAACGGACGCGAGCCCTGTTGGACTCGGGGCAATTCTTTCGCATAGACTAAAGGATGGATCAGAGAGACCAATAGCATTTGCGTCCAGAACGCTTACAGATTGCGAAAAGAAATACAGTCAAATTGATAAAGAGGCCACAGCAATATTTTGGGGACTCAAGAAATTCTTCCATTATTGTTACGGAAGAAAATTTATTTTAATCACAGACCATAAGCCCCTTACAGTAATATTCCACCCGCATAAGACGCTGCCCACTATGAGTACCATGAGACTTTTTCATTACGCACATTTTCTCTCTGGATTCGATTACGATATTGAGTATAAAACTTCAGCAGCCAATAGCAACGCCGACTACTTGTCAAGATTTCCAGTAGAAAAGGTATCAACAAAAAGTGACCAACATTCTATATTTCAACTAAGTCAAATACACACCCTATCGATCACAGATACAAAAATTGCTCAAGAAACTGCTAAAGACTCAGAATTGGCGCCGATTCTCAACGCCTTGATAATAGGCCGGTCAATGAAAAGTCATGGTTACGTAGACTCCGAGTTGACCTTACAAGACAACTGTTTATTTAAAGGATATCGAATAATGATTCCGAATTCTCTACGGGAGAGTGTATTGGACGAATTACATGCTGGCCATATTGGAATGCATAAAATGAAACTCCTTGCCCGTAGCTACGTTTATTGGAAAGGCATTGATAAGGATATCGAAGATAAGGTAAAAACATGTAGAGCTTGCCGTTTACAACAAAATGATCCAGTAAAAGCGCCATTGCATCATTGGGAGGAAGCAATCGAGCCATGGCAGAGAATTCATATTGACTTTGCCGGGCCTATACACGGATACCAACTTTTTATTATTGTCGATGCATTTACGAAATGGGTGGAGGTGATACCCACGAAAACAATGACGAGTTCCTGGTGCATAAGTAAAATGAAAGAACTTTTCTCGGCATTTGGACTGCCATACATACTGGTTTCGGATAATGGACGCCAGTTTACATCGACGGAGTTTGAGACATTTCTGAAAGATCACGGAATCACTCATCGCACCTCGGCTCCTTATCATCCTGCTACAAACGGCCAAGCCGAACGTTTTGTACAAACGATTAAGAAATCTTTAAGAAGGATGGAGGACCAACCCGGGAACTTGCACGACAAATTAGAGACAGTAAAAATTCAATTACGTCGAACTCCAAACGCTTCGGGATTCGACGCGTACTCGCTCATGTTTGGAAGAGATATAAGAACCAAATTGCATGTTATGTTCAAGAAACGTGTTTTCTTTGAGCAGGGGGCATCAACACACGCAGGGCAATACACTGGAAGACAATTTAAGGAGGGGGAGAGGGTTCAAGCAAGGTGTTACTCAAACCCTAATCGCAAATGGGAATTCGGCACCGTGACCCGCCGGCTGGGACGCCTACATTACACGATCGCCATGGATGGAGGTGAAGTCTGGCGCCGTCACGTTAACCAGATGCTACCGGCTAAGCTGGTGCAACCTCACCGAGAAAATTAAGGGGGGGAACTTGTTATATACCTTTTTCATACCATAATCTCTTTGGTGTTTGGGATTTGTCATCGGTCTGTCACTCGAATAAATGACTATGCTTTCAATAAGTCGTGTATTTAAAAAACTGTAACTTATTTTGATATTCAAACATGTATATCAAGTCATATAAATTGCAACGTAACTTTATATGACATAGGGCTTGTAACAGTTCAAAATTGAACATGTTATCTTTGTCTCAAATATTTAATAAAAATAAAAATAAGAGGGGTTACTGACCTATGAACCGGCACTGGGAAAGATATTTTGTTGCTCCTTAATAATCCCATCGCCTCCAATGTATTACCTTTTTCTATCGCCTTGGAGACTCCATTTCTTTCAATTAACTTCTATTTTAGTGATAATTTGTAAATCTGCGAGGTACAAAGAAGTCCAGGGTTGGAAAAAATAGTTGTAAACAATAAATAAATAAAGTTATGTGATTGAATCAATAAATAAACTCGTTGAATAACTTACCTGAAGGGATGTTTATTCTCATTTTAATAAAAAAGGGGTTGTTTATGCAATTTGGGATGTCTTTTAATGCATATTGTCTGGCATTACGATATTTACTGCAATTACAACAGTATTCTTGTAGCACAAACTCTTTGATCACAGATAATTGTAGGCTATGACTGCGATTTGCAAATGCAACATTTACGAAATATCATATTTCTATATAAAAAACGGATACTTTTGCGGGATTTCTTTAACCTGAAAATATGTTTCCAATAATAAACAATTCGCTGACATTTACATAGACAAATGCATTTGACATTTGGTGGCCGTTTTTGGAACTAAAGTGATAATCCATAGAGAAAAATCACTCTATATTTTAAAGAGAAGAAAAAAAGGAGAACGAAATAATCTTTGGTAAATTATATCAATTAATATTTTAAAGGTAAAAAGGAGTAGAATGATTATAAAATATTAAAATAAACAAATAATAATTTAGTTATTCTAAATGTGTAAAATAATGTTTAGGTTTGGTGACGTGACATGCTTTGTAAACACATATCGCGTTTCGTTTTCAGCAAAAATCAAAAAACATTATTTGTAAATTAAGCTTGGGATTATGAATAAAGTAAAATCATTTAATATTAAAAGTAAAGGAAGAATACGAATGATTATATTTGTAATAAATAAACATTAAATAGAAACGATAACTAGTAAAAAGTTGTAAAAGGAACTAGACATAAAAACAATCTACCGTAGAATGGATCGTGGCTTTCCTTTGTTCATAAACAAAACACGAAGGGAAAATGTTGTGGTAGCCAATCGAGAGCTCGGAATCTGTGTGGGCGTGGATTTTCCTAAGATTAAGCTACATGGCGCCAGATTTTAAAGTAACCAATCATAATTCGCAATAGTGACGTGTAAAATTAAATGTTACCAGTTAGAGTCTATAAAGTACCCTTAGTAATATAATATGGGAAAAAAACCGGCCAAGTGCAAGTCGGACTCGAGAGCAAGGTTCCGTGCCAGGGGAACGGCAAAAGAGGTCGCGTATGTATGTATGTATGAGTCGAGGGTGTTAAGGCCGGGATTCATCTTAAGGCTAGTATATTCGAAATTGTGAGATTTGGTGTATTTTCGATTCATCAATAAGCGATCAAATGTGCTTTTGTTTTGAATAGATGAAAATATATGCTTAGATTTTATAAACGACGTTGATTATCTTACAGTAAGAAATATGATATCCATATATTCAGTATAGTAAACCTGCAAATACAATAAAAACTTTAATTGATTTTATATTTTCTGAATAATACTTGGAGATTACAAATCATTTACCCACAATAATAGGTATATGAATAGGTTAAATGTTATGTGGAAGGATATTCAACGGTTACCTTTCAGTAAAAGTGACTCTTTCAGTAAAATAACGATAGAAACGGCGAATAGATGAAGAAATAAAAATGATGCCATTACTTTTGCACAAGAAAGAAAAGTTAGAGACAGAGAGGGTTTGAAATATTTTTAAAATACCATAGTATGTAGATAAACTCATTCAGTGACTGAAGAGGCAAATTGTAAGATGAGGCGACAAAATAGGGCACATACAACAGTAGGTTACGTATGTGAGTAATTTTCGTTGTTAGCGTTATTATACCCCAAGTTTGGTTGGTTAAGCATAATATCATTGGGTTCTTGTTATCAATTCGTTGCTATTATTAAATAAAGCTATGCGTCGATTGGAAATAATAAAAGCGGTCAGATAACATATTTATTGATTATAAGATTTTTCTTGGGAGGTTAGAATAGCGATAGACCAAAAGATGTTTCAAACGTACAGGGAAGGTTAAATCGATTGTGTCATTAGGAAGTTAGAACAATATTTGCGTATGTGAGGAGTTTTGTAAATTCTAGAATAAGCAAAACTAATTATATTTATAATTATAACTATCGTGAGTATCGAAGTAATTACGGGTTCCTATTATTATATTCGCGAGATAGGTAGATTAGTTCAGGGAGAAATTACCCCATTATTGGGTAAATTAGAAAAATTAGTGACAGGGCTCTCTAAAAAATTAAGAACCAATAAGATTAAGCGTCATCAAGATTTTCGCAGAGGTAACTTTTCCGCATGTATATAAGGCCGGGCGCGGGGGAGCCGGCCCTCTTTCCTTGACTGCCACCCGAAGAAGACGCAAGCACACTTCCCTCTGTAAGATGGCTGCTGAACAAGTTTTTATTTAACTCAAGACCGAAATAGTCAGCAAATAAGTGAAAGAAACGAAAGTCTATGTGTATAGGTCTTGCACGGGCAAGTTTCTAACCTTTGGGGAAATGTTTCAGATGAGCTTTAAATGGTAAAATTAAAGCCTGACTGAAATATATAGTTTGGTTGTGAAGTTTACATCAAATTAACGTAGCTGTATCAAGTAAATTCAAGAATTAGTGAAAATAGATTTTCTAAAACTAATTTCATATGAAATGAAATGTGGGAAAGGGAGTTTTTTATCTTGAATAATTAAAAATAGGATTGTGTCGTACTGGGGCGATTCGCTATGGACTTTCGAGGGGGGTACTAGGTAAAATTGAAGTTTATGATTGTGGCGTCATAAACGGGCGGCCAATTCGTTGGTCTGCCTAGTTAGTCACATAATGTAAGCCTGCGTGACTTAATATGGAAAAAGGCTTCATCAAGTGCTGCCGTTAGAACGTAGTTCTGTTTTCCGTTTAAGCCCCGAGGGCAGGTTTTCATTATTCCTTGAGCTAGGGCCCCGGAATCGGCTCCTTCCCCTCCGATTCTGGCACGTAAAGGTTGATAGGTTATGCTAGGTGAGTGCCGCTCAAAACTGTACAGGAATGGGGCGACGTGTGGCGCTGGTAAGAACCACAAAAATTGGCATAGGAAATTCTCATGTAGTCTGAACTAGGCAGGTAAAATCATAGGTCAATTGTAGGGTTAATCGCGCGAAAATTAGGTAGAGTATCACAAAACCTGGGGGGGGTTTGTGATACTGGTGTTGTGAATCGTCGTCAATAGAGCGGAATAGGCGCATAATCTGCTAGGCAGGCATGTGGAACGAGCAAAAATCTAGTTAGGAAGGTCGTCACATTGTAAAATTAGCATTCTAGACTCGAAGTTGTTGTAGGATAAGTTAGGCATAATTCAACAAAATGGCCGAATTATTATTTATCGATAGGAAAATTGCTAGGTGCATTACAAAATGGCCGCTATTGGTTCTCTAAGTGATGCATTTCATCCAAGCTAATTTTGATAAACAACATGGCGGATCATGACAAAAGTAAATTAAAATGTATGATAATTTTTAGGTTGTGTCATAGGCAGGTAAATGCGAGCAAGTTGGAGGGTTAAATGGGAACGTGATAGCGAATTTGTTATCTTAAATTCTCAGTGGCATCTATGTGTGTTGTGAAGTGGCATTGTAAATAAATTTCAGTGAATGAAAAATATCTACCTACCATTGTGCTAAAGCTAGTTGGACGCACAATCTAATTAACTAATAGACTATCAAATCATAACAGAAGTAATATCTTTGAATTGGGCTGACTTTAATAATTTTGACCATGGTTCAATCTGTGGACTATAAATAAAATAAAATATTTTGGTAATAAATGTGGATGAATGCTAAAGAAAAGTCTGGGTGTAATGTTGACCCGTGATATTATTTGAGCCATGTCAATTCCAACTCATTAATATCACAAGACACAAATTTTGAGTAGGCTTCCACAAATTAACAAAATAATGCTCGGTATGTAGCACTAAACAATACTTTGACCTACATTTATATACTATGAAAGTATCAAATACATTGGTGAATATGTTAAGTTCACGATTACTGGAATCAAAGTATTCTCTGAGTTAAATATTCTAAATCAATTTTAACAGTCGACTCAATTTAAAGGAAATCAATATCAAGTTTATCACACAATAATCATAAGAAGATTTATTCAATGCCATTTTGACAATGCAATCCAAGCTATTGTTCAAAAGTAGGAAAGGTTTAACGCAAATATTTATTTATTATATGTCCCTAAATTTAATAAACTTTCCTTCTGAAATCCCTAGATTTTCCAGTACTTATTCCCTTTTTTTAAGTTCATAAATTGTAAGATTGAATTTATGTTGATATAAGATAAATCAGAATTTAGAAAAAAAAAGAAAAAAAAAATTACATTTAATTTTGAATTCAGCCATCACACTGAAATAAGAATATTTCAGTTGTGAAAAACTGGGAAATCGCTTGGAGCAGTTTGCTTGTCCTCTTGTTGTTGGAAAGACTACAGACAAACATAGACTATTGATCATATACTTTATAGTACTTAATTTAAAGAAAGATTGTAATTGGCTGGATTCCTGGGGGAAAGTTGCCCAGTTCGGATGACGAGGCTTACCATACTGAGCGGAGGAGGGGCTCGTATCTAGCCAGGAAAGCCACATTGTATATTTTGAGTAACACTAAAGATAGCAAATAAATTCTAAATCAGTGACGAAGACGGGTTTATCCATACCTTGATTTTAGGCGACTATAACTCCTTAACTTGCTTCAAATTACCTCTCTTATCTTGATAAACTAAGTCGACATTGGATGATTTACATTACTTAGAATAACGTTGTATATGACAAATAAACTAATATTTGGTAGCGGAGTAGAATTACCCAAACTTAACTTCTTTATAGCTCGAGTTACCTCCTTTTACCCTATTGTCTGTTATGGCTCGATATACCCTCTTATACCCTACTAATTTATAACAATACTCCAATTAACTCATGAATTCACTTTGACCAATTTCTATCAACATTGTTCGTACTTGCTTCATTCAGCGGAATGTAGGAGGAAACGCTTATCTCTTTCCTATAGTATCTCCATTTCTAATCGCTAGAGGACTATTAAAATCTCCATGGTATAGTAACAAATATTAAGAATTGGTATGAGATTGGAGTAGGCTTATTTAGGAAAATTACAAACTTAAATTCTGTTTCCCTGGTTGTATCAAAAGAGTAATAATATCTATTTAGTGGTAATTTTATTAAGTAATAGTTGTAATAACAGGAATGATTGAGACCTAGTGATAAAAGCGAGTACTTTTGTTGTAAGATGAGGAATCAATACCATTAACTAGGAAACCGTCTGATCATATTCTTCTTTGGGTATAAACACATTAAACTGAAGATAGGCAACGACCAACTATACAATCCAATAGCGATGAGCGAAGCCCATTTGTTTAAGCACATACTTAATGTTACAAAACATACTTACTAAACTCATCTTGTAGTCAAAGCGTTGGTTCCATATCCTTTGTTCAGAGCTAGGACATCTATACATCAAATTAGACGAATAGAAATAAAGAAATAAATCATAAAAGCAAAACATTCAGATTTTCATAATATAATTTCAGTATTGGTTTTGGCATTAACATAGAAAACTAGGTGAGAGGCAACCCTAAGATACTTTCCAAGATATTTATATAATATTATTCCTTTTAAAGTTAGAAAATTAACAAATTCTAGAGATTTTCTAAAAGCCGCAGTCGGGCCGGCTATGATTATTAAAATTTGTCAAATAAATCCAAAGATATGAATTGAAACATTGTTGACATAGATAATAGATTCTTTATAACTGATAGTATAGTAGTAAAATAGGTAAATTCTCAATTTTCCATTAACACTTCAGGCGGACACTAGTAATTCATTGTTGAAGTTATAACTAACTAGTAATAAATTTATCAATAAGTTGATATAGCATGACCATGACATCATAAGGTAGAAATCTAATGGATTAGGGTCCTCCGTAATAAAATAGATCGGTATTTTGTTTGATAAACATAGTTATTTCTAAGCATTAAACAAAGTAACAGATTAGTATGAAGTTGGATCAACTTGGAATGAGCAATTAATATCTTAATTTCTATTCTGTAGGAAAATCAGGCAAAGTAATTTCCTTCTTTTAGTAATAAGTTCTTAGTTCATTATCTATCGAAGCATAAATAATTAAAGTTAGTCATGTAAAGTTAATATTTATATCCACCCAGCAATATTCGAGAACTTAGGGTAATTACGGATTACAACTTGGGAAATATCACTAGACATTACGCGCCCATTTCACACTTACAAAAGCATTAATATTAGATTATTCTAGCATGCAATAAAATAGGGTTAGGGAAAATAAACTAGGCAAAACATAGATAAAACATTTAATGGAATCACAAGTAGGGATAGTTAGTTCGGAAGCCGTTTAGCGGCTAATCAACATGAATGGGATTTGTAGTTAGGTATGCGTTAGGTTAACTATGCTAGGGTTAGAATATCACCAATCCATGTAGTAAAACAGTAAGAACTAGAATCCAAATAAAATACAATCACCAGGTATCATTAGGAAATCAAGATAGTAGTTATCATTTGTATCAGTATTTAAATAGGGGGGGGGGATCATTACATCGTGAGATGCCGTGACCAGAATTAGTAGTTTTTACATACTTTTAGCATAGATTCCACTTCAACGAATTCCAGGCTTTTGTAATGTGAAATGCAGTGATCAAAATACAGATAAGATGATTTTGGTCACATTTTGCTGCTGAGAAAATAGGAACGATATCGCTGGTTGTGGATTGAAAATTCCTTGTTTTGTAGTGTAGCATCCATTTTGATCTTTTGCGTGCGATCTGTTATGTAATCCTTTTGGTTATAGCTGAAATTAAAGAAAAATATCAAAATAGGTTATGTAGTTCACATTAATGTTTTTGGAGTTATATTTTAGCGTTTGAGAAAGGGTTTCTTATTGATTGAGGTAAAGTAACATTGAGCTGGTAGAGGGGCATTGATTTTATGGACATTTTTACTCCATAAAGGTTTCACAATGAAAACAGAAAATTTTATCAAAAAAAATGCCAACCGAAAATTTTATACTTACAAGAAGTTTTGTAGTAGGAATGAAATTCACCACTAAAAAGCGCTATTTTCATTCTCCTTTGGTTATTGTGTACAAATACAACAAGTACAAATTTATTCTTGAGTAAAAACATCGTGAATTTTAGGTTAAAAACATAAGAAAATCACGTCGTGACAAAGATTACTTAGGATTCTGATAGAAAGAGGGGTTCTGTCAAATAAACAGACTAGAAAAAAAAATCTGACAGTTAAAACATGTTAGCACGTTGGCCCACGGCGGCCCATATAGCGATTTTAAAATCAAATGTTGAGTATCGAAACGGGTGTGTGATTGTTTATGGGCCTTGACGAGTTTTATAGCGGGATTTATATTGAACTGCCTTACCTTCGTACTACGGCTTAAGCAGTCCTGTTGGGCCGTTTAAATGAACGTTTTCTTGATTGCAAATGGTTAGAATTCAGTTTTATAAAGTTGACTTCATAAATAAAATCTAGAATTAAAATTTTACTAGCAATCGATAAAAGAAACAGGAAATGTACTTATCTAGAAATATTTTATTAGCGTAAACGTTATTGTTATTTTCTTTATGCTATTTCGGGAATTATTAGAATAGACGGGTTTTGTCGAACGTTTTATTACCGCCGGATTTCGATTATGATATTGATAGCATGATGAACACTGAGCTCATGTCTTGAAAGGAATTGGGGTCGGTTGAATTAAGAAAACTGAATAATGAATAGGGTAAAATATAATAAGCTAATATTCTTCGAAATGGCTCAGGTTATGATGTCAGTTGCACTGTCTGTTCTTATTTCTGAGATACGACAAGCGTGAACGTAGCTTTAGTATGAAATAGGTCTACGGAAAAATATCATAGATGGCGTTAGTGAAAACTAAGACTTGTAGTCATGGAAATAAAAAAAATTGTTACATTGATAAATAATAGATTTTATGGGTTGAATAAATATAAAGAATTTAGTAAGGATAAGGGATCGTCTGGGTTACGATAAAAAGACATTTAAGGCGGTTTCATTTAAAGAAAGAAATTAGAAAATAAAGAACGAATGTCAGATAGAAGAACGAATGCCGGATGAGCAGACGGACGGGGTTTTGTTTCATTGTCATTCAACTAAGAACTTCATTCAATTGTCAACGTCAACCTGACGGCAAAAGTCACTCTATAGGGTGGTCAGATTCAGAGCGCTTAACACAAATTCCGTCTAATTTCGCGACCGTTCGGACATAGAGATTTGGTAATTAAGTTGGCGGATATAAGTAATTATTGCTAACGGTGTCGATGTCATGTTAAGACAATTAAGTAAAATTGCTTTTTTAGCTTCATTAGAGTTTCCATAGTAATAAAATTATCGGCATTTGCTAAGCGTAGCTAATAATTACCTTTAGGTTGGTTTCAATTAAAATATTGTAGTACGACTTTAACGTTTGTCGAAATGACAATTGCGAAAAAAAAACATGTTGCGAGAGTTAGTTTTTCACCGGTGTAATTTTTCTCATATGAGACTGGTAAATTTTCATTTTTTTTCTGCAATTTAGTCTGTTTTGCGTTCAGAAGCTGGCCACACTAGTCTGATGTCAACAAACAGAAAAAGAGGTTATAATAAAGTTAGTTATTGAAAAACAATGGTTAAATAAACAAGTTTTAGTGAAAGTTTGACTGTGATGATGATATAAAGGTTATGTGGGTCAATGTGGAATAAATGTTGCATTGTGATTATGTGATAAAAATTTAAAGGTGTAAACAATAACAATGAGATTGGAGCCGGTATGCAATTGAGAAAATAACTGATTGTGAGTAATTTATGACTGAAATACTTATTGATTTGACTAGAGCTATAGGGAAACTTCTGATAAAGTTGCCTAGGAAATATAAAATGGTTTACAATAAACATAATCTTTAACTTGACTGTAATGTCAATTGAAGAAAAATATCAGATAACTGTACTTAAATATCAAAGTGAGATTTACTGAGAATACCTTAAAACAGACAGATTTAAAAGTGATGTATTGACAACGGGGGGTCGCGACTTAACTATGTAAATTTAAAAGCAGAAATTAAGTGAGCGAAGCATGTCTAGTCGACTAGAACTCAGCTGGTTAAGTGTCAACTAGTACAGTTAAGAGAAGTGAATACTTAAGAGAATGTTGATAAAAGAGTATTGCAATTATCATATAAAGTGAGACGGTTTAAGTGTGGTTTTTAGAAGGGGTAATTTTTAAACATTTTGATTTGCGCTAATGGAATAAAGTTAATTCAAGAAGAGGTTGTATAGCATTTTTAAAGCAGACAAATGAACTTAGATAATTGCTTACAGATGCTTCTACGCAACCTTAGTATTAAAAGACAGCCGCTAGTTAAATAAAAATTCTTTACAAAATAATTTTAGCGGACGGAGCGTTGACACATATCTTGAGATTATTATTGTAGATGTGGATATCTGGCTAACGGAGTAGCCTAGCTGTTATTGTGGAATAGAAGAATTAGTCTAAGAGCCAAGGGTTTAAAAATGGTTCTTCAATATAAATAAATAAAAAAATCTATAGTAGATACTTAGTGAAATAGTCAGGTTGCCAAAGTATGTATATATTGAGTAGGTGATGTTTAGTTATAAAAGTCAAAATTAAAAATTCAATAAAAATTGTGCAGTAACAATGAAGATTCAGGTAAACCTTAAACAGCGATTATTAGCAGTCTGCGACTTTTTTTTAACTAGAGTTACGGAGGAATAATTTCTTAGTGAATTGTTTAGGTTATCGCTGACAGTTATAGAGACATGTTTGAGTATCAAGTTTGGATGTACGTTACAAAATTACTTTAGACATTTGTTTCCCGTGGTGATGACATTGCAAACGGCACGTCTGAGGAAAGGTCCTGCTATTAAGGTTTTGTTTAGTGTACGGTTTTAAATCATTCAAGTATGCTTGTATTGCTTTGTTACTAAAAAATATAAGTAGATAGACTAATACAATTAGATTTATGGCGCCTTTTGATGTGTCCGTCTACGACTAGATATGGACTAAATGTTAGATTTATTTGGGAACTATTGTATGCATTGGTCTAAATTTAACTTTTAATTCTTGACTCGAGGTATATGAGGAAGGGGTTTTTGAGAGTTAGCGTAGAGTTTTATTTTGTTAAAAAAAAAAAAAAAAAAAAAAAGAATAAAAATAACTTATCCGTATGTGGCTATAACTATTTACATTATAATTTATTTTATGGGGAAGGCGTAGGTAGAAAATTACCAAAAAAAAAAAGAATTGGAAAAAAAAATACAAACAATTAAATTAAAACTAACCAAATAGATAATTCGGTAGAAAATTAGAATTAGCTGCAATGTTAAAACCAAAATAAATACCCCAAACAAAAAAAAAATTTTATAGCGAACAAATAAAAATTTGAAAGCATGGTTTTTTTGTATCCAATCTTTGGATATTATAAAACCAAGCTAAATAAGGATGTGTGCTAATATTTTATATAGATCTGACATTACACTGAAGGCAACGAACAATTAAAACTCGCCATGGGGAAACCGGTCCGAGTTCGTCGTGCGCCAAAGCGGTATGAATCATCCGAGGAGCCGGCGGAAATAGTAGAGGGTCCACATAGTTCCCGACAGTCGGAATCCGAGGTTATAGAAAATAGAGGGCCTCAACCGGTAGAGGTGCGACAGCGGCTAGTAAAGACGATAGTGAAACCGAAGGTAACGCGATCGCGCGAATTGATGACAATACAAAGAATGTTGAATCGCACGGTAGGCGTGTTAACTAAGAGGATAGATGACCTAAGTGAAGAAGTCAAAAGGACTCAAGGTTCTAATCAGGATACTAGCGAGGTCGAAAAATCGCCGGTAGTCGAAGTAACGCCGATGAACGATGTGGAAATAGAAAATAGGAATGAGACTAAGGAGCCTAATGCGATGGAAGATATTCAGAAGTACGTCATTTGTAACGTCAAAAATATAAATTTAGATAGACCTAAATTTGGGGATTCGTCGATACATCCAGTCGATTTCATTGAAGATTTAGAAATTTACTTAAAAAAGGCGGGAAAGGCTGAAAACGAATTAAGCCTAATACAAGACTGCTTAACTTCGAGTTCGAAGGACTGGTTTAGAGTATATAAAGGAAGATGGACAGGATTGGCTGATTTTAAGGTAGATTTCTTAAAAGCATACTGGGGAGAAAATGAACAAAATGAGTTGAGAAGGAAGATAGTGCAAGGCGTATGGAATAGGACGGAGACGCCCACCATGGTGGAACATTTCTTGAAGCTGACAGTCAAGGCGCAGATGTTAAGCTACAACATTCCTGAAAAACAATTAATTAACGATATCATTCGGCATTATCCGAAATTTATTCAACAAGCGTTCGTGACAAACAAGATAGAAAATATAATAGAAGCGGCGGAATTTTTAAGAAGTATGGACAACATACAGAAGCAAGAAGCACCGAGCACTTCGGCAGCTAAGAATTCTAAGGATTGGGAACAGAAGAAAAGGGGCCTTCAGCAAAACTATAGGCAATGGCAGAAACCGAGAGAAAATCAAATACAAGCGGTTAGCTTAAATAATAATAACGTTAATGTAGATGGTAGCGAAATGTTAAACTAGTGGAAGCTGATGCTTTAGTCTCCAGGTCAGCTTCAACTACAGGGGACCTAAATTATAATATGATGGTTAAAATGAATTGGTGTCCGGGTGAATCTTTAGGGCGAAATAATACCGGAATTAAGATACCTATTTGTACGTATCCGAAAGAAAATAATTTAAAACTGGGTTTAGGATATAGTGAGCCAGAGGGTTTAGTTCAAAACATTCCTAGCCAAATAGTAGAGATTTTAAAATTAAAAATAGAGCAACTTTTGGTCGATACTGACAATAGCGTACACGCAATTTTTGATGAGGAAGTCACAAATAGGGTAGATACTCCAGCATTCAAGTCTGAATTATTAGTTCAAATATTTGATGAAAATCTAGTAGCTTTGCTGGATACAGGTAGTGATATAACATGTGTTTCAGAAGAGTTTTGGAATAGGTTAAAAGAGAAAAGGCCAACGATACCCACTATGCCTATTAAACCACTTCTTATTAAAACTGCAGTAGGTCAGAAAAGTGTAGAAATAAAGAAAATTGCTTTGGTCACGTTAGGAATAGGGGCTTTTGAATGTGATTTAACTGTTTTAATTGTACCGGGTCTTAGTGCTGATTTGATATTGGGATTTGATTGGATGAAAGAAAATCAAGCGTCAATAAAACTTAATAAAGAGGAAGAAGGGGTAGAAATTATCATAGGGAATGAGAAAAAATTATTTAAATTTTATAAAGGCGAGAATGCTTTCAGTAGTTGTAATCCGTTAACAACTTTTAATATTGAAACAGTAGTTGAAGAGAACGTAGAAAAAAATATTCGAGATATGATTCACCAGTCAAATCTAGATAAAAATAAACGTGGAGCTTTAGAGGAAGTTTTAATGAAACATAAAAATCTATTTACATCCAAATTAGGGAGAGCAAATTGTTATGAACACGAAATTATTATGGAGCCTCACTCACCTGTAGTAAAAAGAACATATCCAATACCTTATGCGTATAGAGACAAAGTAGAAGCCAAGTTAATGGAAATGGAAGAGCAAGGGATCATTAGTCGTTCGTCCACGCCATATTGTAGTCCATTGACTTTCACTTTAAAAAGAGACGGGTCAATTCGTGTGTTATTGGATGCCAGAGAAATAAATAAGTACATGATAGCAGAAACTGAAAAACCGCCATTACAATTAGATGTTTTAAATTCTTTTCAAGGGGCTAAATACATTAGTAAGGTAGATTTGAAAAATGCTTATTATCAAGTAGGGTTAACAGAAGCTAGTAAAAAATATACAGGGTTTTCATTTAATGGGAAGTCCTACGTTTATAATGTACTTCCACAGGGTTTGAAGACCTCTGTCGGTTCGTTTAGCCGTTTGATTAGTATCATCCTAGGTCATGAGGTTAGGGAATTTTGCGTTAATTATCTTGACGACTTGGGAATTATAACGACAGGAACGCTATCTCAACATTTAGAACATTTAAACATTGTGCTAGGGAAGTTATCTGAGGCAGGGTTAACTTGTAATTTAGAAAAATGCGAATTTTTAAGTACCGAAGTAAAAATGTTAGGTTATATCATTTCAACTAATGGAATTAGCACTGATCCGGAAAAGGTTAAATCCATACAATTATTCCCTGTACCAAAGAAGCTAAAGCAAGTTAGGGCTTTCTTAGGGCTTTGTAACTTTTATCGTAAATTTATACCAAATTATAGTTTTCATACTAGATCTTTATGTGAGTTGTTGAAAAAGGACAAGAAATGGAATTGGGGACAAACGGAGCAAGAAGCTTTTGAGAAAATAAAATCACTTTTTATTAGGTCCGTAGAGTTGAATCATCCGGATTTTACTAAACCTTATTACTTACAGACCGACAGTTCAGGAATAGGGTTAGCTGGGTTCTTATACCAGATGGATAGTCAAGGGGACATAAAAATTTTAGGGTTTCACAGTAAATTATTAAGGGGGGCTCAATTAAATTGGACGGTAACGGAACAGGAATTTTATTCAATAATTTGTTGTTTAGAAAATTTGAAACTTATTTGAGAGGAGCGAAAGTGATAATTCGAACAGATCATAAAGCGTTAACATTTGTAAAGAATTGTAAGTTATATAATGCACGGGTAACTAGATGGATAAATTATTTAGAGCAGTTTCAATATGAGGTTCAACACGTAAAAGGTAGGGATAATGTGGTAGCTGACGTGTTATCTAGATATCAGCCTGAAGGAGATTTATTACAAGAGGATAAAACTAATTCACCGAGGATATTTTATACTGAAATTAGAGATAATAAAGAATTACGCGACAAATTAAAGAATTTGGCAAAATTACAACAGGATGATACAGAAATAGGCGAAATAATTAAAAATCTGAATAGTGGGGTCGAACCAAATAGTGAGATAGGTTAAGACTTAGGTATATAAAAAAAAAAGAAAAGCCGCCGACACACATTTTTCTTTCTTCGGGGGGGAATTTTTCTTCATAAGTAAGTAGAGATATTGAAGAGAATTAATTTTACGTTTTACTACTAACATAATCTTAGATTATTAAGGGATACTGGAAAAAAAAAGGTATCTTAATAAGGGAAAGACGCTTGTGGAATTGAAAAAAATACGAGATTTCTTCAATTTATGAATCATTAAAATATATGCAATATATACATGTATAAATATATTTAAATATAAAAGACTAAACAGATAAAATGAATTACGAGGTATTACTGCTAATGGTATTCAAAATTTAATAATCAACAAAAGTAGGATTACGGAAATAAAAGGAAATACATTTAGGTTGAACAGGGATATTTATTAACGAAAGGATATTTATTAACGAGAAGATAGGTATAGTTGTGAAATAGGAGAGTTGCGTAAAGTAGAGATGCGTACTGGGGGAATGTTTAGGGATAAGCGAATCTAAAGCGTACAGACGTTACTATTGCGTAATTTATTTGCAATCTAATTAACAGATATTTTAATGCAATCTGCGTAGAATTCCATATGGTGACAGACGACGTATTTAATCTTATCATTGAAAATATAATTCAAAATCATTCATCGTTAGTTGTATAAATTTTGTATTCAGTCTGTAGCTATGATATAATCTTGGGTGGCGTAAATGTAGGCTAGTGAATGATGATAGTGGGTGCCGCGTGATGAGAAAAGATGAACGAAATGAGAATCTAATGTAGGATAGAAGTATGAATAGAGTGATGAGCTAAGAGAATGAAAGAATGAAAGTTGTTGAGAGAAAGGAACGTTAGTTAAAATATAGATTCTATAGGAGGGCTTTGGATTATAACATATGTGAAACCTGAATGCAGGCTTATTATCTTTCCAAGAGATAGGACCATCACACTGCTTTAGCGCTAGGGCTGTGCTTGCGGCCAGGCCGGCGTCTAGAGTTGACAAACTTGAATTTTGTACAGTAGGACTATTTGGTGTTAGGTTAATAAAAAAAAAAAAGAGAAACAAACACAGTTGAAGTTTGTTATTGTCCTGGTGTAAACAGCTGTCCAAAATTCATACTACACAAGAAGCTAAGAGCTAAATTGATATTCGGCAACTGCACACTCTCCAAGGCTGTATTAGGGTTGTTCCAGAGTCTTAAGTAAGCTTTTGGAAATATATGGTCATTGTATATGCTCGCCGCTAAACCTTTGGTTTGGAAGGAGTAATATTTGATTGCGGAGGGGTACAATGCACAAATATGAAGCGCATTGCGCGTACTTTTTCATAAGGTTAGGAAAGGTCTTATTTGTCCATGTAGGCTTACTAGGAGCTGTGGATTCACAACCCACACCTTACCGTGATTTTGTACGACTCTGGTGTTGAATATGCATACGACGGAATTGGCAAAAGCAACAGACACTTAAAACTCGCTTAATAAATTTTGATATGGTCTTGGTTTAAATACACTCTACAATCTTAAATTTCACTTACACTAGGGCTCACCCAACAATTCTTTGATCTTGGAGAAATAATAATGATTAGGATTATAGAAAGAGGGGGGAAGATTCGAATATATATATATATATATTAAAGAAACAACAGTAGAAGGGGTAATATAAATATTTGAGATTTGAGAAGAAAATTTTACTTCGGATCCAATACGTAGTTTTGTCACCTATGTATAAATTTTGGGGTCGAGCTGTAACAGTTCAAAATTGAACATGTTATCTTTGTCTCAAATATTTAATAAAAATAAAAATAAGAGGGGTTACTGACCTATGAACCGGCACTGGGAAAGATATTTTGTTGCTCCTTAATAATCCCATCGCCTCCAATGTATTACCTTTTTCTATCGCCTTGGAGACTCCATTTCTTTCAATTAACTTCTATTTTAGTGATAATTTGTAAATCTGCGAGGTACAAAGAAGTCCAGGGTTGGAAAAAATAGTTGTAAACAATAAATAAATAAAGTTATGTGATTGAATCAATAAATAAACTCGTTGAATAACTTACCTGAAGGGATGTTTATTCTCATTTTAATAAAAAAGGGGTTGTTTATGCAATTTGGGATGTCTTTTAATGCATATTGTCTGGCATTACGATATTTACTGCAATTACAACAGTATTCTTGTAGCACAAACTCTTTGATCACAGATAATTGTAGGCTATGACTGCGATTTGCAAATGCAACATTTACGAAATATCATATTTCTATATAAAAAACGGATACTTTTGCGGGATTTCTTTAACCTGAAAATATGTTTCCAATAATAAACAATTCGCTGACATTTACATAGACAAATGCATTTGACATTTGGTGGCCGTTTTTGGAACTAAAGTGATAATCCATAGAGAAAAATCACTCTATATTTTAAAGAGAAGAAAAAAAGGAGAACGAAATAATCTTTGGTAAATTATATCAATTAATATTTTAAAGGTAAAAAGGAGTAGAATGATTATAAAATATTAAAATAAACAAATAATAATTTAGTTATTCTAAATGTGTAAAATAATGTTTAGGTTTGGTGACGTGACATGCTTTGTAAACACATATCGCGTTTCGTTTTCAGCAAAAATCAAAAAACATTATTTGTAAATTAAGCTTGGGATTATGAATAAAGTAAAATCATTTAATATTAAAAGTAAAGGAAGAATACGAATGATTATATTTGTAATAAATAAACATTAAATAGAAACGATAACTAGTAAAAAGTTGTAAAAGGAACTAGACATAAAAACAATCTACCGTAGAATGGATCGTGGCTTTCCTTTGTTCATAAACAAAACACGAAGGGAAAATGTTGTGGTAGCCAATCGAGAGCTCGGAATCTGTGTGGGCGTGGATTTTCCTAAGATTAAGCTACATGGCGCCAGATTTTAAAGTAACCAATCATAATTCGCAATAGTGACGTGTAAAATTAAATGTTACCAGTTAGAGTCTATAAAGTACCCTTAGTAATATAATATGGGAAAAAAACCGGCCAAGTGCAAGTCGGACTCGAGAGCAAGGTTCCGTGCCAGGGGAACGGCAAAAGAGGTCGCGTATGTATGTATGTATGAGTCGAGGGTGTTAAGGCCGGGATTCATCTTAAGGCTAGTATATTCGAAATTGTGAGATTTGGTGTATTTTCGATTCATCAATAAGCGATCAAATGTGCTTTTGTTTTGAATAGATGAAAATATATGCTTAGATTTTATAAACGACGTTGATTATCTTACAGTAAGAAATATGATATCCATATATTCAGTATAGTAAACCTGCAAATACAATAAAAACTTTAATTGATTTTATATTTTCTGAATAATACTTGGAGATTACAAATCATTTACCCACAATAATAGGTATATGAATAGGTTAAATGTTATGTGGAAGGATATTCAACGGTTACCTTTCAGTAAAAGTGACTCTTTCAGTAAAATAACGATAGAAACGGCGAATAGATGAAGAAATAAAAATGATGCCATTACTTTTGCACAAGAAAGAAAAGTTAGAGACAGAGAGGGTTTGAAATATTTTTAAAATACCATAGTATGTAGATAAACTCATTCAGTGACTGAAGAGGCAAATTGTAAGATGAGGCGACAAAATAGGGCACATACAACAGTAGGTTACGTATGTGAGTAATTTTCGTTGTTAGCGTTATTATACCCCAAGTTTGGTTGGTTAAGCATAATATCATTGGGTTCTTGTTATCAATTCGTTGCTATTATTAAATAAAGCTATGCGTCGATTGGAAATAATAAAAGCGGTCAGATAACATATTTATTGATTATAAGATTTTTCTTGGGAGGTTAGAATAGCGATAGACCAAAAGATGTTTCAAACGTACAGGGAAGGTTAAATCGATTGTGTCATTAGGAAGTTAGAACAATATTTGCGTATGTGAGGAGTTTTGTAAATTCTAGAATAAGCAAAACTAATTATATTTATAATTATAACTATCGTGAGTATCGAAGTAATTACGGGTTCCTATTATTATATTCGCGAGATAGGTAGATTAGTTCAGGGAGAAATTACCCCATTATTGGGTAAATTAGAAAAATTAGTGACAGGGCTCTCTAAAAAATTAAGAACCAATAAGATTAAGCGTCATCAAGATTTTCGCAGAGGTAACTTTTCCGCATGTATATAAGGCCGGGCGCGGGGGAGCCGGCCCTCTTTCCTTGACTGCCACCCGAAGAAGACGCAAGCACACTTCCCTCTGTAAGATGGCTGCTGAACAAGTTTTTATTTAACTCAAGACCGAAATAGTCAGCAAATAAGTGAAAGAAACGAAAGTCTATGTGTATAGGTCTTGCACGGGCAAGTTTCTAACCTTTGGGGAAATGTTTCAGATGAGCTTTAAATGGTAAAATTAAAGCCTGACTGAAATATATAGTTTGGTTGTGAAGTTTACATCAAATTAACGTAGCTGTATCAAGTAAATTCAAGAATTAGTGAAAATAGATTTTCTAAAACTAATTTCATATGAAATGAAATGTGGGAAAGGGAGTTTTTTATCTTGAATAATTAAAAATAGGATTGTGTCGTACTGGGGCGATTCGCTATGGACTTTCGAGGGGGGTACTAGGTAAAATTGAAGTTTATGATTGTGGCGTCATAAACGGGCGGCCAATTCGTTGGTCTGCCTAGTTAGTCACATAATGTAAGCCTGCGTGACTTAATATGGAAAAAGGCTTCATCAAGTGCTGCCGTTAGAACGTAGTTCTGTTTTCCGTTTAAGCCCCGAGGGCAGGTTTTCATTATTCCTTGAGCTAGGGCCCCGGAATCGGCTCCTTCCCCTCCGATTCTGGCACGTAAAGGTTGATAGGTTATGCTAGGTGAGTGCCGCTCAAAACTGTACAGGAATGGGGCGACGTGTGGCGCTGGTAAGAACCACAAAAATTGGCATAGGAAATTCTCATGTAGTCTGAACTAGGCAGGTAAAATCATAGGTCAATTGTAGGGTTAATCGCGCGAAAATTAGGTAGAGTATCACAAAACCTGGGGGGGGTTTGTGATACTGGTGTTGTGAATCGTCGTCAATAGAGCGGAATAGGCGCATAATCTGCTAGGCAGGCATGTGGAACGAGCAAAAATCTAGTTAGGAAGGTCGTCACATTGTAAAATTAGCATTCTAGACTCGAAGTTGTTGTAGGATAAGTTAGGCATAATTCAACAAAATGGCCGAATTATTATTTATCGATAGGAAAATTGCTAGGTGCATTACAAAATGGCCGCTATTGGTTCTCTAAGTGATGCATTTCATCCAAGCTAATTTTGATAAACAACATGGCGGATCATGACAAAAGTAAATTAAAATGTATGATAATTTTTAGGTTGTGTCATAGGCAGGTAAATGCGAGCAAGTTGGAGGGTTAAATGGGAACGTGATAGCGAATTTGTTATCTTAAATTCTCAGTGGCATCTATGTGTGTTGTGAAGTGGCATTGTAAATAAATTTCAGTGAATGAAAAATATCTACCTACCATTGTGCTAAAGCTAGTTGGACGCACAATCTAATTAACTAATAGACTATCAAATCATAACAGAAGTAATATCTTTGAATTGGGCTGACTTTAATAATTTTGACCATGGTTCAATCTGTGGACTATAAATAAAATAAAATATTTTGGTAATAAATGTGGATGAATGCTAAAGAAAAGTCTGGGTGTAATGTTGACCCGTGATATTATTTGAGCCATGTCAATTCCAACTCATTAATATCACAAGACACAAATTTTGAGTAGGCTTCCACAAATTAACAAAATAATGCTCGGTATGTAGCACTAAACAATACTTTGACCTACATTTATATACTATGAAAGTATCAAATACATTGGTGAATATGTTAAGTTCACGATTACTGGAATCAAAGTATTCTCTGAGTTAAATATTCTAAATCAATTTTAACAGTCGACTCAATTTAAAGGAAATCAATATCAAGTTTATCACACAATAATCATAAGAAGATTTATTCAATGCCATTTTGACAATGCAATCCAAGCTATTGTTCAAAAGTAGGAAAGGTTTAACGCAAATATTTATTTATTATATGTCCCTAAATTTAATAAACTTTCCTTCTGAAATCCCTAGATTTTCCAGTACTTATTCCCTTTTTTTAAGTTCATAAATTGTAAGATTGAATTTATGTTGATATAAGATAAATCAGAATTTAGAAAAAAAAAGAAAAAAAAAATTACATTTAATTTTGAATTCAGCCATCACACTGAAATAAGAATATTTCAGTTGTGAAAAACTGGGAAATCGCTTGGAGCAGTTTGCTTGTCCTCTTGTTGTTGGAAAGACTACAGACAAACATAGACTATTGATCATATACTTTATAGTACTTAATTTAAAGAAAGATTGTAATTGGCTGGATTCCTGGGGGAAAGTTGCCCAGTTCGGATGACGAGGCTTACCATACTGAGCGGAGGAGGGGCTCGTATCTAGCCAGGAAAGCCACATTGTATATTTTGAGTAACACTAAAGATAGCAAATAAATTCTAAATCAGTGACGAAGACGGGTTTATCCATACCTTGATTTTAGGCGACTATAACTCCTTAACTTGCTTCAAATTACCTCTCTTATCTTGATAAACTAAGTCGACATTGGATGATTTACATTACTTAGAATAACGTTGTATATGACAAATAAACTAATATTTGGTAGCGGAGTAGAATTACCCAAACTTAACTTCTTTATAGCTCGAGTTACCTCCTTTTACCCTATTGTCTGTTATGGCTCGATATACCCTCTTATACCCTACTAATTTATAACAATACTCCAATTAACTCATGAATTCACTTTGACCAATTTCTATCAACATTGTTCGTACTTGCTTCATTCAGCGGAATGTAGGAGGAAACGCTTATCTCTTTCCTATAGTATCTCCATTTCTAATCGCTAGAGGACTATTAAAATCTCCATGGTATAGTAACAAATATTAAGAATTGGTATGAGATTGGAGTAGGCTTATTTAGGAAAATTACAAACTTAAATTCTGTTTCCCTGGTTGTATCAAAAGAGTAATAATATCTATTTAGTGGTAATTTTATTAAGTAATAGTTGTAATAACAGGAATGATTGAGACCTAGTGATAAAAGCGAGTACTTTTGTTGTAAGATGAGGAATCAATACCATTAACTAGGAAACCGTCTGATCATATTCTTCTTTGGGTATAAACACATTAAACTGAAGATAGGCAACGACCAACTATACAATCCAATAGCGATGAGCGAAGCCCATTTGTTTAAGCACATACTTAATGTTACAAAACATACTTACTAAACTCATCTTGTAGTCAAAGCGTTGGTTCCATATCCTTTGTTCAGAGCTAGGACATCTATACATCAAATTAGACGAATAGAAATAAAGAAATAAATCATAAA
Organism: Agriphila tristella; assembly: GCA_928269145.1. Lineage (NCBI taxonomy): Eukaryota > Metazoa > Arthropoda > Insecta > Lepidoptera > Crambidae > Agriphila > Agriphila tristella. Next base: position 623,518 of record OV743447.1, on the reverse strand, counting down.
AGCAAAACATTCAGATTTTCATAATATAATTTCAGTATTGGTTTTGGCATTAACATAGAAAACTAGGTGAGAGGCAACCCTAAGATACTTTCCAAGATATTTATATAATATTATTCCTTTTAAAGTTAGAAAATTAACAAATTCTAGAGATTTTCTAAAAGCCGCAGTCGGGCCGGCTATGATTATTAAAATTTGTCAAATAAATCCAAAGATATGAATTGAAACATTGTTGACATAGATAATAGATTCTTTATAACCGGCTCGAAGGACCAACAAATATGGTGATTAAATTCTCGTGGACTGTAGCTTTGCGGTCGTGATACGCAAGTAGGTAATTTCTTTTAATAGGCTTGCAAACACGTTAAGTATAGGGCGGAGAAAGTTGAGCTGTAATAAATGGATGGGAGACAAAGGACACAATTACAGCTCCTGCAGGAAAACAGAATGTGCACACTTACTTGTTTGCTGCAGAAGGTGTCGTCTCCAGGTCCTGATTCTGCCCAACGGTCTTTTGGCGGCTTGGCGGCGTTGATTGATTTGGAAAATTCACAGCTCAAGTCACACACTAGGAATCTTGATTTGTCCACACAATGGTAGTACTTTAACACACGTTTTACACAATTTTTAGGGGCGATTAGCGTAAAATACTTATGTTTTTGAAGGTTTTTTGATTAGCACATGTAACCGTGGCGCGCGTCGATAATCGAAGGGGCAATTCAACTGTCTTCCATCTGACAGTTCGCTCTCTCATTCTCTCGCGTAGGTGTGAGCAGAGCAGCAATATGGCGTGTGCACATATCGGAAGATGAAAAATAATTAAGGGAAAAGGAATGACGTATTTGCAAGCAATATAATATAATTATAACCCATTTTTAAATTCACCATTCCCCCGGCCTTGAAGGAATCCATTCCTTCGAAATAAGAGAGAGAGAGAGTCGCGTTTTGAGTAAGTACAAAAATTATTAATGCGGTGTGTGTTAAGTTAATACTTAAATATATATATAAAAAAGAAATGAGTGGTGAGGTTTATACTTAAATAAATAATACTAAAGCTAAGAGTGTGCGATAAAACTAATTATTATACATAGGCAATGGGCATAACCGCACAACAGGTCGGTCATAGAGTCCTGACTTAGTTTTTACTTGAGCGACTCGAATCACGCCATCTCTACCAGGATATAGACGCGTAATGATACCCATTGGCCATTGCAGTGGCGGAGTATTTTCACTATTTATTAGAACAATAGTTCCCACCTTTACAGGATTAGAATTCGTATTCCATTTTTCTCTGCTTTGGAGATTATGCAGATATTCAGATCTAAAACGTTTCCAAAATGACTGTACCAGTGAGTCCATTAAAGAAAACCTAGAGAGTAGATTAGGATTTTCATTACTTAAATCTGTTGCGGGAAGAAAACTTAACGGAGCGGCTCTTATAAAATGTGCAGGAGTTAATGCGGTGGGTTCCGAAGGATCGGAACTTAAAACATACAAAGGGCGGCTATTTAAAACGGCTTCAACTTGGGTCAAAACAGTAAGCATTTCTTCGTATGTAAGTAGCTGTTTGCCTATCACACGAAACAACAGCGATTTTACGGACTTTATGTTTGATTCCCAAATACCACCGAAGTGACTCGCAGTGGGGGGATTAGTGCGCCATACTATGCGGTGTTTATTAAGTTCTTCATGAAAAAGTTTATAATATTCGTCATTTAGTAAGAATTTATAAAGCTCATTTAAATATCCCTTGGATGAAACAAAATTAGTGCCATTGTCACTATATAAATATTGACATGGACCACGTCTCGCAAGAAAACGTTTAAAAGCATCTAAAAATGAAGCGGAGCTTAGATCCGAAGCGAGTTCAATGTGAACGGATTTTGTCACAAGACATATAAATAGACATATGTAAGCCTTTTGACTGCGTACACCGCGTTTTCTAGTTAAAGTTATATATAATGGTCCAGCATAGTCTACGCCGGTGTGCGTGTATGCGTTGCATTGTTCTAAGCGAAATTGCGGTAGATCAGACATTAATGGAAATGTTGGTTTTGGATTTAAACGGAAGCAATTTAAACATTTATGAATACGTTGTTTGATAACACGGCGAGCGGACAAAATCCAAAATTTATTTCTTAGAATTGAGATCAAGAGTTGCGGACCTGCGTGACAATGTTTGCGATGATAATAATCTATTAAAAGTTCGACAACTCTATCCTTTTTCGGTAATAATGCGGGGTGTTTTTGTTCATAATTGAGAGAAGAATAACCTAAACGACCACCGACTCTCAATATGTTATCACCATCTATAAACGGAGAGAGTTTTCGTAGAGGCGAAGAAAGCAATTTATTATTCTTTATATTTGTAATGTCTGAATAAAAATATTTATTTTGAATAATATGAATGAGATATTTTTCAACCTGTGCTAATTCTTCAGTTGTAATGTTACCGCGCGAGTTAAACTTTTTAGCAAATCTGAAAACATAAACCATAGAGCGGAGCAAAATATTATAATTTGAAACTCTGGCAGCAAGTAACATTATAGGATGATCATTAAAATTTTCGTTATTATTAACTAGGTGAGTGACAGTTTTTTCTTCGGGTAACGTGGTAGATTTACTAGGTTCAAATTTCTTAATAGGCCATTCACTATGCGGTAGAGAAAGCCAAGCGGGACCATGAAACCAAAGTTTATGAGTAATGAGTTGAGCGGGTGAGAGAGAACGAGATATACAATCAGCGGGGTTTTCTGAACCTGCAATATGATAAAAGTCTTCAGCGGGAAGAAGCGATTGAATTTGTGATATCCTATTGGCTATATAAGTTTGAAATCTGTGCGGAGAAGCATGAACCCAACATAAAGCAACTTCTGAATCGGAAAATGCGAATATTTTATCTATTGCGTGTCTTTCAGAGAGCTGCCGGAAAGAAATGGACTGTGGCGGTGAAGTTCATGCAGTTTACACTGACTTTAAAAATGCCTTTGACCGAGTTAACCATTCAATTCTTATTCACAAGTTAGAACTGATGGGCATAAACGGATCTCTGCTAAGCTGGTTTAGGTCATACTTGGAAAAAAGATGTCAATACGTAGGAATTAATGGCTTTAATTCTAAAGACTTTTACGCGACTTCTGGTGTTCCACAAGGTTCTATTTTGGGACCCATGTTATTTAACATATACATTAATGACATAGAAATGGCCATAAAAAACTGCAAATTTATGCTTTTCGCAGATGACCTGAAAATATATAGTAGAGTTCGGACCGTAGCTGATTGCAAACTTATACAGGATGACTTGGAAAGGCTGGGGCAATGGTGTAAGGATAATCGAATGACCCTTAATGTTAAAAAATGCTACAATATAAATTTCAGCAGAAAAAAATATCCACTAACTTTTAATTACAGGTTGAATTCCACAGCTCTTGAAACTGTTAATGAAATTCGAGACCTTGGTGTATTGTTGGACGGCAAACTTAACCTTAATTCCCATATTGATAGCATTGTAAAGAAGTCATCTCGGATGATAGGATTTTTGAAACGTAACACATCGTTTATCAAATCACCATGTACAAAAATTTTACTCTACAACGCATTGGTTCGCAGTCGCTTAGAATTTGCAAGTCCAGCATGGAATCCACAATACACTGTTGCTTCACAACGTATAGAATCGGTACAACGTGCGTTTACTAGATATCTTGCCTTTCACAGTCCCGGTATTTCATCTAAATGCCCCTATGACGACAGACTGGCCTTTTTTAAGATGCAGTCTCTCCGTAATCGACGTATAAAAGCGGACATGGTGCTATTACACTGTATAATCAATAACAAAATTGATTGCAATTGTATGTTGGAAAAAGTCGGCTTAACTGTGCCTTACAATTGTCCTCGGAAACCTATTACTGCAATTTTGAATATACCATACTGTCGGACTAATATCGGACGCCACTCGCCTCTTCTAAGAATGTGTAAAGCATACAACGAACTATGTGGGAAAAATATGGATCTTGATTTGTTTTGTGATAGTTTGTCATCGTTTAAACAAAAGCTGTCAAAATAATGTAAATTCATACTGTGCATTATAAAAAATATTATTGTTCACATTTTTTTTTTATTATTCAAATGACATTTTATGGTTTTTATTTACCTACCTAATATTATTTTTTTAGTTCTTATTTTTTTCTTTAATTAATTCTATAATTTATGATTTGGTTTATATAAGTAGTTCAATGTAATTCAATAATTAAAATCTCATTATGCATTATTTCTCAATATTAGTTGATAAGTAATATTTAATTGTAAATTGTTAAATTTGAGTTATTAATTTTAATTTAAAACATATAATTGTTATTTACAACTCGAATGCTGTCGACACTTATAATTGTTGTGTTTATAGATATATAACTTTTCCTAACACTTATCTCAGAAAATGTTGTATAAACGCAATGTTAGTGTTGCTTTTCAAATAAAATAAAAAAATAAAAATAACTGATAGTATAGTAGTAAAATAGGTAAATTCTCAATTTTCCATTAACACTTCAGGCGGACACTAGTAATTCATTGTTGAAGTTATAACTAACTAGTAATAAATTTATCAATAAGTTGATATAGCATGACCATGACATCATAAGGTAGAAATCTAATGGATTAGGGTCCTCCGTAATAAAATAGATCGGTATTTTGTTTGATAAACATAGTTATTTCTAAGCATTAAACAAAGTAACAGATTAGTATGAAGTTGGATCAACTTGGAATGAGCAATTAATATCTTAATTTCTATTCTGTAGGAAAATCAGGCAAAGTAATTTCCTTCTTTTAGTAATAAGTTCTTAGTTCATTATCTATCGAAGCATAAATAATTAAAGTTAGTCATGTAAAGTTAATATTTATATCCACCCAGCAATATTCGAGAACTTAGGGTAATTACGGATTACAACTTGGGAAATATCACTAGACATTACGCGCCCATTTCACACTTACAAAAGCATTAATATTAGATTATTCTAGCATGCAATAAAATAGGGTTAGGGAAAATAAACTAGGCAAAACATAGATAAAACATTTAATGGAATCACAAGTAGGGATAGTTAGTTCGGAAGCCGTTTAGCGGCTAATCAACATGAATGGGATTTGTAGTTAGGTATGCGTTAGGTTAACTATGCTAGGGTTAGAATATCACCAATCCATGTAGTAAAACAGTAAGAACTAGAATCCAAATAAAATACAATCACCAGGTATCATTAGGAAATCAAGATAGTAGTTATCATTTGTATCAGTATTTAAATAGGGGGGGGGGATCATTACAGGCTCCGTTTGGCATTTCGATCAGTACCTACTAATGTATTCTGTGTAAGTAAGTTCAACTATTTGACAAAAAACTTTCTAACAAAAAAAATATTTTATTGTTCATACTTCATCTGCAACCCTTTAGCAGGAATACGTCACATTTCCAATAACTCTGTAGCTGCACTGGTGCTTGTAATTTACTTAGTTACTAAAAATGTTATGTCCTGTCTCCAGGTATCACCTAGCCTTACTCCTGCTGGTGGCGTCAGCGTTTGCTTGCATCAGCGTCCCTGGGTGCAAGTGCACGAAAGGCAACGACGGACAACTCAACTACAACTGTAATGTGGAGGATGGTATCAGATTCCATTTCGAGACAGTTTTCAGCAGTTACCTATCTATATATTGCTGGGTAGGTGTCATCTATAACGTGTCACACACAGATGGAATCCTCTTACGGAATTCCGTACATACGTGATTCCGAATGCAGCTAATTCATACAAATCTATGGGCCTACCACACGCATGTGTGATTTTTCCGTACGGGATTTTCATACATTGTCAATATTCCGTCCGGAATTCCGAATCGGGATTCCGTCGTGTGTGTGGCCGGCCTAAGGTGTAACTAGACACGTAGGTATAACAAGTGGTTCTGTAGAGCTGTAGACATCGCGTTTCTGACATTTTTGAACAATTTGTAGAAGGGTTGAAACGTATTACAAACACTCATATATGATCAAGTACGAGCGCAATTGTGGGATGCACAGCACGGTTTTCGGCCGGGCTGCAGTACCACTAGCAACTTACTGAGTTATATGTCGCAGATTGTTTCTCTAGTGGATGAAGGAATACAGGTAGATGCTGCTTACTTTGATTTTCGTAAGGCATTTGATGTCGTTGACAACGATATCCTGCTAAGAAAATTTGCTGGCATTGGATGCACTTTACATTTATTGAGGTTCTTAGCAAGCTACATGAAGGATAGGAGGCAGTGTGTTGACTACTCAGGGTAGCCTGAGTAGTCAACACACTGATCCCTATCCAATCAGGTCAGGGTTAAGTCAAGGGAGTAATCTCGGGTCTCTTGAGTTTATCATCATGGTCAATGACTTGCCGGGGGTTATGAGACACTCAGGATGCTTGTTGTTCTCTGACTGTGAGAGACTCCAGAATGATATAAACCGAGTGGTGAAATGGAGTCCATCAGCTATTTTAATGTCCCCGCTGCTGGGGCACAGGCCTTCCTTATGGGTGGATAAGGAGGACGGGCCATAATCCACCACGCGGGCTCAATGTGGATTGGTGGGTGTTAACGACTGAAAATGCAGCCAGGACCAACGGCTTAACGTGCCTTCTGAAGCACGGAGGAGCTCGAGATAATAAATTTTTGGTCACCCATCCCATGACCGACCCTTGCGAACGTTGCTTAACCTCCGCAATAGCTGGGCCAGGCGCTAAACCACTGCGCCACCGAGCTCCCCAGGTGAAATGGAGTAAATATCTTCTATATAGAGCCATCTGGGCGTAACTCTATTTTTGTAACTTTTCAGGGGAGCCAAAAGAAAGTTTTGTTTTAATATCACATGACGAGTACTGTGTATTTTTTAAAAAAAGCTCTTGTTTAATATAATGCATATATCTACGCACACACGAATGCTCCTATGTATCGATTTAATGCTAGTTTTTAGCAGAAAACATAGTGTTTTTAGGTAAAGTCAGGTTTTACGCCTTTATCGCATCCAAAATTAAGACTCATAAGGACACAAAACAAATATACGCCATTGTGGTTCGAAAATTTCTGAAGTTACAGCGGCTTAATTATTTTATACGCCTTTATGCCTTTAGAAAACCACAGTTATATTATCTTATATCAGAATACATCTATATGCTTCGAAAATTCTCTGATAAAACTGACTTCTATAGCTGGACGTAATTATAAGATCAGTCTCTTTGGTTCTCATTTTTTAGACAGTCGTTTAAAAATCATTGGCGTATACTCAAAATAAGCCTATTTGCCTTAGCTGTTCCAACTATACCTATTATGTGTACCATAGTTATGCCTAAATGTCACTGAACAGAAGTGAGTTTGAAAGAGTGATTTAGTACTTTTTAACTAGCAAGCTTTCCAAATTTAATAAAAGTCGAAACTAATTACTGAATTGTGATGTGAGCATGTTTGCACGCACATGACATTTATTATCAGCATTTCCGTTGATCTTGAAGACACCACCCTTTCCATTATCAGGGTTCTAGTGAACACTGGCTTACAGAAAATTCTCTATGCTTTTGTCTATAGCTGGCACATGGGAGACGCTAAAGACTACAAAGCTAACCAACTTACTTATTGAGAAGGCAGATGTTGCCCTACAGCGATATCCATCCGCTCAACTAGTGGTTCCGGGAGATTTGAATGCCCATTACGAGGACTGGCTGTTTTCACTTATTAATGAAACGACCACGCTGGTCATGAAATACGTAAGCTAGCCTTGACGCCAGACATCACCCAGCTGGTCTAAGAAGCCACTAGAATACCAGACATTGACGGGCACACACCAAATTTCTTGGACCTTCTGCTGACATCAGACCCGGACCATTACTCGGTGTCGGTTTCACCTTTGGTAGCTCTGACCATTATGTGATGGAGTCGGTGTCGGTGTATTCTTCGCCCGACCCAAGCTCAAAAGGCTCCCGATGGATACGGGACGTTACAAGTCGGAAGATTGGGAAGAAATACGATGTCTTCTTGTGACTTATCCATGGCGGCAGGTATGTTTTTCTTCCAGCGATCCCTCAGCTTGCACGGATGCTGTGACCGTTCTGTTTCGTCAGGGTATGGAGTATTTTTATACCCTTCTCTAACATGCCTCTATCTAACAAAGTTCACCCTTGGTATTATGCCAAATATAGAGATGTAGTAGCGTCGAAACATGGGGCATATCTTGCATGGGTTGATGCTCGACCCTGTAAAGCTAGAAATATACGTGAAAAGAAGAAAGCCTTTAACAAAGCCACCAAGCACCGCATAGGGAAAACTTGTTTCTTAAAAAATCTGGCAAAATCTGTCGATGTCAACTTCTGCTGTCCCTCAATGCCTCCTCTACGGAAACCAGACGGATCTTTGGCGCATACCGTCAAGGAAAAGGCAGATTTATTTGCCGATTGATTTGCCAAGTGTTCGCGTTTAGATCCTGCTAATGCTGTACCGTCGGGCTTACCAAGTTGTGGGATTATAATGATTTTAAATCCGCATCAGAAGTACAAAAAAAGCATTGCTTGATCCATGAATAAAGCCAGTGTTCTGGATAATATACCAGCCATAGTTATTAGGACTTGCACCCCTGAGCTAGCTCCGGTATTAACACGCCTGTACCAGATTGTCTATGGCAGTGTTTGTTTCCCAATTAAAGGTACACGAGGTTGCATCAAAGGGGTACGCGGAGCAATCTCTTATTAAACTAAGAATTGTATTAGCAAGGTTTTTTATTTTGTATATATCATTTTTGTGGGAACGAGGGGGAGGGTACAATAAGAACTAATGGGGAACCACTGGTCTATGGCAAAGGGACAAGTTCCAAAGCCATGGAAGTTGGCTAACGTGCAACCTGTGCCTAAAAAGGGTAGTCGCGCCGACCCTTCTAATTACATGACCATTTTGGGTTTCGTAAGATAATGGAACGTGTACTGAACCATAGGCTCATGTTGTATCTAAAAGCAAACGACCTACTCAGTGACCGACAATACGCGTTTCGCCAAAACTGGAGATCTTCTAGCATATGCCATCCATCAAATCCATCGAAAGGTAGGTATGGAGAGGCGCTCGCCGTTTCTTTTGACATCTCGAAAGCTTTTGACAGGGTGTAGCATTATAACCTTACTGACGAGCTTTCATCATACGGACTTCCCACCGGTTTGTGAGAGGAAGACTTCCTGAGAGATTGGTCGATTCGAGTTGTCATTGATGGATGCTCGTCCGATTAGTTGGCTATCAATGGCGGAGTCCCTCAGGGATCTGTACTCTACTCTCTGCAACGCTGTTCCTGCTAATACCCGGTATTTTGGGGTACGCAGATGAGATAGCACCGTTGTAGAGAGCTATGCTCAAGCCGGTGTAGAAGGTCTAGTGTCTTAGGAAGGCAATGGCCAGACGCATGAACCTGTCATTGCAGGTAGTCTCCGAGTGGGGCGATGCTAATCTGGTCACTGGTCAGGTTCAATCCATCAACAACCCAGGTGTGTATGTACTCTGTTTTTTGCTAAAATTAGTGATTTCGACTTGGCTCCTATTTTCCGAGGTGTATCCGTGCTGATTACAAATCAACTAGAGCTTTTCGTAATGTCATTGACTCCAACACTCAATATTGGCTCATTCATTGAGAATAAAGCACAGTTGTCTAAAAAGTTTGACATTCTGGCATAGGTGAAAAAGTACTTCACGCCGGAACAGCTGCTCAATCTATACCAAGCGCAAGTTCGATAGCGGGGTACTTACTGCTCTCATCTTTTGGATGGCTCCGTCAAATGCCAGCTCCAGACGCTTGAATCCATTAAGCAGAGGGCCAAGAAGCTCATCGGCAATGACAATATTTTCTGTAATAAGCTCAAAATCCTCGAGCATTGAAGTAAGGTTGCAAGTTTATCGGTTTTTTATCGGAATGGCACAACCAAACTCTGCCATCTCCCTTCTTCCATCGGACAACCAGAAGACGTACGAATCACGTTTTTGGTGGATATTCCAAAGACTCGCACTAAGCGTTTTGATTAAAATTTTATCATCCGTACCGCTAGAATGTGGAACTCCTTGCTTGAGTCTGTGTTTCCCGTTTATTTTGTAAAAAACCCTACAATTTTCACTAAATAACATCTCTTATAACCGGTAAAAAACGCCCATGCTGCGATCTTGTCAACAAATGGCAAAAAATAACAAAACAATGACTCTGTCCTTGTTACTCATCCAGCGTGTAAAGTATTCCCATCTCTTTTTCTCTTCATTACGTGCGAGCGATAAAGGCGTATGACGAAATATGTCTACACAGAATTACATGTGGGTCCAGCGTCATTTAGGCGTCATATGACATAGGTCTAGTTGACTGAATTAGGTAGTATAGTGTCCAAATGCCAAAACGACTGATGTGTAGTTAAGCTCACCTAGCTCGCACTACAGCATATACATAAGCCCTTATAGACTGATGTAATTTTATAACTATAGATCGTACAAAAAAACGGGTAAGATGCACTTGTAGCTAAAAAAAAACGTAGATTAATGGATCAAAAAACCTATTTTGGCCTTATCCAGACTTACGCCCAGATGGCTCTATATGGAAGATATAATAAATTATGTTTAACACTACGAAATGCACAGCCATTACTTTAACTAAAGCAGATAATCCTTTTCTCTACGACTACAAGGTTAACGAGACCCCGTTAAAAAGAGTTGTAGAAGTAAAGGATCTAGGCGTTAAATTCACAGCTGACCTAACGTTTCGTGATCCCATTTACAACGTCTTTAAAAAAAGTCTATCGAAACTTGGTTGATACTCCGTCAATCCCATAGCTTTACGAATTTAAGAGCGATCATAGCTCTATAAAATGCATTGGTCAGACGCAACCTCGAATGCAATGCAGTAATTTGGGCCAAGTAATTTGAATCCAAGTATATTCTCATGGTGGAGCGTATTCAGAATAAATTTTATAGGTATATTTTATCTTAAGAAATATGGGGTATATCCTTTCTATCCGCTCATGTATCCTACTCTATTTGTATTGGGTATGGTAGGATATAATGAGTTACTGGTGAGAAGAGAGCTGTAAGCTTCATACTGCTAGCTCTTTCAACATCAGTTTAATATAATTATTTCATTTGTATCTTTACAAAAGCCGATTAGCAAGCTGAAGTGGCAGTGGGCCGGCCATATCAGCCGTAGAACCGATGCCCGCTGGGGCAGACGAGTTCTTGAGTGGAGACCCCGAATGGGCAAACGTAGTGTAGGACGCCCTCAGACAAGGTGGAGCGACGATCTTCGCAAGGTGGCTGGCATAAACTGGATGAGTATAGCCGCGGATCGTGCTCAGTGGCGTGCACTCGGAGAGGCCTATGTTCAGCAGTGGACGATGATAGGCTGATGATGATGATGATCTTTACAAAACCCCTATAGGTCAATAATTTCAGCCATCTTTTGTAAAAATCTCAAATAATATAACCACAAAATCCACGACAACTTACAATTAAACCACATATTTTTTGTCAAGAAAGAACTTTGACAAAGGAAGTTTGACAGCTACACCGACTACGCTCACAGTGCTATGGTGGAATACGCTGAGCGTCATTAGCACATGCGATGACGTCATCTGTGACGTCACTTCAACTTACGTGAGCGTTGTGCGCATGAATTGGACCGGGCGTTAGCGCGCTCATAGTGCTTGAATTGGACCGGGCGTTAGCGCGCTCATAGTGCTGAAAGCGTGTTCGGAACGCGGACAATGTTTACCTAGGCGTGACGTCAGAGCGGCGCCATGACACCTGTGAGC